>CM075774.1:15127986-16445486 GCA_037974665.1 Ehretia macrophylla
AACAGAGAACACCAAGGGTACAACCACTAGTTACTCCAAACGCACCAAGGAGGAACAGGTTGCATCGAAGAGAAATTGAAGTTGTGGATGAATTTGAAGAAGAAGGGATAGATGAGGAACTTGATCGGATATCAGTAGGCAGCAATGGAAGACATAGCCGAGATAGAGAAGCTAGGAACCATGTTGTTAACAATTTAGGAAGCATCAAGATGAAGATTCATGCTTTTCAAGGAAGGAGTGATCCTGAAGCATATCTTGAGTGGGAGAAGAAGATGGAGTTGGTTTTTGATTGTCATAACTATGTTGAACTAAAAAGGTAAAACTTGCTGTAATTGAATTTACTGATTATGCTATTGTTTGATGGGATCAGTTGTGCATCAATAGGAGGTGGAATGGAGATCGTCCTATTGCAACTTGGGATGAGATGAAGAGAGTGATGAGGCGACGATTTGTACCAAGTCATTACTATCGAGATTTATACCTCAAGCTGCAAGGTCTTCATCAAGGTAATAAGAGTGTTGATCAGTATTACAAAGAGATGGAGATGGCTATGATTAAAGCCAATGTGGAGGAAGATCGAGAGGCAACAATGGCCAGATTCTTGAATGGGCTAAATCAAGAGATTGCTAACACTATAAAGTTGCATCATTATGTGGAATTAGAGGATTTGGTGCATAAAGCAATTAAAGTGGAGAAGCAACTCAAGAGGGGTGGTACACGACCAAGACAAGCACTACAATGCTTGAGTGCATCACCTTCACCTTGGAGGACAAGTTACCTAAAGGATGAAGAAAATCCGTCTACTTACAAGGCCAAGCCCGGGCTCAAACCATCCACTATTGCCATGACCTCTCAAGGTAATACAACCTCTACTATGACTCGATCTAGTGAGATTCAATGTTTTAAATATCAGGGACAAGGACATATTATAGCAAGCCAATGCCCAAACAAGCGAGCAATGGTAGTCTTGGAAAGTGGTGAGATTGAATCTGAAGACGAAACATATTCTGATGACATGCCTATATTAGAGGACACCAAAGTAAGCGAATAAGAGTTTGGGACAGATTATGGAGAGATGTTTGGACTAGTGGCACGACGAGCTTTGAGCTTGCAAGCTAAAGAAGAGGAAGAGGTAGTATAGCGTGAAAACATCTTTCATACTCGCTGCCACGTGAAAGATAAGGGGCTGAATGATTGTGGTGAGGAAGGGGCTACAAAACAAGTTGTGGTGCCATTTCGAACAAGAAAGTATGAAGATGAGGTATTGTGTGATATGGTACCAATGCATGCTGGACATCTTCTCTTAGGAAGACCATGGCAATTTGATCGATGTGTACAGCATGATGGCTTCACCAACAAATACTCATTCATGTTCAATCAACGGACAATCACTCTAGTTCCAATGACACCAAATCAAGTTTATGAGGATCAAGTGAGGTTACAAAAATTGAGTGATCAAAAGAACTTGAGTGAACAAAAGAATTTGAGTGAACAAAAGAATTTGAGTGATCAAAAGAATTTGAGTGAGAAAAGATAGAGAGTGAAACGAAAAAGAGCAAGGCTGAATCTGGAGAGGTAGTAAGGAGAGAAAAGACTTCAGCCAAGGAGGTAAAAATAGAGAGAAAACAAAGTAATTTTTATGCAAAAGCAAGTGAGGTTAAGAGAGTTTTGATCTCAAAATGGCCAATGATTGTACTCATGTACAAAGAGTCTCTTTTAAAATTTAACCAACTTGACTCTGCATTGCCTAGGGTTGTTGTTTCTCTCTTGCAGGATTTTGAGAAAGTGTTTCCCGAGGACATGCCATATGGTCTACCACCAAGGCTGGTCTTTGAACCTGGAGGATTTGAGGACAAATCCTTCTCAAGAGGGGGAGAATAATGCGAACTAGCCATCCACATTCATTGCACCATTTGGATGAATTTTCTAGCAAAGATTCAAGTCAAGATTCTATTTTCAAGATTCAAGAACTTCAAGATTCTTCAAGAAGTTTCAAGAAGATTTGAAGATTTGGTCAAGATTTGATTTCTTTGTAATTCTATCATAGTTTTAGTTTAAGTTTAATTTGTATTCTAGTTTATTTCCTAGGGTCCACTATGGATGAATTTAGGTATTCACACTAGGAAAAAGACTTTATTGGGCTGCAAGATTAGGTGTTCACACTAGAAAGGAGCTTTTCTTGGGCTACAAGTTTGCTTCCTTTTTAGTTACTATTCACGTGAATAGTTAATAGTAGTCTTTTCTTGGTCTCCAAGATTGTTTTCTTTGACCTAGTTACTATTCACGTTTTTCTATTTCAGCTAGGGTTTAGGAGTCTTTTCTAATTAGGAAACGTATTTGTTCTTTGCCTATATAAGGCTGATTTGCAAGAAATAATAAAAAGACAACTTTGATATTAAATTTGTGAGATTATTCTCCTTAAGTTCTCAAGAAATTTTTTCGAACTTATCAAGATTATTCTTGTGGCGTTCAACTCTGACTTATCAAACGAGATCTTCATCCTCGTTTGTGGCGTCTTCAACTATACCAAGGTTCTAGCTTTGCTAAGCATAGGGTCGCGGTTCCATCCAATCCTGAAAGGTCTTGGGGTCGTTTTCCATACTTGGTGTTGGGTCGCGTCACATGTTGGCGTGGTTCGTATCACCAAGACCAACTGAGTTCACAAGCCATATAGTCTCAATATGACATGTAAACTGAGATCCACATAAAGGAATCATCAGGCCCGATCATAGAAAACTTTTGGGTCGTTCCAATCAAAGTCGATCTTTCCATGCGGGATAGAATCAACTCATATCTTTCGCATAATTGTGTCAAATAACATTAAGAGATTAGATCCAAGCTTAAATGTACATATTACGGACTTTCAAAACCATGGCTCTGATACCACTTGAAAGCGTTATAAAGGCGTCAACTTCAAAAATGAAGGCGCGTAAAGGCGTCAACTTCAAAAGCGAGAGCGCAATGGGATCGTCTCGAGATATGTAAATAACAAAAACATGCAAGTGCAGCGGAAATAATAACAATTGAAATTTTGCATGTAAACAAGTTGTATTCAGAAAATCTCAAGAGTAAATCCGTAACTAGTTCATTAAAGAAGATACATAAAAGTATATACAACTATATACATATGTATTTAAAATGAAATACAAGAATACATCGTGTGGAGAACTCAGATGTAGAATCTTGAAAGGAAGATCTTGACTCGAACAAATCTCCTCCGCAAGTGCAAAGGTCCTAGTTGGTCCATGGGTATCCAAAAATAAATGACAATTAACTAATAGAAGTATTAGCTTAGTTAAGTCCAAGAGCTTGAGTAAACTTGTAAAGTTTCAAGAAGCAAAAGTTCTCTAATTTCTACTAGCTATAGTCGAATTGCCAAGAGAGAATAAGAGAGAAAATTGCTTCTATTTAGTTGTAATTTTCGGCCAAGAGGAGCAACTAAAGAATGAAAACATGACCTCTATTTATAGATGCATGGACATGCTCATCAAATGACAAGTGGCATGATCTAAATAATTGAAGAAGCCAAGTGGCATCCAAGCCCTTTGATGGCTGGCCATGGAGGGGCAAAAAGGACAAATTTGCATGCAACTTGTCTTTTGTCTTTTAGTGCAAGTTGTCTTTTGTCCTTTTGTGCTGAAGACAAACATTAATTAATTCTAAACCCCTTTAGAATAATTAATTAAAGATTGACCCCTCAATCTATTTGCACTTTTGCCCCAATACTTTTCAGAATTTACACTTTGGCCCCAAAATTTTCAAAAATTACGATTTTGGCCCACTTAACCGGTAGTGTCCAAAATAACACAGTTAACACTTTAACGTGTTTCCAATTCAATACCAAGCTCAAATATGTTTTATTTATGATACCCTATGTGTGTGACTAGATTCATGACCGTATAGCGATAAATGATCGATTCTGAAAATGTCTTCGCTATTTTTGGAATACCAACATGTTTATGAGTGACGAGCTAGCAACGAATGTATCATGACAATATATACAGTAATGAAGTCCAATTCCAACAAACCTATTTATAGTCATAAATTAGCGTGTAGTCCGATCCTTCTATTAAAATGTCCTGATCGTTATGGGGACCATGAAATGATTAAGTCCATTAAACGATTCTATGCATAGATCTAATTCGGTAGAATGAGAGATGACATCTATGGAAAAACACATTTTCATCGTTCAACTACCCTGGCCGAGGATTTTTCATTTTAGACAACCGACACTATGTGACGCCCGAGTTTTAGCCATGCATTCAACTACTGTTGCATCCCTTGTTTGCGCATTTCCTTCTGTGTATTATTAACTGCCTTCTTAAATTACTATTCACTCCATTTTTAAACTTCATACTATTAACGAATTAGCATTTTTATTAAATCATATTAAATGTTAGAGTAGTGGAAAAAATGTGCATTTGAGTTAGAGGCGATAGGAGAGCTCGTTTAGAAAATGATTTGAGTAGTTCAATGAATAGTATTACGTAACATAACTTAGAGATTTAATTAGTTAGCTTATACTTTACATTTTAGGCTCGTAATTAAGCTATCAACGCTCATTTTAATGTACCACTAAGTACCTAACTTGACCCCATTTGATATATATGCTCACACAACACCATTAGCTCATAACATAGCAAAGAAAAAAAAAAGCTGAAAAACACTGTGCTGAACCCGACAGCCCTTCTTGCTCATTGGGAGAAATTTTTCATCATCAACTCTTCAATCCAAGCCTAGCCAAGCCTTGAGCAACTAGTGTAGGGTGTTTGCAAGCTTCCTAGGTACTCCTACGCGCATTGGTGAGGGATTTCATGGTTTATTTTCGCATTTCTAAATAGTTGCTATTTTCTTGATTTGTTGAAAATGTGTTCAAATGATATTGTATTGATTATCTATGCTATTATACCATGTATATGAATGCTAGGGGAACACATTTGAGCCATCGTTTCGCTTTTTAAACGGTTAGAATCGTTAGTTTGATTTTTAGGGTGAATAGTGACAGAAATTTTAGGGTTTTGTGAAATCGCGCGTTTTAATTTGATTCAATGCTTCTAATAGATGCTTTAGGTGCTAGTGAAGGTAGTCTAATAGCCCCGTGCACTTGCATTGTCCTAAAATCGCATAAAACGTAAAATAGTTGACTTTAACAAAGGGCTTTCGGGGTTAATGCGAATCCAGGTGGATTCGGGCTTCACTTCTAGTATTCTTAGGCTACCTAGGTGCTATAGAAGCTTTGATAACCTTTGTTTGAAGCCCGGATAAGGTAGGTGTAGTTTAAAGCCATAAGAGGGAATTTGGGGCTTTCAGGGTAATTGCGGGCGTTTGAATGAGTTAGAGGGTTGAGAAGGTACCTTGAGGGTTAGTTAGAAGTTTGGGAGAGTTTTCCTCGAAAATGAAATCATTAACTTTGGTTTGGAAGAGAAATAGTTTGAAAAATAAAGGGGTTTAGGTGCAATCTCGGTTGACTCATACTTCTAAACCCATGGTATGACTTCTTGAGTGTTTATATGTGATTTCAAGTTGATTTGGAGCTTTTGGTATGATTCTATACTTATCTTGCATATGTCTCTTTGTAAAACTGCATATTTGCTTATATAACTGTTTTATTCTAATTGCATCGAGGTCAACCTACTTTATTGATCTTCCTATGTGTTAATGATTATATTATTGTTATTAACTTTCCATTGTTAAGTGCATTGCATAGTGGTTGCGCAACCATAGTATCAGGGGCGGATGTGTTGAATATCGGCTGGGCGGCAGAGGGCTTGCCGGTGGATATTCAAACTCCGTGCCCTAGTCCCTCATTCGCCTGGTCTGGAGATTTCCAGGGGATGTTGGGTCGTAGGATTATCGGGGTATATCTGGAGTACACCCACTAGAGTATTTGGGGATTTTGCCAGCTTATCGTGATCGTGCTCGTGGTTCGCAGATCGTGAATGAAGACCAGTGAAGATTGGTGTATAGGGGTTTTGTGAAATGTATCCTTTTAAATGTGTGGTTATTTAAGTTATCATTGTTTCTTTTATTGTCTAAGTGATGTTGTTGTATAACTGTATTATCAGATGCATTGCACGCCCCGGGACTATATCCCTCACTGGGCAACAGTGGTTGCTCATACCTCGATATATGTTTCAGGAGACGCTGAGGGTGATCCCCAGCTTGTTGAGTTAGTTGAGGAGGAGGAAGTTCAGACTGATCCTTTACCTTAGTTGCTGTGCCTGATAGCTTGGGGTGGTTTATATTCTTGCCGCTATACGGAAGGCTCAACTGTTTATCTTATGTCCTATTTTATGGCCTAAGGGCTATGTATATGCTTGTGGTGTAAAGTTGAAGGATAGTAGATTGTGGTGTCGAATTAGAAGCCATGTCTTGTAATAACTTTTATTCCTGCTTTTATTACCTTGCATGCTTGGGAGTGAATGGCTTATGGTAGAAATGTTTTATCTTTTAATTATGTTTTATTGATATCCTAGAATGTCATGGCTACTAGACTATGTTGTAAACAAAGTTCTTGCATGCTTGTGTGGTTTTGGAATTGTTGTTTACTTCAAGGCTCAGATGGCCTTGAATCTTTGTATATAGCCATGAAAAGTTTGTTTACTTTGTAGTTACCTTATTTGCAAGTTTACAGGTTTTCAAATGTCCACGGTACAGGGGAGACTCTGTCCGTGTGTCGGGTCCGGACTTAACCTTTAGTTTGGGGGTTGGGTCGGGGCGTGACATTTAAGTGGTATCAGAGCTATAGATTGCATGAAGCCGAGTTAAATTTCTCGGTCTGTGGGTAGAGATTTGTTATGTGACTTTGTGAATGCATGAGTCTTAGATTTTGATTTGTCTAAGTGAAATTTGAATAAGGAATGAACATGCTAGCATGGAAATAGAATATCAAGAGTCTAGAATGTCAAGTATGATCTAGTGACTTATGTGTACTTCAAGAATGTAGAATATTTATTTGAACTTCTATGTACTTGACTTTATGTGAATCTATTTGGACTTTTCTTTATGTGTTTACTTATAAATTGCATATATACATATATATACCTGTCATAACACTTTGCATTCTAGCTATTCGAGATGGGGCCTCGCCGTCGTACTGAGAATCAGAATGTTGGTGGAGAACCAGAGGGGGTTCATGGGCAAGAAGCTGATGTGGCAGAAAATGCACCGTAGGTTCAAGAACTGAGCACTGCACAGATCTTGGCCACGATGGCCACTGCTATGAACACTATCGCCCAGTTTGTGACACAGCAGGGTCAGCCAGGGGTCGTTGGAGGTAATCAGGCTGCGAGAGCCGGAGGTAGTGGCCCTACCGGAGGTAATCTGTATGACCGGTTCATTCATCATGGGGCCTATACTTTCTTTGGAGAACCGGACGATATGAAGGCTGAGATGTGGCTGAGGAAGTTCGAAAGAGTGGCATCAATACTCGAGTGCAATGATGATAGAAATATCACTTATGCCACATTCCTTCTAGAGGGTGACGCTGAAGATTGGTGGCGTACCGTCAGTGAGAAATGGGAAGCCGAAGGGATTCACCATTCATGGGCCGACTTTGTTCGAGAATTCCGAGACAAGTACATATCGGTGGTTGCCCGCGAGAGGCGTCAATCTGAGTTCATAAACTTGAAACAGGGGAGTATGTCGGTGGATCAATATGAGGCTACTTTTACCAGGCTTTCCCGTTATGCGCCAGCTTTGATACAGCCGGAGGACATGAAGATCCAGAGATTCATCCTGGGTTTGAGGAGGGATATTATGCTAAATTTGTCTGCAAATGATTTTCCTAATTATGCTGCAGTAGTCCGAGCCGCCTCAAGAGATGAGAAACGCAAGGCCGATGTGTTAGCTGAGACCAGTCAATCGAGTAAGCGGTTTCAGTCTCAGAGTCAAGGGTACCAGGGACAGGCTATATCAGTTGGGCAGAGTTCACAGCCGAGGCAGACTCAGAGTTATACAGGTCCTACTCAGACTCAGACACGACCAGTTCAGAGTTAGACTCATAGTCAATTCCGTCCAGCAGTATCCCGTTCGTAGCAGGGTAGTTCAGCTACCTCTACTTACAGAGCTCCTTCGGGAGGCACTGCTCTAAGACGTCACCAGCAGTGCAGCTTCTGTCAGCGTCAGGGCCACATTGAGGATGTTTGTTGGAAGAAACAGAACAAGTGTACAGGCTGCGGCAGTGATCAGCACAGGGTTAAGGACTGTCAGAAATTTAAGAACCCTAGGAGTCAGACGTCAGCTCAGAACTCTCAGACCAGGGCACGAGCTCCAGTACCACCACCACGAGGCCACCCCCGTGGATCTGCTTTCGATGCTGAGTAGCTTCCGGATACAACCGCTGTGGTATAAGGTATTTTTCTTCTTAATGATCAATCAGTTAAGGTTTTAATTGATTCCGGGGCTTCGCATTCTTTTATTACTCCTACTTGTGCACAAAATGCTAAACTGAAACATGATAAATTGTTGCATAAGATTGTGGTTTATACGCCTATGGGTCCGAAGTTTGTTACTAGGTCTATTTGCAAAGAATGTAGTATATTTATTGAGGGTCGTGTTTTTCCTGCTGATTTGATTATTCTACCCTTCAATGACTTTGAAATTATATTGGGGATGGACTGGTTAAGTAAATATTATGCCCAGCTTGATTGTAGAAAGAAGATTGTGTATCTAGAAATGCCTGACCAGCCTATACTTAAAATAGTTGGTAGTAAAAAATCTACGGGAACTCCTATTATTTCTTCTATTAGAGCATCTAAATTATTGAGCAAGGGTTGTGAGGCTTATCTTGCATATTTGATTAATCAACCTGTGGATCAATTGAAATTGAATGATGTACCTATCGTGAGGGAGTTTCCGGGGGTCTTTCCTGAGGAATTACCTGGGTTACCACCTGATAGAGAGATAGAGTTCATGATTGACTTACTGCCGGGGACTTCACCTATCTCTAGGACTCCGTATAGAATGGCTCCACCCGAATTGCAGGAATTGAAAGTTCAATTGCAAGGCTTGCTTGAGAAGGGATTCATTCAGCCGAGTTCTTCACCTTGGGGTGCGCCAGTCCTACTTGTTAAAAAGAAAGACGGATCTCTTCGCTTATGCATTGATTATCGGGGTCTTAATCAGGTAACTATCAAAAATAAATATCCTTTGCCTCTAATTGAAGAGTTATTTGATCAGTTGCAAGGCGCCAGGGTATTCTCTAAATTTGATCTGAGGCAGGGCTATTATCAGCTAAGGATTAAGAAAGATAATGTTCCTAAAACTGCTTTCAGAACTCGATATGGCCATTATGAGTTTGTTGTCTTGCCGTTTGGTCTTACTAATGCTCCCGCCGCATTCATGGATTTAATGCAGAGGGTATTCCGTCCTTATCTGGACCAATTTGTGGTCATATTCATTGATGATATTCTTGTCTATTCTAAATCTGAGGCGGAACATGAACAACACCTCAGAATTGTGTTGCAGACTCTTCAGGAGCATAAGTTATTTGCAAAGTTTAGCAAATGTGAATTCTGGCTTAAGCAAGTTGCATTTCTTGGCCATATTATCTCACAGGATGGTATTTCTGTTGACCCAGCGAAGATTGAAGTGGTGTTATCTTGGAAACGACCTGAAACTGTTACAGAAATTCGTAGCTTCCTTGGTTTAGCTAGGTATTATCGGAGGTTTGTCAAGGATTTCTCTAAGATTGCAGGGCCTTTAACTCAACTTATTCAAAAGAAAACAATATTTGACTGGAATGATAAATGCGAGGCCAGCTTCTAGGAATTGAAGAAGAGATTGACTACAACTCCTATTCTTGCTTTACCTGAGGGTTATGATAATCTGGTGATCTATAGTGATACTTCGAAGGAAGGTCTGGGTTGTATATTGATGCAGAATGGCAGGGTTATTGCTTATGCTTCCAAGAAACTGAAGCCTTATGAACTCAACTATCCGACTCATGATCTTGAGCTTGCAGCTATCATTCTTGCATTAAAGAAATGGCGTCATTATCTCTGGGGCAACAAGTTTGAAATCTTTACAGATCATAAGAGTTTGAAATATCTATTTTCACAGAAAGAGTTGAACATGAGGCAGAGGCGTTGGCTGGAATTACTTGAAGACTATAACTGCACTATTAACTATCTTCCGGGTAAGGCCAATATTGTTGCTGATGCTTTGAGCCGAAAGGCTATTGTTGCTAGCTTGATTATCAAGAATTGGGAATTCATGGAAGAATTATGCTTATGGAAGCCTAGTACTTCAGATTCTGGTATTCAATTCGCAAGTTTGCAGATTCAATCTCAATTATTATCCAGGATTCGAGAAGCTTAACAGGCTGATCTTCAATTGTTGAAAGTCTTAGAGAATTCTAAAGGGGGAGAGTCAGATTTCAAACTGCATGACAATGGTATTCTCAAATTCAAAGGCAGAATCTGTATTCTGAGTGATCCAACTCTAAAGAAGGATATTCTTGTTGAGGCACACAATTCCAGATATACTATCCATCCAGGCAGTACAAAAATGTATAAAGACTTGAAGTAGAATTTCTGGTGGAATAATATGAAGAGAGAAATTGCTGACTATGTTGCTCGATGTCTTACTTGTCAGAAAGTTAAAACAGAACATCAGAGACCTGCGGGGTTGTTGCAGCCTTTGGCTATTCCTGTTTGGAAATGGGATCATATTACCATGGATTTCGTATCAGATTTACCGAGGTCTTCGAAGGGTAATGACTTAGTTTGGGTTATTGTGGATAGACTGACCAAGACTTCTCACTTCATTGCTAAAAAGAAGTCTAATTCTCTTGATAAGCTGGTAGAATTGTATATTGAGAATGTTGTCCGACTTCATGGAATTCCAAAGAGTATTGTGTCAGATAGAGATCCCAGGTTTACATCTCAGTTCTGGCAGAAGATTCAGAAAGCTTTGGGCATGACTTTGAGTTTCAGTACAACTTATCATCCTCAGACAGATGGTCAATCTGAGAGAACTATCTTAATCCTCGAGGATATGTTACGGGCTTGTATTCTGGACTTCGGTAAGAGTTGGGAGAAGTATTTGCCACTAGCAGAGTTCGCCTACAACAATAGTTATCAAGCTACTATTGGTATGGCACCTTATGAGGCACTTTATGGGTGTAAATGTCGGTCTCCTCTCTACTGGGATGATGTTGGTGAAATGAAGACAGTCGACCCTACTCTCTTACCTGAAATGAACAAAATGATTGATCATGTGCAGCTTATCAGAAAAAGAAGGCTTACAGCTCAGAGTCGGCAAAAGTGTTATGCAGATAGACGCCGTCGTGATCTGAAATTTGCTGTGGGGGATCGAGTATTTCTGAAAATTTCTCCTCGCAAGGGTTTGATTCGACATGGTAAAGGAAGTAAACTCAGTCCTCGATATGTGGGACCATTTGAGATAACTGAAACTGTTGGTGAATTGGCTTACCGTCTAGCTTTACCTCCAAGACTGGGCAGAATTCATGATGTATTCCATGTTTCTATGCTTCGGAAGTATCAGCCAGATCCCTCTCACATACTTGAGCCAGAACCGCTAGAGATCAGTGAAACTTTGACCTACACAGAGAAACCTCTTCGAATTATTGATCAGAAGGTTCAGGAGCAGAGGACTAAAAGCATTCCGATGGTTAAAGTTCTGTGGGATCATCACGGAATAGAGGATGCGACGTAGGAGAGAGAGGATCAGATGCGGGAGAGGTATCCAGAGTTATTCGCCGAATCATGTAAGAATTGCGTGGATGAAATTAGTTGAAGGGGGAGAGGATGTGACGCCCGAGTTTTAGCCATGCATTCAACTACTGTTGCATCCCTTGTTTGCGCATTTTCTTCTGTGCATTATTAACTGCCTTCTTAAATTACTATTCACTCCGTTTTTAAACTTCATACTATTAACGAATTAGCATTTTTATTAAATCATATTAAATGTTAGAGTAGTGGAAAAAATGTGCATTTGAGTTAGAGGCGATAGGAGAGCTCGTTTAGAAAATGATTTGAGTAGTTCAATGAATAGTATTACGTAACATAACTTAGAGATTTAATTAGTTAGCTTATACTTTACACTTTAGGCTCGTAATTAAGCTATCAACGCTCATTTTAATGTACCACTAAGTACCTAACTTGACCCCATTTGATTTATATGCTCACACAACACCATTAGCTCATAACATAGCAAAGAAAAAAAAATAAAAAGCTGAAAAACACTGTGCTGAACCCGACAGCCCTTCTTGCTCCTTGGGAGAAATTTTTCATCATCAACTCTTCAATCCAAGCCTAGCCAAGCCTTGAGCAACTAGTGTAGGGTGTTTGCAAGCTTCCTAGGTGCTCCTACGCGCATTGGTGAAGGATTTCACGGTTTATTTTCGCATTTCTAAATAGTTGCTATTTTCTTGATTTGTTGAAAATGTGTTCAAATGATATTGTATTGATTATCTATGCTATTATACCATGTATATGAATGCTAGGGAACACATTTGAGCCATCGTTTCACTTTTTAAACGGTTAGAATCGTTAGTTTGATTTTTAGGGTGAATAGTGACGGAAATTTTAGGGTTTTGTGAAATCGCGCGTTTTAATTTGATTCAATGCTTCTAATAGATGCTTTAGGTGCTAGTGAAGGTAGTCTAATAGCCCCGTGCACTTGCATTGTCCTAAAATCGCATAAAACGTAAAATAGTCGACTTTAACAAAGGGCTTTCGGGGTTAATGCGAATCCAGGTGGATTCGGGCTTCACTTCTAGTATTCTTAGACTACCTAGGTGCTATAGAAGCTTTGATAACCTTTGTTTGAAGCCCGGATAAGGTAGGTGTAGTTTAAAGCCATAAGAGGGAATTTGGGGCTTTCGGGGTAATCACGGGCGTTTGAATGAGTTAGAGGGTTGAGAGGGTACCTTGAGGGTTAGTTAGAAGGTTGGGAGAGTTTTCCTCGAAAATAAAATCATTAACTTTGGTTTGGAAGAGAAATAGTTTGAAAAATAAAGGGGTTTAGGTGCAATCTCGGTTGACTCACACTTCTAAACCCATGGCATGACTTCTTGAGTGTTTATATGTGATTTCAAGTTGATTTGGAGCTTTTGGTATGATTCTATACTTATCTTGCATATGTCTCTTTGTAAAACTGCATATTTGCTTATATAACTGTTCTATTCTAATTGCATCGAGGTCAACCTACTTTGTTGATCCTCCTATGTGTTAATGATTATATTATTGTTATTAACTTGCCATTGTTAAGTGCATTGCATAGTGGTTGCGCAACCATAGTGTCAGGGGCGGATGTGTTGAATATCGGCTGGGCGGCAGAGGGCTTGCCGGTAGATATTCAAATTCCGTGCCCTAGTCCTTCATTCGCCTGGTCCGGAGATTGCCAGGGGATGTTGGGTCGTAGGATTATCGGGGTACATCCGGAGTACACCCACTGGAGTGTTTGGGGATTTTGCCGGCTTATCGTGATCGTGCTCGTGGTTCGCGGATCGTGAATGAAGACCAGTGAAGATTGGTGTATAGGGATTTTGTGAAATGTATCCTTTTAATTGTGTGGTTATTTAAGTTATCATTGTTTCTTTTATTGTCTAAGTGATGTTGTTGTATAACTGTATTATCTGATGCATTGCACGCCCCGGGACTATATCCCTCACTGGGCAACAGTGGTTGCTCATACCTCGATATATGTTTCAGGAGACACTGAGGGTGATCCCCAGCTTGTTGAGTTAGTTGAGGAGGAGGAAGTTCAGACTGATCCTTTACCTTAGTTGCTGTGCCTGATAGCTTGAGGTGGTTTATATTCTTGCCGCTATGCGGAAGGCTCAACTGTTTATCTTATGTCCTATTTTGTGGCCTAAGGGCTATATATATGCTTGTGGTGTAAAGTTGAAGGATAGTAGATTGTGGTGTCGAATTGGAAGCCATGTCTTGTAATAACTTTTATTCCTGCTTTTATTACCTTGCATGCTTGGGAGTGAATGGCTTATGGTAGAAATGTTTTATCTTTTAATTATGTTTTTATTGATATCCTAGAATGTCATGGCTACTAGACTATGTTGTAAACAAAGTTCTTGCATGCTTGTGTGGTTTTGGAATTGTTGTTTACTTCAAGGCTCAGATGGCCTTGAATCTTTGTATATAGCCATGAAAAGTTTGTTTACTTTGTAGTTACCTTATTTGCAAGTTTACAGGTTTTCAAATGTCCACGGTACAGGGAAGACTCTGTCCGTGTGTCGGGTCCGCACTTAACCTTTAGTTTGGGGGTTGGGTCGGGGCGTGACATACTAGATCGCATAGGACATTGCCTCACTATCGGAGGTTAACAGATCTTATCTTGACAATTACCTATCGATCTCTATATCACAAGACTAAATTACGAGATACCGTATCTCACCCTCAAAGAAGGCGAGCATTGTCCAAACGCAAGATTTAGTCCCTGATATATTCGGCAGCCGTAATTTCTCAAGTCAAAGGATTAATTTGCACAACTCATAATGAATGACAAACTATTTGTCCAAAGTCATGTAGTTTATCATTCTGGTCACATTCAATGATCCGTTCCATTAATGATCACTCATATGTGTATTAATCGCATCCCTATGCTGTTAGAGCTCAACGCTCGCTACCCTTTATGATGAGAACCAGCCTTAAGCGTCCAAGTTCAATGAACCATTTATTTGGGCGAATTTTTCAGCAAAGATTCAAGTCAAGATTCTATTTTCAAGATTTAAGAACTTCTAGATTCTTCAAGAAGTTTCAAGAAGATTTGAAAATTTGGTCAAGATTTGATTTCTTTGTAATTCTATCTTAGTTTTAGTTCTAGTTTAACTTGAATTCTAGTTTATCAAGTGTTCATACTAGGGAGAAGTCTTTCTTGAGCTGCAAGTTAGGTGTTCATACTAGAAAGGAGGCTTTCTTGGGCTGCAAGTTTGCTTCCTTTTTAGTTACTATTTATATTACTATTCATGTGGATAGTTAATAGGAGTCTTTCTTGGGCTCCAAGTCTACTTCTTTGACCTAGTTACTATTCACATTTTTTCTACTTGGGCTAGGGTTTAGGAGTCATTTTCCAAGCAGGATATTTATTTGTTATTGCCTATATAAGGTTGTTTTTTGTGATAATAAAAAAGACAATTTTGATATTAAATTGGTGAGATTATTCTCCTTAAGTTCTCAAGAGCATTTTCGAACTTATCAAGATTATTCTTGTGGCGTTTATCTTTGACTTATCAAACGAGATTTCTATCCTCATTTGTGGCGTCCTCAACTATACCAAGGTTCTAGCTTTGCTAAGCATAGAGTCACGGTTCTATCTATTCCTGAAAGGTCTTGGGGTCGTTTGCCATATTTGGTGTTGGGTCGCGTCACATGTTGGCATGGTTAATCAGGTTTACCTATCCTTTTCTTGTTTTCTTGGTTATTTCCGTGAGTCTAGGTCTAGGTTTTAATTCATTTCTTCGTTCTTGATTGTCTTCCTGCCAATTTGTTTTAGGTTGTCTTAAATTCGTTCTTGCTTTCAATTTCGTTTCTTATCTTGTGTTTCAATTCCGTTCTGTCTTCAATTCTGTTTTTCTTCCTGGAATCCGTTTCTGTCGTTTAAGTCTTTTTCTTGTTTTCTCATCAAATCCGTGGGTAGGGTTAGGGTTTTCAATTAGGACAAAACCCTAATTGGTTGTGTGCTCAAATCCGAATTCTTGGTTACTTAAGCATTGTTTTCGTTTTTGAACATCAAGAAAAGAACATCAAGGAAAGAAAAGAAAAGTTAAAAAAAAAAAAAGCAAAACAGTGAACAATAATTTTTTTTTTTTTTTGGAGAATTAGCTTGTGAGGCCAAACTTTTCTGAAGGGAAACGACGATCTGAGCATAACCCACAGCTATTCTATGGGCACCACCCTTTTAGGGCCAAATTCCAACATTTGCTAGGAGTTTTTGGTGTTTTTTGTGTTTTCGAATAGATTTTTTTTAATTTTTTTTTCTAGGTTTCCTTTTTCAGGTTTTGTTCAATTTTCTTTGTCTAACCTTGTTTCCAAAGTCTTAGAGGTCTGTAAAAAAAATAAAAAATTTCATATTCCTATAGAGAGTTGATACGCTGCTTTGGTTCCTTTCTTGATATTCTTGGTTAGTTTCTAGGGAACTTGAAGGAGAATACAAGAGGAAAAAGGTAGAGTTTGTGAGATTAATAGAGGGTAAAAGCCAAATTGAGTTGAGTGAAACATGTGAGGGAGTGAATTTTAATCATGTCTCAAAACCATGCGGACAACACCAACGAAGGAGGTCAACAAGCTGCTGTTCCAAATTTACAAATGCAAGCTTTGATAGGAGAGATGAGACGAATGATGAGAGCTGAATTTGAACAAATATATAAGAGGCTTGAACAAATATATAAGGTCAAGCCCGAGTCCAAACAATCTACCAATGCCACGACCTCCCAAGGTAAATTAGCTTCTACTACGACTCGATCTAGTGAGATTAGATGTTTTAAATGCCAGGGATGGGGACACATAGCAAGCCAATGCCCAAACAAGAAAGCATTGGTAGTCTTGAAGAGTGGTGAGATTGAGTCCGAAGACGAAATGCATTATTTTGATGACATGCCCATACTAGAGGACAACACAGAGAGATAAGATGAATTTGGGGCAAATCATGGGGAGATGCTTGGACTAGTGGCATGACGAACCTTGAGCTTGCAAGCTAAAGAAGAGGAAGGGGTAGCACAACATGAGAACATCTTTCACACTCGTTGTCATGTGAAAGATAAGGTATGTAGTGTTATTATTGATGGTGGTAATTATACTAACTGTAATACCCCGAACCCGGCATGCATTTAATGGCATTTGACTGCATTTAATTAAGTTTTTAATTAGTTAATCATCCATTTTTGCACTATTTTGATATTTCTTTTAAAACTATTTAATAATTTTTATATTGATTAATTAAAATATTATTACCTATTTCTATTAATTATAGTAATTGGATTTATTCTCTTGTATTTAATTAAGTGTCAGCTTAAATATTAGTATTTAATTGCATCTGATTACATGTTTATATTAACTTATTCATTTGTATCTTAACATTAATTTCATAATTCTTTAAAATATTCTAGAAATAGTTAAATTAATTATTTTTAAATGAATATTGATTATTTTGATTGTTTTGGTTATTTTAATAATCGGTTTTAATTGTCTTGCATTAAAATTACTCGGTTTTCAATTAAATGAGAAAAGTAACTCCAAGCCGGAGTGAATTTTAAACTATTCTACTATTCTACTTTTCAAAAAAATTATAGTTTTATATTATTGCTCATCATTTTATTAGCGATCGTTTATTGACCGTTCGATCGTAGTATTTCGAAAATGAGAGTTAGAGAAATATTCCTCGGACTTAGTGAAAAATGTTTTTAGCTTAATTTAACTAGTTTTAGTTGTTTTTCATTTAATTGCATTGTTTTAACTTGAAATAGATTAAATGCCATCAAAATGAGCTTGTTTGACCATATTTTCACTTAAGCTTGATCTTGCAAAATGACCAAAATGCCTTTTGTCACCTTTTAAATAATAAAACAAGGCAAAAATCAAAACAAAACAAATCCATAAATGACCATTTTGTCCTCCCCCCCATGGCCGAATGCTTCCAAGGAGAAAAAAAAATTTTTGCTTCAATTTTCTTCTACAATCATGCGTGGAATTGCTCGGGGGTCGTGGCTCGGGTCCTTGCAGGTCTTCCTCTTCAATCTCTGTAAGGGTTTTCACGTTTTTGTGCATTTATATTCAAATTTGATTTTTGATTCAATTTCTTAGATTTGATATTTAATGCGTTATAATGCTTGAAATTGCTTGGAATTGCCTCTTTAGGGTTCGTAGAGCATTGCTTGTTAGTTATTTAGCAATTTTTATGGTTAAAAATGTAAATTGAATTTAGGCAAGAATGTGAATAGTAAAAATAAATAGTAAAACCCTAGAATTTTAGATTTTTGATCCGAATTGCGATTTCTTGATTTGGATAGGTGCCATTAATGATAGAAAGATAAAATGTGCAATAAAAACGGATCGGCCTTTGTTAAAATTGGAAATTGGACAAAGAAACGGAAAGGGACCGTTTGAATTGAGTTGGGGGTTTTGCTATTGAGGGCATGAAAGCACTTTTGGCACTGTCATGGCATTGATTGAGTGACCGGTTAACATAGCTGTAGTTCAAACGCAGTAGGTGGACTTTCGGGCTTCGGTTGGGAAAATGAAGTTTAGTGACATAGAAACGTGCCTTGTAGTACCTAAGTGAATGTAGTGAAATCGGTTTCCTAATCCTGTAGTTCGTTTGCTCGTAATTGCCTTTGGAAGTTAGATATTGAATAGTGATATTTGTCGTTTTCGTGTTTGAACTGCTATTACGTGTTTAACTGATGTTCTTGTTGAAGTTAATGATAATCATGCTTGAAAAGTTAATTGATTGCTGTTATTGATTGTAAATGCTTGATATCTCGTTTATCGCCACTAATATGCACTTTCGTGTTATCGCTCGTTTATTGCTTGTATCTCTCATTGCATTGCATAGTGTCAGGCACGTGAGTGATGGGCCTCTCTGGGTAGTCTCGGGCTGCCAGGGTTGGTTTGCTCTAGCTCCGTGTCCTATTCCCATTCTCGCTAGGGGTGCCGCCCTGGGAGATTTGGGTCGTAGATGTATCGGGGTACATCGGAGTGCACCCAGTGGAAGTTATAAGGTGGTTGCACACTTATTGTCATCGTTGTCAACATCAAGCTCGAGATTGATGTATTTCTCATGAAATGGTACATTGCTCGTATGAGTGAACCATGACCTTCAAAGTGTGGTATAGCTTTGAATGGTTGTGTTAATGCTTCTTTGATTGTTTATTGTATTGTCGTTTATATTGAATGCTTTCTTATTGATTATATTGCTTAACTGTATCTATTTGCATTGCACGATCTTCTTTCTCTCCACCTCGATATCTGTTTCGCCCTCACTGAGTATACGTGTTGAGTATACTCACTCCTCACCACCACATTTCAGGAAATACCATGTTAGCTGGAAAGTTCGTGGTTATGTGATAGATCGTGCTTGAAGAGTTGCCTTGCGTGCTATGTGGCTTGAGTTGTCCAAGATGCAAAGATGTATGTTTCATGTGTTGTATGTATTTAATGTTAAAAGAAATGTAATTTAAGTTTTACTAGAATATTGAAGTGGTATGATAAGCTAGTTTATGTATTCAGTTAGTATAGTTTAACTTCAATGCATGTTTGTAATGTCCAAAGGAAAGAGTTAGAATGGTATGATAGTTTATTTTATGCGATAGGTTAGTATAGTTTAATTGCCAAGCATGAATGTACTTGTCAAAAATGAGAAGAGATATGTTAGCATTTAAACTGGAAATGTATATTTACTTGTGTTCGCTTGTTGAGAACCAAGGCTCGGATGGCCTTGAGGTGTTTGTATGGTTGGACACGGTGCTGGTCCACTTATATGCTATTGCAGGTTTTGCATTTTTCCTAGAAACAGGGGAGACTCCGTCCGTCTTTCCCTAAATTTTATACCCGGGTTTGGAATTGGGTTGTGATTAGATTGATAGATAGAACTTCCGGTCTCAAGAGGGATCGGGGTGTTACACTAACGTTGCTAGTGGTTCTATGGTTGAAAAGCTAGGGCTCACAACAATTAAGCATCCACGTCCATACAAGCTACAATGGTTGAAGGATTGTGGTGAGGTAAGGGTTACAAAACAGGTTGTGGTGCCATTTCGCTTTGGAAAATATGAAGATGAAGTATTGTGCGATGTGGTACCTATGCATGCTGGACATCTTCTCTTAGGAAGACCATGGCAATTTGATCGACGTGTGCAGCATGATGGCTTCACCAACAAGTACTCTTTCATGTTCAATCAGCGGATAATCACTTTAGTTTTGATGACACCAAAACAAGTTTATGAGGATCAAGTGAGGTTACAAAAATTAAGTGATCAAAAGAACTTGAGTGAACAAAAGAATTTGAGTGATCAAAAGAATTTGAGTGAGCAAAAGATTGAGAGTGAAAAGAGAAAGAGCAAGGCCGAAACTGGAAAGGTCAAGAGAGAAAAGAATTCGACCAATGAAGTAAACACAAAGGGAAAGCAAAGAAATTTTTATGCAAAAACAAGTGAGGTTAAGGGAACTTTAATCTCAAAACGGCAAATGAATGTACTCATGTGCAAGAAGGCTCTTTTAAACACTAACCAACTTGACTATGCATTGCCCAGTGTTGTTATTTCTCTCTTGCAGGATTTTGAGGAAGTGTTTCCCGAGGACATACTACATGGTCTACCACCTAGGCTGGTCTTTGAACCTGGAGGATTTGAGGACAAATCCTTCTCAAGAGGGGGGGAATGATGAGAACCAGCCTTAAGCGTCCAAGTTCAATGAACCATTTATTTGGGTGAATTTTTCAGCAAAGATTCAAGTCAAGATTGATGAGAACCAATTGAGCGTCCACATTCAATGAACCAATTGAAGCGTCCACATTCAATGAACCAATTGGGCATCCACATTCATTGAATCTTTTGGGCGAATTTTCCAGCAAAGATTCAAGTCAAGATTCTATTTTCAAGATTCAAGAACTTCAAGATTCTTCAAGAAGTTTCAAGAAGATTTGAAGATTTAGTCAAGATTTGATTTCTTTGTAATTCTATCCTAGTTTTAGTTTTCAGTTTTAGTTTAATTCCTAATGGACGAATAAGTTCACACTAGGAAAGAGACTTTCTTGGGCTGCAAGATTAGGTGTTCACACTAGAAATGAGCTTTTCTTGGGCTGCAAGTTTGCTTCCTTTTTAGTTACTATTCATATCACTATTTACGTGAATAGTTAATAGGAGTCTTTTCTTGGTCTCCAAGTTTGTTTCCTTTGACCTAGTTACTATTCACATTTTTCTATTTCAGCTAGGGTTTAGGAGTCTTATCTAATTAGGAAACTTATTTGTTCTTTGCCTATATAAGGCTGATTTGCTAAAAATAAAAAAAGACAACTTTGATATTAAATTTGTGAGATTATTCTCCTTAAGTTCTCAAGAACTTTTTCGAACTTATCAAGATTATTCTTGTGGCGTTCAACTCTGACTTATCAAATGAGATCTCCATCCTCGTTTGTGGCGTCCTCAACTATACCAAGGTTCTAGCTTTGCTAAGCATAGGGTCGCGGTTCCATCCATTCCTAAAAGGTCTTGGGGTCGTTTGCCATATTTGGTGTTGGGTTGCATCACATGTTGGCGTGGTTCGTATCAGTTGGTAATCAGAGCTTAGGTTAGTAAGGTTTGCCTATCCTTTTCTTGTTTCTTGGTTAAATTCTATGAGTCTAGGTCTAGGTTTTAATTCCTTTGTTCGTTCTTGATTGTGTCTTGCTTCCAATTCGTTTTCTTGGTTGTGTCTTGATTCCGTTTTTGCTCTTTTAATTTCTTGTCTTGAGTCTTGTTTTCCATTTCTTTAGTCTTGTTTTCAATTCTATTTTCTTGCTTCAATTCCGTTTTCCTACTGCAATTTCGTTCTTGTTTAACTTTCCATTGGCCAAACCCTATAATCTTGAATTAGGGTTTCTTGTGCTTCTAAATTCGAAGTCTTAGTTACTTGCTCATTGTGTTTGTTTCTGAAAATCAAGAAAAGAACATCAAGAAAAGAAAAGGAACATCAAGAAAAGAAAAGAAAGGTCAAGAAAAAGATCAAAAAAGAGAAAAAAAATAAAATTCGGAGCTGAAAAAAAAAAAAAAAAGCAAAACAGTGAACAGTAAAAAAAACTTTTTTTTTTGTTTTGTTGAACTAGCTTTCGTGGCCAAGCTTTTCTGAAGGGAAACGACGTTCTGAGCATAACCCACAGCTTTGCTGTGGGCACCACCTTCTTAGGGCCTAATTACGTTGTTTTCTATGAGTTTTAGGTGTTTTTATGTTTTCCAATAGTGTTTTCTCAACTTTTCTTATTTTTCTAGGTTTCCTTCTTCGAGTTTTGGTAAATTTTATTTCTCTAACCTTATTTCCAGAGTCTTAGAGGTCTGAAAAAAAAAAAAAGTCAGATTCCGAAATAGATTATTACGCTGCTTGGTATTCTTGGTAAGTTCTAGGGACTTGAAGGAGAATACGAGAGGAAAAAGGCAGAGTATGTGAGAATATTAAAGGGTAAAAGCCAAATTCAGTTGAGTGAAACACGTGAGGGAGTGAAATTTAATCATGTCTCAAAATCAAGCAGACAACATTAATGAAGGTGTTCAACAACCCGTTGGACATAACTTACAGATGCAGGCATTGATGGGAGAGATGAGACGAATGATGAGGGCTGAATTGGAGCAGATTCATGAGAGGTTGGATAGGGTAGAACAGAGAACACCAAGGGTGCAGCCACCAGTTGCTCCAAAAGTACCAAGGAGGAACAGGTTGCATCGAAGATAAATTGAAGTTGTGGATGAATTTGAAGAAGAAGGGGTAGATGAGGAACTTGGTCGGATGTCAATAGGCAGCAATGGAAGACATAGCCGAGATAGAGAAGCTAAGAAACGTGTTGATAACAATTTGGGAAGCATCAAGATGAAAATTCCTGCTTTCCAAGGAAGGAGTGATCCCGACGCATATTTGGAGTGGGAAAAGAAGATAGAGTTGGTTTTTGATTGTCACAACTATTCCGAACTGAAAAAGGTAAAACTTGCCACAATTGAATTTACTGATTATGCTATTGTATGGTGGGATCAGTTGTGCATCAATAGGAGGCGGAATGGAGATCGTCCAATTGCAACTTGGGATGAGATGAAGAGGGTGATGAGGAGGCGATTTGTACCCAGTCATTACTATAGAGATTTATACCTCAAGCTGCAAGGTCTTCATCAAGGTAATAAGAGTGTCGATGAGTACTACAAAGAGATGGAGATGGCTATAATTAGAGCCAATGTAGGAAGATCGGGAGGCGACACTGGCTAGATTTTTGAATGGGTTGAATCGAGACATTGCTAACCACATCAAAGACAAATGCATTTGGACTCTCTCTATCCCCAAAGATTGCAGCTGAACTTGGAGAAAAATCTTGCAACTCAGATGTTTGGCTAAAACCTTCCATACTCACTGTATTGGTAATGGTAGCTCTACTTTTTTCTGGCATGATAATTGGCATTTTTCAGGAAATCTTCGTACTCTTTATGGGATAGACACCTTCTATCCATCTTTTGATGCTAGAGTTGCTGATATCATCTATAACAATAATTGGATTTGGCCTCATCACTCTCCTGCATTGGCAAATCTCCACCCTCGTGTTATTTTAGCTCCTAATGATGATGATGATACTTTCAACTGGGCTCATGTTTCTAATGGGAAGTTCTCTTTCAAAAAGACTTGGGAAAACATTAGAGTTAAAAGGGATAAGCTTCATTGGTTTAAGCTTATTTGGTTTAAAAATTGCATCCCTAAGCATAGTTTCATCACTTGGCTTGCAATCTTGAATAAGTTGACAACTAAGTACAGACTTGGACTAGTGGCACAACGAGCCTTAAGCCTCCAAGCTAAAGAAGAGGAAGAGGTAGCACAACGTGAGAACATCTTTCACACTCGTTGCCATGTAAAAGACAAGGTAGGTAGTGTTATTATTGATGGTGGTAGTTGCACTAACGTTGGTAGTTCTTCCATGGTTGAAAAGTTAGGGCTTATAACAATTAAGCATCCACGTCCATACAAGCTGCAATGGTTGAATGATTGAGGTGAGGTAAAAGTTACAAAACAGGTTGTGGTGCCGTTTCGCATTGGAAAATATGAGGATGAAGTATTGTGCGATGTGGTACCTATGCATGTTGGACATATTCTCTTGGGAAGACCATGGCAATTTGATCGACGTGTGCAGCATGATGGCTTCACCAACAAGTACTCATTCATGTTCAATCAGCGGACAATCACTCTAGTTCCAATGACACCAAAACAAGTTTATGAGGATCAAGTGAGGTTACAAAAATTGAGTGATCAAAAGAATATGAGAGAACAAAAGAATGAGAGTGGGAAAAAGGTCGAATCTGGAGAGGAAGTAAGAAGAGAGCAAAATCTTTTAAATACTAATCAACTTGACTTTGCATTGCCTAGTGTTGTTGTTTCTCTCTTGCAGGATTTTGAGGAAGTGTTTTCCAAGGACATACCACATGGTCTACCACCTAGGCAAGTCTTTGAATCAAGAGGATTTGAGGACAAATCCTTTTTAAGAGGGGGGGAATGATGAGAACCAGCCTTGAACGTCCACATTCAATGAACCATTTGAGCGTCCACATTCAATGAACCAATTGAGCGTCCACATTCATTGAACCTTTTGGGTGAATTTTCTAGCAAAGATTCAAGTCAAGATTCTATTTTCAAGATTCAAGAACTTCAAGATTCTTCAAGAAGTTTCAAGAAGATTTGAAGATTTAGTCAAGATTTGATTTCTTTGTAATTCTATCATAGTTTTAGTTTTTAGTTTTAGTTTAATTCCTAATAGACGAATAAGTTCACACTAGGAAAGAGACTTTCTTGGGCTGCAAGATTAGGTGTTCACACTAGAAAGGAGCTTTTCTTGGGCTGCAAGTTTGATTCCTTTTTAGTTACTATTCACGTAACTATTCACGTGAATAGTTAATAGGAGTCTTTTCTTGGTCTCCAAGTTTGTTTCCTTTGACCTAGTTACTATTCACAATTTTCTATTTCAGCTAGGGTTTAGGAGTCTTTTCTAATTAGGAAACTTATTTGTTATTTGCCTATATAAGGCTGATTTGCTAGAAATAAAAAAAGACAACTTTGATATTAAATTTGTGAGATTATTCTCCTTAAGTTCTCAAGAACTTTTTCGAACTTATCAAGATTATTCTTGTGGCGTTCAACTCTGACTTATCAAATGAGATCTCCATCCTCGTTTGTGGCGTCCTCAACTATACCAAGGTTCTAGCTTTGCTAAGCATAGGGTCGCGGTTCCATCCATTCCTGAAAGGTCTTGGGGTCGTTTGCCATATTTGGTGTTGGGTCGCGTCACATGTTGGCGTGGTTCGTATCAAAGATTCTATTTTCAAGATTCAAGAACTTCAAGATTCTTCAAGAAGTTTCAAGAAGATTTGAAGATTTGGTCAAGATTTGATTTCTTTGTAATTCTATCTTAGTTTTAGTTTTAGTTTAACTTGAATTCTAGTTTATCAACTGTTCACACTAGGGAGAAGTCTTTCTTGGGTTGCAAGTTAGGTGTTCATACTAGAAGGGAGTCTTTCTTGGGCTACAAGTTTGCCTCCTTTTTAGTTACTATTCATGTTACTATTCACGTGAATAGTTAATAGGAGTCTTTCTTGGGCTCCAAGTCTACTTCTTTGACCTAGTTACTATTCACAATTTTCCTACTTGGGCTAGGGTTTAGGAGTCATTTTCCAAGCAGGATAAGTATTTGTTATTGCCTATATAAGGTTGTTTTTTGTGATAATAAAAAAGACAATTTTGATATTAAATTGGTGAGATTATTCTCCTTAAGTTCTCAAGAACTTTTTCGAACTTATCAAGATTATTCTTGTGGCGTTCATCTTTGACTTATCAAACGAGATTTCCATCTTCGTTTGTGGCGTCCTCAACTATACCAAGGTTCTAGCTTTGCTAACCATAGGGTCGCGGTTCCATCCATTCCTGAAAGGTCTTGGGGTCGTTTGCCATATTTGGTGTTGGGTTGCGTCACATGTTGGTGTGGTTCGTATCACTTTATCATTAACATCTCTATGTTAATCAAAGGCAACTACATATGATAGTCCGTACTTGATTATTCTAGTCCTGGTCGAATAATATAAGGACTATGAATACTTTTGAATGTTTATCATGTCAAAGAAACATGCCATCGAATTCTCAACACTTAAAGAATATATTTCTTCTTCGAAAGACAATGAGAACACATTCATATAATTGAACGGAGAATATGAATATCCAATTAACATACCAATTAGATTTATATCAAAATGCCCTATATAGGTCATCTAACTATATAGCATTAGGGCATATCTCTAACATATGGTGCCCTTGCACCTAGTGTCTTTACTTAGTCAGAATGCTACCATAGTACTTGGATCAATCTCCTCATTCCGAGCCCATAGATGATGAAAAGTTGGATCAAATTCTCAAACTTTTGAAACACATGGAAGCAAAAGACTGAAATCAACTGTAACGCCCCAACTCGACCCCACCTAAAATTAGTCAGGACGCAATGAAATTTCAGTAGTATAACGACAGTAACACGGATATCAGGGCTCTAATCCAACCCTTTAGAACATCATACAACCAACTCCACAAATCACCAATCAACTCCACAATCAAGTTAGCAACATACAACGCAACCAATATATACTTTAAACATTATTTCACCATTTCATCCATAAGTTATACGCCTCCGTTCTAACATCATACATCACTAAGTAAAACCATATACATACATAACACATTATACTAGCTTAGCAACTTATTTAAATCCAAAAGTAAAACAACTAAACTAGCATAACACTTTTACTATCTTTAGATCAGTTTATACAATACAACCTTTGAAAGCTTGAAACTATACAACCTAAGTCATACAACAAAATAGTATAAAACATTCCAGCTAAGCAGCAGGATATGACTCTGGCAGATAAGACTCTTCGACTAAACTCACATTCTCATCTTCTTGGGGCACATACCCTTATTCTGGTTCAGTAACACCTACTTGCAGATAACGAATGGGAAATATATATTTTTTTGCTGGGTCAGCAAGAATGGATTTTATAAAAGATGAATAGAGATTACAGGGAATATACAAGCCCGTAGGCAATCAAACATGCGTGAACAAATCACCACATGAAATAGAAGGTAAAAACAACAAATTGCACACAAGCAACAATAAAATAAAAGAAACGAAAAGAAAAACTAAGTAAAAATAAAGCAAAGTTGCACACAGGCAATACTTTAGGAAAGTAATCCAAATCAATAGATGCAATGATTTCTTCCTCAGGAGATGGAAACGTAAAAAATCCTTGAAAAAGATTATGTAAGGAAGATATCCAATGAAGCACACGCCACAAAGTGGCGATTGAAAGATGAGTACTTGAAACCGCTTCCAACTTTTGTCTTTGTCAGTACTTCTTCTTTAATGTTGGAAAGGATTTCTTCTTCAGTAGCAGTAGTATTCTCGAAAAGTCTGTTGTTCCTTTCTCTCCAAATATGGTAAATAGAAGCACATAAGAGCAACCGGAACATGTATTCCCTGATGTTTCCTTTACTTACAAAAGATTGATGAAGCATTATAATATCAGAAAAGGAATACAAATTAGCATCAATATAAAGTAATTGCAAACCTCCCTTCCAGATTCTTCTTGTGAAGTAGCATTCAAAGAATAAGTGATCCCGGGTTTCTGGGCCTTGATGACAGAAAATCCAATGAGCATGGGAGATAGTGCCCTAACAAAGAAGGCGGTAGCGAGTAGGAAGGCGATCCAGGCAAGCAAGCCAAGCAATGAAACTGTGATGGGGAATGTTGCGAGTGAACCAAGTGATGGAAGACCAATTAACAGAAGGACCTCTATCTCTGATAAAGTCCCATGCTTTACGAAATGAGAAGGAGCTACCAGTTGTAAGCTTCCAAGTAAACGTATCAGGACAATCAGGACTGGTAGTGGGAAGATAGGTGGAAGGGTCAAGACTAGCAATATCAGAAGGGTGTAAAGGCCAGTTCCAATTATTATTGATAAACACATCTGAAACTTTTGCATTCCAAGAAGGGTATAACACATCAATCCCAAATAAATCGGAGATGACTCCACGGGGATGCCAGGTATCATGCCAAAAGAAAGTGTTGTTGCCATTACCAATTTTGTGAGAAATAAGCTCTTTGACAACTGGTCTCAACTGAATAAGTTTTCTCCAAGTCCAGCTGGTGTCAGTGGGAATACTCATAGTCCAAATGCATTTGTCTTTGATGTGATTGTTCCAAACCCAACGACTCCAGATAATGCCTCTCATAAAGTACATCCTCCAAAACAACTTCATAAAAACAGCACGATTGACTTCATCAAGGGATTTAAGACCAAGACCACCTACATTGAAAGGCTTACATATCTTGTTCCAAGCAACTTTAGGGCCTGTACCTCTCCAGAGGAAAGCATCAAATTTTCTCTCAATCTCAACAAGAATGCTTTTAGGGATAAGGAGAACCAAAGCCCAAAAGAGGTGCAAGTGGTTGAGAACAGACTTGATGAGTTGAAGCCTTCCAGCAAAAGTGAGCCAGTTATGGGTCCAATGATCAATTCTATTCGAGATTTTATCAAGCAAATTTTGACAATCTTGTTTTCTTAGCATGCCAGAGATAAGAGGGACCCCTAGATAACGGACAGGGAGTTTGCCTTCTTTGAATCCCAAAAGATCAATAATGGATTGCCTAAGAGCAAATGAACATCCTCCAAAAAAAACTTCACTCTTGTCCGGATTAAACTGGAGACCAGAAAGACGATGAAATGTGTTGAGAGTGTTGATAAAGTCTTGAATTGTAGCGGGCTCAGCTTTACAGAAAAGGAGGAAATCATCAGCAAAGCAGAGATGGTTGAGCTTCATCATTGAGCAACGAGGGTGAAAGCCAAAGTTGTTTTTCAAGGTCAAGATATTAAGCATGCATGTAAGAACCTCCATGGCGATGAAAAAAAGATATGGGGAGATATGGTCCCCTTGTCTGACACCATTTGTACTGATGAGGACATCAGGGCTGCTAGGAATGTCCAAGATCCAGTGCAAGTGCTAGTTGGTCCTATAACGAGAGCTCGCACTAAAAGGTACAAGGAAGAGATGAATAACTTGGTTCAGAAAGTTCTACAACAAGAGGAAAGCGTATTGGCTAGTAGGGCTGAAGAAAGGCTAGTTTTACTCCTCCAAGTTGATCCACAAGAAAGCCAAAATCCAGCCATACACGTCCACATTCAATGAACCAATTGAGCGTCCACATTCAACGAACCAATTGAAACGTCCACATTCAATGAACCAATTGGGCGTCCACATTCATTGAACCTTTTGGGCGAATTTTCCAGCAAAGATTCAAGTCAAGATTCTATTTTCAAGATTCAAGAACTTCAAGATTCTTCAAGAAGTTTCAAGAAGATTCGAAGATTTAGTCAAGATTTGATTTCTTTGAAATTCTATCATAGTTTTAGTTTAATTTCCTATGGACGAATTTAGGTGTTCACACTAGGAAAGAGACTTTCTTAGGTCGCAAGATTAGGTGTTCACACTAGAAATGAGCTTTTCTTGGGCTGCAAGCTTGCTTCCTTTTTAGTTACTATTTATATCACTATTCACGTGAATAGTTAATAGGAGTCTTTTCTTGGTCTCCAAGTTTGTTTCCTTAGACCTAGTTACTATTCACATTTTCCTACTTGGGCTAGGGTTTAGGAGTCCTTTTCCAAGCAGGATACTTATTTGTTATTGCCTATATAAGGCTCTTTTTTATGATAATAAAATAAGACAACTTTGATATTAAATTTGTGAGAGTATTCTCCTTAAGTTCTCAAGAACTTTTCGAACTTATCAAGATTATTCTTGTGGCGTTCACCTTGACTTATCAAACGAGACTTCTATCCTCGTTTGTGGCGTCCTCAACTATACCAAGGTTCTAGCTTTGCTAAGCATAAGGTCGAGGTTCTATCCATTCCTGAAAGGTCTTGGGGTCGTTTGCCATATTTGGTGTTGGGTCGCGTCACATGTTGGCGTGGTTCGTATCAGTTGGTATCAGAGCTTAGGTTTATCAGGTTTGCCTATCCTTTTCTTGTTTTCTTAGTTGATTCCATGAGTCTAGGTCTAGGTTTAAATTCCTTTCTTTGTTCTTGATTGTGTCTTGCTGCCAATTCATTTTAGGTTGTGTTTCAATTCTGTTTTCTTGCTTCAATTCCATTTTCCTGCTGCAATTTCATTCTTGTTTAACTTTCCATTGGCCAAACCCTAGAGTCTTGAAACCCTAGAATCTTGAATTAGGGTTTCTTGTGCTTCTAAATTCGAAGTCTTAGTTACTTGCTCATTGTGTTTGTTTCTGAAAATCAAGAAAAGAACATCAAGATCAAGAAAAGAAAAGAAACATCAAGAAAAAGCAAGAAAAAAAAAAATCGGAGCAGAAAAGAAAAAAGCAACATCGTGAAGAGTAAAAAGCACTTTGTTTGTGGAATTAGCCTTCGTGGCCAAGCCTTTCTGAAGGGAAACAATGTTCTGAGCATAACCCACAGCATAGCTGTGGGAACCACCCTCTTAGGGCCAAATTCCATCGTTTAGTATGAGTTTTGGGCGTTTTTGTGTTTTCTATTAGATTTTTCTCAACTTTCCTTATTTCTCTAGGTTTCGTTCTTCGGATTTTGTTCAATTTTATTTGTCTAACCTTGTTTCTAGAGTCTTAGAGGTCTGAAAAAAAAAACAAAACAAAAAAAAAAGTCAGATTCTGAAATAGAGTAATACGCTGCTGTAGTGCCTTTCTTGGTATTCTTGGTTAGTTCTAGGGAACTTGAAGGAGAACACGAGAGAAAAAAGGCAGAGTGCGTGAGATTAATAGAGGGTAAAAGCCAAATTGAGTTGAGTGAAACACGCGAGGGAGTGAAAATTAATCATGTCTCAAAATCAAGCGGACAACACTAACGAAATAGGTCAACAAGATGCTGTTCCAAATTTACAGATACAAGCTTTGGTGGGAGAGATGAGATGGATAATGCGGGCTGAATTAGAGCAACTACATGAAAGATTGGATAAGGTAGAACAAAGAGCTAAAAGAGTGCAACCACCAGTTGCTCCGAATGCACCAAGGAGGAACAGATTGCAACAAAGAGTTGAAGATGTTGATGAAGTTGAAGAAGTCGATGAGGAAGGTTTAGATGAGGAGTTTGATAGAATTTCGATGGGCAGCAATAGGAGACATGGTCGGGATAGAGATGCTAGGGGTTGTTTTGATCGTTTTGATCGTGTTGATAACAACTTAGGTAGCATCAAGATGAAGATTCTTGCGTTTCAAGGAAGGAGTGATCCTGAAGCAAATCTTGAGTGGGAAAAAAAGATCGAGTTGGTTTTTGATTACCACAATTATTCCGAGTTGAAAAAGGTAAAAGTTGTTGTAATTGAATTTATAGATTATGCTATTGTGTGGTGGGATCAATTATGCATTAATAGGAGACGGAATGGAGAACATCCTGTTGTAACTTGGGATGAGATGAAGAGAGTGATGAGGAAGCGATTTGTACCCCGTCATTACTACAGGGACTTATACCTCAAGTTGCAAGGTCTACACCAAGGTAATAAAAGTGTTGATGAGTATTACAAAGAGATGGAGATGGCAATGATTAGAGCCAATGTAGAGGAAGATCGGGAGGCGACAATGGCTAGATTTCTGAATGGGCTGAATCGAGAAATTGCTAACACCATTGAGTTGCATCACTATGTTGAGTTAGAAGATTTGGTACATATGGCTATTAAGGTAGAGAAGCAATTGAAGATGGGTGTTTCACAACCAAAGCCAGCCCCACAACACTCAAGTACATTGCCTTGGAGGTCGAGTTACCCAAGAAAGGAGGAGAGTTCGTCTACATCTAAGGTCAAGCCCGAGCCCAAAACATCCACCCATGCCACGACTTCTCAAGGTAAAATAGCCCCTCTTACAACTCGTTCTAGTGATATTAAATGCTTTAAATGTCAGGGACGAGGTCACATAACTAGTTAATGTCCAAACAAGAGAGCAATGGTAGTTTTGGAAAGTGGGGAGATTGAATCTGAAGATGAAACGCAATCTGATGAAATGCCCATATTAGAGGAGACAGAAGTAAGCGAAGAAGAGTTTGGGGCAGATTATGGAGAAATGCTTGGACTAGTGGCACGACGAGCTTTGAGCTTGCAAGCTAAAGAAGAGGAAGAAGTAGTACAACGTGAGAATATCTTTCATACTCGCTGCCACGTGAAAGATAAGGTATGTAGTGTTATTATTGATAGTAGTAGTTGTACTAACGTTGCTAGTGCTTCAATGGTTGATAAGCTAGGGCTCACAACAATTAAGCATCCACGTCCATACAAGCTACAATGGTTGAATGATTATGGTGAGGTAAGGGTTACAAAACAGGTTGTAGTGCCATTTCGAATTGAAAAATATGAGGATGAAGTATTGTTTGATGTGGTACCTATGCATGCTGGACATCTTCTCTTGGGAAGACCACGACAATTTAATCGACGTGTACAGTATGATGGCTTCACCAACAAGTACTCATTCAACAATCACTCTAATTCCAATGACACCAAAACAAGTTTATGTGGATCAAGTGAGGTTACAAAAATTGAGTGATCAAAAAAACTTGAATGAACAAAAGAATTTGAGTAATCAAAAGAATTTGAGTGAGCAAAAGATGGAGGGTGAAAAGAAAAAGAGCAAGGCCGAATCTAGAAAGGTAGTGAGGAGAGAAAAGACTTCAGCCAAGGAGGTAAAAACAGAGGGAAAACAAATAAATTTTTATGCAAAAGCAAGTGAGGTTAAGAGAGCTTTGATTTCAAAAAGGCCAATGATTGTACTTATGTACAAAGAGGCTCTTTTAGACACTGACCAACTTGACTCTGCATTGCCTAGTGTTGTTGTTTCTCTCTTGCAGGATTTTGAGGATGTGTTTCCCGAGGAGATACCACATGGTCTACCACCTCTTCGAGGGATTGAACATCAGATAGATTTCATACCTGGAGCCTCAATTCCAAATCATCCATCTTATTATAGGAACAATCCAGAGGAAACGAAGGAGCTTCAAAGGCAAGTCGAAGAGTTGATGGAGAAAGGGTACGTGAAAGAAAGCATGAGTCCTTGTGCAGTTCCTGTAATTTTAGTGCCTAAAAAGGGTGGGACATAGAGGATGTGTGTTGATTACAGAGCCATCAATAACATAACAGTAAAGTATAGACATCCTATTCCTAGCTTAGATGATATGTTAAATGAATTGCATGGTTCTTGTGTGTTTTCTAAAATTGATCTTAAGAGTGGATATTATCAGATAAGAATGAAAGAAGGAGACGAATGGAAAACAGCATTTAAAACTAAATATGGATTGTATGAGTGGTTAGTCATGCCCTTTGGTTTAACTAATGCACCTAGCACTTTCATGCGCATAATGAATCATGTTTTACATGCCTTCATTGGTAAGTTTGTTGTTGTTTATTTTGATGATATTATGGTTTATAGCAAGAGTTTGCATGAACATGTCTCACATTTGAATTCAGTTTTGGATGTGCTTAGAAAGGAGAAGTTGTATGCTAACTTCAAAAAGTGTACTTTTTGCACCGATAAGCTTGTTTTTCTAGGATTTATTGTTAGTGCAAAGGGTATTGAGGTTGATGAAGAGAAGATCAAAGCCATCCAAGAGTGGCCAACCCCCTCTAGTATAGGTGATGTTAGAAGTTTCCATGGACTTGCTGGTTTTTACAGGAGGTTCGTGAAAGATTTTAGCACCATCGCAGCACCACTCACTGAAGTTATCAAGAAAAATGTTGGGTTCAAATGGGGTGAAGATCAAGAGAAGGCGTTTCAGCTTATTAAATACAAGCTTACTCATGCTCCTTTACTTGTTTTACCTGACTTTACTAAAACGTTTGAAATTGAATGTGATACCTCAGGTGTGGGTGTAGGCATTGTTCTTATGCAGGAAGGAAGACCCCTTGCATACTTTAGTGAGAAGCTCAGTGGGGCTGCACTTAACTGTGAAACCCCAAATTTTTGACCTTATCTTGCTTTGCGTGTTTTATTCTTGTTTTGCATGAATTGACCTGTCTATGTGCTACATGACTTAGAATGTGATAATTTTGATATCAATACTCTTAGAACATGCTAAATGTGCATTCATGAAATTTTCATAAAAAATGGAGTCAGAAATTTTATCGTTGATTTTCAGTGAATAGTATTTTCGAAACACGTCCACTAAAATTTTGAAACTGGTCTTTTTAACCCTTCTAGACCTAGACCACGGACTTTAATAGACCTGTGTTTAATTAAAACAATTTTAAAATCGGCTTAGAAATTTATTAGGGTTTTTACACCGACTTTTGCGAAAATCGAGTTTTAAGCCGACTCGGGTGGAATTGTTTGAATGTAAAACTTCTTGTCACCTAAAAATAACCCACTTGAGATAACTTGGGTGTTGCATAATTGTTTTGAGCATTGGTGATCAAGAAAATGCATTTAAAGACAAGAAAACACTAAAAATACTAAGTTTTTAACTTTGACTTTCATTTAAATGTTGACCACCTTGCTCATAAGTAGTTACACACATTAAAACAAGACAAAAACACCACAAAACACACACAAAACCATGAGTTCAAGGGGGAGGAAGAATAAGAGCATTTTCAAGGTTTTTCAAAGTAATTTTCACATAAAAACTTCATTTCAAGGCCAAATCACTTCATTCAAAGCTTGATTTTGCTTGTTGGGAATCTATTCTACCTATTTCTAGCCTTGGTTTGCATCAAAGGTGAGAGAAAAATTCTAGATCTCAAAACTCATCTTTTGTGTTTTTGCGTAGAATTGAATATCTAACCGTTAGAATGTTAATCTGATGTTAGATTATTGCTCCATGCATGCTAGGGATCATTTATATGCAATACTACGAGATTTGATCGGATGTAGGTTATTTATTATTTTTCGGGTATTTAAAGTTGATTAATTTGTTAAATGTTGAATATATTGAGTTGTGTTGATCGGAATCGATTACCGTCGATTTCTAAAAGATTGATAATTACGTGGTAGCACCGTTGTAATGCCAAATTTTTTATTGTGATGTCCGTGCCAAAATCCAAAACTTTCAGCCATGATACACTAGGGTTTTAGGGTTATTGGGCATGATTTAGATGTGTTTTGGTTGGTTTCCGAGGGGGCTAATGTAGTTGATTGAATGGGTGAGTGTTTGAAACTGATTTGGAGTTGTTTGGATTAGTAAAATGTAATATATGATTATTTGAAGTTTAGGTTGTCTTTCTTTAAATTGTTGAATTGAGCCTTTAGATGATTGGGTGTGTTTGAGTGATTGAATTGTGAGTTGTTAATGGTTAGACTAGGGTTAGATTACGTGTTTCATGCATGTTAAGTTGGATGGCCTACTTTGTCATCTAACTTAGTCGTTTGTTGTTTAATTAAATATTGATGTTATATTGATGTTATATTGATTATTATTGATTACGGGATTCAGGCACTTTTGTTGCTGATGTCCCTGTTTATTGATTGATTATTAAATATGGGAATCGGGCACTTTTGTTGCTGATCTCCCATTTTATTTATTTATTATTGAGTACGACAATCGGGCACTTTTGTTGCTGATCTCTTAGATTATTGATTGATTATTGAATACGGGAATCGGACACTTTTGTTGCTGATCTCTTGGTTTATTTATGTTAAGTCTCATTGTTGTGAGCTTTGATAATGTTATGTCACCTCGGGAGGCATCCTAGGCTGCGGGCACAGTTATCATGGGTAATCCCTATCCCGCATGGGCGGAGAGGCCATGGGGTATGGATCTAGGTCAAGGTACCTCAGGATTGTGTCATTGAGTTTGGAGGAGTTGTTGAGCATGGAATTGGTGTATGGAGCTTCATCAGTAAACGTATTGTATCCTTATTGTATGTTTACAGTTATTACCATTGTTGCATTTATAATGATTATTGATGTTATTGTGTGTTTACTGACTCAAAGGATTATTTCCAAGGAGTTTAATAAACCTTGTTCGAGATCTATCGGATCCTCGCTGGGCTTATTTTATATAAGCTCACTCTCTATTATTGCATGCATACAGGTGTACTATCGCAGGATTACGGGTACGTGCCTCCTGAGGAGGAAAATGTGCCTTACGTGGACGAGTCATATGTTCCAGAGTCTTATCCGTGATTCTGTGCTGTTATTTATCATGTATATTAGCTTAGTAGCCTTTTCTATGCTTTATAGTTCTTGTTGTATAGGATGCTGAAAAGAATATAAATTAATTGTTACTATTCTAGCAGCTTCTTTTGTCTATGGTTAAGTTGTTAGATGGGTTTCAACTTATTTTTGAAATGTATGATAAGGTTGAGGTATTGTATGTTATGTTGGAACGGAGGCAGATAACAAGGACTGATTATTGTATATTATGGTTATGTTGTGTGTTGTTATGCTGTTGAGGAGTTGTTGTTTGTATGGTTATGGAATTGGATGTTTAATGTTATTAATGAGGTTGGTTTAGAACCTCGGTATTCTATTTACTGTCGTTATACTGCCGAAATCCCGTTGCGTCCTGACTGATTGTAGGTGGGGTCGAGTTGGGGCGTGACATTAACTACCCAACCTATGACAAAGAGTTGTATGCTTTGGTTCGAGCTTTGGAGACATGGCAGCACTACCTATGGCTAAAGGAGTTTGTAATTCGTACAGATCATGAATCCTTGAAGCATTTAAAGGGTCAACACAAGCTGAATAAGAGACATGCTAGGTGGGTTGAATTCATTGAGACTTTTCCATATGTCATTCGCTATAAACAAGGTAAGGAAAATGTGGTTGCAGATGCATTGTCCAGAAGGTATGCCTTAATCTCTACTCTTGATGCTAAATTTCTGGGTTTTGAGCATATTAAGAACCTATATCAAGATGACCACGACTTTAGTGAAGTTTATAGGGCTAGTGAGAAATTTGCAGAAGGTAAGTTCTATAGGCATGAAGGGTTTTTGTTTAGAGAAAATAAGTTGTCTGTGCCTAACTGTCCTTTAAGAGACTTGTTAGTTAAGGAATCCCATAGTGGTGGTTTCATGGGACACTTTAGGGTTGCTAAGACTTTAACTATTTTGCAAGAGCACTTTTATTGGCCACACATGAAACGGGATATTGAGAGAACTTGTGGAAGATGTGTTACTTGTAGGCAAGCTAAGTCTAGGGTTCAGTGACATGGATTGTACACACCACTACCTATTCCTAGTTCACCTTGGATTGATATTTCGATGGATTTTGTTTTGGGTTTACTTAGGAGTAGGCGTGGAAGGGATTTAATTTTTGTTGTTGTGGATAGATTTTCTAAGATGGCTCATTTTATCCCTTGTCATAAGACTAACAATGCTTCTAATGTTGCAGATTTATTTTTATTTTTATTTTTTTGTTAATTCAGTGTTTATTGAATCCAAAAAAAGGCAGTACATGGTACAATTGGAAAAAGCTTGGCTGTAGGCCATTACAAAGAAAAATTGCAAATGCAGAAAATATCATCAAATAACAAAAATTGATCATGAGAAACAAACTGAAAATGATCAACTAAAAATCGACCCCATCAGGGGGTTCTCCGTCAGAATAGTCCTCAAAAGCTTGAGATTGATCTGTTTGATGAGCGGGGCTTGAGAAGGACTGGAGAATATCCTTGCGTCCTTTGTCACGTGCTCTGGAATCGAACTTGCTTTTAGCACGAGTGTTGAAATTATCTGAAGACTTCCTGCCCCTTTGGGCAAAAATAGCTTGAGCATTCCTATAAGCTTTTTGAGGATACTTTGGATTTTTCCTTGCATGATCCACAAATTTACTAGAAGTGGAGACAGTTGCATTATTATTTGCAATATTTTGTTGACTTGTTGAGGCAACACCAGGGTCAACGGTACCAATCTCAGGGTTAACCGAGAAAACATCAAATCTGTTATTCGTAGGGGCAGTTGTAGTCAAGGATGGCTTGGTTTTGTTCTTCTGAACTTTGCCAGCAGTCTTCCACTCATTCTCTTTGAGGGGTTGGGTAGCTTTTGCATTTGCAATTGGATCCGGTAAGGTTTCCTTGGGGATGGCAGTACAGGACACCTCATTATGACCAAAAATTTTGCAATAGGAGCATTTCTTTGGTTTCCAAGTGTACTCAATTTGAACTTCAGCCAGAGATCCATTAAGAAGTTTCACAAGAGTTGATTTAGGAAAATCTTTTTCGATATTCATTTCGACGCAAACTCGAGCATACCCCAAGTGCCGACGGGAAGCAGTAAGGGAATCCATTTGAAGAGGAATCCCAATGGTGCTGGCCAAAAAACTGAGACCCTCTTGATTCCATAGGTCCAATGGAACGTCAATAAGTTTAAGCCAGATAGGGACCCTATTGCATTGCAGATTAATTAGCTGAGTACCTGGAGTCCAGCGTCTCAACAAAAGAGGACGATGGTAAACATGCCAAAGCTCCTCAAGAATTAAATCACAGATAGCTTCTGACTCGAATTGAAACACAAACATACCAGATTCAGTAGATCTGATATCCACCGGACCAAATTTCTTCCATTTTGTATCGACCATTCTCTGGATCAAGAAGAAAGGTGGTGGTTTGTCAAAGAATTGACCAATTAAGCAACGTTGCCAATTAGTAGCACCAGCATGGAAAACTTCAGCCGGGGGGCTCGCAACTGCTTTGCCATCGATCTCTTCATATTCATAGAAACTAAGCTTGAGCGAGGAGTTAAGCTCACCCATAAAAATTCCTTTCCAGTTGGTAGAAGGGGTTTCATGGTTCTGAACAAGATTGTGGTTACTAATTTTCCAAAAAGTTTGAAGTGGTGGGAATTCTTCTAGCTGAACATTATTTCCATGTTGGGCTATAGATGAATGTGGTTGAACATTAACATTTTGAGTAATCTTGACATTGTCAATTTTCTCAGAAGGATGAACTGATGAAAAATCTGCCAAATATGAACTGTTTGCTTGCTTATCAGAAGATGGTGCAGCTTGATCATTCTTGGCCGAAAAGTTGTGCTGAGCCAAAGGAATATTTTCACGGCTTCTAAGATTAGGCGTAGGAGAATCGCCAACTTCAGGTGCTAACTCGGCATTTGCATTAGGATTCTCAACATGAGCATGTGAAGACGCGCCCGCATGTTTGTTAAAATCAACTTGATCTGCTGGAATAGAATTAATATTCAATGCTGAATTGAAGACTTTGTGGGGCAAGTTAGGGACAAAACTTTTGTTTCTACAACTTGTCATCCTCAAACTGGTGGTCAAACAAAAGTAGTTAATAGGACTTTATCTTCATTCTTAAGGGCTATCATAAGTAAGAACATTAAGACTTGGGAAGATTGTTTACCACATGTTGAGTTTGCTTATAATCGTACTGTTCATTCTGCTACTAAGTTTTCACCTTTTGAAATTGTTTATGGTTTTAATCCTTTAACTCTTTTGGATTTATCACCTTTACCTGTTTCTGAGCATGTGAACTTAGATGGTAAGAAGAAAGCAGAATTTGTGAAACAACTCCATCAGCGAGCACGACTCAACATAGAGAGGAGAACTGAGCAATATGCTAAGCAAGCTAACAAGGGACGTCGCAAGCTGGTCTTTGAGCCTGGAGATTAGGTGTGGGTACACATGAGGAAGGAAAGATTTCCAACACAAAGACATTCTAAGTTGCTACCTAGAGGAAATGGTCATTTTCAAGTCCTTGAGCGGATCAATGACAATGCCTATAAACTTGATTTACCAGGTGAGTACAGTGTTAGTGCTACTTTCAATGTTACTGATTTAAGTCCTTTTGATGTAGGTGACGATTTGAGGACAAATCCTTCTCAAGAGGGGGGAATGATGAGGACATCAGGGTTGCTAGGAAAGTCCAAGATCCAGTGCAAGTGCCAGTTGGTCCTATAACGAGAGCTCGCGCTAAAAGGTACAAGGAAGAGATGAATAACTTGGTTCAGAAAGTTCTACAACAAGAGGAAAGCGTATTGGCTAGTAGGGATGAAGAAAGGCTGGTTTTACTCCTCCAAGTTGATCCACAAGAAAGCCAAAATCCAGCCATACACGTCCACATTCAATGAACCAATTGAGCGTCCACATTCAATGAACCAATTGAAGCATCCACATTCAATGAACCAATTGGGTGTCCACATTCATTGAACCTTTTGGGCGAATTTTCCAGCAAAGATTCAAGTCAAGATTCTATTTTCAAGATTCAAGAACTTCAAGATTCTTCAAGAAGTTTCAAGAAGATTCGAAGATTTAGTCAAGATTTGATTTCTTTATAATTCTATCATAGTTTTAGTTTTCAGTTTTAGTTTAATTCCCTATGGACGAATTTAGGTGTTCACACTAGGAAAGAGACTTTCTTGTGCTGCAAGATTAGGTGTTCACACTAGAAAGGAGCTTTTCTTGGGCTGCAAGTTTGCTTCCTTTTTAGTTACTATTCATATCACTATTCATATGAATAGTTAATAGGAGTCTTTTCTTGGTCTCCAAGTTTGTTTCCTTTGACCTAATTACTATTCACGTTTTCCTATTTGGGCTAGGGTTTAGGAGTCATTTTCCAAGCAGGATACTAATTTGTTATTGCCTATATAAGGCTCTTTTTTGTCATAATAAAGTAAGACAACTTTGATATTAAATTTGTGAGAGTATTCTCCTTAAGTTCTCAAGAACTTTTCGAACTTATCAAGATTATTCTTGTGGCGTTCACCTTGACTTATCAAATGAGACTTCCATCCTCGTTTGTGGCGTCCTCAACTATACCAAGGTTCTAGCTTTGCTAAGCATAGGGTTGAGGTTCCATCCATTCCTGAAAGGTCTTGGGGTCGTTTGCCATATTTGGTGTTAGGTCGCGTCACATGTTGGCGTGGTTCGTATCATGTACCGTGAAAATACCCCTCAAGACTACCATTGATTGAGACAGAGAACTGAGGAGAATAAATACAAGCACTGATCCAGCTGATGAAGACATTGGGAAAACCAAAGGCCTGCAAAGTAAGAAGAACAAAATCCCAACGGAGCGAGTCAAAAGCCTTTAAAAGGTCAACTTTGAGAGCACATCTAGGAGTTGGATTCTTCTTGTTATAACCCTCACAATATCTTGAGCAATCAGAATATTCTCCGAAATGAGTCTCTTTTCAACAAATGCAGATTGGTTCCCAGAGATGATAAGAAGCAGGCAGCGTTTGATACGATTGGCCAAAATCTTAGTGATGCACTTGTAGATGGTGTTGCAGCATGAAATAGGCCTGAAATCCTTAACCATACAAGGGTTTGCAACTTTAGGAACCAGAGCAATAAATGTAGAGTTGACTTCTTTAAGGAGAGAGGAAGATTGAAAGAAAGACTGAACAGCAGAAATGACGTCTCCTCCGTGATGCGAACCAGCCATCCATATTCATTGCACCATTTGGATGAATTTTTCAGCAAAGATTCAAGTCAAGATTCTATTTTCAAGATTCAAGAACTTCAAGATTCTTCAAGAAGTTTCAAGAAGATTTGAAGATTTAGTCAAGATTTGATTTCTTTGTAATTCTATCTTAGTTTTGGTTTTAGTATTAATTTGAATTCTAGTTTATTAGGTGTTCACACTAGGAAAAATACTTTCTTGGGTTGCAAGAATAGGTGTTCACACTAGAAAGGAGCTTTTCTTGGGCTGCAAGTTTGCTTCCTTTTTAGTTACTATTCACATTACTATTCATGTGAATAGTAAATAGGAGTCTTTTCTTGGTCTTCAAGTTTGTTTCCTTTGACCTAGTTACTATTCACGTTTTTCCTACTTGGGCTAGGGTTTAGGAGTCCTTTTCCAAGCATGATACTTATTTGTTATTGCCTATATAAGGCACTTTTTGTGATAATAAAGGGAGACTTTTTGACTATTAAATTGTGAGATTATTCTCCTTGAGTTCTCCAAGAGACTCTTTCGAACTTATCAAGGGATTCCTTATGGCGTTCAACCTTGACTTATCAAGCGGATTTCCATCCCCGTTTGTGGCGTCTTCATCAATTAAACCAAGGTTCTTGCTTTGCTAAGCAACAGGTCGCTGTTTCCATCCAATCCTGAAAGGTCTTGGGTCGTTTGCCATATTTGGTGTTGGGTCGCGTCACATGTTGGCGTGGTTCGTATCAGTTAGTAATCAGAGCTTAGGTTTATCAGGTTTGCCTATCCTTTTTCTTGTTTTCTTGGTCAATTTAGTGTGTCTAGGTTAGGTTTCAATTTTTTTTCTTGGTTCTTGATTGAATCTTGCTTTCAATTCCTTTTTCTTGAATTCCTCGTTTTTTGTTGTGTCTAAATTCTGTGTCTTGTTTTCTTTTCAATTCCGTTTTCCTGCTGCAATTTCGTTCTTGTTTAACTTTCCATTGGCCAAACCCTAGAATCTTGAATTAGGGTTTCTTGTGCTTCTAAATTCGAAGTCTTAGTTACTTGCGCATTGCATTTGTTTCTGAAAATCAAGAAAAGAAACAGCAAGAAAAGTCAAGAAAAAAAAAATTTCGGAGCTGAAAAAAAAAAAAGCAAAACGGTGAACAGTAAAAAAAAACTTTTTTTTTGTTGAATTAGCCTTCGTGGCCAAGCTTTTCTAAAGGGAAACGACGTTCTGAGCATAACCCACAGCATTGCTGTGGGCACCTTCCTCTTAGGGCCAAATTCCAACGTTTTCTATGAGTTTTGGGCATTTTTGTGTTTTAGAATAGGGTTTTTGCAACTTTCCTTATTTTTCTAGGTTTCCTTCTTCGAGTTTTATTCAAGTTTCTTTTTCTAACCTTGTTTCCCGAGTCTTAGGGGTCTAAAAAAAAAAAATCATCAAATTTCGAAAAAAAGTAATACGCTGCTTTAGTGCCTATGTTGGTACTCTAGATTAGTTCTAGGGAACTTGAAGGAGAATACGATAGGAAAAAGGCAGAGTGTGTGAGAATATTAGAGGGTAAAAGCCAAATTCAGTTGAGTGAAACACGTGAGGGAGTGAAATTTAATCATGTCTCAAAATCAAGCAGACAACATTAATGAAGGTGTTCAACAACCCATTGGACAGAACTTACAGATGCAGGCATTGATGGGAGAGATGAGATGAATGATGAGGGCTGAATTGGAGCATATTCATGAGAGGTTGGATATGGTAGAACAGAGGCCGGAAAGGGTGCAACCACCAATTGTTCCAAATGTACCTAGGAGGAACAGAATGCGGCAAAGAGTGGAAGATGTTGAAGATGTTGATGAGATCGAGGAGGAAGGTTTAGAGGAAGAGTTTGACAGAATTTTGGTGGGCAACAATAGGCGACATGGTCGGGATAGAGATGCTAGGGATCGTGTTGATAACAACTTAGGAAGCATCAAGATGAAGATTCATGTGTTTCAAGGAAGGAGTGATCCGGAAGCCTATCTTGAGTGGGAAAAGAAGATTGAGTTGGTGTTTGATTGCCACAACTATTCCGAGTTGAAAAAGGTAAAGCTTGCTGCCATTGAATTTACTGATTATGCTATTGTGTGGTGGGATCAATTGTGTCTCAATAGGAGGTGGAATGGAGAACATCCTGTGGCAACTTGGGATGAGATGAAGAGAGTAATAAGGAGGCGATTTGTACCCAGTCATTATTATAGGGACTTATACCTCAAGCTGCAAGGTCTTCATCAAGGTAATAAAAGTGTGGATGATTATTACAAAGAGATGGAGATGGCTATGATTAGAGCCAATGTAGAGGAAGATCGGGAGGCGACAATGGCTAGATTTCTGAATGGGCTGAATAGAGAAATTGCTAACACCATTGAGTTGCATCATTATGTTGAGTTAGAAGATTTAGTGCATATGGCAATTAAGTTGGAGAAGCAATTGAAGAGGGGTGGTTCACGACCAAGGCCAGCCCTGCAACACTCAAGTGCATCACCTTGGAGGTCGAGTTACCCAAGAAAGGAGGAGAGTTCAACTACTTCCAAGGTCAAGCCTGAGCCCAAAACATCCACCCATGCCACAACTTCTCAAGGCAAAACAGCCCCTCCTACAACTCGTTCTAGTGATATTAAATGCTTTAAATATCAGGGACGAGGGCACATAGCTAGCCAATGTCCAAACAAGAGGGCAATGGTAGTTTTGGAAAGTGGGGAGATTGAGTCTGAAGATGAAATGCAATCTGATGACATGCCCATACTAGAGGACACCGAAGTAGGTGAAGAAGAGGAATTTGGGGCAGATTATGGAGAGATGCTTGGACTAGTGGCACGACGAGCTTTGAGCTTGCAAGCTAAAGAAGAGGAAAAAGTAGTGCAACATGAGAATATCTTTCATACTCGCTGCCACGTGAAAGATAAGGTATGTAGTGTTATTATTGATGGTGGTAGTTGTACTAACATTGCTAGTGCTTCTATGGTTGAAAAGCTAGAGCTCAACACAGTTAAGTACCCAGGTCCATATAGACTGCAATGGTTGAATGATTGTGGTGAGGTAAAGGTTACAAAGCAGGTTGTAGTACCGTTTCAAATTGGGAAATATGAAGATGAAGTATTGTGTGATGTGGTGCCAATGCATGCTGGACATCTTCTCTTTGGAAGACTGTGGCAATTTGATCGATGTGTGCAGCATGATGGCTTCACCAACAAGTATTCATTTTTATTTGGTCAGCGGAAAATCACTCTAGTTCTGATGATACCAAAACAAGTCTATGAGGATCAAGTGAGGTTGCAAAAATTGAGTGAACAAAAGAATCTGAGAGATCAAAAGAATTTGAGAAAGCAAAAGAATGAGAATGAAAAGAAAAGTAGGGCCGAATCTGGAGAGGAGGTAAGGAGAGAAAAGAGCTCTGCCAATGAGGTAAAAACAGAGGGAAAACAAAGAAATTTCTATGCAAAAGCAAGTGAGGTTAAGAGAGCTTTGATTTCAAAAAGGCCAATGATTGTACTTATGTACAAGAGGCTCTTTTAAACACTAACCAACTTGACTCTGCATTGCCTAGTGTTGTTGTTTCTCTCTTGCAGGATTTTGAGGATGTGTTTCCCAAGGAGATACCACATGGTCTACCACCTAGGCTGGTCTTTGAGCCTGGTGGATTTGAGGACAAATCCTTCTCAAGAGGGGGGGAATGATGCGAACCAGCCATCCATATTCATTGCACCATTTGGATGAATTTTCCAGCAAAGATTCAAGTCAAGATTCTATTTTCAAGATTCAAGAACTTCAAGATTCTTCAAGAAGTTTCAAGAAGATTTGAAGATTTGGTCAAGATTTGATTTCTTTGTAATTCTATCTTAGTTTTGGTTTTAGTATTAATTTGAATTCTAGTTTATTAGGTGTTCACACTAGGAAAAATACTTTCTTGGGTTGCAAGAATAGGTGTTCACACTAGAAAGGAGCTTTTCTTGGGCTGCAAGTTTGGTTCCTTTTTAGTTTCTATTCTCGTTTCTATTCATGTGAATAGTAAATATGAGTCTTTTCTTGGTCTTCAAGTTTGTTTCCTTTGACCTAGTTACTATTCACGTTTTTCCTACTTGGGCTAGGGTTTAGGAGTCATTTTCCAAGTAGGATACTTATTTGTTATTGCCTATATAAGGCACTTTTTGTGATAATAAAGGGAGACTTTTGACTATTAAATTGTGAGATTATTCTCCTTGAGTTCTCCAAGAGACTCTTTCGAACTTATCAAGGGATTCCTTGTGGCGTTCAACCTTGACTTATCAAGCGGATTTCCATCCCCGTTTGTGGCGTCTTCATCAATTATACCAAGGTTCTTGCTTTGCTAAGCAACGGGTCGCTGTTTCCATCCAATCCTGAAAGGTCTTGGGTCGTTTGCCATATTTGGTGTTGGGTCGCGTCACATGTTAGCGTGGTTCGTATCACTCCAACAATGGTCCAAGCAGTTTTATAAAAGTGGGACGTGAAGCCATCTGGTCCTAGGCTTTTACTTCCATTTAAACTAAACATAGTAGCTTTGATTTCATTAGCAGTAACTGGCAATGAAAGATTAGTGGCAAACTTAGAGGGGATGGTTTCTACACAATGGACTTGATGTCTTCCAGGCTGAAATGTTCCCTGTGCACATCAGATGAGCCAAGTGAGTTAGTGAAAAAATTAAGAATTTCATTTTTTACCTCATCATCCCTGGTGAGAACATTTCCATTGTCGTCCACAAGTCTAGAAATGGTGTTCCTGGTAAACCGGCTCTTGATAGCTTTGTGGAAGAATGCAGTATTTGAATCCCCATCCTTAACCCATTGAATTCTAGATTTTTGGAGAAGAATTGAATCAAATGAATTTGAGAGGGATTCAAGTTCCAGGCCAAGTGCATTTCCCTGAATAATATCATATGTGGTTGTTGTACCTGAAAGCATTGCCTATTGGAAGAAAGCAAGTTTTTCTCTGACAGAGGAAATTTGATCAGCAAGATTAGAGAAATACAACTGGTTAAAACTTTAAGCGCTAACTTGAGCTTTTTCTGTTTCTGAACAAGTCTAAACATGGGGGAACCGATAATGGGGCAGTCCCAAACCTCCCGAACAGTATCAAGGAATTTATCATGACCAGTCCAAGCATTAAAAAACTTAAAGGGTTTGGGTTTGGGGAGAACAAGAATGGAGGTGTAAAGGACCAGGGGGGCATGATCAGAGGGATCGGGGCTCTCAATATAGACAGTAGAGTGATCAAACATGTCAAACCAAAGCTGATTAACAAGGACCCTATCAAGTTTAGAGGCTTTAAAATTATCCCCCGAGCTTTTGTTGCTCCAAGTGAAGAAAGAGCCTGAACTAGGGTGGTCATAAAGAGAAGCTGATGAAAGACAATTTCTAAAATCAACAAGGGAAGAAAACTGGGAGCAATTTTCAGTTCTGTCTTCAACTTCAAGAATCTCATTAAAATCACCTAAAACACACCAGGGGAGTGAATGAGCATTCCAATGAGATATTCTAGACCAAAGACTCCTTCTTTCGGAAACAGTATTCCTGCCATAAACAAAGGTAGCCAAGAGAGACGAATCATCAATAAGGGAGTGAACCTGGAAATGGATGGCTTGATCCATGGAGTCAAGTTTAATGAGATGAGCCCTGCGTAAATTCCAAAAAATCCAAATACGACCAGAGTGATAAGAATCATGGTTATGAATGAAACCAAATTGTTGAAAACGATTACCAATGATTAAGTCAGCTTTAAAACTTTTAACTTTGGTTTCAAGAATGCAAAAAACATCAATAGAGTGTTTATTTACAAAATGTAAAACTTCTCTCTATTTGAAGGGTTTATGGAAACCCCTTATGTTCCAGGAGCAAAAAATCATAAAAAAGGGGAAGGGGTAGCAAGAATGCTTGGAGGGACTCCTGTAGGGGGCAAAGGAGTCTTACCATCCACCAGAGATTTAACAGCTAATGAGAGATCACTAGGAGTTGAGGTATTCCAGGGATCTTCAATGATCTTATCAACACCCACGTTTTGGAGAGGGTTGAATTTATTCATGCTTGGGTTGGGAGGAGAGAAAGGTTTAGGAGGTAAGCGAGAAGTTGAGGGGAGAGAAGAGGGAGTGATAGAGCTTGGGGTAGGGAGAAGCCCTTTTTGGGGATGGGCCGCAGGTATTGGAAGGGGGACAAAGGTACTGTCAATGGTTGAGGTTGCGTTTAGGTTCTCACCAGTTTTCAGATTCATAGGGATAATATTTTCTTTCAGGAGATCGTTTCTGACTTGAGTTTCAGATTCAGGTATCGTAGCTTGGTACCTCCTAGAAGCATACTGATTACCCTTTCAGGAGACAGATTTCCATTCATCATTCTTTCGTTGCTGCTTTTTCAGACCATCAGCCACATGTTCTTTGATAGGTTGCTTAGGATAGTTGTTACTGTTGTGACCAACAACATTATATCGGGTACATCTTGAAGGTTTCCAATTGTATTCAATATCAATGTTCACACGTTGGTCATACCTATTATAAGCCCAGGTATGATCTGGTAGGTCTTTGCTGATATCCATTTCGATGCAAACTCTAACATACCGGAGGTGAGCTCTAGCCTTAGTCTTAGCGTCCATTTGCAGATGAAACCCAATAGTGCTGCCAATATAACTGAAGCCTTGTTGCGACCAAAGGTCAAGTGGGACATTTTTAAATTTCAACCAAATGGGAACTTTTTCGCAGGTTAGATTGACCAGCTGAGTATTTGGAGACCATCGTCGGAGAAGGAGAGAGTGATGGTTGACGTGCCATAGTTCCTGCAAGATAGGCTCAATGACATTTTCATTTTCAAAACGAAAGACAAATAGATCATTGTCAGTTCGTTTGACATCAATGTTGCCAAACTTCTTCCATGGAGTGGCCAGGAATTTCTCGATCAGAAAGAAGGGAGGAGGCCTATCAATGAACTGGCCGATAAGGCAGCAATTTCAGTAATGATCATTTTCTTCATAGACATCAATAGGCGGGCCAGCAATTTTCATTCCAAGTTCCTCACAATCTTCACATTCCTCAAAGCTAAGTTTGAGGTTATTCTTGAGGTTACCAACAAAAACACTTTTCCAGTTTGAGATAACATTTGTACCAACAGCATGCTTGTATGATAGCAGACCACTGTTGGACTATTGTAAGGAGAAATGGTAGCTCCAGGGTCCATAGCATTCTGATCATGAATCAAAAGAGCATTAATTTTTCGGCGAGGTGCACGTAGAGGAGGAAAGTTCGTGTCCAGAGGGAGAGGTTGGGAAAATGAAGTGTTTGTGAATTGTGAATGCAAGGGATGGGGATAGAGGGAATTGGAATGAGTGTGATGAGGTAGAGTGGCAACATTAGGGTCCAGATTATTCGAATTTTGGCCAGCTTGGCCAGGAATATACGAATAATTTGGCAAAGTGTCCACATGCACATTGAGGCTTGAACCAACTGAATGTTCTGACAAAAAGTTTGAACCATGTGTGACATGTGCATTGGTAGTAGGAGCATTCACGGTATTGGCAATAGGAATAGAATTGTTTAAGGAAAATGACTCATGGGGCGCAGAACCAATTGGGGAAGTGGGAAATGAATTAACCATATTCTGATTTGCATATGGGGAGATAGATTGGGAGGAATTATGGGCAATTATGGCAGCTAACATAGGTGAGGGAGTGGAAGCATGTACAGCATGTGTAGCATTGGCACTTGGCATAGAATAGTTTAAAGGAACAGATGCATGGGGGGCATGACCAAGTAGGGAAGTAGGAAAAGTGTGAATAAGATACTGAATTGCATTGGGGTCATGTGTAGAAAAAAGAGAGGAATTATGGGCGTTGGAGGCAGCCATGACGGGTGTGGGGGACAAAGGGTAGACAACTTTTTGATTATTGTCAAAAGAGGGGGACAACTTTTCAGAAAAGTTAAGGTTACTTTCTGCAGTGTTTGAAGGAAAAATATTATTTTGTGCCAAGCAGGAGAGAGAAGAGTCTTTTTCGTTGTTGACCATCTGATTTGAATTAGGCAATTCAACGGCAAGGGAGGTGGGGTTGGCCGGCGGTGAACATGAGTGAGGAGAGAGAGGATTAATGGAGTTGGAGGAGGGACTGTGACTTACCTCATCATTGTCGTGCACTTGGTTCAAATTAACAACATTGTTATTAACTCTATCATCAGCAAACGAGTTGGCTTCATCCAAATTAGAAGATGCTTCATGTGTTTGGACATTGACTTCATGGGTCTTAGCGTTCAGATTAGCAGCATTAACATGACTAGGAGAACTGTGTAGAGCCATTTTTCTAGCATGCACCTTAGGTTGCGGAGAAGCAAAACCCGAAGAAGAGGAGTCCTCTTCCTTCTCATTAAAACGAATGTGTTTAGCATGCAGGACCTTGGAGTTTGAAGCTAAATTTGTGGTAGGTTGTTTTGGGCGATTTTTGGATTTGGTTGAAGAAGAAGAAGAAGGGGATGACTTCTTCTTCTTTTTGTTGTTTCCCATGATCCGAAGATGATTGAAGTGAGTAATGGTACGAAGGAAAAGGGTGCGAAATGGTTATAGGTTAAAAGCTAAGGCTGAATGTTTGATGGCTGAAAAATATCAACATCAATATAAACATAACAATAATCATAACCAATCAATAAGGATACTCTAATTGGTGTAGCTCCAAATGCCATCACGATCTCAACCATCTTCTTATAACTCCCCATTACTCACACACCTGAGGTACCTCACTAGCCCCTCCCTCCATGGCACCTCCGCCCATGCGAGCTAGGGGTAGTCTATGATAGTTATGTCGTTATCAACCCAACAGCCTAACGCTGCCTGAGAGGTGGCACACACATACCAAGACTCATGACAATAATAATAATCATTCATATCACAAGAGGACAACAAAGTAAGTTGCCTATCTCCCGGCTTCATCAATAATCAATCAATTAACATTATTTCAACAACATACATCAATAAATCAATTAACAACCAAACAACTAAGTTAGATGACAAAGTAGGCCACCCAACTTAACATGCACTAAACCACTCAACCAACCCGATCCTAACTATCAACAACACAAGATTCAATCACTCAACACTACCCAAACACCCAAAGACAATATTTCAACATTTTAAAGAAAGACAACTCAAACTTCTAAAAGTCATAACTTACACTCTACTAATCTAATAACCTCAAAACCAGTTTCTATCACTCACCCACTCAAGCAACTACATTAGCCCTCTTCGAAACCAACCACAATCCATCCAAAAGAAACCCAACAACCCTAAAACCTCAATGCACCATGGCTGAAATTTCTTGACTTTCACCACGACATCACAATCAAAATTTTGGCATTACAACATTACTACCACGTATTTAACAAACTTTTAGAAGCTAACAGCAATCAATTTCAACCACCACAACTCCAACTATTCAACATTTAGCCAAATTCTCAACTTTAATACTCAGAAAATAGAAATACATGCTACCATGGTTCAAAACAGCTATAAACCCATATAAATGACCCTTAGCATCTACTAAGCAATAATCTAAAGACAGTTTAGCATTTCACTGGCTAAATAAATAGTTATATGAAATGACATAAAAATAGCACTTTGAGATCTAAAAATTTTCTCTCACCTTTGATCCGAAACAAGCCTAGGAATGCGTGCAATGCGTGCCCAACAAGCGAAAAGTAGCTCGCTTTGAAATACCTTTGAAATTCTCCCTCTTTTTCTCCCTCAAACTCTCGGCTATGTATGTGTTGTGTGAGTATGTTTCGTGTTTATTCTAGTGTGTGTTGATGCATATAAGCTCAAAGTCAACAAAAACCAAAAGTCAAAGTTGAACAATTTAGTATTTTTTAGTATTTTTAGTCTTTTAATTAGTTTTTTAGACTATTTTTGCTCAAAACAAGTATTCAACACTTAGACTATTTTATAGATAGTTTATTTTAGGTGACAAAAATTTTCACATGTAAAGACTCTCACCCGACTCGGTTAAAAACTCGATTTTCGTAAAAGAAGGTGTAAAAACCTTTAAAATTCCTAATTCGATTTGAAATCCGTCTTAATCAGACACGGGTCTACTAATATCCGAAGACTAGGTTTTAAAACATTTAAAACACCCATGTAAAAATTTTAGCGGACGTGCGTTCAAAATACTATTCATAAAAACTATCGATAAAATTTCTGATGCCGTTTTTTAAGAAAATTTCATGAATGTACACCACACATAGCATATATTAGGAATATATATCACAGAATTAGTGCATTCTAACTCATATAACACATAAACAGGTCAAATCACACAAATCTAGGAAAAGACAAAATATGGGGTTTCACATTCTCCTCCGCTTAAAGAAATTTCGTCCTCGAAATTCTTACTTGCTGAACGAAACAGATCTGGATACTGCTGCTGCATCTGATCTTTCCTTTCCCAAGTAGCTTCCTCAATTCCGTGATGCTTCCACAACACTTTGACCATCGGAATCTTCTTCGACCTCAACTCCTGTTTTATCTGATCAAGAATGCGAATCAGCCGCTCATCACAAGTCAGATTCTCACGAAGCTGTAATGGCTCTGGCTCTAAAATATGAGAAGGATCCGGACTATACTTCCGCAAATTAGACACATGAAAGACATCGTGAACATTAGAGAAATTCTCTGGTAAAGCCAACCGATATGTTAACTTGCCAACCCTGCCGGTAATCTCAAACGGCCCTGCAAATCTCAGACTCAGCTTACCACCTTTACCATAACAAGCAAACCTCTTTCGAGGAAACAATTTCAAGAAAACCCGATCCCCGACTGCAAACTCCAAATCCCAACGTCGCTTATCAACATAACTTTTGTATTTGCTCTGCGCTGTAAGCATTCTCTGCCTGATCAGCAGAACATTCTCAATCTTCTCTAGAAGCTCTGGCATGATAGTCGGATCAATAGTCTTCATCTCCCCTACTTCATCCCAATACAAATGTGATCGACACTTACGGCCGTAGAGAGCTACAAAAGGTGCCATCCCAATAGTCGCTTGATAACTATTGTTATAGGCAAACTCGGTAAGTGGTAGATGTTTCTCCCAGTTCTTCCCGAAGTCCAGAACACAAGCCCTGAGCATATCCTCCAGAATATGAATAGTCCTCTCAGACTGACAGTCGATATGTGGATGATACGCTGTGCTGAAGTTTAGCTGAGTACCCAAAGTCTCCTGAAGTTTCTCCCACAAACGAGAAGTAAACCAATAATCTCGATCTGAGACCATACTAGATGGAATCCCATGAAGTTTAACAATCTGATCTATATAAAGATCCGTCAACTTTGCAACCTTATCTCCCAACCTCATCGGAATGAAATGAGTTGTCTTCATCAAACGGTCCACAATAACCCAAACTACGTCATTACCTCTCGGTGTTCTAGGCAAACTAGAGACGAAGTCCATTGTAATATGTTCCCACTTCCACTCTGGTATTGCTAACGGCTAAAGTAACTGTCACGCCCCAACTCGACCCCACCTACAATCAGTCAGGACGCAACGGAATTTCGGCAGCGTAACGACAGTAAATAGATTTCCGAGGTTCTAAACCAACCTCATTAATAACATTAAACATCCAATTCTATAACCATACAAACAACAACTCCTCAACAGCATAACAAAACACAACATAACCATAATATACAATAATCAGTCTTCGTTATCTGCCTCTGTTCCAACATAACATACAATACCTCAACCTTATCATACATTTCAAAAATAAGTTGAGACACATCTACAACTTAACCATAGACAAAAGAAAGCCACTAAGTTAACATCATTTGGATCATCATCTTTCAACATCTATTACAATAAGAACCATAAAGCATATAAAAGTCTATTAAGCTAATATACATGACATTAAACAACATATAATCATGGATAAGACTCAGGAACATATGACTCGTCCACGTAAGGCACATTTTCCTCCTCAGGAGGCACGTACCCGTAATCCAGCTCTGCAACACCTGTAAGCATGCAATAATAGAGAGTGAGCTTATATACATAAGCCCAGTGAGGATCCGATAGATCTCGACAGTATTCACTACGCTCCTTGGATTTAGTCATTTGAGCAAGTAAATACACAACAACAATAATAACATTATCATCACATAACTATATAACCATTCATTAAAGGATACTCTATTTGGTGTAGCTCCAAACGCCATCACGATCTCAACCGTTCTTCTTATAACTCCCCATTACTCACGCACCCGAGGTACCTCACTAGCCCCTCCCTCCATGACACCTCCGTCATGCGAGCTGGGGGGAGCCTACGGCAGTCATGCCGTTATCAACCCGACAGCCCAACGCTGCCCGAGAGGTGGCACACACATACCAAGACTCCATAATCATCAATCATCAATCAATCATCAATCAATCAATTGGGAGATCAGCAACGAAAGTGCCCGATTCCCGAACTCAATAATAATCAATCAAAAACATCAATATAACATCAATATTAAATTAAACAACAAACAACGAAGTTAGATGACAAAGTAGGCCATCTAACCGGACATGCATAATATACACAATTAAACCCTAAATTACTCATCAACAACTCACCATTCAACACTCGAACCCAAACCAATCATCTAAAGGCATCGTTCAAGAAATTAAAGAATGACAACCTAAACTTCTAAAATTCATAACTTACAATCTACTAATCCAAACATTGCCAAATCAGTTTCTATCACTCACCCATTCAACCTACTACATTAGCCCTCTCGAAAATCCACCATAACACCTCCAAATCATGCCCGATAACCCTAAAACCCTAGGATGTCTTGGCTGGATTTTTTGAATTTTCACACGAACAATGTAATCGAAAATTTGGCATTACAACAGCGCTAACACGTAATTATCAAGTATTTAGAAATCAACGGCAATCGATTTTGATCAACACAACTCATTTAATTCAACTTTGAACATTTAAATCAAAATTAAATACCCAAAAAATAAAAATTATGCTACATCCGACAGAAATTCGTAGTATTAGTATATAACGATCCCTAGCATGCAAGGAGCAATAATCTATCATCAGATTTCAATTCTAACGGTTAAATTTTCATTTATGAGCAAAAACATAAAAATGACATTTTGAGATCTAGAATTTTTCTCTCACCTTTGATGCGATACAAGCCTAGGAATGCGTGCTATGCGTGCCCAACAAGTAGAATCCAAGTCGGTGCGAAGTTCTACGGACAAAAACTAGGTTTTTCTTTGAAAAATTGGATTGAAAAGCTTTGAAAATCTCTTTCTTTTTCTCTCTTCTTTCTCTCGGCCTTGTGTGTGTTTGTGGTGGTGTTTTGTGTTGTGTTGAGTGTGTGTTGATGACAATAGCTTATAAGGTCAATAATTAATTAAAGTCAAAGTTAATTTAAATTGGTATTTTTGTGTTTTAATGACTTTAATTGCATTTTATTGCTCACCAAGCCTCAAAATAATTATGCAACCCCCACGATATCTCAAGTGGATTATTTTTAGGTGACAAGAAGTTTTACAATCAAACAATTTCACCCGAGTCGGCTTAAAACTCGATTTTCGCAAAAGTCGGTGTAAAAACCCTAATAAATTCTTAAGCCGATTTGAAATCCGTTTTCATCAAACACAGGTCTATTAAAGTCCGTTGACTAGGTCTAGAAGGGTTAAAAAGACCAGTTTCAAAATTTTAGCGGACGTGTTTCGAAAATACTATTCACTAAAAATCGACGATAAAATTTCTGACTCCGTTTTTTATGAAAATTTCATGAATGCACATTTAGCACGTATTAGGAGTATTGAGATCAAAATTATAACTTTCTAGGTCCTATAGCACATAAACAGATCATATGCACGCAAAACGAGGTATAGCACGTAAAACGAGATAAGCAAGAAAGTGGGGTTTCACAGTAACCCTGCGGGTCGTTGATGTTCTGCTTTCCCCCGCTGACAAGTCAAACATCTGGATACAAACTGAGCAACCTCCCTTTTCATTTTATTCCACCAATAATGTTGTTTCAAATCCCTGTACATCTTGTTTCCACCGGGATGAATGGTGTGCTTAGAATTATGAGCCTCCTCCAGAATACCTCTCCTCATACCTGGTTCATCGGGAACACAAACCCTGTTCCGAAACCGAAGAATACCATCCTCATGTAGTTTGAAGTCAGACTGATCATCTGTGATCTGATCCTTGATCTTCTGAATTTCGCATCAAGTTGCTGAGCTTCTCTGATTTGAGACAGTAATAAAGGTTGAATACGGAGATGTGAACACATCACCCCAACCAGAGTCAATTCCGGTCTCTAATAACTGAATTCCTCAAGAACCTCCCACTTTTTAACAGCCAAACAAGAAATACTCGCCTTACGGCTAAGAGCATCTGCTACAACATTTGCCTTCCCAGGCAGATAATTGATAGAATAATTATAATCTCCGAGAAGTTCTATCCACCTCCATTGACACATATTCAACTCCTTCTGTGAGAACAAATACTTCAGACTTTTATGATTAGTGAAAATCTCGAACTTACTACCCCACAGATAATGACGCCACATTTTCAGTGTGAATACAACGGCAGCCAACTCAAGATCATGAGTTGGATAATTCACTTCATACAACTTGAACTTTCTAGAAGCATAGACAATAACCCGACCATTCTGCATAAGTACACAACCCAGGCCCTCATTGGATGCATCATTGTAAATAACCATATTATCGGTCCCCTCTAGTAGAGTAAGTACTGGAGCGGTAGTCAACCTCTTTTTCAACTCCTGAAACCCACTCTCACATTTCTCATCCCAAGTAAAGCTGGTCTATTTCTGAGTTAACTTAGAAAGTGGCCCTGCAATCTTAGAAAAGTCATTCACAAACCTACGGTATTAACCCGCCAAGCCAAGGAAACTACGAACCTCTGAAACATTCTCCTGCCTTTTCCAAGACATCACCACTTCAATCTTAGTGGGATCTATAGGCATACCGCTTTGTGTAATCACATGGCCAAGAAAAGATATTTGTTGTAGCCAGAATTCTTTTTTTTTTTTTTTTTGGTCAAAGTTGTAGCCAGAATTCACATTTGCTAAACTTCGCAAACAACTGATGCTCCTGTAGCTAATGTAAGATAAGCCGTAGATGTTGCTTGTGCTCCGATTCAGTCTTAGAATAAAACAAGATATCATCAATAAAGATTACCACGAACTGGTCCAAGTACGGCTGAAAGACCCGACGCATAAGATCCATGAATATTGTCGGTGCATTAGTCAGTCCAAAGGGCATAACTACAAATTCATAATGCCAGTACCGAGTCCTGAAAGCAGACTTTGGAACATCCTCCGTACGAATTCAAAGATGATAATACCCCTACCTCAAGTCAAACTTAGAGTAGACTTTGGCTCCCTGAAGCTGATCAAACAACTCGTCAATCAGTGGTAAAGGACACTTATTCTTGATGGTCACCTGATTCAAACCACGATAATCGATACATAATCTCAAGGTACCATCATTCTTCTTCACAAATAAAACAAGTGTTCCCTATGGTGAAGAACTCTGTTGAATGAAACCCTTCTCTAATAACTCCTACAGCTGAGTTTTCAGCTCCTTCAGCTCAGCTGGTGCCATCCGGTATGCTGATTTAGAAATAGGTTGAGTGCCGGGAATCAGATTAATCACAAACTCAACATTTCTCTCCGGCAGCAATTCTGGCAATTCCTCGGGAAATACATTGAGATATTCCTGAATGATAGGAACTTCCTCCAACTTTAGCTTATCAAGATGGCTTGTTGATCAAATAAGCTAGATAACCCGAACACCCCTTGCTCACCAGCTTAACAGCTTTAGTTGATGAGATAATAAAACTTGTCTTAGCATCCCGGTTCCCCACTACCTCAACCACTGGCTGATCTGGCAACCTAAACTGTATTACCTTTGTTCTACAGTTTAACCGGGCATCGTACTTAGAAAGCCAGTCCATACCCAAGATAACATCATAACCTCGGATAGGAAATAAGATAAGGTCCGAAGGAAAATCCTGACCCTTAAAATGTAGTTTACAGTCTTTATATACTAAGTCAGTCACTTATTTATCAGTTAAAGAAGTAATAATCTCAGCTACAGAGTTAACTAAGTAGGCGTAATGAAAGAATGCGTAGCACCAGAATAAATCAACACTTTAACAAGTTGATTGAGTAGAAGGAAGTTACCTTCTACAACTGCCGCTGCCTCAGGTACTTCCTTCAAATCCACTGCGTAGGCCTGAGCCTGAACCCACTGCTGCTGAGGTGCACTACCGGTAGGTCGTCCCTGATAACCCTAGGTCACTGCCCGACCCTCAGACCTCTGAAATCTAGGGCAATCCCTTGCCCTATGCTGAATGCTGCCGCAACTTAAACATGTTCCTGCCTTCACCCTACAGTCGGCCTCCAAATCGCCCTGACATTTGCAGTAAGTACACTGTGGTGACGAAGCACTAACACTGCCCCTCGAAGACCCAGAAGCTGAAAAAGTGGCTATGCCAGCCTGCTGCTGGGGTCTCGCAACACTAGGCCTATATTGACCCTTAGACTGGGCCGGCCAATACTGTGACTGAGCTTGGAATGAGCCCTGCTGAAACTGGGGCCTATAGAAACCTTGCTGACCCTGCGGTCTGAAAGAGCTCTGCTGAACTGGCAGCCTGTACATAACCTACTACACTGGAGGCCTATACATACCTTGCGGCTGAAATGGCCTCTTACTAGGCTGACTGATACGAACCACGCCAACATGTGACGCGACCCAACACCAAATATGGCAAACGACCTCAAGACCTTTCAAGAATGGATGGAACCGCGACCCTATGCTTAGAAAAGCTAGAACCTTGATATAGTTGAGGACGCCACAAACGAGGATGGAGATCTCGTTTGATAAGTCAGATTTGAACGCCACAAGAATAATCTTGATAAGTTCGAAAAAGTTCTTGAGAACTTTAGGAGAATAATCTCACAAATTTAATATCAAAGTTGTCTTCTTATTATTTCTTGCAAATCAGCCTTATATAGGCAAAGAACAAATAAGTTTCCTAATTAGAAAAGACTCCTAAACCCTAGCTGAAATAGAAAAACGTGAATAGTAACTAGGTTAAAGGAAACAAACTTGGAGACCAAGAAAAGACTCCTATTAACTATTCACGTGAATAGTGATATAAATAGTAACTAAAAATGAAGCAAACTTGCAGCCCAAGAAAAGCTCCTTTCTAGTGTGAACACCTAATCTTGCAGCCCAAGAAAGTCTATTTCCTAGTGTGAACACCTAAATTCGTCCATAGGGAATTAAACTAAAACTGAAAACTAAAACAAGGATAGAATTACAAAGAAATCAAATCTTGACTAAATCTTTAAATCTTCTTGAAACTTCTTGAAGAATCTTGAAGTTCTTGAATCTTGAAAATAGAATCTTGACTTGAATCTTTGCTGGAAAATTAGCCCAAAAGGTTCAATGAATATGGACACCTAGTTGGCTTTCTTGTGGATCTACTTGGAGGAGTAACACCAGCCCTTCTTCATCTCTACTAGCCAACGCACTTTCCTCTTGTTGTAAAACTTTCTCAACCAAATTATTCAGCTCTTCCTTGAACCTTTTAGCGCGAGCTCTTGTCACTGGACCAACTGGCACTTGCATTGAATCTGGAACATTCCTAGCAGCCTTGATGTCCTCATCATTCCCCTCCTCTTGAGAAGGATTTGCCCTCAAATCGTCACCTATATCAAAAGGACTTAAATTAGTAACATTGAAAGTAGCACTAACACTGTACTCACCTGGCAAATCAAGTCTGTAGGCATTATCATTGATCCGCTCGAGGACTTGAAAAGGACCATCTCCTCTAGGTAGCAACTTAGAACGTCGTTGTGCTGGAAATCTTTCTTTCCTCATGTGTACCCACACCCAATCTCCAGGCTCAAAGACCAGCTTGCGACGTCCCTTGTTAGCTCGCTTGATATATTGTTCAATTCTTCTCTCTATGTTGAGGCGTGCTCGCTCATGGAGTTGTTTCACAAATTCTGTCTTCTTCTTACCATCTAAGTTCACATGCTCAGACACAAGTAAAGGTGATAAATCCAAAGGAGTTGAAGGATTAAAACCATAAACAATTTCAAAAAGTGAAAGCTTAGTAGCAGAATGAACAGTACGATTATATGCAAACTCAACATGTGGTAAACAATCTTCCCAAGTCTTAATGTTCTTACTTATGATAGCCCTCAATAATGAAGATAAAGTCCTATTAACTACTTCTGTTTGACCATCAGTTTGAGGATGACAAGTTGTAGAAAACAAAAGTTTTGTCCCTAGCTTGCCCCACAAAGTCTTCCAAAAGTAACTTAAGAACTTAGCATCACGATCTAAAACAATTGTCCTAGGCATACCATGCAACCTAACATTCTACCTGAAGAACAAATCTGCAACATTAGAAGCATCGTCAGTCTTATGACAAGGGATAAAATGAGCCATCTTAGAAAATCTATCCACAACAACAAAAATTGAATCCTTTCCACTCCTAGGTAAACCCAAAACAAAATCCATTGAAATATCAATCCAAGGTGAACTAGGAATAGGTAGTGGTGTGTACAATCCATGTGGCTGAACCCTAGACTTAGCTTGCCTACAAGTAATACATCTTCCACAAGTTCTCTCAACATCCCGTTTCATGTGTGGCCAATAAAAGTGCTGCAAAATAGCTAAAGTCTTAGCAACCCCAAAGTGTCCCATTAAACCACCACCATGGGATTCCCTAACTAACAAGTCTCTTAAAGAACAGTTAGGCACTCACAACTTATTTTCTCTAAACAAAAACCCTTCATGCCTATAGAACTTACCTTATGCAGATTTCTCACTAGCCCTATAAACTTCACTAAAGTCGTGGTCATCTTGATATAGGTCCTTAATATGCTCAAAACCCAGAAATTTAGCATCAAGAGTAGAGATTAAGGCATACCTTCTTGACAATGCATCTGCAACCACGTTTTCCTTACCTTGTTTATAGCAAATGACATATGGAAAAGTCTCAATGAACTCAACCCACCTAGCATGTCTCTTATTCAGCTTGTGCTGACCCTTTAAATGCTTCAAGGATTCATGATCTGTACGAATTACAAACTCCTTTGGCCATAGGTAGTGCTGCCATGTCTCCAAAGCATACAACTCTTTGTCATAGGTTGGGTAGTTAAGTGCAGCCCCACTAAGCTTCTCGCTAAAGTATGCAAGGGGTCTTCCTTCTTGCATAAGAACAGCTCCTACACCTACACCTGAAGCATCACATTCAATTTCAAACGTTTTAGTGAAATTAGGTAAAGCAAGTAAAGGAGCATGAGTAAGCTTGTATTTAATAAGCTGAAACGCCTTCGCTTGATCTTCACCCCATTTGAACCCAACGTTTTTCTTGATAACTTTAGTGAGTGGTGCTGCGATGGTGCTAAAATCTTTCACAAACTTCCTGTAAAAGCCAGCAAGTCCATGGAAACTTCTAACATCACCTACACTTGAAGGGGTTGGCCATTCTTGGATGGCTTTGATCTTCTCTTCATCAACCTCAATACCTTTAGTACTAACAACAAAACCTAGGAAAACAAGCTTATCCGTGCAAAAAGTACACTTTTTGAGGTTAGCATACAACTTCTCCTTTCTAAGGACATCCAAAACTGAATTTAAATGTGAAACATGTTCATGCAAACTCTTGCTATAAACCAGAATATCATCAAAATAAACAACAACGAATTTACCAATGAAAGCACGCAAAACATGATTCATTAAGCGCATGAAAGTACTAGGTGCATTAGTTAATCCAAAAGGCATGACTAACCACTCATACAATCCATATTTAGTTTTAAATGCTGTTTTCCATTCATCTCCTTCTTTCATTCTTATCTGATGGTATCCACTTTTAAGATCAATCTTAGAAAACACACAAGAACCATGCAACTCATCTAACATATCATCTAAGCGAGGAATAGGATGTCTATACTTTACTGTTATGCTATTGATGGCTCTGCAATCAACACACATCCTCCATGTTCCATCCTTCTTAGGCACTAAAATTACAGGAACTGCACAAGGACTCATGCTTTCTCTCACGTACCCTTTCTCCAACAACTCTTCGATTTGCCTTTGAAGCTCCTTCGTCTCCTCTGGATTACTCCTATAAGCTGGACGATTTGGAATTGAGGCTCCAAGTACGAAATCTATCTAATGTTCAATTCCTCGAAAAGGTGGTAGGCCATGTGGTATCTCATCGGGAAACACATCCTCAAAGTCCTGCAAGAGAGAAACAACAACACTAGGCAATGCAGAGTCAAGTTGGTTAGAGTTTAAAATAGCCTCTTTGTACATAAGTACAATCATTGGCCTTTTTGAAATCAAAGCTCTCTTAACCTCACTTGCTTTTCATAGAAATTTCTTTGTTTTCCCTCTGTTTTTACCTCCTTGGCCGAATTCTTTTCTCTCCTCACTACCTTTCCAGATTCGGCCTTGCTTTTGTTCTTTTCATTCTCAATCTTTTGCTCACTCAAATTCTTTTGATCACTCAAGTTATTTTGATCACTCAAGTTATTTTGATCACTCAATTTTTGTAACCTCACTTGATCCTCATAGACTTGTTTTGGTGTCATTGGAACTAGAGTGATTGTCCGTTGATTGAACATGAATGAGTACTTGTTGGTGAAGCCATCATGCTGTACACGTCGATCAAATTGCCATGGTCTTCCCAAAAGAAGATGTCCAGCATGCATAGGTACCACATCACACAATACTTCATCCTCATATTTTCCAATGCGAAACGGCACCACAACCTATTTTGTAACCCTTACCTCACCACAATCATTCAACCATTGCAACTTGTATGGACGTGGATGCTTAATTGTTGTGAGCCCTAGCTTGTCAACCATTGAAGCACTAGCAACGTTAGTACAACTACCACCATCAATAATAACACTACATACCTTATCTTTCACGTGGCAGCGGGTATGAAAGATGTTCTCACGTTGCACTACTTCTTCCTCCTCTTTAGCTTGCAAGCTCAAAGCTCGTCGTGCCACTAATCCAAGCATCTCTCCATAATCTGCCCCAAATTCCTCTTCTTCACCTACTTCGGTGTCCTCTAGTATAGGCATGTCATCAGATTGCGTTTCTTCTTCAGACTCAATCTCCCCACTTTCCAAAACTACCATTACCCTCTTGTTTGGACATTGGCTAGCTATGTGCCCTCATCCCTGACATTTAAAGCATTTAATATCACTAGAACGAGTTGTAGGAGGGGCTATTTTACCTTGAGAAGTCGTGGCATGGGTGGATGATTTGGGCTCAGGCTTGACCTTAGAAGTAGTCGAACTCTCCTCCTTTCTTGGGTAACTCGACCTCCAAGGTGATGCACTTGAGTGTTGCGGGGCTGGCCTTGGTCGTGAATCACCCCTCTTCAATTGCTTCTCCACCTTAATTGCCATATGTACTAAATCTTCTAACTCAACATAATGATGCAACTCAATGGTGTTAGCAATTTCTCTATTCAGCCCATTCAGAAATCTAGCCATTGTCGCCTCCCGATCTTCCTCTACATTGGCTCTAATCATAGCCATCTCCATCTCTTTGTAATAATCATCCACACTTTTATTACCTTGATAAAGACCTTGCAGCTTGAGGTATAAGTCCCTATAATAATGACTGGGTACAAATCGCCTCCTCATTACTCTCTTCATCTCATCCCAAGTTGCCACAGGATGTTCTCCATTCCGGCTCCTATTGAGACACAATTGATCCCACCACACAATAGCATAATCAGTAAATTCAATGGCAGCAAGCTTTACCTTTTTCAACTCGGAATAGTTGTGGCAATCAAACACCAACTCAATCTTCTTTTCCCACTCAAGATAGGCTTCCAGATCACTCCTTCCTTGAAACGCAGGAATCTTCATCTTGATGCTTCCTAAGTTGCTATCAACTCGATCAACACGATCCCCAGCATCTCTATCCCGACCATGTCGCCTATTGCTGCCCGCCGAAACTCTATCAAACTCTTCATCTAAACCTTCCTCATCGATCTCATCAACATCTTGAACTCTTTGCTGCAATCTGTTCCTCCTTGGTGCATTCGGAACAACTAGTGGTTGCACCCTTTCCGGCCTCTGTTCTACCCTATCCAACCTCTCATGAATATGCTCCAATTCAGCCCTCATCATTCGTCTCATCTCTCCCATCAATGCCTGCATCTGTAAGTTCTGTCCAACGGGTTGTTGAACACCTTCATTCAAGTGTTTCACTCAACTGAATTTGGCTTTTACCCTCTAATATTCTCACACACTCTGCCTTTTTCCTCTCGTATTCTCCTTCAAGTCCCTAGAACTTACCAAGAATACAAAGCAGCGTAATAATCTATTTCGGAATCTGACTTTTTTTATTTTTTTTATTTTATACCACTAAGACTCTGGAAACAAAGTTAGACAAAGAAAATTGAACAAAACCCAAAGAAGGAAACCTAGAGAAATAAGGAAAGTTGAGAAAAATCTAATAGAAAACACAAAAACGCCCAAAACTCATACTAAACGATGGAATTTGGCCCTAAGAGGGTAGTGCCCACAGCCAAGCTGTGGGTTATGCTCAAAACGTCGTTTCCCTTCAGAAAAGCTTGGCCACGAAGGCTAATTCAACAAAAAAAAGTTTTTTACTGTTCAATATTTTGCTTTTTTTTTTTTTTTCAGCTCCGAAATTTTATTATTTTTTTCTCTTTTTTTGATCTTTTTCTTGACCTTTCTTTTCTTTTCTTGATGTCCCTTTTCTTTTCTTGATGTTCTTTTCTAGATTTTCAGAAACGAAAACAATGACTAAGTAACCAAGATTTCAGATTTGAGCACACAACCAATTAGGGTTTTGTCCTAATTGAAAACCTTAACCCTACCCACGGATTTTATGAGAAAACAAGAAAATACTTGAAATTAAGACACGGATTTCAACAAGAAAACAAACTTGAAACACAAGAAACCTTAATTCAAGATTCTAGGGTTTGGCCAATTGAAAGTTTAACAAGAAACGAAATTGAAAGCAAGAAAACAAAATTGAAGACAAGACTCAAGATACGGAGAACAAGACTCAAGACACGAAATTAAAAGAACAAGAACGGAATCAAGACACAACCAAGAAAACGAATTGGAAGCAAGACACAATCAAGAACGAAGAAAGGAATTAAAACCTAGACCTAGACTCAAGGAATTAACCAAGAAAAACAAGAAAAGGATAGGCAAACCTGATAAACCTAAGCTCTGATTACCAACTGATACGAACCACGCCAACATGTGACGCGACCCAACACCAAATATGGCAAACGACCCCAAGACCTTTCAGGAATGGATGGAACCGCGACCCTATGCTTAGCAAAGCTAGAACCTTGGTATAGCTGAAGACGCCACAAACGAGGATGGAGATCTCGTTTGATAAGTCAGAGTTGAACGCCACAAGAATAATCTTGATAAGTTCGAAAAAGTTCTTGAGAACTTTAGGAGAATAATCTCACAAATTTAATATCAAAGTTGTCTTCTTATTATTTCTTGCAAATCAGCCTTATATAGGCAAAGAACAAATAAGTTTCCTAATTAGAAAAGACTCCTAAACCCTAGCTGAAATAGAAAAATGTGAATAGTAACTAGGTTAAAGGAAACAAACTTGGAGACCAAGAAAAGACTCCTATTAACTATTCACGTGAATAATGATGTGAATAGTAACTAAAAATGAAGCAAACTTGCAGCCCAAGAAAAGCTCCTTTCTAGTGTGAACACCTAATCTTGCAGCCCAAGAAAGTCTCTTTCCTAGTGTGAACACCTAAATTCGTCCATAGGGAATTAAACTAAAACTGAAAACTAAAACTAGGATAGAATTACAAAGAAATCAAATCTTGACTAAATCTTCAAATCTTCTTGAAACTTCTTGAAGAATCTTGAAGTTCTTGAATCTTGAAAATAGAATCTTGACTTGAATCTTTGCTGGAAAATTAGCCCAAAAGGTTCAATGAATGTGGACGCCTAGTTGGCTTTCTTGTGGATCTACTTGGAGGAGTAACACCAGCCCTTCTTCATCTCTACTAGCCAACGCACTTTCCTCTTGTTGTAAAACTTTCTCAACCAAATTATTCAGCTCTTCCTTGAACCTTTTAGCGGAGCTCTTGTCACTGGACCAATTGGCACTTGCATTGAATCTGGAACATTCCTAGCAGCCTTGATGTCCTCATCACTGACTATGTTCCAATATATTCCCCTTTCCTCTTTTTTCAACCTAGATGCCGCCTCAAAAGCCTCAGAAAATACATCATACTAATTCAGGGCCATTACATTCTGAATCTTTGGCCTCAAACCCAACATAAACCTTTGAGTCATATGCTCCTCATCTGATACAAATTCCGGTGCATACCGGGACAGTCTGGTAAAATTGGCCTCGTACTGGGCCACTGTAGAATCACCCAGAACTTAAGACAGGAACTCTGCCTCTCTCCGTTCCCGCGCAATCCTCGGAACGTATTTGGCCCAGAACGCTCTAAGAAAGGTATCCCAAACATAAGGAGTACCTCGTGCCTCTCAACTGGTTTTCACTGTACGCTACCACTCTTCGGCCTCATCATCAAACAAATAAACTGCAAAAGTGACTTTCCTCTCGTTAGTGTAATCCAAAGAATCAAAAATCTTCTCAATCTTGTTGACCCATGCCTCCGCCTTCCTATCATCTGGCTCGCCTTGGAATCACGGTGGATAGTAACCCAATAATTCCTTCAACGTATTTCGCCCATGATAACCACCCTGTGTATTCATCATCTGTGCCTGCACAGCCTGTGCCTGCACAGCCTGTGCCTGGGCAGCCTGCCCTGCTAATAACTGTGCCTGTCCTGCCATGATTTTCGTCATTCTATCCATAGCTGCAGCAATATGGTCATCACCCCCATCTCGGCCCGGTGCCACATTACCCGGTGCCTCATTATCTGCCTCCGGCCTACCTCTTGTTCTCGGTCGACCCGCCATTCTACTAACAAAGAGTTAGCACAGGTTATAGCACATAGACAGACTATAGACAATTATTAGCGCATAAGCAACAAACTCACATAAAACACATAAATCACTTAAGTATCAATCACATAAACAAATTAATCACATAGTCACTAAATCACATAATCACTTAATCATATTAACATATTTTTCACTTTTCTTTCACTTCATACATACTTTCATGCTAAGACTATTACCCACATTCCGAGAATACCCCGGCTGACAGCTAAACATAAGCTTTGATACCAATTAATGTAACGCCCCAACTCTCCCCCACTTACAATCAGTCAGGATGCAACGAACTTTCGGCAGTATAACGATAGTAACACGGACATCAGGGCTCTAATCCAACCCTTTAGAACATCATACAACCAACTCCACAAATCACCAATCAACTCCCCAATCAAGTTAGCAACATACAACGCAACCAAAATATACTTTAATCATTCTTTCACCATTTCATCCATAAGTTATACGCATCCGTTCTCACATCATACATCACTAAGTAAAACCATATACATACATAACACATTATACTAGCTTAGCAACTTATTTAAATCCAAAAATAAGACAACTAAACTAGCATAACATTTTTACTATCTTTAGATCAGTTTATACAATACAACCTTTAAAAGCTTGAAACTATACAACCTAAGTCATACAACAAAATAGTATAAAACATTCCAGCTAAGCAGCAGGATATGACTCTGGCATATAAGACTCTTCGACTAAACTCACATTCTCATCTTCTTGGGGCACATACCCATATTCTGGTTCAGTAACACCAGCTTGCAGATAACGAATGAGAGTGAGCTTATATGAACAAGCCGAGGGAGGAATTACTAGATCTTTAACACATAACAAATATCAACATCAATATAAACATAACAATAATCATAACCAATCAATAAGGATACTCTAGTTGGTGTAGCTCCAAACGCCATCACGATATCAACCATCTTCTTATAACTCCCCATTACTCACGCACCCGAGGTACCTCACTAGCCTTCCCTCCATAGCACATCCGCCTATGTGAGCTGGGGGTAATCTATGATAGTTATGCCGTTATCAACCCGACAGCCTAACGCTGCTTGAGAGGTGGCACACATATACCAAGACTCATGACAATAATAATAATCAATTATATCACAAGAGGACAACAAAGTAGGTTGCCTATCTCCCGGCTTCATCAATAATCAATCAATTAACATTATTTCAACAACATACATCAATAAATCAATTAACAATCAAACAACTAAGTTAAATGACAAAGTAGGCCACCCAACTTAACATGCACTAAACCACTCAACCAAACCCGATCCTAGCCATCAACAACACAAGATTCAATCACTCAACACCACCCAAACACCCAAAGACAATATTTAAACATTTAAAAAAAAAACTCAAACTTCTAAATGTCATAACTTATATTCTACTAATCCAATAACCTCAAAACCAATTTCTATCACTCACCCACTCAATCAACTACATTAGCCCTCTCGGAAACCAACCACAATCCATCCAAAACGCGCCCAACACCCCTAAACCCACAATGCACCATGGCTGCAATTTTCGGACTTTCACCACAACATCACAATCAAAATTTTGGCATTACAACATTACTACCACGTATTTAACAAACTTTTTGAAGCTAACATCAATCAATTCCAACCACCACAAGTCCAACTATTCAACATTTAGCCAAATTCTCGACTTCAATACTCGGAAAATATAAATACGTGCTACCACAGTTCAAAACAAGCTATAAACCCATATAAATGACCCTTAGCATCTACTGAGCAATAATCTAAAGACAATTTAGTATTTTACCGGCAAAATAAACAGTTATATGAAAAGACATAAAAATAGCACTTTGAGATCTAAAAATTTTCTCTCACCTTTGATCCGAAACAAGCCTAGGAATGCGTGCAATGCTTGCCCAACAAGCGGAAACTAGCTCGGTTTGAAAAGATTCAGACAAAAAACTAAGTTTTTAATGAAAAATTGCTTTGAAAAACCTTTGAAATTCTTCCTCTTTTTCTCCCTCAAACTCTCAGCTATGTGTGTGTTGTGTTATGTTTTGAGTTTATTCTAGTGTGTATTGATGCATATAAGCTCAAAGTCAACAAAAACCAAAAAGTCAAAGTTGAACAATTTAGTATTTTTTAGTATTTTTAGTCTTTTAATTAGTTTTTTAGACTATTTTTGCTCAAAACAAGTATTCAACACTTAGACTATTTTTTAGGTAGTTTATTTTAGGTGACAAAAATTTTCACATGCAAAGACTCTCACCCGACTTGGTTAAAAACTCGATTTTCGTAAAAGAAGGTGCAAAAACCTTTAAAATTCTTAATTCGATTTGGAATTCATCTTAATCAGACACAGGTCTACTAATATCCGAGGACTAGATTTTAAAACGTTTAAAACACCTGTGTAAAAATTTTAGCGAACATGCATTCAAAATACTATTCACAAAAACTGTCGATAAAATTTCTGATGCCGTTTTTTATGAAAATTTCATGAATGCACACATAGCATGTATTAGAAATATAAATCACAGAATTAGCGCATTCTAACTCATATAACACATAAACAGGTCAAATCACACAAATCTAGGCAAAGACAAAATATGGGATTTCACATTCTCCCTCCCTTAAAGAAATTTCGTCCTCGAAATTCTTACTTGCTGAACGGAACAGATCTGGATACTGCTGCTGCATCTGATATCTCATTTCCCAAGTAGCTTCCTCAATTCCGTGATGTTTCCACAACATTTTGACCATCGGAATCTTCTTCAGCCTCTTCTCCCGTTCCATCTGATCAAGAATGCAAATCGGTAGCTCATCATAAGTCATATTTTCACGAAGCTGTAACGACTCCAGCTCTAAAATATGAGAAGGATCCAGATTATACTTCCGCAAATTAGACACGTGAAAGACATATTCTCTGGTAAAGCCAACCGATATGCTAACTTGTCAACCCTGCCGGTAATCTCAAACGGCCCTGCAAACCTCGGACTCAGCTTACCACCTTTACCATAACGAGCAAACCCCTTTCGAGGAGACATTTTCAAGAAAACCCGATCCCCGACTGCAAACTCCAAATCTAAAATCGCTTATCAGCATAACTCTTGTATTTGCTCTGCGCTGTAAGCATTCTCTGCTTGATCAACTGAACATTCTTAATCTTTTCTAGAAGTTCTAGCATGATAGTCGGATCAATAGTCTTCATCTCCCCTACTTCATCCTAATACAAATGTGATCGATACTTACGATTGTAAAGAGCTGCAAAAGGTGCCATCCCAATAGTCGCTTGATAGCTATTGTTATAGGCAAACTCGACAAGTGGTAGATGTTTCTCCCAGTTCTTCCCGAAGTCCAGAACACAAGCCTTGAGCATATCCTCCAGAATCTGAATAGTCCTCTCAGACTGACCGTCGGTCTATGGATGATACGTTGTGCTGTTGTTTAGCTGAGTACCCAAAGTCTCCTGAAGTTTCTTCCACAAATAAGAAGTAAACCGAGGATCTCGATCAGAGACAATACTAGATGGAATCCCATGAAGTTTAACAATCTGATCCACATAAAGATTCGCCAACTTTGCAACCTCATCTCCTAACCTCATCGGAATGAAATGAGCTATCTTCGTCAAACGGTCCACAACAACCCAAACTGTGTCATTACCTCTCGGTGTTCAGGGCAAACTAGAGACAAAGTCCATGGTAATATGTTCCCACTTCCACTCTGGTATTGCCAACGGCTGAAGTAACCCTGCGAGTCGTTGATGTTCTGCTTTCACCCGCTGACAAGTCAAACATCTGGATACAAACTGAGCAACTTCCCTTTTCATGTTATTCTACCAATAATGTTGTTTCAAATCCCGGTACATCTTGTTTCCATTGGGATGAATGGTGTACTTAGAATTACGAGCCTCATCTAGAATACCTATCCTCAAACCCGGTTCATTGGGAACACAAACCCTATTCTGAAACCGAAGAATACCATCCTCATGTAGTTTGAAGTCAGACTGTCATCCTTGATTTGATCCTTGATCTTCTGAAGTTTCGCATCAAGTTGCTGAGCTTTTCTGATTTGAGACAACAATAAAGGTTGAATACAGAGATGTGAACACATCACCCCAACCTGAGTCAATTCCGGTCTCCAATAACTGAATTCCTCAAGAACTTCCCACTTTTTAACAACCAAACAAGAAATACCCGCCTTACGGCTAAGAGCAACTACTACAACATTTGTCTTCCCAGGCAGATAATTGATAGAACAATTATAATCTCCGAGAAGTTCCATCCACCTCCATTGACGTATATTCAACTCATTCTGTGAGAACAAATACTTCAGACTTTTATGATCAGTGAAAATCTCGAACTTACTGCCCCACAGATATTAATGCCACTTTTCAGTGCGAATACAACGGCAGTCAACTCAAGATCATGAGTCGGATAATTCACTTTATACAACTTCAACTTTCTAGAAGCATAGACAATAGCCCGACCATTCTGCATAAGTATACAACCCAAGCCCTCCTTGGATGCATCACTGTAGATAACCATATTATCGTCCCCTCTAGTAGAACAAGTACTGGAGCGGTAGTCAACCTCTTTTTTAACTCCTGAAACCCACTCTCACATTTCTCATCCCAAGTAAAGCTGGTCCGTTTCTGAGTTAACTTAAAAAGTGGCCCTGCAATCTTAGAAAAGTCATTCACAAACCTACGGTATTAACTCGCCAAGCCAAGGAAACTACGAACCTCTGAAACATTCTCTGGCCTTATCCAAGACATCACCACTTCAATCTTAGTAGGATCTACAGAAATACCGCTCTGTGTAACCACATGGCCAAGAAAAGATATTCGTTGTAGCCAGAATTCACATTTGCTAAACTTCTCAAACAACTAATGCTCTTGCAACTTCAGTAAGACAAGTAGTAGATGTTGCTCGTGCTCCGATTCAGTCTTAGAATAAACCAAGATATCATCAATAAAGATTACCACGAACTGGTCCAAGTACGGCTGAAAGACCCGATGCATAAGATCCATAAATGCTGCTGGTACATTAGTTAGTCCAAAAGGCATAACTACAAATTCATAATGCCAGTACTGAGTCCTGAAAGCAAACTTTGGAACATCCTCCGTACGAATTTGAAGCTGATAATACCCCTGCCTCAAGTCAAACTTAGAGCAGACTTTGGCTCCCTGAAGCTGATTAAATAACTCGTCAATCAGTGGTAAATGATACTTATTCTTGATGGTCACCTGATTCAAACCCCAATAATCGATACATAATCTCAAGGTACCATCCTTCTTCTTCACAAATAAACCGGTGCTACCCAGGGTGAAGAACTCTGTTGAATGAAACCCTTCTATAATAACTCATGCAACTGAGTTTTCAGCTCTTTCAGCTCAGCTGGTGCCATCCGGTACGCTGATTTAGAAATAGATTGAGTACCGGGAATCAGATTAATCCCAAACTCAACATCTCTCTCCGACGGCAATCCTGGTAACTCCTCGGGAAATACATTGGGATATTCCCGAATAATAGAAACTTCCTCAAACTTTAGCTTATCAGATGGCTTGTTGATCAAATAAGCTAGATAACCCGAACACCCTTTACTCACCAGCTTAACAGCTTTAGTTGATGAGGTAATAAAACTCATCTTAGAATTCTGATTCCTTGCTACCTCAACCACTAGCTAATCTGGCAACCTAAACTGTATTACCTTTGTCCTACAGTTTAATAGGGCATCGTACTTAGAAAGCCAGTCCATACCCAAGATAACATCATAACCACGGATGGGAAATAAGATAAGGTCCAAAGGAAAATCCTGACCCTTAACATGTATTTTACAGTCTTTACATACTAAGCCAGTCACATACTTATCAGTTAAAGAACTACTAATCTCAACCACATAAGGCAATCTTTCAGGTTGCATGTTAACACGTTGCACATAAGTAGGCGTAATGAACGAATGTGTAGTACTAGAATCAATCAACACTTTAACAAGTTGATTGAGTATAAAGAAGTTACCTTCTACAACTGTCGCTGCCTTAGGTACTTCCTTCAAATCCACTGCGTAGGCCTGAGCCTGAACCCACTGCTGCTGAGGTGTGCCACCGGTAGGTCGTCCCTGATAACCTTAGGTCGCTGCCCGATCCTCAGACCTCTGAAATTTAGGGCAATCCGTCACCCTATGCTGATTGTTGCCGCAACCTAAACATGTTCCTGCCTTCACCTTACAGTTGGCCTCTAAATGGCTCTGACGTTTGCAGTAAGTACACTACAGTGACGAAGCACTAACACTGCCCCTCGAAGACCCAGAAGCTGAAAAAGTGGTTGTGCCAGCCTGCTGCTGGGGTCTCGCAACACTAGGCCTATATTGACCCTGAGACTGGGCTGGCCTGTACTGTGACTGAGCTTGGAAGGAGCCCTGCTGAAACTGGGGCCTATAGAAACCCTGCTAACCTTGCGGTCTGAAAGAGCTCTGCTGAACTGGCAGCCTGTACATAACCTACTTCACTGGAGGCCTATACACATCTTGCGGCTGAAATGGCCTCTTACTAGGTTGACTAGGTCCAATCTGTTCCCCTTTCCTTTTTTTCAACCTAGTGCCGCCTCAAAAGCCTAAGAAAATACATCATGCTAATTTAAGGCAATTGCATCCTGAATCTCTGGCCCAAACCCAAAATAAACCTTCAAGTCTTATCCTCCTCATCTGATACAAATTCTGGTGCATACTAGGATAATCTGGTAAAATTGGCCTCGTACTGGGCCACTGTAGAATCACCCTGAACTAAAGACAGGAACTCTGCCTCTCCGTTCCCGCACAATCCTCGGAATGTACTTGGCCCGAAACGCTCTAAGAAAGGTATCCCAAACATAAGGAGTACCTCATGCCTCCTAACCGGTTTTCACTATACGCCACCACTCTTCGGTCTCATCATCAAACAAATAAACTGCAAAAGTGACTTTCTTCTCGTCAGTGTAATCCAAAGGATCAAAAATCTTCTCAATCTTGTTGACCCATGCATCCGCCTTCCTATCATTTGGCTCGCCTTGGAATCTCGGTGGATTCATCATTTATGCCTACAAAGCCTGTGCCTGGGCAGCCTGCCCTGCTAATAACTATGCTTGTCCTACCATGATTTCCGTCATTCTATCCATAGCTGCAGCAATACGGTCATCATCTCGATCTTGGCCTGGTGCCACATTACCCGGTGCCTCAATATCTGCCTCCGGCCTACCTCTTTTTCTCGGTCAACCCGCCATTCTACTATCAAAGAGTTAGCACAGGTTATAGCACATAGGCAGGCTATAGACAATTATAAGCACATAAGTAACAAACTCACATAAAACACATAAATCACTTAAGTATCAATCACATAAACAAATTGATCACATAATCACATAGTCAATAAATCACATAATCACTTAATCACTTTATCATATTAACATATATTTCACTTTTCTTTCCCTTCATACATACTTTCATGCTAAGACCATTACCCATATTCCGAGAATACCTTGGCTGACAACTAAACATAAGCTCTGATACCACTTAATGTTATGCCCCAACTCGACCCCACCTACAATCAATCAGGACGCAATAGAATTTTAGCAGTATAACGACAGTAACACAGACATTAGGGCTCTAATCCAACCCTTTAGAACATCATACAACCAACTCCACAAATCACCAATCAACTCCACAATCAAGTTAACAACATACAACGCAACCAAAATATACTTTAAACATTTTTTCACCATTTCATCCATAAGTTATACGCCTCCGTTCTAACATTATACATCACTAAGTAAAACCATATACATACATAACACATTATACTAGCTTAGCAACTTATTTAAATCCAAAAGTAAGACAACTAAACTAGCATAACACTTTTACTATCTTTAGATTAGTTTATACAATACAACCTTTAAAAGCTTGAAACTATACAACCTAAGTCATACAACAAAATAGTATAAAACATTCCAGCTAAGCATCAAGATATGACTCTGGCACATAAGACTCTTCGACTAAAGTCACATTCTCATCTTCTTGAGGCACATACCCGTATTCTGGTTCAGTAACACCTGCTTGCAGTTAACGAATGAGAGTGAGCTTATATAAAACAAGCCCAGGGAGGAATTGATAGATCTTTAACACATAACAAATATCAACATCAATATAAACATAACAATAATCATAACCAATCAATAAGGATACTCTAGTTGGTGTAGCTCCAAACGCCATCACGATCTCAACCATCTTCTTATAACTCCCCATTACTCACGCACCCGAGGTACCTCACTAGTCTCTCCTTCTATAGCACCTCTGCCCATACGAGCTGGGGGCAATCTATGGTAGTTATGTCGTTATCAACCCGACAGTCCAACGCTGCCCGAGAGGTAGCATACATATACCAAGACTTATGACAATAATAATAATCATTCATATCACAGGAGGACAACAAAGTAGGTTGCCTATCTCCCGGCTTCATCAATAATCAATCAATTAACATTATTTCAACAACATACATCAATAAATCAATTAACAAACAAACAACTAAGTTAGATGACAAAGTAGGCCACCCAACTTAACATGCATTAAACCACTCAACCAAACCCGATCCTAACCATCAACAACACAAGATTCAATCACCCAACACCACTCAAATACCCAAAGACAATATTTCAACATTTTAAAGAAAGACAACTCAAACTTCTAAAAGTCATAACTTACATTCTACCAATCCAATAACCTCCAAACCAGTTTCTATCACTCACCTACTCAAGCAACTACATAAGCCATCTCGGAAACCAAACACAATCCATCCAAAACAATCCCAACAACCCTAAAACCTCAATGCACCATGGCTGAAATTCTAGACTTTCACCACGACATCACAATCAAAATTTCGGCATTACAACATTACTACCACGTATTTAACAAACTTTTTACGTCATTTTTCTGACAGAGAACCCCCTGATTGGATGCATTGATTTTTCCTTTCTGGTTGGTCTCTGAATTTTTACGTCATTTTTTTATGTGATATGTTTGTCATTTTTTGAATTGGCCGCGGCCACCTTATAACCGATCTGTACCCATGTAGTATCTTTTTTGGATTCAATAAACACTGAATTAACAAAATAAAAAAAAACAAACTTTTTGAAGCTAACAGCAATCAATTCCAACCACCACAACTCCAACTATTCAACATTTAGCCAAATTCTCAACTTTAATACTCGGAAAATAGAAATATGTGCTACCACGGTTCAAAACAGCTATAGTGAAAATAGCTCAGTTTGAAAAGATTCAGACAAAAACTAAGTTTTTTAATGAAAAATTGCTTTGAAAAACCTTTGAAATTCTCCCTCTTTTTCTCCCTCAAACTCTCGGCTATGTGTGTGTTGTATGAGTATGTTTTGTGTTTATTATAGTGTGTGTTGATGCATATAAGCTCAAAGTCAACAAAAAACAAAATGTTAAAGTTGAACAATGTAGTATTTTTTAGTATTTTTAGTCTTTTAATTAGTTTTTTAGACTATTTTTGCTCAAAACATGTATTCAACACTTAGACTATTTTTTAGGTAGTTTATTTTAGATGACAAAAATTTTCACATGCAAAGACTTTCACCCGACTCGGTTAAAAACTCGATTTTCATAAAAGAAGGTGTAAAAACCTTTAAACCTCCTAATCCGATTTGAAATCCATCTTAATCAGACACGGGTCTACTAATATCTGAGAACTAGATTTTAAAACATTTAAAACACCCGTGTAAATATTTTAGCGGACGTGCGTTCAAAATACTATTCACAAAATCGTCGATAAAATTTCTGATGTCGTTTTTTATGAAAATTTCATGAATGCACACATAGCATGTATTAGGAATATAAATCACAGAATTAGCGCATTCTAACTCATATAACACATAAATATGTCAAATCACGCAAATCTAGGCAAGGATGAAATCTGGGGTTTCACATCAACAACTCTTAGATCAGGTTGTCCAAGCCCAAAAACAATCTATAGATAGGCTAGAGGGTTTTAGTGATTAGTTCGATGAGTGTCGTAAATGTGAGGGAAATGATTAATGCCCCACTTCGACCATGGTCCACCACTTGGACCGATATAGTCTTGACCTTGTCAAGACTACCTTTGACCATGGCCATGGGTTGGGAAAGATTACTGGCAATAGGGATGGTATTGGATAGCAAGAGAGTAAAACTAAGATTGAGAAAGAGAGTAAGGACAAATAGGTCATAGCTTGTTTTGAGAAAGATGATGCATTTTCTGATATGATGACTCATATGGGCCTTGCTTCTACATTACAGAGATTGGTTGTTTCTACTTCTCATTCCCTTAGTGATAATATTGCTAGGTCTTATGAGTCTACTTTACCTTATGTGAGACCCGACTTCGATTTACGTGCCATTATGTGTTTAAATTAACTTTTATGTGCAAAATTACATGGTTATTTGTTTTAATTCATAAAATGTTCAATTATATGATTTTTACATGTTTACTAGTTCGAAAATGCATTTAAAAATTGATTTGAAAGCTAACCTTGACTTTTCATCTTCTTTGACCGTTTTCAGGTTTTAATTGCTTAAACTAGTCTAAATTCAGTATAAACTCACCTATTAACATTTTAAATATTTGGTGGAGTGATAAGATTGCATTTAGAATCAATTTGAAGCGAAAATGAGCTAGTTTGACCATTTTAAGTTAAGTTGACTTGACTTTGACTTTTAAAATCTATTTAAGCACAAAAATAGAATAAAATAGAAAAAATTTCAGCTTCTCATTCCAGCCGACACACACATACATACATGAATAGCAAACCCTTGCACTAAATTGCTCATATTTGGAGTTAGGGTTGGAACCAAGATGCAAGACCAACGTTTTTTATGCGAACCAAACGTCCATATTCAATGAATCATTTTGGGTATTTTTAGAGCAAAGAATCAAGTCAAGATTCTATTATCAAGATTCAAGAACTTCAAGATTCTTCAAGAAGTTTCAAGAAGATTTGAAGATTTGGTCAAGATTCGATTTCTTTGTAATTCTATCTTAGTTTTAGTTTTAGTATTAATTTGAATTCTAGTTTATCAGGTGTTCACACAAGCGAGAAGTCTTTCTTGGGCTACAAGTTAGGTGTTCATACTAGGAATTAGCCTTTCTTGGGCTGCAAGTTTGATTTCTTTTTAGTTACTATTTATATTACTATTCACGTGAATAGTTAATAGGAGTCTTTCTTGGGCTCCAAGTCTACTTCTTTGACCTAGTTACTATTCACATTTTTCCTACTTGGGCTAGGGTTTAGGAGTACTTTTTCAAGCACGATATTTATTTGTTATTGCCTATATAAGGCTGTTTTTTTTATAATAAAGTAAGACTTTTTGACTATTAAAATTGTGAGATTATTCTCCTTTGAGATCTCCAAGAGACTCTTTCAAACTTATCAAGGGATTCCTTGTGACGTTCAACCTCGACTTATCAAGCGGATTTACATCCCTGTTTGTGGCGTCTTCACCATACCAAGGTTCTTGCTTTGCTAAGCAATGGGTCGCAGTTTCCATTATTCTCAATTATACCAAGGTTCTTACTTTGCTAAACAATGGGTCGCGGTTTCTATCATTCTTGAAAAGATCTTGGGTTTTTTTACCATTCTTGGTGTTGGGTCTCGGTACATGTTGGCCAGGTTCTTATCAGTTGGTAATCGGAGCTTAGGTTTATCAGGTTTGTCTATCCTTTTTCTTGTTTTCTTTGTCAATTTCGTGTGTCTAGGTTAGGTTTCAATTTTCTTTCTTGGTTCTTGATTGAGTCTTGCTTTCAATTCCTTTTTCTTGAATTCCTCATTTTTATTTGTGTCTAAATTTCGTGTCTTGTTTTCTTTTCAATTCTGTTTCTTGTTTTCTTGTCAAATCCGTTTCTTGTTTCAATTCCGTTTTCTTGTGCTTCTAAATTTGAATTCTTGTGACTTGCTCATAGTGAACAGTAAAAAACTTTTTGGTTGAAATAGCCTGCGAGACCAAACTTTTTTGAAGGAAAACGATGTTCTGAGCATAACACACTGTATTACAGTGAGCACCACCCTCTTTTGGCCAAATTCCATCGTTTACTACGTGTTTTTGACTTTTTGTGTGTTTTCGCATAGGTTTTTTTAAACTTTCCTTATTCCTCTAGGTTTCTTTTTGCTGTTTTGTCTTAATTCTTTTTTCTAATCTTGTTCCCACGTCTTAGAGTCCTGTTTTCCAGAACCTTTATTTGTGAAAAAAAAAAAAAAAAAAAAGAGAGAAAACTCAGAATCCATGACAATTTGATACGCTGCTTTGGATCCCTTCTTGATATTCTTGGTTAGTTTCTAGAGAACTTAAAGAAGAATACGAGTGGTAAAAGGTAGAGTGCGTGAGATTAATAGAGGGTAAAAGCCAAATTAAGTTGAGTGAAACATGTGAGGGAGTGAAATTTACTCATGTCTCAAAATCAAGTGGACAACACCAACGAAGGAGGTCAACAAGCCGCTGTTCCAAATTTACAGATGCAAGCGTTGATGGAAGAGATGAGATGGTTGATGCGGGCTAAATTAGAACAAATACATGTGAGGTTGGATAGAGTAGAAGATAGAGCACAGCGAGGGCAGCCACAAGTTGCTCAAAACGCACCAAGGAGAAACATGGTGCCAAGAAGGGAAGCTGAAGATGTTGATGAGATTGATTAGGAAGGTTTAGATGAAGAGCTTGATAGGATGTCTATGGGCAGCAATGAAAGACATGGTCGAGTTAGAAAAGTTAGGGATCGTGTTTGATAACAATTTGGGAAGCATCAAGATGAAGATTCCTGCTTTTCGAGGAAGAAGTGATCCCGAAGCTTATCTTGAGTGGGAGAAGAAGATGCAGTTAGTTTTCGATTGCCAGAACTATTCCGATTTGAAAAAGGTAAAACTTGCTGCAATTGAATTTACTGACTGTGCTATTGTTTGGTGGGATCAATTGTGCATTAATAGGAGGCGGAATGGAGATCGTCCTATTGCAACTTGGGATGAGATGAAGAGAGTAATGAGGCGGCGGTTTGTCCCAAGTCATTACTATCAAGATTTATACCTCAAACTGTAAAGTCTTCATCAAGGTAATAAAAGCGTGGAAGAATATTACAAAGAGATGGAGATGGCTATGATAAAAGCCAATATAGAGAAGGATCGGGAGGCAACAATAGCTAGATTTTTGAATGGGTTGAATTGTGAGATTGCTAACACGATTGAGTTGCATCATTATGTTGAATTAGAAGATCTAGTACATATGGCAATTAAAGTGGAGAAGCAACTAAAGAAGGGTGGTACACGACCAAGACCAGCCTTGCCTTAGAGGACGAGCAACCCAAAGGATGAAGAAAATTCGTCCACTTCCAAGGCCACGCCCGACCCAAAACCATCCACTAATGCCATGACCTCCCAAGGTAAATCAGCTTCTACAACTCGATCTCGTGATATTAAATGTTTTACATGTCAGGGATGAGGACATATAGCAAGCCAATGCCCAAATAAGCGAGCAATGGTAGTTGTGGAAAGCGGGGAGATTGAATCCAAAGATGATACACATTTTGATGACATGCCCATACTAGAGAACATGACAGAGGGAGAAGAAGAGTTTGGGGTAGATTATAGAGAGATGCGTGGATTAGTGACACGACGAGCCTTAAGTTTGCAAGCTAAAGAAGAGGAAGAAGTAGTACAACATGAAAACATCTTTCATACTCGCTGCCATGTGAAAGACAAGGTATGTAGTGTTATTATCGATGGTGGTAGTTGATGAGGACATCAAGGTTGCTAGGAATGTTCCAGATTCAATGCAAGTGCTAGTTGGTCCAATAACAAGAGCTTGCGCTAAAAGGTTCAAGGAAGAGCTGAATAATTTGGTTAAGAAAGTTCTACAACAAGGGGAAAGCGTGTTGGCTAGTAGAGATGAAGAAAGTGATACGAACCTGGTCAACATGTGCCGAGACCCAACACCAAGATTGGTAAAACAAACCCAAGATCTTTCAAGAATGGATGGAACCACGACCCTTTGCCTAGAAAGACAAGAACCTTGGTATAGTGAATATGATGGAAACCGCGACCCGTTGCTTAGCAAAGCAAGAACCTTGGTATGGTGAAGACGCCACAAACAGGGATGGAAATCCGCTTGATAAGTCAAGGTTGAACGCCACAAGGAATCCCTTGATAAGTTCGAAAGAGTCTCTTGGAGAACTCAAGGAGAATACGAGAGGAAAAAGGTAGTGTGGTGAGATTATTAGAGGGAAAAAGCCAATTGAGTTGAGAGAAACACGTGAGGGAGTTTAATTTTAACCATGTCTCAAACTCAAGGGAACAACACAAACGAAGAAGGTCGACAAGCCGCTGCTCCGAATTTAAAGATGCAGGCATTGATGGGGGAGATGAGACAACTTTGATATTAAATTTGTGAGATTATTCTCCTTAAGTTCTCAAGAACTTTTTCGAACTTATAAAGATTATTCTTGTGGCATTCAACTCTGACTTATCAAACGAGATCTCCATCCTCGTTTGTGGCGTCCTCAACTATACCAAGGTTCTAGCTTTGCTAAGCATAGGGTCGCGGTTCCATCCATCCTGAAAGGTCTTGGGATCGTTTGCCATATTTGGTGTTGGGTCGCGTCACATGTTGGCGTGGTTCGTATCAGTTGGTAATCAGAGCTTAGGTTTATCAGGTTTGCCTATCCTTTTTCTTGTTTTCTTGGTCAATTTCGTGTGTCTAGGTTAGGTTTCAATTTTCTTTCTTGGTTCTTGATTGAGTCTTGCTTTCAATTCCTTTTTCTTGAATTTCTCATTTTTAGTTGTGTCTAAATTCCGTGTCTTTTTAGTTTTCAATTATGTTTCTTGCTAGGTTTATTTTTTTTTGGTTTTTCAATTTCGTTTCTTGCTTTCAATGGGCCAAACCCTAGATTCTTGAATTAGGGTTTCTTGTGCTTCTAAATTCTAATTCTTGGTTACTTGCTCATTGTTTCGTTTATGAAACTCAAGAAAAGAACATCAAGAAAAGAAGAGAAAAGTCAAGAAAAACAGAAAAAAAAAAAAACAGAGGCAGAATTTTTTTTTGTGGAACTAGCCGTCGAGGCTCATCTTTTTTGAAGGAAAACGACGTTCTGAGCATAACCCACAGAAAAGCTGTGGGCACCACCCTCTTAGGGCCAAATTCCAACGTTTTCTATAAGTTTTGGGCATTTTTGTGTTTTAGAATAGGATTTTTGCTACTTTTCTTATTTTTCTAGGTTTCCTTCTTCGAGTTTTATTCAAGTTTCTTTCTCCAACCTTGTTTCCAGAGTCTTAGAGGTCTAAAAATAAAAAAAAATTAAAAAACATAAAAAAATCATCAAATTTCGAAAAAAAAAAGTAATACGCTACTTTAGTGCCTATCTTGGTACTCTTGATTAGTTCTAGGGAACTTGAAGGAGAATACGAGAGGAAAAAGGTAGTGGTGAGATTATTAGAGGGAAAAAGCCAATTGAGTTGAGAGAAACACGTGAGGGAGTTTAATTTTAACCATGTCTCAAACTCAAGGGAACAACACAAACGAAGAAGGTCGACAAGCCGCTGCTCCGAATTTAAAGATGCAGACATTGATGGGGGAGATGAGACAACTTTGATATTAAATTTGTGAGATTATTCTCCTTAAGTTCTCAAGAACTTTTTCAAACTTATCAAGATTATTCTTGTGGCGTTCAACTCTGGCTTATCAAACGAGATCTCCATCCTCGTTTGTGGCGTCCTCAACTATACCAAGGTTCTAGCTTTGCTAAGCATAGGGTCGCGGTTCCATCCATTCCTGAAAAGTCTTGGGGTCGTTTGCCATATTTGGTGTTGGGTCGCATCACATGTTGGCATGGTTCGTATCAGAAAGGCTGGCGTTACTCCTCCAAGTAGATCCACAAGAAACCCAACTAGGTGTCCACATTCATTGAACCATTTGGGCGAATTTTTCAGCAAAGATTCAAGTCAAGATTCTATTTTCAAGATTCAAGAACTTCAAGATTCTTCAAGAAGTTTCAAGAAGATTCGAAGATTTAGTCAAGATTTGATTTCCTTGTAATTCTATCCTAGTTTCAGTTTCGGCTTTAGTTTAATTCCCTATGGACGAATTTAGGTGTTCATACTAGGGAAAATATTTTCTTGGGCTGCAAGATTAGGTATTCACACTAGAAATGAGCTCTTCTTGGGCTACAAGTTTGTTTCCTTTTTAGTTACTATTCATGTGAATAGTTAATAGTCTCTTTTCTTGGTCTCCAAGTTTGTTTCCATTGACCTAGTTACTATTTATATTTTCCCGATTTGAGCTAGGGTTTAGGAATCCTTTTTTAAATAGGAAACTTATTTGTCTTTGCCTATATAAGGCTGATTTGCATGAAATAAAAGTTAGACAACTTTGATATTAAATTTGTAAGATTATTCTCCTTAAGTTCTCAAGAACTTTTTCGAACTTATCAAGATTATTCTTGTGGCGTTCATCCTTGACTTATCAAACGGGTTTTCCATCATCATTTGTGGCGTCTTCAACTATACCAAGGTTCTAGCTTTGCTAAGCATAGGGTCGCGGTTCCATCCAATCCTGAAAAGTCTTGGGGTCGTTTGCCATATTTGGTGTTGGGTAGCATCACATGTTGGCATGGTTTGTATCAGTTGGTAATCAGAGCTTAGGTTTATCAGGTTAGCCTATCATTTTCTTGTTTTCTTAGTTAATTCCGTGAATCTAGGTCTAGGTTTAAATTCCTTTCTTTGTTCTTGATTGTGTCTTGCTGCGAATTCGTTTTAGGTTGTGTTTCAATTATGTTCTTGCTTCAATTTCGTTTCTTATCTTGTGTTTCAAGTCTATTTTCTTGTTGAAATCCGTGTCTTGCTTTCAAGTATTTTCTTGTTTTTCTCATCAAATCCGTGGGTAAGGTTAAGGTTTTCAATTAGGATAAAACCCTAATTGGTTGTGTGCTTAATCCCGGTTATTGTGTTAGTGTCAAATTCAAATTTTTGGTGACTTGCTCATTGTGTTCGCTTCTGAAAATCAAGAAAAGAACATCAGGAAAAGAAAAGAAAGGTCAAGAAAATATCAAAAAAAAAAAAATTGTTCGCAGTTGAAAAAAAAAAAGCAAAATAGTGAACAATAAATTTTTTTTTTTGAGAATTAGCTTGCAAGGCCAAACTTTTCTAAACGGAAACGACGATCTGGGCATAACCCACTGCTATGCTATGGGCAACACACTCTTAGGGCCTAATTCTGTTGTTTTCTATGAGTTTTAGGTGTTTTTGTGTTTTCCAATAGGGTTTTCTCAACTTTTCTTATTTTTCTAGGTTTCCTTCTTCGAGTTTTGGTCAATTTTCTTTCTCTAACCTTGTTTCTAGAGTCTTAGAGGCCTGGAAAAAAAAAAGAAGTCAGATTCCGAAATAGATTATTACGCTGCTTGGTATTCTTGGTAAGTTCTAAGGACTTGAAGAAGAATAGGAGAGGAAAAAGGCAGAGTGTGTGAGAATATTATAGGGTAAAAGCCAAATTGAGTTGAGTGAAACATGTGAGGGAATGAAATTTAATCATGTCTAAAAATCAAGCAAACAACATTAATGAAGGTGTTCAACAACCCATTGGATAGAACTTACAGATGCAGGCATTGATGGGAGAGATGAGACGAATTATGAGGGCTGAATTGGAGCAGATTCATGAGAGGTTGGATAGGGTAGAACAGAGGCCGGAAAGGATACAACCACCAGTTGCTCCGAATGTACCAAGGACGAACAGATTGCAGCAAAGAGTTGAAGATGTTGATGAGATCGATGGGAAGGTTTAGATGAAGAGTTTGATAGAATTTCGGTAGGCAGCAATAGGCGACTTGGTCAGGATAGAGATGCTAAAGATCGTGTTGATCGAGTTGATAGCAACTTAGGAAGTATCAAGATGAAGATTCCTGTGTTTCAAGGAAGGAGTGATCTGGAAGCCTATCTTGAGTGGGAAAAGAAGATTGAGTTGGTGTTTGATTGCCACAACTATTCCGAGTTGAAAAAGGTAAAGCATGCTGCCATTGAATTTACTGATTATGCTATTGTGTGGTGGGATCAATTGTGTCTCAATAGGAGGCGGAATAGAGAACATCTTGTGGCAACTTAGGATGAGATGAAGAGAGTAATGAGGAGGCGATTTGTACCCAGTCATTATTACTGGGACTTATACCTCAAGCTGCAAGGTCTTCATCAAGGTAATAAAAGTGTGGATAATTATTACAAAAAGATGGTGATGGCTATGATTAAAGCCAATGTAGAGGAAGATCGGGAGGCAACAATGGCTAGATTTATGAATAGGCTGAATCGAGAAATTGCTAACACCATTGAGTTGCATCATTATGTTGAGTTAGAAGATTTGGTGAATATGGCAATTAAGGTGGAGAAGCAATTGAAGAAGGGTGGTTCACGACCAAGGCCAGCCCCGCAACACTCAAGTGCATCACCTTAGAGGTCGAGTTACCCAAGAAAGGAGGAGAGTTCGACTACTTCCAAGGTCAAGCCTGAGCCCAAAACATCCACCCATGCCATGACTTCTCAAAGAAATACAGCCCCTCCTACAACTCATTCTAGTGATATTAAATGCTTTAAATGTCAAGGACGAGGGCACATAGCTAGCCAATGTCCAAACAAGAGGGCAATGGTAGTTTTGAAAAGTGGGGAAATTGAGTCTGAAGATGAAACGCAATCTGATGACATGCCCATACTAGAGGATACCGAAGTAGGTGAAGAAGAGGAATTTGGGGCAGATTATGGAAAGATGCTTAAATTAGTGGCACGACGAGCTTTGAGCTTGCAAGCTAAAGAGGAGGAAGAAGTAGTGCAACATGAGAACATCTTTCATACCCGCTGCCACGTGAAAGATAATATATGTAGTGTTATTATTGATGGTGTTGTACTAACCTTGCTAGTGCTTCAATGGTTGACAAGCTAGGGCTTACAACAATTAAGCATCTACGTCCATACAAGCTGCAATGGTTGAACGATTGTGGTGAGGTAAGGGTTACAAAACAGGTTGTGGTGTCATTTCGTATTGGAAAATATGAGGATGAAGTATTGTGCGATGTGGTATCTATGCATGCTGGACATCTTCTTTTGGGAAGGCCATGGCAATTTGATCGATGTGTACAGCATGATGGCTTCACCAACAAGTACTCATTCATGTTCAATCAAATGACAATCACACTAGTTCCAATGACACCAAAACAAGTTTATGAGGATCAAGTGAGGTTACAAAAATTGAGTGATCAAAATAACTTGAGTGATCAAAAGAATTTGAGTGAGCAAAGGATAAAGAGCAAGGTCGAATCTGGAAAGGTAGTGAGGAGAGAAAAGAATTCGGCCAAGGAGGTAAAAACATAGGGAAAACAAAGAAATTTTTATGCAAAAGCAAGTGAGGTTAAGAGAGCTTTGATTTCAAAAAGGCCAATGATTGTACTTATGTACAAAGAGGCTCTTTTAAACACTAACCAACTTGACTTTGCATTGCCTAGTGTTATTGTTTCTCTCTTGCAGGATTTTGAGAATTTGTTTCCTAATGAGAAACCACATGGTCTACCACCTCTTCAAGGGATTGAACATCAAATAGATTTCGTACCTAAAGCCTCAATTCCAAATCGTCCAGCTTATAGGAGCAATCCAGAGGAGAAAAAGGAGCTTCAAAGGCAAGTCGAAGAGTTGATGGAGAAAGGGTACGTGAGAGAAAGCATGAGTCCTTGTGTAGTTCCTGTAATTTTAGTGCCTAAGAAGGATGGGACATGGAGGATGTGTTTTGATTGCAGAGCCATCAATAACATAAAAGTAAAGTACATACATCATATTCCTCGCTTAGATGATATATTAGATGAATTGCATGGTTCTTGTGTGTTTTCTAAGATTGATCTTAAAAGTGGATACCATCAGATAAGAATGAAAGAAGGAGATGAATGGAAAACAGCATTTAAAACTAAATATGGATTGTATGAGTGGTTAGTCATGCCTTCTGGATTAACTAATGCACCTATTACTTTCATGCGCTTAATGAATCATGTTTTGCGTGCTTTCATTGGTAAGTTTGTTGTTGTTTAATTTGATGATATTCTGGTTTATAGCAAGAGTTTGCATGAACATGTCTCACATTTAAATTCAGTTTTGGATGTGCTTAGGAAGGAGAAGTTGTATGCTAACCTAAAAAAGTGTACTTTTTGCACCGATAAGCTTGTTTTCCTAGGTTTTGTTGTTAGTGCTAAAGGTATTGAGGTTGTGAAGAGAAGATCAAAGCCATCCAAGAGTGGACAACCCCCTCAAGTGTAGGTGATGTTAGAAGTTTTCATGGACTTGCTGGTTTTTACAGGAGGTTCGTGAAAGATTTTATCACCATCACAACACCACTCACTAAAGTTATCAAGAAAAACGTTAGGTTCAAATGGGGTGAAGATCAAGAGAAGGCGTTTCAGGTTATTAAATACAAGCTTACTCATGCTCTTTTACTTGCTTTGTCTAACTAAAGCGTTTGAAATTGAATGTGATGCCTCAAGTGTAGGTATAGGCATTGTTCTTATGCAGGAAGGAAGACCCCTTGCATACTTTAGTGAGAAGCTCGGTGGGGCTGCACGTAACTACTCAACCTATGACAAAGAGTTGTATGCTTTGGTTCGAGCTTTGGAGACATGGTAGCACTACCTATGGCCAAATGAGTTTGTCATTCGTACAGATCATAAATCCTTGAAGCATTTAAAGGGTCAACACAAGCTGAATAAGAGACATGCTAGGTGGGTTGAGTTCATTGAGACTTTTCCATATGTCATTTGCTATAAACAAGGTAAGGAAAATGTGGTTGCAGATGCATTGTCAAGAAGGTATGCCTTAATCTCTACACTTGATGCTAAATTTCTGGGTTTTGAGCATATCAAGGACCTTTATGAAGATGACCACGACTTTTGTGAAGTTTATAAGGCTAGTGAGAAATCTGCATAAGGTAAGTTTTATAGGCACGAGTCTAATTGTTCTTTAAGAGACTTGTTAATTCGGGAATCTCATGGTGATAGTTTAATGGGACACTTTGGAGTCGCTAAAACCTTAGCTAGTTTGCAATAGCACTTTTATTGGCCACACATGAAAAGGGATGTTGAGAGAACTTGTGGAAGATGTGTTACTTGTAGGCAATCTAAGTCTAGGATTCAGCCACATGGATTGTACACACCACTACCTATTCCTAGTTCACCTTGGATTGATATTTCGATGGATTTTGTTTTAGGTTTACCTAGGAGTAGGCATGGAAGGGATTCAATTTTTGTTGTTGTGGATAGATTTTCTAAGATGACTCATTTTATCCCTTGTCATAAGACTAACGGAGCTTCTAATGTTGCAGATTTGTTCTTGAGGGAGATTGTTAGGTTTCATGGTATGCCTAGAACAATTGTTTTAGATCGTGATGCTAAGTTCTTAAGTTACTTTTGGAAGACTTTGTGAGGCAAGCTAGGGACAAAACTTTTGTTACAACTTGTCATCCTCAAACTGATGGTCAAACAGAAGTAGTTAATAGGACTTTATCTTCATTATTGAGGGCTTTCATAAGTAAGAACATTAAGACTCCACATGTTAAGTTTGCTTATAATCGTATTGTTCATTCTGCTACTAAGTTTTTTTTTTTTTTTTGTTAATTCAGTGGGAGTTTTATTGATATCCAAAGGAAGTGGTACAAGTACAAGGTTGTTGACAAACAGCATCAAAACAAGATCAAGGAAAGCAGAAGAGAATTAGTCCAAACAAGGACTGAAAAAACAAAAAAACAGGAAAACAAAGGAAAATCTCCTTAGTGGGTTCTTCGATCAGGGGGTCTTCCGTTAAACATGCCTTGAACTGCCCTAGTATAATCAAAGGAAGGTGTCGCCTTGGATGCAGATGCAGTGTTGGAAGAGATGCCAACAGCACGATTGGTAGAGATAGTTTTGCCAAACGTATGAGTAGAAACCTTATCCTTAGAACCTTGAGATGGGTACGGAGTAACCAAAATGTGAGATGTATGTTGTTGTACATGTGCCTGCGTAGGGATGTTCACCTTTTGGACATTGGTTTTTTTGTGGAAAACACCTATTCCAGCAGTTTTGTTCCCTACAGTCTTGGACAGAAAAATTTTCCTGGGAACGTTCATCAATTTGATCACCATGATCTCCATGAGCTTCATCTGAGTTAAGTATATTAAATTTGTTATTGCTAACCAGATGCTCTTTTTGACGTGAAGCACCGCGTCTCCTCCTATGCTTTTTATCTGCTTCATTCCAGTCTGAATTAGTACCTGAAGGTTTATCCTCAACCCGATTGTCTGGAGAATTAGGACAATTGGAAGTGTCATGACCTGCAACATTACAAAAAGTACATTTCTGTGGTTTCCAATCATATTCGATTAGGATCTCGGCCTCTTCTCCATTAGGGAGTTCGACATATGTCCTATCTGGGAGATCCTTTAGAATATTCATTTCCACACATACTCTTGCATAACCGAGATGTGACCGTGAGGCAGTTTTCGAATCCATCTGAAGAGGGAGGCCAATTGTGCTTGAAACGAAACTGAGACCATCATTGTTAAGTAAATCAAGCGGAACATTTCTCAATTTTAACCAGATTGGCACTCGTTCATAGTTGAGCTTGATGAGTTGGAGACCAATTTCCCAACGTCTAAGGAGAAGGGGATGATGGTGAACATGCCAAAGCTCTTGCATCACACTATCACAAAACTCTTGAGATTCAAATCGGAACACAAACAACCCAGACTCATTAGATTGAATCTCAACATGACCAAATTTCTTCCATTGAGTATCGACCATTCTCCTAATTAAGAAAAAAGAGGGAGGTTTGCCAATAAACTGACCAATAAGACAGGAATTCCAATGTTGAGCACCTGCATGAAAGACGCTTTCTGGAGGGACAACAATGGTTCTCCCATCTTTGTTTTTAAAATTCCCAAAGAAGTTCAGCTTGAGTGAAACATTTAATTCACCCAGAAAGTGTTTTTGCCAGTTGTTTGTGACAAAATTAGGAGTGTGATGAATAGGTTAATGTCCCAAAGTTGCTGAATTCTTAACACCATGGTTGTTAGCTTGCTGGACCGATGGAAATTGGTCGAAGAATGAAGTATTTGCATGGATATTGTCTTGAAATTGATCAGAACTATGAGCTTCAGCAGGTTTAGAAAAAGTTTGCTGCAGGGAAAGAAATTCATTTTGTAAATTCGCAAAGAGGCCATTGTTGAAATGAGCTGGAAGATTTTGGCCAAAAGGATCACCAATAAGATGATCCACTTCAGATGAATTGTGAATCTGATTCGCATTCAAAGCAGCATTATTTGCGTCGACTCCCTATGAAATAGGACCAGGGGCGGCCCATGCATTGTTGAGAGGAAGACTCGAATTCCTATTAGAAATTCTAGCTTAACTTTCGGCATTGGCATTCACGTTGGATAAGGCATGTGTAATAGCAATTTGCTGCATGTGCGCATAAGGCTGAAGTTAACGCGTGGGGCTCCGCAATTTCTCATTAGATCTGCATTCTCATTTTTGTCCATATTATCAATGGATAGAATTGAGTTGGCATTTTCGGTCAAAGTAAGAGCACTTTGGCCGATGTTCACTTTTTCCACATGCATATTGTTGGCAGAAGGTTGAATCAAATTGTTGGGGACCACATGTTGGCCACCAGAAAGAGTATCATTTGATTTTTTGTTTGCAATTGAAACCGTGTAATCACCATCATTCGCATGGCCCACGTTTGCAATCGGATCTAATTTCCCATCCCACTGACCACAGTACCATCATATCCCCACCCTATGAGGGAGAGGAAGATCAAATCTTCCCCCTTAAGTAAGAAGGTTATTTCTTCATCTAGACGCACAAGTGCCAGATTGCAATCCACAGTTAAGGTCATTTCTACCATGAACCATATTGATGAAGATGAACACTCAAATGCCGATGCTCAACCTGAGAATTCTAGTCAAGAACTTAAGCGTGTTAACAAAGAACACCAACTTGTTATTGACTCCATTTCAGCAATGGGACTGATCCCTGATTCGTCACTAATTATCAATCTTAGTGAAGGCGATAAAGTTTAAACTCAAAAGGCTAGAGAAGAATTGGATGATTCTATTTCTTCCTCCAATGTGAAAGGTGATAGCTTATCAAATTCCAGTCTTGAACTGGAACGTGTTTTTAATGAAATTCAGTCTAAACTGCCTGAAAATCATATAAAAGCTCAAGCGTTGAAGAATTCGTCGAGCTTAATTCCTACAGTTCTTGTTTCCTTGCAAGATTCCAAAGCCGTGGGTCGCTCAACCATTCTTGTGCATGAGAATACTGGTCAAGCTGATGAAAATAATCTTTTACTTTCGGTGCCTACAAATCATGATAGGACCAAGATGGGTCAAAATTTTCCTAATACTCAAGTTGTCGTGGGTCCATATGCAATCAAGGAAGGGTCCGACTCTCAAAATGTAGCTACTAATGTGGACATTCTTTATCACGCGGGTCCATCTACACATGGAGATGTCGTGCCTGCTTTGAATAATTCTTTGAAGTCCAATTCTCACGAAGTACAAACTTTCCAAGATGCTGTGGGTCCTACCATTAGTATGCAGCTCCAAAATATTCCAATTCAAGTATCTCCCAACGTCCACAATGGGCTGTCATCCAAATTTAAAAATCTCGTAGGCCCTTCATTGGATGATAATGTTGGTGGTCCCGATTTTGCATACCCCAACTTTAGTGAACATGTTAATGCTGACTTTGCCAGATCGGATGGGCAAGCTTTGGATTCTTTCTCTTCAGCCGATGATAGACAAATTAGGGAACACAATACCCCCACCATCTAAATTGGCTCATGGAAATTCAAAACTTTGGCTTTCCAGTCCATTTCTGCATCATACGGCTCCTTTCTACTCAAATGATCCTTTGGACAAATCTTTACCCCTCTCACCAGAAGATCATATTAGTTCATTTTTTGAGGGAGTTAATCCCTCAGCTCCGGTTAATGGCCGTACTGATAAGTCTTTTTTGGATAATTTCCCTACTCTTCATCATGTATCTTCGAGTATTTCTACTCAGAAAGCGAAGACTGACACTCCTCAGCAACATAGGCCATGACAACAGAATGATTCTGTAAATGAGGGCAGCTAAATTCCTCCTTCACAGAAAAATTGGAAAGATTTCTTTATTGGTAATCTTCAAAGCTCGCTCAAGCTGGACTTTTTCCCCTCTGACATAAGGCATGAAGATGGAGAACCAATTGTTTGCCCTTCCAAGGAGGTTTATGATGAAGGTAATATCCTATGGGATAATTGTCTAATTGGCCAATTTATTGGTTGACCGCTTCCATTTTTTGTCAGTGAGACTATGGTTAACAATCAGTGGAAAAAGTTTGGGCATGTGAATATTAAATCTACAGACAAAGGACTGTATGTGTTTAGTTTTGAGAATCCTTCCATTTGTGACGTTGTTCTGGAAGAATTATGGCATGTCAATCACAGGCCTCTTCTTTTACGCAAATGGGATCCAGCTATCCAACTTGTTGACTTCAAAGCTGATCGAGTTCCAATATGGATGAAACTCAAAAATGTTCCAATTTCGCTTTGGACAAGAGCTGGTTTGAGCTATGTGGCCAGTACTATTGGCTATCCTTTACAAATGGATTCTGTTACTGCCTCTAGGAATCATCTTCGGTATGCTCGGGTTTGCATTGAAGTTAATCTCGACAAGCCTTTCAAGGATACCACCAAAGTGAAACTTCGTAATGGACAGATTGCTTTAGTCGATATTGAGTATGCTTGGAAGCCCCAAAGATGTAGTCACTGTAATATTATTGGTCATAGCTCCAATAATTGTCCTAATTATATTCCGACGGCCAATGATAGTGTTGATCCTCCTGTTCCTGTTGCGGTGGAGCCCAAAGGCTCGGATTGGCAAACTGCCAGTAAAAAGAAACGGAATGCAAAGTGTAACAAGAGTCGGGGTACCCAGGCCAACAACCAAATTTCTGAAGCCCAAAACAAAATTCAATTTGAGATTTTGAGTTCAAATGATATGAATGCGGAAGCTACTGCTAGCAAGCTGGAAAATGATAACCATCGTGGTCAGAAAGATATTGCATTGAAAACGATTGCCTCTCCAAAAGGCTCGGGTCCATCAAAGGAAATTAATGATCAAGTTCAAAGTAAAGGTACTTTGACGTTTAACAACATGATGAAAGGAGAATCCTTCAAGTACCGCAATAAGGAATGGAAACCCGCCCTCTCGAAGGCCTCTAATGCTTTCTTGAATGGAAAGAGAATCCCTCCTGACTTAGAAGATGGATCCTTTGACTTTTAGAGCTTTGAGGGCTTTGTGCACTCTTGATCTACTTGTTTTTGGTTGTCTTGGGTTTTCCCTGTTTTTCTTTGTATGTTCATTGTATTTCTTTGTTGTTGTCTTTCCCGATCTTTGATTTGTTCAATGATCGTTTTTTGTACCATGTACCTCATTTTTTTTTTAGAAATAAAATTTACTGAACTATCAAAAAAAAAATAGCAACAGTAATCAACTTGAAAGATTCCTAAAATATGGGCTACCCAGATTCTTAGGAGAACCTGATGATGAAAAGGCCGAAATGTGGCTGAGTCGTATTGAAAAGATTTATGCTGCTTTGGAGTATAATGATGAGAGGAATATCTCATTTGCTGTGTTCTTGCTCTATGGGGATGCCGAGAATGGTGAAGAACTGTGAAGCTGAGATGGGAAAATGAGAATACCCTGCATTTATGGGCTGATTTCATCAAGGAGTTCTGGGATAATTATATTCCCGAGGTGGCTTGAGAAAAAAGAGAAGAATAATTTATGACCTTGAAACAGAGCAATATGACTACTGCACAGTATGAGGCTGCATTCAACATGTAGTCTCATTATGTTCCTGAATTAGTACAGCCTGCGAGAAGAAAAATTCAGAGATTCATTCAAGGTTTGAAACCTGACATTCAGCTTAGCTTGTCTTCACTTCAGTTTTTTACTTATGGCGATGCCTTTAATGCTACTACAAAATTTGAGAAAAGAAAAGCTGAGTTGACAACTGAGTCCAGTCAGCCTAACAAAAGGCCTTGATAAATCACAAGGTCTGAGTCAACTGAGGCAATTTCAGACTCCGAGTCAAGAACAACAGAGGCAGTTTAAATCACAGAGTTATGTAGGGCATTTCCAGACTTAGGTACAACCGAGACCAAGTCAAAGTCAAACTCATAGTCAAAACAGGCCAACAGTAGCAAGATCTCAACAGGGTAGCACTGCTACTTCTACTTTCAGAGCCTCTACTGGGAGTAATGCAAGACAAGACCAGCTATGTACCCATTGTAATCGCAGAGGCCACACTGAGGCTAACTGTTGGAGAAAAACTAGTAGATGCACTGGATGCGGTAGTGACCAGCGCAAGGTCAAAGACTACCCTAAGTTTAAGAGTATTCAATGTTAGACCTCCAGACAAGGTAATCAAACCAGAGTTATAAGTAATGCCTCAGCACAACAGGTTCAAGCTAAATTCTATGCCATTGATCAAGAAGAGTTACCTGAGATCGCTGTGATAGTTGAAGGTATATTTTTATTCATAAGTAGTCGGTTAAAGTTTTAATTGATTCCGGGGCTACGCATTCATTTATTATTCCTTTATGTGCACAATGTGTTGAACTAAAAGTTGAAAAACTGCCATATAGAATTGAAGTAAGTACACCTATGGGCACAAAATCTGTTGGGGATATGCATGAGATGACCTTATTAGGGCTTAATAAGAATATATTTATGTGTTTCATACACTATGTCATTTGTAGGATATTCATATTCTCCGCTTCGATATGAATATGTCCCTAATGCTTATTCGATAAGAGAAATATTCTAAAAGGGTTTAGGATATTTCACACTTTTTCTTCGATATGATAAGCATTAAGAATTGATTCATAACCCTTCAAATTATTCAACCGGGACTAGAATAATCGAGTACAAGTAATCATATGTTATTACCTTTGATTAACATAGTGATGTTAATGATAAAGGATGGTGTGCGATGTGCCAGAACAGCATGATGATGTGGATTAATAAACATAAGAGTGATCGTCTATGTATGGATCATTGAATGTGATAATGAATAGTAAGCTACATGATTTCAGGTTAATAGTTTACTATTTAGTTGAGAATTATGAAAATTAATCCTCAGACTTGAGAGATTACGGCTACTGGTTATATCAGAGGCTAAATACTGCGTCTCGAAAATGCTCGTCTTCTATAAGGTGGGTTACGGCCTTTCGCGTTTTAGTCTTGTGGTATGAATCGATAAGTAATTGTCAAAATAGGATATGTTAACCTCCGGCGTGAGGCGATGTCCTATGGTATTTAAGATTGGTTGGTAAATGAAGAAGTCATTGGCCAAGGCGAGTATGAAGTGATAGAAAGGGGTTTTTCCATGGTAGTCATCTCTTGTTTCACCGATTCAGATTTATACATAGTATCGGATGTGGGCTTAACCATTTCATGGCCATTTCCCAATCGGGGCACTTTTGATAGAAGGATCGGACTGTACGCTAATTCTCGATGGGTAAATGGATTCATGAAAGACGTCATCTTCATTATCGCTTACATTCTCATAGTACGTTCGTTGCTAGTGTGTCACTCATGAGCATGAGGGTATTTCTGTAAATGACGGAGACATTTCCGAAATAGATAAGGAGGTTTATCAGGTCCCTCATCGGTACACAATTATGAATCTAGAAGGTCACACACTAATAAGTATCATGAATAAGTTCACCGGGAGCTTGTATAACATGGTTGGTGGCTTTAAAGTGTTAAAACTCATCTATGTTAGTATTTGGGCAAAAAGTATAATTTTGAAAAGTTTTGGGGTCAAATTGTAATTACCAAAACTTTTGGGCCCAAACTGTAATTATTGAAAAATTGTTTCAATATATTTATTCTAATGGAGATTAGAATGGGCAAGAAAATATATATATATATATATATGTGTGTGTGTGTGTGTGTGTGTAATGATGATGTAATTTGAGAAATGCCACATCATCATCTTAGTTGTCAAAAAGATGAATTGCAATTAATGATTGGGCATTGACATGTGGCATGTGAAATCTATTGGATTGTCCATGTCATCAATCCTAGTCATTTGACTTTGAATTGAATAGATATGATTGAGTCTTGAATAAAGACAAAAGAATCATAGTCATTGCTTTTTGATGATAGGACCTTTTTGCCAAGTGGCAGGAGATAGAAAAAGGTGTCCCTTGGATTGTAATCATTACAATCCAAGGTCATGCATGGCTTGATTATTTGAATCAAGAAAGAGAAATAAAGTGATTGGCTCTTAATGCATTAATGATATTAAAATATAATAAAGATTATATAATGCATAAAAGTTGACAACTTTCTCTCTCTTTCCACTACCATTTTCGTCCAACACAATGAGGAGAGAGAAGATTATATTTTGCCATTCAATTGCAATCATTCTAATCCTAGGATGTGCATGGCTTCTTAAGACAAGGAAGCTACTATGATTGGGCAATCTAATATAATACTTTATGCTAATAAAAGATGAAATTCTCTCTCTCTCCTATATACAACATTCACACGACACAAATAAGAGAGAGCTAGCCATCATCTTCTTCTTCTCTAAGTGTCATTCTCGGCCATAGTGAGAAATAGAAGAGCTTGATTTGCTTTTGTGTGGTAACCATCATACATACAAAAGACAACTTGAAGAAAGACTAGCACTTTAATTCTTCAAGCTTGGGTTGAGCTTTGGATACTTGGTGGACTACCTAGACCCTTCAAGTTAGAAAGAATTCATAGCATCCAAGTACTTCCAAACTGCATCAACCTCGTGTCTACAAGAGGTATACCGAACAACTTTTGCTTTACATTATATATAGATGATATATAATGTGTATATGTACATCTAGTTTTGAACATCTTTGAATACACGTATGTTGATCCTTTGCTTGAACCTTGTGAAAAGTTTTGTAGTTGGACATATATGGTTCGGCTATGACCTAGTGGTATCCATGCACTACTTTCAAGATCTTACTCTTTAGCTTATGTTATATGGTGATATAATCATATGCTATTGTCTTTGCTTCCGTTGCTAGATGTAGATCTATAGTTTCCTCTTTCAAGTAAATCATTACTGAATTTGTATGTAAAACATGTGTTGTATGTATTAAGGGGCAAAACTTTCCTGCTGATCTTATTATACTTCCTTTTTGAGACTTTGAAGTTATACTGGGGATGGATTGGTTAGCTAAATATTATGCACAACTTGACTGTAGAACTAAACTTGTGAGACTTTAGATGTCTGATCAGCCAGTAATTGAGATAGCGGGAAACCGTAGATCTACTGGAATCCCTCTTATTTCCTCAACTAAGGCTTCTAAATTGTTGTGTAAAGGTTGTGATGCATATGTAGCTTATTTGATTAATCAACCCTCTGATAAATTGAAATTGAGTGAAGTTCCAATTGTGAAAAAACATCCTAATGTGTTTCCTGAGGAGCTGTCGGGGCTACCACTAGATCGAGAAATAGAGTTTGTGATTGATTTAGTGCTAAAGACTTCACCTATATCCAGAGCACCGTACAAAATGGCATTAGCTGAGTTGTAGTGATTGCTTGAGAAAGGGTTTATACAGCCAAGTTCTTCACCGTGTAGTACACCAGTGTTATTTGTGAAAAAGAAAGACAGCATGCTACGGTTATTCATTGATTACTGGGGACTTAACCAGGTAACAATTAAAAACAAGTATCATTTACCTTTGATTGAAGAATTTTTTGACCTACTGCAGGGGGCGAAAGTGTATTCTAAGTTTGATCTAACGCAGGGATAATATCAACTCCGAATTCGGAAAGAGGATTTGCCGAAGACTGCATTCCGAACCAGGTACGGCCATTATGAGATTGTTGTATTACCATTCGGGTTAACTAATGTGCCAGCAGCTTTCATGGATCTAATGTAACGGGTGTTCCGACCGTATTTAAATCAATTTGTTGTAATCTTCATTGATGATAAAGATCGAGGCTAAACATGAGCAACATTTGCGTATAGTTCTACAAACATTGCAAAGTCATCAGTTGTTTGCCAAATTTAGCAAATGTGAATTTTGGTTGTATCAAGTTGCTTTTCTAGGGAATATCATTTCTCAATAAGGTGTTATTGTGGATCCGGCTAAAATTGAGGATGTGTTATCTTGGAAAAGACCTAAAAATGTAACTGAGGTGCGTAGCTTTCTGGGTTTAGCTGGATACTGCCAGAGATTTGTCAAAGATTTTTCTAAAATTGTAGGGCTTTGACCAAGTTAACACAAAAGAAGATCAGTTTCATCTAGGATGACAAATGTGAGGCCAGTTTCCAGGAGTTAAAGAAGAGATTAACCACAGCTCCTGTTCTTGCATTGCCAAAGGGGAATGAGAATTTCGTGATCTATAGTGATACTTCAAAGGAAGGGTTAAGCTATGTGTTGATGCAGAAAAGTAAGGTAATTGCCTATGCCTCTCGGAAATTAAAACCTTATGAAGGCAACTATCCTATACATGACTTAGAACTAGCTACAATTGTATTTGCATTAAAGAAATGGCGTCATTATCTGTGGGGTAATAGATTTGAAATCTACATAAATCATGAAAGTCTGAAATATTTGTTTTCACAGAAAGAGTTGAACATATGGCAGAGACGTTGGTTAGAGTTGTTGGATAACTATAACTGTCATACCCCAACACGACCCCACTTATGATCATGTCAAGACGCGGCCAAAATTCAGCATTATAAAATCTGTAATAGGTACAACAGAACCCTAACCGGTTCAAGTGCAAACATCCACAACCAACAACAACTTCACAAAGCCACAAGACAACCAAATACATCTCATATTCCAACCAACCAACATTTACAACAAAGTATAATGCCTCCGTCTCAACCACTCAATACAAACCACAATATACATACCAAAATAGAAACCAACTAGCCTATCAATATTTACATATCCAAAAGAAAGACTATACAGGCTAGCATGACACATACCACTAATTTAAAGTGAGGTAGACATTACAAACTTCTATTCTTTCATACATCCGACATAAACATAAATATAAAGACAGCATGTGAGGCACTCCAAGCATATGACACCCCGAACCCAGCACTTCATTAATTGCATTCATTAAATGGTTAACTTAGATGTAACTTAGCTAATTACTTCATTTTTTCATATTTCCATAAATTCAACTGTTTCTTTTCGTGCATTTTATATTTTTATAAAATACTAAATATTTTTAGGGGACTATAGCCCCTGACCGTGTGTGCATTGCATATCGGGATCAACGGAAAAAAATTCGCGAAACGTCTGATGAATAGTACCAGCGGGATTTTTTCCAGATTTTTTAGATTTTTTGCATTTTGTTTTGCTGAAATTTAATCACCCAAGTAACCCATTTACCCTTAATAAAATGCTCTAATTGTTTGACCCACCCTTTGACCATCTCATGAGAACATTATAAGCCAAGAAACAAAAAAAAAGGGTCAAAAAAATGGCCAAAAAGAGTTACGGGAATAGTAACTTCTCTAAAAAAAGAATTTGCTCCTTGCTTCATTCTTGCTTCCATTGCTTCCCAAATTGGTTGTGTTTCATCCTTAGGACCTTAAGACCATATTTTGATCTTCAAAAGAGGTGAGGGTGCATTCCATTCTTGTATTAAATTCAATTAAAGTTTGTGCTATTATTTTTGTGGTCTAATATTGTAGTGGTTTAATGCTTGTTCTGTTGCTTCTTATATGCTCTAATGACTTCATAGAATATATTTGATGGTTTAAAATGTTTGTTGAATGCTTGAAAATGAAAATGGCACTTGGGGAAAATGATTGAATAGTACTTTTGCCATGAAAATGACCTAAAAAATATTTTTGTCTCGGATTTTGAATTTCTCGCTCATGTAGGTCCTTGGCATGTTAGATTAACATAATGTAGAATAAAATTGAGGTGCTCTTTGAGAAAATCATGAAAACGGACCTAATTTAAGTCGGGGCCAAAAAACGAAGTTGTCCATTTGCTCGTTTTTATTTAGGGCTTTGTCTTAGTAGGTCATGGAGGCACTTTCCATGCATTTATGGTGTCGGTTGGGGTTTCAGGTGATATAGCTCCTTTGTAAAACCGTAAGAGGGAAATCGGGGTTTTTGAGTAAACGTGGGCGGAACCAGGGTTTCGTAACTTTTAAGTGGGTCATAAAATGTCCTTGAATGAGGTGTGAAGTCGGTTTCGAGTTTGGTTATCATATGAGTTCATAGGCGCATAATTTCTATTGACTTTAAGCATAATAGTTGAAATTGAGAATTAGACTTGTGTTAGCTTGAAATGTCACCATATGCTTCCTATATTGATTGTCATTGCATTTCATGGCTATATTGCTTAGTTGAATGATATATAGACCGAACATTGTTAAATGCTTATATAATGTGAACTTGGTTATATCGGTTATAAATGTTAACTATGTAAATCCTCGTGATAAATATATATTCTATTGCATGATAGGGTTGATCCATTGAGCTGTTTCGCGTATCTTGGAACTCGGTAAAGGTGAGGGAGTTGCATCTTATTTGCATTTCTCTATTGTATATTGAATATGTTAAATAGTTTTCATGCTATTAATGTGATTTAGCGTATTCTAACAAGATTTGTTAGTTTTATAGTTAGTAGAATGAGTCTAATGGTTAATGCTCGTTATTTCGCTTCTATTGTTGTCAACTGTTTAATGTGTGTCAAAAAGTTCATCGATTCTCTCTCTAGATTTTTCTCTCTGCCTTCTCTCTAAAAACCAGGTTGTTGACCCACCTTTGACCACCAATAAACCACCGTAAAATCTCCCAATTACCACCAAAACACTCTCTACTTGTCTCGGGAAACACTATTGCACCCTATGGGGGGAAGAGGCAAGAAAACTGCCCCTTCCTCCACACGTTCTAGTGCCAGATTGAAAGAGATGGCTAACACTAAAAATCCAGCTGCTATGGAGAAGGTGAATGAAGATGAAGAATCCTCCTTCTCTTTCTTAGCTAAATGTGAAGATTCATTCAATTCGAGCCAAGTGCTTGAGCAAGTTTTTAAGGATATTCAAGCCAGACAGGCTGCATTCTTTGAATATGATGAAGGAATCGATATGAGTGATGATGAGATAGAAATTGAAGACTACTCAGAAATTCACTCAGCTCCTAGCCTTGATCGTTATCTTAAAGGAGCAAGATTAGAAGGAGTTTTAGATTCCATTAGAGCAATGGGGCTTGATCCGAATGATCCTCGTCTGGGTCTCCCTGCAAATAGCAAAACTCCAAATTCTTCGGAGAAGAATGCTGGAAACGCTCATGGATACCCTGGTACTATCGCTCAGCACAATGGTACAAGCCCATCAAGCAAGGCATGTGAGGAGCTTCAAAACTCGCAACAAATGTCTGGCCAATGGACAGGTCCTTTACACGTGAACCAATGAGAAGATTCTTCAGGTCAATGTTCTCTTTTGGCTAGTGGGGAACATACGACCCCACATGAAGCTCAAAATATTCCAACTTTAACTCAAATCGCGTCAAATGCAATTGAAATCAAGTCGGCTGAGAACAATTTGCATGTGGATCAAATTATGGGAAAGCATTCAAACTCTTTGGGGTCCACTTAAAATTCCAGCCATGCGCCTACTGTTGAGCCTTCCGACAAATCTAGTACAATTGCCGCAATTGTCTTGGATTATTCCAACGGGGTTCATGCTGGACAGCAGCAAAACCCAATGACCTTGAATGAGGACATTGGCCCCACTTGCCAAATTATTCCTGCAAACAAAGCCTGCTCCCAATTGGAGAATTTCGAGGACACACATGATGGCACGTTGGCTGATTGTATTTCACTTAGTGCTCATGGACTTACATCGGGTAAAGATACTCATATTGAGCAAACTAGGAATGCTAGTAGCCCTCACGTGGAGCCGCATGTCACTTTTGACTTTCAAATTGCAACAAATTCAACCTTGGCAGACCCACAACTTGAAAACCGTTCACCATGTCACGATGAATCCTTACCATGGGATGATAACAGCTCTTTTCTCACGAGTCCACTCACCAATATTCAACAGCAAACTTTTTCTTCACATCATCCACCTGCTTATGGACTTGCTCCCATTGGTTCAGTGTTTGCAAATGGTCAACAAAGCAACAGGGACGGCTCATCTTCACATATTTTTCATCAAAATTCTTCGCAGACTGATATCTATAACCTTGGCTCAGTAGGCGACCCTTTTGGCCAAATTTCACCAACGCCGTTCAACAATGGCCTCTTTGCTGATCTGCAAAAGGAGTTTCCTCCTGTTCAGAACGCTTCAACTAAATCAATTGACTCTACAATGGATAGAGGTTCCAATTACCACTCTGTTTGGGGTCATAATGGGACTAATGTCACTAATCTTGCCACCAACAACTGGCAAGAGCACTTTCTGGGTTAGTTAAATAACTCACTCAAATTGAATTACGTTGATGGGTTCAAAATCAAGGATGGGAGAAAAATCGTTGTTCCACCAGCAAATGTTTTCCAGGAAAGATCATTACACTGGAATTGCTGTCTTATTGGCCAATTCATAGGTAAACCACCTCTTTTTTTCTTAATTAGAAGAATGGTTGACACCCAATGGAAGAAATTTGGTCATGTTGATATTCAATCCAATGAGTCTGGGCTGTTTGTTTTCCGTTTTGAATCTAAAGAATTTTGTGATCGTGTGATGCAAGAGCTTTGGCATGTTCACCATCACTGCCTTCTCCTCAGACACTGGGAAACTGGTCTTCAACTCATCAAGCTCAACTGCGAAAGAGTGCCAATCTGGTTAAAATTGAGAAATGTCCCACTTGATTTACTTACCAAAGATGGGCTCAGCTTCGTTTCTAGCACAATTGGCATCCCTCTTCAGATGGATTCAAAAATAGCTTCCCGCTCACATCTCGGGTATGCAAGAGTTTGTGTTGAAATGAACATTCTAAAAGATCTCCCGGATAAGACCTTTGTTGAACTCCTTAATGGTGAAGAGGCTGAGATTCTAACCGAATATGATTGGAAGCCACCGAAATGTACTTTTTGTAATATTGCAGGTCATGACACTTCCAACTGTCCTAATTCACAGGAAGATAGAGATGATGAAATTCCAGTTGACCCTAAACCAGATTGGAATGTGGCTGGGAAAAAGAATAGGAGAAGGCGTGGTGCTTCACATCGAAATGAGAATCTGGTTAGCAATAACAGATTTAATGCTCTTGACATAGATGATGTTCATGGTGATCAAATTGATGCTCGACCTGAGTTGAAATTTAATAAGCCCATGACTGTTGAGAATCAAAATGCAGGAACTGGTGTTTTCCACAAAAATACCAATGTCCGAAAGGTCAACATCCCTAATCCGGTTCATGTTCATCAGCCTATCTCGCATATTTCGGTCACCCCGTACTCATCTCAAGGTTCTAAGGATAAGGTTCCTACACACAATATTGGTAAAGCCATCTCAACCGTTCATGCTGCTAGCAACTCTTTCAACAATGCCTCTTCTTCCAAGGCATCAACTTCATTCGATTACACTAGGGTAGTTCAAGGCATTTTTAATGGAAGGCCCCCTGATCGAAGAGCTCATTGAGGAGGGTTTTCTTTGATCCCTTTGTGTTTTTTGGTTCTTGTCTTTTGTTCTTTCAGTCCTTGTTGGACTGATTCTTTTTCTTTTCTTGTCTTGATCTTGTTTGACGCTGTTTGTCAACATCCATGTATTTGTACCATTTCCTTTGGAGTTCAATAAATTTCCACTTAATTAACAAAAAAAAAAAAAAAACGGTTTAATGTGTGAGGACAACCTCTTTTGTTGTACCTCGATTATGTGTTTATCGGCTTACCTTGTTATATTGCTTTTATTAATGCTTTTCATGTCATCGAAATAATGGTTGCACAACCTTATTGTCGGGGCGGATGCGATGGGCTTCTTTGGGCGGCAGCGGGCTTGCCAGGGTTGGTTGTTCTAGCTCTATACTCTATTCCCTCACTCACCTGGTCCGGAGATTGCCAGGGGGTGTTAGGTCGTAGGTATTGGGTACATTTGGAGTACCTATTGGTGTAAGGAATGCCAGCATATCGAGACTGGGTTCGTGATTCGTGGATGAAGGCTCGTGAATCGAAGATTTGGAGTGATAAGGGTTATCGCTCGTATCTTTTTAAAGTATGGTATTAGAATTGTTATTCATTGTTTATTTATTGTGTTAATTGTATCAAATTGCTGCATTGCACGAACCCCGGTATACTATTCCCGTTTTCCCCTCCCTCACTGGGTATACATTATTTGTATACTCACTCCTTATCATGAATCTTTCAGGTTATAGCCAAAGGAAATGTAGTTCGAGATCACGTGATAGTTCATGCTTGAAGAGTGGTCTTACTTGTTATGTGGCTTGCGCTGTAAAAGTTGTAAAGTTTTACTTTCATGAATTGTATATACTCAATGTAGGAGAAAAATGTATTTAAACTTAACCAGGTCATAGAGTGCTTTGATAACCTAGTTTATGTAATAGCTTAATGAGGTTTGAGTTCAATACATGTATGGAGTTGTTGTATGTTTGGACACGGTACTGGTCCATTTATATGTTGTGTGCAGGTAAACTGTTTGTTCTATAAACAGGGAAAACTCAGTCTGTTTCCTTAAATTTTGTGACCGGGTTAGAATTGGGTTGTGAATAGATTGTTTCATAGAATTCCCAGTCTCGTGAGGGGCCAGGGTGTTACAGAGCAAAGTACTCAAGTTCTGGCACATTAGACTCATCCACATTAGGCACATACCCCGGATCCTGCTCAGGCTTATCTAAAAATGTTAGCAAAGGTGTGAGTCAAAAGAACTCAGTAGGGACAAGAATGGGAAGGTTTTGAAACTCATTTTCTCCTTTGAAAACTACCTTAAAACAAGTTTAGACAATGTACAACAATAAGAACAGTCAACAAGAAAGTTCAACAACACTTAGCAAAGGATATGTTCATGTCACTTGTTGATGCCGTCACTTATCATACCATTCACGAACTCAACACTTTCCCTTTACTACTCCCATTGAATACAATCCGGATATACCAAGTGATGAGAACCAGCCTTAAGCGTCCAAGTTCAATGAACCATTTATTTGGGAGAATTTTCTAGCAAAGATTCAAGTCAAGATTCTATTTTCAAGATTCAAGAACTTCAAGATTCTTCAAGAAGATTTGAAGATTTGGTCTATATTTGATTTCTTTGTAATTCTATCTTAGTTTTAGTTTTAGTTTAATTTGAATTTTAGTTTATCAGGTGTCCACACTGGGGAGAAGTCTTTCTTGGGCTGCAAGTTAAGTATTCACACTAGGAAGGATCCTTTCTTGGGCTGAAAGTTTGCTTCCTTTTTAGTTACTATTCACATGAATAGTTAATAGGAGTCTTTCTTAGGCTCCAAGTCTACTTCTTTGACCTAGGTTACTATTCATATTTTTCCTACTTGGGCTAGGGTTTAGGAGTCCTTTTCCAAGCGAGATACTTATTTGTTATTGCCTATATAAGGTTGTTTTTGTGATAATAAAGTAAGACAATTTTGATATTAAATTTGTGAGATTATTCTCCTCAAGTTCTCAAGAACTTTTTTCGAACTTATCAAGATTATTCTTGTGGCGCTCATCCTTGACTTATCAAACGGGTTTTCCATCCTCGTTTGTGACGTCTTCAACTATACCCAGGTTCTAGCTTTGCTAAGCATAGTATCACGGTTCCATCCAATCTTGAAAGGTCTTGGGGTCGTTCGCCATATTTGGTGTTCGCGTCACATGTTGGCGTGGTTCGTATCACCAAGCCTAAACCCACACCCCATGGACATTCTCCAGGTCCACATGGGATAGGGGATAGGTCATGATAGTCGTGTCATTGAAACCCGGCAAGCTCAAAAACCTCCCGAGATGACCAACCCTATTATGCCTCACAACATTTAACACTTAACACTTAACATTCCGAGAAACAACAAAGTAGGTTGTCTCTCGGCACTACACCATCTAAGAATTAACAATTCAACACTTAACTAATCAACACTTATAAAACACTCAGGACACTTTAGCTAGATGACAAAGTACTCCATCCGAACTCAACACGCACTTCAACATTTTATCAACCCCGTGCCAAATTAATACCAATCCAAGTTCCAACCACACAAACAACACAAAAGACATTAAACACATTCAACTAACTCAAAGTAACAACGCACTACCTTTAAAACAACATAACTCAAAATCTAACAACCAAACAACCCCCGAATCTCCTCCTATCACTTAACCACTAAGGCAAGCACTTAACCCACCCCGAGGGTAACCCAAAAGCCATCCAAAAACAACCCAACCAGCCCAACAACACCAAGCCAGGTGGCTAGATTTTTCAGCCCATAAATGCTACCATCAATTTACCATTTTTGCATTACAACTATGCTATACTATGCAAGACAAGTACAACCAAACATATACAACTTTTATACAAGCAACGGAATACTGATGTTAGCTAAAAACTCAATAAATAACATTTAAAATAAAACTATAACAAATCACCGATTAAATTAGCTAAAATCACACTATGTTGTTCTCTAACACCTAACTAGCAATAATCACAAGCTAATTTAACCATACAACAGCTATATATGCAATTTCAAAACTTTGACATAAACTTTAACTTTGAGATCTAGATTTTCCCCCACCTGATACGGTAAGAAAGCTTGGAAATAGGTAGAGCTCACTTTGGATAGGCAAAATCAAGCTTTGAAAGGAAGAAAACGCTTTGAATCGGGACTTTTCTTTGAAAATTGGCTTAAAACCCTTGAAAATATTTTTATTCTTTTTCTCCTTGAAGTCACGGCAAGCTAGGTGAGATTTGAAGGTGTTTTGCCTGATTTTTTAAAATATAAGCTTAAAAATAGTTTTAACAAGCGTAAAATGTGTATTTTGCAAGAATAAAAGCCTAAAAGACCAAATTAGCCCTATTTGTTTTATTATAACTTCAATTTTGCCATTGTAGGATTATTCTAGATGATAAAACATGTATTTTAAACATATCATTTCATATAATTAGAGTGCAATGCGTAGATTTGTCGAAGAATAAGCAAGTTCCTCAAAAATGCATTTTAAATGAGCTTTAAATGAAATTTTTGCCGCATGACTATATGAAATCATATGAATGCACATACATGCATATAATAATTCAAATAATATATAAAACAATTGAAAACACGTATTTGCACATAAAGAAAAATTTGGGGTCTCACAATAACTGTTCTATTAACTATCTGCTGGGAAAAGCTAATATGGTTGCTGATGCATTGAGCCGAAAAACAAGTGTCACTAGTTTAATAATCAAGAATTGGGAGTTTATGGAAGAAATTAGCTTGTGGAAACCGGATGTCACTCAAATTGGGATTCGATTTGCAAGTTTACAAGTTCAATCTTTGTTGCTATCACAAATCCGTGAAGCCCAACAGACTGACCCACAGATTCTGAAAATCCAAGAGAGAATTAAAAGGGGAGAATCAGAGTTTAAAATGCATGATGATGGCGTTTTTCACAACAAGAATCGAGTTTGTGTTCCTGGTGATCCAAATTTGAAGAATGATATTCTTTCTTAAGCACATAATTCCAGGTACACCATTTATCCAGGTAGTACTAAAATGTATCGTGACCTGAAACAGTACTTCTGGTGGAATAATATGAAAAGAGAAATTGCTGAATTCGTGTCTAGATGTAACACCCTAGACCGAGCATGTAGATATTCTATTGTTTGCATATATCTATATGTTTATTTTAAGTGGTAGAGCATAATTATGTGGTTATTTTAACTATTTGCATTTATTTCTTAACATGATTTTCATATTTCTTGGAAAACATGTCATCGATATTTAATTAATTTATATAAGATAATTATTTTAGTATTATATTTATTTGAATTTATTTCCTTGTAGTTATTTGCTTAGTTTTCATTATTTGAATGAAACGCTCTAAGCCCATAGATAATTTCATATTATTTTCTTTACTTATTTTGCATACATATTTTTTTTATTTAAACTATTTTTAGTCCACGTTCATCAAGAAAATTAAGTACATTGCATTTCGGAAAGTTCCTGTGACGCCCAAGTGCTAGAGCATGCATATATAATTCATTTGCATATATTTTTTGCATTTACTTGCTTAAATGTTTACTTTTCATAAATGTGCAATTAAATGTTTATTTTCCTTTTTACGTGAAATAACATGTTTAATTTACTTCTAATATAAAATTTATGAAATCATTTATTTTAAAAAATGATAAACATGCATTCAAATTATTTTCATCAAGACTTTTAAAGAAAATTGCATTCAAAGTGTTTTTAAATTAACTCAAGCTCGGACCAAAATTTTTACTATTTTATTTTCACGATTTCGCATTTTTCCCTTATTACTTGACTTATATTTAGCAAATGTTCACTGAAATTTTGAGCATAGAATATCGAGTGAGTGAGTTACAAAAATATTTTGGTACCGTATGAATAGTAAAATCTATGTTGCATTTTTGGGCTACTTCTTGCATTTTAACTTTATTTTGGGCCAATTAACCAACTCGAACATATTTTCCTAAATCAACCCAAGCCCATATATCTAGCTTATATCTATATACATATACATATACACTATATACATAATATAAAGCAACCAAAAGAAGAAAAAAAAAAGGGTCATTTTCGGCCATAAAAAAAGGGGAAAGAAAATCAATTCTAGGGTTTGCTTATTGGTCTCTCCAAGCTTTCAAGAGTAGATTTAATCCATTCCTAAGCCTCTTCTAAGCCTCTACAACTTGTTTTTGATGAGGGATTCTTTTAAAAATGCATTTTTGCTTGTATGTAGTTTATGTCAAAAATTGTTTATAATATATATGCTTTCTATAAATCATATTGATGCAATATATTGTGTCCATAGGACTAGGAGAACACATTTTTAAGGTTGTTTCATGTATTTATATGGTGTATGTATAAATTGAATTTAATAAAGTTCATGTATGGCACTATTCACGCATACCCTTGAATTCTTGCTTCAATTCTTGATTTAATGCTAGATATATGCTCTAGGGATGCTAAAAGTGTTACTCGATAAAATTTATCAAGTTTCATTAACGTTGAAAATTATGGCCCTTTGTGTGTGTATGAAAGAGTTGATGTAAATAAGACTTATATGCCTAGTTTAATGTCTAATTTAAGTGTCTAATTTAAGTGTCATAAGTGTAGTAGAGATTAGTCATGTATGTAAAATGGTTGAACCTTGGTAGGAACTAGGTGTTGTTAATTTGAGCATAAAAGGGTGGTTGTGGCTTTATGGTTTAAATGTTTAATCTAATATTTATTTCTTGTGCCATAAGTTGAACTAAGACTAGAAGTGGGTGTAAAATGGTTAAGGAAATATTTGAACTTGGTGTGTGTGTGTAAACCCCAAAGGGCCGAATTGGGTGTGTGTGTGTTTATTCTGTGTGTAGGAGTGTTTTCCTTGTATGGTTGTGTGTGTGTAACATTGTGTAAGAATGTGTATGGTAAGTTAAGTTGTATGGTAACCAAAGTATGCATAGTATGCTTCTGAATTGTTAAGTAGTTGATTGAGTTGAATGAACTTAATGTATGCCTAAAGGTGTTTAATTGGTTAGCTAAATAGTTTGGATAGAAACTGGATTGTTTATTTGTTAAGTAGAATAGCTTGTTATAGTCTTATTGCTTGTGCATCTAGTTGTAAGTTAATTGAAGGCATGTCTTGTTTATATAAGTTGATTGCTTGATTTATGTGCTTGGTTATTGTTTAGCTAGTTAGTAAATGCATGTAATGTGAAGGTTGTCGGGAATCAACCTACTTTGTTGATGTCCCTTATCTGTTTTAATTACTTTTATTGGGATGCATTAATGCGATGCAAGACGAATGTGTTTATGTGTTATATATTATGCCTTGAATGCGATGCAATGCAAGGTTGCAACCAAACAGCTGTAGTTGGTTTGTGTCACCCTGGGCGGCGTCAGGCTTGCCAGGCGATGACCCGACCACCGTTGTGCTATTCCCTATCCCAAATAGACTGGTCGGAGTGAATCCATGTGGGACTGGGTCGTAGGTTGAGTCAACATACCCGATGGTACTGCTTGGTGTATAGGGAAAAATGTTCGCGATAGTGCATAAGGTTCGGCATCAACAGAACGAGAGTATCCTTTTTAAATGTGTTTACTTTATTAATGCGTACTCTTATTTTATTGCATTGTTATTTTACTGCTTATTTATTGCTCTGATGTGCATAAGATGATTTCAAAATGATAAAATAATTTTCAAAACTCCCTGCATTTTTCTCCCTCACTGAGCTATGTATCGGTTAGCTCACCCTCTTTTCCAACCTTTCAGGTGATCCGGACTTAGCCAACGTAGAATACATGCCAGATGTCAATGTGGACAAGCCCGGGGCTTGATACTTGTGATTGATGTTATTTGTAAATATGTTAAATAGATACTTTATAGATTTGAGGACTTTAATGTATTTTGCTAAATATGTTAGTAGTTGTTTATAGTTTAGAAGTTTGAGTTGTATAGCCTTCTTTTGTTTGTATATAAGGCTGGACTTGTAAATTTATTTTGATTCCTTGTATTGTAACATGATGCAGAGTGTAGTGAGACGGACTGTAGGGTACTTGGAATGCATGTGAATGACTTATATATGAATGGCTATGGATTATATGCTGTTGTGGAAAGTTTAAGTGTGTAGGTTTATTTTCGGGCTAGTGTCTGGTTACAGACAGTACCATGCCAAATTTTTTCGTCGCGTCTCAACTTGGATCCGAGGAGGGGTCAAGTTGGCGCGTTACATTTAGTGGTATTAGAGCTTAGATAGCTCATAGGCCAGGATAGGGTCTTCGAACTGTTAGGTAGTATCTTGATGTGAAAGTGATTTGAAAGAATGTTTGCATGTCTTATGTGCTAAGTGAACTAGATGTGGTTAACGTGCTTGATGTGCTTATATGTTCAATGTGTCTATGTGATTAATGTGAGTTATATGATTAACGTGTCTGTGTGATTAATATGACTTGTGTGCTAAATGAATGAGATATGAATGACGTGCTTTATGTGAATGACATATTTTATGAACTTATGTGCTTAAATTTACTTTAGTTTCTTATTTGCTCAGTTGTTGCCTATGTGACTTCACCTGTTTGTAATCTACTTATGTGATTAATGTTGTTTATGTGGAATATATGTGAACTATTTGCCTACCTGTCATAACATGTCTACATTCTAGTTATCACCCATGGGGCTTCATCGTCAGACTAGAGGTCAAAGCTCAGGTTCAGGGGCAACAGAACTAGATCAACAGACTATTAATGAGCAGATGGCAACTGCAATCAACCAGATAACACAGGTCTTAGTAAAGCAAAGGCAAAAGAGGAATAATCCAGCTAGAAATCCTGGAAATGCAGGTAATAGGGCTGAAGGTAGTGGCAACATCAACAGTAGTCAGCTTGAGAAATTTCTGAAGCATAGGACGACTAGATTACTTGGAGGGCCAAATGATGAACAGGCGGAGTTATGGCTGGGTCGGATTGAGAAGAGTTTTACTGCTCTAGAGTATACTGATGAGATGAGGATTTCATTTGTTTTTCCTACTTGACGGAGATGCCGAGCAGTGGTGGCAGACAGTAAGTCTGAGATAGGGTGGCGAGAATGTGCAGCATACTTAGGCCGATTTCGTGAGAGAGTTTCGGGACAAGTATATTTCGGAGGTAACTCGTAAAAAGAGAGAAGAAGAGTTTGTAACATTGTGGCAGGGCGACATAACTGTTGCACAATATGAGTCCACATTTAACAGACTTTCTCATTATATACCCGAGCTAGTACAGCTTGAGAGACGGAGGCTACAAAGGTTTATTTGAGGTTTAAGGCCCGACATATAGCTTCATTTATCTACTCATTACTTTGTTACATACTCGGAGGCTATTCTGGTAGTATCGAGGTTTGAAAAGAGGAAGGCCAAGTTAACAGTCGAGTTCGATCAACCTAGCAAGAGGTCTAATCTATCACAGAGCCAGAGCCAACCAAGTTGGGTTCAGTCTTTGAGCCAGAGTCAACTGAGGCAATAGTCCCAAAGCTATGTAGATTCCTTCCAGACTAGGGTGCAGTCGAGACCGAGTCAGAGTCACTAAAGGGTTGACCAGCAGCAGTTCTCTCAACCTTTAATGCAGTTAGAGAATCTTCTTAGTCAGTTGACGGGTCAACAGATTGTTGTGAGGGCTCAGTCTGGCAAGCCCAGATTCCATCCTAGAGTAGACTAGCAGTTATAAGAGCTTCGCAGACTAGTTTAACTGCTCCTTCAGTTCAGGATTCTTCAGCTAGTGAAGTGGCAATTCCGGTTCTGGTGTGTGCATTATGTGGTAAGAAGGGTCATATTGAAGCCAAATGTTGAAAGAGAACTGGGAAATGCACAGGGTGCGGTAGTGATCAGTACAGAGCAAAGGATTGCCCAATATTCAATACTGGTCAAGGTCAGACAGCAATCGAAGATAATCAGGGTAGACCAACAAATGTTGCACCTCCGCAGCATCTACTTGTTCAGCCTGACGTCTTCGCCATTGATCTTCAGAGTCAGCAGCATGCTCAGAGTAAGAATTGCGATGACGCAATTTGTTTAAGGGGGAGGGGATGTGACGCCCGAGCCTCAAAGCATGCATATATCATTCATTTGCATATATTTTGTGCATTTACTTGCTTAAATGTTTACTTTTCATAAATGTACAATTAAATTCTTATTTGCCTTTTTACGTGAAATAACTTGTTTAATTTACTTCTAATATAAAATTTGTGAAATCATTTATTTTAAAAAATGATAAACGTGTATTTAAATTATTTTCATCAGGACTTTTAAAGAAAATTGCATTCAAAGTGATTTTAAATTAACTCAAGCCCAGACCAAAAATTTTACTATTTTATTTTCCCGATTTCACATTTTTCTCTTATTACTTTACTTATATTTAGCAAACGTTCACTGAAATTTTGAGCATAGCATATCGAGTGAGTGAGTTACAAAAATATTTTGGTAGCATATGAATAGTAAAATCTATGTTGCATTTTTGGGCTTCTTGCATTTTAACTTTGTTTAAGGCCAATTAACCAACTTAAACATATTTTCCTAAACCAACCCAAGCCCATATATCTAACTTATATGTATATACATACATATATATATATATACATATATATATATATATATATATACACTAAATACATAATATAAAGCAACCAAAAAAAGAAAAAAAAGAAGGGAAAGAAAATCAATTCTAGGGTTTGCTTATTGATCTCTCCAAGCTTTCAAGAGTTGATTTGATCCATTCCTAAGTCTATTCCAAGCCTCTACAACTTGTTTTTGATGAGGGATTCTTTTAAAAAAGCATTTTTGTTTGTATGTAGTTTATGTCAAAAATTGTTTATAATATATATGCTTGCTATAAATCATATTGATGCTATATATTGTGTCCATAGCACTAAGAGAACACACTTTTAAGGTTGTTTCATGTATTTATATGGTGTATGTATAAATTGAATTTTAAAAAGTTCATGTATGGCACTATTCACGCAGACCCTTGAATTCTTGCTTCAATTCTTGATTTAATGCTAGATATATGCTCTAGGGATGCTAAAAGTGTTACTCGATAAAATTTATCAAGTTTTGTTAACGTTGAAAATTATGTTCGTTTGTGTGTGTATGAAAGAGTTGATGTAAATAAGACTTATATGCTTAGTTTAATGTCTAATTTAGGTGCCATAAGTGTAGTAGAGATTAATCATGTGTGTAAAATGGTTAAACCTTAGTGGGAACTAGATGATGTTGGTTTGAGCATAAATGGGTGGTTGTGGTTTTATAGTTTAAATGCTTAATCTAATGTTTAATTCTTGTGCCATAAAAGGAGTTAGGACTAGAAATGGGTGTAAAATGGTTAAGGTAAGACTTGAGCTTGGTGTGGGTGTGTAAATCCCAAAGGACTGAAAGGAGTGTATGTGTTTATTGTGTGTTTAGGAGTCTTTTCCTTGTATGGTTGTATGTATGTAGCATTGTGTGAGAATGCGTATGGTAAGTTAAGTTGTATGGTAGCAAAAGTATGCATAGTATGCCATTACAACATTTTTGACTTGTTGCAATCCTTAAATTGAACATGTAAGAAAACCATTGCATAAATGTTATTTTGTAACGTTTTTATAGTTGTTGTCTAAAACTAATAACTTTTGCAGCGATTTTAATTAACTATTGCAATATCTATAACATTTTGCAACGATTTTAATTAACTGTTACAATATCTATAACCTTTTGCAACGATTTGCATTAGACTATTGCATTATCTATAATATACAAAAACAAATTATGAAGTGTTGCTTATTTCGTTCATTTTTTGCAATGATTTGTAAAATAATGGGTTAGTTGCAACTTATAAAATAAATCCTTTTGCAACAGTTTTATTAGTATTGAGTCTTACCGTTGCAAAATCTATAATATACTACCCTTTTTGTTAAGTGTTGTTTATTGTATTCGGTTTTATGCAACGGTATGTAAAATTATCGGCTTAAATACAACGCAAAAAAAACCATTGCTTATTTTATATTTATTTGGTGAGATATCTTGAAATATTTTGTTCATAAAGAAATTTGAGTTTTAGTTATTCAAAATGAGAAACTATCACAACTAATTATTTGAAACAAAGAGAAAAAAACTGAAAAAAAAAAGTTGATTAATTAGGTTTCATTTTTTACCCCCTTATTTCTATAATTTTTTTTGTCAAAATTGAGATTTTTTATTGTTTCTTACTTCTAAACTATTGTCGACTAGTTAAAAAATTGGGGAAAGTTTATGAAAAAGAGCATTGCAGTTGTAAAAGACTATCATTTATATTTCTAAAAATTGTTACAAAAGTGTTGACAACTTAACTGTTAGATGAGATGGTTAGTTTAGCATAGTTATAGAGTTCATTATCAAAAAGGTCTTGGGTTCGAGTCTCATCACTACTTATTTAGACGAATTTATCTAGGTGCAACTCAATAAAGAAAAAAGAAAGAGAATCTCACATATATATTATTTTAAGAATGACGAACTTGCAACTGTAAGATAACGTTGCTTATGCTTTTGAAATCCGTTGCAATAACTAGGAAAAACTATCACAAAATGTATTAAAAACCGTTGTTGTTACTCTTTAAAACCGTTGCGAATAGGAAAATACTTATCATGTAGTCTTTAAAAAAACCGTTGCAAAAATAATCAGTTGCAATGGTTTTTTAACCGTTACTATTAGATTGTAATAATTACAATCTAATTACATGCAAAGGGTTAAACCAAATTACACTCAATCTCTCTTGAATTGATTGGGAAATTTGCATGTATTATATGATTATTATAATAGAGAATATAATAATACATTGAAGACAACTTTCTCTCTCAATGTAGCCCTCACATACACGGCCAAAGCATAAGGAAAAAAGAAGAAATGGTCTTCATCTTCTTCATGTGACAATCGGCCATAGCTAGAGAAGATAGAAGCATTCTTCTTTTGCAAAATTAAACCACATACATAGCTTTGTATCTTGGAAGTGTACTAGCACATTTTGCTTTTAAGATTGGGTTGAGCTTTGGATGTGATACGAACCTGGTCAACAAATGCCGAGACCCAACACCAAATATGGCAAACGACCCCAAGACCTTTCAAGAATGGATGGAACCGCGACCCTATGCTTAGCAAAGCTAGAACCTTGGTATAGTTGAGGACGCCACAAAGGAGGATGGAAATCTCATTTGATAAGTCAAAGATGAACGCCACAAGAATGATCTTGATAAGTTCGAAAAAAGTTCTTGAGAACTTAAGGAAAATAATCTCACAAATTTAATATCAAATTTGTCTTCTTTTATTTCATGCAAATCAGCTTTATATAGGCAAAGACAAATAAGTTTCCTATTTGAAAAAGAACTCCTAAACCCTAGCTCAAATAGAAAAAGGTGAATAGTAACTAGGTCGAAGGAAACAAACTTGCAGCCCAAGAAAAACTCCTTCCTAGTGTGAACATCTAATCTTGCAACCCAAGAAAGTCTTTTTCCTAGTGTAAACACCTAAATTCATCCATAGGGAATTAAACTAAAACTAAAACTAAAACTATGATAAAATTACAAAGAAATCAAATCTTGACTAAATCTTTGAATCTTCTTGAAACTTCTTGAAGAATCTTAAAGTTCTTGAATCTTGAAAATAGAATCTTGACTTGAATCTTTGCTGGAAAATTCGCCCAAAAAATGGTTCAACGAACATGGACACCCAAATGGTTCATTGAATGTGGACGTGTATGGGTTCATTGAATGTGGACGATTCATTGAATTTGATGAGTAAAACCAGCCTTTGTCCTTATCATTCCCCCTCTCTTGAGAATGATTTTTCCTCAAATCCTCTAGGTTCAAAGACCAGCCTTGGTGGTAGACCATGTGGTATCTCCTCGGGAAACACATCCTCAAAATCCTACAAGAGAGAAACAACAACACTAGGCAATGTAGAGTCAAGTTGGTTAGTGTTTAAAAGAGCCTCCTTGTACAAAAGTACAATCATTGGCCGTTTTGATATCAAAGCTCTCTCTTAACCTTACTTGCTTTTGCATACAAATATCTTTGTTTTCCTTCTGTTTTTACCTCCTTGGTATAGCTCTTTTCTCTCCTTACCTCCTCTCCAGATTCGGCCTTACTTTTCTTTTCACTCTCATTCTTTTGCTCTCTCAGATTCTTTTGTTCACTCAATTTTTGCAATCTCACTTGATCCTCATAGACTTATTTGGTGTCATCAAAACTAGGGTGATTGTCCGCTAACCAAATACAAATGAATATTTGTTGGTGAAGCCATTATGCTGTACACATTGATCAAATTGCCACAGTCTTCCTAAGAGAAGATGTCCAGCATGCATTGGTACCACATCACACAATACTTCATCTTCATATTTCCTAATTCGAAACGATACTACAACCTGCTTTGTAACCTTGATCTCACCACAATCATTCAACCATTGCACTCTATATGGACCTGGCTGCTTAACTGTGTTGAGCCCTAGCTTTTCAACCATAGAAGCACTAGCAACGTTAGTACCACTACCACAATCGATAATAACACTACATACCTTGTCTTTCACGTGGCAACGAATATGAAAGATGTTCTCACGTTGTACTACATATTCCTCTTCTTTAGCTTGCAAGCTCAAGGCTCGCCATGCCACTAGTCCAAGCTCTCTCCATAATCTGCACCAAACTCCTCTGCTCCACTGCAGTGTCTTCTAGTATGGGCATGTCATCAGAATATGTTTCATCTTCAGATTCAATCTCACCATTTTCTAAAACTACCATTGCTCGCTTGTTTAGGCATTGGCTTGCTATGTGTCCTCGTCTCGGACATTTAAAACATTGAATCTCACTAGATTGAGTCATAGTAGAGGTTGTATTACCTTGAGAGGTCATGGCAATGGTGGATGGTTTGAGCTCGGGCTTGGCCTTAGAAGTACACGGATTTCCTTCATCCTTTGGGTAACTCGTCCTCCAAGGTGAAGGTGATGCACTCAAGTATTGTGGTGCTTATCTTAGTCGTGTACCACCCCTCTTGAGTTGCTTCTCCACTTTAATTGCCATATGTACCAGATCTTCTAATTCAACATAATGATGCAACTCAATCGTGTTAGCAATCTCACAATTCAACCCATTCAAAAATCTATCCATTGTTGCCTCCCGATCTTCTTTTACATTGGCTCTTATCATAGCCATCTCCATCTCTTTGTAATATTCATCCACGCTTTTATTACCTTGATGAAGACTTTGCAGCTTGAGGTATAGATCTCGATAGTAATAACTTGGGACAAACCGGCGCCTCATCACTCTCTTCATCTCATCCCAAGTTGCAATAGGAAGATCCCCATTCCGCCTCCTATTAACGCACAATTGATCCCACCAAACAATAGCATAGCCAGTAAATTCAATTGTAGCAAGTTTTACCTTTTTCAAATCGGAATAGTTGTGGCAATCGAAAACCAACTCCATCTTCTTCTCCCACTCAAGATAAGCTTTGGGATCACTCCTTCCTTGAAAAGCAGGAATCTTCATCTTGATGCTTCCCAAATTGTTATCAACACGATCCTTAACTTCTCTAACTCGACCATGTTTTCCATTGCTTCCCATAGACATTCTATCAAGCTCCTCATCTATCCCTTCTTCTTCAAATTCATCTACAACTTCAATTTCTCTTCGATGCAACCATTCCTCCTTGGTGCGTTTGGAGCAACTAATGGTTGTACCCTTGGTGTTCTCTGTTCTACCCTGTCCATCCTCTCATGTAGTTGATCAAATTCAGCCCTCATCGTTCGTCTTATCTCTCCCAACAAAGCTTGCATCTATAAGTTCGGAACAACAGCTTGTTGACCTTCTTCGTTTATGTCATCCTCTTGATTATGACCCATGATTGAAATTTTACTCCCTCACGTGTGTCACTCAACTCACTTTGGCTTTTATCCTCTATTAATCTCACACACGCTGCCTTTTACCACTCGTATTCTTCTTTCAGTTCTCTAAAAACTAACCAAGAATATCAAGAAGGGATCCAAAGCAGCGTATCAAATTGTCACAGATTCTGAATTTTCTCAATTTTTTTTTTTTGGAAAGACCTCTAAGACTCTGGAAACACGTATAGACAAAGAAAATTGAACAAAACTGAAAAAAGAAAACCTAGAGAAATAAGGAAAGTTGAAAAAATATATATATTTGGAAACACAAAACACCAAAAACTCCTAGCAACGATGGAATTAGGCCCTAAGAGGGTGATGCCCATAGATAAGCAATGGGTTCTGCTCAGAACGCCGTTTTCCTTCAGAAAAAGTTTGATCTCGAGGGCTAACTCAACCAAAAAAAAATTATGCCTCTGTTTTTTTTTTCCTATTTTTCTGTACTTTCTTGACTGTTTTTTCGTTCTTCTTTTCTTTTCTTGATTTTTCAGAAACGAAACCAATGAGAAAATAACAAGAACTCAAGTTTAGAAGCACAAGAAACCCTAATTCAAGATTCTAGGGTTTGGCCAACTGGAAGCTAAACAAGAAACGAGATTGACAGCAAGAAAATGGAATTGAAGACAAGACTCAAGAAACAGAAAACAAGACTCAAGAAACGAAATTAAAAGAGCAAGAACGGAATCAAGACACAACCAAGAAAACGAATTGGTAGCAAGACACAATCAAGAATGACGAAAGAAATTCAAACGTAGACCTAGACTCACGGAATTAACCAAGAAAAAACAAGAAAAAGATAGGCAAACCTGATAAACCTAAGCTCTGATACCAACTGATACGAACCTGGTCAACATGTGCGGAGACCCAATACCAAATATAGCAAACGACCCCAAGACCTTTCAGGAATGGATGAAACCGCGACCCTATGCTTAGTAAAGCTAGAACCTTGGTATAGTTGAGGACGCCACAAACGAGGATGGAAATCTCGTTTGATAAGTCAAAGATGAACGCCACAAGAATAATCTTGATAAGTTCGAAAAAAGTTCTTGAGAACTTAAGGAGAATAATCTCACAAATTTAATATCAAAATTGTCTTCTTTTATTTCATGCAAATCAGCCTTATATAGGCAAAGACAAATAAGTTTCCTATTTGAAAAAGAACTTCTAAACCCTAGCTCAAATAGAAAAAGGTGAATAGTAACTAGGTCAAAGGAAACAAACTTGCAGCCCAAGAAAAACTCTTTCCTAGTGTGAACACCTAAACTTGCAGCCCAAGAAAGTCTTTTTCCTAGTGTGAACACCTAAATTCGTCCATAGGGAATTAAACTAAAACTAAAACTAAAACTATGATAGAATTACAAAGAAATCAAATCTTGACTAAATCTTCGAATCTTCTTGAAACTTCTTGAAGTTCTTGAATCTTGAAAATAGAATTTTGACTTGAATTTTTGCTGGAAAATTCGCCCAAAAATGGTTCAACGAACATGGATGCCCCAATGGTTCATTGAATGTGGACGTGTATGGGTTCATTGAATGTGGACGATTCATTGAATTTGATGAGTAAAACCAGCCTTTGTCCTCATCAGGATGCTTAGTGGACCAACTAGAACCTTCAAGTTAGAAGGATTCAAGAGCTAGTCTTCAAACTTCATCTACAAAGTATCTTCAAGAAGTATACCTTTAACCCTCTCTTTCATTATATATAGTTGATATATAATATATGTATAGTTAGTTTATGGATATAGTTGGAAGATTGCATGTTGATACTTGTTAAATTGTTTGGAAATTTTTGAAATATGCCCTACACCATTCGGCCATAGCTTGTTGTCCATAGTCATCTTCCATGATCTTGAATCCAACTATGATATGTGTATTGACATGATGCCTGTATGTTGGTTAACTTTCAATGACAGCCATAATGTTTCAATTCAAAGGATTACATGCACAATCACAACAAGTAACAAATTATTAATCCAAAACCATGTAATTTGTTATTCATGTCACATTCAGTGATCTATTCAACTAATAATCACCCATATGTTTGTTAATCGCCTATCGTGCTATTATGGCTCGTGACTCACCATCTTTAATCATTAACATCTCATATTAATAAAGGTAACAACACATTTGATAGTCCATAATAGTTTATTGAAGTCCCGATCATATAAACTAAGGACTATAAATAGCTTTAAATATTTATCATACTAAAGAAATGTGCCAAGATATTCTAAATACTTTTTAAAATACATTTCTTTAATGAAAATATTAGTGACTCATTCATATAGAAAAATAAGGAGAACATGAATGCCACAAACATGCCATTATATAAATAAACAACATTGCCATAATATACAAATTTACATCAAAATACTCAAAATAGGTCATTCGACTATATAGCATTAGGGAATATCACCAACATAGATTTCATGTAGAATCTCTACCATTGGGCATTTAGAAAGGTGTATTTTTCGAACCTCGTTCAGTATTCTCCTCCAGAGCTTTTCGACATTCCCATCTGCCCCTATCTGCTTCTTTCTCTCTCAGGCTTTGCCTTTTGCCAAGCTCATTTTGGCAGCTTCCTTCTCATTTTCCTCTTCCTTTTTAGCCAATATGACCTCCTCAGAATTAATGTATTTCACTGCTCAGGCCATGAATTATGTCAGGTATCGGGGCATTCTTTTGCCTAATGAGGTTGGATTGTAATCCTTGCATAAAGGTAACAAGGGCCACTGATTGATTGAGGTCGAGGATGTCAAGTGCTGTTAGGTTAAACCATTGGGTGAATTCCCACAGGGTCTCGCCCTTATTTTGCTTAATGGAAATGAGCGAGTCACTGAGTCTCGGTGGTTTCTTATTTTTGGCATTTAGCTAGTTGATTAAAATTCTGGATAAAGCCCCCTCGAAGACTTGAAAACCATTTCCAAGTTGATCCAATCAATGTGACCGAAAAAGCCCTATATTTAATTGCATTTGAGATATCGTAGAACGTCATATGATGATCGAACGGGTGATCCTTTGGGTCTCTTGTGTCTTTGTAGGTAAGTAAGATGGGCAACTTGTTCCCGTACAACATGGGCCCTAGTATGATTTCTCTAGTGAACAGGTGGTTCTCATATCTTACCAACGTGCACTTGCTGGTCTCTATGAGCCTAGGAACCCTCATGTTTTCCGGGTCCTATTGTAGGCCTCCTTGTCTTGTTTTGATCTGGCCTGTCTACAGGTTTCGTCGAGCCTCTGTTATCCTTCTGGTGCCTAAGACCCCCGGGCAGTTCCTCTGCCCTTGGTGTTGTGGACACTGGTTGGTCCTGAGATACCAGGGTTTCTGTGGCAAATATGATAAGGGCTGGTTAGACTGGCACCAAAATTGGTTGTACAAGTCCTTAGGTCAGCAAGAATTGGTTGAAAGCGCCTTGCAGGCTATAAAATGTCTAAAGCAAGGTCGACAGATCCACTACTTGAAAGGAGAAGGCCATATTACCCTGCACAAAAACTGGTAAGGCCCCAGGTGTAGTGGCCGGGCCTGGTAAGGTTATGACGAATGGCACCACTGGTGGTGGATTAACTTCTGGAGCCCTTCACGGAGGTAATGCCTTTAAGGCATTTTGTTTTCTTCCTACAATGGCTTTGGCTTCGAGTATTCACCATCGTGGTATTCTTAATAGGATTAGTTTATTTTCCACAGACAACGGCAACTTGGTAAGGTAAACTTTGGTAGATGGTGGTAGGATGATCTGTCCGACCTAGGGAAGATCTGCTTGAGGCTCGACAACCTATTTTTCTGCAAAAAAAAGAACCTCGCAATTCCCCACAATCTTCCTTCCACGCTCAGGTCAATTATGAACCTGTAAGGTTGCTTAATAACGGAATCAAGATAGTGTATATTCGAGTTTATGAGTGATCAAATACCTATTGTTGGCAGAATAACGAGTATATGCTTACCAGGCGCCTGAGTGGCTAAAAGCAAATCCCTTGTATCTAGGATTCAGGAGTTATCTTCTTTCATGTAAGACTTCTTTCCCCTGGATGACTTTTCCTTTGTGCTTATCCTCAACTGCTTTTTATAGGCCTTTGCTTCAGGCGTGTTTAACCCAAGCCATGTAGGCCTTGGGCTAAAATTATTCTTTGTTAGGGAAGGTCGAGGAGGTTAGGTCCATGCCCATCATGCCCCTTGGTCTTTTTGGTGGACTTCATGTTTGGGAGCTTAGGTCAGTTTATTCTTGCTATGTTACAACCTTTTTTTTGGAAAAAATAGCACAAACAATCACTATTATCTTTCCAAAATTTGTTCATATTATTTAAAATTAGTCAATTTAGTCCTTATTATTTTTCAAAAAAATTTAAATTATTGTTCAAAATTACCCAATTTATTTTCTATTATTTTCCAAAAAAAAATCAATTTAGTTCATAATTGAAATATTTTGAAAACAATAGGGACTAAATTGGATAATTTTAAATAATATGAATTTAAAATATTTAGAAAATAATAGAGAGACTAAATTCACTAATTTTGAACAATATGGATGAAATTCAAAATTTTAAAAAAATAATAAAGACCATTTGCACAAAATTTTCACCTTTTTTTTGGGAAATTGTCACTTCTATTTTGAAAAGGTAATTCTCATATTATATTATGTGTCATTGTTTCTCTTTTTAGAAACACTTTTTTAGGTACTTAAAGACATAACAACATCATTATGTCATTTTATATAGCAAAACATATAAAAAGAAATTAAATACTTTTTTCATTTTCTTTTTGTTATATAATAACTTCAATACTTTAAACAACAGAAGAAGGTAGGAAAAAACATTTTTTTTTCTTTCATAATTTTGAATTAACTATTTCTCAATAGTAACTAAAATAATAAATAAATCACACAAAAATATATGAAAATATAGATATTAGTGTTAGCATTTTGCTTTTATATTTATTTTAATAATTTGTGTTGAAATAAGAGAGTTGGATGTGGCATTTGATAATAAAATAAGTTATCCTTTATGTATAGTGAAAAATCAATATAGTTTTCACAGTAGAAATCTCTCCAAAGTTTCCTTCATTCTTTATCCAATTTTCTCATATTTTATAATCATAAAGGCCATTTTTATTTTAAACAATATAAATGTTAGTGGCAAATAATCTTAAGAAGGAGGGTGAATTAAAATTATAGCAAAGTATTGCTATTTAAAAAATTACGGCAACCCACAAAAAACCTTTTCAACACAATTTATCAAACACCTTGTGTGGACAATAAGATAATAGAAATTATAATGAATAAAATAACACACAGGAGCAAGATAATTACTTTAAATAATATATATGACAATGAATGTAAGAGTAGGGAGGGAGAGAGAACTCAAGTTCGGTATTTTCAAGTGGTTTGAACTTCCGAATGCCTAGTCTACTACCTAAGGTCTTCATCCCCTTAGGATTTGCACAAACTCCATTAAAACAATGTTTCTTCAAGTGTTGATGAAGCACAAACCAACTTACAATAATTTTCTCTTAAGTCCACAAGAGAAAACACAAGCTTCTTCAAATATATGTGAAGCTCTAACCTACTATCCCTCTTCCTTTGAGTTCACAAATGTTTTTTCCACTATCTTCTCTTTACAATGATTCTCTCAATTTTAATCTAGAGCCCAAGAGTATATACAATACAAAAATTTGAGTGTTCAAATGATAATATAATGAAGAATAATCAAAACTCCTTAATGAGTAGATAATACAATTGAAATCTCTTGAATACTCAATAGATTTGCAAATTTAAGCTCAAACTTGGTTTGATTTGATAAGGATATGAAATTTGAAAATTAAAGATGTTAGAAATATGTTGGAAGAGTCTTGGAAGAGTTGTTTGATGAAATGAGTTGGTTTAGAATTTATAGAAACCATTGCTACGTTCAAATAACGACTAGTTTTTGAAATTAGCACGATCCGGTTTAGTCACTCGTCCAGATACATTTTGCCATTGATACTCGTCCGGAGGAATAGTGCCAAATAGTGCAAGATTTTCAATTTCGCAAAGTTTCACCCAAAATTCGATTTTTCGAAGGTAAAACGTTTAGGTATTTCAAAAACACTTCTTCTAAAGTGTTTCCAATATTTTTAACACTTCAAAACATTTTATAAACTCTTGTGAAAAGTTTAAAACCGATTTTTATAATCAAGAGTTTAAAACATATTTTCAACCGAAAATTCAATGTTTTGAAAACAAATTGTTTAAACCTTTTAAAAGTATTTCTTCAAAAAAAATTACAACCTATTTAACCTTTTAAAATCTTTTCAAAACTCTTGAGTAAAGATTTATAAATATTTTTGGAAGATTACCAAGAGCTTGGACCATAAAAATGCAAAGCTAAGGCGAACGACATTTTTGAGCTACTACCCCTTATGTCGTCATGTTTTTTTCATCCTTATGACTTTACTTCGTCTTCATCTCTTCTAGTCTTGATCTTCAATATAGATCTTCATTTCTTTAGCTCTTCAAGACTTCAATTCTTCTTACTTGAGATAGACAGCTTTGCATTCTTCCGTTGTTCTTAACATAACTTTTCATCTTCTCAATTCCTTAAATACCTTTTTTTATTTTTATAACCATGAGATATGTAAGGACAATTTTTTTTTTTTTTTTACAACAAACCTCCAAAACACCCTAATTTGAAAGGATTTCAAATCATTCTCATTAAAAGAAATGGAGGGGTTTTAGAACCCTTCCATAACCTTTCCCTCCTTTAAAATTTCAATCCAAATAAATAGAAAGATTCCTTATTCCTTCCCCATCCTTTCCTTTCCTCTAAAAAATCCAATCCAAACAAGCTGTAAGTGCACAAAAATATTCTTCATAATAAACTCTATTTTTTGGTTAGGGATATAAATTTCACACTTAGCTCCTATTGTTTACATTTTTTTTTAAGTTGGTCTTTATTATTTCATAAAAATTATATTAGTTCTTAATATTTACAAAGTGATTCAAAATGGTCCATATTGTTCAAAACTAACCAATTTAGTCTTTATTATTTCCCATAATATTTAATTTAGTCCACAAATATAGCCACATGCAAAGATTGAATTGAACTATTTTAAGAAATAATATGGACTAAATTGAATTTTTTAAAAAAATAATAAAGACCAAATTGGCTAAGTTTAACCAATAGAGACTATTTTGAATAACTTTTATAAATATTAGTGACCCTTATAAATCTTTTTAAACATTAAAAACTACATTAAAAAATCATGTAAATAATAGGATTACGTGTAAAATTTATCATTTTTGGTTACATATACTTTGTTGCAATCTCGTCTCTGTGATGATACAGTAAAAAATTCCGGGCCCGAAAAGAAAAAAATTCAAGCTTGGGTCCCAATGTAAATGTACAAAACGTGTACAATAGCATGCGTAATGCGTTCGAAAGCGGGTGACTTTCGAAATTTAATAACTCTTGAGGACTCTTTCGTAAATACATTATTCTCTTCTGTGACAAGTAATACACAAACGCACTTACGCACATATAAATGTACACACTCGATTTCTCGCTCACGCTATTAATGAAGCATCAAAAGAAAATCCAACTCTCAGATCTCAAATTGCAAAAACCCTAAACAATTTAATTCAATTAAAAAATAATAATAATTTTGCCCGCTGCGATCAATTATTCAATCGGATCAGGTACAAAATCCACTTCCATTTCCTTTATTTATTTTTATTTGTATGATCAAGTCAATCATTGAGCTTCGAACACTTGTGACTTTTATGTATTAATCTTAAATAATTAATAAATTATTAATTTTGTGTAATAATTGTCAATTTGTTTAATCCAAGTATGTATGTGTGTATATATACATATATATATATATATATCTATATATATATATATTTTCCTCTTTGAATGTCAAAATTTTCTGTTTATATTCGGTTTGAGTTTATATTCGTGCACTTTCATATTTATTGGTTTCTAGCTCTCCTTGTCGTGTTAATTGTCTACTTTGCACAAGTATAGAAAAATTAGTTGATTACATTGATATATGTGTGTGTTTGTGTATGCATATGTATATGTATAAATTGAAGTTACATAACCTATTGGTGAAAGTACGTTTGTATATGTGTGTATATATGTGTATGTGTGTGTATATGTATATGCGAGTATATGTATATATGTATACATGTAAATTGAAGTTACATGTATGTACTTATATATACACGTGTATGTGTATGTGTGTGTATTTATATATGTGTATATGTAAATTGAAGTTATGTCATCTATTGGCAGTGGTTAACTATCTTCTTCTGACTTTCCTCTTTAACTTTTTTTAATTAATTTTAACTTGGAAGTTTTTTGGACCAGTTTTCTATTTTTATTTTATGTTATTTAATTCTTTTTATGTAGGGTTTTAATTACGTGAGGTAAGGGAGTGTTATTATAAAGTGATGGTGGGCCGGAATGGTGTTATATATATTGATTATTGGATTCTGAAGTCTTGATTCTGCTTTAATCTTTGGCGGGGAAGCATGAACATCGTTAAGGGTGTAGCTGAACTCATTCGGAGGACCTCGGGTGGTCAGAGCGCAGATTTTGGCTCAGGGTCATCATCAGAGAGGTTCTTTCCTCCTACTCCAATAATCTGCTTCAGGTATGTACATTTATTGTTCAATTAGTATGTCGCGTTTAATTTTTGCAATCCCAACACAGCTGTAGCTGTTGTATTGAGATTGTGAATGGGTTGAGTCAAGGGAGGCTGAAATGGAACATTGATTAGTTATATTTTGTGTATGTTTATTGCTGAATGATGCCAGTAAGGTTATTGAAGGAGTGATTATGGTTGATTTTAATGATTCCTTTCTGATGCTAGTGGTCATGGTGAAATAGCTTTACTGGAAGTTTTTTAAGTAATCTAGAACATTCCATCTGAACTGAAATTTTGAAGTGCCCTTAGGTTCCCAAAAATCTATTTTTGTATAATGTTAAGGTTTCCAAGAACTTCCTCTCAGCTATTTCCATTCAGAGTGTAAATGTGTTTTCCCTAATCATATTTTGGGTTCATCAACTTCCTATTCTAAGGGTTCTGATGTGGGAAATCAGCTAGTCTTTCTTCGTTCCCTTGCCTAGATATATGCCTGTATGGATATATACCAAGGAGGCTAGCTCCTTTTAGTTGATAAGTTTAAGATTGTTCTGGCTTGCAAAAGGGATTGAGTGGCATTGTCAAATCCAGATAGTCAATCCTACCTAGTGGGATAAGGCTTGGATTGGTGTAGTTGGTTTTGTTTGGTTTGTTCTATATAGGTTTGCTAGCTTTTGGGCTTTTGGCCTTAATATAACCTTAATGAACCCATTTCACTCATAATAAATTCTCTTGGCTTTAATAATCTTTTGGGGCCTTATACCTAGGGCTTTGTGAAAGCCATTTTTTTCAACACCGGAGATACTCCAGGTTCAGATTTGATTGCCTTCTTTTGAGAGTGAAGTTTCTTATAGGAAGAGGTGCACTATTGGAACCATAGGGAACCTTTCTCCAATTTGATAGGTTGGTTAATACCGTTACTAAGTTGAGAGATGATGTGGAATCATAATTGCTTTAGGATTTGATTTGAATTAGTATACATTTTAAGTTTTACAAAGGTTTATAGTGAAGTTGGTCCATTATACGGTCTAGTGGGGAGAATTTGGATGATGTTGCATATTTGAGTAGATAGATAAAGTTGTGCTGTTGTTCCTTTACGAGTTTGGTAGTGGTTGTCTAAAGTGAATGCCATGCCCACAGAGAATGATGCAAGAAGGGAGATTGTTAATGTAATGAGATAGCATAGAAATTAGGGGAGAGTTGTTAGAAATCTTTGCCTATTTATAGAAACAGGTAAGAAGGTGATGAACATGAGGAGAAATTGGGAGGAACGTAATGATACAGACACTGTGTGCAAGAAGAAATGTCGAATAGTTAGTCAAGAGAGTGAAGCTGTAAGGGTTGAGAATTAAATTATTAATCTAAATCATGAAACTACAAGGCATGAGTGCATGGGCATTTCTTATTTTGACGAATGATGCATCTTGTCGTTGCCTTTGAAGGTTATATCCCAGATTCCTTATGTAACTCAAAGAACCTCTTTACATGTGTATCCAGCACAATGTTTTTGCTTTTGTTCTTCAATTGTGATTTAGTCTTCCTATATCCCTCCTCCCATTTATATGTTTGCAAAATGCATGCGTGTATCATGCTTAATTTTGTCCATCATTCTACTACTTTTCATGTTTAATTTTTCCATTATGTTGTTCTAGATATTTGTGGGCGAGTTGTCAACTCCCTTCTTCCTCGTGATGAGAAGGATAATATTTTGTTGTGGAGGAGATTTGAGTTTGTACAGAGGGAATGTTACTAAAGTTACAATACCGAGATATTAGGAGGAGAGATGGAGGTAAGGACATGGTCCAATGTGTAGTAGGACGCTTGGGCAGAAATGTGAGCAAAGATTCACTAAGTTTAGATCAATCATGGAGTAAATGTAAGAGAATGTTTGTAGGAACATTATGGATATGAGAGTACTTTGGAATCTCTGCTTAGTATACTGAGTACATTGGAGAGATTAAGGAATGAAGTTTCCAATATTTGGGTGATCCTATAATGTGGTATCTGGAGGAGGATCATTGGTGAAAGCCCTTGAAGGGTTTTATAATGCATAGTCTGGGATAGTTCTGGAGTTTCTTGTGGATGAGCCATCCTTCTTGGTGAAGCGAGCAAGGAACCTAGTCCTGTCAAATGAGACTGACATCACTCAAGAGGGAAGGTCACTTTCAAGGGAGGAAATCTTTGCGAAACCTGGTAGCATTTAATGCTTTGTTAAGTGTCTCTAACTACTTAAGGTTCAAACAGAAAGAGCAGGAGCTAGTTGGTTGCTTTTTTGGCTCATTCCTTCGAGTTTATCCCACAACACTGTATTCAAGCACGACATGGAGCTTGATAAGAGGAGAGAGAATTCAGGGCTAGGCTTTTTCTACTAAAACATTGGACTACCCCATCCTATTCATCATACGATGTGTCCTCTAAATATCCTGAGAGAGGGCCAAACTCTTTTTTGACCCGTGAGAATGCTTGGGGAATATTAGGCACCCAAATGTAGCCTCTCTTTTTTTTTTTTTTTTTTTTTCTTTTCTTTTGAGAAGTAACACCCAATGTAGCCTTAATCCTCTATCTTCACCTCAAGACGGTAGTGGGCTAGCGCGGCCCCTCACCTTAGGCTGCCATTCAGTTTTTTGATGTGGCCTCTTTTGCCATGCAGCTTTTCTCTAACTAATCCATGTGTTGTGCTATATAAACAACTGTGTGTCGTGCTACATAAACAACTCCCACATTATTTATAACCACCTCTCTTGTGGACTGGTCTTGTCTAATTTGTGGGAGGAACAATGCCTATTAAATTAAAAAACTTGAAAAGAGAGTTTACCTATGACAAATCTTATATTTTGATATTCATTAGGAGCTGAATTTTCTTGAAGCTTTATTATCGTGGCATATCTAAACTCAGAAATCCTTGAAATTTCTTTACCATTCAAAATGATTTTTTAATATTCATCTTAGTGTTGCTGACAGCATTGACTTTCACTAATTTTCCTTTTCAGTGAGGTTGGTGATGAGGGAATTCTGAATGCACTTTGGGCAAGATACAAGAATGCTATTGATGAGGTGCTCACTTTTCCCTGCTTCTAAGAATTTTGTTGTAGTCATCTGATTTATATCAAGATTATGTATATGTATTCAGGACATAGATTTGCATAAATTAGTCCTCTCTAAAGAAGGTATTATCTCATGTGGCATTCAGGCAAGCAAAGTATTATCCTTGCTGTAGTTATTATGCATTCTTCTGTGTTTTTACATACATTTTATCTCCCCCTTCCATCTCCCCAGCCTGTGCGTCACATATCTATGGGTGTATCAGAATTTTTTTTTTTTCAAATGCTTACTTTGGCTTTACATATCTACCACTTTGGAAAGATAAGGATTCGAGACCACTAATTTTTGCGTGAAACAAATCACATCTAGGGAAAGAAACAAATATTATGTCAAAAGTTCATAAAATCGAACTTTCTTCGAATCAATCTTTCAGAAGGGTGTATTTATCTCTTTAAGTCAATGACGATTTGTGATATCCTGAATTTCTGTGGCCAAAATATTTGTTTAAGTTCATTACTCTCAGATGGTTGAAAATATAAGTCTAAATTGGTTTGCAATTGTTATTATGCATTGAGTGACTATCGCTTTGTTCCACCTCCTAAACGCTTTATTCTGAAAAAAAGAAGAAAAGGAAGATAATCACCTCCACAATGGAAAATTTCCTGGTTTTTTCCTATTTTGATGGTGCATCTTGTTTGGCCGTTACCAAGAATACATCCCATCTTATTGATTCCTTTTTGTGCAGTGGTCGGCACTTATACCTGTGTTCACCTTTTACTTTCTTGTTTCTTTCCCTTGAAATTGATTGTTTCAATTCCTTGGTTCTTGCACACATTTAAGTATAGATAGTCATCATGTTCTAACCACGTAAGTAATTATTCTCTGAAGCAAACTTGTCGAGTGATTAACTGGTTTTCAGCACTCAATTGCTTATTTGGGAAATCTTTATGCTTAATTTGTATCTCACTTATGTGCTTTTTAAAAGAACAAATTTAAAATCTGCCAGTGGGTAGCTTCTGCTGGCTTTTATATTGTTTTGTAATTTAAGTTCCTGTAGTGGCTAAGGTGGGATGACTTTCTCTGTGGGTTTTTATGCATCAAGTTTTTGTTGTTAGGTATTTCTGGTTCATAATGGAGGAAAACAAATTGTTCTTCCTCAAGTCCAATTTTCTTTTGGTTCTCATGTATGATCCATGCTTTACCATTGAGAAATTCTTAGCCTAAGGTTGAAATGGGGCAATTCACTGTTTCTATTCCAGATCTATTGTGACATGCAGTACCTGTGAGGGATATCTGCCACTTGTTTGCATCTTCTTTTGCTTTTTTCACCACTTCTAGAAATCTTAATCTTCCATTGTTTTCTGTTTTTCAGGGAGAAAAAAGAAAGTTACTCCATATTTTTCTCAAGCAATTCCTACTAGTATACCAGACCTGGGAACCTGTAAATCTGGGTCAATCTCCTGAGAATGCTTCCTCTGTTCCATGGGCCGACTCACAAAATTTTAGTAACGAGGTGGTTGGGTGCTCTACTGGTCATCCTGCTGAAATTATACTGATTCTAATAGAAGAAATTGTGCATATAACAGCATTTGTTACTGAATGTAAGTTGGATCGCATCTCTTCAGCAGAAGAACTATTATTATGACTTGTGATTGATGTTTGTACTTTTCCTAAACATTTGGGCATAATATATACCTTGTTGCTATTTTTTGGCAACTTTTGCATTGCTTTTCATTCCTTCTCAACTAGTCAAGATGTATACAGCCTTTTGTTTAGCACTGCAATTCCTTGATTCTCCCTTTATAGATTTTAATTATAAATTTTATTTATTTGCTGTATTGCCTAACTACTTTTGTTGTTGCCTTCTGTTGCTTGCTGTTTCTGAATATAGGACATATTGCTTGCTTTGACTTTTACCTGCATTTGGTTTGGGATAAGTGTAAACAAACTAACTAGTGGGATTATGTTTATTGTAAATATTGAATTTAAGTAGTGAGTTGCTCACCGAATTGTTGGGAACCAGAGGTTTTCAAAATTGGGCTTTGATACGGTTCTACATAACTAAAAGGTAATTGGAGAAAACTGAATTTAAGAAAAGAAGAAAATGGAGAAAACACATATATGGCCTTGAAGTGGACACCATTTTTGAGAACACCATATTTTTCTTTTGAGTAAGTGCCAGTTGGGTGGAAAAGGATTTGTTGGAGGCACTAACTTTAAGATGGGAAATGGCTCATAAATATGATTATCTGCATCTGAAGGATGTACGACTTTACTTAGATTAGAAATAAAGCAACCTTGATTTCTCAATTGTGCTGAGTTTCGAATGGTGAATCGCCATTTTATTTGAAAGTTCTTTTGGGAGATGGACAGTGCTGGAGAATTTGCCACTACATTTTTGGGAATAAATGTTTGAAGGGATTTTGCCATCTTTCCCTGTTGATGTAAGAGATGGAATAATAATCTTCACTTATCATAAGGAAAAAGAGATGAAACTTGTGCTGAATTTCTATGGAAATACTACTTCCATCTTCAGTGTTGGCTACAAGTATTTTTCCTTTGGGATCTATCTTCAAAAATAAGCAACTGTTGCATTTCAGTTGTCCTACTGAACTGATTGAGATTAAAGCATTTTGCAGATGCTGCTTCGTGCCCCCAACAGAAAGGAAACACTTGGAAGGAATAATCAAATGCTGAGCATTAAATGCTCATGGTAGTTGTTGGATGAAACACTGCTGAATTTCTATGGAAATACTACTTTTAACTTCACTCTGGGGTACAATTATTTTTCCTTTGGGATCATTGTTAGAAATAAGCAGAAGTTGCATTTCAGTTGTCCTAGTGAACTGATTGAGATTAAAGCATTTGGCATATGCTGCTTCGTCCCCCCAACATAAAGGAAACAAAAAGGGCTGCCTGGTGCACGAAGGTCCCGCTATGCTCGCAATGTAGGGACAGGTCGGACCCAATTTGGGGTCTATGATATGCAGCCTTATCTTGTATTTTTTGTGCAAGAGGTTGTTTATATGACTCAACCCATGATCTCCTGGTGATATGGAACAACTTTATCGTTGTGCCACCCCTTCAACAGAAAGGAAGCATATAAAAGGAATTTAAAGGTTAAGGATTAAATGTTCATGGTAGTCCTTTGATGAAACAGGTTATACATATTCAGACTATCTTTCTTCTTTTTTGCGCATTTGTGTGCGTTGGATGAGGGTTGGCCTGGAACAAAATCAACACATAATATACAAATATAGAGTAGTTCCGATAGTCTCGAATCTGACTCTTTCATTCTGATGTGGATCATATGAGTTTGACATTACTTTGTTTGCACAGCTACATTTGTAGTATGCGTTTACTTGTGCATACACTTTGATTTTTTCTTATTAAAGTGGGTGGACTGAGAATTTTTCCTTTTCCTTTTCAGAGTAGTTATAAGGCACAAATCCTTTTATTCTCTTGGTCTTGTTAAATTAATTTTCTGAGTGATATACATGTCTACTTGGGTTTTGTTGCTGAACTTATTATGTTCAGAAAGAAAGAGAAGATGATATCAAGGGAACACATTCAATGAATTTGGCTCTGCAAGTAACTTAAATGAACACTCATATGGACTTGTCCCTTATCTCTTACAATAGTAGTGGAAACGTCACAGGATATGTGAAGTAAAGCACACTTTTTGGCAGGTAGATGTGATGATTTGGAGAGTAAGGCATTACCTTTTTAATCATGCTGGTTTTCCTCCAGTCATGGATGAATGCATTGTTATTGTTATGCATGTAGATAAACAGGATACTGAATAATTCCGCACATTTTTAGCTGTCCTCAACCCCCACTGTTGCTTCTGTCTAAAGAGCTACCTAGCCTAACTTTTTTGTTTTTGATTTGAGTTTCTCTCTCTTTCTTTTGTATTTTATTTGGGCAGGGAAGGTGCAAAGAAAAGTTTATACAAAACTGTAACTACTAGAAATAAAGTCCTGGGGTTTACTTTTATGGAGGAGATGAATAACCTCCTCAACTTCTATTGGGTTTATACCTTTTAACGTCCATGTGCTTTTGATCTCCATACGTTTTGGCTCTATGGTCGAAATATGATTAGAAAATTATCTAATGAGGTGTAATTTTCTTAATGGATCATGGTTTAAAGATATCTGCCCATAGTTGGCTTTGTTGCCCTTTCCATGTAGCATGTTATCACTTTCTCTATGAAAAATATGAATCGGAGTTTTATTTTCGTGATGAAATGATGTTTTAGGAAAAATGAGGCACCAGATGGTGTTTAGGTATAAATTTATAGACATGTGACAGAACAACCCCTTTTTTCCATTTATTTTTATTTTTATTTATTCTTTGCTCCTTTTTTGGGTTGTGGTGGTGGTCTGTGGGTGGGTGAGTGGGTTTGGGAAAGCTATGCCAAATCTTGAGACTTGAATTGAATTTGAACTTGGTTAAGTGGACTTTATTTTCACTCTGTATATTATGTATATCATCTGGTTTCTCGGGACATGTAGAAATTTTTTTTTCTTTTATTTTTTCACCTTATTCAGGAAATAGGGTTTATATCATCATCTAAACAAGAGAATGGAAATGAAATTCTCTGAGATTATTGCTGATGTCATGGGCCTCTTGGTTTAGCTTAATATATGTAAGGAACAAATATTAAGATAGAGAAATTGTTTTTTTGTGGGGAGGAAAGAGAGTGCTAAGTGCATTAGGTCATTTTAAATCACTGCATAGCTTTTACTATTGTTGCTTGTACGACATGTGGTATTAGCCAATAGCATACACAACTATCTAAATTGTATCATATAAAAATATGCAAATGATGTCTTTGTGTACATAAATATGAAATACATGCACTTTTAAATTCATGGACAAGGTATAATTTACAAAACAGAGATATAAACATATCTGTAAACCACTCTTCAAAGGCACTCCTTTGTTTTGCTTATCATTTCTATTAATATAGATTTTAGCTATTCGAAGAGTTTTTACAGCTATGGTTTAAGCTTTGGCATTTTGAAATATTTGATATAGCAGTTCTATCTATATATATATGGTAATTTAAACATGATCTATTGCTGGGTTAGGCTGCCTGCAGTCTGAAAAATTTGATATATCAGTATTCTGTGACTTCCAGAAAAGGGTGATCCTCTGCAAGAAGTGTACAAAGGCTATGTCACGCTATTAATTTCAAAAGATCCATCCATGGGACTGATTTTACGAAAAGGATCAATATATTGTAATTTCCAGGGAAGGAAGATCTCTGCATGACTAATTATCCAAAGGCTATGTCATGCTTGTGCATTCTTTCAAAGATCTATCTATTGATTCTTGATAAGGTGCTAGAGGGCTAATTTTAGTATTTGACTACCAAACACTTTATTCTTTTAGCTTTCATCAATGTGTCCCCTTTCTTTGGGTGCTTAAGTTTGTTCTCTGAAGGCAAATTTTCTACAGTTTTTTTTTTTCTTTTCTGGGTAGTTGTTTACAAACATTTCATCTTTCCTTGCTTGATCATCTCTCCATATGATCCCCCGTTTCCTTTACAGCTCCATGATGATTTTTGGATTTTGTACTTTATCGCCTTCTTTGTGCTACTGTTCTTGTTTCAACCTTATGCAATGAATATTGGTCATATGTCATTCACTTAACTGAATTATAGTTGTAAAACTCTAGAGAGAGTTGAGAGAAAATGTAATTTCTGTTATGATTGTATGAATAATTACAAGAGATACCTATCTATTTATAGCTAATTACAAGAGAGTCTATAGGCTGTAATCCAGCTGTATAGAGTTAGTTACAAAGGCTAACTAACTAACAAATATCTGAGAACAACTCTAAGCTAACTGCCAAGCTAAGATAAACTAATCTAACTGTTGTTCTCCTTAACATCCCCCCTCAAGTTGATCCTAGGCTTGGAATGAGCCAGGGGCAGCTTGGCTTTGAGATATTTAAACTTGGAGACTGGGAATGATTTTGTGAGAATGTCTGCAGTCTGCTCAGTTGTAGGTACATAGGAGATTTGTAATTGCTTGGCTGTGACTTGTTCTCTGATGAAATGGTAATCTATTTTAATGTGTTTGGTCCTTGCATGGCAAACAGGGTTAGAAGCCAATGCAAGAGCTGACACATTGTCACATAGCAGTGTAGGACCTGAATAGGATACATGTAGATCATGCAGTAGATATGTAATCCACTTTCAGCTGCAGTCTGGGCCATAGCCTTGTACTCGGCCTCAGTTGAAGATCAAGCTACTATGCATTGCTTCTTTGAGGTCCAAGATACAGTAGAACCTCTTTAAATTAATACTCGATAAATTAATAATCTCTTTTAATTAATAAAAATATCCGGTCCCGACTTGGGATCAGTGTAAAAAGTTGATAAATTCGATAAACTTATAAGATAATATATTTAAAAAATTTCCTTTGTATTTTATTGACCCAAATATTTCATAAATCAATAATTAGCTAAAAAGTACATAATAAATTGACTATGAGGTTTTTTTTAAAATATGAATTAAGAGTAGCTTGTCTTTTGTTAAACTTCAAATCTAACTGAATCTCATATTTAATTATTTAAAGAGAAAAAATTGAGATAATTCTACAAGGATTATGATACAAGATTAGAGAAATTAGTTATCATCCTAATCCTACAAGGACTTGGATACGAGATTAGAGAAACTTTGTTATAATCTTACTAAATTAAATTTTATCTTCTATTCTCATTACTTATCTTTTCAAATTGGACCAAAAAAATACAAGTCAATTTTAAAAAAAAAGACATCATAATCATAATATGTTTACTATAAAGCCAAAAAAATTAAAAATATCTATATTAATTAATAGTTATTAATTTATCGATAAATTAATATCTCGCTAAATTAATGGAATTTGGTAGTCCCAACGCTATTAATTTAAAGAGGTTCTACTGTATAAGATTTTGCCCCAGATGGATACAAAAACCAGTTGTACTTTTTCTGTCCAAAGTATCACTAGCCCAAAGCCTTTAGCTGAAAAGGGCCTGGTGTGAATAGCAGTCCATGATACAAAGTCCCTTTGATACACCTCAGGGTTCTCTTGAGAGCATTGTTGTCTTTATTAGTGGGATGATGCATATGTTGGCAAATAGAGCTAATTGGAAATTGCAGATCAGGTCTAGTGATGTTCAAATACTGTAGGGCTCCTACTAAGCTTCTGAGTTAAGTGGGATCAGAATATGGTAGGGTGTTTGATTGTGCTGCTGGGGCATATTTAGAGGCAGTAGGAGTGGAGCATGATTTGCATTAAGAAAGACCAGCTCTTTGGAGTAAATCTTGAGCATATTTTGTCTGGTGGAGAAAAAGAGTGTTGGTTGAATGAGACACCTCAATGCCTAGGAAGTAAGACAATGTCCCTAGGTCTTTCATGGCAAAAACTGATTTCATTGTGTGCACTAGATCAGTGATGGCAGTGTCAGATGTGCCTGTAAGAATGATGTCATCTACATATACTAATAGGAGTATAAGGTGAGTGTTTGTTTTTTGTATAAAGAGGGATGTGTTTGCTGAACTGCAAATGAAACCATGACTGAGAAGAAAGGAAGAAAGCATGGAATACCAAGCCCTGGGGGCTTGTTTTAATCCATATAATTATTTTTGTAATTTGCAGACATGGGTAGGATAGTTGGGGTCAACAAAACCTTGTGGTTGGGTCATATTGACAGTTACATGTAGATGCCCATGAAAAAAAGCATTCGAAACATCCAATTGCTTAAGTGGCCATTTATACTGAACTACTAGAGTGAGAACTACCCTAATGGTCTGATGTTTGACTACAGGGCTGAAGGTTTCTGTGTAGTCAAGACCATCAGTTTGATGAAAACCTTTGACTACTAATCTAGCCTTGTATCTGGCTATGCTGCCATCAGCATTCCTTTTTATTTTGTATACCCATTTGCAACCTATTGGCTTTTTGTTAGAGGGTAGTGGTTCAAGTGTCTAGGTTTGTTGTTTGAGAAGAGCATCATATTCCTCCTTCATAGTTGTTTGCCAACATGAGGATATGGTGTTTTGTGATGGTAGGTAGTCTATTGATAAGGTAATTGGCGCAGCCAAAGCTTCTAGCCTACATTTTGGGGGAAGTGAACTGTGATGAAGTAGTGCTAAAGTTGTTTCTATTAAGTGTCTATGTTTTCTTTCTACCTTGCCAGTCTGTTGTGGAGTGCGTGGGCATGTAGTTTGATGAATTGTTAGGTCTTGTAGGTAAGAATTGAATTGATGGTTTAGGTATTCTCCTCCATTATCTGTTCTAAACAGTTTGATGGTGGAGTTAAATTGTGTATATCATTGATTGAAAAGATTTGTAGGCAATAAAGGCATCAGATTTTTGTCTTAAATGATAAAGCTAGCTATATTTAGTAAAATCATCAAAAAATATGATATAATACTTGTAGTTTGAACATGAAGGAATAGGGGCAAGGCCCTATACATTAGAATGCACAAGATCAAAAGGTGCAGTAGTACCAGTAGAAAATGTAGGAAAGGGAATTTTGCTACTGCATAGTCGTCACAATCTAGAGTTGTGTGACTTATTTTTACATTTAGGAAAGAGGAGACAATACAAGTAGCTTGCTTAGTTGGATGTCCCAGTCTAATATGCCACAGTCTCTCAGGAGAATGGCCTGTTCTTTTGTAGATGCAATTGAAGACCTTGGTGTTGGTCTGTGGAGGAGTAGTCAGACTGGTAGGGATAGGATATAGACCTCTGTTATAGGGGCCTTGATATCTGATCATATGTGTAGCATTGTCCATAATTACCACTCCCTTTGCATTAAAAACAATGGAGCAGTTATTATCTTTAGTAAGATGATAAACTAAAAGTAGATTTGATGAGATCGAGGGAGCATAAAGGACATTAAGTAGAGTAAAGGAGGATTAGGAAGTAGAAAGAGTATGTGAACCAATACCTGTGATAGGAATGGTTTGGCCATTGCCCACTGCAATAGAGTCATTACCTGTATAAAGCTGAGAAGTGTGGAGATGAGAGATGTCATTTGTGACATGTGTGTTTGCCCCTGAATCAAGATACCAGTTAGTGTCTTGATTCTAAGAGGTGCCAACATGAGCAGCCATCACTTGCTTGTCAGCTTTGGGATTTGTATAGTTGATACCATCAAACCTATGCCAGCATTCCAATGCCGTGTGGTTAGGTTTTCCACAGATTTGACGGTAGACCGGATTGTCACTGGGATTGTGTTGGTTGTGAGATTTTGAATTGTTGGCATTGGAGGAATCTCTGTTAGAATTTCTACCACCTCTTCCACCTCTCCCTCCTTTGTTGTTTCTTCCACCTCTGCCTCTATTGGAAGGGTCTTGGTTTGAGTAGGTTTTGGTGTAAAGAGCAGTAGAAAGGTCTGTTGAATAGGAAGGGTGCAAGGAAGTAGATTGTAAGAACTAAAGGTTGAGTTCTTCAGATAGGAAGATGCTGCTCAGTTCAGAAAAACTGAGTGGCTTGGTTTTGAGCCTGATATGTGGTTTGACAGGTTCATACTCATGAGGAAGGCCTCTAAGAATGTGCAGTAGGAGATCCTCTTGAGGTTCAAGGGATGAGGTTGAGATAAGATTATCATTGATGGTTCTTATCTCATCCAAATAGCTTTGCATAGATCTAGAGCCTTTACTGATGATGCGTAGCCTATGCTTAAGCTGATGAACATGTGTTCTGCTGAGTGAACTGAACCTTTTCTCCAGTGCTTCCATATGGATGGGGTGCTTCCATATGGATGAGGCAGCAGTGAGGTGTAGTACTTGAGGCAAGACTAAAGAGGAGATAGAAGCAATTAAGCATGGTTTGAGATGTTTGTCTACTGTTTGCCAAGCCAAAAAATTAGGATTTGGAGAGGTGGTGCCATCTGCAGCTTTAACTTCCTTGGCAGGACATGCCTCTATGTCATTGATGTGATCTAGAAGATCATAGGCTTGGAAGATAGTCTGCATCTGTGCTTTCCACACTAGGTAGTTGGAATTATCAAGTGAAATTTTGACTAGTGAGTTTAGATTTTGGAGAAGAAGTTTGAGGCCAAAAGGAAGAGCTTGATCAGAAGGTAAAGCCATAATTGTTGCAGTGATGAAGATGAGAGATAGCAGAGAAAAGAGCAAAGGAAGCAGTTAGGGAAAGATAAAGTTCAGATCAAAACATAGGGTTTCGAGCAAGTGAGAAGTGTAGAATTTGACTTCGCAAGCACTTGAATTTGTTGAAGAAGTGGATCGCACCTCTTGAATTGGCAGAAGAAAGCTTGTTGAAGCTTTAATGGTGGCAGTAACGGTGGAGAGTTGTGTTCTCCAATGGAAAGGGGATAGATTTGTAGAATTAGCGTTTTTGCTGCAAAGATTTTGATGTTTTTACAAAGAAGCAGCTTCTGTGAAGCTTCGATTGAGGTTCGCAAGCTTGAAACTGAAGCTTTGATAGAGATTTGAGGTCTTCTCCAATGGAGATTTGGACCTCGAAAAAGAAAGATCTATGGTGGCTCTATGATACCATGTTAAACTCTAGAGTGAGTTGAGAGAAAAATGTAATTTCTATTATTAATTTTATGAATGAATTACAAGAGGCAGCTATCTATTTATAACTGAATACGAGAGAGTCTATACAGTTGTCATCCAACTGTATAGAGCATAGTTACCAGATTCGCCCTACCCCCCTTTGAACCGCGTATCGGATTCCACGTCCCAATTCACGGTACATTTGCGTACCGGAACTCTACGATTCGCGTTCCAGTTCACTAAAGTTAGCGACTCGAAAAACATACAAATTTTTATCAGAAAAATAATGAAAAAGAATAAAGAGCCTAAAAGTATAACATATACAGATTGCAAACCTTTAACATATAAAAAATTTCTAATTTGCTTTTGTGTCTTGTGTTTGATATACAATATTAAAAAACTATCTTAATTGTTGGGTTTGGATTTTGGACTTTAGACTAACGTTACAGCAAATTGATTTTAGTAATTAGTAAACATAAAATACCATTGCTCTACAGAATATTTGATAATGGAATCCAATAATTCTTCATACTGTATTGTGAACAAAAATTAGCATACCAAGAAGTATACCCCCATTGTACCCTTTAAACTCTAAGTGTCGTACCCCGTACTCGAATTCGTATCACGACTCGGACCGTACTACGAATCTGGTAACTATGGTATAGAGTTAGTTACAAAGGCTAACTAACTAACAAATATATGAGAACAACTCTAAGCTAACTGCCAAGCTAAGATAAACTAATCTAATTGCTGTTCTCCTTAACAATAGTTCCTTATGAAATATACTATTTGAGTTCTCTGTTTATCCGATGGGAATCCCCTGATTTTGTATTCGAATCTACTAGGCGTATACATTTGTTGATACACATATATGTGATTTTGGATCTATACATATATGTATATATGTACATGCTTTATTTGTTAAGTGTTTCAACTTTTATCGGTAAATTCTGACTTCATATGCGCACACATCCATCTGTTGTTTGGATTTAAGGAAATATATTCCTTGCAGTCGGTTGCTTTGATTACTTCAATGATTCTGCTTAAGATGCCTAGTCTCATAAGCTAAATCTAGTGAATTTCTGTGAATTCATTGAACCATTTTGTTCTAGAATGCAGCTCTTCTTCCCTTTTTTGGGTCAATGCAGCTCTTCTTTCTTGGTTATGTAAACTATCATAAAATCTTTATTTTTCATCCTTTTTCTAAATAATAATTTAGTCAACAAATCTGTGACACAATTGACTATGGACCATATAGGGACTCCAGCAAGCCTGATGATCATAAATGAAACATTACCTGTCTTGGATGCTTTGGCTGTTGTGACTCGGTCAATGCATAATTGCAGAGTTCTTGGGTATTACGGCGGGATTCAGAAGCTTACAGCATTAATGAAAGGTAAAATTTCTAGCTTTTGTTGATCGAGTTGTTGATCATGGTTAAAAAATAGTTAGTTCTCTTCGCCTTAATGTCTTAGTTGATATTGACAGATGTCATGTACGAATAGTTAATGCATGTGTTTATGACTGAGAAGTAGTACGGTTGTACAAAATCTTATCTCATAGTTTTTGTGCACGAATCAGTTGATATTGACTCTAATCTGTGTCAAGTATGTGCATCTGCTATTTCATGTCTAAGAAGAAGTCTGATTATACGATCCTTATCCTTCTCCCTTATAGTTTTTGGTACTGCTATGTATTTGGAGTTAAAATTTTTAATCCTTGCAGATAACATAATTGCATATTTACAGGTTCCATTTATAGGTTATTCATATGCCTCTTTGTTGCATTAGTCATGTGTGGCATGCATAATCTTGAAACTTTCAAACATTCTGGTGGTCTTTTAGATTTTTGTTTTGTGTAAACTCTAAATAGTGAGCAATCATAGTCTTCCAAGGAAAGATGTAGAAAAAGTGATGGAGGGAGAAGAAGAGTGGGGGGCAAATGGGAAGACATGCTCCACAAACTTGACATGTTTTGAAATGTAGACTTTGTGTGATTGCTGATCAAGACACTTATAGCCTTTGTTTTGCAGCTTATGTATGTTGTAGGGCCTGAGCCATGGGTAGCAGAGGCACCCAAAGACTCTGAGATTAGAGCAGTCAGGTTTGAGAGAACCAGTTTAGATCTTGTGAGCTTAGGATGACAAGGTAAGGTAGTGGAATATAGAGGAGGGGGATCTTCTTCTGTCGAGTGAGAGTCAGAAGTTGATTGTTTGGGAGAGGAATAGATTTGATTTTGAGAACTGGGAGTTTCAGATGGAGGGGAAGGAGAGTGATGGATTGGAGATGAAGGAGATGGCATAGTAGCAAGGAAGGAGAAGTGGACTGAGTGAGTGCTGTGCAGTTTGGAGTTGGTATAGAGCTAGATGGTTCAGAACAGGTTTTGTATTCTGAATTTGAGGATTTGGTAGGGAGGGTAGGAGTGTAGGATAGGGTTGAGGATTTTGTTAGAGGGGACTTGGAGAGGTGAGGTTGATAAGGGAAGACTGATTCATAAAATTTAACATGTCTAGACAAATAGACAGTGTGAGTTTTAAGGTCAAGGCATCTATAACCTTCAGTAGTAGTGGAATAGCCCAAAAATAGGCATGGGGTGTGTTAAGGAGAATAACAGTTGGTTAGTTTATCATAGCTTGGCAAATAGCTTAGCACTTTTTCACATATATTTGTTAGTTAGTTAGACTTTGTAACTAACTCTATACAGTTGTAATACAGTTGTATAGATGTAGTATGTAATAGCTATAAATAGATAGCTGCCTCTTGTAATTCATTCATAAAATTAATAATAGAAATTACATTTTTCTCTCAACTCACTCTAGAGTTTAACATGGTATCATAGAGCCATATAGATCCTTCTCTTTTACGAGGTCTGATCTCCATTGGAGAACACCTCAACCCTCCATTAAAGCTTCAAAATAAAGCTTGTGAACACAATTCGAAGCTTCGCAGAAGCTTTTTCTTTGCAGAAATCAACAATTTTTCTGCTTATTGAAATCAATTACAGAAATTACATTTTCTCTCAACTCTCTCTAGAGTTTAACAGGGTGGACTTAGGTTGCAGTTTGTGCTTAGTGTAGGGTCTTAACCAGAGAAAACACAAGCAGCTAAAGACCTTTAGAATAGAGTAGTCTGGCTGTGTGTTGTAGACACTGAAAAGGTGTTCTGTTGTGAAGAATAGGTTTGGGAAATCTATTTATAGGATATTTGGCAAGGGCAAGGGCAAGGGCCTCCATCCAAAATGTGGAGGGAAGGTGGGCTTGATGTAGCAGAGTAAACACAGCCTCAATGAGATGCATGTGCTTCCTCTCTACTCTCCAATTTTGCTGAGGGGTGTATGGACAGATTGTTTGGTGAATAGCACTAATGGACTGAAGGAATAGGCCAACTGTAGATTTTACAACCTCTTTGTTGTCAGTTCTGAACATTTTTATTTTTGAGTCAAATTGAGTAGTTACCATTGTATTAAACGCAGTGAAAGCTGAGAAAGCATCTGCCTTAGATTTGAGGGGATATAACCAGGAAAACCTAGAGAAATCATCTACAAAAAGAATGTAATATCTGTAAGCTTTTAGATGAGATGGTCACTTAACAACTATATCCAATCCTATAACTAACTTTCCTAACTAACTAGCACATGTCTGATAATGAGTCTGCAGTAACTAACTAATGAGCTGAGTGGAACTATAACTGCTAGATATTTACAAGTCAGATAAGTTAGCTTTTGCTAACTGATTGAGTCTTAGCTGGCATGGCAGCTTGCTGAGCTGGCTTGTGGCTCTCTTCCTTATCAACTTATAACTTTCTCTGTCCCTCTAATAGGCTCGGAGTTTAAGGATATTTTGTTTTCCTGAATTTGAATGACCAAAATATACTCTTTTACACTTTTTCCTATGCAAACTTGTGGTTGTATTTTTCTTAGGAATACTTTTTATAGGGGTAATGTCGGAAAATAAATGAATAGTGTATGTTATTTCGGAAAGGTGACATGAACCTGGGACACTCCAAAAAAGTAAGCATTCGTTATAGATGGGATAGATTAACAATAGTCTAGCAGATGAAACAATATAGCCATTGGTTTCTGTAATTTCTTTATTAGTAATTGATCTGCCTTTTCTCTTGTTGCTTTTCTTCTCCATGTTACTTCTGGCTTGTTGGTCTATCTTATTGAGGTGGAAATTACCACCCTTCACACATGGTGTTCAAACATCCTTGTGGGTGAGCCCACACAGAAATTTGTGTTCTTACGTGGTGCATGTGGATTGTTGGAGTGCCCACAAGGTTTACCCAATGCACAACTGAAGGGCAAGTGGCTGTGAATTCTTTCCATATTTAAAAATGTTAAGAATTTAACTTTGTGAGCCTTTTTCTCCTGCAGCCTCTGTTGTGCAACTTAAGGCAATCGCTAGTGCGCTTTCAGGAGATGATAGTTTGTTAGACATGGTTGCAGAGAAGTCTGGAATTCTGCAGAAGATTCTTGCACATGTGGTGTTAATAATTTGCAACTTTATAAATTTACATTCTAATGCTTATGGAAAGGCTCAATTGAGCGGGAGCAGCTTGGACCTTTTTGTACCAAAGAGCAGTGGAACATCAACTGGACCTTCTATAAAGCAAAAAGCTCCAGTACCTGATAGAATACTACAATGGCATCAGAAGGCTATTGTGTCTGTAATGGAAGCTGGTGGTCTTAATTGGTTAGTAGGTAAGGTTTGCGATTTCAGTTTTTTTCGTTGTTGTTTTTTTTTTTTTTTTGGGTATTTTTATGTTTTAGTACATAACCACAATTTATTTTTCTGAACATCTAAACTTTGAAGCATATGGTAACCTGATGCTTTTCCTTATGGTAATATTCATGATATGCTTTTAGCATGTCAGCATGTCATACTCTATGGTCACAGAATAGGTCATTAAGATGTGTATAGCAAATGTACCTGTTAGGCGTTGATACTAGTTTGAAAGGTTGCTGCTTGACTCCAGAAATAAATTGTTGGACTTAATTATTTCATACTTTCAAAAGTTTGTTTTATTGATTTGCAAGTTGAAGTAGTGGACCTCATTGATAGCACTGAGATTCGCTAGGGTTCAAATATTGTGGGATGGACCTTGAGATTTGATGTTGAATGAAGCCTGTTTTAGAGTAACATTTGATACCTCTTTAAGAATGAGTAGGTCACTAGTTATTGGCTATTTATAAGGGTCTTATCTGATCATGGTTTGCGACCTTTTCGGGAAACTATAGATGGTCTCAATGGTCTCACTTTTCATATTTTCACGTCTGCAAGTTGTTCATTTGTTTTGGTAAAGTATTTATTGATTGCTTTTGGAATTGGGAGATTACATTCATAATTGGCTGACTATGCAGAGACAGGGAGGATATGGTAGGGTAAGAGCAAGCACCTTTCTGTTTTCTTCTTTTAATATTTCATTTTTTTGTTTTGTTTCCTTATATCCTTTTTTATTTTAAATCCATGCCTAGATCTTCTGACTTGAATCTTTTAATTCTATTCACTTAATGGATAGAGAACTATTTGTTGAAAGATAAAGTGTATATATCTTCAAGATGCTCAGATATGTGAATTAAGCTGAAGAGTAAATAAATAGAAGACTTTTAGCATGACAGATTTAGTGTGTCCTGAGAATGAGTGTTGCATCACATCAGTCACATCATTAAGTATACTATCTCCAGTACTCCACTTTCTGTTCATTCTTTTGTCTGATATAAGATTTGATTTCTCCCCAGAGTTGTTGCGTGTCATGAGGAGGTTGAGCATGAAAGAGCAGTGGACAGATATGTCACTGCAGTATTTGACTTTGACAACTCTTCGATCAGCATTAGCTGATAATCCTCGTGGTCAAAATCATTTTCGAAGTATTGGAGGGCTGGAAGTTCTGTTGGATGGATTGGGAATTTCAACAAATAGTGCTTCGAGACTAAAGGAGTTCACGTGCTCTAGTACAACGGGGTAAGCTGTTCATAATGGTGCCTGGGTTTTTAGCATATATTTTATATTACCTATTTTTTATTTCCCCGATATGTTTCAGACTGATTTAGCCTCCTATGTATTGACTCACATCTATCGGTTGCTTAAGCATGATAGCTCTGTCTTTGCCTGCAGCTTTCGCTGTTTTACGTATAGTGAGCAAGACCTTTCGAATAACGAAAAAGAATTAGTAATGGAAAGGAATTTGTTGGCTACAAAAATATACTATGTTTTCCTCTACCTTGTGCATTATAAGCTGACTAAAAGTTAAAAGCGGAGTGAATATAAATTCCAGTAGTTTGTCTTTGATTCTTCCTACTGTTCTGAAATTACTTGTAAATGTTATTTTTGTTGCTTCTGATTTCTGACACCATTTTCTGAGCCATTCATTGTATTTGCCTGCCATACAAGTGAATTTCTTGTCTTTTTCATTTAATTGGTTGTTGCCTCCATGTCGGACACCATCATATTGAGGACGATCGGTTTAGATTTAGGAAAGTTGGAAGATGGATTCCTGTGGTTTCACGATCAATTGCTCTTCCATTCTTCTTTAGGGACGATCGATTTAGATTTAATACGAGACGATCGATTTAGATCCACCCTCCCTTATTTGTAACTACAACTCTTTGTAAATCTTTGGAAATGAATGGAATACTTGCTTACTTAAAAAAAAGTTTCAAAATCTCATATTTTTGAAGATCATTAAATTTTCTGGGAGAATGTAGTTATTTAATCAGTTCATAAGCATCCTCATAAAGCACTCGATATAGAGGGAGGGAGAAGTGTCTTTTCTACCTACCTATTTTATTCACAACTGTGGCAAAGGACTCCATTTTCATTGTTCTATCAACATTTTGGAACCCTAACCTTAGCTGTTTCAAAACCCATCTGTTTTGAGAAACTAGTTTCAAAATCTCATATTTCAAAGCTCTTTTAGAGAGCCTTTTTCTCTTTAATTAGTTACCAATAGCGAACTAAAGTTTTCAGAGAAGCTATAAAGTGCAAAACACCCTCAGACTTCTGGACACCGTGGATCTCAGCTTTGGTTCAGCAAAATTGTAGCAGAACCCATATTCTGAAATTAAACTCCATGAACCTAGTTTGAAGCAGAAAATGAAGATTATGGGCACTCATGTATGATAAGAGATTTCTCCGTGACATTTCCTTGAACTTTGAGTTTTTCATTGGTTTGAATGCTTATATAGTTGCCTATCTATGTCAATAGGTAATTAATTTCATGAGTACCTATTTCTTTTTAGCTACCATTCCAATTTTATTTTTTGATACATTTCATTTTGGTTCTTTCTTGCATTTAACATATTATAATTTTTATTTCTGTTGCAGATTTGAAAATCCTTTGGTGGGGTTTTTCCAGCTCCATGTTATTTCACTGGAGGTTCTTAGGGAAGCTGTGTATCCTTTTAATACCAATATAAAAAACTTTGGTTCAGAAATAAGCCAAAAAGACCTTCAAGCATAATTACTTCTGTTTAGATAAAGACATGTGCAACTGATTTGAATTCCTGTGTTAATTCTTAGTTGTGTTAATATACAGTAGAGGGTCTGAACAAGTACTTTAAATATATGTACTTTGGTTTTCTTCTGCCCAGTAACTGCAGAAACTCAATGCCTCCCTTAACCATGATTATAGCTTTGGAAATTTGAACAACTTGCAGTTTCTATATGAAAATGGAAGGGTTCACAAACTCGCGAATAGCTTTTGTTCACTTGCATTCATGCTTCAAGAGTGCAACCTTCATATGAATGACTCATCTGGACAGAATGATCTGAAAGTGCTTGTTTCTGACACTCAGGATATGAATGCTACTGAACTATATGGAACAGAGCCTTCAGCTCCATCTGCTGTCAATCTGTCTTATTTGCAGAATTGGAATGACTATGCGGCCAATTTGAGTGCAGTTTTTTGTTCTTTCCTCCTTGCGTCAGAATCTACTAAAACATTGGATGTCCAACCTTCAGCTGCTAGAAGTAACTTCCAAATGTCATCAGTTTATGCACAACTTTCTGTGAAGTGGTTCATAAGTGTTCTTCTTACAGTTTTTCCTTGCATTAAGGCGTGTTCGAATCAAAATGACTTGCCTAGCCACCTAAGGTGTACCAATAAGCTTCTTGATTTCTCTTATCCTTTTTCCTTCTTTTTGATCTTTCGGTTGAGGATAAGAAGTCTCGCGCAATTTTGTATTATGGAAATAGAATTCTTTTTCAATCATTTTCACTTTCTCTCTTCTCGATTTTCTCACTTCTCTATGCTATTTCTGCAGGAAATTTGTGTATATGCTACAGCATTATGTTCTTTTCACTTTTAAGAAGGTCCTTGTTTTGTCCCCCTCGTTAATTGATATATTTCGGTCAGAGGGTGTTTGGGACTTTATCTTCTCAGAGAATTTTTTCTACTTTGGACCAGCATCAATGGGATTTTCTGGAGACAAATTTCCAAGTTATGAGGGTTATTCCTTGAAACATGAATGCAATTTTGATCAAAACAGCAGCAATAATCAAATAAACACTAACGAATTTGAAGTTGTCCAGATCGAAGTAATTTCATTTATGGAATTCACAGCAAGTTTAAGTGGAAGTTCTCACAATTTGGTTTGTTCTTCTTTTCCTTTGGTTTTCCCTCTGCTAGAAAACTTTCTCTACTGCTGGTCTGTATATGTCTCCACCCTGAAATCCTGTTTCCCGTACAGATTCCTACCAGGGACCCTTTTGTTAAATGGTTTATATATGTATTTGTCATCTTAAAGTGGAAATACAGAGCTTTCTTTGTATCCATATGAATATTCAAATGGTCTCTCAGCCATCTGCATACTCTGTGTGGCCTGCCAATTAGCTCTGCCTGTCACTACTTGTCATGTTATGTTGAATAATTTACTTCTTGAGATTGCCTTTCTGCTCTTATTCTTCTTACTTGTATCCGAATTTTAATCACTTATTCATATTTTTTTTATTTAATTTTACCTTCTTTTAAGCACTTTTTTAGCCTATAGCAAGTGTAGGAAAAGTAAAAGGTTTTGAGTTGATTCTGATGTTGTCAAAAAAGGATATTAAAGTATCTTAGTATATACATTTAGGCACGGCTGTGCCTATGAACATATATGTTATACGCTACTTCAGAAACATGTGCCCTTCATGTCTTATCTTTTCCAATATGTATATTAAGGAACCGCCAATTTGGTGTCATCACTCTTTTGGTCTCATAAAATAAGAGTCTTATTTTTTTTTTGCTGAATATAAAATAGAGTCTTATTTATATGACTTCGGGAGTAAAAGTTGAAAAGTTAGCGATAAAGAAGAGAGAATGTCAGAATGGAAAAAAAAGAAGTGAGGAGACCCACATCAAGAAAGAAATTTTATGGAGGGGAAAACAAAATTGATACTTTATGTAAGAGAGGTTAACATTGAGAAACTTATGCATATAACGTGTGGGTTCAACTACTTGTTTATGCCATCAAGGAATTCTTGTTTCGAAAGTTGTTTGAGCAAAATGCTAGAGAAACACGTAGCTTTCTACATTCTTGTAACAGTGAATGGTCTTCTCCAGTTTTTTCGACTTCGGATTTCCTTTTAATTTTCAATTCATACACGAAATTCCATTCTTGTACTAATTTAGAGGATTTCTTATACTAATTTAGTTGATGTTCAAGTTGTATCTATAAAGTTTGGAATTCTCATGGTATTTTTTGTTTTTTTTTTCATTTATTTTTAAAAAAATCCAGTATGTATCTGAAACATGAAAGCAAAAGTCCCTCTATTCCTTTAGTATTGTCTCCGTTGCATTTTGATACGGAGTTCACCCCAAGTATATTTTTCCAATTGAGCCAACCCACCTAGTGGGGATAAGGCTTTGTTTGGTTTATATTTTTCCAATTGGGTGACAAATGTGTCTTTTATGCTTTCATCCATGTAGAAGTTTTCATTGTAATGTTAGTGTGTGAGATAATCTTAGAAAATTGAAAAAGAAGTGCGTTCACTTTGGTAAACTCAGCATCGAAATGAAACTTTACAAAATGGGATGGTGGATAGTATGGGTGTTCGAGAGGAGTGCAAAGTAGCATACTAGATTTCATCGTTTAATGCTTAACTCCTCTTCATGCTGATTTTGGCAGTAATAAAATAGTACTGCAGTTATTGTTGTTTTTCCTTTTAAAGATAATATGATTTAATTACGTATCAACCTTGCTCCAAAGTGTATATCAATTAATAGAGGAAACTATAACATATGTTTCAAAAAAATATATATATGTACATGCTTGGTATTGTATAAAGCCTATTCCGAACCTTAACGGGTAACCCCTTCAGTATAGGTACCAATTCTTACCCTTTCAGTATGGGTACCATTTTAAAATTGCATATCCATCTGTCAAGAGTATGCGGTCCTTAATCATGTACCTGATGTGATGGGGTGAAGCATTACCTTTTACCTTTGCTGGTCCTAGATGAAGATTACTTCTTGAAATATAGATGAACATTGTCAATGAAGTGTATCACATGTACCTGGAGAAAGAGTTGGTATCAAAGACGTATTTGATATGAATGAATTGTCTTCTGCACAGTCTAGGCATCTTAGATACAAAAGCAATGCTGGAAACCATTCGTTTTTAGCCTCTGTTTTTCTCTCTCTCTTTTGTTAATCCATTATAATATCTTAAGAAACAATATTTATAATTCCAGTTGTTTGCTTTCGTTTTTGCTATCCATTGAATTTCTTGACTGGCCTTCACTGAATCTTCCTTATTTACTTTTCACATAATGTAGGCTGAATGTTCAGTTTTATTCGATGCGCTTGAACAATCTGCTTGTAATCCTGAGGTTGCTAGAGCTCTCGCAAAAAGCCTGCATCACATATTGCAGCTTTCAGCTGAGAAAACTATTTCTTCCTTTAAGACACTTGATGCAATTCCTCGGGTGCTCAAAGTTGCCTGTATTCAGGTCCAAGAATCCAGAAGACCTGGGACTGAAAATCCTTATGCAGAAATCGTCTCCAGTGAAATAGTTCAGAGTTGGCATAAGAGCATTGAAGCATTGATTGAACTCTTTTCGGAATATTTTTATGGCAGTGATGATGCAAAAAGTTCTCTTTTGCATAGTTCTGCCTGTATTGATTGTTTGCTCGACTTGTTCTGGGAAGAAGGTCTGAGGTACCGTATGCTGGGTTACATTCTTGAGCTGATGAAGGTACTCTGCATGTGGCTTTTGATGTTCATTTATGTTTGTTTTGTTTATTCTGATGGTCAAGGCTGTTGGTTTGTAATACACTCACACACACCCCTATCCTTTGTTTCTCTTCCATTTGGCAGACTTTCCCCTTAACAGAGGATGACCGGAAAGCAAAACTCTATTTATGTTCAAAGTATTTAGAGGCATTCACACATGTGAAAGAAAGGGAGGAAAACTTTGCAGATTTATCTATTGATTTACTAGTTGGGATACAAGACATGCTCATGTTAGAACAGAAGGTATGTATCATAATGGGCTGGTCATAGAAGTTAAAGAGTATAAGCTTTTGTCTGCATAAGCAAATAGGGATATGTCATACATCCACCTTTCAGTTCTGATTGCACAAGCTGACTTATACGACGTGCTTATATTGTCAGTATTACCAGGACCTGTTCCGCGATGGCGAGTGCTTTTTGCATGTTGTGTCGTTGCTGAATGGGAACCTTGATGGTGCAAATGGCGAGAATTTGGTTCTAAATGTCCTTCAGACGCTGACCTGCTTGCTTTCGAGGAGTGATACCTCAAAGGTACTTCTTATTTTCGTGGGCGTGGGGGGTTATACTCCCGATGTGCATGTGAAGAACAGGCCCTTTCCATGACTCTAGTCCTAATTTTGAAATGCTGCTCAAACCATCACTTATTTAATTTCCTTGCTGATTATCATTCTGTAGATAGTGCCAGTGAAGTCTTACTGTATTTGCCATTCTGTTTTGGGCTAATTGTGTCGCTGTGACTTATAGTTCTACTTTTGATTGCTTTGAACTTGTTTAATGCTTTCTTGCTGTGCGTTAGCATTTTATCTTTTGAATGTTATTTTTATTTGTGTGTGCTACTGTGAATTGATTAGTGCAATCTTGTGGACACTTTTTGTTGCTAAATAATGACTTTTTTATTTTTATTTTTTATTTTATTATGAACACGATGAACCACATTCCAGAAAATATTGATGATCGAAAGGGTAATGAGTATACGTAATTGAACATGGTGTAAGTTTTACTTTTGGGACTGCAACTCATCAGCTTTGAATTATATGACTTGATGTAATGCTAAAGTACATGAAAACCAACCAAAACAAACTAAGCCTTATCCCACTCGTTGGGAATGCAAAGAAACATTAAGTTTTCAATATTTCTGCTTTCTTTCGAATTTTATTTATTTATTTATTTTTATTAACTACTTGAAAAAGACTATTCTTATTCTCATGTAATTAGATTTTCTTCTTTATTTTCTCTGAATATCCTTTCTCCTCTGCAATTGTTTGTTCTCATATATATGTATGCATATATGATCGTATGTATGCTTGCATACATGTCTGCATCTATGTATGCATGCATGTATGTATGCATGCATGCATGCATGCTGATTTAATCTTCAGGTTGGCTTCTGTATCATTTCAAACTTTGGTCTTTCTTTTTCACTCGATCTGTTGGGAGTTCTGAGAACTGCTTCTCGTGCGGTGCAACAATTAGCACGTTGATTGATCTTGTCCTTCACGGTTTTGCCCTTGCTGTACATGGATTGTGGACGGGTGTTGGCAAATGCATGTCCATAAGAGGGGACTGCATGAAACATGTGTATGCATGTACTTGTGCATGTTTTGCCTCCACTAGTGATTTTCTTTTTTGTTGACTTTTTGAAGGCTGCATTCAGAACTCTTGTGGGCAAAGGTTATCAGACTTTGCAGAGTCTGCTGTTGGATTTCTGTCAATGGCAGCCAAGCGAAGCGCTTTTGAATGCTCTACTTGATATGCTGGTCGATGGGAAGTTTAATCCTGAGGTGAACCCTGTGATAAAGGTAGGTTTTTGAAAGTGTAGCAAACAAGAAAATATTATTTGTTTATTGTGATTCTTTAATTATAATTGTGGTTTTATTTGTTCAGAACGAGGATGTGGTCTTGCTTTATCTGAATGTTCTGCAGAAGGTTTGTAATTGATGCCTTTCATTATTTTCTCTCATTTTTGTCCACCAATCAACTGTTCCATCCTTCTCTTCGTGCACTGTAGTGTTTCTTCAATTCTATGTACTCTTCATATTGCTTAAAAATGTATATTACAATGATGTTATCCTGAATCATCATGTATCCATCTGATGACTGGGCAGAGCAGTGACTCATCGCGGCATTATGGGCTCAATGTTTTTCTTCACCTGCTGAAGGATTCCATATCCAATCGTGCTTCTTGTGTCAGAGCAGGAATGCTTAACTTTCTTCTCGATTGGTTTTCTCAAGAAGAAGATAATGCTAGTGTGATCTTGAAAATTGCCCAACTAATTCAGATTATTGGTGGACACAGCATATCTGGAAAGGATATTCGCAAAATCTTTGCGATACTTAGAAGTGATAAAATTGGCCATCATCAGAGTTACTGCTCATTATTGTTAAGCTGCATGTTAGCAATGCTGAATGAGAAGGGACCAACAGCTTTTATTGATCTCAATGGAGTTGACTCAGTAAGTTTATTAGTGCCTTCAATAAAAGTTTTAAGGTTACAACTGCTGAATTTATGTAATACTGAATTTACTAAAATGAACTCTAGGTGCATCAGACTTTGTTACTCTTCATGTTATAACTGAAGCAAAATCATATGACCTTGAAACTTTTGATTGCTTGTTCTCAGTAATACTTGTGTCAAAGAAATATGAATATCTTGATGATCAACATGGAAAGAAGGTGAAGTAAGATTCCTTAAATCTCTTCAATTACAAAGAGAGTTTTTAGAGAACTGGTACATAAGGGGTCTTGGTTTCTCTCAGTAACACTAGTGTCAAAGAAATATGAATATCTTGATGATGAACATGGAAAGAAGGTGAAGTAAGATTCCTGAAATCTCTTCAATTACAGAGAGTTTTTAGAGAACTGGTACATAAGGGGCCTTGGTTTCTCATTATCAAGTGGTATCATGTTAACGCCAATGGAATAGAAAACCCTCTGTGAAATAGTTTCTCATTCACTAATTTTCCTTTGAATGATTTCAGTGATGTAATGGTGATATAATTTCCTCAGATTCTTATAGTTTTATTAGATAACCTGTAGTACTTTTAGTTTGATGCATCTGAGAATGGTGTATTTAAAGTGGAGTTGCATTCGAAGAGGTAAGATAATGGGTGATCTAATTTCTTGGATTTTATAGTTTTAGTTGGTAAACCTGTAACATTTTAATGTGATGGACATTTGACGATGGTGCTTTTCAAGTTGGGCTTACATTCCAAGGGGAGCCATGAAGACTAAGCTTTTGAAACACAGATTGAGGGAACACACTTTGTAGTCATGGTTTAAGATTGTTAAGTGACCACTTCATCTAAAAGTTTAAGTTATTAGAGAGGGGGTTTATTATATTATATATTATCTTCAACACGCCTCCACAAGTTCAGGTGGAGAGTTTTTGAGCCTTGCACTTGAACAGTTTTAATGCTTTTTTAAATGGGTGGCTATGAGTTTTGAACCCAAGACCTTTTGGATTTTAGGCTCTGATACCATGTTAAGTGACCACTTCATCTAAAAGTTTATGCTGTTAGAGAGGGGGTTTGTTATGTTATATATTATCTTCAACAAAGATTATGTGCAAATAATAAATGTATAAGGTTCTGGGCACTGTTATGAAAAAAATTTCACCATCATTATTGAAAATTCTCGCTATTGCTTGTGAGGGTTAAGTCTTGCTATTTTGGTGGTGACTCCCCTTTCCCAGCATGTATCTTGTCCATCACCAATTATTGTGAAAGAAATTAGATGCTTTCACGTCATGTAGTTTGCTCTATGTTTTGCATTTGTCTTGTATATTTGTTCTACTAACTTAGCAAATGTTATTTTTGTCTGTCATTTTGTATTCTAACCTATGCCCATAGTATTGCAACTTAGGCATATACATGTGGTCATACTGCTATGTTTCAGCTTCTCTCCATGGTTATCTCTGCTGTGATTTTGCTGCGTTTTGTGGATTGTTTGGAAACAGATGAGGCTGGAAGCCACCTTCTTAGGATACTCTATCCAGACTTGTGCTCATCTTGCTACTTGTTTAGCTCACTTATAATTTTATGACTACTGATATCGTTGTTCCTCGCCTTGCAGGGGGTTATGATTAAAACACCAGTTCAATGGCCTTTGAGTAAGGGATTTTCTTTTACCTGTTGGCTCAGGGTTGAAAGTTTTCCTAGAAGTGGATCTATGGGACTGTTCAGTTTCCTTACTGAAAGTGGAAAGGGGTCCTTCGCTGTTCTTACAACAGATAAATTGATTTATGAGGTAATGCTTATAGGCTCACTGTCTCCTCTTCCTATTGCCACCCACGTCCTGGGCGTAATTAGGAAGAGAAAAGAAAAATTTCTATATCTTTGTACTTGACCAGGAAAGTTTGCACTGGATTGTATGCTATCTCAAATTGTTTGGGTGTTATGTTTTGAATCCATCAATTATTTATTTCCTTTTTGTTGTTTACCTTATGTCCTGGTAAATCTATGCATTTCTTTGCCTTTTCTGTATCTATTCCGCGCAATTTATCCTTATTTTGTGTTTGCAGTCAATTTACCAAAAACGACAGTGTGTCTCGCTACCTGTTAATCTTGTCAGAAAGAAATGGCACTTTCTGTGCTTAACCCATACTATAGGTAGAGCATTTTCTGGGGGCAGTCAGCTGAGATGTTATATGGATGGAGTTCTTGTTTCTTCGGAAAAGTGCAGGTGCTATGTCATGTGCATATTTTAGCTTTCTTTTATCTATTTTCCTTTTTATTTAATCAGCTTTTCCTGTATCCACGTCACTCTAACCTTTATCAACTTTTGACCAGATATGCCAAAGTTAATGAGCCCTTGACTATATGCACAATTGGCACAAAAATTAATTTGCCTTTCTACGAGGAAGAGAATGCTATGTTCTCGATCAAAGATTCATGTCCTTTCTTCGGTCAGATTGGTCCACTTTACCTCTTAAATGATGCCATTACTTCTGAACAAGTGCAGGGTATCTATTCCCTAGGACCAAGTTATATGTATTCATTTCTTGATAATGAAAGTGCTTTTTTTTTGGAGAATCCGTTGCCTGGTGGGGTTCTTGATCCCAGAGATGGCCTTGCTTCCAAAATTATCTTTGGGCTCAATGCACAGGTTCTTTTTCTACTTTTGAAGATATATTTACTGGAAACCTTGCTTTCTTCATTGTCATGACTTAGAAAAATGATAATTTCTTTTCCAGGCAAGTAATGGCAGGACGTTGTTCAATAGTTCACCATTTCTGGATCATGTGTTGGATAAGAATTCATATGAGGCAACTGTACTGGTTGGAACCCAGTTATGTTCTCGACGGCTGCTGCAGCAGATTATTTATTGCGTTGGCGGTGTTTCTGTGTTTTTCCCTCTTTTCACTCAGGCTGCTGCTTATGAAAATGGAGAAAGTGAGCAAGTTGAACAGGCATTGCTTACTCCTATCACAAAGGAGCATTTAGTCGCTGAAATCATTGAGCTTATAGCTTCCGTCTTGGATGAAAATTTAGCCAATCAACAACAGATGCTTCTTCTTTCAGGATTTTCAATTCTGGGATTTTTGCTGCAATCAGTTCCACCCCAGCAGCTTAATTTGGAAACACTTTCCGCTTTAAAGCATTTATTTAATGTGGTTGTGAATTCTGGTATGCATATGAATTTTTATGTGTCCTTTTATCTAGCAACTTTTCATATGGATTTCAAGATTTCTTCAAAACTATATGCTTTTCTTTTTTCTTTTTGGGTACTTTTTGGGCTTTGCTTATTGAGTCATTTGCCTCCAGGCTTGTCAGAGATGCTCGTGCAAGATGCAATAGCTAGTATATTTCTCAACCCTCTCATCTGGGTGCACACAGTTTATAAAGTACAACGTGAACTATACATGTTTCTAATCCAGCAATTTGACAATGACCCAAGGTTACTAAAGAATCTTTGTAGGCTTCCACGTGTTCTAGACATCATACGAGAATTTTACTGGGATGATGTGAAATACCATTCTGCTACTGGAAGCAAGGCACTTCTCAATCCTGTGCCAAATGAAGTTATTGGAGAGAGACCTAGAAAAGAAGAAATACATAAAATTCGTCTCCTTTTATTGAGCCTTGGTGAGATGAGCCTCAGGTGAATTTGTCTACCAACGTGTGTTCGCTATGTTTTTTCTAATGGATCCTTGTGTTGCTTTTCAATCATATTTACTTTCAGACAAAGCTTAATTTTAGTATTCTCTTTAACCTTTGGTTCAATATGATGGTCACATGCAGGCAGCATATAGCGGTTTCCGACATAAAAGCCCTTGTAGCTTTTTTTGAAACTAATCAGGATATGTCTTGCGCCGAAGATGTTCTGCATATGGTTATTCGTGCTGTATCCCAAAAACCCCTGCTTGCTTCTTTTCTAGAACAGGTCAATTTGCTTGGTGGCTGTCACATTTTTGTCAATCTTCTTCAGAGGTATGCCATCACGTGTCTGAATTTTGCGCATCGTGAATAGCATGTACTGCTTTGCTTATATCTTTATGAGATGAAAATTCGTCATTGATTATTGAATTTGTGGTGTTCTCTAGCAATTCAATTATGCTTTACTTTCACTACTGAATCACTACTTGTCCATACAAAAGAAGTATGCTTAGAACTCTGACATACTCATGGGCTTTGTTAGCTGTCTTGACTCAGAATTATTGTGGTGAGATTTTTTTTAAGTGCTAAGTTGCTTTTCGGCTTTTTAGTTGAAAAGCATTCATGAATGACATGCAGAACACCAGGAGCCCTCATGTGTTGTAAGGGGAGGAAAGTGGAAAGTTGTTTGATGCGGGGGTAGCGAAGAGAGCAAAGCTGCATCCTCTTAATGCATTTTGGTAAAGTTGGCAGTTGAATTGGATGCTATTGTTGCTGATAATGTGACTGACATGGGATGCATATGACACAGGCTCTGAACTTCTGGAAATTTTCAGGTTGGGTGCTGTAAGGAGCAGTTCTATTCCTGGGAAATATATGCAGTGTTATGGGAGTAATAGAATTTGGAATGTGTTGGACAAGGAAAAGAAGATTGGTTCGTGTTAGAGGTCTTCTCATCATATCTTAACCCTGGGCCAGCTCACTAGTGAGTTTCAAGAGCAACATGGTGCACATTTGCCCCCAAAGAAGTGGGCTTTTTGCCGATGAAGTTTAAAATAAAAAAAATAATCCTCACTGGAGGCAGCTTCACCGAGAGGTGCTATGTGACTTTTGTCCACGGATCACCATACAGTATCCCAAGCTCTGGTGTTCCCTTCCACATTCTTATTGTTTCCTTTCCTCCTTTTCCTGTCTTTTCTCGTTTGAAGATAATGAAAGGACGTCACTATGAGGCAAGGGCTTGATGGGGATCAATCCAAGGACAAAATGAGTGCATTAAATGAAAATCATTTAGCGCTTCATGAGATAGTGAAAAAACACCAAATAAAAAAGATACTTCTCTTCCAAATTATGTTCTTCCTAATGGCAAAGGCAAAGTGTAAACGTGTACTTCCCTTGTACAAAAAGTGTATATTTTTTTATGGGGTCTCTCTTGAAAAGATGTCTTTTTCTGTATACCTTCTTCCCCACTTTTCCCAAACTGTCCTGTCACTTTTCAGCCATCATGCAAGAAAGTCATTGTTGGTCAGAAACTGGAATAAGAATCCTCTATCAATTACTCATGATCGCTGTAATTAAGTAAAGAATTTTTGCAGTATTGCCTCTCTTCTTTAAAATTCCAAGCATTATTCCAGACTTGAGAGTTTGCAGGAAGATCTGAATAAATCACTGCCTGGTCAAACCAAAGTGATAAAGTGTAAGAGTCCTGGACTTTGCATAGATAGGATTCTAATGTACTTTAGCAGTAAAAGAGCAAAGGAATTAGTCAGATATTAGCATAGTGAAGTCAGTTCTGAGATATGTTCTCAGAACTGCTCTAGGTAGCTAAATTTAGTTAGAGATGACAGCACATTCCAGCTATCATAACTGCCTCAAGTCCGCTAAGCTAGACTACCTTGTAACCTCTATAAATAACTGCAATGTACATCAGAACTATAAGTCAATGAACTCAATTTTCAGAAAATATATTCTTCTACTTTCTCTCTCTAGACTTCTTCATGGTATCCAGAGTAGAAGATCCGGCCTGCGGCCATTGAATCTGCCATTTTTTCTCGAAAACAAGCTTTCTCCAGCTGTTTTCGACCAATTCCAGAGTTGCGACTCCATTGCAGCACCTCTCTGGAGTTTCGACACCTCAAATTGAGGGTTTCTCTCCACTGCCCAAGCTAGGGTTCTACTTTCTCTCTCATCTTTTCTTACTCAGTTCTCAGAATTTTTACTCCTCTACTCAACTGATCCATTTTAACAAAATCATTCACTTGCACAATTTCTATTCAATCTCCGTAGTTAATATCTGCAAAGCTCACTTTTCTTAGCACCATAACCATGGACTATGTTTTTCGCCCCCTGTAATCGAGGTCTCTAGCCTCTGCCTTCCTGCCCTCAGAATTCAATTAATGAAATCATCATTTCAGAAAAATCTCTCTCTTCTCTCTATTTCTGTTGTGGTATCAAGAGCAGGTTTGATCCTAACTCCATTGAAGCTCCATTAGAGCTCCATTTTTTTTTTGAGAACAAAAGCTTCATAAAGCTGTTCTCTTCAATTTATGTGTTTGCGACTCCATTAGAGCTGCAATCTCAAGTTTCGCCATACTCAATTCTGATCTTCTCTCTGTCGGATCAAACAAAACTATTTTTTCATCACTTTCAAAGCTTGTGACTCCATTAAAGTAGTACTCTGAAGCTTCGTGACATTGAATTCAAGTCTTCTCCTTACCAGATCAAGCTAGGGTTTCATCTACAGCTCTTCTCCATAGCTAGGGTTTTTATACCTTCAACTATCAATTTTCTTCTGCAAAATATCTTGCAAAAGCAAACTCTTAGATCATCACAACTTCATTTCTTCAAACAATTCTCAATAGCTAGCTATGGCTCTTCTATCAGATGAATCAATACCTTTTGGCTTGAAGCTTCTTCTTCAGAATATCAACTCCTTAGTAAAAGTTCCACTGGATAACTCTAACTATCTCCTTTGGAAGGCACAACTTCAAGCTATCCTTCAAGCATGTCAAGTTCTTAATCATATTGATGGCACTCCTAGTCCTCCCAAGGAGGTTACTGATGCAGATGGCAAAACATCTCCAAATCCAGAGTATGTTTCGTGGACTATAGTTGATCAGCATCTAAGAACCTGCTTGTTTGCTTCTATATCTTCCTCAGTACTTCCTCAAGTACTTTATCTCTTCACAGCAGCTTCTATCTGGCAAGCATTGGAGAAAAGGTTCAACTCACTTAGCAGATCTCATATTGACCAACTTAAAATGAGACTGTTTAACATTACTAAAGGTTCACAAACAATGCAAGCATACTTGGATGAAGTTAAGTATCTCACTGATAGCTTAGCTAATGTTTCTGAGACAGTCAAAGATGAAGACCTTGTTCTTTATGTCCTGAAAGGATTGCCAGATGAGTATGAATCCTTCAAAGCCTCAATGAGAGTTAAAACTGAACCTTTAACTCTCTCTGACATTAACAGTTTTCTCCTCACTGAAGAATTGAATCTGAATCTCAAGAAAAGGTTACTATCTCTAACTCACCCATCACTGACACACACACTGCTCTTTATAGCTCTACTGGAACCTACAAATCCTCCAACAATAATAGGGGCAGGGGAAGGAACAGTAACAGAGGTGGCAGGGGTAAAAGATGCAACTCCAAGGGGGATACTACCAATTACAAGCCTCAAAATCCTCAGAATTCACCTAATTCTCCTTTCAATGCAGTGTCAAATTTGTGGAAAACCCAATCACTCGGCCTTTGAGTGTTGGCATAAATTTGACTTCTTCAATTACCAGCCACCTAAAACAGAGAAACATGCCTACACTGCTCAAGCTGGTCCTTCTCAACCATCTGAACCCTATTGGTTTCTTGACACGAGCTAATAGTCATGTTACTAATGACATGACCAATCTGCACATACAACAAACATATAATGGCATAGACACTATAGCAGTAGGCAATGGACAACATCTGCCTGTGAGAGGTATTGGTTCTGGCATTATCCACACTTTTACCTCTTCATTTCATATATCCAATGTTCTTTTTGCACCCACTATCACTTCCAATTTACTCTCTGTTTATCAACTCACTAAAGACAACAATTGCACTGTTGTGTTTAATTCTAAGGAGGTGGCCATCTGGGACAACAATTCCCATATGATCAAGTTCAAGGGCCTATGTGAAAGAGGGCTCCTCCACCACTTCGCAAGCTTACAACTACATCTGCAGAGGCTTTTCTCCCTTACCTGACAGGCTATGACATCTCAAATTGGGACACCCTTCATCTAAGCCATCTACTGCAATTTCTTCTATTCTAAATGTACCAATAAAACACTCTACGAAAGAGTGTCTAGATTGTTCTGTAGCTAAGTCCCATAAACTTCCCTTCTCCCCATCTAGAACTACTACTAATGCTCCTTTTCAACTCATTCATTCTGATGTATGGGGCCCTGCTCCTATCCCTACATTCTATTTCTAGATGATTATACTAAATACTATTGGTTGTATCCATTAAAGTGCAAGTCAGATGTTTTTTCTGCATTTCATAGTTTTCACAAGATGATACAAACTCAGTTTAATGCCACTGTTAGGATTTTTAGAACTGATAATGGTGGAAAGTATATGAGTCATCAATTCAGTGCCTTTTGACAAAATCTATGAACTATACACTAAACAACATGCCCATACACACGTGAACAAAATGACTTAAGTAGAAAGAAAACATCGTCTAATAAAGACTACTCTTGCATTGCTTAATCATAGCCACCTACCTTCTAAATACTGGCTAGAAGCCTTGGTTGCTGCTAATTACCTTATAAATAGACAGCCTATTCCTACCATTGATAATAAATCACCATATCATTGCCTATACTCGGAACTTCCTGACTACAATTTCCTGCAACCTTTTGGTTGTCTTTGCTTTCCCTAGTTGAAGCCTTACACACAACATAAGCTCCAAAATAAATCAAAACCTTGTGTTTTCTTAGGGTATTGTCCCTTTACCAAAGGGTACTAGTGTCTTGATCCTCTCACTGAGAGAATCTATATTCCAGTCATGGAAATTATTTTTTCCCATTTCTTTCCTTTTGCCTCTCATACAACATCAACACTAGAACTCTCTCATTTCCCACCAATTTTTCAGTCACATACATAAAAAAGGCAAGCAGTTTTGCCTACTTTATCTTCTCTAAATCATTCAGAAACTACCATCAACACATCTGCACCATCTGTCATACAAGATGATGATGTTCTAATCCCCCCAGCCCTCTCTGTTACAGAAACTGCAACTCAATTACCACCTCAACACTCGCCCAACTCTGCTCAGCAGTCCCAGTCTTCTACATCTAAGACTGCAACTGCCACACCATGCTCTACTACTGGTTCATCAACTAGTAGTCCTTCTGTTCTAACCCCTCAACACAGTGGGGCTAATACAAGCTCAACACCACTCTCCTCTATACAGTCTACTTCTGATTCATCTGTAGACACACCCACAACCACTAGAAGAATTCCAGTTTCTACCTATCCCATGAATACAAGATCCAAGACAGGCTCACTACCACCACCTCTCTATCAACTTCATCACTCTACTGTTAGTGATAATTCTGTCACATAACCAACAATCTTCAAACAAGCATCCCAATCTCAAAAATGGCTTAATGCAATGCAAGAAGAGTTCACAGCCCTCCAGAATCAGAAAACTTGGACCTTGGTTCCTCTTCCACCTACTAGGCAGCCTATAGGATGTAAATGGGTATATAGGATAAAAAGGCATGCAGATGGGACCATAGCTAGGTATAAAGCTAGGTTAGTTGCCAAGGGTTTTCACCAAGAACAAGGCATAGATTATACAAAAACATATAGCCCTGTAGTGAAGCCCCGAACTATAAGAATTGTTCTAGCACTGGCTATGCACTTTCAATGGACTTTCAAGGAACTAGATGCCTCAAATGCCTTCCTCCATGGACATCTCCAAGAGGATGTATACATGGTTCAACCCCAAGGATTTGTTGATCCTACTCACCCATCCTATGTATGCAAACTGCACAAGTCCTTGTATGGCCTCAAACAGGCTCCCAGAGCCTGGTACTTTATGTTGTCCACATTTCTCATCCAACAAGGCTTTAAGTGCAGCTTTGTAGACACTTCTCTGTTCATACAACATTCAGCATCCTATACTACTATCATCTTAGTTTATGTTGATGATCTTATCATCACAGGAAGCTCAATTTCTGCCATTAATACACTAATTTCTACTATGAGCACTACCTTTGCAATGAAGGATTTAGGTCCACTCTCTTTCTTCCTAGGCATAGAAACCTCAAGAACATCAAATTCTCTTCTTCTTCACCAGTCCCACTATGCTAAAGATCTTCTACAAAGGGTAGGTATCTCTGATTGTAAATTAGCCTCTACTCCTACTGCTTCTAAGTCCACTATTTTTACTCAAACTGGTTCTCTTCCTTATGAAAATCCCACTCTTTTTAGGAGTTTAGTTGGTGCACTGTAGTACCTTACCATCACAAGGCCTGATATCCAGTTTGCTGTTAATAGTTTATGTCATCATATGTCCTCACCCACAAATGCAGATTTTAATGCTCTTAAAAGAACTCTGAGATACATAAAAAGGGACTATTCATCATGGCTTGTTATTTCAGCCAGGCTCTTTTCATCTCCCAAGTATTTTTTGACAGTGATTGGGCTAATGACCCCTCTGATAGGAAATCTACAACAAGTTATTGTGTGTTTCTTGGGCCAAATCTTATCAGTTGGTGCTCTAAGAAACAACCAATTGTGGCACGGTCTTCTACTGGGGCAGAGTATGGTTAACTTATCTCTTGCAAGACTTGCACATTCAGTATTCAGGACCTACTCTAGCCTGTGACAATGCTTTAGCCCTTTCATTAGCATCAAACCCAGTCTTCCATGCTCGAATAAAGCATATCGAAATTGACTATCACTTCATACGAGAACAAGTCCTAGCAAAGCAGTTGCATATTTCTCATATTTCAACTCATGATCAAGTAGCAGATATTACCTCAGAAAATCTCCTAGTTCCCACTCAAATTCATGAAACAACATCCTCCTCAATCAATAGTCAAGAAACTGTTGTCAGTCCTTAATCCTCTATCCAAAATATTACACATACACCTTCTGCTGCCCCTTTAACAACCCTTGTTCCCATACAATCCCCACCAAATTCAACTACAGCTCTTACCTCTCAATCATTTACACAGTCCCAACCGCAGGCTAAGTCCTCTCCTGAACCATTCACTACCCTAGCTCCTACATCTAGACATCCCATGTTAACTATGTCTAAGATTGGATGTCTCCTACCCCCCATCTGTCAACTCAACAATTTGATCACTTCCCCACCTACAACTGAACCCTCTTCATATAAAGAAGCTTCCAAATATACACACTGGCAACAAGCTATGAAAGAAGAGATTAAAGCTTTTTTTGATCAACAAACATGGACACTTGTCCCTCTACCTCCAAACAGAAACCCAATAGGCTGCAGATGAGTACACGAGATAAAAACTCACTTGGATGGCTCAATAGCTAAGTTGGTAGCCAAAGGCTACTACCAGGAACCTGGCATTGACTACACTGAGAATTATTAGTCCAGTTGTCAAACCCCAAACCATTAGAGTAGTTATCTCCCTAGCCTTACATCACCACTAGCCCCTACAGCAACTTGATGTCTCAAATGCCTTCTTACATGGCCTATTAGATGAGGAGCTTTATATGACTCAACCTTAAGGTTTTACAGACCCCACCCATCCCACACATGTCTGCAAGCTGCATAAATCCTTGTATGGCCTAAAACAGGCACCAAGGGCATAGTATTATAAGCTGCCTTCCTTTCTACTTAGCCTAAGTTTTCAGTGTAGCAAAGTTGACGCTTCCCTTTTTTGTGCAAAAGACTAAGTGAGTGCAAACCTTCTGGAACACCTACTTATTCCAAATCCTCTAATCCTCATTCTTCAACCACTACTCCCTATGTTAATCCTACCTAATTTAGGAGCCTAGTAGGTGCACTACAATACCTTACCATCACCAGACCTGACTTACAATATGCTGTAAACTCTTTGTGCCAACACATGCACAACCCTACCACTGCTGACTATTCGACACTTAAAAGGGCTATCAGATATGTTAAAGGGACCCTAAATCATGGCATCATCATCCACTTAGGGCCACTGCACCTACAAGCCTACTTTGCTAGTGATTGGGCTAGTGACTCAGAAGACAGGAGGTCAACCACTGATTTCATATTTTTCTAGGAACAAATGCGGTGTCATGGTGCTCCAAGAAACAAGCTACTGTGGCAAGATCATCCACAAAAGCTGAATATAGGGCAATGGCCCATATTGTTGTTGAGTTAAGATGGCTGACATTTGTCCTACAAGACCTACACATCCCTATCAGCCCCCCAGTCCTGCATTGTGACAGCCAATCAGCCTTAGCTCTAGCTGCCAATCTAGTCTTCCATGGAAGGACCAAACATATAGAAATTGACTACCACTTTGTTAGAGAACAAGTGGTAGCCAAGCAGCTTCAGGCTTCCTATATCTCTATAGAATAGATATCTGACCTGTTCACAAATCCCTTATGACTTAGGAAGTTCAATTATCTTCTACACAAGCTGCCACTTGGATCTACCCAGCTTTGCTTGAGGGGAGGTGATAAAATATAAGAGTCATGGACTTTGCATCGATAGGATTCTAATGTACTCTAGCAGTAAAAGAGCAGAGGAGTTGGTCTGACATTAGTATAGCGAAGTCAGTTCTGAGATATGTTCTCAGAACTTCTCTAGGTAGTTAAATTTAGTTAGAGATGACAGCACATTCTAGTTGTCATAACTGCCTCAAGTCTGCTAAGCTAGACTGCCTTGTAACCTCTATAAATAGCTGCAATGTACATCAGAACTATAAGTCAATGAACTCAATTTTCAGAAAATATCTTCTTCTACTTTCTCTCTCTACTCTTCTTCACAAAGAATCTTCTTGTAACTAATTAACTCTCCCATCATGACAATGCCTCTGAGGTATTAATCCCAGCTGGTTTTACCTTGTGAGCACCAGAGTCTCTCTCTCCAATGAATCCGTAAGAGGATGTGAACCTAGCGGAGAATGACTACACCAAAACCCTCCTTAATATAGCTTCGACCTTTTCCTTGCATTGAAGATGATGTTTCTTACTCATTTAATTCTCAAGAGACTAACAATAAAAAATATAATTAAGTTTAAAATCTGACTGCAGTTGTTCTTCTCCTTGTGCATCTTAACTTCGTGGTTATTTAAATTCATTTACTTTGATATATTCATCTTCATATTTAGGACGTGTGGAATTGTTGGTATCATATTATCTATGTTGAGATCTAATGGCAAGAATTATTTCCTGAATGCAATACGTTAATGGCAATTTCTTTTTGCAGTGATCTTCATATCTCTCTGTTGTTCGAACTATTCTTGGAATTTGATGTTTTTGAGTATATGTTGCTTTCTGAGTCCACTGCTAATGTTCTCTTTGATAACTCTAGAATTATGCTCCTGCATGTCAGTTGCAAAGAGATACATAGATTCTGATATTTTGTCTTCTAACTTCTTTATCATAGGGAATTTGAGCCGATCAGATTGCTCAGCTTGCAGTTCCTTGGAAGACTTCTAGTTGGCCTCCCTTTAGAGAAGAAGGGATCAAAATTTTTTAATATTGCCGTAGGAAGATCCAAATCTCTTTCAGAAAGTAATAAGAAAATCAGTTTAAGGATGCAACCTATTTTTCACTTAATGTCTGACAGGCTTTTCAAGTTTCCTCAGACAGAGATTCTGTGTGCAACATTGTTTGATGTTCTTCTTGGAGGTGCAAGCCCTAAACAGGTAATGCATGAGTAGTATTATCTACTGTTTCAATAGGTTGTTCACTTCTTGGGAAGATTTGGAAAATCTTTTCACGTCTCACCAATAAATCTTCATTCTATGACTAATCTAGATGCTCCAAAACTAATCCTTAAAGTGGTACCTTTTGAATTTTATCAACAGGTTTTACAAAGGCATAACCAACTTGATCGGCAGAGAAGTAGCAGACATAACTCTCAGTTTTTTCTTCCTCATATCTTAGTTCTCATTTTCAGATTCTTGTCCGGCTGTGAAGATGCAATCATGAGAAAGAAAATAATAAGAGATCTACTTGATCTTCTTGATTCAAATCCTTCCAACATTGAAGCTTTGATGGTATGGATATATGGGGTGTTATATCACTCTCCTTGATGTATTTGCGTTCTAATTGTTTGACTATTTTCTCTGTAGGAATATGGATGGAATGCTTGGTTAATTGCCTCTTCAAAGTTTGATGTGTTGAAAAATTACAAATGGGAATCAGGAATACAGAATGATACTCACATGGATGAGCAAAATCTAGTGAGGAATTTATACAGTGTTGTTCTTTGTCATTATATGCATTCTGTGAGAGGTGGCTGGCAACAATTAGAGGAAACAGTGGATTTTTTCCTTCTACAAAGTGAAGAAGTATGTTTCTGGCCATGTCTGAAAACTCAGATTATTTTCATGTTTCAACCCATAATCTCATGCTTGAGCAAATTTATTTTTCTGCAGGGTTGCATCTCATACCGATTCCTGCTTTGTGATATATACAAGGACTTGATTCAAAAACTCATTGAATTGTTGTCCGAGGAAAACATTTTTGTCTCCCAGCCATGTCGGGACAATACTCTATATCTTCTAAAATTAGTTGATGAAATGCTGATTTCTGAAAATGATCATAAGCTTCCGGTACATGACTTACCTTGGGCTATTGCGATCTGCTTATATTTTTTACGGCGCTTCCATTGACTCAACTAAGACTCTGCTTGTGTGCTGATATTATGTTGTTTTACTTCAGTCTTTCTGGGTTCAATTGTGACCTTCACTCATGGTGCCCTTTGACTAGACTCTTTCATGTGATCTAGCATTGCATCAAACTTCTTATTTTATCTGGAATATATTCTCTGCAGATATCTTATTCCTGAATGGGTAATGATCTTACTAAGTCAAAGTCTTGGTTAACCCAGGTTGGAATTATACTTTAAAGGCTATGCTCCTCTTCTCAATTGGGCCTGATTATGTATATTTAGATTGAGAAAGGATTTAAGTTATGGAATCAAAGTCATCATACAAATTACAAGTGATATGGCCTTAGATATTAACTTCGAGTTCTTAATTTGGTCTACCAAGCATCAGGTCTCTACTTGTGCAGATTGGATGCTGTGAACTTGAGAATTGAATTTCCCTTTTCAATTTAATTCTTCAAATTAGAATGGAGCTTGAAAATAAAATCACATCTCTATGGATTTCAATTTAATTCTTCAAATTAGAATGGAGCTTGAAAATAAAATCACATCTCTATGGATTTTACTAAGGTTCAAAATCTTTGTCACTATAATGCAAGGAATCCTTGGAAATTTGTTCAGGAGTTTATTATCGCTGCAATATGGATCCTAAATCCAAATGCTTCATGGGGCGCTTTCCTCTTATTGGCTGATACTCTTGCATATCTCCTGTGTGATTTATGAGACATTCCAGCATCGGTATCTGTCTAGCCTCTGAGGTTTAGGCTTTTAAGAATTGCTGGTTTAGCGACAATTTGTTTGCAGAAAGTATTAGTCTTGTTTGTAATTGTGTGGTACACAAACTAATGTTTCTTGATTGACTCTCTTGTATGCCTACTGTTAGAATATACACTTGTCCCATATCGGAAAATTAGAAACTCTAATACCATCTTATAAGATCCTAGGCTACTCCATTTGGTACTAATCGGTTTTAAGATAAAAACCCATTATGTTTAACATGGTATCAGAGCTGGACCTTTGGTCCTGTTATATTCATTCGCTTGCAACCCATCTTATATCAGGTCCACTTGTGTTCAATCTTTCGCGTTTGTCATATTTCATGCATCTTCAATCTGCCACTTGTGTCCCACGTGTGTTCAATCTTCCATGTGTGACCCACCTCAAAAATTCAGTCCACATGTATTCAATCTTTCAAGTGTGACTATTTCAAAATAAGGTCCACGCATGTTCAATCTTCCACGTGTGACTCCTTACAAATCAGGTCACACGTGGGGAGGAGTGTTAGAATATGCACTTGTCTCACATCGAAAAATCAGATTCTCTAACACCACCTTATAAGATCCTGGGCTACTCCACTTGGTACTAATTGGTTTTAAGATGGAAACCCATGATTCTTAACACCTACTTAAGAAAGAAACAGTAAGGCCTGTTTGCTCTGCATGAGTCTCTGATATGGTATGCTTTAGAAAAGGAAGAAGGAGGTCTTTTGTCCTGTATTTCTCTTTGCAGTCGTGAGTGATGTCAAACATCATGGTGAATGCAATGTTGAAAGAAACATGACATATACTAGTAGATTTGGCAATTGTCTTGCATGACTGTGTGTGTCTATAGGATTTTAAGATAAGAGTATGCTAATTTAATGTAATGAAATTAAAGTTGAGATCATGTGATGTAAAAAGCTTAGATATGAGAGAACTTATATCAACAGGCTTCATAGCATTTCCATCTTGGGAAAAGTTGAATCTGATGTTAGCAAAATTAAACCCCAAATCGCTTTACGACATTCCAATATGGAGTCTTTATTTGTACCTAATTTTCATCAGAAGTTAGAAGTGTTGTCCGAAAACAAAATGGAAAATGGAAGTTTATTGGGGGAATTATGATGTGATAGCCCAAAAAACAAAGAAAGCAATAATATGATCTTATCAAGTTCATACTGATATGAATCTCTCTCTCTCTCTCTCTCTCTCTCACACACACACACACACACAAGCCCACTCACCCACTCACACACTCTCACTCACACTTTCCCATCTGGTCCAATTTGGTTCACCACATGACATAAGGAGATCAATCAATCTCCGCATATATTTAGAAGTCAACTTTTTCCCTTATTATTTTTGGACCAAGAAGTAGCAAAATTTGGGAGTTGGAATGCATTTTTGTATCATACAAAAGATCAAGAAAATGAAAGAGGTTGCCCTTAGTTTTCTATTAATAACTGTCTTTGGCAAAGTTTTCTCATTATATGACTTCAATTCTCTTAGTTGGTGTAAATATTTTTGGGTTACACCCCCCTTGGTGCATATCAATAAAATTCTTTACTTCTCAAGAAAAAAAAAATGACTTCAATTCTGAGTCTGCAAAGAATTGTTGATTGTTTCACTTTATCCATGAAAGTTATGGTTTGACACCTAAAGAAAATAGAAAATATAAGTAATATACTGCTAAATAATCCTTTGGTTCAGTTGAATAGACAGACAGTGAAATCAACATTTGAGTTGCCTATCATGCCAAGCAATGAAAACAAAAAGACTCAAAATTTCTTTCTGGCTATTATAGATAGTCCTGCAGGGGTTGATTCAGCATATTCACAGTTTGGAATGTAGTTGAATGCTTTATGTTGCATGCTTCATTAACATATTCAACAATGTTGTTTGTTTCTCTTGATTCATTGCTGACTGGAGTAGCATACGCATTACAGGAATTATCCTCCATAAACTGGTTCACTTCTGGTAGACATATACCAAGCTATCTGTTAACTCTTTTTCCTTTTTACATCTTTCTAGATCATGGGGTGGATGCAATTTTATATTTCTATGTTATTAGGAGTCTGATAGACATGTCACATATGCAATTTAGTTTCTGTAATTGGATACGGAATGTGTTTCTTGTGTGCGAACACTGATTTTTCCTCCTTTGCTCTCAGTTTCCGGCTAGCATCTTAGATTCTTCTCCAGACTTATTGGAATTAGAAAATCACAAAGATCTAGCATCTGCTTTACATGAGGTCCTGCAAGGAGAAGCAAATGATAACTTTACTAGGTATTGCTTTCTTGTTACATTGGTACCTTACTGGGAATCATCTTGCTCCAATATATCCATTTTATGACTTATGATGGGTTCATATCTTTAAAACTTGAATGTATTCTTTTCTGAAGATACCCATCGAGACAGAGGCAGCCTGAGACCAATGAAGATTATAAAATTGATAATGGGTGGTGGAATTTATATGACAACCTTTGGATAATTATTAGTGAGATGAATGGCAAGGGGCCAAGCAAAATGATTTCTAGATCCTCATCAACAACAATGCCATCTTTGGGCCAAAGAGCCCGTGGCTTGGTAGAATCACTAAATATCCCTGCTGCAGAAATGGCTGCAGTTGTTGTGTCCCCCATTGGCAATGCACTGGTTGGGAAGCCAAATAGACCTGCTGATAAGGCTATGCTTTTGAGAGGAGAGAGGTGCCCAAGAATTGTTTTTCGGCTGGTGATCCTCTATCTTTGTAAATCGTCTCTTGAAAGAGCATCACGATGTGTACAACTAGTCATTTCTCTTCTGCCTTCCCTTCTGACTGCTGACGATGAGCAAAGCAAGAGCAGATTGCAGCTTTTCATCTGGTATTGTTTGTTGAACACCCACAACTTTTATGATGTAATTTTCAGTGACTGGTATATGTAATAATTATTCCTGTAAAGTACATCTCAAGATATGCTTTCCTCATCAGCAGCACCATTTTAGCATATTTTAATAATATGTTGACCTATTTTCTAGGGCCTTGCTTGCTGTTAGATCCCAGTATTGGATGCTGGATGATGGTGCTAGGTTACACGTCATCTCTCACATGATTCGTGAAACAGTCAACTCTGGGAAGTCAATGCTGGCTACGAGTATCATGGGCAGAGATGATTCGTCAGATTCAGGCAGCAATCCAAAAGAATCAGGCACCATTCACAATCTGATCCAAAAGGATCGTGTGCTTGCAGCGGTGAGTCATACTATTATTTTTGGATCTGTTTTAGGGCTTCAAATTATGTCACTGGACTTGTTGACCCTTGTAAAATGCAAGATTGGATTATAAAGCATATGATTGAATGACGAGCTAGAAAATTTTAATTCAGTAAATCATTGCCACTCTTATGCTAGATCGTTACGTGTGATTGTCATTTTCCCTCTAACTTCTCCTTAGAGTTCTTCAATGTATCTGAACTGCTATAAGCGGTTTTTCTTACAGTGAGTATTTAACCATTAAGATAAACCCAGCAGAATATTTGTTTGTGAACCAGTCAATAAATTTTTTATCAAAGGTCTTAAGACCTTAATAAAACAAAATTAATATAAATTACTGCTAGAGCCTAATGTACTTGTAATAGGAGAAGAGAGAGAGAGAAACATAGACAGAGGTTGAGGCGGGAGATCAACTAAGTCCCAACTACCTCTGGAGTGCAAGGCAGACATCTCTTTCAATGAAGCCTCACGCCTACCAAGATGATCAAGAGACTTTGAAACAGACTGGGAAGCAAAAAAGTATGCATATGAAGGGGACAAAGAACCAGAAGGGATAAAGTGAAATATAGGATATCGAGTAGTACAACTACGAGTACCTTTAGGAACAGCAACAGGGGTGTTCATATTGGAGGATGATGTAGTAGAAGCAGGAGGCAGTAAGCTGGTCGGTGCAGGCTGCTAAGAACAGGGATGTTGTATATATACCTAAAGATTAGGTCATTCCAATTGGGACAGGATAGGATGTGCGGGCTGCTAAGGACAGGGATGTATATTTAAAGATTAGGTCGTTCCAGTTGGGACAGGGAAGGATGTCCGGGCTGGGATATTGGAGGGGAGACATCAAAGGAGGGATAAAGATGTCGTAATCATTTGAGGGAATGAAGAAGAGGTAAAGTACGGAGTAGACCCAGAAAACGTGAAATTGGCATCGACAAAGACCTTGTTCAACTAGAGAGAACAAAATCTATACTCAGTCTGATGACGATTATACCCAAGAAAAATACATTTTATCAAACAAGCACCTAAATCATTAGCACAGTAGTGAATGATGAACAAAATATACACACCACACCAAAAGGCCGCGGAGGCAATTCATGAAGAGAATCACGTGGTATTTGATCATGTAAAATCGAGAATGTCATGGGATAAATGAGATAAAACGTAATAAGGAATGCAGCATACGAAAATAGTAAGGGAGCATTCACATGGAGAAGAGTTCACATTTGCTGAATGAGATGACGATTTCTCCTCTTGGTCACCCTGTCAGCTAGATATTAATTACATAATTGTCCGTACTAACTGTTAAGAATCATTGGGTTCCTTCCTAAAACTAACTGGTGTTAGGTGAAGTAGCCCAAGTCTTATAAGATGATCTTTGAACTCATGGTTTATCAATGTGGGAGATTATTTATTTAGTTTTATTTATGTGTTCTTTTCATTTTGAAGGTTTTATGCCCGCATTGGTCGAAGAAACCTAATTGTAATTAGGGATTTAGGGTATTCAGCGAGTAGTGGTCCTGTCCCATTCTGAGTGAAGGATGAACCAGTGAAATTGGATTGGTCAATTAAAACTTCTCCTAGTTTAAATCATTGAGGGATATAATAAATAATTAATTAAATAGTATCTGAATTTCACAGCCTTGTATTGTGGGATCTTTTGAGTGATTTGGTTTATGGAAATGGTGGTGTATGACTCATGAATGTGTTAATAATGAATTTGTAATGATAGTGTTAGTGAGAGTCATGTTAGATTTCTTCCCCAATCATGACAGTGTTAATGTCAGCGATAATGAACTTACTAGCTGAGTTGGATGCAGGTTCTGATTTCTGTGTGAAAATTAGTCAATGTCGTAACAGGGTTTTCTAAAATTTGTAAACATATTCTTGTGTATACATGATAGTGAATGATGGAAGCATCTATTTGAGGCAGCTCGGAGCTCAGACATGGAAATCTAAAATTATTAATGGCTTCTGACATTGTCTTATATATTCTTTCTATGTTCACTGTGATGCCTCATGTTTATTTCTTGTACTTTCTAGGTTGCTGATGAGTTAAATTACATAAAGAGTGCGGCATCAGATCGAACCAAGCAATTACAAGAGCTTAGCCTTAGAATGGCTGAAAACATGACCATAGAATCTGATCAAAAGCAAGCTTTTGAAGCTGAAATACAAAATAGCTTGAATGGGATTCTTGCTTCAGATAATAGTAGAAGAGCTGCCTTCCAACTTGCTCTTGATGAGGAGCAGCAAATTGTTGCTGTAAGATAAACTGCTTGTATAGTTTTTTGTGGCCTTTGTTGTGGTCTTTCCTTATTTTGCAGCATGTGTTTGTGGCTGAATTTGTAAATATTTTCTTAAATAGGAGAAGTGGATGCACACGATTCGCTCTCTAATTGACGAGAGAGGTCCATGGTCTGCTAATGCTTTCCCTAACAACATAATAACTCACTGGAAACTTGATAAAACAGAAGATGGATGGCGTCGAAGGCAGAAGTTGAGACGGAATTATCATTTTGATGAAAGACTTTGTCATCCTCCCTCTGCTTTGCCAACCAACGAGGGCCTTCCTCCTGTTAATGATAGCAAATCAGTTATTGGGGCACATATTCCAGAGCAGATGAAGCGGTTCTTGCTGAAAGGCATTCGCAAGATTACAGATGAGGGGTCTTCTGAAGTGAATGAAAGTGCTTCCGAATCTAACAAGCATAAGGTCTCCATAACAGAAGATGTGCCAGACAGATACTCTGAGGTATTGAGAGAGACAAGTGATCAGAAAGATATTTTGCAAGACAGAAAAGAATACTCTTCCTCATCAACAGACTCAGAAAACACCGAGGTATCACAATTGAACATATGTAGTAATTGGTCAATGCTATCTGGGAGTTTCTCATGGCTGTATTATTTTCAGGTTCTCATGTCCCTCCCCTGTGTTCTTGTAACACCAAAGAGAAAAGTAGCTGGACGATTAGCAGTCATGAGGACATTATTACATTTCTCTGGTGGATTTATTTTGGAAGGTTCAGGAGGATCATCTGTCTTCAGATGTTTCGATTCTTCAGGTAATTTTGATCCAAGCAAGTTTGACCAATTGGGGGGAGTTGAGAAGCAGAAGTTTCTTAAGTTGCCGATCAATTTTCATTTGGACTCTGAAAGAGGAAGTGTAACTGATAGCATAGAGGCAAACCTTTTAAGCAAGCAGCAGAAAAATATCAAACGCCACCGAAGGTGGAACATTTGTAAGGTATTGAAGACCTATTCATTTTTCATTGTGAACTCTAAAGAGGCATCATAGATTTGCAAGCTGAGTTTCCTCTTTTTGTGTCTGATTGTAGATAAAGGCTGTTCACTGGACTCGATATTTGCTAAGATACACTGCAATCGAGATTTTTTTCAACGATTCAGTTGCTCCAATATTTCTAAACTTTGCGTCACAAAAGGATGCAAAAGATGCTGGAAACTTGATAGTGACAACAAGAAATGAATCCATGTTTCCGAAAGGATACAGGGACAAATCTGCACTCATTTCCTTTGTTGATAGACGAGTGGCATTGGAGTTAGCAGAAACTGTTAGAGAAAGTTGGAGGAGAAGAGATATCACAAACTTTGAGTATTTAATGATTCTCAATACTCTTGCAGGAAGATCTTACAACGATTTAACTCAATATCCTGTTTTTCCCTGGGTATTGGCTGATTATTCGTCTGAAAGTCTTGATTTCAACAAATCTTCGACTTTTAGAGATCTCTCAAAACCTGTTGGAGCTCTTGATCCAAAACGATTCGAGGTTTGTCCAGTTCTTAATTGTTGAGTAAGTAGGATGACTGTCCCATCAAAAGTTCTTATGATCCAAGTGTTTATCTCTTTGATTGCAGGTCTTTGAGGATAGATACCGCAACTTCTGCGATCCTGACATTCCCAGGTAACTTGATCCAGTTAAGAATGTTTATGAATTTGCCTTCCAAACATGTAGGATGTAATATAACATCCTGGAATTTTTGCAGTTTCTACTATGGGTCTCATTATTCAAGCATGGGAATTGTGCTTTTCTACCTTATTAGATTGGAGCCATTTACAGCACTCCACCGCAATCTGCAGGTACTTTGATGATGCTTTTTAATAATTTTCTGGTTGCGTTTGAGTTCTAGTCTAAGTATGAGTTTCACTTGTAGCTTACTTCTGTCAGAGCTATTTCTGCACTAATAAAGCTGGTTTGCACGGTTTAGGTCGTTATCTCTTTCTACATTTTGATTTTTACATTGCACATTGTGTGAGAGCTTTGCACAACTAATTTTAAACACTAGCATATTGCTTGAAATCTTTGCTTACCCTATATTCTGTCAGGGTGGTAAATTCGACCATGCAGACCGGCTTTTTCAAAGCATTGAAGGCACATACCGGAACTGCCTTTCTAATACAAGTGATGTCAAGGAGTTGATTCCAGAATTCTTCTACATGCCAGAATTTCTTTTTAATTCAAATTCATATCACTTTGGGATAAAGCAAGATGGAGAACCCTTAAATGATGTTTGCCTCCCTCCTTGGGCCAAGGTGTGTAATTCATCCATGCAGATTAGAAGAAGTTAAGAAACTATAGACAAATTAGCATCTCTGCATGATAGTTGGTATATAATATTACTAGCATCAAACCAACATGATAGTTGTTAAGTATTGGAGAAGCCAATGGAGTTCATTTGTAGATGTCAGATCTGCTTGTTTCAGAGAATGTAGATGTTGGGGCAGACCATTTTAATAAAGATATGACCCCAAGGATCTGTCTTGTTTTTCAACTTTATGATGGACCTGGCCATTCAACAAATGTCAATTAAAATTAGTTTGTTACTTTCTGATGGTAAAATTTGCTGTACTGTTGCTGTCTATGTCTAGTTAAGTTCTAGAGAGTAGGGTGAATACAATTATGTTATAATGTCTTGAATGCACATGAAGAAATGTTCAAAATGTCAGACAGCATGGGTCTGTTTTCTTTTGTTAAAAATGGACGGTAGGTGCCAAGTTAGTGACAATTATGTTAACTAATGGGACTAAGGAAAGAAATTAAGGGGATAAGTAGGTGATTTGAAAGGGATATCAGTTGATGAATGGCAAGTCAAAGTTGGAAAACCAGAATCGGTCTTTGAGAAATTAATGAGTCTTAAAATAAGAACATAGTAGTAAAGAAAGACAGGAGAGAGAGAGTAGCAGATACTAAATCAGGAAAGAAGAAAACCGGGTTGAGGGAAGAGTAGTTCAATCACCACAACTTCATTAGCATAATCAACATTAGCTATATATAATCTTATAGCTCTCAAGATACAAACGCAAACCTAACCATCTAACTTAAATCAAAAGTAACACATGGTAGGCTCACAAGACTTACTGCAGAATCACAAAACAGTGGTGTTGCTAATCAAGATCTAGGATTATCCGTGTGATGTTTTTCTTGAGAAATGTTATCCGCTTTTAAAGTTTAAGAGTGTTGGTTAGCTTGTGAGGTTATTGCTGAAAAAGTGTGTAAATTGCAGACGCAGAAATCTTATCGGAAATTTTCCTGCATTTAGTCCACTTATTCAATAGTTAATGATGACAATTTTTAACTTTATGGCCCATATTTGTGGGCTAGTTCATGTAACATTGGAAATGTCCATCATTTCTGGATTGTGCACTGCTGGATATAAGTTGAAGGTGCTGGAACATGAGAACAGATACGGATGCACGGAAGCAACATGATTTCCTTGGAACCGACCTCATATTTATCTTTAAAAATAAATGACTAGTGGGAGGAGTTGAAATGGTGAGAATGATGAAACCAATATTGGGGGTAGTGGAGCTTTAGGTTTGGAAAAATTCCCTCTCCACCCATAGAGGCACCAGGGATTTTGCATTTATCATATTCGTTTCTCCCTTCTCTACTGCATTTTATAATTCAATGCAGCGATTCTTTCAATCTGATCAGAAAGTTAAACTCACCCATAGTAGTTGAACATTATTGCATGGATGTAGTTCAAGATACATCTGAACATTAGAGTTAAAAAGAGCTGGAAAGAACTTACATTGTGAAATGTTCTTCACAGGGCTCCCCTGAAGAATTCATAAGTAAAAACAGAGAGGCCCTTGAAAGTGAATATGTTAGCTCGAATCTTCACCACTGGATAGATTTAGTTTTTGGCTACAAACAGCGTGGAAAACCAGCTGTGGAGGTATGCATTGAAGTAGTGTTTTATCTGGAGAAACTTTATGAATCAATTTATTTTCTTTTAAGTTCCACTCATGTTTTCAAAAATTGGTACAGGCAGCAAACATCTTTTACTATTTAACTTATGAGGGTGCTGTGGATCTGGACACCATGGAAGATGAATTGCAAAGGTCAGCCATAGAAGACCAGATTGCCAATTTTGGTCAGACACCAATACAAATTTTCCGTAAGAAACATCCCAGAAGAGGGCCCCCGATTCCTATTGCTCATCCTCTGCATTTTGCTCCTGGTTCTATTAATCTGACTTCCATAGTCTCGAGTACAACTACTTCTCTTTCCGCTGTTATATATGTTAATGTCTACGACTCGAATATTGTTCTTGTGAACCAGGGGCTCACCATGTCAGTCAAGGCATGGTTGACAACCCAGCTGCAGTCGGGTGGAAACTTCACATTTTCTGGATCGCAGGTAAAGATTTTGACTGTAGCAGTGGTAGAGCATCGTATCAAACTTCCTTTCACTAGAACTTTGTTGACAGAGCAACTTGTTGCAGGATCCATTTTTTGGCATTGGTTCTGATATCCTTTCTCCTCGTAAAATTGGGAGTCCTCTAGCTGAAAATTTTGAACTTGGAGCACAGTGCTTTGCAACATTGCAGACACCGTCTGAAAATTTTTTGATATCATGTGGGAATTGGGAAAGTAGCATCCAGGTCATATCCCTAAGTGATGGAAGAATGGTGCAAAGTATTAGACAGCATAAAGACGTGGTTAGCTGTGTTGCAGGTAATTTCAGGAGTGGAAAAATATAAGTGAATTCATCTGACCTTTCTTGTGTATATAATTGTTCAAAATGAAAAAAAAAAAAAAGTAGCCTTCATGCTGAAGAGATTCTGTAGCACTTTGCATCACATTCTTAAGGTTTTCAGTAAAATATAACAAAAATGGCAACATTGAACTTCTACTGAGGCTTGAAGTAATATCCGTCATTGTCATGTAGCAATTATGTTAGAAAAACTGGTCTTCTGTCAAACTTACCCATTCTTTGGATCCCCAATGCATGCCTTATTGATAAATTCAACAAAATATGTTCTCTCGTGTTTGGCAATTGAGTCTGTCATCTTCTGCTTATAGGATTTACTCTTGCATATGAAAGTGAAAGCTGGGCCAAGATTGTAGTTTTGCTGGAGATACCCATATGGTGAACTTTGTTTCTATTCTTTATGGGCTTGTCTGGCATTTGGAGCTCTAAATTTGTATTATTAGATTTTATGCATGAAGATTTCTAGGTTAAGAGATTGAAATGGGAACTATTATCTTTGCAGTATAATTTGTAGTGGGGAGCTAGTGGATAAGGACAATAGTGACGATGGTCCTACTCGAAACCTATTGATATTAAAAGTCACCGGGAAAATGCCCACGCCTATTCTGCTAGAAATAATCCGCCAAGTCCTGGTTAAACACTCCATCATTCAGTACATATCCAATGCAGAGATGGAAATTCCCCTTCTGAAAGCTCTGATGAGGACATGAGGTCTGTGTCTCAAATGGACCAGCTGATGTAGTATTATAGAAGTGGCTCACATTCGTGTTAGAGGTGCAACATCCTAGTTCCCATATTTTTAGTTGTAGCAGGTCCAAGTCCCACTATAGCTGCTTGCGTCCAGTCTACTAGCAAATGACCACTATGTAAAACTGTGCCACTAGCTCGGACAAGTTTGAACTTCTTGCTCAAAATGTCCTAAATGCGCAGTGGTAATAGTACATTTCAGTCATGCTTCAATACCAACCAACCAAATCAAGCCTTATCACACTGGGTGAGGTCGGCTTTATGTATCTGACCACGCCACTCATTCTTGTCGAGAGCCGTATCCTTCAATGAAGTATGAACCATTCAATTGTTCGCTACTGGTTTTAAGGCCTACCCTGTTTTATGAAGCAAAAGAACAGATAAATCATTTGATGTTACTTCTGTTACTGTTGCTTCGACAAGCAATCTACTAACTGTTGCCACATTTGTAGTTTCACTGTTGGTCTTGCCAAATACATATTAGATTTGAAGAAAGAACTGCTCCTTTTTAATGACATAGGTAAGATATTTTGGCTTTAGTGACACGGGGAGAAGAAAAATTCTTTCAGGATAACTTATACTGTAAGTTTACTGCTTGAAACTGCATTTCCTTTTCTTGTGGTGTATAAGTTTATCTTCTCTGGGATGCAATATTGTTAAGAGTGTTCTTTCATGTCTTAAACAATGTATAATTTTTCTTGGTCTAATCATGTAGGTTTTATGGTGCAATCTTAAGGATTATGCAGTTTGAATGCATGTTGTCTTTCACATCTTTCAGTTGCTCGTCTTTCTCCAGAATCGAAATTATAATTCAACTAATAGAATAGGAAAGATGACTTTTGCATATTTTATTCAGTGGATCCCTCTTTGTTATGTCAATGCCAAATTTTCTGATGTTCTTGAAAGCTGTTGAAAGAAAAAGAAAAGGGAAAACATGGAGAAAATAGATATTAATTGAAGATAGTAGGAACCACCACCAACGGTGGCTCTAAAAGAGAGAGGTATAATGACTACATGTTGAAATCTTGATATTCTAAAATGCAATATGAGAGTGCCTATTTATAGGCGGTGTAACTTGGTGACCAAGAATGAGAACTAACTAATTAGGAATATAGTTCAATAAGGAAACTTGAAATCTAGTCTAATAAGGAAACAATTATGACTAATGCCTAAGTCTAGATTATTGCCTAAACTAGTGGCCACAAAATAAGGAATAATATTCAAACCTAGAATATATTTCAACAAAACAAATGATATAAACCTTTGGACTAGATCTGGAAGTAATCAAACTAGTTGGAAACTATGTTTCTGTTGTTAGTTAAGGGGCACACTTACAGATTGTGATTTTCAAACAGGAGTCAATAATGCGTTTGATATTGAAACCATACCAATCAGATTTAAACAGCTGTGGTATATATTTGCTCTTGACTTCCAAGATAAAGGTCAATAATACGTTTGATATTGAAACCATTCCTATCAGATTTAAACAGCTGTGGTATATATTCACCCTTTCCAAGATAAAAGTTCTACTCATATGGTACCATAAATAATCTCATACAATCTCATAATCTCATTAGTGATCAAATAAGTAAAAGTTAATATATTGCTGGAACTTTTTGATTTGTTAGGTAAGGAAATCTGCTGTTAGGAGGTGTTTCAAAAGCTACGAGTATTATGTATCCTTCTAAAAAAGTTTCATACGTATATTAGGTTGCATGTAGTGGAAGTGTATCAACTTTGCATTCTCATTTAACTTTTGATATTGCTGCAGTGACATCTGATGGAAGCATCCTTGCTACTGGAAGTTATGACACAACAGTTATGGTGTGGGAAGTTCTTCGCATTAGGGCCCCTGAAAAGAGAGTCAGAAATGCACAGATGGAGATTCCTCGAAAAGATTATGTCATTGCTGATACTCCCTTTCATATTTTATGTGGACATGATGATATAATTACTTGCTTATATGCAAGTGCAGAGCTGGATATAGTTATTAGTGGATCTAAAGATGGGACTTGTGTTTTTCACACCCTGAGGGAAGGTAGATATGTAAGGTCTCTCGAACATCCATCCCGCAGTTCATTGTCAAAGCTTGTTGCATCTCGTCATGGTCGTGTTGTTCTTTACGCTGATGATGATCTTAGTTTGCACCTCTACTCAATTAACGGAAAACACATTGCCTCTTCTGAATCAAATGGCCGTCTGAATTGTGTTGAATTAAGTAGCTGCGGACAGTTTTTGGTTTGTGCAGGAGATCAAGGACAGATTGTTGTACGGTCTATGAATACACTCGAAGTTGTGAGAAAATATAGTGGAACTGGAAAAGTAATTACCTCACTAACTGTAACACCTGAAGAATGCTTCTTGGCTGGGACCAAAGACGGATGTCTTCTTGTGTACTCCATTGAAAATCCTCAACTTCGCAAATCTAGCCATCCTCGAAACATGAAGTCTAAAGCCTCTATATCATGATAGACACAAGAAGAGTCTTCATTTGGTGATCTTATCAACAATCTCTTCAGTGGATTTATCCAAGGTATGCTGCTACGATTAATTTGTTTAAGGCTCAAAATATTCATTCATTGGATTTGGTTTAAGACCGTCTTATATTACTATTCATGTTCTTGCATTTCTAAATACTGTGAAGTGATAATTGTCTCTATGTTTCATTGCTTCTCTCCTGTCAAAACATCTCCCTCCCCCATTCCTCTAGGGCCCAAACAAGATGAAAATAATATCAGTAATAACATTTTTAGTATGATGGTAATCTTGATAGCAATAAACAGGCTATTGAATAAAGCCCGGCATTCATGGCATCCAATTGGGAGAGAAAAGTCAGGCTAGCATCTCACATTGTACCTGGTCTCAGACCGGACAGAACGAAATTACTTTCTAGCTCTTTCTGTGGAGAACTAGAAGAAACCGTCATACAACTAAGTTGTCTGAGAGACTTTTTCCTCTGTTCAGAGGAAAAAGTATCTTTATCTTTGTTATGGTGAATTATTGACCACCAACACACTATGATAGGCTAAAGAAGTTTGTATAGTTACCCTTGTTACATACTTGTTACCATCTATGAGTCCACAAAGCAAGCAAAATTGATAACATGTGATCTAGTAAGATTTTTTTGCTGAGCAGCTGTCTTCTTGACAGCATGTTTGGTGCCATTCAAAGTATGAGTTGCTAGATTTTCGTCACAGTTGGTGTCCCTACTTGCTGCATAATTTCTTAAGTTAGACGGCGACTGTCTCGCAATGTTGTTTTGTGCAAAAAAGCGAGAGAGAATGAAGAATTAGGACTTAAAAGGTCTTTATCCAACTTCACCTCCCCCACCCCCACCAAACCATCCCAATTCAATCTTCACAAGGGTTACATGTATCACCCTGTTTGGAGTTGTGGTGTCTTGCCTGGGATACTAAATTTCGTGCTGTGCATTTTCTTATTATTGGCAATAGGAACCCAAATGACCAAAGAATATTGAGTCCTTGGGCTACATTTTAAAGATGGGGATCTGCATGAAACAGACTGTTTAATATCATCCCCGATTCCTAGATGAATCCATAAAGATTAAGTTTCATTTGTTATCAGTAATTTGAACAATAACTTCGTTGATATAAACGCACAAGGAATGCTGTTTAAAGTGGGGAAAATATTCTACAATCCTTGGACAGGATGATGTGCTGTTTATAATAAATGTGGTATTTATTTATATCTAAAAATAATGTCTATGTTACCATTGAATATACCTTTCCCCCCGATCGTCTTCTTGCCTTATTATTTATATTTGGTTCTGCATTCTAGATTTGGTTGCCATTTGTACTTGGACTCTCATCTCTCCTTGGGTCTGTTCCTTATTCATGATATGATGCTAGTAATGCTCGGTATTTACTTATAACGCAGGACATGGACCCAGCTTGTTAATTCTATAAGTGATGTAAGGTTCTCTCCTTATTGACATCCGTCACCATAATCACAGTTTGAAATAAGGACGTTCTTCAACAGCTCTGATGTTCAAGACAGGCTTCCAGTTTAGTCGTCGTGCCGTTTTGCCTTGTCATCTTTTATGGGAGTTGGTTGGCTGTAAAGAAAGCAACCAGCCACGGAGACAATGTACATTGTATTCTTATTTAGATTAGGTCAGAAATGTGTTGTATTAAGCCTGTGTAACTAACTGCCTGCTTGATATTGGAATCCTAGAAACATGAAAAGCCAAAGAAAACACTATCATAACAGTGTAAATCACGCAGCAAACCTGTTTCCTTCCATTTCTTCGTATAGATGCGTTTAAGACTTGACTTGATTCGACTTGGCGGGTAAAGAAAACAACCAATTGTCATTTTTCGATTTGCACATTCCATGTTTCTATAACTGCATTTTGCCTATATTGAGTTTCGGCTTCTTCTGTCTTTGCTTTTTCCATTGTTATCAAGTTCGTTTCAATGTTGTTATAATTTAAAGATGTAAGATTAAAACAAGGCCGCTCGTGGAATATATCCTTATTGATGAATATCGATGTGTCAGATAGGTTTTTATAGTTGGAACTCCCATGCTTCTTTCCCTCGAGGAGGCAAAGCCAAATCACAATACAACCATTTGAGGGAAAGTTTCACTCTTTTCTCTTTTCAAAAGGACAAGCGACAGTGCTGAAGATATTTCACCATCTGAAATCCAATTGGGAGTTGAAGCCCAAAATTACCAAGTCAATCCATGCACCGATTAATCTCTCAGTATACATGAACCAAGTGAACTTTCATGTTCAACAAGCATCTTCTTACAATTCTCAACCAAGACTTTGAACGGGCTGTTGCTTGGAATTGGCCCCTTCATGAACCTGATTACAGATTGCGAGTCCGTTTCAATTGTGAAATTGCTTGCTATTCCAAAGCTCGACTTCCTTCTTCAATCCCTCCCACAGCCTTATATCTGCCTTGTTACCTGCCTATGCACAACTTGCCAGCAAAACCTGTGGTCCAATCACCATTCTCATTTCGAAAACATTTCCTCCACCCTTTTGGTCCCAATTTCCCTTGGAGCAACTGTCAATATTCATTTTCCAGCCTTCAAACAGGTCTCGTCCAACATACTTGTGTTTCATATTGAAAATTTGGTCTTGCCTTGGCATGAATTTTCCAAGGTGCGTGAAGGTTGAAAGGTTTTTACATATGTCACCAAGTAATGGCTTTTCATGTTAAATCTTTGGTGAAGCTTGCACCAAGAACCAACCGTTTTCATGTTCAACGAGTCATTATAAGAGGAACAGAATTACATGACTGAACGCCTCGATTGAATAATTCACTTGATTCAAACAATTCGTCTGGTCTTAACAAGGGCCTGTGAAGCATTACTATCTTCAAAGCATTTCACAGCCTCTTGTTAAGCTGCAGAAGAAGAAGAAAAGGTTCGGGATGTAATAAAAATTTATCACAACCAATAACTAGATCAGCCAATATTCAGGATTATCATAAGAACATTACAAGGATAATTCACACACTAAAAGAATATAATGGACATGAATAACAAGAAGTCAGTAATAAAAATTAAACAATAAATTAAAAAAATAATAATAACTATAATAATCATACCTGCTTGTTCAAATTTTCTGAAAAACCAATTAGTTTCTTTTTCACTTCTTCGGTCACAAGATCAACTATCAATGCCCTGAGTGGTAGTAGATATTGAATGGAGAATCACTTTCCATCTTTTGCCCGAGACTAGATGTCCATTTTCAATCATGTGGCTAAGGTATTCAAGTGCATGCTCTACCCTCCCACAAGCACATAATCCTCTAATCATTACTTCATACAGAGCTCCATTTATCGAAATGATTCTAGAACGCATTTGTTCAAATGTGTGAAGTGCCTGGGAAATATTTCCTTGCTTGGAGTGTCCACTAACCATGATCATATAAGTTAATATATCAGGCTTCCCTAAAAGACCATTCTGCAATTTCTCAAATAAGCTCTCTGCTTTAGCCACCCTTCCTTATCTCATATAGCTATCAAGCAGATAATTGCATACATCCATACAAATATAAGCCTTATAACTCCTCATAATATCATTAAAAATCTCAAGAGCATCATCAGCTTTCCCTCTTTCACATAGCCCCCTAATCATGTATCTCGCAATCTCTTCGACCCTTATAATCCCTTTCTTTCTTTCAACATTAAAAAACTTGAAAGCATCTTCATCCCTACCAACCTTAAATAAGGCCTTGATAAACGAACCATAAATGCAAATTTCCGGCACATTTCTCTTCTTCATCATCTTCTTCAACAACACTTCTGCATCGTCAAGCTTCCCCACACTACACAATGATCTAAAATATGCCTCATAAGCCATCATTTCCGGAACGTTATCCCCACAATTCAATTGAAAAATTGCCCTCCTCCCCTGCTTCAAAATTCCAACTTCTTTTGCCCCTTGAAAAGCATTGTCTTTTATCAGTTTACGAAACAATTTATTCGCCTCCCTAAATTTCCCTGATTTACAAAGAGCATACATAAAATTCCCATATATATTTATATCAATGTCAAACCTTCTCTTCACCAATTTTCTCAAAATAAAATCAGCCTCAGTTACATCACCATTTCTACAAAAACATTGAAACATCATAAAGAAACTCAAATCATCAACTCTATAATAACCCTTATCCTTCATTTCTTTAACAACCTCTTTAGCTAACAAACCTTCGTTAACTCTACACAAAGCCCCTAATAAAGCAACATAGCTTTATTTCCTCAAAATCTTCCCACCCTTTAAAATTCTCTGGCAAACATTCTTAATTTCGTCAATCCCACCAAATTTACAAACATATATAACATAATCAGATGCATCAATTTTCAATTCAAGACCACATATTTCAAGCCAAAACATATCAACTTCGTTAATGTCAACACAATCTTTAGCTAAAAGATCAAAGACTAAACTGTACAAGAAAAAGTAAGAGACTTTGCCTGTGGTCTTGAGATGTAAAAGAAGAGTCTTGGCCCATTGAAATTTGTTGATTTGGGACAAGTAATCAATTGCAATGAGTGAAACTGCAGGAGTTAAGAAATGGGTTTGTCTTAGAATTATGTCTAGTTTGGTTAGAGCATTGCAGTTTCTTGGGTAATGGGAAAGGGTGTTGATGAGGGTTGATAAAGATTGAAGGTAAACTAGAGAACTTTGGGTGGTGTTTGTGTGTAATTTGTGACAAGTAGAGGCATTTGTGTAGATTTTTAGTGGTGGAGAGAGGAGAGAAGAGGTGAAAGAGATGCTCCGTCTGCAGGACCCAATGGATCCAATGCAGCACAAAGATATAGTGAATAATTAAATGTTTAAATAAATTTATATATATTAAACACATTTTAAATATAAAATAGAGAAAAAAATTATCTTAAAAGGATAAAAAAATAACTACCTTCAAAGTTGAAAAAAAATCATATATTAGCGTATGAATATATTTAAATTTTTCCTAATACATATAAAAATTTCCATTATTTTGAAAATATTTTGTTAAAATAAGTAAAATAAAGATGAAACATTATTGTTTTCAATCAAACACAGTTGAATGTTTTAAATTATTAGTAATGATAGAATTACACAACATCCAAGGTAGCTTTGCTGGTTTAGCACTTGAAAAAATGAATCTTACCATGCGGGTTCGATTCTTCTAGTGCACAATCTTTCTTTTTTCCTTTACAAGTTACTTAACAAATAGGCAAAAGAACCCAGTTGAATGTTTTAAATTATTAGTAATAATAGAAATACACAACATCCAAGGTAGTTCTGCTGGTTTAGTACTTGAAATAATGAATCTTACCATGCGGGTTCTATTCTTGTAGCGCACAATCTTTTTTTTTTCCTTTACAAGCTACTTAACAAATTCTAGCGCACAATCTTTCTTTTTTCCTTTACAAGCCACTTAACAAATTGGCAAAAGAAAAAAAAGGCCATGAAGCACTCCAGCAATATTCGAACTTGGGAGGTGTAGCACACCTCGATTTTAAAGGTGATTACTTAACCACTGAACTATATCAATTTTTGTTGAGTGTAAGCATGTGCATACACTACTTAAAGGGTAGGTCAGCCATTGTCTGTCTGTGAATGTGATGGAGAAGAGAGGCCAAAGGAGTGAGTCTCATGGCAAAAGGAGTAGAGGTTCTAAAATAGAACTAAGAGGGGAGTTTAATTAAAGCCGGTTCTTCCTCTGCTACAAAATATTTTGCAACACTCAGTTAGGAGATTCTACATCTCAAACGATCTTCAATAGCTAAAATTTCATTAAAATCACCTCTTGCTCCAAATGGGAAATTCGGGCAAGCAAGACGCCAATTGGATAAATTACTCCAGAGTTGTTTTCTCTTATAGTGTGTTTGGATTGAGGGGAGAAAATTTAATAAAGGAGAGGAGATGAGAGTATTATAAAGGAGAGGAGATGAGATGATTAAATTATGTTTGGATTGGATAATTTGAGGGAATGAAAGTATTATAAAGGAGTATAAGTGTCTTTTGTTTGGATTAGAAAAAAAATGGAAGGGAAGATGAATCTTATGTGTAAAATGAGTTTCATAAAGGAGACTTACTATCCCTCCCCTCTATTTTATCCCAAATTGAGGGGGAAGAAAAAGTGAACTTGGGAGGGGTTACTTTGGCCCCTCCACTTCCTTCCTCCTCAGAAAACTTCCAAACCAAACAGAGGAATGACTAAACCCCTCATTTACTAAACCTCCCCTTCCCCCCATTCCCCTCAATCCAAACACACCCTTAATGATATCATTCGAACCATAAGTAAAACATAACCTGACTTCTCTTTTGTTGTTAACATCAGTGAGGGTATTTCCAATGGGCACCACTATTCACAAAAACTTATTATTTTTGGCTATTTTTAGAGATTCAGGTCTCTAAAAATCATTATTAATGATTTAAATATACATAGGGCCAACCACTTTTGTCAACTTTTATACTAAAATAGAGACCCAATCACTTTTTTGGTCTTTAAATTTAGAGCTAAAAAAGTAAATTGGGTCTCTATTTTAACTCAAAAGTTGGCAAAAGTGATGGGCCTCATGTATATTTAAATTATTAATAATGATTTTTATAGACCCGGGTCTCTAAAAATAATAAAAAATAGTAAGTTTTTATGAATAGTGATACCCATTGGAGATACCCTGATAGACTTTGACGCAAAAAAAAAAAAAAACATTAGTGATGTTTTTTTTTTTTTTTGGTGAATAGCACCAGACCTCTAAGGTCAGTAAGTGCACACGATCCCCTGTGGTCTAAAAATCTCCTCCAAACCCCCCATGGTCCACCTGTCGGTGCATAGTCATCTTGTCCGTTTAATATTCCATCCAAAGTAGCGGACAGTGCAAACCACGCGCTGCATTTGTGACTTTTTATCATTTGTAACAATAACATTAACAAAAATATTGTGTTACTTGGGCTCCGTTTGTTTGTCATAAAATAACTTACTTGTGTAAAATGTTTTCCGTGAAAAATATTTTCCTGAAAAATAAATATTTTACGAGGCTCCGTTTGTTTGCCGTAAAATAACTTGTTGAGAGAAAATATTTTTCTGGAAAATAGAATACTGAAAATATTTTCTGATATTTGAATGTACCGTGAGTTCCGTAAAATATTTTATTCTCTCAAAGGAAATGAAAATATTTTCTAGAATTTTGTACTAGCCGCAATTGTTGACAGAAAAATATTTTACAGTTGACCAATTTTTCGGTGTTACCAAACACCGTAAAATTAAGTAAAAGCAGCTGTAATTTTTGACCGAAAAATATTTTCCAGGAAAATATTTTACGGCAAACAAACGAAGCCTTGACCAAATTACTCATCAATTCCAATTATAACATAAGCCCTAGCACTATTTCGTATCCTCATTTGTGCATCTATTGAGTCGTGAACTTGAGCTGCTGTCGTTGAGCTTGGTGTCGTCGTGATCTTGCTGCCATCATGATCTTGTTACCTTCGTGATCTTGTTACCTTCGTAAGCTTTTCCTCATGAGCTTGCCGTGGTGAGCTTATCATACAAATTTATAATTTTATTATTAAGATTATCAATATAATATAATATTTATAATTAATCTTGTTTGTTTACATACTCTTGAGATTATGTATTTTAGCAGAAGTGAAAATGTCAACGATACCCATCGAAGTCGAAGTCGAGCTTCGGAAGACCTAGCACTTGATTTGCGATACGTCAACACAAAGTGTCATTGTTATCAGATGGTTGAAATTATTGTTGTGTTATCTGATAAGAAGGCCTCAAAAGGGTGTTTATTCTATAATTGTGATGCATGTAATTCTTTCAAATGGTGCGAGCCTATCAAGGCTACTTGGTTTGGCACTAAGCTGGATGTTAGTATGAGATTAGAAGATGACGTTAGTAAGAGATTGGGAGGCGAGGATAGTGGATAGGAGGTCACATTTCCTATGAAGAAGAAGAGTAACGATATCACAAAATTGAACATGCTTCTTGTCGTGGCCGTTAGTTGTTGTATTGTGTTGTTGGTGCTACTTCTTCTTGTTGCAATCTTCAAATGAAATGTGTGGTGTTGTGCTAGCCATCTTCAATTTTGTTGTTTATGTTTAAATGATATATCCATATATCTCTTTTATGTAACTGTTAATTTGAAGTATCTTTCATTTGGAACTATTTGTATGAGTGTGCAAGTTATGTAAGCACTCTTTTTTGTTGCAATTCAACTATGCAAAAGTTGTTGCAAACAAACAAACCAATATACACCTATTGCAAATACCAACTAATGTAAACCTGTAATACCCCGATCCCCCACGAGACCGGAGCCCCGATCCAACCCGGAGTCACGAAAAACGAGAAAAAACGGACGGAGTTTCTCCTGTTTTTAGAATTAACTGGTTACCTGTAAATAAAAGACTAAGCCACAAACAAACCATCCAACCCTCACCTCGATCCCCAAACTTCAATTTGCCACAATCACATACTACACATCATTCATTCAACTCTTCAACTACAAGGTCATCCGAGCCTTGCTAACAACATAATATTGCACACAAACATGCATTGTCTGTAACTAGCAAAACTCTAAGTTAAAAGTCACCTATCATACCACTTTAACATTGTTTAATTAACATTCTTATAAGTTAAGCTAACAACTATGCATTCTCCATTCATTAGACACACAATCATGCAAAATACTTAAGCAGCATAGTAAATTATAAGTTATTACATCTCAACTACAACTACCAAGCTACACAAGGCTAGACTTAGTATCTTAATCTTCCATACCACATAAATACATACAAGACCACGCAGGGTCTCAAAATAAAATTTATACAAAAGCATCATATTCTTCATATACACATTTAAACTAGCCAACCTCACAAGTAAGCAATCAAGGCACAGACTCAAGCAGTATTTCTTCTTCTTCAACAACTAGCTGGGGCCTAATCTCAACTTCTCCTAAAACATGTTAGAAAAGGAATGAGCAACAAAGTTGCCCAGGGAGGGAGGTGATGCAGCATAACGAGGAATGCTTTCATGAGATGCAACAAAGATAACTCATAATTATCACAAGTAAGCAAGTTAATGAAACAAATATTTAAACACATTTTAAAAAGGATACAGTTCATCTTCTTGTCCTCAATCTCGAACCACGAACTAAGACCTTCAAGCAAATGCCTGTAAACCCCTTATTCCTCCAAATGGGGTACTTCGAATGTACCCCAATCCTACGACCCATATCTCCCGAGGTAGGTCCGTATGCCCCAACAAAGTGAACCACACCTCTGGGGTAGGGGAGTGCATCAGCGAGAAAAGGACTGAGAAACCATGGTAGCCAAGGGAGCACGGCAAGCCTGATGTCGCCCGTGTTACTTGACACTACCATGCCTGAAAAGGTTGCGCAACCCCGAATCAAGATCATGAGAGCCAAGATTATCAAATATCATATAAGAGGGACGACAAAGTAGGCCTCCCTCGCAGTTAGTCACAATATAAGCTATTATACACGGAATAACGATATAACATGAAAGAGGCAAATGACATACTTTTCCACAAACTCATCAATTAGCTTGTTTATACCTTAGACATGCATTTAAACACTTAATAAACATCTACAAGCTCATACAAGCACCAAAGAATCCATTTCTCACATTTTTCCCTTTTATAACTATACAATTCTTCTTCTAAACGAAATTCAATACCTCAATTCTACAAACCAATCATACTACACTCCTAAGGATATCAAAATACACCTATCTAGGCCTTGAAAACCTGCTTTGGAGACAAAAGCTCGGGAAGGCCTCAAGTAGGTTTTAACTATAATTACTCTATCCGGACCCCAATTTAACACAACGAAAGCACCAAAAGTGCTACTATGCATCATGGATACCTAATCTAAAGTCCAAATATGCCTGGATTACATTTCATGAAAAACTCCCCTTTTAAAAAAGTTAGCTAATTTGCATTTTAACTCAATTTCGGGCAAATTAACTATACGTGAGCATTTAACTAGTTTCAAATACATCTAAAGCACCTAAATGAAGCATCAATTCGTTCCAAATATCAACCTAAAGCCAAACCCTAATTTTTGTCATTATTCATTGTCTCTTTCATGATCTCAAGCTTTCAACCATGGAACTTGCTATCAAACTACTCAAACATGATCTACATAGCATGTAAAGCTTATATCTCTCAATATTTAAGCATTTCAATAGCTAATATCAACAAATCATAAAATTATAAAAGTTGACATAAACTTTAAACTAAATTAAATGCAAACTCTCTCACCTTTACCAAACCTGTAAGAGTATAGCTTAAATTTACTCCAAACCTCTTTGAATCCGCTCAAATGTGCAACCCCTAGTTATTCATATAAGTGTAACACTTTTAACAATTGATTATAGCAATTCTAATTTAACTAATTATGCAATCTCAACCCACAACAATAGAAGCTATACAATCACTTGTTTATTCCACATTATTACATAGTTCAGGTAGTCATACAAATAACTAACATTGGTAGGTGAACAGTGGCACATAGGAAATGAGTAAGGCTAGTAACTATTAGCAAAAGTTAACTTTAGATATTAACAACTAATTCTTACATTTCGTTACACATCTATGAATCCAAGTTGAACACTCTAAACATAGGAAATTAACCAATCAATAGAGCTTCTAGTTCGCATATAAAGTTATCTCACATGAAGTAGTAATCAATGGAAGAGATACAATAGAAACAACTAGTACTAATCACATATTAATCTAATACAAGTTCAACAATTATTTAATCTATAATTAGAAACATCTTTAAAGTTAAGGTTTCTGATTTAGCGATTAAGGTTAAGAATAAAAGTAACTTTACAAGTCAAGAAAGAGTTGTTTGACTATTACACCGAAGTTGGTCCCTTGAATTAAAGACTAGTTAGTACTACCAATACAGGTTCATAAGTTGTTCAAGGTTCCTTTACTTTACATTAGTTAATAACTTGTATATGAAACTAGTTCAACTCCACTTATTCCTCAATCAGCTATTAACTTAATCTAAAGGTAATTCTCTTAAGGTTTTAAAGCTAATCAAAGCTAGGTTCCAATAAAGTTCAAAGTGTATTAAACATATTCTTTCATATGGTTTACTTTTCCCTTCTAAGTTTTTGCTTGTTTGCACATAAGTCACGTAATAGGTTATATAACGCATAGAGAATCATATCATATTGTGCATAGCATCACCTTCAACATATTATATATCTTCACATAGATTAAATTATATAACAAGCAATAACAATGTCTTATAATACATTATTTAACTTCAAGAAACATTAGGAGCACAACACAAATAAGCTCAACAGTTTCAACATCTCATTAATAGCTCAAGTTTGGTGGCATATTTACCTAAGCAAATGACTCCCAAATAAATTTATTTTTACATATATGGAAATCTCTTCGAAAGTAGATAACTCTAGAATCAAACAGAACCTAATTCCAAGCTAAATTCATCAAGATATGACTAAAACAATATAGGTGCACAAACTGTCCAGATTGATTACGTTTTCTGGCACCTTTCAATTTTTAATGATTTTGAAGCCCTAAACGATTTTTCTTAATTTTTAAGCCTAAACAAAGTTTATTCCTAACTGATCAAAATACCTACCCAAAAATTATAAATATTTTTTAGATAGTAATACTAGGTCAAAAAATATCATGAAATTCAAGCAAGTAAAACTGTTTTGCACCAGCTCAACTACAAACCTCACTGATTTTGGCATTTTCGGGCAAGTAAATGATTTTTCCTCATGACTCGACCTAAACAAGAATTATTCCTCTCAAAGTCTAGATAAACATACATATTTTTCCAGAATTTTTCCTCAGAGGTTACATGCTCAAATAGTTCACACAATATACATGTTACAACAAAAGTCCTGCAATCATATACATGTCTAAACTTGTATAATACAACAATTTCTTACTCAACAACACATATATATGCAATATAACTTCTGAAATCAGTTTTTAAAAGATTCCCCTCACCTTATAATCTCAAGAAATGCTTATATGAAGCTTGAGAGGGCAAGATCTAGCTCATATCTTTCTTCTTTCTTCCTCTTTTTCCTTGATTTCTTCTCTTCTTGTGTGGGTGTGTGTGTGTGTTTTTCAGCTTGTATTAGTGTGTATATGTGTGTGTGTGTTTTTCAGCTTGTATTAGTATGTGTGTGTATGTATGTGTGTGTGTCTGATTTTTGTGTGTGTTTTGTGTGAGTGTGTATATAATATGTATGTGTATGTATGTATAATAAAAGATATATAAGCCTAATGACTAACCTACCTCTAACTAAATACTTATTTACTAATTTGCCATTTTGGTTAAAATATAACTATTTAGTTACTCCAATTCCTAATTGTCTACGTTAATTATTTTTTATGATTCCTACGATTTTTCAAAATGTTCAGGAAGTCCCAAGATTGCACGTAAAATGAGAATTATGCACATTAACCAATTAAATATGGCTATTTACATAAGAATGCATTTATATTGATGCAATACATGTTAATAGATAAAATTTCTTATTAAATTAGATGTATGCACATAGCTTGAGATAAATGCACGTTAAAGGCAACTGATTGCACGTAGAACAATGAATAAGCCATTAGCAAATAAAAATGCAGTTTTGCACCTAAAAATATATTCTAATTATTTTACTTGCATGTTATTCTCAATTAAATGTACATAACTGTAATAAATGCATATTTTAATGCACAAAAGGTATGCAACAGTTAAATAAAAATATGCTGGTGTTCTCAGGCGTCACAGTAAATGTCAAAGTAGTAGTCAAAATATTTTATTTGAATATATAGTATCGGTGACCCCTTTTTAAAGAAAATAAAAGAAATAAGAGGAACTAAAACTACTAGTTAAATTTTAAATGCTAAATTAAACACATTCATACATATAACACTTAAACTAGTACCAATTTATGTGCAATTAGGTATAATATGCTATATGCTGGGTCTGGGTCGTCACACTCTCCCCTTCTTACAAAAATTGCGTCCTCCTAATTTCTTATACTCCAGAGAATCTTCAACATCTGTAGCAGTTAAAATCAAACTTGAAACTGAAAAAGTGTGGCATCAAAGAAGACTAGCAAGAATACTTCCCGTAACATCACCAAGAAGTTTAGTAAGAATACCAGAGAATTCCGCCAATATATATATATATATATATATATATATATATATATATATATATATATATATATATATATCCTGAACACCCTGGACAAAAATCTCGAATGTGAACATCGCAGGAAATACCAATAAGAATGCCCATACAATACTTACTGAGAATTTCCATAAGAATGCCCGAAGAACTTCACAAAGAATTTCTAAGTAAGGTAGCCAAATAAAGGCTGCTACCGAAATGCTAGTTATAAATTCGGATATGAACATCAAAAAAGAATCCCCTCTAGTAGCGCCAAAAAAATACCAATAGGAAATCAATAAGAAATCCGAATACAATTGCCTAAGAAACACTCAACGGAGAGTCCAAATAAAAACACCAAATAGAAGTGCTAAGAAAGATTCTGTTAGCGGAATTCTAATATCCAATGTTGAGATTGAATACACAAGAATAAGTCCAAAGAAGAATGTCCAGTATGAATTCCAGATATAAACCCCGATAGCATCTGATCAACTGATCTTTTTTTTCTGTGGGTCCACATCTTCAAATACGCCGCTGTTGATCATCTTTTTATAGGGGAAAAGTGTTTACTTACCAGTTCTTTGGGTAATGCATGTTTACAGAAATATTTGATATAATATTCACATACTATGAAACTATGACATATATATACAATTATTTTTTTAATCAATACAACTATCACATATGCTTAATGAATTCTTTAGACTACTATGCAATCATGAACTATTCTGAATTGATTAATCAGATTAATCGTAAGCAATCTAAAACTTCTCCTGTCACTATTAATGATTTAAATAAAGAAGTTATTCATTTGAAAGATGAAATTCGTTGCTTAAAACATGATAATAGTATGATATGTTCTAGACTTTCTATGTTAGAGAAATGGAAAAATAGAGAAAAAATTCCTTCATCTTCTAATTTGGAATTATATAAAAGAAATGATTTACTAGCTAATCTTAAATTAGTTACTTCACAGAAATGCCATGTGAAAATAAATATTTTGATAGATTATAATTTTATTAAAAAAAAAAACCTTATTGCTTTAATTGATTCTGGAGCAGATATTAATTGTATCCAGGAAGGAATAATTCCTACCAAATATTTTGAGAAAACTACTCATTCTATTTCTGCAGCTAATAGGCAGAATTTACATGTTCAATATAAATTACCTAATGTTTATATATGTCAAGAAAAATTTTGTATACCTGCAACTTTTTTATTAGTAAAAAATCTTACTAATCAAGTCATACTTGGTACTCCATTTTTACAGGAAATAATGCCTCTAACCCATATTGATGCTGAAGGCATAAAAGCTTCTTATAAAGGCTTAAATCTTACTTTTTAGTTTATAACTGATCAAAAAATAAAAATTTTGAATCAAATACAAGATTTGCTTATAGGAAAGCATACTCAATTGAATTTTCTTCAAAATAAATATCTTTTTATAATATTGAAGAAGATTAAAAAATGATAAAGTACAAGAGAAGATTAGGATGATTCAAAATCATTTTTCTCTTGAAATTTGTAATGATCATCCAAATGCTTTTTGGAGTAGAAAGAAGCATATTGTTTCTCTTCCTTATGAAGATTATTTTATTGAGAAAAATATTCTGACAAAGGCTAGACCTTGTCAAATGAATTCAGATTATCTAATTTTTTGTAAAAAGGAAATAAATTCTTTACTTGAGAAGAAATTAATTAGAGAGATATTTTGAAATGATGAGAGAGCATGTCTTTAAAAAGAGAGAAAAGTTAGACACAAATTGGATATTAAGCATAAAATCCGGATTTTTCCGTTGAGCCATCCAGTCGTTGTAGCCTTCATCCGGTTGACCAGATGAGGCAAGTAATGCCCGGATGTTTAAAAATGTTGAAAAGTGATTTTTTGAGCTCCAAATCAATTTGTTTAATAGTAAAGTATTTGGGCACTTTTAAGGACACTTATACAAAAGTGTTTTTAGCATTTTTAACATCTCAAAACATTTTCAAAACTCTTGAAAAGATTTAAAAATAATTTTTATAAAACAAGAGTTTGAACTCCGAAAAGCTATCTTTCAAAAATAAAATTGAATTGATCCTTTTCTGAAAATATTTGTTTGAAAGATATTTTGTGAATTTGAAAAAATCTTTTATGAAAAACTTTTGGAGATTTTATGAGCTACACAAATCATACTTAGGCAAACAACAATTTTAATGCCGGTACCCCTTATGTCGCCATGTCTCATTCCTTGTAACTCCCTTTTTTATCTTTGAGTCTTCAACTCAATTTCTTCGGGTCATCAAGTCTTTTTCTTCAAGTCTTCATATCTTTATTTTCCCATGAGAGACTTTATTTGAATAAGACAAGACATTTACCTTTTGGGCTTTGATTCGTTTTCTAATTTCTGATTTTGTCTTTGATCCAAAACTTTGAAGCTAGCCTTTGATCCTTTTGAATTGATCCATGTTGATGTGGGCTTGCTTGAAACATTCTTGTGTTGATGGATTGAATGACTTACCCAAAAATACAAATAAGAGTACTAAAGCACAATTACAATGTTTTGTTATTACCAAAATAAAGATTATAAGCTTTTTAGGCCAACATATATACATATTAACATCACATATACATACAATACACATATCAAACAATTTGCAAAATACCCAAAAAGTCCCCCTACCCGTCGGCCTCAAGGAGAAAAAAAAAGGGAGATTTCATCTTCAAAGCTTGCTCTTGTGTGCTCAACTAAGCTTCTACAAGTGGATTCAACCTAGCTAAAACATGTTTCTTGCATCTACAAGGCTTTTATGTGAGGGAGCTTGCATATTTTTCATGTTTATGTTTATGTCAAATATTTAAATTTCTTGTATTGTTGATTATAGCTATGGAAGTGGTTATTTTTGCTTGGTATACAACCTTTAGAACCTATAGAGCTCTCTTTTGAAGCTTGATAACAACTAGAATGGTTGAATGCACAAATCAAATGAAAAAGGCAATGAATAGTGCCTAAATCTAGGGTTTTGCTTTAAGTTGTTATTTAGATTGAATTGAAGCTACCTATAGGTGCTCTAGATGTATTTGAAACTAGTTAAATGCTCATGTGTAGCTAATTTACCCAGAAATTGACTAAATTGCAACTTTAGCTAAATTTAAAAAGGGGTTTTTCCGTAAAATGTAATCCAAGCACAATTGAACTTTAGATTAGGTATATCCACCAAGCATGGAAGCACTTTTGGTGCTTTCGTTGCGTTAAATTGAGGGTCGGTTAGGGTAGTTGTAGTTAAAACCTACTCGGGGCCTTCCCGAGCTTTTGTCTCCAAAGCGAGTTTTCAAGGCTTGGATAGGTGTCTTTTGGTATCCTTAGGGATGTCGTATGGTTGGTTTATAGAATTGGAACCTTGAATTGCTTATGGAAGTAGAATTGGCTAGTTGACAAAGGGAAAAATGTGAGATTTGGTTGTTTTAGTACTTGTATGAGCTTGTAGTTGCTTGTTTTGTGTCTATATGCATGTCTAATGTAGATTCAAGCCATTTGTAGAGTTTCGTAAAAAATGTGTTGATGACCCCTTTGTGCACATATATAGTTATTTTCGTGTTTAATCCTTATATCTAGTTATAATGTTCATATTGCTTGTATTTAATGTTGCATGAGTGAAGTTATGCTTAAGACTTGTACACTAGACTACTAGAATGGTTACTTGGAACATATGTTAAGTTAAAGCATATAAGGTGGCATCTTGTTAAAGATAGAATTTTAATAGGTATTGTATGCTAAATGAGTGAGCCTATAAGTTAGCTAACCTAGAGGAATAATTGATAAATGTTGTAGTTAAAAAATAATTGAAGTAATGTTTGGTCTTAGGTACAAGGTGATTAAGAGTTATGTGAATATAATCTTGTATCTTGGAGCTCGGTAAAGGTGAGGGAGTCTTCAATCCTTTTGTGCATCTTAGTTTATTTCATTGTTTTAGATTATACGATTTAGTTAATTGATAAAGTTTATATGTACCATTTACTTGTTATCTCGTGGTTTCCCGTGATATCTTGTGTTTCCTCATGTTTATTTGATATTATCTCGTGAATTCTTGAATTTGTGCCGGGTTGTTCAGCCTTTTCGGACATGGTAGTGTCGAGAAACTCCGGGCAACATTGGGCTGTCGGTCTCCCTCGACTACCATGGTGCCTATTCCTTTTCTCGTCGAGTATACCCCATTACCCAAGAGGTGTAGTTCACCTCGTTGGGGCATATGGACCTACCTCAGAAGAAATGGGTCGTAGGATCAGGGTACATCTGGAGTACACTATTTGGAGGAATAATGGGTTTACTGGCACTTGCTTGAAGATCATGATTCGTGGTTTGAGATCGAAGACAAGAAGATTAACCGTATCCTTTTAACTATGTTTAATGCTTTATTCAATTGTCTTGGTATATTGTGTTACTTGAGTTAATTGTTTTATTGATGCATTGCACGAACTGATTTTCGAAAACTCCTAGGTTTACTGTTATTCCCCTCCCTCACTAAGTAACTTTGGTTACTCATTCCTCTTTTCAACATATTTCGGGAAAAGCTGAGATTGGATGTTATGTGCTGGACTATGTGCAGAAAGTGCAAGTTGCTGCTCCTACGTGTTCTATTTTGAGACCTTAGAACCTTGTGTAAACTCCTATTGTCCTGGAAGTTTATAATGTAATGTAAAGTTATAAGCATGTATAAGTTGGTAGTTATGAGTAGATTGTAATAACTTATGATTTACTTTTGATGCTCAAAGGATTTGCTTGCTTGTGTGATTAATAATGTTGGTTGGTTGGACTTAATATATAAGAAAGATTCATAATTAAAGTTAGAGTGGTATGACAAGTGAATTTAAAAGATAAGATTTCAATGGAATTTACCTTGCATGCTTGTATGTTATGTTGTTGGGTTTCCAAGGCTCGGATGGTCTTGAGGAGTTCGTTGCATGTGATAACATTGAAAGATGGGATTGAATTTTGGAGTTGGATTATGGTTTTGAGGATAACTTTACAGTTTGCAGGTGAACTGATAGCCCTATAAACAGGGGAGACTCTGTCCATTTTTTCTCGTTTTTCGTGACTTGGGTATTGGAATCGGGAACTCCGGTCTCGAGAGGGATCGGGGCGTTTCAATCTCAACTTGAATCATATTTGTTTTGCTGACGACTTACTTATTTTTGCTAAGGTAGATATCACATCTCTATCCATCATCAAGGAAGGGCTTGGGTTGTTCCTGTCACATCCCCAACCCAACCTATAGAGGCTAGACTAGGGTGTGAACTAATTGTTCTCGTTATATTACAGCTAAAACTGATTGACGAAGGTTAAGCTTATCCGTTAGACTAGAACTCCAAAAGTTTTTCGGAAAATCGGCAGCATAACGGCTGTAATTGGGCTATTTTGTTTGACCTAATTTTCTAAACGCCTTAAAACTTTCAATCCCAAATTCGATTCCAACTAAGATTACTATTTATCACCACCTGATATGCCTACTATTTATCTCAAGGTCTCGTTTGATTAACACCTAGCATGATAACTATATCCCGTTTATTTGTTAATTCCTATTACACAAGTGTCTGATATCCCTTAGCCTACAAATGTGTACCTTCTTAAGATTGGATAAATTCATTTTACTTGGTTCTTTCCCTAATACTTCATAAGCCTGTGGTAGCTACTAATCAAAGTGGTGATAGCAAAACGACCAAAAGAGTATCTGTCTAGTTATAGTCAGTACAAACCAAAATTAGACCCCAAATTACAACGGGGGTCATTTACAATAACAACGACAAACAACATTAGAGATAGTCTTCAAAACAAACATATCGTTCACAAAATAGCCACAATCAAGTAAGGCACGTAGGGCAGGCAATCTCTCCAAGGAGTCATCAATAGGCACGTTATCCTCGGGTACCTGTTCTTGATCTTCTTCACTTGTAATGATAAAAGAGGGTGAGTCCTTATGAACTCAGAGAGGGGGAACGAGAAATATGTTTTGAAAGCCCTTTTTTTCCGGTTAAACTATGAAAAACCCTTTTTGAAAGCATGACATATAACACAAGTAAGTTTATAATATAATATAAATATAAACGAATACAATTACCCGTCTTTCCTCCCCGAGGTCCTCTAGGAACCAAGCGAGAGTACTTAATCACATAGTGAAAAGGATACGATGAGCTTTTGCTCTCAATTCATTTCCAATAACAGTTGTTGCGGCCGACTTCGAATCATCCACTTATCACGCCCAATGGGTGTACTCCGGATGTACCCCGAAATCTTACGACCCAACTCTCCGAGGAAGTCTAGCCCCCAAGCGAGAGAGGGAATTGGACCATGGTAGTCACGGTAGCACCGGCAAGCCCGATGCCGCCTAGTGTGCGTGAAACGCTACCATGCCAGAAAGAAAGGTTGCAACCTTATATGCAATGCACAATTATAACATTTAACATATCACATTAGGAGGACAACAAAGTAGGTTGCCTCCGACCAATTATAAGATCGCACATAGACAGGTAAACACATGAGGCGTGCTTAACGTGAATTTTCATTTTGTAAAACATGTGGAGTCATATGAACATTAAACGGGCAGCAGAGTAACACATATAAATCAAGTCATATAACTCATTTCGGGGTTCACGTATCAAGTCATAAGATTATACAAGCATGCAATGATGTCTACAAGAGATCGGGTGCAAGAAAAGTCTACTTATCAACATGTAATCACCGGGAATCACATTTGGAGCTATAAGGACAACTACAGGCAGCCTATTAACCACACAATTTAACATGTTTAACCATAAAATCATTTCTTAGTAAAAGGTCAATAGCATTAGGGCCTCAATTCCGTGTTTGAACATGCGGTTAAGTAAACCATTCATCAATTAACGGTCCCAAGTCATACATCAATCAAATTAAGCAACCTCAACCAGCCACAACAGTCCACACAACATCAGAGTGTCACAATTCCAAGCATTCAATACCTCAAGCAAGGTTTCACATGATTATAAGCATATCACTAAACAAATACCTCACTGCAATGGTCTTTTTCCCACATTCGATTAGAAAAACAAACATTCTCCAATTTTAGTGAATCAAGTGTCAATTTGAATCTTAATGAGTGATTTAAATCTTGGAACAAACCTTGCATCATTTGAAGTTCGGGCTTAGGAGTTATGGCCAAAACCGTGAGACTACGCAAAACTGTCCAGTTTTAGACACATTACGATTTTTGCTATTTTTGAGGGTCTTAGAGTCATAATTGGTTTTGGTCTATTTCTGACAAAAATGTCTAGAACTCCAAAATCTAGCAAAATACCAATTGTCATGCATTTTTGACATCATTTTCTAGACTAAAATATCTTCGTTCTACAAAGTCAGAAGGCTGCCAGATTCTATTTCAAATTTCCAATTTCTCCAGATTTAGATACTTTCCAATATTTTGCCATTTTGGGGGTCCTAGAGCCAAAATTGGCCTTGGCATATTTCTACAAAAAATGCTCAGAACTGGCAAAACTAGTCACCTACCGATTTTCACTCATTTTCAACATCATTTACAAGGCCAAATGCACTTCATCCTACCAAGTCAGAAATCTGACAGCTACTCGATTATTACCTATCTTCAAGTTCTAGCCAAAAATCTAGCCATGCATGGTCATATAAGCTCATATACACATATATACAACAACTACAGAGGTACATAAAGTCATATGAAGGCATGCATTTGATTTTTGAAAGCTTTTAAAAGAGTTTAACCCTCACCTTAGCAAGATAATAGATGAAGATGCACAATGCTCTTGAAGATGCACAAAAAGGTCTTCTCTCCTTGCTTGGCCTAGAGATAGCTTGTGGTTCTTTAATTCCTAGCTTAGTTATCATGTTCTTAGTATGTGCATGTGGTTAGAACAAAAGGAAATGAAAGAAAAGCTATCAAAACATACCTAGGGCCGAAATGAAGAGTTCTATGGGCTTGCATGCGTCTTTTGAGCTAGCTATTTGCTTTCCTTTTCTTTGGATGATGCTTGTGTGTTATGGAGAGAAATTTTCAGTCTTGGAAGCTCATGAACATGCTAAGGCCGAGAGATAGAGAGGAGATGAGAGCTTGAGAGAATGTTAAGAGCAAATGAGGTTGAAGTTGCTTGAAAATGTTTTGAATGTGCTTGTGTCGGCCTAAAGCTTCACAAAATTCTGATTTGTGTCATCTAAAGCATGTTTTGAATTGTTTTTTGGCATGGCATTGCAAGGGCCGATACAAGCATGTATGGTGGTGTGTTTTTGGAGTTTTCTATGCATTGTTTGAAGTGATTATGTCATAGTTTGTCTAGGAATGTTTTAATTTATGCAAACGCTTGTCAACTTGCAAGATATGGTCGGCCAAGGCAAGTGAAAATTCTGAATTTTTGTCATGTTTTGAGCTTTATTTTATTGTAGGTTGATGTGGTATTTTAGGTGCTTGGAATTTGCAAAGAATAAGGAATAAAGAATGAAGAATGTTTAGTGTTTAGTGAAATTTTGTCTTCTAGTGCATTGACTTAGGATTAAAATATAGTTAGTGGAGTTTGTAGTATTATTCTATAGTCTAGTGCTTCGTGTAGGATGCTTTCTTGATTAGCGTGTGGGCATGTTTTTCTAGGTCTAGGACACGCACTACGAGATAAGACACGAACTACGAGACGAATGCACGTATTCCAAGTAAATGCACGCAACTCTAAATGAATGCACGTAAATCAAGACACGACTCTTAAACCTAGGTCAAGGCATGCAATTCAAGGTTAGGGCACACAAAATAAGGTATCGCACACAAATCGAGGTCAGGCCTCACAATTCCAATCTCTCTCGGGGTTACATGTTAGCAGTGAAAAAAATAACATTTTTCTGGAGGGTTGCAATGAACATCTTAGTTCTAGAATTCTTGAGGTGTTGGATTACCAGATTGGGACTTTACCAGTGAGATATTTGGGTATTCCTTTAATTGCAGGACAACTACACATTCATGATTTTAGGAGTCTGTAATACTCGAGCCCGGAACATGAAATTCTTTTATTTCTTTTCCTGAAAATTATATTTTTTTCTATATTCCATGATATTTAAATGTTATTCGTTCATTGCTGCAAAGTGCATTGCATATCAAGAGTGGTAGCTAGAAAATGATTTCTAGTCCTCAGCGAATAGTAAAAATAGTATTTTTAGAGTTTTAGTATTTCTAGTTAGTTAGCTTTAGTTTAATTGCAATTGTTGTCTTGATTTAGGCTTAATTTGCCTACAAAATAAACTAGTTGACCATTTTAATTAGTCCTGACCACCCATTGACCCTTTGACTTAGTAGTTGTCATCTTTTTATACATAATACAAGCAAAAGAAAGCACAAAAGCTGGAAAAAAAGAGGGGAAAGCCGAGAGGTCCAAGGAAGAAAAGAAAAAAAAGATTTTCAAGCCAAATCTTCAAATGTTCGCGTGGGCTTGCACAGGATCATTTTTTAGGCTTTCAACGTTGTTTTCCTAGCATCTAGTAGCGTCTAAGGTGAGGGATGCATCGTTATTTGCGCATTTGAAATAGTTGTATCTAAACTTTAATTTTTGAGATTTGTGCGTAGATCGTTATTTTAACTGTTTTGTTGCTTGGAGAATGTTCCTTGATGATTGAAGAATATGTATTTATGAGTTTTTAACATTTTCTGTTGTTGAATTTGGCTATTACAATTTAAATTGTTAATGGAATAGTAAATTATAAATAGTAAAACTCTCGTTTTTCAATCTGGTTCCGAATTGCGGTCTCTTGATATAGAAAGGTGCTAGATATGCTATAATGCTTAAATGTATGGTTTATTTGGGTTGTATAATGGAAAAACGGAGAAAAATGCCTTGGATCATGTTGGCGTCATTTTGGTCGAGTTTGTCGGTTTCTCATTTTGCGTGATGGCATTGTCTCGAGAGGCCATGGAAGCACTTTTGGTGTGGTTATGGTGTTGGTTGGGTATTTGGTTAGGGTAGCTGTAGTTCAAACGAGCAAAGGGGAAAATCGGAGCTTTGCTGGAATTCTAGGTTAAAGTAAGGTTTCGTGGCTTTTAGTCGTGCCTTACAGTGTTCTAGGATGAGTGGTGAAGTCGGTTTTCAAAACTCGTGGCTCGTTTGGAAGTAGGAGCATTTTGAAAGTTGGGGCCATTATGTGTTTTGTTGGTTTTTATAATGCTTTGGCCTTTAGAATGCTTATTGTTGCTTATTATGCTTGTTGCAGTTGCTTGTGATTGAAATGTATGTCAATTGTTGCTATTGCGTGCGAGGGTAACCTATTTTGTTATTCTCCCACGTATGGCCTATCACTCGATTGTTGCATTGCATATTGTATTGTATTTACAGAGTCAGGCGCGGTTGTGATGAGTCTCTCTAGGTAGCCTTGGGTTGCCAGGGTTGGTTGCTCTAGCCTCGTGTCCTATTCCCTTTCTTGCTTGGGTTGCCTCCCAGGAAGATTTGGGTCGTAGACTGATTGGGTACTTTCGGCATATTCCAAACTGAAGTTATAAGGTGGTTGGGCTAGCGCGTCGTCATCGGATTCGTGAATTGAAGTTGCTCGTGGAAAGTGAATTGTATCCTTTAATTGAGTGGTTATAGCCATGGTGCTCAAAATGCTTGTCTTGACTTATTTGATTGGTTTAAATCTTGTTGTACTTAAATGTTTGGATTGATTGACCTACTTGACTATTTGCATTGCACTCTTCTCTCACCTCCGTCCCATGAGACCGTTAACCCTCGCTGAGCAATAGTTTTGCTAATCCCTTTCTATACTATGTTCTACAGGAGTAGTTGAGGCTATTCCTATTGAAGTGGTTGAGGAGGATGAGGAGCAAGTGGATGTGGTTCCTTGATTGCACTTTTTTTGCTTAGCTGGTGGTTGGTTGCTAGACTTTTGTGGCAGGCCATGCTTGATGTACATATTGCTTGGTTGTCGCTTTATTTTGAGGCTTTGTAACCTTGTATGTAGTTTCTATTTTGAGGCCTCTATGGTCTTGTATTGTATAAGCTAAAAGGTTGTAAAGTTGTAAAGACTGTACTCGAGTAACTAGTGAACGGATTGCATGCTAATGACTTTAACTGTTTAGTGGCATAAGTACCTGTGTAGTATGCATGACATCTTGGGCTTTTGTCAAGTTGGTTAATGAAAGAATGTATGTTTACAAAGGAAGTTGTCTTGTTTCAAATGAATATTGTAGTTCCTGCGTGTATTCTATTAAATGTAGGGTTTTCGGATCGTCCACGGTACATAAGAGACTCCGTCTGTGTGTCGGGTCTGAACTTTGCCTTTTGCAGGGTCGGGTCGGGGCATGACATCTTAAGTGGTATCAGAGCATGATAGTATTGCATGAGCTAGGATATGTTTCTCGGTCTGTGGGGTAAAGGTCTAAATGGTAAAGTGTTATTGCGTGATAGTTAAGTGAAAAGTGTTATAGTATGATTATGTGAACTTGGAATGTTTATGTGCTTAAGTGAACTAGTTTGACATGTCAATTGCGTGTTATGTGAATTTTATGATAGGATATCTGATTGTTATTGACTTGAGTGTCATCTAATCTTATGTGTTATATTTTTGTCTATAAATTGCTTTTATATGTTGTCACAGCTACTGTAAGTTGTTACTATGGCACCACGTCGTCGTACTCGGGGTCAAGAGGCAGAGGCAGAGGAAGAGGCAGCAGAACAGGGGCAACAACTGATGCTTGAACAGTTTATAGCTACTATGACCGCTGCAGTTGATCGGATTACTCAGGTATTGCATGAACAGAGGCAGGAGCGGAATAATAATCCCCAGGGAAATCAAGTTAATCCTAGTGGACAGGGGCATAGGGTTGAGAACAATCAATTGGAGAAATTCCTTAGGCACGAGCCGAATAAGTTCTTCGGAGAGCCGGATGACGAGACAGCCGAGAAATGGCTTAACTGTGTTGAGAAGATTTATTTTGCCTTGGGATACATTGACGAGAGAAAGATAGCATATGCAGTATTCCTATTTGAGGGTAACGCAAAACTGTGGTGGAACACTGTTAGGTTGAGGTGGGACTGTGAGGATGTTCCGCATTTGTGGGATGACTTCATGAGTGAGTTTCGGGACAAGTATATTCCCGAGATGACTAGGGAAAGGCGGGAAGAGGAGTTTGTGAGCCTGAAGTAGGGAAACATGACTGTCGCATAGTATGAGGCCAGATTTGTCAGATTGTCGAGATATATGCCTGAGCACCGTGCAGCCGGCTAGGAGGATGATTAACAAGTTTGTCTGTGGGTTGAGAATGGATATACAATTGCATTTGACTGGGCAGACTTATTGTGATACCCAGAACCCAACATATAATTAGTGATATCTATTTGCATATAAATGAGTTTTATTTTGGATAATAATATAAACTTAAGTGATTAATTTAGCTCAAGTCATTTGTTTTTGAATTATTTTTATCTTTCTTTTAAAAATACTCAATAATACTTGAATTAATTATTTTAAATAAGTATTAACTATGTTATTATATTTAATACTAGATTTTATTTTCTTGTATTTAATTAAGTGTTTATTTTACTTAACCTATTTATTTTAAGTACTATTTTCTTATTTCTTCCAAAAGTATTCAAATAATTTTTACATTGATTAATTAAAAATATTATTAAATATTTTTATTTTTTTATGATAATTAGATTCAGTTTCTTACATTTAATTAAGTGTCATATTAAATGTTAACATTTAATTGCATTTGATTACATGTTTATATTAATTTATTCACTCAAATCTTGGCATTATTTTCATAAACTTTTCAAAGGTATTCAAATTATATTTAAATTAAGTATATGAAATGAATATTAGTTATTTTTATTATTTATAGTAATCGGATTCATTTCCAAGCACTTATTTGCTTTACTTTCAAATAAATGAAAAAGTAGCTCCGAGCCCGGAGTGAATTTTGAAACTATTTTACTTTTTAAAATTATATTTTTATATTGTTCCTTATCATTTTAATAGCGATCGTTCATTGACCGTTTGATCGTAGCGCATCAAAAACGAGAGTTAGGGAATTATTTATATTTTCCCGTGATTAGAGTTTTTAGTCTATTTTTAGTTGTTTTTCATTTAATTACATTGTTTTAACTTGAGCTAGACCAAATGTTAATCAAAATAGCCTTATTTGAACATTTTAACTTGAATTTTGACTTTGTCAAAAGACCAAAATGCCCTTGAGCCTTTGTCATCTTTTAAATAAATAAAACAAGGCAAAATTGTCATCAAAACAAAACCCAAAATGCCTCCCAAGTCCCTCCCCACCATGGGCAAAACTCAAGGGAAAGAAAAAAAAGATTTTTTTTTTTGCATTTTTAGGTAATCTTGCATGGAATTGCTCGAGGATCGTGGCTCGGGTCTTTGCAAGGCTTCCTCTTTAATCTCTGTGAGGGTTTTCATGGTTTTGCGCATGTTTTACGGAATTTGATTTTTGTTTCAATTTTTCAGATTTGATATATATTGTGTTATAATGCCTGTTATTGCTTGAAATAACTTAGGGTTCATAGAGGATTGCTTGTTAGTTATTTAGCAATTTTTACGGCTAGAATTGCGTATTTGAAATAGGGAAGAACGTGAATAGTAAAAATAAATAGTAAAACCCTAGATTTTCATATTTTTGATCCGAAACGCGTTGTCTTGATTTGGTTAGGTGCCATTAATGTTAGAAAGATTAAATATGCAATAAAAACGAGGTCCACTTTGTTAAAATTGGAAATTAGACATTGAAACGTAAAGGGGTTGTTTGACCAAGTGTAGACCATACTCAAATTAAGTTGGGGGTTTGGCTATTGAGGGTATGGAAGCACTTTTGGGGCTGTTATGGAGTAAAGTGAGTGTTCGGTTAGCATAGCTGTAGTTCAAACGTAGTAGGTGGACTTTCGGGCTTCGGTTGGAAAAGTGAGGTTTCATGCCATAGAAACATGCCTTGTAGTGCTTAAATGAGGGTAGCGAAATCGGTTTCCTAATCCCGTAGTTCGTTTGCTCCTAGTTACTTTTGGAAGTTAAAGATTTAATAGTAAAATTTGTCATTTTTCATGTTTGAACTGCTGTTGCTTGTTTAATCGATGTTATTGTTGCTAATATTGATAGTCATGCTTGAAATGTTAATTGATTGCTATAAATTGAGTGTACGTGCTGGTTGTATTGAACATTGACTTTAACCTGCACTTTGGTGCCTCGCTCGTTTATTGCTTGTATCTCGTATTGCATTACATAGTATCAAGCGCGTGAATGATGGGCCTTTCTGGGCAGTCTCGGGCTGCCAGGGTTGGGTTGCCCTAGCTCCGTGTCCTATTCCCATTCTCGCTAGGGATGCCACCTTGGGAGATTTGGGTCGTAGATATGTCAGGGTACGTCCGGAGTACACCCAGTCGAAGTTATAAGGTGGATGCGCGCTTATTGTCATCGTAGTCAACATCAAGCTCGAGATTGATGTATCACTTGTGGAATCGAACCGCTTAGTACATTACACGTATGAGTGAACCATAGCCTTCAAAGTGTGGTATAACTTTGATTGGTTATGTTAATGCTTTGCTTGATTGTTTTCTTTATTGATTTAAATGTTCGTATTGATCGTATCTCTTTATTTGGTTATATTGCTTAACTGCTTCTATTTGCATTGCACAATCTTCTTCTCTCTCCACCTCGATATTTGTTCCGCCCTCACTAAGTATACGTGTTGTGTATACTCACTCCTTACCACCACATTTCAGGTATTGTAGTGTCATAAGGAATGTTCGTGCTTGTGTTGATTGCTCTTGCCTGGTAGTCAATGTGCTACGTGGTGTGGCTTGCAAAGATATTATTTTGAGTTGTTTAAAATCAATGTATAAAGAAAAGTCATTTAAGTTTGTGTAATAAGTTAATGAGTTTTGGGTTCAATGCATGTTTGTAGTTGTCTTAAGGAGAAGAGTTAGGATATTCGTGTAACTAGTGGAACTATATTTGTTGTATATATTTGTTGTGAACCAAGTCTCGGATGGCCTTGAGGTGTTTGTATGTTTGGACACGGTACTGGTCCATTTATGTACTATTTGCAGGTTTTTATTTTGCCTAGAAACAGGGGAGACTCCGTCCGTTTTCCCTAAATATTGTGCCCGGGTTTGGAATTGGGTTGCGATTAGATTGATTAATAGAATTCTCGGTCTTGCGAGGGGCCGGGGTGTTACAAGTGGTATCAGAGCTGGCTGAGACAGCTCTCAGCAGGGACAAGGTCCTCGGTCTGTCGGGTAGCAACCTTTGAATGTGTGCTTGTTAAGTGTGTCTTGAAAGTGTATGTCTGTATGTGAGATTTTGTGTCTTGACTTGAAAGTGTGCACCTACGTGATATAGTTATGTGTTATGTGTTAAATGTGTGCAAAGTGAAGTGAAGTTGCATTGAATCGAACTCATGAATCAAATCGACCTTGTGAATTGTTAATTGCTTGAATTATTGCTTGTAATGTGTGTATATGAATGTCTTGAATTGGTTGTTCCGTGATTTGAATTGGTTATTTTGTGATTGAATTGATTGTCGTGCTTGAATGACTTTGGTGATTAAACTGTTTTTATAAACTCTTTTATAAACATGCTTGCATAATAGTTTAAAGCATATATGCATAAATGTGATATCTTGTCATTCATTCATGGCCCGTTGAAATGGTAAGAAAGACTTCTTCCTCCCCCTGAAGAGAGATGATTAGTAGCAGGCCTCCAAGTTGTGTGGACTAGCAGGAATAAGAAGTATTTGGTTAGCCTTTATTTGGGAGTTGGTGTTTGTCTTTGAAGCACTGTTACTAGCATTCTTCTAAGGCTTTCCTTTGTGGTTGGCAATCATAAAAGGATAACTTTCTTTGGGGTTCTATATGACGGCTCTTGGGAGCATTCTTTTGGTATTCTCTTACTGGGTTTCCTTATTGGTAAGTTTGTACGAAGTTCTCACTTGGCAAACAGTGAAAAGGCCTCGGAATTTGGTTTTGTATGATGTGCACCTTCTCGGGAATCTCACTCGGGTTTCTCATCTAACTGGGAAAACTATATTTGTTATTTAACTTGACTATCTTATTAGACACGTGATAATTTCTCTAGTATTTCTTTTGGCCTTCTTCTCAGCATTTGATAGTGGTACTCGGAATCTAATTGGTTATCCTGTTGGGTATTTCACTCGAGGACTATATCAATGTATTGGTATATATAGGCGAACATACAGGATTCCTTGTTCAGGGACATATGGGAGTTATTATTTGAAAGATTTCTCTGGAACTTTTTGAAGTATGTTTGACTGGGTTTTCTTAGTATTTCCTCAGCACTCCTAACAGAGAATTCTTCTATGGTATTCATGACCAGCGGGGTACTTCTTCGGACCTCTGAATGGGGTCTTCCTTTGAGCCTTTATTTGGCTTCTTGCTTAGGAGTTCTCAGGTGGTAATAGTTGAACTTCTACTAGAGATTCGTATGTGGGGTATTCTTTCGGTATTTTCTTGTCATTATTATGCGGTATTGGTATTATCTACAGTACCTTTGCTTTAGTCTTTATTGGTAATATCTTGTTGCTCTTAGTTGGGATTTTATTCTTTTTCGGTATTCTTGATCTGCGGGATTCATATTCGGATCTCTAACTGGCATTTCTATCGGAGTCTAATTTGGCCTTATTATTTTGGTATTTTCGGCCGGTACTATTAGGGGTTCTTAGTCGAGGTTTTCTTCTAGGTGTTCTTATTTAGTGTATTGCTCAGCAACCGATGAAGATTAGTCAGAGTTGGAAGTCAGATGATGCAGAGTTCTATTGGAAGAAGAATTGTGAGGACATAATTGTTTTAAGGGGAGAAGGATGTGATACCCCAAACCCAGCATATAGTTAGTGATATCTATTTGCATATAGATGAGTTTTATTTTGGATAATAGTATAAACTTAAGTGATTAATTTAGCTCAAGTCATTTGTTTTTGTATTATTTTCATATTTCTTTTAAAAATACTCAATAATACTTGAATTAATTATTTTAAATAAGTGTTAACTATATTATTATATTTAATACTCGATTTTATTTTCTTGTATTTAATTAAGTATTTATTTTACTTAACCTATTTATTTTAAGTACTATTTCATATTTCTTCCAAAAGTATTCAAATAATTTTTACATTGATTAATTAAAAATATTATTAACTATTTTTATTTTTTTTATAGTAATTAGATTTAGTTTCTTACATTTAATTAAGTGTCATATTAAATGTTAAGATTTAATTGCATTTGATTACATATTTATATTAATTTATTCACTCAAATCTTGGCATTATTTTTATAAACTTTTCAAAGGTATTCAAATTATATTTAAATTAAGTATATGAAATGATTATTAGTTATTTTTATTATTTATAGTAATCGGATTCATTTCCAAGCACTTGTTTGCTTTACTTTCAAATAAATGAAAAAGTAGCTCCGAGCCCGGAGTGAATTTTGAAACTATTTTACTTTTTAAAATTATATTTTTATATTGTTCCTTATCATTTTAATAGCGATCGTTCATTGACTGTTTGATTGTAGCGCATCGAAAACTAGAGTTAGAAAATTGTTTATATTTTCCCGTGATTAGTGTTTTTAGTCTAGTTTTAGTTATTTTTCATTTAATTGCATTGTTTTAACTTGAGCTAGACCAAATGCTAATCAAAATAGCCTTATTTGACCATTTTAACTTGAATTTTGACTTTGTCAAAAGACCAAAATGCCCTTGAGCCTTTGTCATCTTTTAAATAAATAAAACAAGACAAAATTGTCATCAAAACAAAACCCAAAATGCTTCCCAAGTCCCTCCCTCCCCCCCCCCCCTGGCCGAAACTCAAGGGAAAGAAAAAAAAGAGTTGTTTTGTATTTTTAGGCTATAATCTTGCATGGAATTGCTCGGGGATCGTGGCTCAGGTCTTTTCAAGGCTTTCTCTTCAATCTCTGTGAGGTTTTTCATTATTTTGAGCATGTTTTACGGAATTTGATTTTTGTTTCAATTTTTCAAATTTGATATATATTGTGTTATAATGCCTGTTATTGCTTGAAATAACTTCCTTAGGGTTCGTAGAGCATTGGTTGTTAATTATTAAGCAATTTTTACGACTAGAATTGCGTATTTGAATTAGGGAAGAATGTGAATAGTAAAAATAAATAGTAAAACCCTAGATTTTCATATTTTTGATCCGAAACACATTTTCTTGATTTGGTTAGGTGCCATTAATGTTAGAAAGATTAAATGTGCAATAAAAACGAGGTCCAATTTGTTAAAATTGAAAATTAAACATTGAACCGTAAAGGGGCCGTTTGACCAAGTGTTTACTGAACTCGAATTGAGTTGGGGGTTTGTCGATTAAGGGTATGGAAGCACTTTTGGCGCTATTATGGCGTTGATTGAGTGTCCGGTTTGCATAGCTGTAGTTCAAACGCGGTAGGTGGACTTTCGGGCTTCGGTTGGGAAAGTGAGGTTTCGTGCCATAGAAACATGCCTTGTAGTGCCTAAATGAGGGTAGCGAAGTCGGTATCCTAATCCCGTAGTTCGTGTGCTCGTAGTTAATTTTGGAAGTTAGCGATTGAATAGTAAAATTTGTCATTTTTCGTGTTTGAATTGCTATTGCTTGTTTAATCGATGTTATTGTTGCTAATATTGATAGTCATGCTTGAAATGTTAATTGATTGCTATAAATTGAGTGTACGTGCTTGTTGTATTGAATATTGACTTTAACTTGCACTTTGGTGCCTCGCTCGTTTATTGCTTGTATCTCGTATTGCATTGCATAGTGTCGGGCGCGTGAGTGATGGGCCTTCCTAGGCAGTCTCGGGCTGCCAGGGTTGGGTTGCCCTAGCTCCGTGTCCTATTCCCATTCTCGCTAGGGATGCTGTAGGGGGAGATTTGGGTCGTAGATGTGTCAGGATACGTCCGAAGTACACCTAGTCGAAGTTATAAGGTGGATGCACGCTTATTGTCATCGTAGCCAACATCCAGCTCGAGATTGATCTATCACTTGTAGAATCGAATCGCTTGGTACATTGCTCGTATGACTGAACCATAGCCTTCAAAGTGTGGTATAGCTTTGATTGGTTATGTTAATGCTTTGCTTGATTGTTTTCTTTATTGATTTAAATGTTCGTATTGATCGTATCTCTTTATTTGGTTATATTGCTTAATTGCTTCTATTTGCATTGCACGATCTTCTTCTCTCTCCACCTCGATATCTGTCTCGCCCTCACTGAGTATACGTGCTGTGTATACTCACTCCTTACCACCACATTTTAGGTATTGCAGTGTTAGAAGGAATGTTCGTGCTTGTGTTGATTGCTCTTGCCTAGAAGTCAGTGTGCTACGTGGTCTGGCTTGCAAAGATGTTATTTTGAGTTGTTTAAAATCAATGTATAAAGAAAAGTCATTTAAGTTTGTGTAATAAGTTAATGAGTTTTGGGTTCAATGCATCTTTGTAGTTGTCTTAAGGAGAAGAGTTAGGATAGTCGTGTAACTTGTGGAACTATATTTGTTGTATATATTTGTTGTGAACCAAGGCTCGGATGGCCTTGAGATGTTTGTATGTTTGGACATGGTACTGATCCATTTATGTACTGTTTGCAGGTTTTGATTTTGCCTAGAAACAGGAGAGATTCCGTCCGTTTTCCTTAAATATTATGCTCGGATTTGGAATTGGGTTGCGATTAGATTGATTAATAGAATTCTCAGTCTTACGAGGGGCCGCGGTGTTACACTTATGCTACTTATTCAGAGGCATTTCAAGCAGCCTCGAAGTTTGAGAAACGAAAGTCAGAGATGATAGCTGAGAGTAGCCAGCCGAGTAAGAAACAGTACTTGGGCCAGAGCAGCCAGAGTCAGCAGAGGCAGTATCAGACTTTTGTTTAGGTTCCTCAGCAGCGCCCGTATCAGCCTCAGTATCAGATTCAGGTAAGACCAGCTATGACTAGACCTCAGCAGGGAGGTACAGCTACTACTATTGTCAGAGCCACCGCATCTACGGGAGGTACTGTTGTAAGACAAAATCAACAGTGCAACTTTTGTAATCGATCGGGGCACATTGAAGCTAACTGCTAGAGGAAGAGTGGTAAGTGCACTGGTTGTGGAAGCGATCAATATAGGGTGAAGGATTGCCCTAAGTTTAAGAATGTTCAGGGTTGTACTAGAGGCCAAGGTGTGCAGAACAAGGCTGCAGGTGCAGGATCGACACAGAGGGTTCAGGCTAGAGTCTTTACCCTAGATGCGGAGGAGTTACCCGATACCATAGCAAAAGTGGAAGGTACATTTCGTCTCAATACTCAGCCAGTTAAAGTTTTGATTGATCCCGAGTCTATGCATTCGTTTATAACTCCTGCATGTGCACAATCTGTGAATGTTAGCGTTGATAAATTGCCACATAAAGTTGAAGTCAGTACACCTTTAGGCGCAAAATTTGTTACTGAGTCTATTTGCAAATATTGTGATATATGTATTGAGGACCACAATTTTCCTACTGATTTAATCATACTACCCTTCCGTGACTTTGAAATCATATTGGGAATGGACTGGTTAGGGAAATACTATGCACAGTTGGACAGTAGAACAAAAATTATTTATCTTCAGATTCCTGATCAACCAGTGCTTGAGATTGTTGGGAACCGTAGGGCTACTAGAAATCCCTTTTTATCATCAATCAAGGCTTCCAAGTTGTTGAATAAAGGCTGTGTAACTTACCTAGCTTATCTAATCAATCAACCTTTTGATAAGTTGAATTTGAACGTGGTTTCAACTGTTAAGGATTTCCCTAGTGTATTTCTCGAGGAATTACCGGGTTTACCACCGGATAGGGAGATTGAGTTTGTGATTGACTTAATGCCGGGCACTGCGCAAATTTCTAGAACTCCTTATCGAATGGCACCTGCCGGACTTCAGGAATCGAAAATTCAGCTTCAGAACTTGCTTGAGAAAGGGTTTATACAACCTAGCTCTTCGCCGTGGGGTGCGCCTGTGTTGTTTGTGAAAAAGAAAGATGGCACGCTATGGTTATGCATTGATTATAGGGGACTTAATCAAGTTACGATTAAGAACAAATACCCTTGTCATTGATTAAAGAATTGTTTGACCAACTGTAGGGTACGAAAGTGTACTCGAAATTTGACTTGAGGCAGGATTACTATCAACTCAGGATTCAAAGTGATGATGTACCTAAAACAACATTCATGACCAGATATGGTCACTACGAATTTGTTGTGCTACCATTTGGGTTGACAAATGCACCAGCCGCATTCATGGACTTAATGCAGAGGGTCATTCGACCTTATTTGGATCAATTTGTCGTAATCTTTATTGACGACATTCTGGTGTATTCTAAGGATGAGGCTGAACATGAACAACATTTGAAGATTGTGCTACAGACTTTGCAAGAAAACAAGCTTTTTGCTAAGTTCAGCAAGTACAAATTCTAGTTAAATCAAATTTCTTTTCTAGGCCATATCATTTCACATCAAGGAGTTTTCATAGACCCAGCTAAGATTGAAATTGTTTCGTCCTGGAAGAGACCTGAAACTGTGTTAGAGATCCGCAGCTTTTTGGGTTTGACAGGTTACTACCAGAGGTTTGTCAAGGACTTTTCCAAAATTTCTTGGCCTTTGACCCAGTTGACTCGAAAGAAAGTTGGCTAGAACTGGGATGCTAAATGTGAATCTAGTTTCCAAGAATTGAAAATGAGACTAACTAGAGCTCCTATCCTAGCTTTACCTTATGGTACAGAAAACTTTGTCGTCTACAGTGATGCGTCTAAAGAAGGATTGGGCTGTGTTTTATGGCAGAATGGTAAGGTGATTGCCTATGCTTCTAGGAAGTTGAAACCATATGAAGTCAATTACCCTACACATGATCTTAAGTTAGCTGCAGTCGTGTTTGCTTTAAAGAAGTGGCGTCATTACCTGTGGGGTAATAAATTTAAAATTTTTACTGACCACAAGAGTCTCAAGTACTTGTGTTTACAAAAAGATTTGAATATGAGGCAGCGAAGATGGCTAGAGCTATTAAGTGGTTATAATTGTTCTATAAACTACGTGCCAGGTAAGGCCAATGTTGTTGCGGATGCTTTGGGCCGAAAGGCTACTGTTGCAAGTCTAATTATCAAGGATTGGGAGACTTTGGAGGAAATTTGCTCATGGAAGCTAGAAGCTACTGAAACTGAGATTCAGTTTACTAGTTTGCAAATTTAATCTGGGTTGTTAACACAAATTAGGGAGGCTCAGAAGACTGATCCTCAGATCTTGAGAATTCAAGAAAAAGCAAAAGGGGGAGAGTCGGAGTTTAAATTACACTCAGATGGTATCTTCAGATTCAGGGACATGGTGTGTGTTCCAGGTGATCTGACTTTGAAGAATGAGATTCTGTCCGAGGTACATAATTGAAGATATACAATTCACCCGGGCAGTACTAAAATGTACAAAGATCTGAAATAATACTTCTGGTGGAATAATATAAAGAGGGAGATTGCTGGGTATGTATCCAGGTGTTTAACTTGCCAGAGAGTTAAAGCTGAGCATCAGAGGCCAGCCGGGCTTCTGCAATCATTGTCGATTCCGCAATGGAAATGGGTACATATAACAATGGACCTTGTAACTGATTTTTCGAGATCTCCAAGAGGGTGTGATTTTGTTTGGGTTGTTGTGGACCGATTGACTAAGGTTTCACATTTCATTTCCGTGAACAAACAGGATAGCCTTGATAAACTAGTTGAGCTTTACGTTGCTAATATTGTGAGACTTCATGGTATGCCATTGAGTATAGTGTCAGATAGAGATCCCAGATTTAGATCTCGTTTCTAGCAAAAGTTACAATCGGTCATGGGAACTAAATTGAGCTTTAGTACTGCATACCATCCACTAACTGATGGCCAGTCTGAGAGAACTATCAGGATCTTAGAGGACATGCTTCGGGCATGTGTATTGGACTTTGGGAAGAATTGGGAGAAATTATTGCCTTTAGCAGAGTTCGCCTACAATAATAGTTATCAATCTACAATAGGTATGGCTCCCTACGAGGCATTGTATGGTCGTAAATGCAGATCTCTATTGTATTGGGAAGAGGTTGGAGAGATGAGAACCGTTGATCCTACTGTGTTACCTAAGATGATTAAGATAATGGATAATGTTCACCTTATTTGCCAGCGTATGCTTATCGCTCAGAGTCATCAGAAGAGTTATGCTGATAGGCACCGTCGGGATCTCGAATTTGCTTTGAATGATCGGGTGTTTCTTAAGATTTCCCCTCAAAAGGGGTTGATTCAACACGGTAAGAGTGGGAAACTTAGTCCCAGGTTTGTGGGTCCGTTTGAGATCACTAAAAAGGTAGGTCCCTTAACTTACCGTTTGGCTTTTCCTCCGAGCTTGTCGAGACTGCACGATGTTTTCCATGTGTCAATGTTAAGGAAATATCATCCAGATCATTCACATGTACTTGAACCAGAGCCTTTGCAGATTGAGGAGAAGTTAACTTATGAGGAAAAATCGATTCGAATTGTGGATTGGAAAGTTCATGAGCTTCGCAGAAAGAGTATTCCGATGGTAAAGGTTCTGAGGAGTCATCACAGGTTTGAGGAAGCAACGTGGGAGAGAGAGGACCAGGTTCAGAGTCAGTATCCGGAGTTGTTTGTCGATCAGGTAAGAATCCACGCAATTGTTTTAAGGGGGAGAGGGTGTAATACCCGAGCTCGGAACATGAAATTTTTTTGTTTCTTTTTCTAAAAATTATATTTTTTTTTCTATATTCCATGATATTTAAATGTTATTCATTCATTGCTGCAAAGTGCATTGCATATCGAGAATGGTAGCTAGAAAATGATTTCTAGTCCTCAGCCAATAGTAAAAATAGTATTTTTAGAGTTTTAGTATTTCTAGTTTGTTAGCTTTAGTTTAATTGCAATTGTTATCTTGATTTAGGCTTAATTTGCCTACAAAATAAACTAGTTGACCATTTTAATTAGCCTTGACCACCCATTGACCCTTTGACTTAGTAGTTGTCATCTTTTTATACATAATACAAGCAAAAGAAAGCACAAAAGCTGGAAAAAAAATCGGGGAAAGCCGAGAGGTCCAAGGAAGAAAAGAAAAAAAAGATTTTCAAGCCAAATCTTCAAATCTTCGCGTGGGCTTGCATGGGATCATTTCGGAGGCTTTCAACGTTGTTTTCCTAGCATCTAGTAGCGTCTAAGGTGAGGGATGTATCGTTATTTGCGCATTTGAAATAGTTGTAGCTAAACTTTAATTTTTGAGATTTGTGCGTAGATCGTTATTTTAACTGTTTTGTTGCTTGGAGAATGTTCCTTGATGATTGTAGAACATGTATTTATGAGTTTTTAACATTTTCTGCGGTTGAATTTGACTATTGCAATTTAAATTGTTAATGGAATAGTAAATTATGAATAGTAAAACCCTCGTTTTTCAATCTGGTTCCGAATTGCGGTCTCTTGATGTAGAAAGGTGCTAGATATGCTAGAATTAGTAAATGTATGGTTTATTTGGGTAGTATAATGGAAAAATAGAGAATAATGCCTTGGTTCATGTTGGGGTCATTTTGTTCGAGTTTGTCGATTTCTCGTTTTGCATAATGGCATTGTCTCAGGAGGTCATGGAAGCACTTTTGGTATGGTTATGGTATTGGTTGTGTGTTTGGTTAGGGTAGCTGTAGTTCAAACAAGCAAATGGGGAAATCGGGGCTTTGCGGGAATTCTAGGTTAAAGTAGGGTTTCGTGGCTTTTAGTCGTGCCTTACGGTGTCCTAGGATGATTGGTAAAGTCGGTTTCCAAAACTCGTGGCTCGTTTGGAAGTAGGAGCATTTTGAAAGTTGGGGGTGTTTTGTTGGTTTTTATAATGCTTTGGCTTTTAGAATGCTTATTGTTGCTTATTATGCTTGTTGCAGTTGTTTGTGATTGAAATGTATGTCAATTGTTGCTATTGCGCGCGAGGGTAATCTACTTTGTTATTCTCCCACGTATGGCTCTATCGATCGATTGTTGCATTGTATATTGTATTGTATTTAAAGAGTCAGGCGCAGTTGTGATGAGTCTCTCTGGGTAGCCTTGGGTTGCCAGGGTTGGTTGCTCTAGCCCCGTGTCCTATTCCCTTTCTTGCTTGGGTTGCCTCCCAGGAAAATTTAGGTCGTAGACTGATTGGGTACTTCTGGGGTATTCTAAACTGAAGTTATAAGGTGGTTAGGCCGGCGCGTCGTCATCGGATTCGTGAATTGAAGTTGCTCGTGGAAAGTGAATTGTATCCTTTAATTGAGTGGTTATAGCCATGGTGCTCAAAATGTTTGTCTTGACTTATTTGATTGGTTTAAATCTTGTTGTACTTAAATGTTTGGATTGATTGACCTACTTGACTATTTGCATTGCACTTTTCTCTCACCTTCGTCCCGTCAGACCGTTAACCCTCGCTGAGCAATAGTTTTTCTCATCCCTTTCTATACCATGTTCTACAGGAGTAGTTGAGGCTGTTCCTATTGAGGTGGTCGAGAATGAGGAGGAGCAAGTGGAGGTGGTTCCTTGATTGCACTTTCTTTGCTTAGTTGGTGGTTGGTTGCTAGACTTTTGTGGCGGGCCATGCTTGATGTACATGTTGCTTGGTTGTTGCTTTATTTTGAGGCTTTGTAGCCTTGTATGTAGTTTCTATTTTGAGGCCTCTATGGTCTTGTATTGTATAAGCTGAAAGGTTATAAAGTTGTAAAGACTGTACTCGAGTGATTAGTGAACGGATTGCATGCTAATGACTTTAACTGTTTAGTGGCATAAGTACCTGTATAGTATGCATGACATTTTGGGCTTTAGTCAAGTTGGTTAATGAAAGAATGTATATTTATAAAGAAAGTTGTCTTGTTTCAAATGAATATTGTGGTTATTCTATTGAATGTAGGGTTTTAGGATCGTCCACGATACAGAGGAGACTCCGTTCGTGTGTCGAGTTTGGACTTGGCCTTTTGTGGGGTCGGGTCGGGGCGTGATAGAGTCTAATGGATAAAATTGTTTATAGAATTGATGGGTGGGCTCTTAAATGGCTCTCGTTTGCTGGGGGAAAATAACTTATTAATTATGTGCTTGCTAATTTGCATGCTTACTGGGCTCTAATGTTGATCCTACCTACTGCTGTTATTAAGGAGATTGAAGCATTGTGAGCAATGGTAGAAAGGCAAGGGTTGAGTGGACTGATGTTTGTAAACCGCATAGTGAATGAGGCCTTGGTATTAAAGGTTTGGCTGATTCTAATCGTGCGTCTATTATGAAACTCTTGTGTCAAATTCTTACTAAACATGGATCCTTATGGGTTCGTTAGGTGTATGCTTACCACATTAGAAATAGAAGCCTGTGGTATATTTTAGTATCATTGCTCAATTTATTGACTCTGTCATCCCAAATTGCTATGCATCTGATCCTATTTTATGGCTGGGAGATTTTACAACTCACTCTGCTCGGAATGTCCTGCGCAAAAGAGCTCATGTCACTCCTTGGGCTCAAGTGGTTTGGTTCAAGCGTTCCATTCCTAAACATGCTTTTTGTCTTTCGCTTGTTTGGTTGGACTGTAATCCTATGAAGTACATGATGCTGGAATAGGGGTGTTGCAGAGTGACCCTTTATGTGTTTTCTGTCGTGGATGTATGGAAAGTAGAGATCATCTTTACTTTGAATGTCCCTTCACTCGCATATTATGTGTAACACCCCGATCCCTCTCGAGACCGAGAGTTCTATCAATCAATCTAATCACAACCCAATTCCAAACCCGGGCAAAATTTTTAGGGAAAGACGGACGGAGTCTCCCCTATTTCTAGGCAAAATGTAAAACCTGTAATAGCATATAAGTGGACCAGCACCATGTCCAACCATACAAACACCTCAAGGCCATCCGAGACTTGGTTCTCAACTAGCGAACACAAGTAAGTATACATTTCCAGTTTAAATGCTAACCTATCTCTTCTCATCTTTGACAAGTACATTCATGCTTGGCAACTAAACTAAACTAACTTATTGTATAAAATAGACTATCATACCATTCTAACTCTTTTCCTTTAGACATTACAAACATGCATTGAAGTTAAACTATACTAACTATATACATAAACTAGCTTATCAAACCACTTTAATAATCTATTAAAACTTAAATTACATTCCTTTTAACATTAAATACATATAATACATGAAACATACATCTTTGCATCTTTGACAACTCAAGCCACATAGCACGCAAGACAACTCTTCAAGCATGATCTTTCACGTAACCACGAACTTTCCAACTAACAAGGCATTTCCTGAAATGTGGTGGTGAGGAGTGAGTATACACAACATGTATACTCAGTGAGAGCGAGACAGTTATCGAGGTGGAGAGAAAGAAAGTCGTGCAATGCAAATAAGATAGTTCAGCAATATAACAGACATGTAAGTAATCAATATAAACAATCAATACAATAAACAATTAATAAAAGCATTAACATAACCATTCAAAGCTACACCACACTCTGAAGGACACGGTTCACTCATACGAGCAATGTACCATGCGATTCAATTCCACGAGCAACTCTCAATCACGAATCCGATGATGACGCGCCGCCCCAACTACCTTATAATTTCAGTTTGGAATACCACAGAAGTATCCAATTAATTCTACGACCCAAATCTCCCTGGGAGGCAACCCAAGCAAGAAAGGGAATAGGACATGGAGCTAGGGCAACCAACCCTGGCAACCCAAGGCCACCCAGAGAGGCCCATCACACCGCCCCTGACTCTATGAATGCAATACAATACGAGATACGAGCAATAAACGAGCAATGGCACGAAAGTGCAAATTAGTGGCGATAAACGAGATATCAAGCATTTACAATCAATAATAGCAATCAATTAACTTTACAAGCATGATTACCATTAACTTCAACAAGAACATCAACTAGACACGTAATAGCAGTTCAAGCACGAAAACGTCAAATATCACTATGCAATCCCTAACTTCCAAAGGCAATTACGAGCAAACGAGCTACGGGATTAGGAAACCGATTTCACTACATTCACTTAGGCACTACAAGGCACGTTTCTATGTCACGAAACCTCACTTTTCCAACCGAAACCCGAAAGTCCACCTACTGGGTTTGAACTACAGCTATGCTAACCAATCATTCAATCAACACCACAACAGCGCCAAAAGTGCTTCCATGCCCTCAATGGCACCTATCCAAATTAAGAAATCGCAATTCGGATTAAAATCCGAAATTCTAGGGTTTTACTATTCAAAATCACTATTCATGTTCTTTCCCAATTTCAAATACGCAATTTCAGCCGTAAAATTGCTAAATAACTAACAAGAAATGCTCTACGAACTCAAAGGAAGCTATATCAAGAAATTATAGGCATTATAACACAATATATATCAAATCTAAAAATTTGAAACAATAATCAAATTTCACAAAATATGCACAAAAGCATGAAAACCCTCACAGAGATTGAAGACCAAGACCCGCAAGGACCCGAGCCACGACCCCCGAGCAATTCCACGCAAGATTTTCGTTTAAAAATGGAAAATCAATTTTTTCTTTTCTCCTTAAACATTCGGCCAATGGGGGGGAGGACTAAATGGGAATTTTTGGTTTTGTTTGTTTTTATTTTTGCCTTGTTTTATTTTTAAAAGATGACAAAGGGAATTTTGGTCTTTTGCAAAATCAAGTTTAAGTGAAAATATGGTCAAACTAACTTATTTTGATGCCATTTAATCTAATTCAAGTTAAAACAATGCAATTAAATGAAAAACAACTAAAACTAGTTAAATTAAGCTAAAAACATTTTTCACTAAGTCCGAGGAATATTTCTCTAACTCACATTTTCGAAATGCTACGATCGAACGGTCAATAAACGATCGCTAATCAAATGATGAGCAATAATATAAAACTATAATTTTTTTTGAAACGTAGAATAGTAGAATAGTTTAAAATTCACTCCGGCTCGGAGTTACTTTTCTCATTTAATTGAAAACCGAATAATTTTAATGCAAGAATATAAAACCGATTATGAAAATAATCAAAATAATCAATATTCATTTAAAAATAAATAATTTAACTATTTCTAGAATATTTTCAAGAATTATGAAATTAATGCTAGGATACAAATAAACAAGTTAATATAAACACGTAATCAAATACAATTAAATACTAACATTTAAGTTGACACTTAATTAAATACAAGAGAATAGATCCAATTACTATAATTAATAGAAATATGTAATAATCTTTTTAATTGATCAATATAAAAATTATTGAATGCTTTTAAAAGAAATATCAAAATAGTGAAGAATGGATGATTTACCTAATTAATCATTTAATTAAATGTAGTCAAATGCCATTAAATGCATGCCGGGTTCGGGTTATCACATCCTTCCCCCCTTAAAATAATTGCGTCCTCGCAATTCTTCTTCCAATAGAACTCAGCATCATCTAAAATCCAACTCTGACTAATCTTCATCGGTTGCTGAGCAAGATAGTGAATAAGTATGCTCGTAAGAAAACCTGAATAGAAATCACAACCAAGAATGCCAAGAAAATACCAACTAAAAACTAAAGCAGAGATACTGTAGATGAAATTAACATCACATATTAATGACAAGAAGAATGCCGAAGAAATACTCCACATACGAATCTCCAATAGAAGTTCAACAAGTACCAAATAAAGAAGTCAAGGAATAGCCAGAGTAGATGCAGCACATATAAGACCAAACTTCAAGACCTCATCGCCATTTGCCGAGTGCAAACTTTACACAACTTACCACCAAGAAAGCCCAAAGTATTCCACAGCATACCGTGAGCAATATGAGATAATAAGTCTGAACAAGATTCTAAGTGTAAGACTTCCAATAGTGCCAACAAGGAAAATACTAGTAGAATGCCCACTAAGAATTCCAAAGAATACCGTAAGTAGTACTATACAATAAGTATGATAGGAATTCCAAATACCAAACCTACTGAGGAACACTAAAGAAAATACCCGAAACAATGCTATAGTAAGAAAATACCAAGGATTGCCCAATAAGTAAGTACCAAATAAATGACCACTAAGAATTCTATAGAATGCCATTGAAGAATTTCCAATAAGGGATGCCAGTAACACACCAATAAAGACCGAGACACATATGCCATAGATAATACCATACAGTAAGTCCGATTGAAAACCCAATAGCCAAGTCCATCGAGAAGTGCCAACAAAAGTTTCCAAAGAATACCCAATAAGCAAACCAAAGTATACTCCAGAGATCAGCCAAATAGAACCCCAAAAGAAGCTACTCTTTCACAACTGTTAAACATAGAGGCGGACCTTAAAGATTTGCCAATAACCGAGCTCCAAAAGCAAACACCAACTCCCAAATAAAGGCTAGTCAATTACTGCTCATTCCCGTCAATCCATATAACTTGAAGGGCCTGCTACTAACCACTTCTCTTCAGGGAAGGAAGAAGTCTTTCTTACTATTTCAACAGGACATGTATGAATGCCAAGATATCACATATATACATACATGTCTTAAACTATTATGCAAGCAAGTTTGTAAAACAGTTTGTTCAATAAAGTCACTCGAGCACGACAATCAAGTCAAGCACAACATAATCAATTCAAATCACAGCACAACCAATTCAAGACATTCCAATACACACATTACAAGCAATACTTCAAGCAACTAACAATTCACGAGGTTGATTCGATTCACGAGGTCAATTCAATAGGTCAATTCAATGTACAACTAAACACTTCACTTTACTTGAGAAACATTTAACACATAACTCATAACTATATCACATAGGTGCATACATTCAAGTCAAGACATACAATCTCACATACAAGTATACACTTTCAAAACACACTTAACAAGCACATATTCAAGGATCACTACCCACCAGACCGAGGATCCTGTCTCAACTTATGAGCTAAACAAGCTCTGATACCACCTGTAACACCCCGATCCCTCTCGAGACCGGGAGTTCTATCAATCAATCTAATCACAACCCAATTCCAAACCCGGGCAAAATTTTTAGGGAAAGACGGACAGAGTCTCCCCTGTTTCTAGGCAAAATGTAAAACCTGTAATAGCATATAAGTGGACCAGCACCGTGTCCAACCATACAAACACCTCAAGGCCATCCGAGCCTTGGTTCTCAACAAGCGAACACAAGTAAATATACATTTCCAGTTTAAATGCTAACCTATCTCTTCTCATCTTTGACAAGTACATTCATGCTTGGCAACTAAACTAAACTAACTTATTGCATAAAATAGACTATCATACCATTCTAACTCTTTTCCTTTGGACATTACAAACTTGTATTGAAGTTAAACTATACTAACTATATACATAAACTAGCTTATCAAACCACTTCAATAATCTATTAAAACTTAAATTACATTCCTTTTAACATTAAATACATACAATACATGAAACATACATCTTTGCATCTTTGACAACTCAAGCCACATAGCATGCAAGACAACTCTTCAAGCATGATCTTTCACGTAACCAAGAACTTTCCAGCTAACAAGGCATTTCCTGAAATGTGGTGGTGAGGAGTGAGTATACACAATACATACACTCAGTGAGGGCGAGACAGTTATCGAGGTGGAGAGAAAGAAAGTCGGGCAATGTAAATATGACAGTTAAGCAATATAACAGACATGTAAGCAATCAATATAAACAATCAATACAATAAACAATTAATAAAAGCATTAACATAACCATTCAAAGCTATACCACACTCTGAAGGTCACGGTTCACTCATATGATCAATGTACCATGCGATTCAATTCCACGAGCAACTCTCAATCACGAATCCGATGACGACGCGCCGGCCCAACCTCCTTATAACTTCAGTTTGGAATACCCCAGAAGTATCCAATCAATTCTATGACCTAAATCTCCCTGGGAGGCAACCCAAGCAAGAAAAGGAATAGGACACGGAGCTAGAACCAGGCAACCAACCTTGGCAACCCAAGGCTACCCAGAGAGGCCCATCACACCGCCCCTGACTCTATGAATGCAATACAATATGAGATACAAGCAATAAACGAGCAATGACACGAAAGTGCAGATTAGTGGCGATAAACGAGATATCAAGCATTTACAATCAATAATAGCAATCAATTAACTTTACAAGCATGATTACCATTAACTTCAACAAGAACATCAACTAGACACGTAATAGCAGTTCAAGCACGAAAACGTCAAATAATACTATTCAATCCCTAACTTCCAAAGGCAATTACGAGCAAACGAGCTACGGGATTAGGAAACCGATTTCACTACATTCACTTAGGCACTACAATGCACGTTTCTATGTCACGAAACCTCACTTTCCCAACTGAAACTCGAAAGTCCACCTACTGCGTTTGAACTACAGCTATGCTAACCGGTCATTCAATCAACACCACAGCAGCGCCAAAAGTGCTTCCATGCCCTCAATAGCAAAACCCCCAACTCAATTCAAGCACGGTCAACACTTGGTCAAACATCCCCTTTACATTTCTTTGTCTAATTTCCAATTTTAATAAAGGCCGGTCCGTTTTTATTGCACATTTTATCTTTCTATCACTAATGGCACCTATCCAAATCAAGAAATCGCAATTCGGATCAAAATCCAAAATTCTATGGTTTTACTATTCAAAATCACTATTCACGTTCTTTCCCAATTTCAAATACGCAATTTCAGCCGTAAAATTGTTAAATAACTATCAAACAATACTCTACGAACTCAAAGGAAACTTTATCAAGCAATTATAGGCATTATAACACATTATATATCAAATTTAAAAATTTGAAATAATAATCAAATTTCACAAAATATACACAAAAGCGTGAAAACCCTCACAGAGATTGAAGACCAAGACCCGCAAGGACCCGAGCCACGACCCCCGAGCAATTCCACGCAAAATTTTGGCTTAAAAATGGAAAATCAATTTTTTTTTCTTTTCTCCTTAAACCTTCGGCCAAGGGTAGGTGGGGACTAAATGGGAATTTTTGGTTTTGTTTGTTTTTATTTTTTCCTTTTTTTATTTTTAAAAGATGACAAATGGCATTTTGGTCTTTTGCAAAATCAAGTTTAAGTGAAAATATGGTCAAACTAACTTATTTTGATGCCATTTAATCTAATTCAAGTTAAAACAATGCAATTAAATGAAAAATAACTAAAACTAGTTAAATTAAGCTAAAAATATTTTTCACTAAGTCCGAGGAATATTTCTCTAACTCTCATTTTCAAAATACTACGATCGAACGGTCAATAAACGATCGCTAATCAAATGATGAGCAATAATATAAAACTTTAATTTTTTTGAAAAGTAGAATAGTAGAATAGTTTAAAATTCACTCCGACTCAGAGTTACTTTTCTTATTTAATTGAAAACCGAATAATTTTAATGCAAGAATATAAAACCGATTATGAAAATAATCAAAATAATCAATATTCATTTAAAAATAAATAATTTAACTATTTCTAGAATGTTTTCATGAATTATGAAATTAATGCTAGGATACAAATAAACAAGTTAATATAAACACATAATCAAATGCAATTAAACACTAACATTTAAGATGACACTTAATTAAATACAAGAGAATAGATCCAATTACTATAATTAATAGAAATAGGTAATAATATTTTAATTGATCAATATAAAAATTATTGAATGCTTTTAAAAAAAATATCAAAATAGTGAAGAATGGATGATTTAACTAATTAAACACTTAATTAAATGTAGTCAAATGCCATTAAATGCATGCCGGGTTCGGGTTATCACATTATGGATCAGAGTTATGCGTGCATGCTTCTAAGGCCCCTTTTGGCTTGTTCAAATGGGATTACCTTTTGCATTGGATTGTACAAAATTGTCAAGATTTATCCCTTAAATTAGTGATTATGAAGTTGCTATTGGGAGCTTTAGTGTTTCATATTTGGGCTGAAAGAAATCGCAGACTCCATGATGGTAAGGTGAAATCGGAGGATCAACTCTTTCAATTTATTAGTTTTGATGTTAATAACAAAATTTATACATGTAAGAAGTTTAAAAATAGTTCTATCAACAGATCCATTTGTAGAGCTTGGGATGTGAATAGTAGTATCCTTAGATAGGAGGATCTGTTGTATTTTTTGACAATGTTTATGATGTAAATATTTTTGATATCAATGAAACGTACTTGCTTGCCTAGCAAAAAAAACACTAGTATGGACTGTTGATGCCCTAACTTGTTGATCAATTATTTTCTTCATGTTTTATTGAAAGAAGAATGGTGAGAAAGATGGTTTGAAATATATTTTATTTTTTTATCTTTGTATTTGTGTCAAAGTTAAACTTAAGTGTAATAAAAAATCTAAATGGTAATTTTGTCCTCAAAAGAAAGGAACTAAGTTAAAAAACGTGAATTTGTATATTCTACCTTTTGAGCAAGGATTTAGGTAAGCCTTGGATAAATTCAAGATTTGCAAATCTTAAATTTTTTATTTTTTTAAAATGATGTTTTTTTATAAATGAATTCCGTAAAATTCTATGAAATTCATTTATTCCAAAGAGTCTGTACGGTCTTGCATGGTCAAGATAATCAATAGATTTTAGGTTTTTTTTGTAGATTTTAAAATTTAATTTTGTATAGTATTTTATTTAAAAATATATATATTATTATTTGAATATTTAATTTTAATTTTTTTTATATAAATATTAATATTTTTTTTTGTAGATTTTATATTTTTATTTTGTAATTTTAAATATTCTTTTTAAAAATTAAAAAATTAATTGGCGACCAAAAATGGTAACAGATTAGCGACGGAATAATGACGACGGACTAGCGACGGAAATTGAGCAACATAAGTTAATTAAATAATTAAAAATAAAAATTTTATATGGTGACAAAATAAAAAAATAAAAAAAATTATTTTTAAAAAATTTAATATGGCAAACAGATTGTGATGAAAATTAATAAAATAAAAATTAACCGGATATTAATAAAATAATTAAAAATAAAAAATTAATTTGATAGCAGATTAAATATGGACTTAGAAAAAAAAATTATTAATTTTAAAAATAGGCGATGGACTTATAATTTTGCCACAAAAAGATACGCAACGGATCATTTCCCGTCGCGCCCCAGCTCCCCTTGGAGCCACGAAAGGTGATGGAAATTGGTCGTCACCCGTCCTTTTTTTTCTTGTGGTGTATTAAGTTTTTCTAAATCTTTTCCGTTTTCTTTTTTTTTATTCTTCTTCTTCTCTCATCCTACTGTACTCCTTCAATTCCACAACTCCAGAATTTCTCCTATCCCGCGGCATAGTACTACTGCCCTCTCCACTTTTTTATATCATTACTTTACTCTTACCTCAAATTTTCTAATATATAAAGCTTAGAGACCAAATGCAGTAGGCGAACATATTGATCAATGTGTGCTATTATTTTCCAATTTTGCAACTATTTCATTTTTAGATGCCCAATTTACTTTGGTGTTACTGTTCAGTACCATATCATTTGCAATATCCTCATTCATCATGCATGGGCTTGTCACAAATTTTTATTTTATTAGTTTCTACTTTACTTTGCGTGTCATATCTTTTCAATTTTGACTTCCTTCTAGTTCAATTTTGTAATAAAGGAAATCATTGCCATTCTAAAGAGCAAGCAGAAGAAATTGAAGAAGAGTAATAACAGCTTGCTTCAAATGCGGGAAAGTTTCGTAAAAGCTTGCTTAAGTGGTGATTACAATGGTGGTGGCCTGTGTGTAGGTGGCGAATGGGTGGTGGTTTTAATGGATTTGAAAGAGAGAAAGAAAAGAGGAAAGGAGGGATGGTGTGAATAAATATAGAAGGTGGGTAAGTCTGGGGAAGAGAACTTAGGGAGAAGGAAGTGTATTAGGATGGGGAAGAAGAAGAATAAAAAAAGAGAAGGTATAAAATAGAAAAATTAAATAGAATAAAAGTAATAAAGAAAAAGACAACAAACTTTTACTTGAGTCTTTTAATGTTAACTATTTGTATTTTAACTTCTCTCCTTTGTGTTTCTTTCAGCGTAATTGTCAAATTGACTTGTATGAAATCATTTTAAAAAATTAATGGCCCTTTCAGAATTAAAATTAATTCGATAATCAAAACATGACTGACTAAATAGTTTAGTAATCCATGAAAGAAATCTAGTATTATTAGCTTTATATCTAAATTTTATATTTTGATGATAATAAATCTCTGTTAATTGAGATTATTAAGTATAATTATGAAACTTACACTTTTATGTCTCCTAAGCTCAATTTGTATATTACATTTGTATATTACATTGAGGCAAATATGACTGGTGGACATTATAAGCAAAGAGACATCGCACACTCATGAAGACTTGAAAAAAGAAGATTAAAAGATGGTGTGGTGTCATAAGAATAGGAAAGGGCGATATAAAAAGTAGCCGCCAATTTATGTCGTTTGCTTTAGATTGCTTGTGTTTACACTTATTTGTGTTATCCTCTTTAAAATGTTTTAAAGTTCCTTCACAAAAGGTGTAAAAATGCCTTAAGTGGTTTAATGATTTTCAAGTGTCAAAATGGGTTGAAAGGCATCTTGAAGAAGTCCTTAACATGCCAAACTTTCTCTCTACAAAAGAGCTTTATCAAAATCATGAGGTTGAACTTTGCAACCAAAACCTCCTTTACCGAACCGGCAAAGATAAACTTGCCTAGGTTCTACCAAAAGACCTGCCAATCAACCGGCAAAGTCAATCTATTTGGCAAAGCTTGTCGAATGACCAACCGGTCAACTAACAAGCTCAACCAACAAGGTCAGTTCTTTTCTGCCAGATAAGTTACTGGTCGACCGATAACTTCGAATTGTGAAATCTATTTTTTGAAAAACTAGCCATTTTATATTTTTTGGAATAGTTCTTTATAACCCTAACAATCCAACCTTGCAAAAACACATCTTCTAACTACAAGCATTTATTCTAAGCATTCAAAGTCTTCAAATAATCAATGTACTACACTAATCTTGAGCTTACACTTCCTAAATCTTTGAGCAATCAAGTTCATTCACTTGTATTATCTACTCATTAAAGAATTATATTCTTGTACTCATTTATTTTCCTAATCTTATGCTTGTATACAATCTTGGGGCTCTAGATTAGAATTGTGAGAATTCTTGTAAAAGTAGAGTGTGGGTAAATTCTTTGTGTATTCAGAAGGTAGAGATAGTAGGTTTGAAGTCTCACTCGCATTGAAGATGCTTGTTTGATCCTATGTGGAATCAAAGGATTGTTATAGTTGTTGGAAGAATCATTATCTTTAGTGGAGTTTCTGCAAATCCTAAGGAGAGAAAACCTTATATGGTAGAGTACGCTTGTTGAACCATTTGAAAATCTTGAGTTTGATACATCTCTTCCTACTCTCGTTATATGTAAAACTTTGTGCACTCTAGTTGTTTGATATATCGCCCAACTTGTTTTTATTACGTGTGGTATAGATCATAAAGTAGCAATTTATTGTTATCATCTTAATTCATCCCCCTAACCCTGCCTCCTCTTCTTAAGCTTATTTCCCTCTGACGACAAGTATCAACAATTAATACGGAACTGGATCGTTGCTGAAGGAAGCTTACCCTTAGGAATAGGAAAACGTTTGGCAATAACAGGTTCATCATTGACAGACTGAGAAGTAGACTTGAGAATACGATGAACTTGTCACATGATAACGTCAAAAAGGAAGAATTTTAGGTCTATCACTTAGAGAAATGAAAACGTTTAGAGTAGAGAAGAGCAATATCGGATTGCAAGGGCCAGAGTCAAATGGTTTCAAGTTGGAGATAGAAATGCATAGTTCTTCCATTCAACTACCAAACAAAGGCGATCGAGTAACAAGCTTGTCAGATTGAACATGAAATTAATTTAGCCCATCACAAAAGGTGAAATTAGGGATGCTGCTTAGAGTTGAGGGGCCAAAAGGCATCAAGACCGGTTGGTTTCTCAGGTGCATTCTTTCATAAATTCTGGCATATTGTTGAAGATGATATCTATATTGTGTTTCAAAACTTCTTGCTGGGAAATATTGAGCTGAGAGAGATATCAATTGAACTTTCATTGCTTTGATCCGAAGGACTAAAATCTTCAATTTATCAATGAGTTTAGGCCTATATGATGTTCTAATTTTATGTATAAATCTTATCTAAAATTTTTGTACTTATATTAAAACCACTATTGCTGATGGTACCATGATCAACATTTTAGCAACATTAGTGGCTCCAAGATTTCCCAATATTAATTTGCAATGATCCCTTTAGGCCTCAACTGGTAACTAAGGTTATTAATCCAGTTACTTGTCGATGAAAAAAAAGGATATTGTTAAAAATTTATTCGACAAGAATATGTTGATACAATTTTATCTATTTACTTGCCCCATTTTAAGCAAATGTATTAATTGTTTGGCCTTTGGCTAGTGATGGTCTGTACAATGTGAAGACTAGCTACTTTGTAGCCAAAGAATATAAGCAATGGCAAAACCAAAGATGAGGCAAGTTCTTCCTATCAAGGATCAAAAACACACTAGAAAGAAATATTTTTCGTATTGAAGGCTTATAGGAATGCATTACCAACACAAAAACATCAATTCAAGCACAAGTGTGTTGATAGCCCTATTGGTATGGTGTGTGACCAGAAAGAGAAAAGTGTTGAATACTTGTTCTTCTGTGTCCCTTAGGTCTATAGATTTTGGTGTGCTTCACCGCTGCAGTGTGCTATTAATTCGACACAAATCTCGCAATTTGGAGAATGGATTTTGTTCATGGTGCATCAATGCGAAAGAATAGGATAGTGGAAAAGTGAAGCAGCTGCCAAGATTGTCATGTGTTGTTGGCATTGGAAGGAGAGAAATGGTGTGAGCAACGAAGGAAAAAGTGTTGATGTTAATAGGGGTCATGGTTCAAGTTTAGTGCTTACTTTCTAATATCTCTAGTTCCGTCAAGCCGAATGCAAGTGAAATTTCTAACCAATGAAGAAGTGAAGAGAATACAATTATACTCGTTGAAGATAAATGTGGAATCCCATCCATACTCGTTGAGTAAATGTGGTCGAACCTTCATTGATGGTAAAAGAACTGCTATTGTAATCATTTGAAGGGGCTGGAATGGAGTCTTACGCTATAGGCACACTAACTTTTTAAGCTACAGGTTAGTCTTTAAGGGTGAAGCGTCGGCCATCAGGAGTTCATGCCTATTTGCTAAACAAGTTGATGTGACAAACATCATCATTGAAAGTGATGCATAAATAAGTGATGCATAAGTGATTCTACGATTCTTGCTAAAAACTAACAAACATGCCACATGATGAAGAATATTAAAAAAATTGTGGCTAAAACCTCAAACGTGGAGGATTGCTAACTAACCAGTCAAATGAAAAATTCAAAATGCTTTGCTATAGATTGGGTATCCAACATTTTAACCCACTTATTATACCTTTTGATGTTGGATTTTCATCCTACTGCTATACAATGATTGCTTTACACTCGAGTTTGCTCCCTATTGACGTTAAAAATTTACACTGTAGCCCATCTAGAGTAGAGATGGCTCACATGAGAGCGCCCCCCATTGTCTTTGAGATGTATATATGCACTTTCCCTTCCTGTGTACAATACGAAAATGTAAAGATCCATATAAGATCCAAAGTTTCCATTCAAAGTTGTCTTTCTCCCCTTCAGTTGGCCATCTAATCACGACTGGCAAGAAGCGCAAGTTACAACAATCAGTTCCACACATGCATACCATAAAATAGGAAGTATACTGCCTTTTCTCATAAATAGGTCCTAATCTGACCCGACCCAGAGACACCTCTCAATGATGGATGCACAAACATTCATATTTTCATAAAAGGATTTCGAAGAACTTCTCAAGAGCAGTGGAAATCAATCAGTTCAAACTCCAGCATTTACCAGATGGTTCCGGATAAATTTTTGGGCAAAACGGTGAGAATGATGGTCGCTTATTGATCATCAACAGTAAGCAGAGCAACAGAGAAGAAAAGAAATCCCAAAACTCATATAACAAGTATAATCCATGCGTCCATCATTGTTAATGGAACATCCCTTTGGCATACAAACACTAGGATAAAACTTACGATGCCTACCACCAACAAAAACTTGAAGTAAGGAGTGTTGAGACAAATTCAATACAGATCTCACAGATAAATGAACGGCAAAATTGGTTCTATTAATTTCAAACTGCTTCCTCTAAAATACAAGCTCATGAGGTTTCATGCCTGCCTTCAGTGAGAACCTTGCTGCCAAATAGGCCTTCAAATCTTGAACACTCTCAATAGCTTTGATCAATTGTGCGTCAACTGATTTTTGGTCATCTTTCTTCTCCTGTGGAAGCACATTCTTCTCCTACATTTACATTTTGATAAAAATGTTAGTCAAATACTAACAAGAAAATTGCAAAACAATTTACACATTCAGACACGTGTATAATATAACTGGCTGAAAAAACAAAACCTGTTTCTCTGCCTCAAAAAACTCGCCCTCCCCTTTCTTCTTTTTCTTCTCAGCTTGCTTTGCAAAGTATTTATCATCAAACTTCTCAACATTTACCCCAGAGATGTCAACCTTTGTTGAAGTTTTAATAACATAGGACTGATTGACCCGTCTCAATGGAACACCATTAATCTTGAATGGTCCTGTACCATAGATATATGAAGACAATTACATAAGATTAGTCTTGCAGTTACTTCTGCTTGTGACATCCAAAAAAAAAAAAAAATGGAATGAGCTGGAATGACATAAAGTTCAAATAACTTCAATATTGACAGTGGAAAGCATTTCAGAAGCAGCAACAAAGAGCCCAATTACATACAGACATTACAGCAATCCAACTTCACAATATATAAGCGGATGAGCTAATAAAGAGAGCAAAATATACTATTTGTAAATTAAATTCCTAGAACCCAAATAGGCCATTATTTCATAATCATTCATAGCACTCACGGCTTTAAAGGGAGGCAAGGGTTAGCGACTGACCCAAGAACATTCTATGCAACCATGATTGTATAAAAAAATTTCATTAAGACAGCGAAAATATACGACTTGTAAATTATATCCCTACAATCCACACAGACAATCATTTTCATCATCACTGAGAGCACTCGAAGCATTAAAGGCCCCAAGACTTTCTATGTGATCACATCACAAACTTAAAAGAGTTACAAAAGTTAGATTCCTTAAAATTCCATGCATCGCCACTAACCCATCCTGTACTAAACCTAAACTAGGTTTGGATTGAGTAAAATGGGTGGAAAAGAAAGGAAGTGGATAGATAGGGATATCTCCCCTCGTCTCAATCAATTTTTCAGCAAGGTAAGAGGAAATGCAGAGATTGGAAAATCATTTAAAAGCCATTTTTGTTTCCTGCAAATTGGGGGAAATGGAAGGAAAGGAAATGATAGTTTGAGAATGACAAAATACCCTTACCATAACAAAAAAAGGCTACCCCATTCCTCATGGTTGCTCGTGCATTTTAATAACTCTAAGTATTATAGCTCAAACAAAATTGGAGACACATATATAAATGTATATGTATAACACAATAGCTTACGAACACAAAGACTAACTCACCCAAAAATAGTAAGAATGAAGAAAAAATGGGGAAGCAAAGCATTAATATATAACTAGGGGTTGGGGGTGGGGGGGTAAACAGCATTACAAAGGGCAGACAGTGCACAAAACTCTCGCTATTCACTGGGTGTTTCGCACCAACTTGCAAGTAGCCTTATCGTGAGTAAAATGGAATGAAAATAGGAAAATGATAAGGTTACCTGTAACAAGAAGCAAACCAGAAGAATGCTGCTTCAAGAACACAACCCTCTTTCCCTTAAACCTCCCTGCCAAAATTATCAACACCGTTCCAGGTGTAATACTTGCCCTGTTTTTCATTTTCAATTAAACAAATTATTTATTTCAAATTAAAAATTAGAGCGCAAAAAAGAACAACAATTTACTTTGATTTGTACCTAAGCTTTGTGGGTCTGGCCTTGCGTTTGTTGACGAGGGGTTTTTTGACGTCATCAGCTGGATAGAATTTGGTTTTGGGCTCGGTTGATGTGCGTTTGGCCTCGTCGGCGGGGCTTTTCTTCTCGTGTGTAGGGAAAACGCCGCCGTTTTTTACCTTAATAGCCCAGAGGCCCCTCTTGTGGTACATCTTAGAGCGTGAGAATTTACCCACACCCCTTATCAGATCTGGGTTGCGGCTCACTTTCCTCTGCTTCGCGGCCATTGTTGTCCCGATCCTCTGTGTGCGCCAAAATGCAGGAGGAAGTATGTGTTAAAAGTGAAGCAAAGTAACAAACACTAAAACCCTAGAAGGGAAAATGAGGGATGAGTAGAGTATTTTGGGCTGGGCTTGCGTTTCTGTTTATGTTTCTTCCACTAGTTTGACGATGGAATCAGCCCACTTGGTGGACTTTATAAAAATTGGAGATCGCTGTCTTTTCTGTTTTCTGTTTTCTTTTTTCTCTTTTTGTCTTAAGAGTCTTGACAAGTGGTCAAAAGGTAAAATTTTTTCTGAATTCTTAAATTAGACGGTTAATCGATTCATATCTCGTTTATAGGATCCGAATTTTACAAAATTTATTTTTTAATAAAATATGTAAACACATATATTTACATAAGGAGAATAGCATGAATAGTCTCCATTATTTTTTAAAAAATCAATTTAAAAAGGTCTTCAATATTTCTCAAAAGATTCAGTTTAGTCTTTATTGTTTTAAATTATTCAAAAAGGTCTCCAATGTTTCTCAAAAAATTCAGTTTAATCCCCATTATTTCAAAAGGTTCAAAAAGATCCTTAATATTTTTTAAAAGATTCAATTTAGTCCCCAATATTTTCCAAAAGGTTCAAAAAAATCCATAATATTTTTTAAAAGACTCAAATTGGTTATCACCGTCAAAACAACTATTAATTTTGACAGAATAGTAGCCACGTACGTGTCATGTGACCAGTCTTTGAAGAGCAATTTAGGTAAAAGAAATAATTTTTTTGAAATTTGAATCACGTGACTATTACAAATTATGAATTCTCCTTGAAATTTTCATTCTAACGAACCAAATTTTATGAAATTTGGACAAAAATTGAAGGAGTTACGATTTTTTAAAGATTATGTATAATCTATAATTTTTTTTCACAAGGCATGAGGAAGAAGAGGACCCATACAACGTTGTTTTGCATATTAGTAGCGAACCAATTAAATTTTGTCACGTGTTAGACTGTATTATGAAAGAGAGTCTATCAAAGTTAACGGTTGTTTTGACGGTAAGGATCATTTTGAGCCTTTTGGGAAGCATTAGGGACCTTTTTAAATATTTTGAAACAATGGGAACTACTCGAATCTTTTGAAAAACATTAAGAACCTTTTTGAACATTTTGAAAAATATTGAGGACCTTTTTTAATATTTTGGAAAACATTGAGGATCTTTTTGAACCTTTTAAAACAATGGGGACTAAACTGAATCTTTTAGAAAACATTAAAGATCTTTTTGAATATTTTAAAACAATAGGGACTAAACTGAATTTTTTTTAAACAATAGGGACTATCCATGCTATTTTCCCTAATATGTATATGATAAGAGAAGAAATACTAACCTCGAGCTAAAAGACCAACATGCCCACAAACATGTGCCAAGTTAAGAGGGCAGGTCGGGTCTCTCATGTGGAGCTTGACTTCTAAGCCTCGACCCGACGACGTCTCATAAGACTCGACCCGATGCTATCCCAAATTACATCTCGACCCGACAACATCCCGCTGAAGTCAAGATATTCTAACAGAATAAAAGAATGCTAGCTCATCCTGGAAATCCCGGAGATGCTAGATTCCTTCCTATCCCAAAGGTATACAAGGACCAACACACTCTTCAGGGAAGATACCTAATTCATTCCAGTGAAATTATATATGCTTCTCTTTCTTCGTAAAGCGTCCGACTAACTTAGGCATCGGAGTGCTTATGCAAGGCATCACCGCTGCAGTTCTTTCTTATCTTGTAGGTTTTGGAAGCTATTCCTAGGTCACTTTCCAAACCCAATTTCTTACCTTAATAGGTTGGCGCCCTCTGTGGGAATCAATTGTCAAGATTCCCACTGAGTAAAACAATAGTTAATACAAGAAGCCAAGTCAACATCGGTGAACTACCACCACACGACAATAATGAGCTACCGCCTACTGGAACGACCCCGGCAATGGGGGCAACTATAGTTCCAACCAGTAGTTCTGCGCAACCTGGGACAATCCCAATTGAAGCGAACAGAGGAACTCAACAAACTACGCATGAGCTAGCACCTTTAACCGAGCTTCAAGCTCTCACACAGTTGGTGTATGCTATGAAGGATACTGTTGTACATTTTAAATTACTCGCAAGTGCACGAATCGTATGAAGGTATAGCTAAGGCAAATACGAGGTCGATCCCTCAGAGACTTGTTTAGTTAAGGTCAAGTTTTAGACTACGATTTAGATTTCCTAATCTAATTGGAAAGATTGATATTTCAGGTTGAGATAAAATAGTAAAAGACTAAACAATAAATCTAAATAACTAAGACGATTAAAAATCCTAAGACAAAAGTAATTAATAATTTTAAGAACAAAAATAAAGTAATACTAAAAGAATATGTAATGAATCTAGAGACTTAATAAATAAATTCTAAAATAAGAACAACTAATAAATTGAATGAAATAAATTAATAAATTCTAAAACGAAAACAATTAATAACTTGAGTAAAATCAATTAAAATAAACTAAAACAATAAAATATTAGAAAAGAAAATAACTAATTAAATAAAAGACGAAGATTAAAAAACGAGACTAAACAAGTAATCGTAAAAGGCTAAGGCTCGGAATCCACCTTGCTAATCCTAACGTCAACTATATTTTATCATTAATTTTTCCCAAATTAAACTACATGATAATCTCGCAGTCTAGCCTCGTTACCATGGAAGATATCGTCTTTTAAGCCCTAAGTTAATGAATCCCAAAAGAATGTTTATTCTTATTTTGTAAAAGAATCTTCAAATCATTAATTGTATCCCAACTAGAAATCACAATTAATATTCAGTATTAAAAATCAAAACTATCAATTATTAAGATTTATTCAAAGCATGAGAAAAACATGATTACATCAAAGAAATTATCTCAACAATTGATGAAAGAATAAACATTAAATATGAATTGTAATGCCCCGATCCCTCACGAGACCAGAGGCTCTATTAACCAAGCTATTCTCAACCCAATTCCAACCCAGTCTCAAAATTTTAGGGGAAAACGGACAGAGTTTCCCCTGTACTGTGAACATTCTGAAAACCTGTAAACAATCAAATAAAACCACGAAACAAAAGGAACAACATCTGTAATTGAAATTCAAACTTCAAGGCCATCCGAGCCTTAAGCAACACAAGACAATATAAATACACACAAGCATGCAACAATAGTCCTAAAATCTTTGTCTTCATTCGCTTATCATACCATTCTATGTTAGCAATTAAACATTCTTAGGAAGTTAAAACCAATCAAACAACCATAAGTTCACCCCAAGCATACAAGGAAACTGAAAACAGGAATTTAAGTTATTACAGGCCAAAGTTTCAAATCTACAACTACAACCTTCTAACTTGATCTTACAGTTACATATCATAGCCTAAACATAGCACTTAGGCTACAAAATAGAACATAAGATAAACAAATGAGTCTCCTACATAGCAGCAAGAACAAAAACCACCTCAAGCTATCAGGCACATCAACTAAGGTAAATGATCAATCTGAACTTCCTCCCCCTCCTCTACTAACACCTCAACTAGCTGAGGATCACCCTCAGCACATCCTGAAACATATATCGAGGTATGAGCAACCACTGTTGCCCAATGAGGGATATAGTCTCCCGGGGCGTGCAATGCAACAAGTAAAGCAATTGGACAAATAAAGTAGTTAATCATTCAGAAATAACAAATTCTAGTAACCATACAATAAAAGGATACATTTCACTTAACCCCATACTCCATATCTTCAATCCACGAACACGATCCACGAACCACGATCACGATAACGATAACGATAAGACGGCATAATCCCAAACACTCCAGTGTGTGTACTTCGGATGTACCCTGATAATCCTACGACCCAACACCCCTTGGCAATCACCAGACCAGGCGAGTGAGGGAATAGAGCACGGAGTTTGAATATCCACTGGCAAGCCCTCTGCCGCCCAGCCGATATTCAACACATCCGCCTCTGACACTATGGTTGCACAACCACTATGCAATGCACTTTACAATGGCAAGTTAATATCAATAATATAAGCAATAACACATAGGAGGATCAACAAAGGAAGCAATTATATAAGCAAATAAGCAGTTTTACAAAGGGACATATACATGATAAGCATAGAATCATACCGAAAGCTCCAAATCAACTTGAAACCACATTTAAACACTCAATGAGTCATGCCATGGACCTAGAAGCGTGAGACAACCAAAATTGCACTTAAACCCCTTTGTTTTTCAAACTATTTCTCTTCCAATCCCACGTTAATGATTCAATTTCAAAGGGAGGCTCTCTCAACCTTCTAACTAACCATCAAGGACCCCTTTCAACCCTCTCACTCATTCAAACGCCCGCAAATACCCCGAAAGCCCCAAACTCCCTCTTATGGCTTTAAACTACACATACCTTATCCGGGCTTCAAACAAGGGTTATCAAAGCTTCTATAGCACCTAGGTAGCCTAAGAATACTAGAAGTGAAGCCCGAATCCACCCGGATTCACATTAACCCCGAAACCCCTTTGTTAAAGTCGGTTATTTCACGTTTTATGCGATTTTAGAGCAATTAAAGTGCACGGGGCTATTAGACTACCTTCATTAGCACCTAAAGCATCTATTAGGAGTGTTGAATCAAGCTAATACGTGCAATTACACAAAACCCTAGAAAAATGTCACTATTTACCTCATAAATCAAACTAACGATTCTAACCGTTTAAAAAGCAAAACGATGGCTCAAATATGTTCTCTAGCATTCATATACATGGTATAATAGCATAAATAATCAATACAATAGCATTTGATCGCATTTTTAACAAATCAAGAAAATGACAACTATTTAGAAATGCAAAAATAAACCGTGAAATCCCTCACCAATGCACGTAGGAGCACCTAGGAAGCTTGCACACACCCTAAACTACTAGCTCTAGGCTTGGATTGGCTTGGCTTGAAGAGTTGAATAGCAAAATCACATTTTTCTTCTCCTTTGGTATTTTCGGCCCTACTACAGTAATTCCTGCACATTTGTTCTTCTTTTTTTGTGTTTTAATGAGCTTAGGTGAATTATATAAGGTTAAGTTGAGGTGGGGTCGAGTTTGGGTAATTAAAAGGTCACTAGAATGTGCGTTATTAACTTAAAAACGAGCCTAAGGTGAAAAGTAATGTTAGTTATTTAAATCTCTAAGTTTGTTACGTAACACTATTCACTTAACTACTAAAAATATTTTCTAAACGAGCTCTCCTATCGCCTCTAGCTCAATTGCACATTTTTCCCACTCCTCTAACAATTAATTTGATTTAATAAAAATGCTAATTCACTAATAGAATGTAGTTTGAAAACGGGATGAATAGTAGCTAAAGAAGACAGTTAATAAAGCACAGAAGGAAATGCGCAAACAATGGATGCAACAGTAAATGAATGTACGGCTAAAATCTCGGGCGTCACATGAATGATCAAGTCATGGGGAAAAATTAATTCACAAATATAGCATCTATTAAAATTAATAAGGTTTCATCGTCACCTTAGCGAGAAATTAGCCTGACATATTAAAGAAAGTAAAACGACTAATTTGAAAAATAAACATAATTCAATAAATTAAAGTAAAGAAAAGAAAACGTTACAAAAATTTAAATTTGAAAGAACTCCAAAAGCATTGTAAACTGTTGCTGGAAAATAAAATCAAAACTATCCTAAAGCTTTCGAGTTTTCGTCGCTGCTGCTCACATTCTGCTTTTGCGCTTCGTGCATGTGCCTTATATAGGCACCAATTTCCTTTTCCTCAACTGACCTTGGCCAATGGGCCAAGGCTTTGCTGACTTTTTTTTTTTTATATTCCAAGTCCAACTTGGACTTGTTTGCTCTTCTTTTTCTTTTTTTTAAAATCAAAATCCAAAAGTGGACTTGTTGTCCCGTAAAATTGATTGTTGGCCAAGGCTAATGCCTTGGTCAACAGTCAAATCTTATATATTTTTTTCTTTTCTCTTTTTTTTTTTCTTTTGTAATTTTGTTCTTTTTCAAAGTCTTCAATAAATCTTCTTCAAAGAACTTCTGATCATTTTCTTCTCATGCAATTCTTTAAGATTTCGCACCAAATGCTATTTGATCATCACAACTCTTGATCTGCATGTCCCAGTGATCTTCATATTTAATGATTTCTTCACGTATGAATAACTTTTTAACCCTGAAATATGTGGAAAAAGCCTTAAATAAGTGATAAACAAATTAATGACTTAATACTTATTAATTATACTCAAATTGAATGTAACAAAGTCTAATTTAAATATAAAAATATGCAAACCCCGACTTATATCACAACCCCCAATCAGCGTATTGCTAGTCCCTAGCAATTGAAGCGATTTAAAAGATTATTGAATAAACAAACATCAAATGATTTTTTTGTCTTCCCTAAACCTTCATTCAAGTCAATACACCAAGCAAAAAACTACAATTGTTAGAGATGTTCACATATCATCAACCCAGCGTGTGTGAATGATTTAGCAAGCACAATACCAACATCTCATCTTTAGATATCACGACTCAAGTCCTCTTTCAGAGAATACATGTCAACTCAATCCTCACAGATATTATCACTCAACAAACAACAACACTCAGAAGATAAAGTGTAATACTCTCAACTACTATATGTGAGTGGAGGAATATAGACAGATAAGAATCTCACATATAAGCATGTATGAAGGAACAGTTAATGAAGAAGATATAATATATAGTCTCATGAAAGGAATACCAAAAATACTTCATATCACCCTTTTAGATCCATCATATACAATCAATATTGCCATGTAACCCCTAAGATCAAGTAAGGACTTTTTTAGGATGCAATGTAGGTAAAAAATGATATATGTAAGGGTTAAGGTGAAGTGATGAATGTCAAAAGTGTCTCAAGATTACTTGGGAAATACTTTCAGCTTTTCTATTCAATACTCCTCTTCTACTCTTTTCTCATTCACATCTTTCACAACTCTATCAGTCTTTCACTGACTTTATTCTTTTTTTCAATTTTTTGTTTTTGTTTTTGTTTTGTTTTGTTTTGTTTTTTTTTTGTACTTTTTTGTATATTTTTTTCCTTTGTTTTTTTCTGAAACTAACACTTCCATCACTTTTTTTTTTCAATCAAGAGAAGACTTCATTAAAGATATGAAGCATCTTACATATGTCATCCTACTCCAAGAAGATAAAATCACTAGTAACAAGAGTAGCCAATGCAACTAACTAATTTAAGCTCATAATCTCCATCAATGCTGAAAGAATGTTTCCACTTTCTACTTGAAACGCTTTGGGAAAATGGGTTTACGAAGGAAAGGCTAATTTCAAGGCTCAACGGGGCGACTAGCGGTTATGTAAAGGAAAAAATATATATATACATATTATTATAAGGCTCAAAATAAGAAACAAGGCCTAACTGTCATCTCTTAAAGATTTACATGGCTTATCCAAAATTTCATGACTTCACTTCAAGTGTGAAATAAAGAATTTTTAGGCAAATAAATGAAAGAATAATGAGACTATTCAACGATATAACATGAGTTTCCACAAAAGAAAATAATTAGATGGCCAAGAAAGTAACACTCTGCAATAAATGATAGGCTCAAGACTCACAAGGGTTGAAATAGTTTTCACATATTCTCTTTAGGTTATCTCATCATTCAATCGTTCAACAAAAAGTCGTATTGTGTTGCTACATGAATGTGCAAGGAGCTGAGTATGATGACAGTGAATTCCTTTTCACAAAAGCTGCTAATTAACTTGACATACAACTTAAGCTAAAGCAAGGGAAAAGGAAGGGAGAAACAGAAATAATGATGATTAAAAAAAATGACTCCCCACCCCCAATCAAAACCAAACATTGTCCTCAGTGTTTAAAAATAAACTCTCAAATATATGCAACAATGAACAGAGAGTATAAACAAATAAAGAAAGTGCAGGAGAACAAGTTAGCTAAGAAAAATAAAAGTCTGTACGAGAACATACCTGAAGCACTTGATAAGGAAAAAGGAAAACAATGCCTTAAATCTGAAACTATTTAGTGAAACCCAAAAAAAAAACAAGAGAAAGCAAAGTAACAAGAAACAACAGAAAGAATAAAAGACTTTTTTTTTTTTTTTTTACTTTTTCCAATTTTATATTTTTTTGTTGACTGACCCTATTTACATCCCCATACAAAGGCTCTGAACTCTGGGAGGCACTAAAGCCAACTCTATGAAACAATAAAAATAATAAATTAACTAAAACAGAAATATGAAAACAAAAAGATAGAATTTAAATACCTGGATCCATTTCATGTCAGCCACTACGACAAATCCTGTGAAACTTCAAAAATAGAATTAACCAAGTACATTAAAAATGCGGAGAAGAGGCCATTAATTTCAAACCACCAACGTACTCAAACCCCGGTCAGTCCCCCATACTTAGGAGGGAAAGCTAGGCATTACGCTTTCGGCCAATGGTTTTACTTTCATAGTATCTGTAACGCCCTGATCCCTCACGAGACCGGAGGCTCTAATAACCATGCTATTCTTAACCCAATACCAAACTCGGTCACAAAATTTTAGAGAAAAACGGACAGAGTTTCCCCTGTACTGTGGACATTCTGAAAACCTGTAAACAATCAAATAAAACCACGAAGCAAAAGGAACAACATCTGTAATTGAAATTCAAACTTCAAGGCCATCCGAGCCTTAAGCAACACAAGACAATATAAATACACACAAGCATGCAACAATAGTCCTAAAATCTTTGTCTTCATTCGCTTATCATACCATTCTATGTTAGCAATTAAATATTCTCATAAATTAATGCCAACCATATATCCGTTCATTCACACCCAAGCATACAACGTAGATAGAAGCAGAATCATAAGTTATTACATGCCACAATTCCATAACACTTGCTACATCCACTTAGCTTTCAAGCTTACAACTACTCAAATATATATACATAAGCCCTTAGGCTCCCAAATAGAATAGATAGTAGAACAAGTAAGGTCTTCCACAGTTTAGCAGACAATCACTCAAATCTCAAGTAATAGCACACAGCAATCAGGTCAATTCCTCCAACTGCATCAGCTGAAACATGTTTAGTGAGGTGTGAGCAATCACAATTGCCCAGTGAGGGATAAAGTCTACCGGGGATGTGCAATGCAGCAGTTAGTACAAATAAAGAATTTTACAACCAAAGAACAATTAAAACAACAAGTTACCACACATTAAAAATGATACGATACACTTTGACTTATGTAACGTCCCGGTTAAGTGAATACCCTGAAGGGTAGAGGCACACCAACGACGCCACAAACTGAAATCTCGATGTAATAATGACACTGATATCGATAAGCCGACATCCCCTTATAACTCCAAAATGGGTGTACTCCGGATGTACCCTGAAATCCTACGACCCAACTCTCCCTGGGCGGCATCCCAAGCGAGAGAGGAACTGGGCAACCATGGTAGCCGAGGTGGACCGGCAAGCCCGATGCTGCCCAATTTCCCCGACACTACCATGCCCGAATGGTTGCTCAACCACGATGCAATGCACTCAAAATGATAACAATAGTATAAATCAATAAACACATGGTTGAAGGATAACAAAGGAGGTTGCCCTCACACACAATATATAGACAATAAGTGCACATAATATAAGTACAAGTAAATAAACTATTATGCACATAAGGATGAAGTCTCATTCACCTCTACCAAGCTCCAAAATGCAAGATTCGATTCAAATCACCCTCAATCACCTTGAACATAAAGTTAAACATTATTTCAATTACTCTTTAACTACAACATTCATTAATTGACCAACTAGGTTAGCAAAATCTCCCTCTTTTGGCTGTTAAGGGCTGTCGGGTTCCAAGGGCACTATTTAGCTCTCTATATTTTTTTTAATGTCATCTTATGTGCTATTGTGTTGTATATGTACATATATGCCTATGTGTATTATACTTGTGTGAGCATATCGATCATAATGTAAGTCAAACTAACTTAAAATGAGTCAAATGGTGCAGTTAACTGTTAGCTAGCTAAAATGTAAAGTTAGACTACGAAATACTATTCACTTGATTCAATAAAAATTTTTCTAAACGGGCGCTCTTAACGCTAATCGCTCAAATGCATATTTTCTCATTCCTAAAATAATTAATATGATTTAAGAAAAATGCCAATTCGAAGTAAATAAGTGGTTGAAATACGCAATGAATAGTAACAACAGAAAGTAACAAGTAATACACAGTGAAAATGCACAATAGTGGATGCAATAGTTAATAGGTGTGCGGTGAAGTTCTCGGGCGTCATACCTTCTCCCCTTTAAACTAATTGCGCCTACGCAATTCTTACATAATTCGGCAAACAACTCAGGATAGCAATCTTGCATCTGATCTTCTCTCTCCGATGTGGCATCCTTTAACCCGTGATGATCCCACAAAACTTTAACCATTGAGATTTTTCTAGTTCTGAGCTCCTGAACCTTCCAATCAACGACTCGAAGAGGTTTCTCCGTATAAGTCAAAGTCTCACTAATCTCCAGCGGTTCTGGTTCAAGAACATGAGAAGGATCTAACTGATACTTCCGAAGCATAGAGACATAAAAAACATCATGAATTCTGCCCAAGCTAGGAGGTAAAGCTAATCGATAAGCCAAAGTACCAACTTTCTCAGTTATTTCAAACGGTCCCACATATCTCGGACTGAGTTTACCCCCTTTACCATGCCGAATCAAATCTTTTCGAGGAGAGATTTTCAAAAATACTCGATCTCCCAAGGCAAACTCCACATCTCGACGGCGTCTATCTGCATAACTCTTTTGCTGACTATGTGTTGTAAGCATTCTCTTTTTGATAAGCTGCACACTATCAATCATTTTGTTCATCTCAAGCAATAGAGTAGGATCAATAGCCTTCATTTCTCCAACTTCATCCCAATATAAGGGAGATCTGCATTTACGCTTATAATCCAAACCGATTGTAGCTTGATAACTGTTATTATAAGCGAATTCCGCAAGTGGCAGATACCTCTCCCAACTGTTATCGAAGTCCAAAATACAAGCTCGCAACATATCCTCGAGTATTAGGATAGTTCTCTCAGATTGACCGTTCGTCTGAGGGTGAAAAGAAGTACTGAAGCTCAACGTTGTGCCCAAAGCTTTCTGGATCTTCTGCCAGAACTGAGATGTGAATCTGCGATCTCTATCTAACACAATACTCTTTGGAATCCCATGAAGCCTGATAATATTCTCAACATATAATTCAGCTAGCTTGTCAAGAGAATCGGTTTTCTTTGTGGCAATGAAATGAGAAGTTTTGGTCAATCTATCAAAGACTACCCAAATTGAATCATTATCTTTCGAAGATCTTGGCAAGTCTAACACGAAATCCATAGTAATGTGGTCCCATTTCTACTCCGGAATAGCCAAAGGTTGCAATAACCCTGTAGGTCTCTGATTCTCAACTTTAACTTTCTGACATGTAAGGCATCTAGCAACATAGTCAACAATTTCCCTTTTCATGTTGTTCCACCAGAAGTTCGGTTTCAGATCCCTGTACATTTTAGTACTACCTGGTTGGATAGTATACTTAGAATTGTATACCTCAACAAGTATTTCTTTCTTTAAAGCTGGCTCACTCGGAATACAGATTATGCCCTTAAATTTGAGAATGCCATCATCATGAAGTTTGAAGTCCGACTTTTCCCCTTTAGAATTTTCTAGGATTTTCAACAATTGTGGATCAGTCTGCTGAGGTTCTTTAATTCTGGACAGTAATAGAGATTGAATCTCCAAACTTGCAAATTGAATACCAGAATTTGAAGTTTTGGGCTTCCATAAGCATAGTTCTTCCATGAACTCCCAATTTTTGATAATCAAGCTAGCAACTGTAGCCTTTTGGCTCAAAGCATCAGCAACAATATTGGCCTTACCTAGTAGATAATTAATAGTGCAATTATCATCCTCAAGTAATTCCTGCCAACGCCTCTGCCTCATGTTCAATTCTTTCTGTGAAAAGAGATATTTCAGACTCTTGTGATCAGTAAAGATTTCAAATTTGTACCCCAGAGATAGTGACGCCATTTCTTTAGTGCAAAGATAATAGCCGCAAGCTCAAGATCGTGCGTCGGATAGTTAAGTTCATAGTTGAGTTAGTGGAGAAAAGATGACATGGCAAACTCATAGCCAAGTATAATGCACATTTCATTTTCCAAGATATATACATATGTAATTTTCCACTAACTTTGTCCATCAGCTTAATTAATATGTAATTTTCCACTAACTTTGTCCATCAGCTTAATTAACCTAATCACCATTAGATTAATTCATGGAAACAACTTTTCCATTATTTGCACTTTGGCCCTAAAACTTTCAATAATTATACTTTTACCCCATTAACTATTAATGGTCAAATACAACATCGTTAACTCTTTAACGTCTCAAAACAAAAGACAAACTTAATAGAAACCTATTCACAAGTGCTTTATTGTGTGTGGCTTTCTAAACTCATTACTATATAGCATTGCAAAAACATTGAACCTTTTCAGCGTTAATCGAACACTTTTGATTTGTTTAGAAAATGTCTCACGTCATTCTCAAAACACTCTCAAAGTTATTGAGTGACATTCTGGCAACTAACGTATCAAGACAGTTTATAAAGCAATGAAGTCCAATTCAAGTGAATCTATTTATAGTCGCCGATTACTATGCAATTCAATCCTTCTATTATTGTCCCATCGAGCAAGAACCATGATACGATTAAATTCGTAAACTCGATACTATGCATAGATCTAAGTGGTGCAATGAGAGATGACACATGGGAAACCCCTTTTCTGTCATTCATACTTGGCCAAGGATTTTCTCATTAAACAATCAAGCTTAGATCACATAGGACGATGGCCTCACGACAGAGATTAATGGATCCTATCTCGATCACTACCTATCAATCACTATACCGGACGAATGAAACTGCAAGATGACGCATCTCATCCGGTTTGTCGAGACAAGTATTATCCAAATGCTAGAATCAAACCCTAATACATATGACAGCCGTAATGTCTCAAGTCTAAGGATTACATGCACAATTGCAACAAATAAAAAATTATTAATACGAAGTCATGTAATTTGTTATTCACATCATATTCAGTGATCTATTCAACTAATAACCATCCACATGTTTGTTAATTGCATCCCTATGTTGTTATGGCACATGACACACCATCCTTTATCATTAACATCCCTATGTTAATCAAAGGTAACAACACATGTGATAGTACGTAATAGATTATTGAAGTCCCGATCAAATAATCTAAGGACTATGAATACTTTAAGTATTTATCATATTAAGGAAATATGCCAACATATTCTAAACCCTTTTAGAATACATTCATTTAATAAAAATACTAGGGACTCATTCATACACAGAAAGAAGGAAAATATGAATGTCCTAAATATGTCAATATGAAAACACACATATAGACATAAATGCCATAAGTACAAGTTAATATCATAATACCCCAAAATATGTCATCCAAATATGTAGCATTAGGGCATATCTCTAACAATCTCCCACTTGCACTAATGCTATGTTACATAGTATTAACACAACATACAATGATATCGCATACCCATCTTCTCAAAACGAGGACCTAGTGGTTAGTGGGTCAGCTATATCAAAATATGTGGCCTTTTTCTGCAAAAACATATCTCAATATCCATATAGACTACAAATACAACGCATGAAGATGAAAACACTTTTCCAAGTGTTTGGACATACAGTGAAACCCGGGTTCCTCAAACTTGTGTAGTAGCTCCGTATAGTCGTAACACAAAAAGCATCACAACTTAACAGTAGGAACCACTCCAACTCGTATGATTTCCTCGATCCAAACAACCTCTTTTGTAACATTACATATCATAAAAGACATAGGTTATGTAATGGAATCTACAGTTTGTTCAGAATCTTTCTAACTTACTAAGCTCCCATTACAAATAACATGAACTCAGACATAAATCTTCTATTACCAAATTCATATTTAAGAATTTGAACTAGTAAATCTGGCACTACGAAGTTTACCTCTTCCATTAACCAAAACATATATTTAGTGCTTCCAAAGTACTTAAGAATATATTTTAATTCTATCCAGTGTTCTCAAACCTGGATTGGACTGATATCTACTTGTAACATTTTACAGTTTACGCAATATCAAGTCTTGTACATAGTATAACAAATATGAAGTTACTATAACTTGAACATGAATTTACTATGCAACTAGAGTTTCTTCAACACCTTCAAAATCACTCTATGTACAATCTAAAGAATATGCCAAGTAATCTATTCGTACTATCACCATAGCTACAAATTCACAAGATACGAACAATGTGTTCCAAATGGAGAACATTTAATATAACTAGACTTTAACCGACATCGCAACACATATATCATCCACTATGATATCCAAGTCATCAACATTATAGTCAGAGAAAAGTGGATACGCTCCCACTAATTCTTCTGCAATCACAAGGTTCATCCATATTTTAAATGAAATCTAACTCTTTAATCTCATTTGAATTGGACGAAACAATTCCAAGAAATTTACTTAAAAGTCTACATTTACTCATATCAATAGATCTGAATAGTCAATATAGTAATAAAATGTGCTATAATGACTAGCATAATACAAAAAGACTAAAGCACAATAATTGGTAAAAAAACTTCATCATAGTCAACCCTTTTCCATTGATGATATCCTTTAGAAACCAATCTAGCTATAAAAGGTCACTACCTTTTTTCATTAACTTTAGCTTTCTCTCGGAGATCAACATCCAGATTAGGCTAAAGTATACGAAGTCTAATCAATATGCTTTTACATTATATAGTTTCTTGGGATCAATATCACATATATTGTTTCTTTGTAAATCATAGAATCAACTAAATGATCATTATCTCAAATACACAAATTGTGGCGCCCTGATTATGACCATAAGTACAATTATGTGTATTTTTAAAGTTTACATGCGAATTTTGTGTTTAATTAACTTTTATGAGTAAAATCATGTGTTTATTTATTTAGTAAATGAGATATGTGCATGTAATTGTTTAAAATGTTTCTTTGTCATAATGTGTGAATTTCGTATTTATTTGTCTTTTACATGCAATTATGTGTTTAATTAACTTTTATTAGTAAAATTACGAGTTTATTTATTTTAGTATTTGTTATATGTGCATTCATATTATTTTTATAAATATTTTTAGTAAAAATTGCATTTAAATACTTTTAAAGTTTATTTGAGGACTGTTCCTTAAAATTTTTAAAACTAGTCCTTTAAATATTTTAAAATTTAGTCTATCGTTATTTATTGACCCATGACTTTGTAAAGTTATTTTAGAAACAAATTGAAAAGTTTAAATAGCCTTTTCGAGCAAAAAAGTAGCGTTTTAAAGCGAAATAGTGAAAAATCCTCAACTAAGTCTTGCATTGACTTTTGTTGACTTACCTAATAATATAAATACCCAAAAAAATGCTCAAAATCAGTCAAAAACCCTTCCTGCGGGAATAGTATTTTGAATGCCATTTTTGTTCTTTGGAGGTGAAGGAGGTGGTTCCAAAGGCCAACCCGGATATTTTTGAACTTGTCTCAACTTCTACTTCCTATCTACCATTCGTTTTTCATCTTTCGGAGTGAAAAATTTGTGAGGTCTCTTTTCAAAATTGCTTTAAAATGCATCGTTTAAGTGTTGTATTGTTAAATTTACATTTTATACTTGCTATTTAGGTGTTATGGCACATGTTTACCATTTTAGAATTTATTTATAACGTATTTTATTTTTTTGATGAATAGTAGTTGGGTTTTGTGTTGAAATGCTAAAATTGAAGCCTAAACTTGATTCTTACCCTAGTTTTGTCGCTCATAAATGTTTATATGCCATCTTAGCATAGTAGATTAGCTTAGAAATGAGTAAATGAGCAAAAACTAATGAGGTGCGTTGGCTGAATTTTTGGGAATAATGGGTTTTAAGAGCTTTTTGGGTTATTCTTATGGTATTTAAATGTTTGCTAGCTTAGGTTGATGTTAGGTGATGATTGGAGTAAAATGAAATTGCGTTATGATGCAAATGTTGTTGATTTAGCTTACATTTTTGTGCTAAAGGTTAGTTAGAATGTGATTTTGTATGTTCTTTTGTGATTAATGTGTTGATAAGTTCTAATTGGTGTCAATTGCACTTGGTTTAGTTGAAAGGTGAATGTGGGTGTCAAGTGTAGCTTAAGTGATTGAGTGGTTCGTTAAGTGTTTAATAAATGTGTTAATTAAAGTGTGTTGTAATTTAACTTATGATAATGCTGAAAGTGCTAGCCAACATAAGATATCATGTCAAGACAAAATCATAAGTTGGATTCAAGATCGAAAGGGTTGTGCATGGACACCTTGATATATAGCTGAAACATACATAGGCTATCAACAAAATTTTCAAAGTTTTGCAACAAAGATCAACATGCTAACTTTATATTATGTCCATTGATTATCAACATAAACTATATATATCAACTATATATATACAAAAAGGAGGTTCATAGGTATACCTCACTAGTAGATCACTTTGGAGATAATGATGTTGGATGACAAGCTTTTGAATCCTTTTAACTTGAAGGCTCTAGTTGGTTCACCAAGCATCCAAAGTCCTTGATACGAATCTGGTCAACATGTGTCTAGACCTAACACCAAGATTGATAAAATAAACTCAAGACCTTTTAAGAATGGATGAAACCGCGACCCTTTGCCTAGCAAGATAAGAACCTTGCTATAGTGAATATGATGGAAACCGCGACCCGTTGCTTAGCAAAGCAAGAATCTTGGTATGGTGAAGACGCCATAAACGGGGATGGAAATCCGCTTGATAAGTCAAGGTTGAACGCCACAAGGAATCCCTTGATAAGTTCGAAAGAGTCTCTTGGAGAACTCAAGGAGAATAATCTTACAATTTAATTTCAGAATTGTCTAACTTTATTATCACAAAAAGTGCCTTATATAGGCAATAACAAATAAGTATCCTGCTTAGAAAAGGACTCCTAAACCCTAGCCCAAGTAGGAAAAACGTGAATAGTAACTAGGTCAAAGGAAACAAACTTGAAGACCAAGAAAAGACTCCTATTTACTATTCACGTGAATAGTAACGTGAATAGTAACTAAAAAGGAAGCAAACTTGCAGCCCAAGAAAAGCTCATTTCTAGTGTGAACACCTATTCTTGCAGCCCAAGAAAGTATTTTTCCTAGTGTGAACACCTAATAAACTAGAATTCAAATTAATACTAAAACCAAAACTAAGATAGAATTACAAAGAAATCAAATCTTGACCAAATCTTCAAATCTTCTTGAAACTTCTTGAAAATCTTGAAGTTCTTGAATATTGAAAATAGAATCTTGACTTGAATCTTTGCTGGAAAATTAATCCAAATGGTGCAATGAATGTGGATGGCTGGTTCACATCATTCCCTCCTTCTTGAGAAGGATTTGTCCTCAAATCCACCAGGCTCAAAGACCAGCCTAGGTGGTAGACCATATGTTATGTCCTCGGAAAACACTTCCTCAAATTCCCGCAAGAGAGACACAACTCTGGGCAATGCAGAGTCAAGTTGGTTAGCATTTAAAAGAGCCTCCTTTTTTTTTTTTTTGTTAATTCAGTGGGATTTTATTGAAAGAAAAAGAAAAAGTACATCAAAGTACAAATTGCATGACAACTGGTGTCATAAACAAGAACAATGAAGAGACAAGCGAAAAAACAAATCGGTCGCAGACCGAAGCAAACAAACTTGAAAACAGACAAAAACGAAACAACAACAACAACAACATCATCATCATTAAGTTTTTTGATCAGGTGGTCTTCCATTGAAGATGCCTTGGACTGCCCGAGTGTAGTCGAAAGAGGATTTAGCTCTTGAAGTTGAGGCAACAGAATTTTCCTTGCCAGAAGAACTGAAATTTGAAATGACTTTGCCAGCAGCAGTTGTAAAATTTTTATCTTTAGAACCTTGTGATGGGAACGAAGTGACCGACATCTTGTGAGATTGGTTACCAGGATTTTGAAGCTTAGGGATACTAACATTATTCCCATTTGAAGGCTTGGCTGAATAAGTGACCTGTTTCTTTTGGGACTTCGGTTGTCCATGGTAAACTCCTGTACCTTGATGATTGTCGAGATTCTCAAATTTAGAAAAGTTTCTCTGAGAACGATCAAGAGAAAGTTCATCATTATCTTCATCAATAGCATTGAGAGCATTAAATCTGTTCGCGTTACCCTTATTCACTTTGCGGGAAGCACCACGTCTCCTTCTCGATTTCTTACCAGCATTAGTCCAACCCAAATTTGAACTAGTGACGTTATCATTAGCTTTCTCCTCAATAGAATTAGGACATGAGGATGTGTCATGTCCAACAATATTGCAATGAGAACACTTGAGTGGAGTCCAATCATATTCAATCTCAATTTCTGCCAATCCTCCTTTAGGGAGTTCAACAAAGGTTCTGTCAGGAAGATCCTTTTGAATATTCATTTCAACACAGACTCTTGCATACCCAAGATGAGAGCGGGAGGCCGTTTTCGAATCCATCTGAAGAGGGATACCAATTGTGCTTGAAACATAACTGAGACCATCTTTGGTAAGCAAATCAAGTGGAACATTAAGTAGTTTTAACCACATTGGGACCCTATCACAATTAATGTTAATCAGTTGAAGGCCCATTTCCCAACGTCTAAGGAGAAGGGGATGATGGTGGACATGCCATAGCTCTTGCATCACCCGATCACAAGAAGCTTGTGATTCAAATCGAAACACATAAAGCCCAAAGTCATTGGATTGAATGTCGACATGGCCAAATTTATTCCATTGAGTGTCAACCATTCTTCTGATTAAGAAAAATGGGGGAGGCTTACCGATAAATTGACCAATAAGGCAGCAATTCCAGTGTTGAGCTCCATCCTCGAAAACACTTTCTGGAGGCTTAGCAATTGTTTTCCCATCCCTAATTTCGAATTTGTCGAAGTAGTCCAATTTGAGCGAATCATTTAATTCACCCATAAAGTGCTCCTTCCAATTGTTGGTGATAAGATTTGTGCCTTTGGTACCATTTTGACCCCAAACAGAGCGGAGGTTGGTTCCATGTCCTTCCTGTATAGAACCATGAGCTTCAGCAGGTTTAGAAAAAGTATGCTGCAGGGAAGGAAATTCATTTTGTAAATTCGCAAAGAGCCCGTTGTTGAAATGAGCTGGAAGATTTTGGCCAAATGGATCACCAACCAGATGATCAACTTCAGATGAATTGTGAATCTGATTTGAATTGAAAGTAGCATTATTTGCGTCGACTCCTTGTGAAAGAGGACCAGGGGCGGCCCATGCATTGTGGAGAGAAAGACTTGAGTTCCCATTAGAAATTCTAGCTTGACTCTCGGCATTGGCATTCATGTTGGATAAGGCATGGGTACTAGCAATTTGCTGCATGGGCGCATAAGGCTGGAGTTGACGCGTGGGGGTCCGCAAGTTCTCATTAGGCTCCACATTCTCATTTTTGTCCCCATTAGCAATGGAGAGAATTGAGATGGCATTTTCAGTCAAAACAAGAGCACTTTGCCCAATGTTTCCTTTTTCCACATGCATATCGTTGGCAGAAGGTTGATTCAAATTGTTGGGGACCACATGTTGGCCACCAGAAAGAGCATCACTCGAATTTTTTTTTGCAATTGAAACCGTGTAATCACCATCATTCACATGGCCCACATTTGCAATCGAATTAGAATGCACAGTGGAATTGGAATCTAATTTAAAAGCTGGCTGATTAGAATTTTCAGATTGTGGCATTGAGATTGGAGAATTCCGTGGGACCACTAAGGGAACAATTCCATTAGCAATCATGGAATTTTTGCATAAAAATTAATTTGTTTTCTCTCTGCTTTTACCTCATTGGCCGAGCTCTTTTCTTTTTCACTCGCAATCTTTTGCTCACTCAAATTCTTTTGTTCTCTCAAATTCTTTTGTTCACTCAAGGTCTTTTGAACACTCAATTTTTCTAACCTCACTTGATCCTCATAAATTTGTTTTGGTGTCATTGGAACTAGAGTGATTGTCCGCTGATTGAACATGAATGAGTACTTGTTGGTGAAGCCATCATGCTGCACACGTCGATCAAATTGCAACTTGTATGGACATGGATGCTTAATTGTGTTGAGCCCTAGCTTTTCAATCATAGAAGCACTAGCAACGTTAGTACAACTACCACCATCAATAATAACACTACATACCTTATCTTTCACGTGGCAGTGAGTATGAAAGATGTTCTCACGTTGTACTACTTCTTCTTCCTCTTTAGCATGCAAACTTAAGGCTTGTCGTGCCACTAGTCCAACCATCTCTCCATAATCTGCCCCAAACTCCTCTTCTCCCTCTGTGATGTCCTCTAGGATGTGCATGACATCAAAATGTATTTTTTCTTCAGACTCAAGCTCACCACTCTCCAAGACTACCAATGCTTGCGTGTTTGGGCATTGGCTTCCTATGTGGCCCCAGCCTTGCCATTTAAAACTTCTAGTCTCACTAGATTGAGTCGTAGTAGAAGCTGATTTACCTTGGGAGGTCGTGTCATTGGTGGATTGTTTGGAATTGGGCTTCACCTTATATATTTGTTCTAACCTCTCATGTATTTGTTCAAATTCATCTCTCATCATCCGTCTCATCTCTCCCAAAAAAGCTTGCAACTGTAAATTCAGAACTGGTTGTTGAGCTTCTGCTTTTGTGTCATCCTCTTGATTATGGGCCATGATTGAATTTCACTCCCTCACGTGTTTCGCTCAACTCACTTTGGCTTTTACCCTCTAATAATCTCACACACTCTGCCTTTTTCTTATCGTATTCTCCTTCAAGTCCCTAGAACTTACCAAGAATACCAAGCAGCGTAATAATCAATTTCGGAACCTGGCTTTTTTTTTCAGACCTCTAAGACTCTGAAAACAAGGTTAGAGAAAGAAATTTGACCAAAACTCGAAGAAGGAAACCTAGAAAAATAAGGAAAGTTGAGAAAAATCTAATAGAAATCACAAAAACGCCCAGAACTCATACTAAACGATGGAATTTGGCCCTAAGAGGATGGTGCCCATAGTTTACTATGGGTTCTGCGCAGAACACCGTTTTCCTTCAGAAAAGTTTAGTCTTGAGGGCTAATTCAATGAAAAACATTTAATATAACTAGACTTTAACTGACATCACATCACTTATACCATCAACTATGATAGAAAAGTCATTAACATGCAGATTAAGAATAATGGTTGCGTTCCCACTTGCAAGAAATCCGTGAGACTATCTCTTGGAATTCCACCAGGATCAACTCGTTATACATAATAATTGGCAATTTTAAATCAGAGAATTAGGATTACCTCTTCGAACGATTCGTGATAGTGTTATGGAATTGCCCAATGGAACGTCTACTTCGCACGCGAACAAGGATGAAAGAGGAGGAGGCAATAATTTTTCAGAGAGAGAGGGTTTTTTTTTCTTGTTCTTACGTTTTTCAGAAAAATGATATATGTCAATATCTCACTGCTTTGAAAAGCCTACATGGCCCTTCTTATAAAGGCCATGTGGGCTAGCCTCTTCAAAAGGCCAACTCCCAAAATAGTTACAAAAAAACCCAATCTTTTAATATGGGTTTCCATAAAGCCCACAACGATTCAAATTAAATCACTATTTAATTTAAATCAGTCAGCCTAGGATTTAATTGATGAATCATAAATCTAGTGCTAGCTAGAAATAGTCAAATAATTAAATCCACAACCTAATAATAATAATTAGATAATATTTAATTCTTAATTAAATATTAATCACAAATAATATTTAATTCTCAATTAAATATTGATTATAATTAGGCCGTCTCTCCAATTAAATCACTTATTCTTTTGCGTGACTCCATAGGTTCAAACTTAAGCTGGTAGCATAAAGACTATCCTTACACTAATCGAAGATACCATCTAGGAATGGTTCCCGACGACCAAATAAGATGAATAAGTGCAAGGCAACATTCAACGAACCTCGGTAGAATGGTGAATTCCCTATGACCCTCGGTGTTCCGAAATAACCTTAGGGACATGATTAACTATCAAATCCTTAATTAGTTACTTCATGTCAAATTTCAATCCTGTCATGACACATCATGACTTACCTTCGTGAATCATCACGAGATGTGCTTTGGCCAAAGACTTTCTGAATTGAAATTAAGCGAAACATCATTATCCAAATACCCAGAGCGGTCAATCCCATCTTGACTCACACATTGACTTCTCCGGCACTTGTTCATACCCAGTAACCTTCTGTTACCAGATTAGAAATCTGGATAGTCCGGCACCTAAGCATGAGGAGTAATCCGTAAGTCCCCATGGCAGTCTCAGGTCAGAGGGAATATGTCTACCATATGTACCACGAGCTATCCTTAGACAGTAGGGTACATACCATAAGACCCTCGTAAAGAGAGTCATGTTCAGTGAACATGTCTCCACATGTCACCTGTTTATCGCATTGGTGTCCCAACACCCATTGGTCATGAGGATAACCAACCAATGCAACAAACAATAACCTATACTCGACGAAATTGACGTCCCAATACCAATTTCATCATTTGGTTACGAACAAAGTTTAAGAATGACCAAAATCAACCCTCATTCATATGATTCCATAAAGTCCTACATCATGATCAATCAAAGGTAAAAGAAGATGGACGATATGATGTAATGGCCAAATATTATTAATAGAATAATAATCCACATACAAATTAATTTGCCAGCTACATAGATGACTGACTTTAGGAGACAATTCCTAACAATCTCCCACTTGACCTAAAGCCAGTCGGATCTGTATCCTATACCCATCTTTTCTCAATGTGCATCGAACTCTTTGATCTCGAGAGCTTTGGTGAAGGGGTCAGCTAAATTCTCTTTACTATCAATCTTTTGCAGAGTCACGTCACCTCTAGCAATGTTCTCTCTAATTAGGTGGTAACGTCTCAGTATATGTTTGGCTTTCTGATGAGATCGGGGTTCCTTAGCTTATGGAATGGCTCCAGTACTATCACTGAAGATCGTGACTGGACTAGTCAAATCAGGAAGAACTCCGAGCTTCGTGATGAATTTTCTAAGCCAAACTGCCTCCTTCGCCGCATCAGATGCTGCTATATATTCTGCTCACGGACAAAATCGGCTATAGTTTGCTATTTGGAACTTTTCCAACTGGTGGCTCCACCATTCAGGGTAAACACAAAACTGATTGAAAAATTGAATCAGTATAACTAACTAGTTTCATATCAGAATCTCCATAAACAAGCCATTGGTCCTTTGTATTTCTTAAATACTTTAGGATGGTCTTAACCACTTGCCAATGTTTCTCGCCAGGATCAGATTGGTATATGCTTACTATTCCAAGGGAATAAGCCACGTCAGGTCTCGTACAAGACACAGCGTACATGATAGATCCTACTGCCGAGGCATATGGGATTCTACTCAGGCGCTCTCTTTCTTGAGGAGTTGTCGGACAATCCTTTTTAGAAAGAGTAATTCCATGACCTATCGGGAGATAGCCTTTCTTGGAATTTTCCATACTAAACCTTTTCAGCACGGTGTCTATGTACGTAGACTGGGACGATCCTAGCAACCTTCTTGATCTATCCCTATAGATCCTGATCCCAAGGATATAGGAAGCCTCTCCTAAATCCTTCATGGAAAATTGGGATGACAACCACAACGTCACGCTTTGCAATGTAGATATGTCATTCACTATAAGGAGAATATCATCCACATATAGCACCAAGAATATGACCACATGACCATTTGCCCATTTATAGATGCAAGGCTCTTCTTCATTCTTAACGAAGCCATACGTTTTGACAAGGTTGTCAAAACGTATGTTCCAACTCCGAGAGGCTTGCTTGAGTCCATAAATGGATCTCTGTAGCTTGCATACTTTAGATTCATTTGTGGATGTAAACCCTTAAGGCTGTGTCATGTACACCTCCTCTTCCAGCTCACCATTAAGGAAAGCTGTCTTGACATCCATTTGCCAAATTTCATAATCCTGGTACGCAGCTATAGCAAGCATAATGCGAACCGATTTAAGCATTGCTATGGGACAAAATGTCTCATCATAGTCAATACCATAACGTTGATGAAATCCCTTACCAACCAAACGGGCTTTGTAGGTCTCTACCTTCCCATCTGCTCCTCTTTTCCTTTTAAAAACCCATTTACACCCTATGGGTCTTACCTCTTCGGGTAGGTCAACTAATGTCCAAACATTGGTGACATGCATGGATTCTATCTCGGATCGCATGGCTTTAAGCCATTCTTCAGAATCAAGCCTCTGCATTGCATCCATATAACTAATCGGATCCTCATCATTCTCATCAAATTCAATGGGATCACCGACACAGACTAGGAATCCATATCTGTTCGGTTGACGTGGTACTCTACCAAATCTTCTTATTGCTGTGTCTACAGCGGGCTTAGGATTCGGTTCACTAACCTTATCGTGTTCTGTATGTTCTTCTGCTAATGTTTGTTCTTATTCTAGTTGAACTTCTCCAAGTCCAATATTGGAGGCATTGCTTTCCTTCTCGAGAAACTCTTTCTCTAGGAAAACCACTTTAAGGGCAACACCTTTTGTTCGCTGGTGTTGTAGAATTGGTATCCTCTAGACTCTCTAGGGTACCCTACGAACAAACATTTATCAGATTTTGGTTCTAACTTGTCAGCTTGAAGACGCTTGACATATGCTAGATACCCCCAAACCTTAAGGTGTGTGAGTGTTGGTTTACGCCAAAACCACATCTCATATGGTGTCTTATCTACTGACTTGCTAGGAACCCTATTCAGCACGTGAGCAGCAGTTTCAAGGGCATATCCCCAAAAAGATATGGGTAGATCCGCACGTCCCATCATGGATAGTGCCATGTCTGATGAGAACCAGCCTTAAGCATCCAAGTTCAATGAACCATTTATTTGGGCGAATTTTCTAGCAAAGATTCAAGTCAAGATTCTATTTTCAAGATTCAAGAACTTCAAGATTCTTCAAGAAGTTTCAAGAAGATTTGAAGATTTGGTCTATATTTGATTTCTTTGTAATTCTATCTTAGTTTTAGTTTTAGTTTAATTTGAATTTTAGTTTATCAGGTGTTCACACTAGGGAGAAGTCTTTCTTGGGCTGCAAGTTAGGTGTTCACACTAGGAAGGAGCCTTTCTTGGGCTGAAAGTTTGCTTCCTTTTTAGTTACTATTCACGTTACTATTCACGTGAATAGTTAATAGGAGTCTTTCTTGGGCTCCAAGTCTACTTCTTTGACCTAGGTTACTATTCACATTTTTCCTACTTGGGCTAGGGTTTAGGAGTCCTTTTCCAAGCAAGATACTTATTTGTTATTGCCTACATAAGGCTGTTTTTGTGATAATAAAGTAAGACAACTTTGATATTAAATTTGTGAGATTATTCTCCTCAAGTTCTCAAGAACTGTTTTGAACTTATCAAGATTATTCTTGTGGCGTTCATCCTTGACTTATCAAACGGGTTTCCATCCTCGTTTGTGGCGTCTTCAACTATACCAAGGTTCTAACTTTGCTAAGCATAGGGTCATTGTTCCATCCAATCCTGAAAGGTCTTGGGCTCGTTTGCCATATTTGGTATTGGGCCGCGTCACATGTTGGCGTGGTTCGTATCAGTTGGTAATCAAAAATTAGGTTTATCAGGTTTGCTTATCCTTTTTCTTGTTTTCTTGGTCAATTTCGTGTGTCTAGGTTAGGTTTCAATTTTCTTTCTTGGTTCTTGATTGAGTCTTGCTTTCAATTCCTTTTTCTTGAATTCCTCGTTTTTAGTTGTGTCTAAATTCTGTGTCTTGTTTTCTTTTCAATTTCGTTTCTTGTTTTCTTGTCAAATCCGTTTCTTGCTTCAATTCCGTTTTCTTGTCTTACTTTCAATTGGTCAAACCATAGAATCTTGAATTAGGGTTTCTTGTGCTTCTAAATTTGAATTCTTGTGACTTCCTCATTGTTTTCGTTTCTGAAAAGTCAAGAAAAGAAAGAAAAGAGAGAAAAAAAACTGTTCGGAGCAGAAAAATCGAAAAATAGTGAACAGTAAATTTTGTTTAGTGAATTAGCCATCGAAGACAAACTTTTTTGAAGGGAAACGACGTTCTGAGCATAACCCACAGCTATACCATGGGCACCACCCTCTTAGGGCCCAAATTTCATCGGTTACTAGGTGTTTTTGACGTTTTTTGTGTTTTCCAATATGGCTTTCTCAACTTTTCTTATTTTTCTAGGTTTCCTTCTTCGAGTTTTGGTCAATTTTCTTTCTCTAACCTTGTTTCCAGAGTCTTAGAGGTCTGAAAAAAAAAAGTCAGATTCCGAAATAGATTATTACGATGCTTGGTATTCTTGGTAAGTTCTAGGGACTTGAAGGAGAATACGAGAGGAAAAAGGCAGAGTGTGTGAGAATATTAGAGGGTAAAAGCCAAGTTGAATTTGAGTGAAACACGTGAGGGAGTGTTGATTTCAATCATGGGTCATAATCAAGAGGATGACATAAACGAAGAAGGTTAACAAGCCGTTGTTCCGAACTTACAAATGCATGCTTTGTTGGGAGAGATGAGACGAATGATGAGGGTTGAATTTGATCAACTACATGAGAGGATGGCTAGGGTAGAATAGAGAACACCAAGGGTGCAGCCACCAGTTGCTCTAAACACACCAAGGAGGAACAGGTTGCATCGAAGAGAAATTGAAGTTGTGGATGAATTTGAAGAAGAAGGGATAGATGAGGAACTTGATCGGATGTCAATAGGCAGCAATGGAAGACATAGCCGAGATAGAGAAGCTAGGAACCGTGTTGATAACAATTTGAGAAGCATCAAGATGAAGATTCCTGCTTTTCAAGGAATGAGTGATCCCGAAGCATATCTTGAGTGGGAGAAGAAGATGGAGTTGGTTTTTGATTGTCATAGTTGCATCAATAGGAGGCAGAATGGAGATCGTCCTACTACAACTTGGGATGAGATGAAGAGAATGATGAGGCGACGATTTGTACCAAGTCATTACTATCGAGATTTATACCTCAAGCTGCAAGGTCTTCATCAAGGTAATAAGAATGTTGATGAGTATTACAAAGAGATGGAGATGGCTATGATTAAAGCCAATGTGGAGGAAGATCGAGAGGCAACAATGGCCAGATTCTTGAATGGGCTAAATCAAGAGATTGCTAACACTATAGAGTTGCGTCATTATGTGGAATTAGAGGATTTGGTGCATATGGCAATTAAAGTGGAGAAGCAACTCAAGAGGGGTGGTACACGACCAAGACAAGCACCATAATACTTGAGTGCATCACCTTCACCTTGGAAGACGAGTTACCCAAAGGATGAAGAAAATCCGTGTACTTCCAAGGCCAAGCCCAAGCTCAAACCATCCACTATTGCCATGACCTCTCAAGGTAATACAACCTCTACTATGACTTGATCTAGAGAGATTCAATGTTTTACATGTCAGGGACGAGGACACATAGCAAGCCAATGCCCAAACATGCGAGCAATAGTAGTCTTGGAAAGTGGTGAGATTGAATCCAAAGACAAAACATATTCTGATGACATGCCCATACTAGAGGACACCGCAATGGGAATAGAGAAGTTTGGGGCGAATCATGGAGAGATGCTTGGACTAGTGGCACAACAAGCCTTAAACCTGCAAGCTAAAGAAGAGGAAGAGGTAGCACAACGTGAGAACATCTTTCACACTCGTCATGTGAAAGACAAGGTAGGTAGTGTTATTATTGATGGTGGTAGTTGCACTAACATTGGTAGTTCTTCCATGGTTGAAAAGCTAAGGCTCATAACAATTAAGCATCCGCGTCCATACAAGCTGTAATGGTTGAATGATTGTGGTGAGGTAAGAGTTACAAAACAGGTTGTGGTGTCGTTTCGCATTGGAAAATATGAGGATGAAATATTGTGTGATGTGGTACCTATGCATGTTGGACATCTTCTTTTGGGAAGACCATGGCAATTTGATCGACGTGTGCAGCATGATGGCTTCACCAACAAGTACTCATTCATGTTCAATCAGCGGACAATCACTCTAGTTCCAATGCCACCAAAACAAGTTTATGAGGATCAAGTTAAGTTGCAAAAATTGAGTGAACAAAAGAATTTGAGTGAGCTAAAGATTGAGAGTGAAAAGAAAAAGAGCAAGGCCGAAGTTGGAAAGGTAGTAAAAAGAGAAATGAGCTCGGCCAAGGAGGTAAAAATAGAGGGAAAACAAAGAAATTTTTATGCAAAAGCAAGTGAGGTTAAGAGAGCTTTGATATCAAAACGACCAATGATTGTACTTATGTACAAAGAGGCTCTTTTAAACACTAACCAACTTGACTCTGCATTGCCTAGTGTTGTTGTTTCTCTCTTGCAGGATTTTGAGGAAATGTTTCCCGAGGACATACCACATGGTCTACCACCTAGGCTGGTCTTTGAACATGGTCTATTACACATGCCTTATCCAACGTGAATGCCAATGCCAAAAGTCAAGCTAGAATTTCTAATGGGAATTCGAGTCTTCCTCTCAACAATGCATGGGCTGCCCCTGGTCCTCTTTCACAGGGAGTCAACGCAAATAATGCTGCTTTCAATGCGAATCAAATTCACAATTCATCTGAAGTGGATCATCTTGTTGGTGATCCTTTTGGCCAAAATCTTCCAGCTCATTTCAACAATGGCCTCTTTGCGAATTTACAAAATGAATTTCCTTCCCTGCAGCAAACTTTTTTTAAACCTGCTGAAGCTCATGGTTCTGATCAATTTCAAGACAATATCCATGCAAATACTTAATTCTTTGACCAATTTCTATCGGTCCAGCAGCTAACAACCATGGTGTTAAGAATTCAGCAACTTTGGGACATCAACCTATTCAACACACTCCTAATTTTGTCACAAACAACTGGCAAAAACATTTTCTGGGTGAATTAAATGTTTCACTCAAGCTGAACTTCTTTGGGAATTTTAAAAACAAAGATGGGAGAACCATTGCTGTCCCTCCAGAAAGCGTCTTTCATATAGGTGCTCAACATTGGAATTCCTATCTTATTGGTTAGTTTATTGGCAAACCTTCCCCTTTTTTCTTAATTAGGAGAATGGTCGATACTCAATGGGAGAAATTTGGTCATGTTGAGATTCAATCTAATAAGTCTGGGTTGTTTGTGTTCCGATTTGAATCTCAAGAGTTTTGTGATAGTGTGATGCAAGAGCTATAGCATGTTCACCATCATCCCCTTCTCCTTAGACGTTGGGAAATTGGTCTCCAACTCATCAAGTTCAACTGTGAACAAGTGCCAATCTGGTTAAAATTGAGAAATGTTCTGCTTGATTTACTTAACAATGAAATGTTCAATTGGCCTCCCTCTTCAGATGGATTCAAAAACTGCCTCACGGTCACATCTCGGTTATGCAAGAGTATGTGTGGAAATGAATATTCTAAAGGATCTCCCAGATAGGACATATGTCAAACTCCCTAATTGGGAAGAGGCTGAGATCCTAATCGAATATGATTGGAAACCACAGAAATGTACTTTTTGTAATGTTGCAGGTCATGACACTTCCAATTGTCCTAATTCTCCAGACAATCGGGTTGAGGATAAACTTTCAGGCACCAATTCAGAATGGAATGAAGCAGATAAAAAGCATAGCAGGAGATGCAGTGCTTCACTTCAAAAAGAGCATCTAGTTAGCAATAACAGATTTAATATACTTAACTGAGATGAAGCTCATGGAGATCATGGTGATCAAATTGATGAACATTCCCAGGAAAATTTTTCTAAGTCCAAGATTGTAGAGAATAAAACTGTTGGAACAGGTGTTTTCGACAAAAAAACCAATGTCCAAAAGGTGAACATCCCTACACAGGCACATGTACAACAACATACTTCTCACATTTCGGTTACTCCGTACCCATCTCAAGGTTCTAAGGATAAGGTTTCTACTCATACTTTTGGCAAAGCCATCTCTACCAATCATGCTGTTGGCATCTCTTCCAACACTGCATCTACATCCAAGGCGACACCTTCCTTTGATTATACTAGGGAAGTTCAAGGCATGTTTAACGGAAGACCCCCTGATCGAAGGACCCATTAAGGAGATTTTCCTTTGTTTTCCTGTCTTTTTGTTCTTTCAGTCCTTGTTTAGACTAATTCTCTTCTGCTTTCCTTGATCTTGTTTTGATGCTGTTTGTCAACAATCTTGTACTTGTACCACTTCCTTTGGATATCAATAAAACTCCCACTGAATTAACAAAAAAAAAAAAGATTTGAAGATTTGGTCTATATTTGATTTCTTTGTAATTCTATCTTAGTTTTAGTTTTAATTTAATTTGAATTCTAGTTTATCAGGTGTTCACACTAGGGAGAAGTCTTTCTTGGGTTGCAAGTTAGGTGAGTTAGGTGTTCACACTAGGAATGAGCCTTTCTTGGACTGAAAGTTTGCTTTATTTTTAGTTACTATTCATGTTACTAGTCATGTGAATAGTTAATATGAGTCTTTCTTGGGCTCCAAGTCTATTTCTTTGACCTAGGTTACTATTCACATTTTTCCTACTTGGGCTAGGGTTTAGGAGTCCTTTTCCAAGAAAGATACTTATTTGTTATTGCCTATTTTGTGATAATAAAGTAAGACAATTTTGATATTAAATTTGTGAGATTATTCTCCTCAAGTTCTCAATAACTTTTTTCGAACTTATCAAGATTATTCTTGTGGCGTTCATCCTTGACTTATCAAACAGGTTTTCTATCTTCGTTTGTGGTGTCTTCAACTATACCAAGGTTCTAGCTTTGCTAAGCATAGGGTCACGGTTCCATCCAATCCTGAAAGGTGTTGGGCTCGTTTTCCATATTTGGTGTTGGGTCGCGTCACATGTTGGCATGGTTTGTATCAATGTCTAACAAGATTCGATTTCTCCTCTCAGATACACCATTATGCTGCAGTGTAGCGGGAGGAGTCCATTGTGAAAGAATCCCATTCTTCTCAAGGTAACCCTGAAACTCATTGGAAAGATACTTACCTCTACGATCAGATCGTAGAATCTTGATATCTTTCCCAATTTGTTTCTCTACTTCATTACGATATCTTTTGAACATTTCAAAAGATTTTGACTTATTTCTCATCAAATAGATATACCCATACCTAGATAGATCATCAGTAAAGGTAATAAAGTAGGAGTATCCTCCTCTAGCACTTGTGCTCATAGGCCCACATACATCTGTATGCACGAGGCCCAAGAGTTGATACGAACCACGACAACATGCGACGCGACCCAACACCAAATATGCAAAGACAAACCCAAGATCGTTCAGGAATGATGGAAACCACGACCCGTTGCTTAGCAAAGCAAGAACCTTGGTATAATTGATGAAGACGCCACAAACGAGGATGGAAAACCTGTTTGATAAGTCAAAGGTTGAACGCCACAAGAATTATCTTGATAAGTTCTAGAGTTTCTTGAAGAACTCAAAGGAGGATAATCTCACAAATTTTATGAATCAAAATTGTCTTTTTTTATTATCACAAAAACAGCCTTATATAGGCAATAACAAATAAGTATCCTACTTGGAAAAGGACTCCTAAACCCTAGCCCAAGTCGGAAAAATGTGAATAGTAACCTAGGTCAAAGAAGTAGACTTGGAGCCCAAGAAAGACTCCTATTAACTATTTAGGTGAATAGTAACATAAATAGTAACTAAAAAGGAAGCAAACTTGCAGCCCAAGAATAGCTCATTTCTAGTGTGAACACCTAACTTGCAACCCTAGAAAGACTTCTCCCTAGTGTGAACACCTAATTTTCGTCCATAGGGGGTTCTAGAGAATAAACTATAATTCAAATTAAACTAAAACTAAAACTAAGATAGAATTACAAAGAAATCAAATCTTGACCAAATCTTCAAATCTTCTTGAAACTTCTTGAAGAATCTTGAAGTTCTTGAATCTTGAAAATAGAATCTTGACTTGAATCTTTGCTCTAAAAATGCCCAAAATGGTTCATTGAACATGGACGTCTGGTTCGCATCAAGAGCTCTGCAGCCCAATCACCTTTTCCAATAAAAGGAGATTTGGTCATTTTACCCAATAGACAAGACTCACAAGTAGGTAGTGATGCTGGGTCACTAATATCAAGCAACCCTTCCTTGATTAACTTGTTAATCCTGTTTTCATTTATATGATCTAGCCTGTAGTGCCAAAGGTAGGCACCTGAGTTTATTCCTTGCTTTGGACGTTTATTGCTAACATACATTATGTTTACATGCTGTGTTATAACATAAATTCCATGTTTCAGTTGTCCTTTAATGACAGTAGTGTTATTCAAAATAACATCAAAATCATTATTCATAATAGAAAATGAATAACCATCTTGGGCTAAAAGCCCAACTGAGATCATGTTCAAAACAAAATCCGGACAATAGAAAACATTATTAAGACTAAAGTTTCCTGAGTTTGTAGCTAAAGATAAACACCCTAATGCTAGTACTGGAACTTGATTTCCATTTTCAACGCTGAGGTGTCACTCACCAACTTTGAACTTTCTACTGACCTCTAGCCCCTGCAACGAATTACAAATATGATAAGGACTGCCTGTATCTAATACATAGGTAGTAGAGTCTATAACACTGAAGTTGCAAGGTGTTGTCATATACATACCTTGCTGAGCAACTCCTTGCTGTCTCTTTGGCTTGTTTGGATCTAACGACGCCAGATACTGAGGACAATTCCTCTTCCAGTGTCCCTTCCTCTTACAGAAGAAACATTCTGCTTGACTCTGGTCAGTTTTCTTCTTGCGAACTTGTGGTTGCTGCTGAGCGGGTTTCTTAACCCTGCTTTGAGCTGCATATGCATTTTTGTTCTTTTTCTTGCCACGTTGTGATGAATTCTTGCATTTTGAGGAACTAGCACCTCCAACCACATTAACCGTCTTTCTGAGGAGCTGATTATCTTTCTCAAAGGTTTGCAGCAACCCTAGAAGTGCATGGTAGTTAACAACTGGCTTGTTCATCTTGAACTGGTTCAAGAAAGGGAGGTAGGATGGAGGAAGAGAGTTGAGGATGACATCCTTGCCAAGCTGCTCATGGAGCGGATAGCCTAACTTAGCCAACTTCTCAATCTGCTCAGTCATGTACAATGCATGATCAGTGACGGAAGTCCCTTATCTTATTCTAGTGCTGAAGATGGCACAAAAGGTCCTATGTATTTCTGCATCATCAGATGTGCCGAAAGATTCATTCAACACTTGAATGATGTCCTCAGGTTGTGTTTCCTCAAATTTGCGACTGAATTCATCATTCATTGCAGCCCTCATGATACAGCGAACTATTATTCTATCATCAACCCATTTCTGATATCGTTGACGATCAGCAACAGTCGCTTAGGCAGTAGGTTCAGCAGGTGCTGGATTAGACAGAACATACATGATACGTTCATGCTCGAGCACAATGAGCAATTTACGATACCAGCTATCATAATTTGGCTCGGTCAACTTTTCACTATCCAATTGTGATCTCAAAGGCAATGTGTTAGCTATTAAATCTGTAAATAATTGAAGTAAATGAAATAAATTAGCTAAAATATATGAATTATCTAATCACATTAGACATAGGCCAGTGTCTAAAGGATTCTCCCACTATTTTGTTCAGATTGATAGCCTCTACCTTCAATCCGATGGAATTTCCGATCCAAATTCCCTTAGTGGGTACTAAGATCCAAATAATTGTACATTAGCCCGACGAAGGCCTGCCCACCTATGCACATTTATCTGGTAGGTTCATAACCAGTTATTTCTCCAAATAACTCTCAGTGATCTCAATTCTGCCCCAAGCACCCCTTCAGCAGGACGGATGTCCTCCACTGAAAGGCCCAGTTAGGTCAAACCATTAACATGATATCTCAGAGTCCCTCTCTAAGCTTGATGAGTAGGCTTGACGGAGGCCAACCCACCTACTCACCATCTCAAAGAGATTCCATGGAATTCATACAATGAATAATAATCCCAACACCTTGATAAAAGCCAGGCCGGAGGGCCTCCAACATTTATTAAGATGTTGGGCCCATTATTATTCACTTTAATGGGAGGCAGTGAGTTGAACATCCAATGTTCAACCCACTTAAAGGACCTAATAATTTAGAGGATTTTAATTATAATATAATGATTGGTTTTATTTGCATTATTATTAATTAATCCAATTAATTGATCGCGAGAGATATATATAAATAAGGCATGCATAATAATAAATTGAGCATAAATAATAGGTGGTTATGGGCTTTCCCAATGTGGTCCACTAGAGCCATCATGGACCACTCTAGTTATGCAAATAAAGATTATTACATTTAATTGGGCTAACCTGGACAGGCCCAGGCCTTCTAGAAATCTTCAACACCTTGATCCATGCTCCAAAGCCCTATCTCTATTAATTTCATAAACATGATAGAGAACTCCTTCTAAAAGGAGGGGATACATTACTTGGGGGTAGGGATTTACAATCAGAAAAATATTAGGCAGGTCTCGCAAGCCCAATTTAACCCAAATAAATAATTATAACAATTTATAATAATAAAATGCAATAATCATCATGATATGGAAGCCCATAGCCTCCTTTAAATCCATGTCATACATCATTAACACAAATAGGTATACACATAGACATTCTATATAATTTCCAAGGCTAATAATGAATTAAATCAAATTAAATCAATATTTCCAATTAATTAAACTAATTTTAAACTAATTGGATGTCCTACAACAATATTCAAAATAAAAAGTGTTAAAGAGGCACAAATTAATAAACAATTTGCTAATATTAGCAAAATTAACAATTAAGTTTAATATTTTTCCAATTAATTAAACTAACTTTCAATTAATTGGATATCCTAAATTAATTCACCAAATTAATTTAGTTAAATAAATACAACTAATAAACTATTTACTAATTGCTATCTAAATTAACAATTAATTTAAATTTAATTAAACTCAATTGCAATACAATGATTTGTTTTGTTTTTTTTTTTTAATAATATGGTCGTAGTGCAATTCTATGAAACTATTTCATATACCAAAATAATTAATAAACTATTTTATTAATTGTTGATCCAAAATAAAATTTAATCCATATTGTGTAACGCCCCAACCTAACCCCACGCTAAAGGTTAGGTCTGGACCCGAAAAACGGACAGAGTCTTCTCTGTACCGTGGACATTTTGAAAACCTGTAAATGCTCAGTAAAGCCACAACACAACAAGATAAGCTTTTATAACTAAAGTTCAAAAGTTCAAGGCCATCCGAGCCTTGAGGCATACAGTAATTCAAATTCACACAAGCATGCAACCAACTTGACTTCTTCATAAAATTGCTTAACATGCCATTCTATGATAACATTGGAACATTCCTAGAAGTTATAACCAAGCATTCATCATAACATACACACCCAAGCATGCAAGTAGCTAAGAGTAGAACATAAGTTATTACAAGCTATAGTTTCCCAAATCTATCACTACAACCACTATTTTTCTACTTGCAACTACAAAGCATATACATAGCCCTTAGGCCACAAAATAGATTACAATATAGAATAACAAGTGCGCCACATAGCAACAAGAAAGCACATCCACCTCAGACAACAATCACACAGCTACTAGGGCAAAGGCTCTGCCTGCACCTCTTCTTCTTCCACTACCACCTCAACTAGCTGGGGATCACCCTCAGCACTTCCTAAAACGTGATATCGAGGTATGAGCAACCACTGTTGCCCAGTGAGGGATAAAGTCTCCCGGGGCGTGCAATGCAACAAGTAATACAGTTAAGCATTAATAACAATTAAAACCATTCAAGAATGACAAATGATTAAGTACCACACATTAAAAATGATACATTTCACTTAACCCAACACTCCAATCTTCATTTGATCTTCATTCACGATCCACGAACCACGATCACTGTGCCGACATAATCCCAATCATTCCAATGGGTGTACTTCGGATGTACCCCGATAATCCTATGACCCAACATCCCCTGGCAATCTCTGGACCAGGCGAATGAGGGACTAGGGCACGGAGTTTGAATATCCACTGGCAAACCCTCTATCGCCCAGCCGATATTCAACATATCCGCCCCTGACACTATGGTTGCGTAACCAATATGCAATGCATGTTAACACTTGACAATAAGATAATAAAATAAGAATAGCAACACTTAGGAGGGTCAACAAAAGAGGTTGGCCCCGAGACAGGTCACAATATAAGTAATAATACAAACTAATTAAATGAGCATAAAGGGAGACATTGCACATTTACCAATAAACCAATACCAAGAGCTCATAAACATCTTATAATTGCAATTAAATACTTAATAAACACTTACAAGGTTGTAGAAGTGAAAAATCATCCATTTCTCCATTAAACCCCTTTTTAACTTAAGCCTTTTTCCTTCCAAATCAAAGATAATGTTTCAAATTCTTGGGGAAGCTATACCAATCTTCTACTTAACCCTTAAGGCACCCTTACAACCCTCAAACACATTCAATTACCCACAATTACCCCAAAAGCCCTAATTTCCCTCTTATAGCTTTGAACTACACATACCTTATTCGGGCTTCAAACAAGGGTTAGAAAAGCTTCTATAGCACCTAAGTAGCCTAAGAATACCAAATGTGAAGCTCAATTCCACCCAGATTAACATTAACCCCGAAACCTCTTTTAAAAATTCAGCTATTTCACGTTTTATGCAAGTTTAGAGCAATTCGAGGGCACGGGGCTATTGGACTACCATCATTAGCACCTAAGGCATCTATTAGAAGCAATGAATCAATCCAATACGCACAATTACACAAAACCCTAAAAATTCATCACTATTCACCTTATAAAATTAAAATAACGATTTCAACCGTTTAAAATGCGAACTAGTGGCTTAAATGTGTTCTCTAGCACATATATACAATGTATAATAGCATAGATAAGCTTTGCATTAACATTTGATAGCATTTCTAACAAATCAAGAAAAGTGAAATATTTTAAATATGCAAAAAGAGTCATAAAATCCCTTACCCAAAGAGCGTAGGAGCACCTAAAAGGCTTGAACACACCCTAAACTACTTGCTCTAGGCTTGGAGAGGCTTGTATTGGAGAGTTGAAGATCAAAATTTCCTCCTTCTGGCTGCTTGAAGCTCTCGGCCTTGCTACAGTACCATTCAGCTTCTATTTTTTTTTTTGCTAGTTATGAGCTAAGTTGAGTTATGTAAGAGTTTTATTGGGGGGGGGGGGGGTCATGTAGGGTGCTTACTTGGTTTACTAAAATGAATATAGATAGCTTAAAAATGAGTCTAAGGTGCAAATAGGGTGCTAGCTAATTTTAACAATAAAGCAGCGTATTACTTTTTTTTTTTAAATTTGATGATTTTTTTTTTTAGACCTCTAAGACTCTGGAAACAAGGTTAGAGAAAGAAACTTGAATAAAACTCAAAGAAGGAAACCTAGAGAAATAAGGAAAGTTGCAAAAACCCTATTCTAAAACACAAAAATGCCCAAAACTCATAGCAAACGTTGGAATTTGGCCCTAAGAAGGTGGTGCCCACAGCTATGCTGTGGGCTATGCTCAGAACGTCGTTTCCCTTCAGAAAAGCTTGGCCACGAAGGCTAATTCAACAAAAACAAGTTTTTACTGTTCACTGTTTTGCCCTTTTTTTTTTTTTTTTTTCCAGCTCCGAATTTTTTTCTTTTTGTTTTTTCTTTTCTTGAAGTTTCTTTTCTTGATTTTCAGAAACAAAGACAATGAGCAAGTAACCAAGACTTTGAATTTAGAAACACAAGAAACCCTAATTCAAGATTCTGGGGTTTGGCCAATTGAAAGCTTAACAAGAAACGAAATTGAAAGCAAGAAAACAAAATTGAAGACAAGACTCAAGAAACGGAGAACAAGACTCAAGACACGAAATTAAAAGAACAAGAACGGAATCAAGACACAACCAAGAAAACGAATTGGAAGCAAGACGCAATCAAGAACGAAGAAAGGAATTAAAACCTAGACCTAGACTCAAGGAATTAACCAAGAAAAATAAGAAAAGGATAGGCAAACCTGATTAACCTAAGCTCTAATTACCAACTGATACGAACCACGCCAACATGCGACGCGACCCAACACCAAATATGGCAAACGACCCCAAGACCTTTCAGGATTGGATGGAAACCGCGACCCGTTGCTTAGCAAAGCAAGAACCTTGGTATAATTGATGAAGACGCCACAAACGGGGGTGGAAAATCCGTTTGATAAGTCAAGGTTGAACGCCACAAGAATTATCTTGATAAGTTCGGAAAAGTTCTTGAGAACTTAAGGAGAATAATCTCACAATTTAATTTCAGAATTGTTTTAGTAAAGTTAGGTAAAGCAAGTAAAGGAGCATGAGTAAGCTTGTATTTAATAAGCTAAAACGCCTTCTCTTGATCTTCACCCCATTTGAACCCAACGTTTTTCTTGATAACTTCAGTGAGTGGTACTGCAATGGTGCTAAAATCTTTCACGAACCTCCTGTAAAAACCAGCAAGTCCATGGAAACTTCTAACATCACCTACACTTGAGGGGGTTGGCCACTCTTGGATGGCTTTGATCTTCTCATCATCAACCTCAATACCTTTAGCACTAACAACAAAACCTAGGAAAACAAGCTTATCGGTGCAAAAAGTACACTTTTTGAGGTTAGCATACAACTTCTCCTTCCTAAGCACATCCAAAACTGAATTTAAATGTGAGACATGTTCATGCAAACTCTTGCTATAAACCAGAATATCATCAAAATAAACAACAACAAACTTACCAATGAAAGTACGCAAAACATGATTCATTAAGCGCATGAAAGTACTAGGTGCATTAGTTAGTCCAAAAGGCATAACTAACCACTCATACAATCCATATTTAGTTTTAAACGCTGTTTTCCATTCATCTCCTTCTTTCATTCTTATCTGATGATATCCACTTTTAAGATCAATTTTAGAAAACATACAAGAACCATGCAATTCATCTAACATATCATCTAAGCGAGGAATAGGATGTCTATACTTAACTGTTATGTTATTGATGGCTCTGCAATCAACACACATCCTCCATGTCCCATCCTTCTTAGGCACTAAAATTACAGGAACTGCACAAGGACTCATGCTTTCTCTCACGTACCCTTTCTCCAGCAACTCTTCGACTTGCCTTTGAAGCTCCTTCGTCTCCTCTGGATTGCTCCTATAAGTTGGACGATTTGGAATTGAGGCTCCAGGTACGAAATCTATCTGATGTTCAATTCCTCGAAAAGGTGGTAGACCATGTGGTATCTCATCGGGAAACACATCCTCAAAGTCCTGCAAGAGAGAAACAACAATACTAGGCAATGTAGAGTCAAGTTGGTTAGTGTTTAAAAGAGCCTCTTTGTACATAAGTACAATCATTGGTCTTTTTGAAATCAAAGCTCTCTTAACCTCACTTGCTTTTGCATAAAAATTTCTTTGTTTTCCCTATGTTTTTACCTACTTGGCCAAATTCTTTTTTCTCCTCACTACCTTTCCAGATTCGGCCTTGCTCTTTTTCTTTTCACTCTCAAACTTTTGCTCACTCAAATTCTTTTGATCACTCAAGTTATTTTGATCACTCAATTTTTGTAACCTCACTTGATCCTCATAGACTTGTTTTGGTGTCATTGGAACTAGAGTGATTGTCCGTTGATTGAACATGAATGAGTACTTGTTGGTGAAGCCATCATGTTGTACACGTCGATCAAATTGCCATGGTCTTCCCAAGAGAAGAGGTCCAGCATGCATAGGTACCATATCACACAACACTTCATCCTCATATTTCCCAATGCGAAACGGTACCACAACCTGTTTTGTAACCCTTACCTCACCACAATCGTTCAACCATTGCAGCTTGTAGGGACGTGGATGCTTAATTGTTGTGAGCCCTAGCTTGTCAACCATTGAAGCACTAGCAACGTTAGTACAACTACCACCATCAATAATAACACTACATACCTTATCTTTCACGTGGCAGCGGGTATGAAAGATGTTCTCACGTTGCACTACTTCTTCCTCCTCTTTAGCTTGCAAGCTCAAAGCTCGTCGTGCCACTAATCCAAGCATCTCTCCATAATCTGCCCCAAATTCCTCTTCTTCACCTACTTCGGTGTCCTCTAGTATTGGCATGTCATCAGATTGCGTTTCATCTTCAGACTCAATCTCCCCACTTTCCAAAACTATCATTGCTCTCTTGTTTGGACATTGGCTAGCTATGTGCCCTCGTCCCTGACATTTAAAGCATTTAATATCACTAGAACGAGTTGTAGGAGGGGCTGTTTTACCTTGAGAAGTCGTGGCATGGGTGGATGTTTTGGGCTCGGTCTTGACCTTGGAAATAGACAAACTATCCTCCTTTCTTGGGTAGCTTGACCTCCAAGGTGATGCACTTGAGTGTTGCAGGGCTGGTCTTGGTCGTGAACTACCCTCTTCAATTGCTTCTCCACCTTAATTGCCATATGCACCAAATCTTCTAACTCAACATAATGATGCAACTCAATGGTGTTGGCAATTTCTCGATTCAGCCTATTCAGAAACCTAGCCATTGTTGCCTCTCGATCTTCCTCTACATTGGCTCTAATCATAGCCATCTCCATCTCTTTGTAATAATCATCCACACTTTTATTACCTTGATGAAGTCCTTGCAGCTTGAGGTATAAGTCCCTGTAGTAATGACTGGGTACAAATCGCCTCCTCATCACTCTCTTCATCTCATCCCAAGTTGCCACAGGATGTTCTCCATTGCGCCTCCTATTGAGACACAATTGATCCCACCACACAATAGCATAATCAGTAAATTCAATTGCAGGAAGCTTTACCTTTTTCAACTCAGAATAGTTGTGGCAATCAAACACCAACTCAATCTTCTTTTCCCACTCAAGATAGGCTTCCGGATCACTCCTTCCTTGAAACGCAGGAATCTTCATCTTGATGCTTCCTAAGTTGTTATCAACACGATCAACACGATCCCTAGCATCTCTATCCCGACCATGTCGCCTATTGCTACCCATCGAAATTCTGTCAAACTCTTCATCTAAACCTTCCTCATCGATCTCATCAACATCTTCAACATCTTCCACTCTCTGCCGCATTTTGTTCCTCCTGGGTACATTCGGAGCAACTAGTGGTTGCACCCTTTCCGGCCTCTGTTCTACCCTATCCAACCTCTCATGAATCTGCTCCAATTCAACCCTCATCATTCGTCTCATCTCTCCCATCAATGCCTGCATCTGTAAGTTCTGTTCAACGGGTTGCATCGAAGAGAAATTGAAGTTGTGGATGAATTTGAAGAAGAAGGGATAGATGAGGAACTTGGTCGGATGTTAATAGGCAGCAATGGAAGACATAGCCAAGATAGAGAAGCTAAAAACAGCGTTTAAAACTAAATATGGATTGTATGAGTGGTTAGTTATGCCTTTTGGACTAACTAATGCACCTAGTACTTTCATGCGCTTAATGAATCATGTTTTGCGTACTTTCATTGGTAAGTTTGTTGTTGTTTATTTTGATGATATTCTGGTTTATAGCAAGAGTTTGCATGAACATGTCTCACATTTAAATTCAGTTTTGGATGTGCTTAGGAAGGAGAAGTTGTATGCTAACCTCAAAAAGTGTATTTTTTGCACCGATAAGCTTGTTTTCCTAGGTTTTGTTGTTAGTGCTAAAGGTATTGAGGTTGATGATGAGAAGATCAAAGCCATCCAAGAGTGGCCAACCCCCTCAAGTGTAGGTGATGTTAGAAGTTTCCATGGACTTGCTGGTTTTTACAGGAGGTTCGTGAAAGATTTTAGCACCATTGCAGTACCACTCACTAAAGTTATCAAGAAAAACGTTGGGTTCAAATGGGGTGAAGATCAAGAGAAGGCGTTTCAGCTTATTAAATACAAGCTTACTCATGCTCCTTTACTTGCTTTACCTAACTTTACTAAAACAATTCTGAAATTAAATTGTGAGATTATTCTCCTTAAGTTTTCAAGAACTTTTCCGAACTTATCAAGATAATTCTTGTGGCGTTCAACCTTGACTTATCAAACGGATTTTCCACCCCCGTTTGTGGCATCTTCATCAATTATACCAAGGTTCTTGCTTTGCTAAGCAACGGGGCGCGGTGTCCATCCAATCCTGAAAGGTCTTGGGGTCGTTTGCCATATTTGGTGTTGGGTCGCGTCGCATGTTGGCGTGGTTCGTATCAGTTGGTAATCAGAGCTTAGGTTTATCAGGTTTGCCTATCCTTTTCTTATTTTTCTTGGTTAATTCCTTGAGTCTAGGTCTAGGTTTTAATTCCTTTCTTCGTTCTTGATTGCGTCTTGCTTCCAATTCGTTTTCTTGGTTGTGTCTTGATTCCGTTCTTGTTCTTTTAATTTCGTGTCTTGAGTCTTGTTCTCCGTTTCTTGAGTCTTGTCTTCAATTTTGTTTTCTTGCTTTCAATTTCGTTTCTTGTTAAGCTTTCAATTGGCCAAACCCTAGAATCTTGAATTAGGGTTTCTTGTGTTTCTAAATTCGAAGTCTTGGTTACTTGCTCATTGTCTTTGTTTCTGAAAATCAAGAAAAGAAACTTCAAGAAAAGAAAAAACAAAAAGAAAAAAATTCAGAGCTAAAAAAAAAAAAAAAAAAAAGCAAAACAGTGAACAGTAAAAACTTGTTTTTGTTGAATTAGCCTTCGTGTCCAAGCTTTTCTGAAGGGAAACGACGTTCTGAGCATAACCCACAGATTTGCTGTGGGCACCACCCTCTTAGGGCCAAATTCCAACGTTTGCTATGAGTTTTGGGCATTTTTGTGTTTTAGAATAGGGTTTTTGCAACTTTCCTTATTTCTCTAGGTTTCCTTCTTTGAGTTTTATTCAAGTTTCTTTCTCTAACCTTGTTTCCAGAGTCTTAGAGGTCTAAAAAAAAAAATCATCAAATTTCGAAAAAAAAAGTAATACGCTGCTTTAGTGCCTATCTTGGTACTCTTGATTAGTTCTAGGGAACTTGAAGGAGAATACGAGAGGAAAAAGGCAGAGTGCGTGAGATTAATAGAGGGTAAAAGCCAAATTGAGTTGAGTGAAACACGTGAGGGAGTGAAAATTAATCATGTCTCAAAATCAAGCAGACAATTCTGAAATTAAATTGTGAGATGATTCTCCTTAAGTTCTCAAGAACTTTTTCGAACTTATCAAGATTATTCTTGTGGCGTTCAACTCTGACTTATCAAACGAGATCTCCATCCTCGTTTGTGGCGTCCTCAACTATACCAAGGTTCTTGCTTTTCTAAGCAACGGGTCGCGGTTTCCATCATATTCACTATACCAAGGTTCTTGTCTTGCTAGGCAAAGGGTCGCGGTTCCATCCATTCTTGAAAGATCTTGGGTTTGTTTTACCAATCTTGGTGTTGGGTCTTGGCACATGTTGACCAGGTTCGTATCAATTAATATTAGGTAGTTGAAAACGGAAGGAATAGTAACTTAAAGAAGATAGTAAATACCCAGCAAAAAAAATAAGGAAGATAGTAAATAAAGCACAGAAGAAATGCGCAACTAAGGGATGCAACAGTAAACGAATGTATGGCAAAAATCTCGGGCATCACATATTGGATTAACACTATCAACTAATTAATATTAATTTGAACTTAGTTTAAATTAATTTAATAGTTGAGCCCAATGTTTCTAAACCATTTTAGAAATAGACATTTAATTATCATATAAGCCCAACATAAAAAAAAAACAAGTGAATAAATTAAGGCCCGAAAGAATTAATAGCCTAAAGAATTAGCATTAACTTAAGCACTACTCCTTGAGCCCAACAAGAAATAAAATAAAAATAAGGAAGATTGGGCTGAACTGATCCAAATTAGGTCAAGCCCAATTGGATCAGGGAGCCCATTAGGGTTCAGATCCTTTTTTTTAGCTACAATACTCGCTATAGTAACACGCTACAACAATTGCTACAATAACGTCGTATAGTACACCTTTTTCTTTTTGATTCTGCTACAATAACAGTATGAAAAAAAGACAAATATATCAACCATATCATATAGGCAACGTATAATCTTGTATCAAATACGTAAAATAAACACACTAAACGAGGTGGCTCTGATACCACTGCAAGAAATCCGTGAGACTATCTCTTGGAATTCCACCAGGATCAACTCCTTATACATAATAATTGGCAATTTTAAATTAGAGAATTAGGATTACCTCTTCAAACGATTCGTGGTAGTGTTATGGAATTGCCCAACGGAAGCATCTAGCTCCTCCTACTCTTCGAACGATTCATGGTAGTGTTATGGAATTGCCCAACGGAAGTGTCTAGCTCCTCCTACTTCGCATGCGAACAAGGATGAAAGAGGAGGAGTCTATAATTTTTCAGAGAGAGAGGGTTTTTTTTCTTGTTCTTACATTTTTCAGGAAAACGATATATGTCAATATTTCACTACTTTGAAAAGCCTACATGGCCCTTCTTACAAAGGCCATGTGGGCTAGCCTCTTCAAAAGGCCAACTCCCAAAATAGTTAAAAAAAACTCAATCTTTTAATGTGGGTTTCCATAAAGCCCACAACGATTCAAATTAAATCACTATTTAATTTAAATCAATCAGCCTAGGATTTAATTGATGAATCATAAATCTAGTGCTAGCTAGAAATTGTCAAATAATTAAATCCACGACCTAACAATAATAATTAGATAATATTTAATTCTTAATTAAATATTAATCACAAATAATATTTAATTCTCAATTAAATATTGATTATAATTAGGTCGTCTCTCCAATTAAATCACTTATTCTTTTGCGTGACTCCATAGGTTCAAACTTAAGCCGGTAGCATAAAGACTATCCTTACACTAATCGAAGATACCATCTAGCAATGGTTCCCGACGACCGAATAAGCTGAATAAGTGCAAGGCAATATTCAACGAACCTCGGTACAATGGTGAATTCCCTATGACCCTCGATGTTACAAAATAACCCTAGGGACATGGTTAACTGTCAAATCCCTAATTAGTTACTTTATGTCAAATTTCAATCCTGTCATGACACATCATGACATACCCTCGTGACTCATTGAAATTAAGTGAAACACCATTCTCCAAATACCCGGAGCGGTCAATCCCATCTTGACTCACACATTGACTTCTCCGGCACTTGCTCATACCTAGTAACCTTCTGTTACCAGATTAGAAATCTAGATAGTCCGGTACCTAAGCATGAGGAGTAATCCGTAAGTCTCCATGGCAGTCTCAGGTCAGAGGGAACATGTCTACCACATGTACCACGAGCTATCTTTAGACAGTAGGACGCTTGTAAAGAAAGTCATGTTTTTTTTTTTTTGGTAATTCAGTGAAAATTTATTGAAATCCAAAGGAGATGGTACAAGTACATGGATGTTGACAAACAGCGTCAAAACAAGATCAAGACAGGTAATCAGAAAAGAATCAGTCCAACAAGGACTGAAAGAACAAAAGACAAGAAAACCAAAAACACAAAAGGATCAAAGAAAAACAAATCTCCTTAATGAGCTTTCCGATCAGGGGGCCTTCCATTAAAAATGCCTTGGACTGCCTTAGTGTAATCGAAAGAAGTTGATGCCTTGGAAGTAGAGGCATTGTTGAAAGAGTTGTCAACAACATGAACGATAGAGATGGCTTTGCCAATATTGTGTGTAGTTACCTTATCCTTAGAACCTTGAGATGGGTACGGGGTGACCGAAATATGCAAAGTAGGCTGATGTACATTAACCCGGTTAGGGATGTTGACCTTTCGAACATTGGTATTTTTGTGGAAAACACCAGTGCCTGCAGTTTGATTCTTAACAATCATGGACTTATTAAAATTTAACTCACGAGCATCAATTTGATCACCATGAACATCATCAATGTCAAGAGCATTAAATCTATTATTGCTAACCAGATTCTCATTTCAACGTGGAGCACCGCGCCTTCTCCTATTCTTTTTCCTAGCCTCATTCCATTCCGGTTTAGTGAACATGTCTCCACATGTCACCTGCTTATCGCACCGGTGTCCCAACACCCATTGGTCATGAGGATAACCAACCAATACAACAAACAATAACCTATACTCGATGAAATTGACGTCCATATACCAATTTCATCATTTGGTTACGAACAAAGTTTAAGAATGACCAAAAATCAACCCTCATTCATATGATTCCATACAGTCATTCTAAGGACTACATCATGATCAATCAAAGGTAAAAGAAGATGGATGATATGATGTAATGGTCAAATATTATTAATAGAACAATAATCCACATACAAATTAATTTGCCAGCTACACTCGATGATTGTCTTTAGGACACAATTTCTAACACCACTAACTCTGATGCATACAAGGTTCATCCAAGTACATAATGAAAATAGACTTAACCATACGATTGGTAAAAGATTCCAACCACTATGTTCTCTTTTGGAATATGCCTCCCTACCTTTGGGTAAATTAAGACACAATCCCAATCAAGCACATGATATCTTTGAAGAAACCAGTCTAGTTATAAAAGGTCATAAACCTTTTTCCATAAACTTCAATCTTCATCTCGAAAATCACTATTCAGATAAGATTGAATTGTATAGAGTATAATCATTACACATTTTACTAAAACATTTCTTGGAGTAGATATCACATATCAATTCTTTACAAATCATTTAAATGATCATTATCTCAACGACACACACAACTTTTGTGCATCTAATAGAAGATATCTCTATATTCTCTCGAGGATGAGATACACTACTAGATTTGCAAAGATCTTGTTTGATGACATTTCGGACCAAATTGAATAGATTCAATATTTATGTTTAGCTGATTTTGTGGCTTGGAGGACACTTCCTCAATTTCTATCACAATCTTACAGATCAATACAACTTGATTACAAAATAGAAATTACATCCTATTAAACAAGGATATAACATGAAATTACATTTCAACCCCAAACTCCCACTTGTCCTTTAAAATTTTTATGACAATTCAAATATTATATCCTTTAGTTGACTTTAACTTGTTTAATCATTTAACTTGGTCTTTAATTAAATGATACCTCGCACTAACTCTTATCATAAATCTTATACTCCCTAAAATGAGAAGCGTGAATCTATGAAGATTCCATAGTGGGTGACCAAATTCTCTTAGTCATTTGTATACCTCAAACCTTTGTGGCTATGTTGGAATATAAACATTAAGAGTTAACAACACTTTGTTGTATATTTCACAAAATAGGCTATGGTCATTTGTAGTCCTTAAATCACTTTGTTCTAAAACCTTTGTGGATATGTTGATTAAATGATTTAGTTAGATCAAATACCCGCCATCTTTTGTTATCCGACAAATTGAATCTAATGACCTCAAACCTTTGTGGCTATGTTGGCCATTTGATTTTAGAAGACAACAACATCATGTTTATACTAGCGACTTTAATTAAACTTATCACGAATTATACCCCTCGACCTTTAGGTTGATCAGATACCCACTTCAAGTTCATTAAGTCCTAGGATGGCGGAGGACTACAATAAAACATATTTTACGGATCTAATATTAGTTTGCACATAGGGAGTTTTTGAAATTTATTTAGGTCTCACTTTGCACATTAGCTTATTTATAAGCGAATATCACATATAAGCAAACAAATAAACACATATGCATGAATCATACATTAAGATCTCATCATGTGCACAAGGCTACTTATAGGCTACTATCACATAAAGCATATAAAGTAGCATGCATGCATACAACACAAACGAATGGTAGATCATGGACTTGGATCTAGAACACATTCAAGGAAAAATTATAATATCCTAAAGCACATCTTCGTCTCAGTAGAATTAGGACAAGTGGATGTGTCATGTCCAACAACATTGCACATAGAACATTTTAGAGGTTTCCAATCTTATTCAATTTGAATTTCTGCCTCTTTCCCATTAGGAAGTTCAACAAAGGTGCTATTCGGGAGATCCTTATGGATATTCATTTCCACACAAACTCTTGCATAACCGAGATGTAATCGTGAGGCAGTTTTGGAATCCATTTGAAGAGGGAGACCAATTGTGCTCGAGACATAACTGAGACCATCTTTGTTTAGTAGATCAAGTGGGACATTTCTCAGCTTTAGCCACATTGGCACCCGCTCGGAGTTAATCTTGATGAGTTGGAGGCCAATTTCCCAACGTCTTAAGAGAAGCGGGCGGTGGTGGATATGCCATAGCTCTTGCATCACACGGTCACAGAATTCTTGTGATTGAAAACGGAACACAAACACCAATAGCGCTAATCCAGATTGGCCTAATGTTGGTAAGAAACCCAGAAGGAGACGTGGTGCGTCCCGAAAAGAGAACAAGGCTACAACCAACATATTTAATGCTCTCAATGTTGTTGATGAAGATCATTCTAATCAATCGTTTGTTCATCCTCAGGACAACTTTTCTAGGTCAAAGGTTGTTGATCATCTTTCCTCGGGTACGGGTGTTTATCACAAGTAAACAAACTCCCCAAAGAATCAGGTCAATTTTCTGCCTGCCAACACTTTGAGTAGGGTCAATGTGGAAGTGCCATCTCAAATTTATGAAAAACAAATTCAAAGAATGTCAGTTACCCCGTTCTCGTCACAAGTTTCCAAGGATAAAAATTTCACAGCTGCTCCAAGCAAAGACAGATCAACTATTAGTTTGTTTGGTCATGATAACGCCAAAGCCTCTACTTCTAGGGCAACCTCAAGTGCAACTCCTTCGTTCGACTACACTCGAGCTGTTCAAGGCATCTTCAATGGAAGACCCCCAAATCGACGTATTAAATAAGGAGATTCTCTTTGTTTTTTGTGCGTTTTCATGTCTTTTGTTGCCTTTGGTCTGCGACTGATTTAGCTTTCGCTTTTTTCTGCATTGTTCTTGATTGTGACACCAGTTGTCATGCATTGTGTACTTTGATGTACTTTTCCTTTTTCTTTCAATAAAATACCACTGAATTAACAAAAAAAAAAAAAAAGATTACACATAATCCTCACTACAAGATTATCTCAATTGCAAGAAAGTAAAGTGAGACTTATGTCTCAATTACAAACCATATATCCTCTAAGTCCATGATTAAATTCACCATTCAACCAACCATTCATACTCATAAAGTCAAGATTATGCATATCCAATGTACAATCTAAGCCAAACAAGCAAGCTAGCACATATATCTTATGCATCACATACAAAAGATAACACAACCATCTAATCTTTAATACTCATTAGCAATATTTTGCTAATATGCATGTAAACTCGTAAATTGCATGTACTATCATATACAATGTACAATACACATGAAGGAGCTCGTTTCTCTAAAACCAACCTCAAAGCCAAAAATAAAAACGGCTAAGGCTAGGAGAAAGTGCTCTACTAGCATGTTCCATGTTCCATTGTATATGAAGTACAATACATATGAAGGAGCTCGTTTCTCAAAAACCAACCTTAAAGCCAAAAATAAAAACGGCCAGGCAAGAAGAAAGTGCTCAACTTGCATGTTCTATGATTCATTGTATATAACGTACAATACACATGAAAGAGCTCGTTTCTCAAAAACTAACCTCAAAGCCAAAAATAAAAATGGCCAAGGCTAGGAAAAAGTGCTTTACTTGCATGTTACATGTTCCGTTGTATACAACGAAAGATATTTACATGCATATATGCAAAATCATGAGATCTAGTTATTTTACATACTTTAAAGATTAGATCTTCGACTATACATGTGATTTCGTGGACTTTAGAAACTGTGGCTCTGATACCACTTGAAAGGGGGATTGGCTCGGGAAACGTGTGATTCACAACATAATAGAGTTAAAGCGGAAGCGTTGAACATTTAAAAATTTAGACATAATCATTTGTAATCACATACATTTCCGAAGTAAAGTCCATGGTAATCAACATGTAATGCATAATATATCAAATATACTATAAAGTAAACGAGAAATAAATAGTATATCTCATGTTGATAGTCGTTTGGAAATGTTGAAGCCAAGAGGAAAATACTACGGCGTGGACAAGCCTCCTTCACAAGAGTAAAGGTGATACGAACCACGCCAACATGTGACGCGACCCAACACCAAATATGGCAAACGACCCCAAGACCTTTCAGGAATGGATGGAACCGTGACCCTATGCTTAGCAAAGCTAGAACCTTGGTATAGTTGAGGACGCCACAAACGAGGATGGAAAACCCGTTTGATAAGTCAAGGATGAACGCCACAAGAATAATCTTGATAAGTTCGAAAAAGTTCTTGAGAACTTAAGGAGAATAATCTCACAAATTTAATATCAAAGTTGTCTTCCTATTATTTCATGCAAATCAGCCTTATATAGGCAAAGAACAAATAAGTTTCCTAATTAGAAAAGACTCCTAAACCTTAGTTGAAATAGAAAAACGTGAATAGTAACTAGGTCAAAGGAAACAAACTTGGAGACCAAGAAAAGACTCCTATTAACTATTCACGTGAATAGTAAAGTGAATAGCAACTAAAAAGGAAGCAAACTTGCAGCCCAAGAAAAGCTCCTTTCTAGTGTGAACACCTAATCTTGCAGCCCAAGAAAGTCTCTTTCCTAGTGTGAACACTTAAATTCGTCCATAGGGAATTAAACTAAAACTGAAAACTAAAACTATGATAGAATTACAAAGAAATCAAATCTTGACTAAATCTTCAAATCTTCTTGAAACTTCTTGAATCTTGAAAATAGAATCTTTACTTGAATCTTTGCTAGAAAATTTACCCAAAATGTTCAATGAATGTGGACGCCCAATTGGTTCATTGAATGTGGACGCTTCAATTGGTTCATTGAATGTGGACATGTTGTAGGGCTGGTTCTTGGCTCTCTTTCGGATCAAATTTGATGAGTAAAACCAGCCTTTATCCTCATTATTCCCCCCCCCCCTCTTGAGAAGGATTTGTCCTCAAATCCTCCAGGTTCAAAGGCCAACCTTGGTGGTAGACCATGTGGTATCTCCTTGGGAAACACATCCTCAAAATCTTGCAAGAGAGAAACAACAACACTAGGCAATGCAAAGTCAATGATACGAACCACGCCAACATGTGACGCGACCCAACACCAAATCCTCTAATTCCACATAATGATGCAACTTTATAGTGTTAGCAATCTCTTGATTTAGCCCATTCAAGAATCTGGCTATTATTGCCTCTCGATCTTCCTCCACATTGGCTTTAATCATAGCCATCTCCATCTCTTTGTAATACTCATCAACACTCTTATTACCTTGATGAAGACCTTGCAGCTTGAGGTATAAATCTCGATAGTAATGACTTGGTACAAATCGTCGCCTCATCACTTTCTTCATCTCATCCCAAGTTGCAATAGGACGATCTCCATTCCGTCTCCTATTGATGCACAACTGATCCCACCAAACAATAGCATAATCAGTAAATTCAATTACAGCAAGTTTTACCTTTTTCAGTTCAGCATAGTTATGACAATCAAAAAACCAACTCCATCTTCTTCTCCCACTCAAGATATGCTTCGGGATCACTCCTTCCTTGAAAAGCAGGAATCTTCATCTTGATGCTTCCCAAATTGTTATCAACACGGTTCCTAGCTTCTCTATCTCGGCTATGTCTTCCATTGCTGCCTATTGACATCCGATCAAGTTCCTCATATCCTTCTTCTTCAAATTCATCCACAACTTCAATTTCTCTTCGATGCAACCTGTTCCTCCTTGGTGCTTTTGGAGCAACTGGTGGTTGCACCCTTGGTGTTCTCTATTCTACCCTAGCCATCTTCTCATGTAGTTGATCAAATTCAGCCCTTATCATTCGTCTCATCTCTCCCATCAGTGCCTGCATCTGTAAGTTCTGTCCAACGGGCTGTTGAACACCTTCATTAATGTTGTATGCTTGATTTTGAGACATGATTAAATTTCACTCCCTCGCGTGTTTCACTCAACTCAATTTGGCTTTTACCCTCTATTAATCTCACGCACTCTGCATTTTTCATCTCGTATTCTCCTTCAAGTTCCCTAGAACTAATCAAGAGTACCAACTATGCACTAAAGCAGCGTATTATTTTTTTTTTTTTGAAATTTGATGATTTTTTTTTTATTAGACCTCTAAGACTCTGGAAACAAGGTTAGAGAAAGAAAGATGAAGAAAACGCGAAGAAGGAAACCTAGAAAAATAAGGAAAGTTGCAAAAACCCTATTCAAAAACACAAAAATGCCCAAAACTCATTGAAAACGTTGGAATTTGGCTCTAAGAGGGAGGTGCACACAGGATAGCTGTGGGTTATGCGCAGAACGTCGTGTCCCTTCAGAAAAGCTTGGCCACGAAGGTTAATTCAACAAAAACAAGTTTTTTTTATTGTTCACTGTTTTGACTTTTTTTTTTTTTTTTTTTCAGCTCCGAATTTTTTTTTTCTTTTCTTGAAGTTTCTTTTCTTTCTTGATTTTCAGAAACAAAGACAATGAGCAAGTAACCAAGACTTCGAATTTTTCTACACAAGAAACCCTAATTCAAGATTCTAGGGTTTGGCCAATTGAAAGCTTAACAAGAAACGAAATTGAAAGCAAGAAAACAAAATTGAAGACAAGACTCAAGAAACGGAGAACAAGACTCAAGACACGAAATTAAAAGAACAAGAACGGAATCAAGACACAACCAAGAAACGAATTGGAAGCAAGACACAATCAAGAACGAAGAAAGGAATTAAAACATAGACTTGGACTCAAGGAATTAACCAAGAAAAACAAGAAAAGGATAGGCAAACCTAATAAACCTAAGCTCTGATACCAACTGATACGAACCACGCCAACATGTGACGCGACCCAATACCAAGATTGGTAAAACAAACCCAAGACCTTTCAAGAATGGATGGAACTGCGACCCTTTGCCTAGCAAGACAAGAACCTTGGTATAGTGAATATGATGGAAACCGCGACCCGTTGCTTAGCAAAGCAAGAACCTTGGTATGGTGAAGACGCCACAAACGGGGATGGAAATCCGCTTGATAAGTCAAGGTTGAACGCCACAAGGAATCCCTTGATAAGTTCGAAAGAGTCTCTTGGAGAACTCAAGGAGAATAATCTCACAATTTAATTTCAGAATTGTCTAACTTTATTATCACAAAAAGTGCCTTATATAGGCAATAACAAATAAGTATCCTGCTTGGAAAAGGACTCCTAAACCCTAGCCCAAGTAGGAAAAACGTGAATAGTAACTAGGTCAAAGGAAACAAACTTGGAGACCAAGAAAAGACTCCTATTAACTATTCACGTGAATAGTGACGTGAATAGTAACTAAAAAGGAAGCAAACTTGCAGCCCAAGAAAAGCTCCTTTCTAGTGTGAACACCTAATCTTGTAGCCCAAGAAAGTCTCTCTCCTAGTGTGAACACCTAAATTCGTCCATAGGAAATTAAACTAAAACTAAAAATTAAAACTAGGATAAAATTACAAAGAAATCAAATCTTGACTAAATCTTCAAATCTTCTTGAAACTTCTTGAAGAACCTTGAAGTTCTTGAATCTTGAAAATAGAATCTTGACTTGAATCTTTGCTGAAAAATTCATCCAATTGGTGCAATGAATGTGGATGGCTGGTTCTCATTAGTCAAGTCGGTTAGTGTTTAAAAGAGCCTCTTTGTACAAAAGTATAATCATTGGCCATTTTGATATCAAAGCTCTCTTAACCTCACTTGCTTTTGCATAAAAATTGCTTTGCTTTCCCTCTATTTTTACCTCATTGGCCGAGTTCTTTTCTCTCCTTACCTCCTCTCCAGATTCGGCCTTACTTTTCTTTTCACTCTCATTCTTTTGCTCTCTCAAATTATTTTGATCACTCAAATTCTTTTGTTCACTCAAGTTCTTTTGATCACTCAATTTTTGTAACCTCACTGGATCCTCATAAACTTGTTTTGGTGTCATCGGAACTAGAGTGATTGTCCGCTGATTGAACATGAATGAGTACTTGTTGGTGAAGCCATCATACTGCACACGTCGATCAAATTGCCATGGTTTTCCTAAGAGAAGATGTCTAGCATGCATAGGTACCACATCGCACAATACTTCATCCTCATATTTTCCAATGCGAAATAGCACCACAACCTCTTTTGTCACCTTTACCTCACCACAATCATTCAACCATTGTAGCTTGCATGGACATGGATGCTTAATTATTGTGAGCCCTAGCTTATCAACCATTGAAGCACTAGCAACGTTAGTACAACTACAACCATCAATAATAACACTACTGATGCGAACCAGCCATCCACATTCATTGCACCATTTGGATGAATTTTTCATCAAAGATTCAAGTCAAGATTCTATTTTCAAGATTCAAGAACTTCAAGATTCTTCAAGAAGTTTCAAGAAGATTTGAAGATTTAGTCAAGATTTGATTTCTTTGTAATTTTATCCTAGTTTTAGTTTTTAGTTTTAGTTTAATTTCCTATGGACGAATTTAGGTGTTCACACTAGGAGAGAGACTTTCTTGGGCTACAAGATTAGGTGTTCATACTAGAAAGGAGCTTTTCTTGGGCTGCAAGTTTGCTTCCTTTTTAGTTACTATTCACGTGGATAGCAAATAGGACTGTTTTCTTGGTGGCCAAGTTTGTTTCTTTTGTTCTAGTTACTATTCACGTTTTTCCTACTTGGGCTAGGGTTTAGGAGTCCTTTTCCAAGCAGGATACTTATTTGTTATTGCCTATATAAGGCACTTTTTGTCATAATAAAGTTAGACAATTCTGAAATTAAATTGTGAGATTATTCTCCTTGAGTTCTCCAAGAGACTCTTTCGAACTTATCAAGGGATTCCTTGTGGCGTTCAACCTTGACTTATCAAGCGGATTTCCATCCCCGTTTGTGGCGTCTTCACCATACCGATGTTCTTGCTTTGCTAAGCAACGGGTCGCGGTTTACATCATATTCACTATACCAAGGTTCTTGTCTTGCTAGGCAAAGGGTCGCGGTTCCATCCATTCCTGAAGGGTCTTGGGTCGTTTGCCATATTTGGTGTTGGGTCGCGTCACATGTTGACCAGGTTCGTATCAGTTGGTAATCAGAGCTTAGATTTATCAGGTTTGCCTATCTTTTTCTCATTTTTCTTGGTTAATTCCTTGAGTCTAGGTCTAGGTTTTAATTCCTTTCTTCGTTCTTGATTGTGTCATGCTTCCAATTCGTTTTCTTGGTTGTGTCTTGATTCCGTTCTTGTTCTTTTAATTTCGTGTCTTGAGTCTTGTTCTCCGTTTCTTGAGTCTTGTCTTCAATTTTGTTTTCTTGCTTTCAATTTCGTTTCTTGTTAAGCTTTCAATTGGCCAAACCCTAGAATCTTGAATTAGGGTTTCTTGTGTTTCTAAATTCGAAGTCTTGGTTACTTGCTCATTGTCTTTGTTTCTGAAAATCAAGAAAAGAACATCAAGAAAGAAAAGAAATTTCAAGAAAAGAAAAAAAAAAAAAATCGGAGCTGAAAAAAAGAAAGAAAGGGCAAAACAGTGAACAGTAAAAAACTTGTTTTTGTTGAATTAGCCGTCGTGGACAAGCTTTTCTGAAAGGAAATGACGTTCTGAGCATAACCCACAGCTTAGCTGTGGGCATCACCCTCTTAGGGCCAAATTCCAACGTTTGCTATGAGTTTTGGGCATTTTTGTGTTTTAGAATAGGGTTTTTGCAACTTTCCTTATTTCTCTAGGTTTCCTTCTTTGAGTTTTATTCAAGTTTCTTTCTCTAACCTTGTTTCCAGAGTCTTAGAGGTCTAAAAAAAAAAAATCATTAGATTTCGAAAAAAAAAAGTAATACGTTGCTTTAGTGCCTATCTTGGTATTCTTGATTAGTTCTAGGGAACTTGATGGAGAATACGAGAAGAAAAAGGCAGAGTATGTGACATTATTAGAGGGTAAAAGCCAAATTAAATTCGAGTGAAACTCGTGAGGGAGTGTTGATTTCAATCATGGCTCATTATCAAGAGGATGACATCAATATAAAGGGTCAATAACCCGTAATTCTGAATTTGCAGATGCAAACTTTGTTGGAAGAGATGAGACGGATGATGAGAGCTGAATTTGAACACATACATGAGAGGTTTGAACAAATATATAAGGTCAAGCTTGAGTCCAAACAATCCACCAATGCCACGACCTCCCAAGGTAAATCAGCTTCTACTACAACTCGATCTAGTGAGATTAGATGTTTTAAATGTCAAGGATGGGGACACATAGCAAGCCAATGCTTAAACAAGCAAGCATTGGTAGTCTTGGAGAGTGGTGGGATTGAGTCCAAAGACGAAATGCATTTTGATGACATACCCATACTAGGAGACACCACGGAGGTTGAAGAAGAGTTTGGGGTAGATTATGGAGAGTTGCTTGGACTAGTGACCCGACGACCCTTAAGCTTGCAAGCTGAAGAAGAGGAAGAAGTAGTGCAACATGAGAACATCTTTCATACTCGCTGCCACGTGGAAGATAAGGTATGTAGTGTTATTATTGATGGTGGTAGTTGTACTAATGTTGCTAGTGCTTCTATGGTTGAAAAGCTAGGGCTCAACACAGTTAAGCACCCACGTCCATACAAACTGCAGTGGCTGAATAATTGTGGTGAAGTAGGGGTTATAAAGCAGGTTGTTGTACCGTTTCGAATTGGAAAGTATAAAGATGAGGTATTGTGTGATGTGGTAACAATGCATGCTGGACATCTACTCTTAGGAAGACCGTGGCAATTTGATCGACGTGTGCAGCATGATGGCTTCACCAATAAGTGCACATTCATGTTCAATCAGCGGTCAATCACTCTAGTTTCCATAACACCAAAAAAAGTTTATGAGAGTGAACAAAAGAATTTGAGAGAACAAAAGAATTTGAGTGAGCAAAAGATTGAGAGTGAAAAGAAAAAAAGCAAGGTCGAATTAGGAAAGGTAGAGAGGAAAGAAAAGAATTCAACCAATGAGGTAAAAATAGAGGGAAAGCAAAGAAATTTTTATGCAAAAGCAAGTGAGGTTAAGAGAGCTTTGATTTCAAAAAGGCCAATGATTATACTTATGTACAAAGAGGCTCTTTTAAACACTAACCAACTTTACTCTGCATTGCATAGTGTTTCTTTCTTGCAGGATTTTGAGGAAGTGTTTCCTGCGGATGTACCACATGGTCTACCACCTAGGCTGGTCTTTGAACCTGGTGGATTTGAGGACAAATCCTTCTCAAGAGGGGGGGAATGATGCGAACCAGCCATCCACATTCATTGCACCATTTGGATGAATTTTTCAGCAAAGATTCAAGTCAAAATTCTATTTTCAAGATTCAAGAAGTTTCAAGAAGATTTGAAGATTTAGTCAAGATTTGATTTCTTTGTAATTTTATCCTCGTTTTACTTTTTAGTTTTAGTTTAATTTCCTATGGACGAATTTAGGTGTTCACACTAGGAGAGAGACTTTCTTGGGCTACAAGATTAGGTGTTCACACTAGAAACGAGCTTTTCTTGGGCTGCAAGTTTGCTTCCTTTTTAGTTACTATTCACGTCACTATTCACGTGGATAGTTAATAGGAGGCTTTTCTTGGTCTCCAATTTTGGTTCCTTTGACCTAGTTACTATTCACGTTTTTCCTACTTGGCCTAGGGTCTAGCTGTCCTCTTCCAAGCAGTATACTTATTTGTTATTGCCTATATAAGGCACTTTTTGTGATAATAAAGTTAGACAATTCTGAAATTAAATTGTGAGATTATTCTCCTTGAGTTCTCCAAGAGACTCTTTCGAACTTATCAAAGGATTCCTTGTGGCGTTCAACCTTGACTTATCAAGCGGATTTCCATCCCCGTTTGTGGCGTCTTCACCATACCAAGGTTCTTGCTTTCCTAAGTAACGGGTCGTGGTTTCCATCATATTCACTATACCAAGGTTCTTGTCTTGCTAGGCAAAGCGTCCCGGTTCCATCCATTCCCCAAGGGTCTTCGCTCCTTTGCCATATTTCGTGTTCGCTCCCGTCACATGTTGGCGTGGTTCGTGATACGAACCTGGTCAACTTGTACCAAGACCCAACACCAAGATTGGTAAAACAAACCCAAGATCTTTCAAGAATGGATGGAACCGCGACCCTTTGCCTAGCAAGACAAGAACCTTGGTATAGTGAATATGATGGAAACCGCGACCCGTTGCTTAGAAAAGCAAGAACCTTGGTATAGTTGAGGATGCCACAAACGAGGATGGAGATCTCGTTTGATAAGTCAGAGTTGAACGCCACAAGAATAATATTGATAAGTTCGAAAAAGTTCTTGAGAACTTAAGGAGAATAATCTCACAATTTAATTTCAGAATTGTCTAACTTTATTATCACAAAAAGTGCCTTATATAGGCAATAACAAATAAGTATCCTGCTTGGAAAAGGACTCCTAAACCCTAGCCCAAGTAGGAAAAACGTGAATAGTAACTAAGTCAAAGGAAACAAACTTGGAGACCAAGAAAAGACTCCTATTAACTATTCACGTGAATAGTGACGTGAATAGTAACTAAAAAGGAAGCAAACTTGCAACCCAAGAAAAGCTCCTTTCTAGTGTGAACACCTAATCTTGTAGCCCAAGAAAGTCTCTCTCCTAGTGTGAACACCTAAATTCGTCCATAGGAAATTAAACTAAAACTGAAAACTAAAACTAGGATAAAATTACAAAGAAATCAAATCTTGACTAAATCTTCAAATCTTCTTGAAACTTCTTGAAGAATCTTGAAGTTCTTGAATCTTGAAAATAGAATCTTGACTTGAATCTTTGCTGGAAAATTCATCCAAAAGTGCAATGAATATGGATGGTTGGTTCGCATCATTCCCCCCCTCTTGAGAAGGATTTGTCCTCAAATCCACCAGGTTCAAAGACCAGCCTTGGTGGTAGACCATGTGGTACATCCGCAGGAAACACTTCCTCAAAATCCCGCAAGAAAGAAGCACTATGCAATGCAGAGTAAAGTTGGTTAGTGTTTAAAAGAGCCTCTTTGTACATAAGTATAATCATTGGCCTTTTTGAAATCAAAGCTCTCTTAACCTCACTTGCTTTTGCATAAAAATTTCTTTGCTTTTCCTCTGTTTTTACCTCATTGGTTGAATTCTTTTCTTTCCTCTCTACCTTTCCTGATTTGACCTTGCTCTTTTTCTTTTCACTCTCAATCTTTTGCCCACTCAAATTCTTTTGTTCTCTCAAATTCTTTTGTTCACTCTCATAAACTTTTTTTGGTGTCATGGAAACTAGAGTGATTGTCCGCTGATTGAACATGAATGTGCACTTATTGGTGAAGCCATCATGCTGCACACGTCGATCAAATTGCCATGGTCTTCCTAAGAGTAGATGTCCAGCATGCATTGTTACCACATCACACAATACCTCATCTTTATACTTTCCAATTCGAAACGGTACAACAACCTGCTTTATAACCCCTACTTCACCACAATTATTCAGCCACTGCAGTTTGTATGGACGTGGGTGCTTAACTGTGTTGAGCCCTAGCTTTTCAACCATAGAAGCACTAGCAACATTAGTACAACTACCACCATCAATAATAACACTACATACCTTATCTTCCACGTGGCAGCGAGTATGAAAGATGTTCTCATGTTGCACTACTTCTTCCTCTTCTTCAGCTTGCAAGCTTAAGGGTCGTCGGGTCACTAGTCCAAGCAACTCTCCATAATCTGCCCCAAACTCTTCTTCAACCTCCGTGGTGTCTCTTAGTATAGGTATGTCATCAAAATGCATTTCGTCTTTGGACTCAATCTCACCACTCTCCAAGACTACCAATGCTTGCTTGTTTGGGCATTGGCTTCCAATGTGTCCCCATCCCTGACATTTAAAACATCTAATCTCACTAGATCGAGTCATAGTAGAAGCTGATTTACCTTGGGAGGTCGTGGCATTCGTGGATTGTTTGAACTCGGGCTCGACCTTATATATTCTTTCAAACCTCTCATGTATTTGTTCAAATTCAGCTCTCATCATCTGTCTCATCTCTCCCAAAAAAGCTTGCAACTGTAAATTCAGAACTGGTTGTTGAGCTTCTGCTTTTGTGTCATCCTCTTGATTATGAGCCATGATTGAATTTCACTCCCTCACGTGTTTCGCTCAACTCACTTTAGCTTTTACCCTCTAATAATCTCACACACTTTGCCTTTTTCCTCTCGTATTCTCTTTCAAGCCCCTAGAACTTACCGAGAATACCAAGCAGCGTAATAATCAATTTTGGAATCTGACTTTTTTTTTGTTTTTTTTTTGTTTTTTTTTCAGACCTCTAAGACTCTGGAAACAAGGTTAGAGAAAGAAACTTGAATAAAACTCAAAGAAGGAAACCTAGAGAAATAAGGAAAGTTGCAAAAACCCTATTCTAAAACACAAAAATGCCCAAAACTCATAGCAAACGTTGGAATTTGGCCCTAAGAGGGTGGTGCCGACAGTAAAAGCTGTGGGTTATTCTCAGAACGTCGTTTCCCTTCAGAAAAGCTTGGCCACGAAGGCTAATTCAACAAAAACAAGTTTTTTTACTGTTCACTGTTTTGCCTTTTTTTTTTTTTTTTTCAGCTCCGAATTTTTTTTTCTTTTCTTGAAGTTTCTTTTCTTTCTTGATCTTCTTTTCTTGATTTTCAGAAACAAAGACAATGAGCAAGTACCAAGACTTCAAATTTCGAAACACAAGAAACCCTAATTCAAGATTCTAGGGTTTGGCCAATTGAAAGCTTAACAAGAAACGAAATTAAAAGCAAGAAAACAAAATTGAAGACAAGACTCAAGAAACGAAGAACAAGACTCAAGACACGAAATTAAAAGAACAAGAACGGAATCAAGACACAACCAAGAAAACGAATTGGAAGCATGACACAATCAAGAACGAAGAAAGGAATTAAAATCAAGACCTAGACTCAAGGAATTAACCAAGAAAAACAAGAAAAGGATAGGCAAACCTGATAAACCTAAGCTCTGATTACCAACTGATACGAACCTGGTCAACTTGTGCCAAGACCCAACACCAAGATTGGTAAAACAAACCCAAGATCTTTCAAGAATGGATGGAACCGCGACCCTTTGCCTAGCAAGACAAGAACCTTGGTATAGTGAATATGATGGAAACCGCGACCCGTTGCTTAGAAAAGCAAGAACCTTGGTATAGTTGAGGACGCCACAAACGAGGATGGAGATCTCGTTTGATAAGTCAGAGTTGAACGCCACAAGAATAATCTTGATAAGTTCGAAAAAGTTCTTGAGAACTTAAGGAGAATAATCTCACAATTTAATTTCAGAATTGTCTAACTTTATTATCACAAAAAGTGCCTTATATAGGCAATAACAAATAAGTATCCTGCTTGGAAAAGGACTCCTAAACCCTAGCCCAAGTAGGAAAAACGTGAATAGTAACTAGGTCAAAGGAAACAAACTTGGAGACCAAGAAAAGACTCCTATTAACTATTCACGTGAATAGTGACGTGAATAGTAACTAAAAAGGAAGCAAACTTGCAACCCAAGAAAAGCTCCGTTCTAGCGTGAACACCTAATCTTGTAGCCCAAGGAAGTCTCTCTCCTAGTGTGAACACCTAAATTCGTCCATAGGAAATTAAACTAAAACTGAAAACTAAAACTAGGATAAAATTACAAAGAAATCAAATCTTGACTAAATCTTCAAATCTTCTTGAAACTTCTTGAAGAATCTTGAAGTTCTTGAATCTTGAAAATAGAATCTTGACTTGAATCTTTGCTGGAAAATTCATCCAAAAGTGCAATGAATATGGATGGTTGGTTCGCATCAGTTCGTATCAACTACATACCTTATCTTTCACGTGGTAGCGAGTATGAAAGATGTTCTCATGTTGTACTACTTCTTCTTCGTCTTTAGCATGCAAACTTTAGGCTTGTCGTGCCACTAGTCCAAGCATCTCTCCATAATCTTCGCCAAACTCCTCTTCTCCCTCTGTGATGTATGGGCATGACATCAAAATGTATTTCATCTTCGGACTCAATCTCACCACTCTCCAAGACTACCAATGCTTGCTTGATTGGGCATTGGCTTTCTATGTGTCCTCATCCCTGACATTTAAAACATCTAATCTCACTAGATCGAGTTGTAGTAGAAGCTGATTTACCTTGGGAAGTCGTGGCATTGGTGGATTGTTTGGAATCGGGCTTGCTAAATATTTGTTCAAGCCTCTCATGTATTTGTTCAAATTCTACTCTCATCATCCGTCTCATCTCTCCCAACAAAGCTTGCATCTGTAAATTTGGAATAGCAGTTTGTTGACCTCCTTCGTTGGTGTTGTCCACTTGATTTTGAGCCATGATTGAATTTCACTCCCTCACGTGTTTCACTCAACTCACTTGGCTTTTACCCCCTAATAATCTCACACACTCTGCCTTTTTCCTCTCGTATTCTCCCTTTAGTTCGTTTGAAACTAATCAACTAGTTCAAGAAGAACCAAGCAGCGAAAACAATTCTGTCACGGAATCTGAATTTTTTTTTTGACAAACAAACGTTCTGAAAAACAGGACTCTAAGACGTGGGAACAAGATTAGAAAAAAAAAAAATAAGACAAAACAGCAAAAAGAAACCTAGAGGAATGAGAAAAGTTCAAAAAAAATCTAATCGAAAACAGAAAAACGCCCAAAACTCATACTAAACGTTGGAATTTGGCCCTAAGAGGGTGGTGCCCACAATAATTGTGGGTTATGCTCAGAACGTCGTTTTCCTCCAGAAAAGTTTGGCCTCGTAGGCTATTTCAACCAAAAAAAAAAATTTACTGTTCACTGTTTTTCGATTTTTCAGCTCCGAACTATTTTTTTTAAAATCTTTTTTGATCTTTTCTTGACCTTTCTTTTCTTTTCTTGATGTTCCTTTTCTTTTCTTGTTGTTCTTTTCTTGATATTCAGAAACAAAAACAATGACTAAGTAACCAAGATTTCAGATTTGAGCACACAACCAATTAGGGTTTTGTCCTAATTGAAAACCTTAACCCTACCCACGGATTTGATGAGAAAAACAAGAAAATACTTGAAAGCAAGACACAGATTTCAACAAGAAAACAGACTTGAGACACAAGATAAGAAACGAAATTAAAGCAAGAATGGAATTGAAACACAACCTAAAACGAATTGGCAGCAAGACACAATCAAGAACAAAGAAAGGAATTTAAACCTAGACCTAGACTCATGGTGATACGAACCACGCCAACATGTGACGCGACCCAACACCAAATATGGCAAACGACCCCAAGACCTTTCAGGAATGGATGGAACCGCGACCCTTTGCCTAGCAAGACAAGAACCTTGGTATAGTGAATATGATGGAAACCGCGACCCGTTGCTTAGCAAAGCAAGAACCTTGGTATGGTGAAGACGCCACAAACGGGGATGGAAATCCGCTTGATAAGTCAAGGTTGAACGCCACAAGGAATCCCTTGATAAATTCGAAAGAGTCTCTTGGAGAACTCAAGGAGAATAATCTCACAATTTAATTTCAGAATTGTCTAACTTTATTATCACAAAAAGTGCCTTATATAGGCAATAACAAATAAGTATCCTGCTTGGAAAAGGACTCCTAAACCCTAGCCCAAGTAGGAAAAATGTGAATAGTAACTAGGTCAAATGAAACAAACTTGGAGACCAAGAAAAGACTCCTATTAACTATTCACGTGAATAGTGATGTGAATAGTAACTAAAAAGGAAGCAAACTTGCAGCCTAAGAAAAGCTCCTTTCTAGTGTGAACTCCTAATCTTGTAGCCCAAGAAAGTCTCTCTCCTAGTGTGAACACCAAAATTCGTCCATAGGAAATTAAACTAAAACTAAAAACTAAAACTAAGATAAAATTACAAAGAAATCAAATCTTGACTAAATCTTCAAATCTTCTTGAAACTTCTTGAAGAATCTTGAAGTTCTTGAATCTTGAAAATAGAATCTTGACTTGAATCTTTGCTGAAAAATTCATCCAAATGGTGCAATGAATGTGGATGGCTGGTTCGCATCATTCCCCCCCTCTTGAGAAGGATTTGTCCTCAAATCCACCAGGTTCAAAGACCAGCATAGGTGGTAGACCATGTGGTACATCCGCTGGAAACACTCCCTCAAAATCCTGCAAGAAAGAAACACTATGCAATGCAGAGTAAAGTTGGTTAGTGTTTAAAAGGGCCTCTTTGTACATAAGTATAATCATTGGCCTTTTTGAAATCAAAGCTCTCTTAACCTCACTTGTTTTTGCATAAAAATTTCTTTGCTTTCCCTCTATTTTTACCTCATTGGTTGAATTCTTTTCTTCCCTCTCTACCTTTCCTAATTCGACCTTGCTTTTTTTCTTTTCACTCTCAATCTTTTGCTCACTCAAATTCTTTTGTTCACTCTCATAAACTTTTTTTGGTGTTATGGAAACTAGAGTGATTGACCGCTGATTGAACATGAATGTGCACTTATTGGTGAAGCCATCATGCTGCACACGTCGATCAAATTGCCACGGTCTTCCTAAGAGTAGATGTCCAGCATGCATTGTTACCACATCACACAATACCTCATCTTTATACTTTCCAATTCGAAACGGTACAACAACCTGCTTTATAACCCCTACTTCACCACAATTATTCAGCCACTGCAGTTTGTATGGACGTGGGTGCTTAACTGTGTTGAGCCCTAGCTTTTCAACCATAGAAGCACTAGCAACATTAGTACAACTACCACCATCAATAATAACACTACATACCTTATCTTCCATGTGGCAGCAAGTATGAAAGATGTTCTCATGTTGCATTACTTCTTCCTCTTCTTCAGCTTGCAAGCTTAAGGGTCGTCGGGTCACTAGTCCAAGAAACTCTCCATAATCTGCCCCAAACTCTTTTTCAACCTCCGTGGTGTCTCCTAGTATGGGTATGTCATCAAAATGCATTTCGTCTTTGGACTCAATCCCACCACTCTCCAAGACTACCAATGCTTGCTTGTTTAAGCATTGGCTTGCTATGTGTCCCCATCCTTGACATTTAAAACATCTAATCTCACTAGATCGAGTCGGAGTAGAAGCTGATTTACCTTGGGAGGTCGTGGCATTGGTGGATTGTTTGGACTCGGGCTTGACCTTATATATTTGTTCAAACCTCTCATGTACGTGTTCAAATTCAGCTCTCATCATCCGTCTCATCTCTTCCAACAAAGTTTGCATCTGCAAATTCAGAATTACGGGTTGTTGACCCTCTATATTGATGTCATCCTCTTGATAATGAGCCATGATTGAAATCAACACTCCCTCACAAGTTTCACTCGAATTTAATTTGGCTTTTACCCTCTAATAATGTCACATACTCTGCCTTTTTCCTCTCGTATTCTCCTTCAAGTTCCCTAGAACTAATCAAGAGTACCAAGATAGGCACTAAAGCAGCGTATTACTTTTTTTTTTTCGAAATTTGATGATTTTTTTTTTAGACCTCTAAGACTCTGGAAACAAGGTTAGAGAAATAAACTTGAATAAAACTCGAAGAAGGAAACCTATAAAAATAAGGAAAGTTGCAAAAACCCTATTCTAAAACACAAAAATGCCCAAAACTCATAGAAAACGTTGGAATTTGGCCCTAAGACGGTGGTGCCCACAGCAATGCTGTGGGTTATGCTCATAACGTCGTTTCCCTTCAGAAAAGCTTGGCCAAGAAGGCTAATTCAACAAAAACAAGTTTTTTACTGTTCACTGTTTTGCCTTTTTTTTTTTTTTTTTTTTTCAGCTCCGAATTTTTTTTTTCTTTTCTTGAAGTTTCTTTTCTTTCTTGATGTTCTTTTCTTGATTTTCAAAAACAAAGACAATGACCAAGTAACCAAGACTTCGAATTTTTCTACATAAGAAACCCTAATTCAAGATTCTAGGTTTGGCCAATTGAAAGCTTAACAAGAAACGAAATTGAAAGCAAGAAAACAAAATTGAAGACAAGACTCAAGAAACAGAGAACAAGACTCAAGACACGAAATTAAAAGAACAAGAACGGAATCAAGACACAACCAAGAAAACGAATTGGAAGCATGACACAATCAAGAACGAAGAAAGGAATTAAAACCTAGACCTAGACTCATGAATTGACCAAGAAAACAAGAAAAAAGGATAGGCAAACCTGATAAACCTAAGCTCTGATTACCAACTGATACGAACCACGCCAACATGTGACACGACCCAACACCAAATATGGCAAACGACCCCAAGACCTTTCAGGAATGGATGGAACCGCGACCCTTTGCCTAGCAAGACAAGAACCTTGGTATAGTGAATATGATGGAAACCGCGACCCGTTGCTTAGAAAAGCAAGAACCTTGGTGATGCGAACCAGCCTTCCACATTCATTGCACCATTTGGATGAATTTTCCAGCAAAGATTCAAGTCAAGATTCTATTTTCAAGATTCAAGAACTTCAAGATTCTTCAAGAAGTTTCAAGAAGATTTGAAGATTTAGTCAAGATTTGATTTCTTTGTAATTTTATCCTAGTTTTAGTTTTCAGTTTTAGTTTAATTTCCTATGGACGAATTTAAGTGTTCACACTAGGAAAAAGACTTTCTTGGGCTGCAAGATTAGGTATTCACACTAGAAAGGAGCTTTTCTTGGGCTGAAAGTTTGCTTCCTTTTTAGTTACTATTCACGTCACTATTCACGTGAATAGTTAATAGGTGTCTTTTAAGGTCTTCAAGTTTGTTTCCTTTGACCTAGTTACTATTCACGTTTTTCCTACTTGGGCTAGGGTTTAGGAGTCCTTTTCCAAGCAGGATACTTATTTGTTATTGCCTATATAAGGCACTTTTTGTGATAATAAAGTTAGACAATTCTGAAATTAAATTGTGAGATTATTCTCCTTGAGTTCTCCAAGAGACTCTTTCGAACTTATCAAGGGATTCCTTGTGGCGTTCAACCTTGACTTATCAAGCGGATTTCCATCCCCGTTTGTGGCGTCTTCACCATACCAAGGTTCTTGCTTTGCTAAGCAACGGGTCGCGGTTTCCATCATATTCACTATACCAAGGTTCTTGTCTTGCTAGGCAAAGGGTCGCGGTTCCATCCATTCTTGAAAGATCTTGGGTTTGTTTTACCAATCTTGGTGTTGGGTCTTGGCACAAGTTGACCAGGTTCGTATCAAAGACGCCACAAACGGGGATGGAAATCCGCTTGATAAGTCAAGGTTGAACGCCACAAGGAATCCCTTGATAAGTTCGAAAAAGTCTCTTGCAGAACTCAAGGAGAATAATCTCACAATTTAATTTCAGAATTGTCTCACTTTAGTATCACAAAAAGTGCCTTATATAGGCAATAACAAATAAGTATCCTACTTGGAAAAGGACTCCTAAACCCTAGCCTAAGTAGGAAAAGCGTCAATAGTAACTAGGTCAAAGGAAACAAACTTGGAGACCAAGAAAAGACTCCTATTAACTATTCACGTGAATAGTGACGTGAATAGTAACTAAAAAGGAAGCAAACTTGCAGCCCAAGAAAAGCTCCTTTCTAGTGTGAACACCTAATCTTGTAGCCCAAGAAAGTCTCTCTCCTAGTGTGAACACCTAAATTCGTCCATAGGAAATTAAACTAAAGCTAAAAACTAAAACTAGGATAAAATTATAAAGAAATCAAATCTTGACTAAATCTTCAAATCTTCTTGAAACTTCTTGAAGAATCTTGAAGTTCTTGAATCTTGAAAATAGAATCTTGACTTGAATCTTTGCTGAAAAATTCATCCAAATGGTGCAATGAATGTGGATGGCTGGTTCGCATCATATGGAATTAACTAAGAAAACAAGAAAAGGATAGGCAAACCTGATAAACCTTAGCTCTGATTACCAACTGATACGAACCACGCCAACATGCGACGCGACCCAACACCAAATATGGCAAACAACCCCAAGACCTTTCAGGAATGGATAGAACCGCGACCCTATGCTTAGCAAAGCTAGAACCTTGGTATAGTTGAGGATGCCACAAATGAGGATGCAAAACCCGTTTGATAAGTCAAGGTTGAACGCCACAAGAATTATCTTGATAAGTTCGAGATACTTCTTGAGACCTTAAGGAGAATAATCTCACAAATTTAATATCAAAGTAGTCTTCCTATTATTTCATGCAAATCAGCCTTATATAGGCAAAGAACAAATAAGTTTCCTAATTAGAAAAGACTCCTAAACCTTAGTTGAAATAGAAAATTGTGAATAGTAACTAGGTCAAAGGAAACAAACTTGGAGACCAAGAAAAGACTCCTATTAACTATTCATGTGAATAGTGACGTGAATAGTAACTAAAAAGGAAGCAAACTTGCAGCCCAAGAAAAGCTCCTTTCTAGTGTGAACACCTAATCTTGCAGCCCAAGAAAGTCTCTTTCCTAGTGTGAACATCTAAATTTGTCCATAGGGAATTAAACTAAAACTGAAAACTAAAACTAGGATAGAATTACAAAGAAATCAAATCTTGACTAAATCTTCGAATCTTCTTGAAACTTCTTGAAGAATCTTGAAGTTCTTGAATCTTGAAAATAGAATCTTGACTTGAATCTTTGCTGGAAAATTTGCCCAAAACGTTCAATGAATGTGGACGCCCAACTGGTTCATTGAATGTGGATGCTTCAATTGGTTCATTGAATGTGGACATGTTGTAGGGCTGGTTCTTGGCTCTCTTTCGGATCAAATTTGATGAGTAAAACCAGCCTTTGTCCTCATCAAAATTGTCATAGATTAAAACAAACGAGCATCCAATGGCAAACACCACTAACCAAATATATGTGATAGCTTCTCGGTGATAGATCTAAGTTTATGTATAGTTAGAAAAGCAAGAGAAAATTTTCTCCTATTATTCTCTACCATCGCCGAAATCACCATGGCAAAAGGTGAAAAGTTTTTCTTGCATTTTTGCTTGTGTTGGCTGAAAAGTACATAATTCATGGAGGAGAAGAGTTGGCCTTTATATAATGTCTTGTGTTGTGTTAGCTTGTGACAAGTGGCATGATAAATCTTCTCAAGACATCTTCCTTTTACCAAGTGTCAATCATGCATTCATGCAAGACATTTTCCTTTTGCCAAGTGTCAAGCATGCATTTTCAAGACATCTTCTTTTTGCCAAGTGCCAAGCATGCATTTTCAAGACATCTTCTTTTGCCAAGTGTCATGCATGCATTCTTAAGACATCTTCATTTGCCAAGTGTCATATCATTGAGCTTTCCCAAGTTATGCCACTTGTCAACCATGCAATACTTTTCCATAATTAATTATATTCCCCATTCAAATAATTAATTGCAAAGAGACCCCAATACTTTCAGTATTTATACTTTGGCCTCAATACTTTTAGTATTTATGCTTTGGCCCCAATACTTTTCGTTATTTGTACTTTGGCCTTAATACTTTCCAGTATTTATACTTAGGTCCTAATACTTTTCAGTATTTGTACTTTGGCCTCAATACTTTAAGTATTTGTACTTTGGCCTCAATACTTTTAGTATTTGTACTTTGGCCCCAATACTTTTAGTATTTGCACTTTAGCCCTAATATTTTTAGTATTTGTACTTTGGCCCTAATACTTTCCAATATTTGTACTTTGGCCCGCTTAACGATTAACGTCCAAAATAAATAACGTTAACTCTTTAATGTCTTTCTAACTTAATATCAAGCTTGTTAATTGCCTTATTCTTTATGTTCTTTTTGTGTGTGACTTTCTAGATTCATAACCATATAGCAATAAGGGACTATTAAACGGTTTTAATCTATTCCAGGATTGTCTTCGTCATTCGATGGAATACCCTCACGTTCAAGAGTGACGCACTAATAACATATATATCATGACAATTTATACGGTAATCAAGTCCAACTTTTATGAATCTATTTATAGTCGCGAATTAGCGTGCAGTTCGATCCTTCCGTTAATATGTCCCGATCGTTGTAGGGACCATGATATGATTAAGTCCACTAAACGATTCTATGCATAGAACTATTCGGTGGAATGAGAGATAACACTTATGGAAATACCTCTTTCAATCATTCCATCTTTTATGCCCCAATCGAGGACTTCCTTATTCAACAACTGATATAAGATCGCATAGGACATCGCCTCATGTCGGAAGTTAACGGATCCTATCTTGACAATTACCTGTGGGTCTCTATATCATAAGACTAAACTGCGAGAGGCTTCTCACCTTTATGAAGGCGAGCTTTATCCCAACGCTAAATTTATCCCCTGATATATCCAGCAGCCGTAATTTCTCAAGTTAAAGGATTAATTTGCACAATTCACAACGAATGACAAACTATTAATCCAAAGTCGTGTAGTTTTAGTCATTCATGTCATATTCAGTGATTCGTTCAACTAACGATCACCCATATGTAAGTTAGTTGTATCCCTATGATGTTATGGCACAAGACTCACCATCCTTTATCATTAACATCTCTATGTTAATCAAAGGTAATTTACATATGATAGCCCGTACTTGATTATTCTAGTCCCGGTCAAACAATCTGAGGTCTATGAATTATTTTGAATGTTTATCATATCGAAAAAATATGCCAATGTATTCTAAAAACTTTTTAGAATATATTTCTTCTCCGAAAAATATTTAAGGACACATTCATATAATGGAAATGACGAAGAATATGAACGTCACAAACAAGTCAATATGTAAATAAACATATAGACGTAAATGCCATTATGTACAAGTTAATGCCAATATATCCCAAAATAGGTCATCTAACTATATAGCATTAGGGCATGATGCGAATCAGCTGTCCACGTTCACTGAACCATCTGGGTGAATTTTCCAGCAAAGATTCAAGTCAAGATTCTATTTTCAAGATTCAAGAACTTCAAGATTCTTCAAGAAGTTTCAAGAAGATTCGAAGATTTAGTCAAGATTTAATTTCTTTGTAATTCTATCCTAGTTTTAGTTTTAGTTTTAGTTTAATTCCCTATGGATGAATTTAGGTGTTTAGACTAGGAAAAATACTTTCTTGGGCTGCAAGATTAGGTGTTCACACTAGAAAGGAGCTTTTCTTGGGCTGCAAGTTTGCTTCATTTTTAGTTACTATTCATGTTACTATTCACGTGAATAGTTAATAGGAGTCTTTTCTTGGTCTCCAAGTTTGTTTCCTTTGATCTAGTTACTATTCACGTTTTCCTATTTGAGCTAGGGTTTAGGAGTTCTTTTTCAAATAGGAAACTTATTTGTCTTAGCCTATATAAGGCTGATTTACATGAAATAAAAGTAAGACAACTTTGATATTAAATTTGTGAGATTATTCTCCTTTGAGTTCTTCAAGAAACTCTCGAACTTATCAAGGTAATTCTTGTGGCATTCAACTCTGACTTATCAAACGGGTTTCCCATCCTCGTTTGTGGCATCCTCAACTATACCAAGGTTCTAGCTTTGCTAAGCATAGGGTCGCGGTTCCATCCATTCCTGAAAGGTCTTGAGGATGGAGATCTCATTTGATAAGTCAGAGTTGAACGCCACAAGAATAATCTTGATAAGTTCAAAAAAGTTCTTGGGAACTTAAGGAGAATAATCTCACAAATTTAATATCAAAGTTGTCTTAATTTTATTTCATGCAAATCAGCCGTATATAGGCAAAGACAAATAAGTTTCCTATTTGAAAAAGAACTCCTAAACCCTAGCTCAAATAGAAAAATGTGAATAGTAACTAGGTCAAAGGAAACAAACTTGTAGACCAAGAAAAGACTCTTATTAACTATTAATGTGAATAGTAACATGAATAATAACTAAAAAGGAAGCAAACTTGCAGCCCAAGAAAAGCTCATTTCTAGTGTGAACACCTAATCTTGCAGCCCAAGAAAGTTTTTTTCCTAGAGTGAACACCTAAATTCGTCCATAGGGAATTAAACTAAACCTGAAACTAAAACTAGGATAGAATTACAAAGAAATCAAATCTTTACTAAATCTTCGAATCTTCTTGAAACTTCTTGAATTATCTTGAAGTTCTTGAATCTTGAAAATAAAATCTTGACTTGAATCTTTGCTGGAAAATTCGCCCAGATGATTAAATGAATGTGGACAGCTGATTCGTATCATTCCCCCCTTCTTGAGAAGGATTTGTCCTCAAATCCACTGGGCTCAAAGACCAGCCTAGGTGGTAGACCACGTGGTATGTCATCGGGAAACACTTCCTCAAAATCCTGCAAGAGAGAAACAACAACACTAGGAAGTGCAAAGTCAAGTTGGTTAGTGTTTAATAGAACCTCTTTGTACATAAGTACAATAATTGGCCGTTTGGTCATCAAAGCTCTCTTAACTTCACTTGGTTTTGCATAAAAATTTCTTTGTTTTCCCTCTGTTTTTACCTCCTCAGCTGAATTCTTCCCTCTTTTTACTTCCTTTCCAGATTCGGCCTTGCTCTTTTTCTTTTCACTCTCCATCTTTTGCTCACTCAAATTCTTTTGATTACTCAAGTTATTTTGACCACTCAATTTTTGTAACCTCACTTGATCCTCATAAACTTGTTTTGGTGGCATTGGAACTAGAGTGATTGTCCGCTGATTGAACATGAATGAGTACTTGTCGGTGAAGCCATCATGCTGCACACGTCGATCAAATTGCCATGGTCTTCCCAAGAGAAGATGTCCAACATGCATAGGTACCACATCGTACAATACTTCATCCTCATATTTTCCATTGTGAAACGGCACCACAACCTGTTTTGTAACTCTTGCCTCACCACAATCATTCAACCATTGCAGCTTGTATGTATGAACCCTAGCTTTTCAACCATGGAAGAACTACCAACGTTAGTGCAACTACCACCATCAATAATAACACTACGTACCTTGTCTTTCACATGGCAACGAGTGTGAAAGATGTTCTCACGTTGTGCTACCTCTTCCTCTTCTTTAGCTTGCAGGCTTAAGGCTCGTTGTGCCACTAGTCCAAGCATGTCTCCATGATCCGCCCCAAACTCCTCTGCTCCCATTGCGATGTCCTCTAGTATGGGCTTGTCATCAGAATATGTTTTGTCATCAGATTCAATCTCACCACTTTCCAAGACTACCATTGCTCGCTTGTTTGGGCATTGGCTTGCTATGTGTCCTCGTCCCTGACATTTAAAACATTGAATCTCACTAGATTGAGTCATAGTATAGGTTGTATTACCTTGAGAAGTCATGGCAATGGTGAATGGTTTTAGCTCAGGCTTGGCCTTGGAAGTAGACGGATTTTCTTCATCCTTTGGGTAACTCGTCCTCCAAGGTGAAGGTGAAGCACTCAAGTATTTTAGTGTTTGTCTTGGTCGTGTACCACCCCTCTTGAGTTGCTTCTCCACATTGATTACCATATGCACCACATCCTCTAATTCCACATAATGATGCAACTCGATGGTGTTAGCAATCTCTCGATTCAACCCATTCAAAAATCTAGCCATTGTCGCCTCCCGATCTTCCTCTACATTGGCTCTAATCATAGCCATTTCCATCTCTTTGTAATACTCATCAACACTCTTATTACCTTGATGAAAACCTTGCAGCTTGAGGCATAAATCTCTGTAGTAATGACTGGGTACAAATCGCATCCTCATCACCCTCTGCATCTCATCCCAAGTTGTAATTGGACGATCTCCATTCCACCTCCTATTGATGTACAACTGATCCCACCATACAATAGCATAATCAATAAATTCAATTGCGGCAAGTTTTACCTTTTTAAGTTCGGAATAGTTGTGACAATAAAAAACCAACTCTATCTTCTTTTCCCACTCCAAATATGCTTTGGGATCACTCCTTCCTTGGAAAGCAGGAATTTTTATCCTGATGCTTCTCAAATTGTTATCAACACGGTTCCTAGCTTCTCTATCTCGGCTATGTCTTCCATTGCTGCCTATTGACATCCGATCAAGTTCCTCATCTATCCCTTCTTCTTTATGCAACCTGTTCCTCCTTGGTGCGTTTAGAGCAACTGGTGGCTGGACCCATGGTGTTCTCCGTTCTACCATATCCATCATCTCATGTAGTTGATCAAATTCAGCCCTCATCATTCGTCTCATCTCTCTCAACAAAGCATGCATCTGTAAGTTCGGAACATCGGCTTGTTGACCTTCTTCGTTTATGTCATTCTCTTGATAACCCATGATTGAAATCAACACTCCCTCACGTGTTTCACTCAAATTCAACTTGGCTTTTACCCTCTAATAATCTGACACACTGCCTTTTTCCTCTCGTTTTCTCCCTTTAGTTCGTTTGAAACTAATCAACACTATCAAGAAGAACCAAACAGCAAAACAAATCTGTCACAAAATCTGAATTTTCGTTTTTTTTTTTTTTTGAATATTTTTTTTTTTGCAAACAGTCCTCTAAGACATGGGGAACAAGATTAGAACCAAGAATTAAGACAGAGAAGGAAAAAGAAACCTAGAGTGATTAGAAAAGTTAAAGAAAATCTATGCGAAAACAAAAAAAATTGTTGAAAACACCTAGTAAACGATGGAATTTGGTCAAAAGAGGGTGGTGCTTACTGCTTGGCAGTAAGTTATGCTCAGAACATCGTTTCCCTTCAGAAAAGTTTGGTCTTGAAGGCTGATTCAATTTTTTTTTTTTCAGACCTTCGCTCTCTTTTTTTGTTTCATTTTTGTTTGTTTTTCTTTCTTTTCTTGATTTTTCTTTTCTGTTTTTTTTTCCTTTCCAGAAATGAAACACAATGAGCAAGTCACAAGAATTCAAATTTAGAAGCACAAGAACCCTAATTCAAGATTCTAAGGTTTGACCAATTGATAGCTAAGCAAGAAAATGGAATTGAAGCACGACGGAATGGAAACACAAGACAAGAAACTAAATTGAAAGCAAGCATGGATTTAGGACAACCTAAAACATAATTGAAATGAAATTGATAACAAGACTCAATCAAGAACGAAAAAAGAACTTAAAACTTAGACCTAAACCTAGACCACGAATTGACCAAGAAAACAAGAAAAAAGGATAGGCAAACCTGATAAACCTAAGCTTTGATTACCAACTGATACGAACCACGCCAACATGTGACGCGACCCAACACCAAATATGGCAAACGACCCCAACACCTTTCGGGAATGGATGGAACCGTGACCCTATGCTTAGCAAAGCTAGAACCTTGGTATAGTTGAGGCCGCCACAAACGAGGATGGAGATCTCGTTTGATAAGTCACAGATGAACGCCACAAGAATAATCTTGATAAGTTCGAAAAGGTTCTTGAGAACTTAAGGAGAATAATCTCACAAATTTAATATCAAAGTTGTCTTATTTTTATTTCATGCAAATCAGCCTTATATAGGCAAAGACAAATAAGTTTCCTATTTGAAAAAGAACTCCTAAACCCTAGCTCAAATAGGAAAACGTGAATAGTAACTAGGTCAAAGGAAACAAACTTGGAGACCAAGAAAAGACTCCTATTAACTATTCATGTGAATAGTAACTAAAAAGGAAGCAAACTTGCAGCCCAGGAAAAGCTCTTTTCTAGTGTGAACACCTAATCTTGTAGCCCAAGAAAATATTTTTCCTAGTCTGAACACCTAAATTCGTCCTCAGGGAATTAAACTAAAATTGAAACTAAAACTAGGATAGAATTACAAAGAAATCAAATCTTGACTAAATCTTCGAATCTTCTGGAAACTTCTTGAAGAATCATGAAGTTCTTGAATCTTGAAAATAGAATCTTGACTTGAATCTTTGCTGGAATATTCGCCCAGATGGTTCAATGAACGTGGACAGCTGATTCACATCAAGGCATATCTCCAACAACCATAAGTGTAACACCCTGATCCCTCACGAGACCGGAGCCCTGATCTAAAACCCCATGGCACAAAAAATGAGGGAAAACGGGCAGAGTTTCCCTTGTTTCTAGGCCTAACCGGTTACCTATAACAAAGATAAAACCACGAACCATGTACAACAACTTTCTCAACAACTCCAAACTTCAACCGCACAACTTTCCCAACACTAAGGCCATCTGAGCCTTAGACCATGACAATATAACATACAAGCATGCAATCCAATAGTTACCCGGTTCAATTATCAAATATTCAGTTATCATACCATTCTAATATTGTCTATTTATCTTTCTTATAAAGTATGTCCATAACCAACCATTAAGCCACACAAGCATACTGGACATGACAATCCCAAAGTAACTTGAGTTATTACAAACTGCCTACAATACTACAAACCACTCACTGCTAATGACTCATGCACAACTTTAAATTTTACATTACAACCTTCCTTAACAATTCAAATACATACAAAATCAATTACAATTATTTCTAGAATATCTTTGGTTTCCAACGATTACAATACAAGCCACATAACCATATCACATAGATTAACAAGTGTAACAATAGAAGCCAACACAACCATTCACAAAATCTCCCGAGCTTTCACTTTATTGACCTTGAGAGGTACTGAACCTGAAATTGTTAAAAACGAGGGTGAGCATACAAAACACGTATGCCCAGTGAGGGAGGGAACATGTAATCGAGGAAATTTCGAAAAAGTTTTCGTGCAATGCAACAACTATTCACGTACTTGAATATTACAATTAAATAACTATTCAATAAACTAAATAATACACTTTAAAATCTACCTTAAGCTAACCATTTAAAATGTCAAAGTACGGTGATAAAGCTAGATCATATTCATATGTAAGACATATAATGGCAACATTACAAGACTAGTATGCAACTAAACAATCAATCAATCTATATGAAGTAACAATCAAATACAAGAACTAGATAACAGTTATAAAGAAATACATTCACAAATGACCCTCTTGAGCTAGATCTTTATGCCCAATGAGGTGAACAAACCCTTGAGGTAGAAGAGTATGCCCCAGTAAGAATTATCGATCACGAACACGAACAAGTTATACGTGTGATGACCCAGACCCAGCATGTAGTATAATATACTTAATTGCACATAAATTGGTGCTAGTTTAAGTGTTATATGTGTGAAAGTGTTTATTTTAGCGTTTAAGATTTTAACTAGTAGTTTCACTTCCATTTTAATTCTCTTATTTGTTTTAAAAAGCGGACCAATACTATTAATTCAAGTAAAATATTTTTAAATACTATTTTGACATTTATTGTGTCACCCGAGAATTTTCATCATATTCATAAATAACTGTAGCATATCTCCTTGTGCATTTTAATTTGCTTTATTTCTAGTTTAAATATGTTTATTTGAGGGTTACTATTCATAAGGAATTTGACTGTCTTAAATGCTCGATTTAATATTTTTCCTAGATAATATAACTTATAAAATGAATCGAAAACTTGTAGTTTTAGACCTTAGAGACCAGGAACATGCCTTTGAAAAATATTTTGCGCATTGCTTGAATAGTGTTACGTAAGTGTAACATTAGTAGTCCTTTAAATTGAGCTTATAACTTGGTTGGACTAAGTTTTTGCTAGCATTTTGACTTCTAATACAACACCAACTTATACTATAAACAGAATACATCACATATACAAGCAAATGAGCTAAAAAACAATTGAAGAAATCCCCATTTTGTCCCCCCCCCCCTCTACCCGAGGCTCAAGGAAAGGAAAAATGAGCATTTTCTTCATCAAATTCTTGGTGGTTGATCTTTTGCAAACATCCTACATCTAATTCCGAGTTTTCCTAAGCTCCTACAAGCCTTCTAAACCTTGTACAAGTAAGGGAGTTTCACCTTTTAGCTATTTAAAGTTTATATCAAGTTTTTGTAATTTTTGAATTTTTCTATTTCATGCCATAAATTGCTTGTTTCTTGTTAGATATAGTGTTATTACATGTTAGAGAACATCCTTATGCATTTGTATAGCTTTGAACTAAGTTTTTTAGCATGATTCACTTGAGAAAGATGATGAATAGTGTCAAAACTAGGGTTTCGAAAAAAGTTGCAATTTAATTCAATTTGAGGCTTCTAGTAGTTGCTAATTAGGTCCTTGAGCATGAGAAAAATATTCGTTATGCTTTCCATGTGAAAATTTTGGGAAATTTGATCAAAATAGGCTACTTTAATAAGGGGTTTTGGGGTTAACTCAAATCTGGGCACGTTTCGACATCATGGCTTGTTTTTATTAAGTATTGAAGCCTTAGAAGTGCCTTCGTTTCGCTTGTTTGAGTTCCGGAATTGGTACTTGTAGTGAAAACCCACAAAGAGGCGTTTTCGGTGTCTTCGTGTACTTGTGCTCTAGGCTATGATTTGGAGGTTCTAAATGAGGTATTTAGGTATTCTTAGATTGGTAGGATGGTTAGCTAGTTTAACTTGATCCTTGAATTTCGGTAGGAAGCTAAATAGCCTAGTTGATCAAAGGGGAAATAAATGAATTAATTGTTTTAGTACTTGTATTTTCTTATAGTTGCTTCTAGAGTGTTTAAATGCAGTTTGGAGGCATGTATGAACTTGTGGTAAGGTGTTGGGAAAGGTATAATATTGACCCTTTGTGTTCGCATAGCTAAGTTCATGATAATTGCTTTATAATTGGGTAATTAAATGTTTATATGCCTTTGTGTAGCGTACGTATTATAGTAGTGAAGTTTTGTGAATTAAGTTATTTGGTTTGTATGACTTTAGTTAGTATGAACTTGAAAGAGGACTAAAGGAACTAGTTATGAACTATGTTGGTAATTATTGTTAATTGACTCATTAGTTGATTGGATAAGTTTTGTATGTGCCAAAGTATAACCTAAAGCTAGCAAGCAAAGCATGAAACCTAGGTAGAATTCAACTAGGTACTTGTGTGAGTGTGTTCTGTTTTGGGTTAGTCCACTGTCCCTGTCTTTCGTAGCTTCTTTGACCTAGAAAACGTGCTTGAAAATTAATGAAATTTGAACATAAGCTAGATTAGGCAGTTTAGAGTAAATGTTGATTTCTAGGACTAAGGCTAATTCTAACGTTTTAGGCCTCTGATCACATCATTTCCGAAAAGTAGCTCAAAAATCGCTGGTTCTGTCCAGTTATGCGTGGTTGCGCCGTAAGTGTTATAACTTTTGGAATTTATCTCGGAATTGAGCATTGTTCGAATCTAAAATTAACTACACTCGAAGAGCTACAATTATACGTAAAAATCAGATAGTTTAGAGGTCAATAACCTAGATAACCAAATGGGTTAAGTTATGCTTCTGTTAGAGGAATTGGAAAATGTCTTAGTCGAGCTTGCGGTATTAACTTTGCACTTGGAGACTTGTATTGAATGTTTGAAGAATTAATTAGAATGTAAGTTAAATGTAAAATGTTAACCAATGCATGTTAGTTGAGTCCACTTGTACAGTTGGCATTTAGGTTATATGTTAAGTACAATTTTGGTTAGTTATAGTTAGCTTAACTTTATATATTAGCAAATGCTTTTATGTTGTTACAAAGCTATGGTGTTTAATTAAGTTACAATGAAATAAAATATGTAATATAAATTCTTGGATGTGAAAGATAGTTGTTAAACCTTCGTTCGACTACACTCGAGCTGTTCAAGGCATCTTCAATGGAAGACCCCCAGATCGACGTATTAAATGAGGAGATTCTCTTTGTTTTTTGTCCGTTTTCATGTCTTTTGTTGCCTTTGGTCTGCGACCGATTTAGCTTTCGCTTGTTTTTTTTCTTTTTTTTCTTTTTTTTTCTCCTGCATTGTTCTTGATTTTGACACCAGTTGTCATGCATCTTCAAACACCAGTTGTGTACTTTGATGTACTTTTCCTTTTTCTTTCAATAAAATACCACTGAATTAACAAAAAAAAAAAAGTTTATATGCATTATTTACTTGGTATCTTGTGTCTTTTCGTGTTATCTGTATTTAACTGCGAGGACGGCCTACATTGTCGTTCCTTTTATGTGGTATTTGATATACTTGCCTCTCGTGATCTTGACCCGGGGTTGCATAACCTTTTCGGACATGGTAGCGTCGAGAAACACGGGCGGCATCGAGCTTGCCGTGCTCTCTCGACTACCATGGTGCCTATTCCCTTTCTCTCGCTGAGTATACTCCACTACCCCAGAGGCGTGGTTCACCTGCTGGGCATATGGACCTACCTTAGGAGAAAGGGTCATAGGATCGGGGTACATCTGGGGTACCCCATTTTGGAGGAATAAGGACTTTGTCGACACTTGCTTGAAGATCTTGGCTCGTGGCTCATGATTGAAGACAAAGTGGAACCGTATTCTTTTTATACGTGGTTAAATACTTGTCTAATTAACTTGTTTATTTGTGTTATTAATGTTATTATCTTGTTGCATCTCACGAAAACACACCCTGGTTTACGGTGTCATCTCCCTCACTGAGTAACTCTGGTTACTCATTCCTCGTTTTAACATGTTTCAGGGAAAGCTGTGGTTGGATGCTATGTGCAGGAAATGCAAGTTGCTGGTTGTATGTGTTTTGTTTTAAGATTATGAAACCTTGTGTATGTTTCTATTGTCTAAATGGTTGTAATATAAAGTAAAGCTTGTATTCTTGTATGAGTTAATGACTGTAAATGGGCTGTAATAACTTCAATGATTTATTTGATTGCCTAGTTAATTTGCATGCTTGTGTGAATGGGATTGTACCTTGGAGTTGGATTGTGGTTTTTGAGGATAAGTTACTGCTTGCAGGTGAATTAATAGCTCTGTAAATAAGGGAGACTCTATCCGTTTTCCCTCGTTTTTCATGACTTGGGTATTAGAATCAGGAACTCCGATCTCGAGAGGGATCGGGGTGTTACAATACGACTCCACTCTCCCAGGGTAGATCTTTATGCCCCAACAAGGTGGCCAAACCCCTGAGGTAGAAGATTATGCCCTAGCCAGAGGGATTGGGAACCATGGTAGCCGAGCTATACCAATAGCCCGATGCTGCCCAGAGTTGAATGACACTACCATGCCCAAAAGGTTGCGCAACCCGATACAATCAAGAGAATTCACAAGGTAACACGAGAAACCACAAGATAACCATATAATACAATAACACTTAAATGATCATATAACAATACAAGTAAGATAAATAACCAATATATCAGAAATTCAACTAACTACTCAACTAGCAAAACCATCCCTTTTTCGATACACAAGCTACCCAAAAGCATTTAAACTCTCAAATAACCCACTAGAAGTCATATACTAACATTAGACTTAACTTTAGCACTTTTTCCCTTTTGTCTACCAATTCAAGTTGAGCACACACGAGTTATAAATTACATAATCCACAAACTAACTATACTACACTAGGGACACATTATGGCACCAATTGAAGCTACGAAAACCCGTTTTCACCTATGTTTAACATAGAAGTCCCGAAGGCCCCGAGGTCCACTTGAACTACAAGTACTCTACCCGTGGATCAATTAAGTAGGATAAACGCACGCTAGGCTCTATCTTACTTATTTAAGACCAATTAGCACCTTAAGCCTCACCTCAGTATCTTACTTCAATTGATTTCTATTTTAGACGTAATTAAGACATTAATTTTCAACTATCTCAGAATTCGATAATTTTTATCGTATAACCGTTTTAGCATCCCTAGGGTCCATACCAAGTGTCAAAACTAGTATTGGGTCACGTTTTGTTGGTCCTGAGTGAATAGTGCCCATTAATCTAACCTTTTTTTTTTAATTCATTGGGAATTTATTGAAAGAAAAAGGAAAAGTACATCAAAGTACACAATGCATGACAACTTGTGTCACAATCAAGAACAAAGCAGAAAAAAGCGAAAGCTAAATCGGTCCAGGCCAAAGGCAACAAAAGACATGAAAACAGACAAAAAACAAAGAGAATCTCCTCATTTAATACGTCGATCTGGGGGTCTTCCATTGAAGATGCCTTGAACAGCCCGAGTGTAGTCGAACGAAGGAGTTGCGCTTGAGGTTGCCCTAGAAGTAGAGGCTTTGGTGTTATAATGACCAAACGAACTAATAGTTGATCTATCTTTGCCTGGAGCAGTTGTGAAATTTTTATCCTTGGAAACTTGTGCCGAGAACGGGGTGACTGACATTCTTTGAATTTGCTTTTCATAAATTTGAGAGCTTGGCACTTCCACATTGACCCTACTCAAAGTGTTGGCAGGCAAAAAATTGACCTGATTCTTTGGGGAGTTTGTTTGCTTGTGATAAACACCCGTACCTGAGGAAATATGATGATCAACAGCCTTTGACCTAGAAAAGTTGTCCTGAGGATGAACAAACGATTGATTAGAATGATCTTCGTCAATAACATTGAGAGCATTAAATCTGTTGGTTGTAGCCTTGTTCTCTTTTCGAGACGCACCATGTCTCCTTTTGGGTTTCTTACCAATATCAGTCCATTCTAGATTAGCACCATTGGTGTTTTCGTTAACTTGCGTCTCAGTAGAATTAGGACAAGTGGATGTGTCATGTCCAACAACATTGCACAGAGAACATTTTAGAGGTTTCCAATCATATTCAATCTGAATTTCTGCCTCTTTCCCATTAGGAAGTTCAACAAAGGTGCTATTCGGGAGATCCTTCTGGATATTCATTTCCACACAAACTCTTGCATAACCGAGATGTGAGCGTGAGGCAGTTTTGGAATCCATTTGAAGAGGGAGACCAATTGTGGTCGAGACATAACTGAGACCATCTTTGTTTAGTAGATCAAGTGGGACATTTCTCAGCTTTAACGACATTGGCACCTGCTCAGAGTTAATCTTAATGAGTTGGAGGCCAATTTCCCAACGTCTTAAGAGAAGAGGGCGGTGGTGGACATGCCATAGCTCTTGCATCACACGGTCGCAAATTTCTTGTGATTGAAAACGGAACACAAACAACCCAAAGTCATTAGATTGAATATCAACATGGCCAAACTTTTTCCATTGAGTATCTACCATTCCCCTAATTAAGAAGAAAGGGGGTGGCTGACCGATAAATTGACCAATAAGGCAGCAATTCCAATATTGAGCACCTTCCTAGAAGACACTTTCAGGTGGAATAGCAATTGTTCTCCCATCCTTGATTTTGAAATAGTCAAAGAAGTTCAATTCAAGTGAATCATTCAACTCACCCAAAAAGTGCTTTTGCCAATTGTTGGTAATGTGATTTGTTCCAGAACAACTATTTTGACCCCAAATAGAACGTTGCATAGGAACAAACTCTCTAGCTGCAGGATCATGAGCTTCTGTGGAATTCGGCAGAGAAGGAAACTCATTTTGCAAATTCGCAAAGAGGTCATTGTTGAATTGCGTTGGCAAATTGTGACCAAATGGATCGCCAATATGATTTGACCCATCCTTGACGCCAAATGAGAGAGAGTCAGAATTTGGATCATCATGGTTCTCGTTCACTCCAGCATGGATATTGTCATGGACTTGGTAGGTATTGGCTGAATGCTCAACTGGAAGGGATTCAAGTGGGGTGGCCCATGCATTTGGGAGAGGAAAGCCTGAAGTCTTGCCAGTTGTAGTTTGAATCGGATCTGCCTTGCTAGCTAAAAAGTTGGCATCAACCCCATGTGATTATGGACCAGAAGAATTTCTTTCAAAATTAATATGGCTCTCGTGCAAAGGTCCAACATTTTGACCAATGACCAAATTGGCAGGACTATTCAACTCATTGTGGCCCACGGCGATGTGCAAAACAGCCGCTGAGTTTGACTTATTGATGTGCCCGGGTATGTTGGCATGATGCCGTGGGGACACAAGCACTCCATTTTCAAGATGCCATGGGGTCGCAAATTCCCCAATAGACTCAAAAGAGCCCACGTTCTTTGACTTCTCAGCAAGTGGAGAATTAATATGGTCACCTTGAATGATAGCCGCAACATGGCCATGTGCATCTTTTGGTAAATTTTGTCTTCCAACGTTAACAAGAGCAGTCTGATTCTTTGGCAATTTGTCCTCATTCACATTGTTGGGGACCGCATGATGGCCATCAGATGGGTTCGCATTAGCTGGATTTTTGTTGGATTCGAAACACAAGGCTTGGGTGTTGTGCTGATCAAAAGTTGCACATGGGGCCGAGGTATCACCATCATTTCCTTGAGACAAATTGGAATTGTTTCCAGCTAATTCCTCCCCATGGCCCTTGGCAACCTCAATAAGCATGTTGTGAGACCGAATGGAATCATCTTCACATGGAGGTGGGATCGGCTGTTCACCAATAAGTAATTTTGAATTCAAGTTGGATTCAGCCGTGGAATTAGACTCTTTGGCTTGGTTATGATTGATATGTGTGGGGACTGTATGTTGGACACTAGTTGAAGATGCATGCACGGCCATATCACCAGAATTCAAATGGGATTCCTCATGTGGGCCAACAACATTTGAACCATAATAGCCTGAATCCATGGCCAATTGAGAACGGCTATTTTGAGTACCAACTTTTGTAGGCCCCGCACTTTTGACCAAATGGACATAATTAACAGAATTGTCCTTGTCGGATTTAGGAGAATGGCCACCAGAATGATGCTATTCCGATGCATTTTCAACATTCTTTTCAGATGAATTTGGAGTATTGCGAATTGGAGGGATTCCCAGTTTTGGATCATTTGGATCAAGTCCCATTGCACGGATGGAGTCATAAACACCTTGCAATCTAGCCCCTTGAAGATAACAATCAAGGGATGGAGCTGAGTGAATCTCTGAATAGTCTTCAATTTCAAACTCTTCATCACTCATGTCAATGCCTTCATCAAATTCGAAAAACCCAGCATGCTTAGCTTGAATGGCATCAAAAGCTGCTTTCAGTTCCTTGCTAGAGTTGAATGATTCATCACCTTTAGAAGCAGAAAAGGAGGAGGATTCTTCATCTTCATTCACCTTTTCCATTATTGTTGAGGACTTGGACTTAGCTTTAATCCGATCACTAGAACGACGTGAGGAAGGGGCAGTTGTCTTGCCTCTTCCCCCTATAGGGGCGAAATAGTATTTTTCGGGACCAGTAGTAAGTGTTTAAGTGGTGGTGAGAAATTTTTAGAGTGGTTTGTTGGAGGTCAACGGTGGGTCAATGGTGGGTCAACGACCTGGATTTTAGAGAGAAGGCAGAGAAAATAAGTTAGAGAGAGGATGTGACTCCTTAGTACGAAATTTGATGATCAGAGCCACCCATTAATCTAACTTTAACTAAATGATCTTGCAATTCAAGGAATTCTAATCCATTCAAGGCTATAATCTAAGTTTACTTACTCCTAAATCAAGCATAATTAGCAATTAATCAAGCTAGGGTGCGAGATTTCACAAAAATCCCCAATGTCATTATAAGAACCTTAACTTTAATTAAAAGATTAAGCAATCTATCCAACAACAAATCTATACAATCTCATAAACATGTTCTACGAACATAATAATAGGCATTTCAAGCATGAACAAGAATAGATAATTCAATATTCAACAAATCAATAATTTCAATATAGACCCTAGCTATTCAAGTTCATATGAAATGCAATTTCTCCCTCACCTATGCTTGAAGATGCAAGAAATTGGATTGGTGAAGCTTGAAACCCTTAGAACTAAGCCTGAGAAGCTCCAATTTGACAAGCCCTAGAAAATTATTCCTTCCTCTTTTCCTTTTCTTCCCATCGGGTTTGGGGATGGGGATGGGGATGGGGATGGGGAGGGGGAGGGTATTTTGGCTTTGCTTTTTTTTTTTCTAAGTATATGTATGTATGTGGTATATTATGTATATAATATATTTGAGGTAGATGTTTGGGCCTAATTAAATGTAAGACAAAGCTAAGTTCTATGCTAAAAGTGTTAATAAAACTAGTTAGCCACTTACACTTTACTATTCCACGTTTTTACTATTCACTTGAACCAAAAAATATTTTCTAAACGCACTCTCCCAACATGCAATGCACAAAAGCTTATTTTTCTCATTCATTTTATGAGTCATGTAACCTAGGAAAAATACGAATTCGGGCAAATTAAACAGTCAAAAACGTACTATGAATAGTAACCACAAATAAACATATTTCTAAGTAAGAAAAGACACATTCAGATGCACAAAAGGCATGCAACAGTTAATTACAAATATAATGAAAGTCTCGAGCATCACAATAAGTACTACAACTTTTCGTTTTGATACACTATCAAGATGAAAAACAACAGAGCATATAATTCTAAGACTTGATTAAGTTTCTAAGAACCATTCTTAGACGAAAACATTAATAAAAAAACTTGGTCCGGTTAAGCGATATAAAGTCTCGACGGGTTCATAGTTGTAGCCTTAAACATGCAAAAAATAAGATTGTTAGTTAACATAAACTTTAAAATATTTAATTTGGCCTTTAATAAATAATACCTCCCACTAATTTTATCGAATCCCACACTTCCTAAATGAGATCGTGAATCTAATTAAAGATTCATTACACTTCCTAAATCAGATCGTGAATCTAATTAAAGATTCATTTGTAGGTGACCATAGTTCTCTTTAATATGAATACCTCTCAACTCTGATGCATTATTGGAATATATATACAAAGAGTTAGCAACGATTACTATCTATATCACTATATAGGATATGGCATTTTTGCCCCTAAATCCTTATAACCTCAACTTTGGTGCATTATTGGTCACGTGATCTAGTTAGATTACACCTACTATCACAGTGTTGCAACAATTTGAACTCGGACCTCAGTTTTGATGCATTATTAGCCTCGTGATATTGGAACAACACAACATCACCATGCTTGCTAGGTAAACATAATACTTTCATGGAATATGTCTTCTTACCTTTGGGTTAGCCAAGACTCCAACGATAAACACCTTTACCGCTTTACAATCTAATATGTTTGCACATAGAAGATCTTGAATTTCATTAGGTCTCATTTTGCACATTAGTTCATTTACAAGCATACATCACATATAGGCAAATAAATAAACATACATGCAAAATCATACATCATGGTAGATCATGGACTTGGACTATGAAACAAATCAAGACAAATCTAAAACTTAAACAAGCACATCAACATGTCTTTTTTGGTCTTGTCTTCTTGATTTTTTCAAAAATTCAAAGTACCTCCAACTCCTTGAAAACCTTCAATGGTCTTCTTGCAAACTTCTTGTAGAAATTACATACATTATGCCTCATTACAAGTTTCTCTCATTTAAAAGAAAGTAAAATAAGACTTATGCCTTAATTACATATCAATGAATGGAAAAAAATAATTACAATGCCATCAAATGAAATTACAACCAATCAACCATTCATTGACAAGTCCATGATCAAATTCACCATTCATCATCCAACATCAAACATGTATGGATAAAGCTTATAAAGCATAGACAAGTATCATATACATAATCTATTAAAAGCTAAATAAGCTACTAGCACATATGCATGTATCATATACATAAAGCCACAACCATGTTTGCTTCAAGTTTCATACTAAAAAATTTTAAACATCAAATGTTTAACAACTTAGAAGATTGCCTCCGCGAATAACTTAGCAAATCCCTTTACTAAGACTCTTACTTATAGGGTATTTTCTGTACATGTTGAGTCAATGAGAGTTAAGTTGTTTGGTTACTTAGCCTAGTGCTCTTTTGTGCGAGTGGGAGTCTATTAGGAATGGGATATGCGCAAACCACATATATATATATGTATGGAAGGTCTTTGCTTCAAGTGTTAACTTAGGTATGTGGTGGTTACGTACAGAAAGTCTAAGTCATGGTTACTTATCAAACATAATTGTTTAGTCCATAACTAAGTAGTAGAGTTGGACACTTTGCTATGGTAGAAGTTATTGTGAATAAGTTCCCTTTATAGAAGGATGGTCTGCCTTGATCATGGATGGGGTTCCAGACTTACTTCACTTTTGCATGTGTATGCATTGGATGGGCTACCATAGGTGTGATACTCTAAATAAGTACTATAAAAAAAAGAGGTCACTTATACCTACTAGCTTCTAAGTAGGCCAATTCCCTTAATCTTGAGCATACGTGGATGAACTGACGAAGTCAAGTTCTTGCACTTTGAGTCACTATGGGTGAGATCTTATATATGGGTCAATAGCTCTATGATTTGGGTGTTTGGACTTGTTTAGAAGGGACATACGTATGCAATAAAGAATCTATACAATAATCATTCCCTTAAAATGATCCAGGTTGATCATCTTGAATCTATACATAGTAGTACAGTTTAATGTACTAGTTGTTATACTTATAGGTAGCTCCCATGTATAACTGGATAACTTCTGGAGGATGGCCATAGGTTATGATATGAACCTGGTCAACATGTGCTGAGACCCAACACCAAGATTGGTAAAACAAACCCAAGATCTTTCAAGAATGGATGGAACCGCGACCCTTTGCCTAGCAAGACAAAAACCTTGGTATAGTGAATATGATGGAAACCGCGACCCGTTGCTTAGCAAAGCAAGAACCTTGGTATGGTGAAGACGCCACAAACGGGGATGGATATCAAGCATAGGCAAAGAACAAATATGTTTCCTTTTTGGAAAACAACTCATAAACCCTAACATGAATAGTGACATGAATAGTATTTCGTGAATAGTTACGTGAATAGTAACTAGGTCAAAGAAGTAGACTTGGAGCCCAAGAAAGACTCCTTTCCTTGGAGACCAAGAAAGTCTCCTTTTCTTGGAGCCCAAGAAAGACTCCTTCCTAGTGTGAACACTTAATTTTGTCCATATTGGAATCTAGGCAATAAACTAGAATTCAAATTAAACTCAAACTCAAACTAAGATAGAATCACAAAGAAATCAAATCTTGACCAAATATTAAAATCTTCTTGAAACTTCTTGAAGAATCTTGAAGTTCTTGAATCTTGAAAGTAGAATCTTGACTTGAATCTTTGCTGGAAAATTTGCCCAAATAAATGGTTCATTGAACTTGGACGCTCATGGCTGGTTCGCATCAACGATGCAGGGGGTGGGGCGGCTAGACCATGGATGGGGTGGCTAGACCATGGCTGGGGAGGCTAGACCATGGGTGGGGCGGCTACAAGTGTGAATTTGAGGTGGAGAGTGATTTCCATTGTATTATAGAATTAAGGGATAAATCAAAGTCCTAATCCTTTTCTCTTTTGGATTCTGTTTTTAGACAGGATTACCTTGCATATTATATAAAGGCATTTACCCCAAGCTCTACAATTGCTCCATCTCTTTTGAGATCTCTCTCTCTTTCTCTCTTACGAGTAAGCTTCAGCTTTTGAAGAAACTCAAATAGTTTTTCTTTTAGTTAGTTTAGCAAGATCAAGTCCCACAACTTGGTCAACACTTTAGCTAATAATTTGGAATAGATGGGAAGATCAGAGTTAAGGAGCAAAAATACTCTTCCAGGCGTGTGGAACATTGTTCTTCAACAAAGGTGAAGTTTTCTTCTTTCGTTCTTCGTAATAAAGGTATTCTTGAAAACTTTATTTTCTTTTATAATTAAACTATGAACTGTTTAAATGTTCAAATAGCTATTTCATGCTTTATTTATTTTAAAGATTCATGCACGAATGTTTTCGCCTTAGTCTTGCTATTATATAATTTGATTCATACGATATAACATTTTTCTTCATTTTTACCTTATGTGTCTAGTCTTGACTATACATAATCTTCTGAGTCTACTCCACTTTCTCCTTCGATCCTTGAGCCCAGTCAGATTTGGAGGATGCGTTTGACACCGTTATAACTCAATTTAGCTCTAGTTCATTGTTTAGGAAGTTGGGTGCACATACTTCCTCAGAGCCTTCTTGTTGTGATGATGAGTCTATTGAGTTACCTTTACCCTCTCCGCCTATGACAATACCCAATGAGGAGCTTGAAGAGTTAGAATGACTATTGTATCTAGAAAATACTGATTTGTTTGAGAGAGGGTCAAGTGCTTCCACGTCCTTCTTGTCTACCAATGACTTAGTTGAGGCTTCTCAGACCGACTCTCCTTCTCTCTTTGATAGTTCTGCTCCTTTAGTAGATGATGTTCCCCATGTTTTGGAGCTCATTCCATGGTCTTCCCACATTGAGCATGCAAATTTAGGGCCTCACAACACCCTTCCTATCATTAGAGCCTATGATCTTTTGCTAGACAATATGGGACATGCGTTGGTGGTCCTTGATCATAAAGAGAGGGCCATTGGATTGTTAATTTTTGACCCAGATAAGTTGGAGCTCAACCCGAGTTTGGATAAGATTGTTTATAGAGAGGTTCTTGGATTGCCTAACTTTAGTTGTTTAGACCTCCCTTTTCATAGTTCTTGGGTTAGTCCGATTCAAGCAGGGATAGATTTTAGGAAGTTTCAAGTAGTCATTGACACATTAGAGCACAAGCACACATATTTGACACCGGGATGGGAGCTTTCACCTCTTAAAGGTAAGAATGAGATGGATCGCTTCATGTCCCGTATGAAGCAAAATTTTTGGAAGGATCCTCTCATACTTTACTCTAAAATCATCATTCAACTATTTGTGCTGAAAAACTTTAAGGCTATTTTTCTCTAACATTAGCACTGGGCTGAAGGCATAAAACTCAGCCCTGATAGGAGGCACCATAGAGTTGTATATACATGATTTATGTGCTTTCCTTACATTTCAGTCAGTTTCATTTTCTTTTGTTAGTTTTATTTTTACGTACTTCTTTTGTTTTGCAAGCCTCCCTTATGTTGATTATGCATTTATTTGTTTGTCTTCCTTGCATTGCTATTGCGCTTTATTATTACATCCAATAATTTCTTCTATGCCTTTTCTGGGTTCATTTGCAGTTCATTGAGAAGAGATTTAGGGATGCCCATGACAGCATAATCTATGTCACAACCACCGGGGATTAGGTGATATCTTTTCTTACTCTTCCCCTCCATGGTGCCCTTGTGATATATATAGTCATTGGTACTTCGGTTGATTTTCCCCTCCACAGTGTCCCTTTACATTTTTATTGGATATTTGCTTGTTGTGTTTTGATGTTATTTGTTTGAGGACAAGCAAACTTTAGGTTTGGGGATGTGGGTACTTATTGTGTTTATTACTATTGGGGGAAAATTGTGGTGATTGCTTAAAAAATGTATTAATCTTTTCAATTTTTATGTGTTTGTTGTGGTTTCGTGGTGAAATTCCTTATAATTGAAGAGTTGCGATGATGTATTGATTAGCTTTTATGAGATGATTAAAAGAGAATGAAAATTTTTGATTTTGTGAGGTAGTCGTGAAATGAACTTTTAGAGTTGATTTTGTTGTAAATAAAAAAAAAATTTAAAACCATTTATTTACCGAAATGTTTCATTTTTTTTTTCTTTTGATGTAAATCATAAGCTCTTGAACTCCAAAAAAGAGTTTAAACGGTCACCGTCAAGTTGGATCGTATGTGTATTTGAGTCCAAGTAAGAAATGCCAATGCATTTTTTACTATGGAAAATAACCCTATTGTGATGTTGTTGTAATTGTAATTCGTGTACTCTCTTGATATTAAATATAATGTTGTGTGATTTCTTTTAATGTTTATACTATATATGTATATATGTATGTATATATTTATATATTGTTTTTGGATTTAGTTATGGTTGATTTGAAAAATATGATGTGTTTAATTTTGTTTCCTTATGCAATATTTGAACAAAAAAAAAAAACTGAAAAACCGAAAAGATTTGAGAGGAGAAATTCTTGAATGTTAGATGTTTGATGAAGAGTTGTTGAGATTTGGGATGTGAATTTTTATTTTGTTAAAAAGGATAATATCAAAAATTTTCCCCCACCCTGCGATGCTAAAAAAAAAAAAAGGGCAAACCAATCAAGGATAATAGAGATGTTTGGAGAAGAAGATGGAATTTTTCATTTTATTTCAAAAAAAAAATTGTGTTTTTTTTTTCTTTTAAATTTACATATCCTCAATTGGAAAAAAAATTGAAAACAAATATGTTTGTTTTGATTTGTATGGTTTTGATGAATTTAGGTTTTCTTTGGTTTCACAAAAAATAAAAAATAAAAAAAAATTATATTTATAAAAATTTTTTAAAAAAATATTATAGTTCTTGCAAAAACCCAATTGTATATATAATTAAGTTTAGGATCTTGTTTTTAAATTTTTCTTTTTGTAAAATTTTTGTTTTGTATAGGTTTTATTTAATTTTCTTTTATCCTCAAGGTATTTGTTGGTATTTGGAGCTTTAAAATGACAATCTTCTTTCAGAACCATTTGAGGATTAATGCGTGAAATTTTTATCAGGTTGTATTTATCTTTTTAATTTGCAACGTATTGCATCATTTTCTTACATTGAGGGCAATGTAAGGCTCAGGTTTGAGGAGGTGAAAATAGTCGATACCACCTGCTAAAAATTTTAAAAATTGTTAAAAATTTTGTGCTTCAATTATTCACAATAATTAAATTTGAGTAGTTAATTTTTGAAATATGGTTAGATTTTGATAAAACACTTGTGTTAATCATGAGGATGGAACGAAAAAATGGTTAGCCACTAGAGTCGAGTTTGTATCTAGATAAAACCTTATTAATTCTTATTGTGTCTCGAAAGCGTCACATGACTTAATTAGAGGCTTTTGATTAATTATCAAAAGAGGAGTTACATTGGAGTATTTTCAATGCGAGATGTTAAGTTTTATTCAAATTTAACTTATTATTATAGGTCAGTGTCTCGCTTGAAAACCAATTATATATTCAGAAAAAAATATTCAAAAAAATATTGTAAAAAAGAGAAAAATATTTTTAGATGACTCGTTCAACATTATTCAAATATCCAAAGTGTTCACTCAACAACAAAGGTAGAAAAGAAACCCATAACAAATACTTTTTTCTATGATTTTTGAGCATTTTAGTTATGAAAAAGCTATCAATACAAATCTTGTCAAACAAGCCTTTGACCAAATACAATTCAATCAACAAAAGGCAACACTTCAAAGTCAATCAATCAACTAACATCTGTCATTCAAGTCATCTATTCACAAAAAAAAAAAATCCAAGAAAGTATTACATGATACAAATCTTGCGTGATTAATTTTTCTACCTTTGATTGAGTTACCCGAGCTTAAAAAGGCTCAAAGGATTTTTGCAACTAAGTTGTGTTTCCATTCTACTAGATACAAAACGATTTCTTGGAGTGAATTATTTGAAAGACAAACTCACCTTTAACCTTGTATTTTATAGAATCTAACTGTGTAAATACATTGATTGTTTGAATTTAATGTCTTTGAATTATAAAGTTCTAATGACTTTGTTTTAGGGCAAGCAAATTATGAGTTTAAGGAGGTTGATAAATTCATATTTTTCATATTATAACCCATTAAATCATGTACAATTGCATTATAAAGTCGAGCTTAATTGTATATTTTATACAAATTTAATGCAATGTACGTTTTGAAGACAAAATAGCATAAATGGCCACAAAAACTAAGAATGATCAAGCTGCACCATCTTGAGCCTACAACGTTTGACCAAGCACATGGAGCTGATTCTACTTCAAATATTGTGCCAAATTTAGATGAGAAAACGAATTCTTTTAATGAGCATGGGAAACATGTGGGACCAAGTGTCTTTGACTCCAATTATGAGCATAATTCAGTTGGCATGACCTCCAATGATAGCATTCACGTGGCTTACCATGGGAACCACGCGGGCCCTAGTAATCTAGACTCCAATTTGCCTTTCAATTAAGCATTGAATAATAATTCTATTCCAGCTGATCAAGTTGATTTTAACAATCATGCGGGCCCGTCTTCACATGCTCATGTTGAGATTCCTAATGCAAATGTCGAGTTAGCACCTGCAGTTGGCGATTCTTTTTCACCTACGCCTAATCTTAGAAGCCGTGAAAATATTCCTCTAGCTCAGCACAACTTTTCAGCCAAGAATGATCAAGCTGCACATCTTCTGATAAGCAAGCAAACAGTTCATATTTGGCAGATTTTTCATCATTTCATCCTTCTGAGAAAATTGACAATGTCAAGATTACTCAGAATGTTAATGTTCAACCACATTCATCTATAGCCGAACATGGAAATAATGTTCCCACCACTTCAAGCTTCTGGAAAAATTAGTCACCACAATCTTGCTCAGAACCATGAAACCCCTTCTACCAACTGGAAAGGAATTTTTATGGGTAAGCTTAACTCCTCGCTTAAGCTTAATTTCTACGAATATGAAGAGATCGATGGCAAAGCAGTTGCGAGCCCCCCGGCTGAAGTTTTCCATGCTGGTGCCACTAATTGGCAACATTGTTTGATTGGTCAATTCTTCGATAAACCGGCCACCTTTCTTCTTGATCAAGAGAATGGTCGATACAAAATGGAAGAAATTTGGTCCGGTGGATATCAGATCTACTGAATCTGGTATGTTTGTGTTTCAATTCGAGTCAGAAGCTATCTGTGATTTAATTCTTGAGGAGCTTTGGCATGTTTACCATCGTCCTCTTTTGTTGAGGCACTGGACTCTGGGTACTCAGCTAATTAATCTGCAATGCAATAGGGTCCCTATCTGGCTTAAACTTTTTGACGTTCCATTGGACCTATGGAATCAAGAGGGTCTCAGTTTTTTGGCCAGCACCATTGGGATTCCCCTTCAAATGGATTCCCGTACTGCTTCTCGTCGGCACTTGGGGTATGCTCGAGTTTGTGTCGAAATGAATATCGAAAAAGATTTCCCTAAATCAACTCTTGTGAAACTTCTCAATGGATCTCTGGCTGAAGTTCAAATTGAGTACACTTGGAAACCAAAGAAATGCTCCCATTGCAAAATTTTTGGTCATAATGAGGTGTCCTGTACTGCCATCCCCAAGAAAACCATACCGGATCCAATTGCAAATGCAAAAGCTACCCAACCCCCCAAAGAGAATGAGTGGAAAACTGCTGGCAAAGTTCAGAAGAACAAAACCAAGCCATCCTTGACTACAACTGCCCCTACGAATAATAGATTTGATGTTTTCTCGGTTAACCCTGAGATTGGTACCGTTGACCCTGGTGTTGCCGCAATAAGTCAACAAAATATTGCAAATAATAATGCAACTGTCTCCACTTCTGGCAAATTTGTGGATCATGCACGGAAAAATTCAAAGTGTCCTCAAAAAGCTTATAGGAATGCTCAAGCTATTTTTGCCCAAAGAGGCAGGAAGTCTTCAGATAATTTCAATACTCGTGCTAAAAGCAAGTTCGATTCCAAAGCACGTGACAAAGCACGCAAGGATATTCTCCAGTCCTTCTCAAGCCCCACTCATCAAACAGATCAATCCCATGCTTTTGAGGACTATTCTGATGGAGAACCCCCTGATAGGGTCGATTTTTAGTTGATCATTTTCAGTTGTTTCTCTTGATCAATTTTTGTTATCTGATGATATTTTCTGCATTTGCAATTTCTTTCTTTGTAATGGCCTACGGCCAAACTGTTTCCTATTGTACCATGTACTGCCTTTTTTTGGATTCAATAAACACTGAATTAACGAAAAAAAAAACTAACATTTTGAACAATTTTCAGAGTAACACTGAAGAAGAATGGTAGAATGGCTTTGAAACGAGCAAATCGAGGTTGAATTTGGCCAAATCAAGCGTAAAAACCTTGAAATAGACATAGTCAACTTTTTGGTCAATGGTCAAAGTCAACAGTCAAAGTCAAAGTCAACATTTGAAGTCAAAGTTCACCTACCACACCTTGGACCATACTCGTGCATGCTTTTGGGCTCGTTTGCACGTTCTTTTCAGCGATTTTTAAAATCAGAATGGCTGACAAACGATTATTATGCGTGTTGATCTTTTCTGAAAAAGTAGACAATGCGCATGCACTATTCACAACCAACTATAAATAGTGCCCTGCAACTTGTTTCTACAAATAGAAGTCAAATTTGATATTTTATTTTGTAGTTATCAGTATTTGTTCATTTTTCTTTAGTTTTAGGCATAGGCTAGTCTAGTTTAGTTAGGGTCCAAAAATAAGGGTCGGGCTTATGGATTAACGCTATAACTATTGAGGAAATCAAGCCGGCTAAATCAAGACGAGCCTAAATGTAAGACCCAGCCCGAGACCACATGTGCATATAGGTCATATCATACATAGTTAAATTATTTTATATGCATTTACCTTGATTTATACGCATTTATGTTGATTTACGTGCATTATCTCAAAATACGTGCCTTGCATCGTGTTACGTGCATTCGGATATTTTATTTGTTGTAGGCATTGATTAAACTTAATGAAATTCACTAGCTAACTAAAACACTTGAAATTGAACTACATGGCATGATAGCAAATACAATTCTAGTTGAGGGGCACTCTTGTCCTAAGGCAAAATATCAAAATATCCTACCAACTAAAACACAAAAAACACCACTCAACACACACAATACATGATCAACATACCCACAACACACACTCACACGTCTGGGAGAAAGAGGAGAGGAAGAAGAGAGAAAAGGGAAGAAGAAAGAAGAAGAAGATCTTCAAGCCATTTTTTAGCATTTCTTTTGCATTCTCTAGCTTGTTCGAGTGGGTATTTTGCATCTTTTGCTTCCAAATCCAAGATCAAAGGTGAGGGATGTCTTCTAAAAGCTTTACAAAGTCAAATATGCATGTATATGTGCTCTATCTACATGTATTGACTTTGTTCAAGGTGGGAATAAGCTTGCTTTGTATAAGTGAACATGTATTAAGTATCTAGGGTTTCAAGGGTATGTTGAAATCCCATCCTTTGCTTAATAATGTTCACATGTAAATTTGAGTGGTGTTTAAATGGGATTGTTGTGCAAGATTTAGGGTGTAGTAATAGAATACGTAATGCTAGGTGACCATTTGTAGAAATCAACCATGTATGTGTTATAAAGTTGAGTTTGTGCTTGTTTGATTCAATGGTGGAATTCCATTAAAATGATGTTTAAGGCATGCTAGGTTATGGTTTTAGAGTTGTAATTGTAGAGGAATTTGTATTTGGTGAATTGGCTAAGTGTTGGGTTTGAATGGCATACCAAAAAGGAACAAGAAAACAAAATTCGTGCAAGGTGCTGAAGCATCAAGTCGACCGGGTACTAGCCCAGGTAGTAGCCTAGATCACTTGTCAACCTACTACCGGGTGACTTTAGTCACCTGGGTACTCGATCTGGTAGTCACCCGGACACTAGCCCAGGTCATTTGTCAACTTACTGCCGGGCAACTCCAATCACTTGAATGGTCGCCTGGGTACTCACCCGGATGGTCCTGTTTTTGCTCATTTTGTGTTACTTTCAATTGCTATCAAATGCGTGGTGATATGGGATCAATATGTATGTTAATATGAGCTTAATTAAGGATGATTACATGCTTTTATGTCATGGTACATGATTGATTGAACATACATGTTTATGTAAAATGCATATGTATATGAATTGTAAATGCGCAGTTAGGTTTCAACCATACTTGAATGAGGTAGTGACGGGAACTCCGGGCGATATTGGGCTCGCTGGTATACCTCGACTACCACAGTATTGACTTCTTCTCTTGCCGAGCGCCATTGAATACCCCGAAACAATCTAATCACCGGGAACCAATGATACTTGGGGGGAAGATATGATCAATGAATGTACTCGTTATGATATTCTATGCATTACCCTTCCTATTCAATCCTCATTGAGCTATGTGTTGGTTTAGCTCACCTATCTTTTGATCAACTATAGGTGAGGTAGTGGCCGAGCAGGCCCCTCAAGTGGCTGATGGCGAACCTTGGTTCGATGACAAATACTTTTGCTTGCTGTGACCAGCATGCTTGATAAGTGAAGACATTTACTACTTTGAACAACTTGTTATATTGTAATATTCTTTTGGATATTAAACTTGTATTTAAGTACATATTTCCATTCTTTTGAGACCTAAGAGCCTGAGTATTGAATAGACGTTATGTATGATCAGGTGACTCGAGGTCTTGTAAATATGAAGCTGTTGAATGTCACCTTCTAGACGTTCAAGTTATCAGAGCTATAAAATTGTCGTTCACAGGTTTTAGAGTAATGAATGATCACGCACTGGCCTTAGCCTCTGCGGGTGTCCGGGTCGGGGCGTGACACCTTTAAGTGGTATCAGAGCTAGCCTTAGTTAGTATAAAGCTAGCATATGTTAGCGTAGTCCGGGTTTAGCCCTGGTTAGTGGGTAGAAGACTTGAGACAAAAACATGTTTTACCACTTCTAGGAACTTATGTGCTTATGTGAACCTATGTGCTTAACGTGCTGTATTTACTTACGTGCAATCAATGTACTAGGTATGATTATATGTAATAATTGTAATAGGAGTATTGTTGGTATCTATACTAACCCTTATATAATAGAGTTTACATGTCATATAATCATGAGTGGTGTCCATTATATATCAAAGATGGCAGGACCTAATACCTGCAGTACCACCGGATCTCAATCAACGGGGAATATAGATTCAAGCCAACCCCGGGGTAGCAATGTTCAATTTGATGGCTACTGCTGTGGATAGAATAAGTCAGGTAATGGAATAACAAACAGCTTCAGTAGCAGCAGTGGTTTATAATACTAACAACAATCATCAAGGTGCTGGTAGCAGTGGCAGGAATGGAGCCAATAGGGGAGGTGATAACCTCAAGGATTTCTTGTATTACAGCCCTCCGAAGTTCAACAGTCAACCGAATAGTGAAGAGGCAGAGTACTGGCTATCTCAACTTGACAAGATTTATGCTGCACAAGACTATACAAAGGAGAAAAAGGTGACCTATGCAGTCTTTCAGTTAGAGGGTAACGCTGAGACATGGTGGAACACAGTGAGAGATCAATGGGAGGCTCAACACACTCCCTTCACATGGAGAAACTTTGTTGGGGGCGTTTAAGAGCAAATATATATTTGAGGTCTCCTGAGATAGGAAAATGAAGGAATTTATATACCTCAGGTAAGGAAGCATGACAATGGCTGAGTATGGGCGAAGTTCGATAGGCTCTCCCAATATGCACCACATATGGTCCAAACCCCGACCACCAAGATATAGAAATTTAACCAAGGGCTGAGGCTCGAGATTCAAGATGGGCTGGCAGTAGTGGAGTTCGATACTTATAATGATATCTTTTCGGCTGCATCGAGGGTTGAGGAGGTGAAACTAGCGATGAAGGTCAGTCTATCTCAACAGAACTAAAGGCCCTTTCAGACTCAGGGTCAGTCCAGAGCATTCCAGACTCAGAACCCCTAGGGCCAAGGCCAAGTGAGACCAGCTGTAGCTAGACCACAACCTAATATCCCATTTACCCAGGTAGTTCGTGGAGCACCGTGCAGCTACTACCCGAGATGTTATGTGCACCCATTGCAACCAAAAGGGCTACAGGTGGCCTAATGTCAGAAGAAACTTGGTGTGTGCTTGGGTTGTGGGAGTGACCAACACCGAGTTAAGAATTGCCCGAGATGGCAAGGAAGAGTAGCACCGAATCAACCTGCAAGAAATGCTCCAATGCAGAGAATTCAAGCTCGAGCCTATGCCATGGATCAAGCAGAACTCCCAGATGACGCAGCAGCTGTTGAAGGTACTTTCCTGATTCAAAATCAATGTGTTAAGGTGCTTATTGATACTGGAGCCACCCATTCATTTATAAGTCCCAAATACGCATATTGCACTAAGTTGCCAGTGGAAAACTTACCATATCATGTAGAGGTTAGTACCCCAATCGGATCTAAATGTGCTACTAGATTGGCGTGTAAAGCAAGTAAGATTCAAGTTGGGGATCAAGAATTTTTGGCCAATCTTATAGTACTTATTTTTTGGGATTATGAAGTTATTATGGGGATGGATTGGTTGACATGCCATCATGCACGACTAGATTGTCGGTCGAAGGTTATAGAGTTCCTGGTACTGGGACAACCTGTGCTTAAGGTGAAAGGGAAACGTGATTTGCTAGGAAAGGTCGTGATATCCTCAATCAAAGCTGTGAAGTACATGAGGAAAGGTTGCAGTGGATACTTGGCTTATTTAATTAACAAGCCAACGGATCAAGTCAATTTAGCGGAGGTGCCAGTGGTTAGAGAGTATGTTGATATGTTCCCGGATGAGTTACCGAGGTTGCCACCTCCAAGAGAAATTGAGTTTGTGATTGAGAGAATACCAGGTGCGCAGCCGATCTCTAAAGCTCCATACCGTATGGCTTCGGCGGAGTTGCAAGAGTTGAAAGTTCAATTGTAAGGTTTGTTAAAAAAGGGGTTTATTCAACCTAGTTCATCTCCATGGGGTTCACCAGTCCTATTCGTGAAGAAGAAGGACAAAACATTGAGGCTTTGCATTGATTATAGGAGGTTGAACCAGGTAACCATCAAGAACAAGTACCCATTGCCATTGATTGATGAGTTATTTGATCAGCTTCAAGGAGCCAAGGTCTATTCAAAGTTTGACTTGAGGCAGGGCTATTATCAACTTCGTATCAAACAGGAGGATATGCCTAAGTCAGCTTTCAGAACAAGGTACGGGCATTACGAGTTTGTTGTAATGTCATTTGGATTAACAAATGCTCTTGCCGCTTTTATGGACTTGATGCATAGGGTGTTTCAACCGTATTTGGACCAGTTTGTAGTGATCTTCATAGATGATATCCTGGTGTATTCGAAGACCGAGGAAGAACATGAGAGGCATCTACAATTGGTGTTGCAAAAGCAAATAGAGCATCAGTTGTTTGCCAAGTTTAGCAAATGTGAGTTCTGGCTCAAGCAAATGGCATTCTTGGGACATGTAATATCTCAAGAAGGGATTGCAGTGGATACGACCAAGATTGATGTGGTACTATCATGGAAGAAGCCGGAGAATGTCACAGAGGTGCGTAGTTTTCTCGGGTTGGCGAGATATTATAGAAGATTCGTAAAGGATTTCTCCAAGCTTGCGGGGCCACTCACAAGGCTTACACAAAAGAAGGTCAGTTTCGTGTGGGATGATAAGTATGAAAAAAGTTTCTAAGAGTTAAAGATGAGATTGACAACTGCTCATGTGTTGGTGTTGCCCGAGGGAAGTCAAGGGTTTGTTATCTATAGTGACGCTTCAAAAGAAGGGTTAGGTTGTGTGTTGATACAAAACAATCAAGTCATCGCTTATGCATCGCAGAAGTTGAAGCCTTATGAGGTGAATTATCCTACTCATGACTTGGAGCTTGCAACCATAGTGTTTGAATTGAAGAAATAGAGGCATTACTTATGGGGAAGTAAGTTTGAGATATTCACCGACCATAAGAGTTTGTGTCACGCTCCGACCCAACCCCACGCTAAAAGGATAAGTCCAGACCTGACAAACGGATAGAGTCTCCTTTGTACCGTGGACTATCTGGATACCTGTAAACAGAAAATAAAGCCACAAATACAAACCACATCATTATCCATATCCAACATCACCATTTCTCAGCTTTAAGGCCATCCAAGCCTTAAGCAAAACAAGACATTATAGACACATACAAGCATACAATTAACAATCCTAGAATCTTTATCTTTTGTCTACTTATCATACTACTCTTGACTATCAACTAAACTTCGTTATAATCTAAAGCCAAACAATTACTAACTTCTATTAACACACAAGCAAGTAGCATAAATGAGAAGTAAAGTTAAGCTATTACAGTCCACTACCATTCAAGCCATACATTAATCTAGCTATTACAATCCTTCAACAACTCCAAATATATACAAGCCCATAGGCACAAAATAGAACATAATATAAAGCAAGCAAAGTTTTCACATAATCTACAAGCAACACTCCAACCTCAAGCAATAGCACAAGCAATCAAGGCAACTCCTCCAACTGCACTTCCTCCTCTCCCTCAACCGCTTAAGTTGGGGGTCTACCTCAGCACCTCCTAAAACATGTTAGCAAGGTATGAGCAACCACAATTGCCGAATGAGGGATATAGTCTACTAGGGCGTGAAATGCAATAGTTAACATAATAAAGCATTTAAACAACTAAAGAACAATTTAAAATAACAAGTTACCACACATTAAAAAGGATACGTTCACCTTAACCCTAATACTCCAGACTTCACTTGATCTTCAATCACGAACCATGAACCTCGATCCACGAACCTCGATCAATGTGTCGGCATAAACCCCAAACATTTCAGTGGGTGTACTCCAAATGTACCCCAAAAATCCTTCAACCCAACACCCCCTAGCAATCTCCGGACCAAGCGAGTGAGGGACTCGAGCACAGAGATCGAATATCCACTGGCAAGCCCGCTGTCGCCCAGCCAATATCTGACACATCCGCCTCTAACACTATGGTTGCGCAACCACTATGCAATGCACTTAATCCAATGACCATATAACAACAATATAAAGCAATAACACATAGGGGGGACAAAAAAGTAGGTTGCCCTCGAAAACAACTAAGGTATAAGCGTTAACATGAAATTAACAAAAAGAACATAAAGGAGTCAAAGACATATTTCTCACAAAACTTTACTAAAAGATCACATTCATCTTAGAAATGCATTTTAACACATTTTGAGCATCTACGAGGCAATAGGTGTGCAAAACAACCAATTTTTCCACTTTTCCCCCTTTGTAACTTAGGTTAATTGGTTCCAAACCAAAAGACAAGGTTCTAGATTCACAAGCGAGTTATTCCATACTTCTAATTACACCTTATAGCACCCCTAGGACCCTCGAAATTACCCAAATACCCATGTTTGCCACAAAAGCCCCGATTATCCCTTTGTGCATTTGTTCTACAAGTACCCTAACCGAAGCTTAACCGAGAGTTGCAAAAGCACATTTAGCATCTACTTACCCTAAGAATACCAAATGTAATGCCCAAATCAACCCGGATTTACAACACACCTGAAACCCCTTTGTAAACTTAGCTAAATTCGCATTTTAACTAGGTTCCGAGAAATTAAACCTCACAGGGTCTTTAGTCTACCTTCATTAACATCTAAAGTACCTAATTGAGGCATTGAATCAATCTCAAGAGCACATTGTAACAAAACCCTAAAAAATTTCACTATTCACTGTCCTACAAATAAACAATCGAATTAAACTGTTAAAAAAGCTAAAAAAATTATATAAACATAGTCTCTACAACACGTAGGTAACATATAAAGCAAGATTTAACCAATTCATGAGCCAATACCAACAAATCTCGAAATTGCATTTTATGTCAAAATATTGAATTCACAAAAATGATGCAAAATCCCTCACCAAATGCGTGTAGGAGCTAGTAGGAAGCTAAAAAACCCTTGGAAGTGCTTGATCCTAGCTTGGTAGGGCTTGAAATCAAGATTTGATGAAGCAAGTTTTTTTCTCTTTCTCTTGGCAGCCTATCGGGTTTGGGGAGGGATATGGGTGGTATTTTTTCAATTGTTTTGAGCTAAGTGTATGCATATGTATGTTATTATGTACATATAATATATGGGCTATGTATTTGTTTTAAGTTGACAACATTTTTGTGCCCAAAATAACTTGTAAAATCTACTTAAATTAAGTCCAAGATGTAATTAATTGTTAGCTAGATCAAAATCAATGTTAAACTATGTTTCACTATTTACTCAAACCACTAAAACATTTTCTAAATGAATGCTCCTAACACGAATCACTCAAATGCTCATTTTTCTCCTTCCTCAAATAAGTAATATAACCTAGGAAAATTATTAATTCAGAGAAAATAAGTAGTTGAAAATTATAATGAATAGTAGCTCAGGTTGCAACAAATAAATGCACAGTTAAAATGCACAAACAGTGAATACAACAGTCAATAAAAAATATGGTAGTGATCTCGGGCGTCACACCCTCTCCCCCTTAAACTAATTGCATCCACGCAATTCTTACATGATTCGGTGAATAACTCTGGATATATTTCTTGTATCTAATCTTCTCTCTCCCATGTAGCATCCTCTAACCTGTGATGATCCCACATAATTTTAACCATCAGGATGCTTTTAGTTCTGAGCTCCTGAACTTTCCAGTCCACAACCCGAAGAGGTTTCTCCGTATAAGATAAAGTCTCACTAATCTCTAGCGGTTCTGGCTCAAGAACATGAAAAGGATCTGGTTGATATTTAAGAAGTATCGAGACATAGAAGACATCATGAAGTCGTCCCAAACTCGGAGGCAAAGCTAGTCTATATGCCAATGCACCAACTTTCTCAGTTATTTCAAACGATCCCACATATCTCGGACTGAGTTTACACCCTTTATCGTGCTGAATCAAACCTTTACGATGAGAGATTTTTAGAAACACCCGATCACCCATGGTAAACTCCAAATCACGACGGCGTCTATCTGCATAACTCTTTTGTCGACTTTGTGCTGTAAGCATTCTCTTTTTGATAAGCTACACATTATCAATCATTCTGTTCATTTCTGGTAATAAAGTAGGGTCAATAGTTTTCATCTCTCCAACCTCATCCCAATATAAAGGAGATCAGCATTTACGCCCATACAGTGTCTCATACAGTGCCATACCAATAGTAGCTTGGTAACTATTTTTATAGGCGAATTCTACAAGTGGCAAATATCTCTGCCAACTTTTACCAAAGTTCAGAATGCAGGCTCGTAACATATCCTCGAGTATTCTGATAGTCCTTTCAGATTGACCATTAGTTTGAGGGTGATAAGATGTGTTGAAGCTCAACGTTGTGCCTAAAGCTTTCTGAATCTTGTGCCAGAACTGAGACGTGAACCTGGATCTCTGTCCGACACAATACTCTTTGGAGTTCTGTGAAGTCTAACAATATTTTCAACATACAACTCAGCTAGCTTGTCAAGAGTATCAGTTTTCTTCATGGCAATAAAGTGAGAAGTCTTGGTCAGTCTATCAACAACAACCCACACATAATCATTACCCTTCGAAGATCTTGGCAAGTCTGACATGAAATCTATAGTAACGTGGTCCCATTTCCAGTTAGGAATAGCCAAAGGCTGTAATAATCTTGCAGGTCTCTGATGCTCAGTTTTAACTTTCTGACAAGTCAAGCATCTAGCTACGTAATTAGTAATTTCTCTTTTCATGTTTTTTTTTTTTGTTAATTCAGTTTGATTTTATTAAAAAAGAAGAACAGTACAACAAAAGTACATCAAACCAAAGTGGAAAAAAACAAAAGAAACAAAAGGAAAAACAATCAAAATGTCCAAGAAAATTTCTTGGATCACAAAGAGATGAAAAACAAAAACAGAGAATAAAAATAAAATCAAACTCCCCAGCTGTTCAGAGTTCGATTGTTTAGAGTTGAGTTGTTGAAACGACGACCGAGAAAGATCTTTGAAGTAACCTCATATCGAATGGTGTTCAATAATTGTTCTTCAATAAGAGCTTCATTGTTGAAAATTCTACGGTTATGTTCCAACCAAATGTTGTAGATGGTTGCACAAAGGTAAGTTCAAAAAATCTGGGTTTTAAGATCCCCACTTTTGTGTTGAATAGAGGTAGCAATTCCCATGATGCTTGGCAATAAAGATATAGAGTGATCAATAGAGAGTGCAGTTAATCCCTGTTTCCAGATTCTCTTTGTGAATGAACATTCGAAGAAAAGATGCTCATTTGTTTCACACACCAAGTAGCAGAAGATGCAGTTGGAATTGTCTTGAATCCCCCAAGAAACAAGCCTTTGGCGAGTAGCAAGTTTGTTCTGGAACGCAAGCCAAGTGATGAAGCTGTGTTTTGGAATACAATTAGGAAACCAAACAAGTTTGAACCATTGATTTTTTTGCCCACATTTCCTAATTGCATTCCAAGTGTCCTTGAAAGAAAAAATACCATTTCTACAGTGTGCCCAATTAAAAGAATCCGAAATATTGGAAGCCAAATCAATAAGATTGCAGGGGTTGAGATCGGCAAGAGAAGGTGGATGATGAGGCCAGATCCAATTATTATCATGAATGACATTCATGTAACAAGTTACCTGAAGGGTGCCAATTATCATGCCAGAAATGTGTCAAATTTCCGTTACCAATAAGGTGAGTAATGGAATTTTTTGCCAAGTTCCTGATATGAAGCATTTTTCTCCACGTCCAACAAATATCATGCGGAATAGTGAGTGTCCAAATACATTTATCTTTGATATGGTTTGACCATACCCATGAGGCCCAAAGAATATCCTGTGTTGAGTAAAACCTCCAAAAAAGCTTAAGGAGAGCAGTTTTATTGGCTTCCTCAATACTACGGATTCCAAGTCCACCTTCATCAATTGGTTTGCAAATAAGATCCCAAGCAATTTTAGGACCACTATCCCTCCAAATAAAAGCTTTGAACATTCTTTCCATATCCAAAATGACACCTTTAGGAATAAAAAGTGTACTGAACTAGTGAGAGTACATATTGGACAAGATTGATTTGATCAGTTGGAGCCTGCCTGCAAAAGAAAGCCATCTATTCGCCTAATGATTAATACGTTTAGAGATTTTGTCAAGCAGCATTTGGCAATCACTTTTACGGAGTCTACCAGAAATAAGGGGAACCCCCAAATAACGAACAGGCAATTCACCTTCTTCAAAACCAAGAATGCCATTAATAAGATTTATGGTATCAGGAGTGCAGCTACCATAGAAAATCTGACTCTTTTCAGGATTAAACCTTAACCCAGAAACAGTATGAAAGTTATCAAGTGTCTGAATAATGCTGCTAACAGAAAGTTCATCCGCTTTGCAGAAGATAAGGTCATCCGCAAAGGAAAGATGATTCAGCTTGAGTTTAGCACATCTTGGATGAAAATGAAAATCTCTAGAACAATGTAGCTGATTAAACATACCGGTAAGAATCTCCATGGCAATAACAAAGAGGTAAGGTGAAAGGGGGTCACCTTGCCGAACACCCTTTGTACCTGGAAAATAGCCTTCAAGACTCCCGTTGATGGAAATGGAGAATCTAGTTGTTGTGATACACTCTCGGATCCAACCAATAAAGATATCAGGAAATCCGAATGCCTTGAGAGAAAGGATGATGAAGTCCCAATTGACAGAATCAAATGCTTTCATAATATCCACTTTCATAGTGCAACGAGTGATGCAAACCAGCTATCCACATTCAATGAACCAATTGAAGCGTCCACATTCAATGAACCAATTGGGCGTCCACATTCATTGAACCTTTTGGATGAATTTTCCAGCAAAGATTCAAGTCAAGATTCTATTTTCAAGATTCAAGAACTTCAAGATTCTTCAAGAAGTTTCAAGAAGATTTGAAGATTTAGTCAAGATTTGATTTTTTTGTAATTTTATCCTAGTTTTAGTTTTCAGTTTTAGTTTAATTTCCTATGGACAAATTTAGGTGTTCACACTAGGAGAGACTTTCTTGGGCTGCAAGATTAGGTGTTCACACTAGAAAGGAGCTTTTCTTGGGCTGCAAGTTTGCTTCCTTTTTAGTTACTATTCACGTCACTATTCACGTGAATAGTTAATAGGAGTCTTTTCTTGGTCTCCAAGTTTGTTTCCTTTGACCTAGTTACTTTTTTCCTACTTGGGCTAGGGTTTAGGAGTCCTTTTCCAAGCAGGATACTTATTTGTTATTGCCTATATAAGGCACTTTTTGTGATAATAAAGTAGACAATTCTGAAATTAAATTGTGAGATTATTCTCCTTGAGTTCTCCAAGAGACTCTTTCGAACTTATCAAGGGATTCCTTGTGGCGTTCAACCTTGACTTATCAAGCGGATTGCCATCCCCGTTTGTGGCGTCTTCACCATACCAAGGTTCTTGCTTTGCTAAGCAACGGGTCGCGGTTTCCATCATATTCACTATACAAAAGTTCTTGTCTTGCTAGGCAAAGGGTCGCGGTTCCATCCATTCTTGAAAGGTCTTGGGTTTGTTTTACCAATCTTGGTGTTGGGTCTGGGCACATGTTGACCAGGTTCGTATCAGTTGGTCCAACTACCACCATCAAATACCTTATCTTTCACGTGGCAGCAAGTATGAAAGATATTCTCACGTTGCACTACTTCTTCCTCTTCTTTAGCTTGCAAGCTCAAAGCTCGTCATGCCACTAGTCCAAGCATCTCTCCATAATCTGCCCCAAACTCTTCTTCGCTTACTTTGGTGTCCTCTAATATGGGCATGTCATCAGATTGCGTTTCATCTTCAGATTCAATCTCCCCACTTTCCAAAACTACCATTGCTCTCTTGTTTGGACATTGACTAGCTATGTGCCCTCGTCCCTGACATTTAAACCATTTAATATCACTAGAACGAGTTATAGGAGGGGCTGTTTTACCTTGAGAAGTCGTGGCATAGGCGGATGTTTTGGGCTCAGGCTTGACCTTGGAAGTAGTCGAACTCTCCTCCTTTCTTGGGTAACTCGACCTTCAAGGTGATGCACTTGAGTGTTGCGGGGCTGGCCTTGGTTGTGAACCACCCCTCTTCAATTGCTTCTCCACCTTAATCGTCATATGTACCAAATCTTCTAACTCAACATAATGATGCAACTCAATGGTGTTAGCAATATCTCGATTCAGCCCATTCAGAAATCTAGCCATTGTCGCCTTCCGATCTTCCTCTACATTGGCTCTAATCATAGCCATCTCCATCTCTTTGTAATAATCATCCACACTTTTATTACCTTGATGAAGTCCTTGCAGCTTGAGGTATAAGTCCCTGTAATAATGACTGGGTACAAATCGCCTCCTCATTACTCTCTTCATCTCATCCCAAGTTGCCACAGGATGTTCTCCATTCCGCCTCCTATTGAGACACAATTGATCCCACCACACAATAGCATAATCAGTAAATACAATGGCAGCAAGCTTTACCTTTTTCAACTCAGAATAGTTGTGGCAATCAAACTCCAACTCAATCTTCTTTTCCCACTCAAGATAGGCTTCCGGATCACTCCTTCCTTGAAACGCAGGAATCTTCATCTTGATGCTTCCTAAGTTGCTATCAACTCGATCAACACAATCCCTAGCATCTCTATCCCGACCATGTCGCCTATTGCTGCCCCCCGAAACTCTATCAAACTCTTCATCTAAACCTTCCTCATCGATCTCATCAACATCTTCAACTATTTGCTACAATCTGTTCCTCCTTGGTGCATTCGGAACAACTGGTGGTTGCACCCTTTTCGGCCTCTGGTCTTCCCTATCCAACCTCTCATGAATCTGCTCCAATTCAGCCCTCGTCATTCGTCTCATCTCTCCCATCAATGCCTGCATCTGTAAGTTCTGTCCAACGGGTTATTGAACACCTTCATTAATGTTGTCTGCTTGATTTTGAGACATGATTAAATTTCACTCCCTCACGTGTTTCACTCAACTCAATTTGGCTTTTACCCTTTTTCCTCTCGTATTCTCCTTCAAGTCCCTAGAACTTACCAAGAATACCAAGCAGCGTAATAATCTATTTCGGAATCTGACTTTTTTTTTTCAGACCTCTAAGACTCTGGAAATAAGGTTAGAGAAATAAAATTGACCAAAACTCGAAGAAGGAAACCTAGAAAAATAAGAAAAGTTGAGAAAACACTATTGGACAACACAAAAACACCTAAAACTCATAGAAAACAACAGAATTAGGCCCTAAGAGGGTGGTGCCCATAGCTAAGCTATGGGTTATGCTCAGAACGTCGTTTTCCTTTAGAAAAGTTTGGCCTCGCAGGCTATTTCAACCCAAAAAAATTTACTGTTCACTATTTTTCAATTTTTTAGCTCCGAACTATTTTTTTTTCTTTTTTTTCATCTTTTCTTGTCCTTTCTTTTCTTTTCTTGATGTTCCTTTCCTTTTCTTGATCTTCTTTTCTTGATTTTCAGAAACGAAAACATTGACTAAGTAACCAAGATTTCAGATGTGAGCACACAACCAATTAGGGTTTTGTCCTAATTGAAAACCTTAACCCTACCCACGGATTTGATGAGAAAACAAGAAAATACTTGAAACACAAGATAAGAAACGAAATTGAATCAAGAACGGAATTGAAACACAACCTAAAACGAATTGGCAACAAGACACAATCAAGAACAAAGAAAGGAATATAAACCTAGATCTAGACTCAAAGAATTAACTAAGAAAACAAGAAAAAGATAGGCAAACCTGATAAACCTAAGCTCCGATTACCAACTGATACGAACCACGCCAACATGTGACGCGACCCAACACCAAATATGGCAAACGACCCAAGACCCTTCAGGAATGGATGGAACTGCGACCCTATGCTTAACAAAGCTAGAACCTTGGTGTAGTTGAGGACGCCACAAATGAGGATGGAGATCTCGTTTGATAAGTCAGAGTTGAACGCCACAAGAATAATCTTGATAAGTTCGAAAATTTTCTTGAGAACTTAAGAAGAATAATCTCACAAATTTAATATCAAAGTTGTCTTTCTATTATTTCTTGCAAATCAGCCTTATATAGGCAAAGAACAAATAAGTTTCCTAATTAGAAAAGACTCCTAAACCCTAGCTGAAATAGAAAAACGTGAATAGTAACTAGGTCAAAGGAAACAAACTTAGAGACCAAGAAAAGACTCCTATTAACTATTCACGTGAATAGTGACGTGAATAGTAACTAAAAAGGAAGCAAACTTGCAGCCTAAGAAAAGCTCATTTCTAGTGTGAACACCTAATCTTGCAGCCCAAGAAAGTCTCTTTCCTAGTGTGAACACCTAAATTAGACCATAGGGAATTAAACTAAAACTGAAAACTAAAACTCGGATAGAATTACAAAGAAATCAAATCTTGACTAAATCTTCGAATCTTCTTGAAACTTCTTGAAGAATCTTGAAGTTCTTGAATCTTGAAAATAGAAACTTGACTTGAATATTTGCTGGAAAATTCGCCCAAAAGGTTCAATGAATGTGGACGCCCAATTGGTTCATTGAATGTGGACGCTTCAATTGGTTCATTGAATGTGGACAATTCAATGAATGTGGACATGTTGTAGGGCTAGTTCTTGGCTCTTTTTTGGATCAAATTTGATGAGTAAAACCAGCCTTTGTCCTCATCACTCCATGAACTCCTAATTCTTGATAATCAAGCTGGCAACCGTAGTCTTTTGGCTCAAAGCATCAGCGACAATATTGGCTTTACTTGGTAGATAATTAATAGTGCAGTTATAATCCTCAAGTAATTCCAACCAACGCCTCTGCCTTATATTCAACTCTTTTTGTGAAAATAAATATTTCAGGTTCTTGTGGTCTGTGAAAATTTCAAATTTGTTACCCCAAAGATAGTGACGCCAATTCTTTAGTGCAAAGATGATAGTTGCAAGCTCAAAATCATGCGTAAGATAGTTGAGTTCATAGGGTTTCAATTTTCTTGAGGCATATGCAATTACTTTTCCATTCTGCATCAACACGCAACCTAAACCCTCCTTTGAAGCATCACTATAGATCACAAAGTTATCAGTACCTTCAGTGATACGTACCACGCCAACATGCAACACGACCACACACCAAATATGGCAAACGCCCCCAAGACCTTTCAGGAATGGAGGGAACTGCGACCCTATGCTTAGCCAAGCTAGAACCTTGGTATAGTTGAGGACGCCACAAACGAGGATGGAAATCTCATTTGATAAGTCAAATATGAACGCCACAAGAATAATCTTGATAAGTTCGAGGAAGTTCTTGATAACTTAAGGAGAATAATCTCACAAGTTTAATATCAAAATTGTCTAACTTTTAATTCTTGCAAATCAGCCTTATATAGGCAAAGACAAATAAGTTTCCTAATTAGAAAAGACTCCTAAACCCTAGCCAAAATAGAAAAACGTGAATAGTAACTAAGTCAAAGGAAACAAACTTGGAGACCAAGAAAAGACTCCTATTAACTATTAACGTGAATAGTAATGTGAATAGTAACAAAAACGGAAGCAAACTTGCAACCCAAGAAAAGCTCCTTTCTAGTGTGAACACCTAATCTTGCAGCCCAAGAAAGTATTTTTCCTAGTATGAACACCTAAATTTGTCCATAGGGAATTAAACTAAAACTAGGATAGAATTACAAAGAAATCAAATCTTGACTAAATCTTCGAATCTTCTTGAAGAATCTTGAAGTTCTTGAATCTTGAAAATAGAATCTTGACTCGAATCTTTGCTGGAAAATTAGCCCAAATAAATGGTTCATTGAACTTGGACGGTTCAACGAATGTGGACGTCTAATTCCTAGCTCTTTTGTGGCTCTTTCTTGAACGTTTTGTATAGCCTTGATGTCCTCACCATTCCCCCCTTTTCTTGAGAAGGATTTGTCCTCAAATCCTTCGAGTTCAAAGATCAGCCTAGGTGGTAGACCATGTGGTACGTCCTCAGAAAATACTTCCTCAAAATCCTGCAAGAGAGAAACAACAACACTAGGCAATGCAGAGTCAAGTTGGTCAGTGTTTAAAAGAGCCTCCTTGTACATGAGTACAATCATTGACCTTTTTGAAATCAAAGCTCTCTTAACCTCACTTGCTTTTTCATAGAAATTTCTTTGTTTCCTCTCTGTTTTTACCTCCTTGGAAGAGCTCTTTTCTCTTTTTACTACTGCTCTAGCTCCAGCCTTGCTCTCTTTCTTTTTACTCTCATTCTTTTGCTCTCTCATGTTCTTTTGAACACTCAATTGCTTTTGATCACTCATTTTTTGTAACCTCACTTGATCCTCATAAACATGTTTTGGTGTGATTGGAACTAGAGTGATTGTCCGTTGATTGAACATGAACGAGTACTTGTTGGTGAAGCCATCATGTTGCACACGTCGATCAAATTGCCATGGCCTTCCCAAAAGAAGATGTCCAGCATTCATAGGTACCATATCACATAATACTTCATCTTCAAATTTTTCAATGCGAAATGGCACCACAACCTGTTTTGTAACCCTCACAATCATTCAACCATTGCAGCTTGTATGGACGTGGATGCTTAATTATTTTGAGCCCTAGCTTTTCCACCATAGAAGCACTAGCAACGTTAGTACAACTACCACCATCAAATACCTTATCTTTCACGTGGCAGTGAGTATGAAAGATGTTCTCACGTTGTACTACTTCTTCCTCTTCTTTAGCTTGCAAGCTCAAAGCTCGTCGTGCCACTAGTCCAAGCATCTCTCCATAATCTGCCCCAAACTCTTCTTCACCTACTTCGGTGTCCTCTGGTATGGGCATGTCATCAGAATGCGTTTCATCTTTAGATTCAATCTCCCCACTTTCCAAAACTACCATTGCCCTCTTGTTTGGACATTGGCTAGCTATGTGACCTCATCCCTGGCATTTAAAGCATTTAATATCACTAGAACGAGTTGTAGGAGGGGCTGTTTTACCTTGAGAAGTCGTGGCATGGGTGGATGTTTTGGGCTCGGGCTTGACCTTGGAAGTAGACGAACTCTCCTCTTTTCTTGGGTAACTCGACCTCCAAGGTGATGCACTTGAGTGTTGCGGGGCTGGTCTTGGTTGTGAACCACCCATCTTCATTTGTTTCTCCACCTTAATTGCCATATGCACCAAATCTTCTAACTCAACATAATGATGCAACTCAATGGTGTTAGCAATTTCTCGATTCAGCCCATTCAGAAACCAAGCCATTGTCGCCTCCTGATCTTCCTCTACATAGGCTCTAATCATAGCCATCTTCATCTCTTTGGAATACTCATCAACACTCTTATTACCTTGGTGAAGACCTTGCAGCTTGAGGTATAAGTCCCTGTAGTAATGACTGGGTACAAATCGCTTCCTCATCACTCTCTTCATCTCATCCCAAGTTGCAACAGGACGTTCTCTATTCTGCTTCCTGTTAATGCATAACTGATCCCACCAAACAATTGCATAATCAGTAAATTCAATGGCAGCAAGCTTTACCTTTTTCAACTCGGAATAATTGTGGCAATCAAAAACCAGCTCGATCTTCTTTTCCCATTCTAGATATGCTTCAGGATTACTCCTTCCTTGGAATGTAGGAATCTTCATCTTAATGCTGCCTAAGTTGTTATCAACACGATCAAAATGATTCCTAGCATCTTTATCACGACCATGTCTCTTATTGCTACCCACCTAAATTCTGTCAAACTCTTCATCTAAACCTTCCTCATCAATCTCATCAACATCTTCAACATCTTCAACTCTTTGCTGCAATCTGTTCCTCCTTGGTACATTCGGAGCAACTGGTGGTTGCACCCTTTCCGGCCTCTGTTCTACCCTATCCAACCTCTCATGAATCTGCTCCAATTCAGCCCTCATCATTCGTCTCATCTCTCCCATCAATGCCTGCATCTATAAGTTCTGTCCAATGGGTTGTTGAACATCTTCATTAATGTTGTTTGTTTGATTTTGAGACATGATTAAATTTCACTCCCTCACGTGTTTCACTCAACTCAATTTGGCTTTTACCCTCTAATATTCTCACACACTCTGCCTTTTTCCTCTTGTATTCTCCTTCAAGTCCCTAGAACTTACCAAGAATACCAAGCAGCGTAATAATCTATTTTGGAATCTGAATTTTTTTTTTCAGACCTCTAAGACTCTGGAAACAAGGTTAGAGAAAGAAAATTGAGCAAAACTTGAAGAAGGAAACCTAGAAAAATAAGAAAAGTTGAGAAAACCCTATTGGAAAACACAAAAACAACTAAAACTCATAGAAAACAACAGAATTAGGCCCTAAGACGGTGGTGCCCACAGCATAGCAATGGGTTATGCTCAGATCGTCGTTTCCCTTTAGAAAAGTTTGGCCTCACAAGCTAATTCTCCAAAAAAAAAAAAAATTGTTCACTGTTTTGCTTTCTTTTTTTTTTTTCAACTCCGAACTGTTTTTTTTTTTTTTTTTGATCTTTTCTTGACCTTTCTTTTCTTTTCTTGATTTTCAGAAGCGAACACAATGAGCAAGTCACCAAAAATTCGAATTTGACACTAAGACAATAAACGGGATTAAGCACACAACCAATTAGGGTTTTGTCCTAATTGAAAACCTTAACCCTACCCACGGATTTGATGAGAAAAACAAGAAAATACTTGAAACCAAGACACGGATTTCAACAAGAAAACAGACTTGAAACACAAGATAAGAAACGAAATTGAAGCAAGAACGGAATTGAAACACGACCTAAAACGAATTGGCAGCAAGACACAATCAAGAACAAATAAAGGAATTTAAACCTAGACCTAGACTCACGGAATTAACTAAGAAAACAAGAAAAGGATAGGCAAACTTGATAAACCTAAGCTCTGATACCAACTGATACGAACCACACAAACATGCGACACGACCCAACACCAAATATGGAAAACGACCCCAAGACTCTTTAGGAATGGATGGAACCGCGATCCTATGCTTAGCAAAGCTAGAACCTTGGTATAGTTGAGGATGCCACAAACAAGGATGGAAATCTCATTTGATAAGTCAAAGATGAACGCCACAAGAATAATCTTGATAAGTTCGAGGAAGTTCTTGAGAACTTAAGGAGAATAATCTCACAAGTTTAATATCAAAATTGTCTAAATTTTATTTCTTGCAAATCAGCCTTACATAGGCAAAGACAAATAAGTTTCCTAATTAGAAAAGACTCCTAAACCCTAGCTAAAATAGAAAAATGTGAATAGTAACTAGGTCAAAGGAAACAAACTTGGAGACCAAGAAAAGACTCCTATTAACTTTAACGTGAATAGTAACTAAAAAGGAAGCAAACTTGCAGCCCAAGAAAAGCTCCTTTCTAGTGTGAACACCTAATCTTGCAGCCCAAGAAAGTCTTTTTTCTAGTATGAACACCTAAATTCGTCCATAGGAAATTAAACTAAAATTAGGATAGAATTACAAAGAAATCAAATCTTGACTAAATCTTCGAATCTTCTTGAAACTTCTTGAAGAATCTTGAAGTTCTTGAATCTTGAAAATAGAATCTTGACTTGAATCTTTGCCGGAAAATTCACCCAAATAAATGGTTCATTGAACTTGGATGGTTCAACAAATATGGACGTCTAATTCCTGGCTCTTTTGTGGCTCTTTCTTGAACGATTTGTATAGCCTTGATGTCCTCATCATTTAGGCAAAGTAAGAATAGGAGCAGTAGTTAACCTTTTCTTCAGTTACTAGAAGCTAGCTTCACATTTCTCACTCCAATCAAACACAGTCTTCTTTTGAGTAAGCTGAGTCAAAGGTCCAACAATTTTAGATAAATCTTTAACAAATCTTCTATAATAACCTGCTAATCCCAAAAAACTGTGAATCTCCACAACAGTCTCAAGCTGTTTCCATGATAATACTACCTCAATCTTTGCCGGATCAATAGAAATACCATCCTGTGAGATTATATGACCCAGAAAAGCAACTTGCTTAAGCCAGAATTCACACTTGCTAAATTTGGCAAACAATTTATGCTCCTATAAGGTCTGTAATACAATCCTCAAATGTTGTTCGTGCCCTGCCTCTGATTTAGAATATACCAGTATATCATTAATAAAAATAACCACAAACTGGTCCAGGTACGGTCGAAATACCCTCTAGCACGACAAACTCATAATGACCATATCTTGTTCTAAAAGCAGTTTTAGGCACATCATCCTTTCGGATTCTCAACTGATAGTAACTGTCTTAGATCAAATTTGGAGTAAAATTTTGCACCCTGAAGTTGACCAAATAGCTCTTCAATCAAAGGCAAATGATACTTATTCTTTATTGTCACCTGATTGAGCCCCCGGTAATCAATACATAAACGAAGGGATCTGTCTTTCTTTTTAACAAATAAGACTGGTGCATCCTAGAGTGAAGAACTAGGATGAATGAATCCCTTCTCAAGCAAACCCTACAGTTGAACTTTCAATTCTTGCAATTCAGGTAGAGCCATCCTATACGGAGTCCTAGAGATAGGTGTAGTCCCCGGCAATAAGTCAATCACGAATTATATCTGTCTATTAGGTGGCAAACCCAGTAACTCCTTGGGAAACACTCCCGGAAACTCTTTTACTATCAGCACCTCATTTAGTTTCAATTTGTCCCCAGGTTGATTAATTAGATAAGCAGGATAAGCCTCACAACCTTTACCCAACATTGTTTATGCTTTAATAGAGGAAATTATAGGGATTCTAGTTGATTTCCTACTTCCAACTATTTCAATTACAGGCTGGTCAGGCATTTCTAGTTTCACAATCTTCTTCCTACAATCAAGTTGTGCATAGTATCTTCCCAACCAATCCATCCTTAATATAATTTCAAAGTCACGGAAAGGTAGAATAATCAAATCAGCAGGAAACACGTGACCCTCAATATAAATATTGCATGCCTTACAAATAGACTCAGTAACAAACTTCAAACCCATAAGTGTATATACAACAATCTTATGCATAACAACTTATACGACAATAATCAAGTTGAACAATTTCGTTGAACATGTATTGAGTATTTAGGGTTTCAAGGGTTTGTTGAAATCCCATTCTTTGCTTAATAATGTTCACATGTAAATTTGAGTGGTGTTTAAATGGGATTGTTGTGCAAGATTTGGGGTGTAATAATAGAATATGCGATGATATGTGACCATTTGTAGAAATCAACCATATATGTGTTGTAAAGTTGAGCTTTGTGCTTGTTTGATTCAATAGTGGAATTGCATTTAAATGATGTTTAAGGCATGCTAGGTTATGGTTTTAGAGTTGTGATTGTAGAGGAATTTGTATTTGGTGAATTAGCTAAGTGTTGGGTTCAAGTGGCATAGCAAAAAAGAACAAGAAAACAAAATTGGTGCAAGGTGCTGAAGAATCAGGTCGACCGGATACTAGCCCAGGTAGTAGACCAGATCACTTGTCAACCTACTGTCGGGCGACTTTAATCACCTAGGTACTCGACCAAGTAATCACCCGGATGGGTCTGGTCGACCGGGTAGTCACCCAGACACTAGCATGGGTCATTTGTCAACTTACTGCTGGGCGATTCCAGTCACCCTGATGATCGCCCGGGTACTCGCTCGGATGGTCCTGGTTTTGCTCATTTTGTGTTACTTCCAATTGCTATCAAATGCGTGGTGATATGGGATCAATATGTGTGTTAATATGAGCTTAATTGAGGATGATTACATGCTTTTATGTCATGGTACATGATTGATCGAACATACATGTTTATGTAAAATGCATATGTATATGAATTGTAAATCCACAGTTAGGTTGCAACCATACTTGAATGAGGTAGTAACAGGAACTCCGGGCAGCGTTGGGCTCGCCGGTATACCTTGACTCTCATAGTATTGACTTCTTCTCTTGTCGAGCACCATTGAATACCCCGGACCAATCTAATCGCCGGGAACCAATGATACTGCAAGGGAAGATATAATTAATGAATGTACTCGTTGTGATATTCTATGCATTGCACGATTGCTAAAACATTTGCGAAATGATAAAACCTTTGTGAAAACCCTTCCTATTCAATCCTCACTGAGCTATGTGTTGGTTTAGCTTACCCCTCTTTTGATCAACTATAGGTGAGGTAGTGGTCGAGTAGGCCCCTCAAGTAACCGATGGCGAACCTTGGTTCAATGAGAACAACTTTTGCTTGCTGTGACGAGCATGCTTGATAAGTGAAGACATTTACTAGTTTGAACAACTTGTTATATTGTAATATTCTTTTGGATATTAAACTTGTATTTAAGTACATATTTCTATTCTTTTGAGACCTAGGAGCCTGAGTATTGAATAAACGTTATGTATGATCAGGTGACTCGAGGTCCTATAAATATGAAACTGTTGAATGTCACCCTCTGGCCAGTGACTTTGGAAGTCCTTTGGATCTTTTATGGAATATATAAGAATGTTCAGGTTATAAAATTGTCATTCAAAGGTTTTAGAGTAACGAATGATCATGCACCAACCTTAGCCTCTGCGAGTGTCCGGGTCGGCACGTGACACTAAATTTGGTAACTTCTATTCTTGATTTTGATTACTTATTTTGTTATTCAAAATATGGCACTTTAGACCCTTATTTTTGGAATGATAAATAAGTGAGGATATTCTTATGTATATTTAGATTCAGATTAATTCAAGTCTTGTATTCTTTAATTATTGAGTATTATTTGATTAATTATACATATGCTTGTAGTTATGCTATAATTAATCGAAAGTACATATACGCCCGGTTTTGTAAACCAGTGGCAATATGAGAGACTACCTCGGACGGATATAGTTTGGTTGTACCAACACCTCCGGATTACGTAAGTGAAAGATTAATTATGGCTTCAAGATATCTTATCGCCCATGACACGATAAGTATTCTTGATGGTCCATTAATCTCGTCACTTACAAATTTAAAGGCCAACTTAGAAGTGGGAGTGTTATGCCCAATTTCTGAAGGATTTAACTTTTAATCAAAATGCATAATATTATACTTAAATATTCTTATCAGATCTATAATTCCAATCATGAACCCGTTAAATTAAATTAACCACTTTTACACTAAATTAATTTATTGTCTTTTATTTACCGCAGCTATTCAATGAATCAACCAACATCTGTCATCCAAGTCATCTATTTGTAAAATAAATAAATAAATCCAAGGGAATATTACATGATTTGGAAGGTAGTTGAGTTTTAACATTTCATGACTATCCATAGGAAATATTTCCGATTTTACAAATCTTGCGTGATTAATCTTTCTACTTTTGATTGAGTTACAAGTGCTTATAAAGGCTCAAAAGATTTTTGCAACTAAGTTGTTTTTCCATTCTACTAGATACAAAACGATTTGTTGGGGTGGAATTCTTTGAAAGACAAACTCACCTTTAACCTTGTGTTTTATAGAATCTGACTGTGTGAATACATTGACTGCTTGAATTTAATGTCTTTGAATCTATGAAGTTCTTGATGACTTTGCTTGAGGTCAAGCAAATGATGAGTTTGAGGAGGTTGATAAATCCATATTTTTTGTATTTTAACCCATTAAATCATATACAATTGCATTATAATTTCGAGCTTAATTGTATATTTTACACAAATTTAATGCAATGTAGGATTTGAAGACAAATTTCACGCACTATTCACAACCAACTATAAATCGTGCCCCGAAACATGTTTCTAGAAACATAAGTTAGATTTGATATTTCGTTTTGTAATTATCAGCTTTTGTTCGATGTTCTTTAGCTTTAGGAGTAGGCTAGTTTAGTTTAGTTAGGGTCCTAAAATAAGGGTCGGGCTTATGGATTAACTTCATAGTTGTCACGCCCCGACCCAACCCCACGCTAAAAGGGTAAGTCCAGACCTGACAAACGAACAGAGTCTTCTCTGTACCGACAAACTCCATCCTTCAATATCACATCCTCCTCCTATACTAGGTCATCCGAGCCTTAAAGCTAAGACAAAATAACATACAAGCATGCATTGACATAAGCTATTGAAATTCTTTATTTAAAACCCGCTTATCTTACCACTATAATCTTATCAATTTAACTTCCTTATATAATAAGTCCACCAACATTAAACCACACAAGCATGCAACTACTAGATAATAAAGTAAAGATTATAAGTTATTACATGTCATCTATCACTATCAAATCATACAAGCCTTAAACTTTACTATTACAATCCTCCAAAGCAATACAATACACACAAGACCCAAAGGTCTCAAAAGTATAACATATACATAGTAGCAACACATTCTTCACATAAGCCATCCAAACAAGCCAACCTCAAAGCAAACAAGCTACACAGCAACTCAAGGCAACTGCTCTATCTGAACCTCTTCACCCTCCTCAATAACTAATAGCTGGGGATAAACCTCAGCTCCTCCAAAAACATGTTAAAACATGTTAACCACAATTGCTTAGTGAGGGATGGGATACAATTAACCGAGGTGTTTCTGAAAAGCTTTTCGTGCAGCAAATAACACAAGAACAATATCTATTCAATAAAGATTCAATTCATCAATTAAATACCACACAATAAAAAGGATACGATTCTGATAACCCCAAACACTCCAAAGTCAATCATCAATCACGAACCTCGATCCACGAACCATGAACTCAATCAATTTGTCAGCATAAACCCATAACACTCCAGTGGGTGTACTTCGGATGTACCTCGAAATCCTACAACCCAACTCCCCCTGGTTGTGGCACCCAGACCCAGCATGCAGTGAATAGTACCTAATTTCATGTACTTATGTGTTTACTTTAAATGTTTAGTTATAATTACATGTTTATATTAATTTATTCATTTATTTACACTATTTTCACATTTCTTGAAATACGTTCAAACAATATTTAGTAAATTTAAATGAGGCAATTACCTTGGTAAACTAATTATTAAGAATTATTTTATTGAATTTAGGTGCTAGTTTCAAGTCTTCTACTTTTCTAAACTTTAATTTTTCTCATGTTACTTGGTATTTATCTAGTATTCGTTCACTGAAAGTATGTGCATAGCATATCTAGAACGTGATATATAAAATAGTTAGTGTCCCCGAGTGAATAGTATAAGCTAGAATGAATTTTGGGCCATTTGGTGTTTTATCTTTATTTTGTGCTAACTTTAATTATTTAAGTTGATTTCTCTAAAGCCCAAAACCACCCAAGCCCAAAGCCTAATCTTCTGTCTACATATAAACACATAAAATAACTATTTTATTATTTTCTTATTTTATTTACTAAGATTTACCTTAGTAACATAGTAACTTATTTTAATTTAATATATGAATGTAAGATCTCGGACCTCAGAATAATTATTTTTATTATTATCACCATTTGAATTTATTTATATTATATTTAATTGATTTACATAAAGTAATTAATCTATTATTTTCATTGTTTTTATTTATTTAAGTTATATTTAAATGGCTTGCCTAGGACAATTACTTTATTATTTTATTTATTAAAATTATCTTACATGACTTTCTAATTAATTCATTTTACCATTCGAATGGGAAGCCCAAGCCCGGACTGAACGAGCTAGTTTATTATTTTAATAATTACATTTAATTAGTTGGTCGGGCCTGAACGAGCTAAAGTATTATGCTTAATAATTATATTTATTTAAATGGCCTAGAACTGAACGGGCTAGATTTTATTTTTATTTGGGCCTAGAATGTTGTAACTTATTAATTGATTTAATTTAGTAAGCCCAACCGATTTAGGCCTTAGCGGAGTCTTAGGTTTTAATGCCTTACCTTAGTTTATTAGTTAACTTAGTTTAAACATAGCAAAACAAACAACATAAAAAAATAAAAAATAAAAGAAATAAAAATGAAATCGGTGGAGTAGACCCGAGTAAAGTCCACTAGTAACTTTGGTTATATAAGAGTAATATCTTATATTAGATAAATCTTGTGGTCAAAAAAGCAATTACCATAGTAATATAAAAAGCAACAAACGAAAAAAGAAAAGAATATGGCCGACGGCCAAGTGAAGAAAAGGGAAAGAAAAAAAATGGTTTAGGGCTTGATCTCTTGTACAATCTAAGGGGTTTTAGGGTTGATTGAAGCTTGGTACTTGATCATTCTAGCTATATTAAGGTGAGGAAGTTTATGCTTTCAAGAGCAAGAATAGTTAGGGTTTATACTTGAAATTGTTGAATTATTGTGAAATGTGTTATTTATGCTTAGATAAGCTTAAAATGCTTCTTATTATGCTTATAGAACTTATTTATGAGATTGGATAGCTTTGTTATTAGATAAATTGCTATATCTTTAATTTAAAGTTAGGGTTCTTAGGTTAAATTTGGGAATTTTGTGAAGCCTTGCACTTTAGCTCGATTGGATGTTAATTAACCTTGATTTAGAAGTAAATAAACCTAGATTGGAGAATTGAATGGATTAGAAATGCTTGAGGTGCAAGATCATTTAGTTAAAGCTACTTCAATAGGCACTATTCATTCAGCACCAATGAAACATGACCCGATACTCGTTTTGACACTTGATATGGACTCTAGAGGTGTAAAAATGGTTGCACGATAAAAATTATTGAATTCCGAGATAGTCGAATTTCAAGTCATTAATTACGTACTAAATAATGGCCTATCGATGTGGGGTCTCGGGGGAAAGTTTAGGGTGCTAATTCGTCTTAATTAAGTAAGATAGAGCCTAACATGCTTTTATGGCACTTAAATGATGCTTGGTTAGGGTACTTGTAGTTCAAACGCACTAAGGGGCTTTCGGGTTAAATGTGGTATCATGGGTCTAAGTGGTACCATAAAGTGTCATTAGAAGAGTCGAGTAGCTTGTTTGGGAATATTGAACCTAGTGCTTTGTTTATAAGTCAAATAGCCTTAGTAGACAAAGGGAGGAAAAGTGATTAATTGAAGTTAATTGCTTGTAATCAACTTCTATGTGATTGATTTGATGTTAATGAATATTTGGTTAGGTTGTTTAGTCATTTGGTGAGGTTCGTGAATTATCTGAGTTTGGCTCCTTTGAGCGAACATGTCTAGTTTTGTTATATTGGTTGTTAGTTGCATGGTACGTGTCTTCCTTGTATTGCTATAACCTTTCTGAGGAAGTGGGAATGCTAGTTATGTTATGTGAGCATCTAGTTTGGTTGTTAAATAAATTGTAGCTTAAAGGAATATGAATAGTTAAGTGTAAGTATATAAGATTGTATTAGGTGCTTGTTGGTTATCATTGTGTGATTAAAAGACTAAATTGCTAACTGGAAATTGGGATGAAATAACAAGCCAAATTCTAATAAGTTAGTTTATCTATGCGTGATAAGAGTTATGATACAGCTATAGCTACAAATGCTTTGAGTATAAATGTTACCATGAAGTGTCCTTGTGAAACTAGTTTACTTGGTATTGTGAGTTATTTGCTAAGTGCTATACTTATGTGAACAACTAGGGTCTACACTTTCGAGCTAATTCCAAGAAGGTTGGAAGTGAATATAGCTTTTCTCTACCTTATGAACTTGGTAAAGGTGAGGGATTCAGCATTTTTACATGTTTTCATAATTATGTCATAAATTTTATATTCTTGATTTGTGTAGAGTATTGGTTTGGTTAATGAAATTTTGCTAAGGGTCAATCCTATTGCCTTAATTGTCTTGTATTAATACTTGTTGTGTTAAATAATGGTTTATTGACTTGCTCGTACATTGATATCTATGTGTGAGGGAAACCTACTTTGTTGTCCCTCGTATATGTGATACTGTATTATTTTGCTATCTCGTGGTATCTTGTGAATTCTCGTGAATCAGGTTGTGCAACCTTTCGGACATGGTAGTGTCAAGAAACTCCAGGTAGCATCGGGCTGTCGGTCTAGCTCGGCTACCATGGTATCTATTCCCTTTCTCGCTGGGGCATACTCCTATACCCCAGAGGCATGGTTCACCTCGTTAGGGCATACGAACCTACCTCAGGAGAATAGGTCGTAGGATTCGGGGTACATCCGGAGTGAAAGAAACCATGATACAACTTATCATAGACCAAGATCTAGGAAGATTAGCATGAATACATTGCCATGGCCGAACCCTATGTAGGCATATTTCAAAAATTTTACTAGCTCAATAGCAAGATTCAACATGCAATCTTCTTTATATGTCCATAAAACTATATATGTATATATAAGCATCAAGTGTATGTACTAAAAGGAAATAGAAGAAGTATTAGGTATACCTTTTGAAGCTTTCAAAAATAGATGCTAGCTAGGTGTTGAACTCCTTGGATCCTTCTAACTTGAAGGCACTAGTAGGTCCACCAAGCATCCAAAGATCACCAACCCTCTTGAAGACTTAAAATGCTAGTAATGTATTCAAGAGACAAAGCTATATGTGTGGTTAGTTTTTAGCAAAACCAAAGCTTCTTCTTTTTCCTTCAATGGCCGAGAATTACCTCATGAAGAAGAAGAACTTTATCTCTCTTTTTCACTTGTGTTAGCTGTATGTGTTCGAGCAATTAGGAGAGAGAATGTTATCTTGATATATATTATATAATCACTATTATATAATTCTATATCAAATGTACCCAATCAAATGAAGATAAGTTGAGTGCTTGATTGGATAATCTCCTTGCATGTCATTAGATTGCAATCAAATTCCAATGGCAAAACCACCATCTTCTCTTTCTTCCTCAAGTTGGCCGAAATAGGTAGGTTTAGGAGAGAGAATTTATCTTGCAATTTTATATATATAATATCTATTCACATAATAATATTATATATATAGGTAGCCAATCAAATTAGCTTCCTTAGTTGCAAGAAGAAAGAGAAGCCATGCATGACCTTGGATTGTAATCATTACAATCCAAAAGCTACTTTTTATCTTTCTTTTCTCTCTCTTGACACTTGGTAAAAAGCAACTATCATCAAAAGTAAATGGCCTAGATTCTTTTGTCTTTATTCAAGACTAAATCTAAACCATCCAATTCAAAATTAAAATACTAGGATTGATGACATGGACAATCTTACACATTCCACTTGACGATGACTAGGATTGATGATGTGGCATTTCACAAATTACATCATCAATACGCATATATATATAAGTACATACCTTTATACCTTTATATATATATATATATATATATATATATTTATTATTTGTGTCCATTCTAATCTCTATTAGAATAAATATATTGAAACGACTTTTCAATATTTGTAGTTTGGCCCCAAAAGGGCAATTACAATTTGACCTCAAAACTTTCTAAAATTATACTTTTGGCCCGAACACTAATATAGATGACTCTTAACACCTTAAAGCCACCAACCACGTTATAAAAGCTTTCGGTGAACTTATTCATGATACTTATAAGTGTGTGACTTTCTAGATTCATAATTGCATACCGATGGGGACCGATAAACCTCCTTATCTATTTTGGAAATATCTCCGCCATTTCCCAAAATACCCTCATACTCATGGGAAAAGCACTAGTAACAAACGTGCCATGAGAATGTACCCGATAATGAAGACGCAGTCCATCTATGAATTATTTATTGTCGAGAATTATCATGTAGTCCGATCCTTCTGTTAAAACATCCCGATCGGGAAAAGGACCATGAAGAGGTCAAGTCCACATATGATACTGTGAATAGATCTAAAACGGTGAAACGAGAGATGACTGCTATGGAAAAATCCCTTTTCATCAATTCATACTTGCCTTGGCTAAGGACTTCCTCGTTTATCTACCGACTTCAGATATCACAGGACATCCACTCACACCAGAGGTTTAACAGTTCCTATCTCGACAATTACCTGTCAATACATATCAAAAGACTAAAATGCGAAAGGGCGTAACTCACTTTGACAAAAGGCTGGTATTGTCCAGAAGCAATGTTTAGCCCTTGATATAACTGGCAGCCGTAATTTCTCAAGTCTGAGGATTAATTTGCACAATTCTCAACTAAATAGTAAACTGTTAACTTGGAATCATGTAGTTCACTATTTATTATCACAATCAATGATTCGTACCACTGATGATCACTCATATGTTAATTAGTCCACATCCTCATGTTGTTCTGACACTTCGCATGTCATCCTTTATCATTAACATCATCATGCTAATCAAAGGTAATAACATATGATAACCCATACTCGATTATTCTAGTCCCGGTCAAATAATCTGAAGGGTTATGACTCGGTTCTTAATATTTATCATGTTGAAGTAGAACAACGAAGCACTCTAAACCCTTTTAGAATTTTCTCACTTCTCCGATAAACATTAGGGACACATTCATATCAAAGCAGAAAATATGAACATCCGCAAACATCATTGTGTATAAAACACATATATTCTTATTAAAACCCTAATTAGGTCATCTAATCATTAGCATTAGCGAATATCCCTAACACGGAGTACCCCAATGGTATTATAAGGTGGTTATCGGCTATTGTTATCGAAGATCGAGGTTCGTGATTTGTGGTTCATGGATCGTAATTAAGTGAAACCATATCCTTTTTAATGTGTTTAATACATTGCTTATTTAGATTGATATATTGAATTACTTGATTTCTTGTTTTGTTGTTGCATTGCACTAAGAGATTTGCGGAAATCCCCGGTAAACTGTATCCCCTCCCTCACGAAGTAATTTTCCTCTTTTTTTTTAACATGTTACAGGAAAAGCTGGAGATTGGATTGCCTCCTGTGTGGCCTGCTTGCTCTATCAGTGTGTTGGACATGGAAGAATGTGATTATGATATGCTTGTATTATTCTATTTGAGACTTTATGGTCTTGTATGTATTTGTGTTATCTTAAGGAATGTGTTATTAAAGTTTTAGTCTTGTATGATGGTTAGATTCCAGTGGGCTTGTAATAATTTCTATTGATTTACCTTATCGCTTAATAGTTTGCATGCTTGTATGGTTTAATGAAAGTAGGTTGAAGGACTTAAAATATAAGAAAGTTAAGTAGAAAATATTAGAGTGGTATGATAAGTGAAATTATAAACATAGAACTTCAACAGTTAGTGAATGCATGCCTGTATGTTATAGCTTGTAGTAGTAGAAGGGGCCTGGACGGCCATAGTGAATTATATAATGTTGTAGTATCGAAAGATGGGATTGATTGAGGATGTTGGATTATGGTTTGGTGGTTTTACTTGTTGTGCGCAGGTTTTTGGTTGGTCCTATAAATAGGGAAAACTCCGTTCGTTTTCCCTAAATTTCGTGCCCAAGTTTGGAATTGGGTTGAGAATAGCATGATTAATAGAAGTCTCATTTCCGTGAAGGATCAGGGCATTACACTGGCAATATCCGAACTATTCGAGAATGGGAATAGGGACCATGGTAGCCGAGGTATACCGGCAAGCCCGATGCCGCTCGGCTTCACCGACACTACCATGCCCAAATGGTTGCGCAACCACGATACGATTCACGCGAGATAACAATAATAATATATATTCGATAAACACAAATGAGGGACAACAAAGTAGGTTGCCCTCGCATATAATTACAATATATAAGCAATATAACAAAATTAGACATGTTCGATCAAAGGAACCAAATTCACACAATTCACGAAACTTTACCAAATGACTGAACAATCTAACCAAACATCTTTTAGTACTTAACCAACCACATAAAAGCCAATTACTAGTAATTAATCCAAATTTAGCACTTTTTCCCTTTGTCTACTAATGCAATTTTGAGCACACACAAATCATAGATTACACAACCCACAATTTAACTATACTACATCTCTAGGGACACATTATGGCACCATTTGAAGCTAGGAAAACCCATTTTTAACTATGTTTAGCACAAAAGCCCCGAAGGCCCCGAGGTCTGTTTGAACTACAAGTACCCAAACCAACCCCCAATTTGGTACCATAAAAGCATATTAAGCACTACTTCACCTAATAAACACTATCTATAGCACTCAATTACACCCGGATTAACATTTTACGCAAAGTCCCTTTTGAATTTTTGCCAATTATGCATATTTACTCAAGTTCCGATTAAATCAATCACACACAACCATTAATATATGTTCATTAGCACCTATAACACCTATAGATAGCATAGAACCAAGCTTGGAGTCAACAATTAACACAAACCCTAGAAAAATATTATTCATTTTCTTCTTAAATTAACCCTAAGCATTAATTCAATAACCAAGCTATTAAACTACACAAATCAAGTCTAGATAGCATGTAGACATCATATAATACCATATTCAAGCATTACATAAGCTATTTATAACAAATCTAAAAACTTAAAGTCTTGACATAAAACTTAAAGATGCAATAATATACAAAAATCCATCACCAAAGTGCTTGTAGATGCTAGATATAGGCCTAAGAACACTTGAATCCCCTTGGAACTGGCTCGGATGCACTCAAAAATGGAAGTTGAAGATGAGATTTTTCCTCTTTCGCCTCCAAGGTGCAGTCGAGTTCATGAGAGGACAAGAAAGGAATTTTTGCAATTGTTTAAAGCTTATGTGTTGTGTTTTGTATGTAAAATATATATATAAGTATGTGTTGTTAAATTGGGTCAATTGTTGCAAGACTTGGTCAATTCTAAGCCCAAAATTCAATTAAAACTAGTTGGCCCACTAAATTCATTATTTTCACTATTCACTCAGCCCGCAAAACATTTTCTTAACACACCCCCAGGTATGCAATGCAGGAATTAACGATGATCGAATACCAAACACATGTCAATGCACATAGGAAAAATGTGAAATCACGAAAATAAAATAATAAAAATTTATCTCCGGGCTCGAGTGTCACAATAGCTATTGAGGAAATCAAGACGAGCCTAAATTTGGTAACTTTTATTCTTGATTTCGATTTCTTGTTTTGGAATTCTAAATATGACACTTTAGACCCTTATTTTTGGAATGATAAATAAGTGAGGATATTCTTGTATATATTTAGATTCAGATTAATTCAAATCTCGTATTCTTTAACTATTGAGTATTACTCGATTATTATATGTATGCTTATAGTTATGTTATAATTAAACGCAAGTAACCAGTGGCAATATGAGACTATCTCGGACGGATATAGTTTAGTTGTACTAACACTTCCGGGTCACGTAAATGAAAGATTAATTGTGGCTTCAAGATATCTGATCATCCGTGACACGATAAGTATACTTCATAGACCATTAATCTCGTCACTTACAGATTTAAAGGCCAACTCAGAAGTGGAAGCGTTATGCCAAATTTTTGAAGGATTTAACTTTTAATCTAAATCCATAATATTATATTTAAATTTTCTTATCGAATCTATCATTCCAATCATAGACCCGCTAAATTAAATTAACCACTCTTAGACTAAATTAATTTTTTTTTTTTGCCGCAACTTTTGGATACATTTGTGGACTCTTGGACTTAATCAAATTCATATGTGACTGGAAAGTCAAACCAATCATAAACTAAATTTTTAACTGGAACCGTTAACCCCAATCTTCATGGATCGACCCTTTACTCATCACAGTTGAGGTAATCAGGGCTCCGTTTCTTTGCCGTAAAATATTTTCCATGAAATTTTTTTTTCTAATTTTCTAATGTTTGGTAACACGAAAAAATTGGTCAACTGGAAAATATTTTTCAGTCAACAATTGCGTCTGATTTTGCTTAATTTTTCTGTGTTTGGTAACACCAAAAAATTGGTCAACTAGAAAATGTTTTTCAGTCAACAATTGTGGCTAGTACAAAATTTTGGAAAATATTTTTATGTCCTTTAGGAGAAGAAAATATTTTACGGAACTCACTGTATATTCAAACATCAGAAAATATTTTTCAGTATTCTATTTTTCAGAAAAATATTTTCTCCCAACAATTTATTTTACGGCAAACAAATGGAACTCAAGAAAATATTTTATTTTCGACTGAAAATATTTTCTACAACCAAGTTATTTTACGGCAAACAAACGGAGCCCAGAGGTAAAACTACTTTCAATTCTTTAACCATTTATTTTTTATCGTAAAATGACGCGATCAAAATTTGAATAGTATCCGGATTCGACCTTGCACTCAAGCACACTACACTGCATTGATCCGTGCACTTGCGAGTTTAAACTTAGTTCATTTTGCACTTATTTTATATATCGACCGAGTTACAATCATGAGCCATTTTGGATGAGAGCTCATTCTAGCTTTTTTTTCAGTCCATAAGAGATCATTCTAGTTAAATTAATTTTCATTCACTATAAAATGCAGAAAATCAACATTGTTTCCAAAAGTTATGAATTTGATTGATATTGTTTTATCATTTTAATTCCCAATTCTGTTTGTAAAAAAAAAAAAAAAAAAAGAGCCAACAATAATAATATCAAATAAAAATCTCAATCCAACTTGCTACAAAACTCATCTTAATGAAAATTAGATTCTCTAATATAAAATGACAAGCCAATTGGTATTCCAAGTATTTATGTATTTTTATCAAGACATTCCAAGTAAAGTCTACGTCAAAACTAACTTTCCCTGCATGCATACCACGCCAGCCTATTCAATTACTACGTACACTCCGATTTAATTCATTCCCTATTATCCATTGTAAGCCCACAAATTAAGATTAAACTTGTCATGTAATGATATTCTAATCAACAAAAATAATTTATCACTATAATCATCTCAACCCATAATTCACTTTCCCCATGTAATGATATTCTAATCAACAAAAATAATTTATCACTATAACATCTCAACCCATAATTCACTTTATCCAAGTAAATGACTAAAGCCTACAAAAGAAATCACAAAAGTTCAACGGATTCTTACCAATGCACAGAGAAGAAAAGTACTCGCTGATCCATCCAGAAGGGTTTGGGGCTGTAGAGGATGAGGGGTTTGGAAGAGAAAGATTAAAGAAGCTAGTGCTTAGGTATGTGTCTATGAGAATGAGAATGAGGGTGTGTGTATGAAGAGAGAGAAGGTATGAAATTAGTAGAATGATGCCAGAATCCACCCATGCAAAAATCAATTAGAAGAAGGGCATTATGGTCAAAAAAAGAAAGGTACAAAATTAGCAGCACATAATACAAGACCTTTAATATATTAGACCACCTACAAATGTGCTTGTATTGACAACTATGCCCCTTCATATTCTTTTAATATATAAAATAAAATATATAATACAAGACCTTCATAAAAGGAAAGGTACAAAAGTAGGAGCATATATCACGCCCCAACCCGACCTATGGAGGCTAGACTAGGGTATGACCTAATTCATTTATGATATTTCACGTACTTAGCCATTTGTTATGATTTAACATTTAACGTTGGCCTAGAACTCCAAAAGTTTTTCAAAAAACCAGCAGCATAACGGCTGTATTTAGGACCTTTGGTTTGACCTAATTTCTAGAACACCTCAAAATTTTCAATCATAAATCTGATTCCAACTAAAGTTCATATTTTGTCATCAACCGATATGCCTACTAATTATCTTGAAAGTCTCATTTAGTTAATAAGCCTAGCATGATAACTATGTTCCATTTATTTGTCAATTTCCTATTATGCAAATACCTATTATCATTTAGCTTACGGGTGAGCACCTAAGTGAAATTAGATAGAGTTAACTTAGTGGATTAATCACCTAGTGGTTTAAACGCCTACGATAACTACTATTCACGATAATGAAAGCAAATAGTCAAATAAAGAGTTCGTCCGGTTAAAGATAGTACAATCCAAAATTCGACCCAAATTACAATGGGGTCATTTACATCAATGAAATAAAGAGTCTGCAAACAAACACAACATCCCTAATAGCATCCATGTTCATGAAAAGCATACAATGCACATAGTCATTCCAAAGGTTCATCAACTAGCACATTTTTTTCGGGTACCTGTTCCAAATTTGTTCACCTGTGACAAAAAAGAGAATGAGTACTTATGAACTCAGCGAGGGGGGAACAAGTGACAAGGTTTTGAAATCCTTTTTCGGTTAATCTTATGAAAACTCCTTTGGAAACATGTCATATAAAGTAAGTAAGTTCATAACATAACATAAATATAAATGAACACATTTACCCGTCTTTCCTCCCCGAGGTCCTCTAGGAACCAAGCGAGAGTACTCAAACACATAGTGAAAAAGATACGGTGAGCTTTCGCTCTCAAGATCAATCGGGTAGCATTTGCTCTCAAGATCATTTCCAATAACCATTGTTGTAGCCGGTATCAATCATCCACTTATCACTCCAAATGGGTGTACTCCGGATGTACACCAAACCTATAACCCAACTCTCCGAGGAAGTCTAGCCCCCAAGCGAGAGTGGGAATTGGACCATGGTAGTCACGGTAGCACCGGCAAGCCCGATGCAGCTCGGCGTGCATGAAACGCTACCATGTCACAATGAAAGGTTGCAACCTTGTATGCAATGCACATTTATGCCATTTAACATTTCACATTAGGAGGTCAACAAAGTAGGTTGCCTCCGAGCAAGTATATGATCACATTTTGACATATTGGCACGTAAGGCATTGCAAGAACATATAATCATTTCATATATTAATTTGAGAACAATTAAACTTTCACGGGCAGCCAAGTAATCATGTTATAAAACAAGCCATAGAATGTCTTTTAACAATTCACATTAGGAGGTCAACAAAGTAGGTTGCCTTCGAGCAATTATAAGATCACATATTGACAAGTAAACATATGAGGCATGCTTTAACATGTAAATTCACTTTGTAAAACACTTAGGAGCATGTGAACATTTAACGGACAGCCAAGTAACACCATATAAAACAAGTCATATAGCTCATTTTAGTTCACATATCAAGTGTTGAGATCATACAAGCATGCTACGACACTTACACAAAACCGGGTGCAAGAATAGTTCACTTATCAACATGCAATCATCGAGAATCATGTTTAGAGCTATAAAGACAATTCCGGGCAGCCTATTAACAATCCTCAACATCAATTATAAGTCACATAAGAGTGGTTTATGACTTGGGAGTCTACGTGGCCATTAGGGTTTACAAAAGCGTGCTCAGGTGTTGATTTTGTTTGCTAAGGACCACAAGAAACACTTAAACCATTTCAAGCATACTTAGCAATTATTGGACAGCCTACTAACCACTCAATTGAACACATTTAACCATAGGATCATCACTTAGCAAGCATTCATAAGCAATAGGGCCTCAATTTTGTGTTTACACATGCGATTAAGCAACAATTCGTCATGTAATGATCCTAAGCCATGCATCAACCAATTTAAGCAACCTCAACCCACCAAAACAGCCCACACAACTTCTAATTCCCACAATTCCAAGCATTCAACACCTCAAGTAAAATTACAACATGATTTAAAGCACATTACCAAGCAAAAACCCTACTGCAATGGTCTGTTTTTCCTCATTCATTTAGCCAAGAACTTAACCTCCAAATTCAGTGAATCAAATTTCAAATTAAATCTTAATGAGTTCTTTAAATCTAGGAACAAACCTCACAGCATTCCGAGTTCGGACTTAGGAGTTATGACCAAAACCGTGGGACTACGCAAAACTATCTAGTTTCATACACATTTCGATTTTTGTCATTTTTGAGGGTCTTAAAATCAAAATTAGCCTTAGCCTATTTCTGAAAAATATGTTCAAAACTGAAAACTATACTATCGTACCATATTTCATGCTTTTTTATGATCGTTTACTAGGCCAAAAACTTTTCGTTCTACAAGGTCAGAAAGCTGCCAGAAACATATTTCCCATTTCCAAGTTATCCAGATTTAGACACATTATGATATTTTCCAATTTTGAGGGATCTTAAACTCAAAATTAGCCTTAGCCTATTCCTGTAAAATATGTTCCGAACTGACAAATCTAGGAACTCACCAAATTTCATGCATTTTTAACATTGTTTGCTATCTTAAAAATGCTCCGAATAGAAGGGTCAGTAAACTCGGCAGATTTGTAATACTTAATTGCATGGCTTGAAAACCACATTAAACATCAAAATCCAAGGATGCTATCAACACGAAAGTTGTTATTCTACCTCTTAAATACAACATATCTAGAGATCATGCATATCTAAGCATGTTTACTATATTAAATTGTCCATGCAAGAACAATGCGCAACATAGACCTCAATGAAGTTATACTAGCAAGTATTAGCATATATCTTCACATGCATGGCTATATAATCACATATCATGCTTATGAACCTTTGAAAATACTTTAAAAATAGTTTAGAACCCTCACCTTGATGAAGATTAAGCAAGAATTGAAGCAAGCAAATGCAAAGATTGAAACTAGCAAGCCAAAGCCTTTCTTTTCTTCTCCTTCTTTCTTTCTTTCTCCTTCTCCCCCTCTTCTTCTTTCTCTTCCTCTCTTGCACAACCCTTACCCTCTCTAAATCTGATTTTTCTTGTTTTGAATGAGTGTATGGGTGATAAGAACTAAGCAATGGAATATAATAAGCTTTTGTTGAACTCTAGGCATGAAAATGTGCATAAAGCTCTTACAAAGTGTATTTTTATGAGTCTTGTGTTTATTGTTGTCATAGGAATTTTTTTTTTTTTTTTTTTTTGTGTCTTGTGTGAGTTTAAATTATAATTGTGTGTAAGAGAATGTTGGGTTGTTTGTCTTCTAGTGGGTTGAATTAGGATTAAAGTATAGTATTAATAGTTAGTGGGTTTTGTAGGAAAAGGTAATTAGGTATATTATATTGGGGATGGTTTGGGTGATGATAGGATTTTGCCTTGTATTGAATTTGAATTAGGATTAAAATAATGTTAGTGGAATATATAGGAATAATTTAATGTTATTTTATTGTTAGTGGAATTTGTAGGATTTGAATTAGAAATATAATAATGGTTAGTGGATCGTGTAGGATTATTTTATTGTCTAGTACTTTGTGCATGAATCTTTATTGATTAGCGTGCAAGCACGCATTCCTAGGTGGATGCACGTAAACCAATGTAGGGCACGCAATTCAATGCAATACACAAAAATCAAGGTACGACTCTTGTATTTAGGTTAAGGCACGTAGTTCAAGGTTAGTGCACAAATATCGAGGTGTCGCACATAAATCGAGGATTAGGGCACACAATTCTAGGTCAAGGCACGTATGACGAGGCATGCACAAAAACCAAGGCAGGGCACGTAATCCAAGGTCGGTCTTATAATTCTGGGTCTAAGGCACGCAAATCGAGGTAAGACACGTTATTCAGGGTTGGGCCTCACATCCAAGACCTTTAATGCATTAGACCAGTTACAGTTGTGCTTGTATTGACAACTATCTCCCTTCATATTCTTTTAGTATATAAAATAAAATATATAATAGATATAGTAATAATCGGGTTTCGAATTTTGATTTTTTTTAACTTTAAAAACCAATACCTATTAATTTACCCGTCGATTTTCCCTTATAAAATCAAAATCCTAACAGATTTCACATCAATTTTTATTATTGAGTTTTTATCAAACGATTATCCGTCGGTTTCAGATAGAACAGATACCTATTATCATCCCTACGTACTAGTGCATTGTCTTAAGTTTTCCACGTTGATAATACCTCTACACATAATTCTACAGTAAACTCATTTGCAATTTGCTCTATTTTCTTTTGGTTGTGACATGTTGAACATTATGATTTTGGAACTTTTATATGTCTGGTACTATAAGAGTACTTGATGCTCTATTTCGGCTCTTAATATTATAAAACAGAGAAAAATTACTAATCAGATACGCTATTTGTATACTTAGTATATCAAAATGTTTTCAAAGTTTGTTCATCGCTCTATTTTTACCAATTCAACGAAGTGCTCTTTACGTTCCCTTAGTATACCAAAATAATTATAAAAGTCAAATCATTAGTCCATTCTTATCAATCCGCAGGATTGGTGTCCAACAATAACTTTTTTACTTTTTCAAATAAAAAAATTCTAAAATCTTCTTTTCTTCATTTGTGTCTTTATCTTCTTTTTGCTCTTTGTTTATAAAAAAAAATAATAATAATAAGACCTTGAAATGTGGACCAACTTTTCTGCATGAGCATGAAAGTATATTTTAACATCTTGTTTTGGTTAGTAAACTTTTGAAAAAAATACAATTATTTGCTTTAAAAACTTCTATAAATAGTTAAATAATTGTGCCCTAACTAGAGAGGTAAACGAGCTTCAGCCCTTGGTCAATAAGGTGTTAGGATTAGTATGCCCTAAAAACTATTAGCACAAAGGCATTTCAGCATTAATGGATACATTTGATTGTAATTATTTAAGTATTAATGAGAATATTTCTATTTTACTCTCTATATCTTTTTGCATGAATGCATGTATAAAGGTCCCTAACTCAGGTAGATGACTTAGGTGCATAGTAGTCTTGTACAAAAGGTCTAAGTCATTGTTACCTGTGTCATGAACTTGTTCGTAACTGTATGATGGAATTGGACACTTCATCTAGGTAAAGGTCATAGTGAGAAAGTCTCTTGTCTTTAGGGTGACCTACCTTGGTCATTGGAGGACTTTTCGGGCTTATCGGGCTTTCTGGGCTTGTCTCACTAGTGCATGTATCATGCATTGAATCCGACCATTTAGATATGATCTCTAGAACCGTACTATCAAATATAGAGATCAATATACCTTACGCTACTAAGTGGCCAATGTTCTTAATCTTGAGCATAATTGGATGAACTGATGAAGTTAAGTTCATATACTTTGATTCTCCATGGGTGAGACCTCAATTGTGGGTCAACAATTCTGTATTTTGAGTATATGAGTTTGATTAGTTGGAACATGTATATGCAACATAGAATCCATGCTATTAAGAGATGGAGTAATCGCCCCTTCTCAATAATTCGAATGATCAGTTGAATTTAAACTTAGTAGTATATTTCATTTAAGGGTATATTGGATATTTGGCTTAAAAGGCGTCCCTAGATCAAGTGTTCTATATCTAAAGGACAATTACTTTATGGATTAGATGTCTTAAGGACAAGATGCAATTAAGTAGGTGATAGAATAAAAGACCTCACTTGATTGTGGGTGTCAGATGGAGGGACATTTTAGTCATTTTACTTAATAGGTCAAAAACAAAAGTTATACGATCTATAACGAGCTTCTATTGGATACAGTGATCGTCCTAGAGTACAACCGCAGCTCTTTAGTGGAATGAGTTCAGGTTTGAAGGGTCACATTGCAGCTAGGAATTAGCAAGGGCATTTCGGTTTTTTCAAGAGCTAGGGTGGTTATGTCTTTTGGTCCTTCTTCTAGTCACTTTCCTATTTAGCGTAGCTGCTTATGATATGTTGTTTCTATTCTTGGTATGAGGATGTTTTTGAAGAGTTCTAATGCAACTAGAAGTCTCAAATAGGAAAGAGTTTCCATTATTGACAATGAAGCTTCGTATTTGACAATTGATAGTGAAAAAAGCCTTCAATCTAGTGTGCATATATTCAATCAAACCTTAAATTTGAAGATAAAAATACTTCGATAACGGTCATAGCAATCAGATATGGGGTACATATAATGCCTATAAACCCTTACATTGGATATGATACACCACATTGAATCTTCTAAAACCGAGTACCATATAAGAATTCCTTTACCTTTGGTCATACTAAATCAATGTGTTAAGAAAGTCGCCTAAACAAAAAACAAGAAACGATTAATTGTTCACCAGTTTGAATCAATCAGCCTTAAGTTAACTTTCCTTATCAATGCAACATGTCTAGCCTCAGCAAGTTTTTACCCCAATAATATGAATTTTTAAGTGGGAGAAAATTGAGGAGACAGGTGTGGAAGATTCACCATAAACATCAATTCTGTCACAAGCCATTCATCTCCTGTGTCGATCAAGCAGGCTGTCCTCCGTACCTTCAACTGAACAAAACCGTCAGCATCAATATGGTCCAGCTTTCTTAAGACACGACTGATTCTTGAGTTCATCACGAAACTTTTTACGCTCTATAATCTCACATGAAGTTGGGAGCGGATCACAATCAAATCCATCGAATTATATAATTACGACAGATAAGCAGAACTCAGGTCTGCAATGGAGGCCTATAGTTCCTTTCAGTTTCAACTTCTGCAATGGAGGCCTATAGTTCCTTTCAGTTTCAACTTCTGTCCAGCTTTTGTAACTGAAAAATGATTATAAGCAGAGCTTAAGTCCAATAAGCTGATTAATTTCATTCATTTGCTGCAAGGAAGAGTAGTATAGAAATGTAAAGTAATCAAGACCAGAAAGAAGAAATAAAGCAATAGTTTTCAGCGTCAAATAATTAGACATAGCGACAAAACAGAAATAAGAGAACTCTTTCAGCCCGCATTATCTCTGCCACCATTGTCTTCTCAACTTCGGCAATCTCAAGCTTGAGCTTATGATATTCAGCAATCTCAGCCTATGGAAACGAGCAAGAGAACTTAGGATCCAATGCACATTGATACTTGCATTTGACATACAAGTCTTGGGATAAATTCTACCTCCCCTAAGGCATCAAGCACTGCAGCTTCCTTTTCAAGTTTCAAATTTTTTTCCTGAGATCAGGTAAAGCCTTAAGAAGTACAACTAGGATGACAGTAATACTGCAGATGGAGTCCCATAATAAATTATAGATGTTAGATAGATTTTAGAGGGAACCTCTTTGTGAATGAATTTCTGATGACATCCTCGGCAGTATATTGGCCCTCAACAAGGCTCATTACATTCAAGATCTGAGTAGTAGGCTCAGCCTCAAAGTACTGACCAGCGGAGATGATTTACCCAAAACTATGTCCTTGAACATATTCATTCCATCTAACAAAAGGATAAATTTTTGAACAGTCAAAACAAGAACTTAGACAGTAGAAAGATACTTGTGGGTTATCGTACAAAATCCATTTAAATGACACAGCAAGAGTTGTTGAAAGTAATATATAGCTAGAAAAATACCTTTCAATCATCATAGTAAGAAAACACCCCTCATCTTTGCCACAATGTCCAACCATTCCACTCATCTGCAAAAATCCAATGTAAGTCCAACAGCCGCAGAATGAGAGTAAACACAAACCATGTGTTGTTTCATAATAGTACGAGACTTAATTGGATATACTCACCAGATCCAATGTAACAATGACTATCACCATCCCACTTTTTGACAATGGTGAAAATTACATTATCAAAACAAGAGTTTTTTTGCTGCCATATTCAACCCCATGACAAAACTGTAAGGTATCAAAACAAACAGTTAAAAAATGTAAACCTAATCATTAATTATGTAGGAAACAAAGAAATATTTAGCACAAAGTGAGATAAAGAAAATTTACTGTTTCTGTGGCAAATAGAGCCTTTTACAAGCTGTTCTTGAAAGACAAGTTTTCCTTGATGAGGTGGAGCAGGTGACTCGGGAAACTTACTCCACAACATCCTTCTCATCTTGGATATTAAAATTAAGTTCAAACATTGGCATTGCATGTAGTTCACACTGCCTTTTACTGACACTGAAATTATCACTGCCTTTTACTTACATACCTATTCAGCAAATTCAATTGCATTAGACGGTGCTGCCAAAAGAAAGACTTTCTTCCCAAAACAACACCTCTTTTCACGGATGGTATCTCATCAAATTATTTCATCACAACGATCAACACCTTAAATTGCCTATGCTTGAAGTACATCAAGGAAAAAAATAAAACAAATTAATGATTATGATTAGTCATGGAAACAAAAGAGACTGGGTGTTATTAGTGGTAATAGTCAATTATAAGGACTCATCATGTCACTGTTAAGGAAAAATGAGTCTTCACATCTCTCTCCCGCAACTTAGAGTAGTTTATCATATTTCAAACACTCAACTACAAGCTGATCACATTTTGTATATTTTCTATATGTATCTGTTGTAACAAATTCATTTGTACCTCTCTTTAAATATGAATACAAAGGCTTGACAACAAGACGAGCAGTTCAATTCTTACAGTCACACCCAAAGTCTAAAAATTCAGAAATTGCAAAGGACACTTGTGTCACATGTTTGAAAACAATTGTCCTTGACCAAATATTTGCTATACATGCATGCACAAAAATTACCTTCCATTTCAGGACGTACTAGTGTTTCTGCCAAGGGCACTGATGCATCCATCACCTTTTTACTCTGTAATGCTCTGTCTTAAATAAAACTTAGCTTACACTTGTAACTAGCTCCTACTTTAACACCATTAATGTCACACCAAGGTCAGAATTTCGGAGTTGCAAACAAGATTTGTGTTATAATAAGCTCGAGAATTTTGTCTTGTACAAAACATTTAAAATCCAATTTGATTAGCCAAGTCATTATTTAAGATCACATCATTAAATTATAGACCACAAGACTTGTATCTTTTCTCCTAATTGGGAATAATAAGCTATAACAACAATATTTATCCATTTAAAAATTTATTGTGAAAAAGTAGAGGCCTGAAAGAATTCTCTTATTACTGATGCAGCAGTGGCGGCCTTAGATAAGAACCCAAATTACAGGTGAGGGGATAGCACTTAAACATGCAGCTAAGCCTGGGGATGTGATTCTGGATACAAACAGATATGACTTTGAGGCATTGATGGACTGCCCCAATTCAGTACTGCACAACTGAGATAACATGCACTGACATTTGATGAGGTGAAGCTTATGGCAAAAACAGTAGACCATCAGCAAAATAAGGTACGAAATGCTTGTCCATGACTTACCAAGACATATTGGTTTCCAGTTTTTCGCCTCCACTTCCAAGCAATGATTTGAGAGAGCTTTTCACCTCATTTTAACTTGATAAGCATTTTTAAGATTTTACATATTAACTTGATTGTATTTTCAACCTAATTTTTTATTTCATTGAGATTTCTCAATAAAATATCAAATGTTTTTTCAAAAACTGAAAAAAGACAAGCAAGAATATCTTTTTTAGACAAATAGAATACTATTCTACAATTTTTTAAACTATTGAACAAAATAACCTATTCAATAAACGATGAATATTCGAATTACAATGTAAATTACATTTGTAGCTTTCAACCAAAAACAAAAAGAATTAAAAAAGTATCACATTGCATTATACATCAATAGACCCGACTAACAAAAACTTTTAGATCCACCCCTGATTATGTACTTGGATCTAATAAGGGTGATGATCTAATAAGGCGGAAAAAAAAGAACGATGTTATAAGATCCATATAACATATCTCATCTACTAGGATATGTGACTTATTTTGATTTGTTCAATATGTAAAAAAGACTGTTCATAAAGTTCCATAGTCCTGCGACAACCCTTCCAACATTTCTCAACATTTTGAATTTTGAGATCCAAATATTCTTGCTTTGGACATGTAGGTGTGTCCTAATTTTAGTCTCATTTAGAAAATGAAAACATTTAAAGGAACAATATGACTTAGAGCAAGTGTAAAATATACGCACACAGCAATGGACACAAACTGGTACCTTTATGCAAAGTTGGAGTTCAATTCCAAAATTTTCAAGGTGGTGATAAGGGAATACGCTAACTATCCTTCTCCATTATGTTGGTACAGCTTTGATATCACTATACTGTTTTTGCATTGCTGGAGAGACGCATGCAAAAATTGAGGGCCTCTGCTTCTTTAACTTTACTCCAAACAAGAAAGCTCTTAATGGAATTCTAGTCCGGTTCTTGGTTTGTTGATTTGTAGAAGAAATCCCAAGTTCTCCATCCAGACTTGCCAATGTCCTCTGAATCTCAACTTGGAGGTTTTTGACTCGTTCAAGTCCCGCCTCTAGTTCATCTGCAACCTTGTTGTTCTCCTGTTTCATATTCAGAACCTCACCTTGGAACTTTGCAGCCTGGTAGTTGCTGAGCTCACTCTCCTCCATTTTAGAACCTGCATTGGACAATCTCCTTATCTCTTCCTGTAAACTGGACAAGGACGATAATCTGTTTTGCAAGTCATCTTCCAACATTGCATTATGTTCCAACCACAATGTCAGCTCAGTTTGTATCTCTCGCAGGTGCCTGTAGATTGGACGAATTTCTGAAAGTAGAGACAATGGATTAGTATTTTCATTCTGCTTCTTGCTCTCCTTCACTTTCTCTAACTCCACTTGTAAATCTTGAACTGTGTTTTGAAATTTCTGTATCTGATGGAATGAGGTGCTAAACCTCAGCCAGAATTCAATATTTTCTTCCAGCAGCTCGTCAATATCCATGCGTATTTTCTCTTCAATGGTCGAAAAGGTATGAGGTTCATCTACATTAATTATCTCGATATCTCCTTCATCTTCTTCTACATAAGAGATCTTTGTATTTCCTGGTGCAGCTGATACTTCCATCATTTGCATGAATTCAGAAGTTGGTCTTCCTAATGAATCCCGTATTGCTTTCTTATCCGAGTCTAGAGACTGAACATTAGCGATGTGAGAGCTATCTGTGATCAGGTTTCTATTTGAATTTGGAGTTTCACTTTGGTCCATTTGACAACAGTGTAGCTTCTTCTGTAGTGATTCAATCTGTGAGTCTTTCACTGCATTTGTAGTCCTCAGGAGTTTAATCTGTACTGCATATTGAAAGAGGCTAGCCCGCTTTTTCTTCTCTACTTCATTAAGCTTCTTCTTGACCTCCTTATAATTCCGAAGGATTGAGGTGTACTCCTGAAGTAGAATCTTCTCTCTGTCATCCAATCCATTCAGGAATAGATCTTTCCAGTTTGGCTGATCATCCTCCTCGACGGGGAATTTTGCTTGCTCCCCATACGGATCACCATGTACTTTCCGGAACAAATCTTGGTCCTTGGCTTCTTGAGATTTACCTGCAATATAACAAAAGGTTATTGATCACTCCTCGCTAGCAGACACGGAGCATTATGTTCAGCCTTAAATTTAAGTACCTTGATCCAGACAGTGGTCACTCCTTAGCTCCTCGTCTATTTCTGTGTTCCTTGAGATAGTTGCAGTTCCTGCTACATCATTTTCTTGAACATTTTCGGCAGCATCATCAAATGTATTGTAACTTTCAAATTGTCCAGAGTCTCCACTATTTTTGCCTTCTCTTGTCAGTTCTTCAGCTGTTGATGTATCTTTTGAGAAAGTTGATATGTCATGGAGAGCTAATATGCCTTCATGTGCTTTGGGACCCTTTCCTCCATCAGTTGCTGCTTCATCGTTTCCTTGAGCATTTCCAGAAACATCATTAAATGGATTGTACCTTTCAGATTGACCAGAGCTTTCAATGATCTTGCCTTCTCTTCTCAGTTCCTCTGTTGCTGTATCTTTTGAAAGAGTTGATAAGTTCTGAAGAGCCATTATACCTTCATGTGCTTCAGAATTGCTTCCTCTGCCAGTTGCTTCTACATCTTTTTCGAGAACATTTGCTGCACTATCATCAAATGGATTGTACCTCACAGATTGTACAGAGATTCCACTGATTTTCCCTTCTCTCCACAGGTCCTCTGTTGCTGTATCTGTTAAGAGAGTTGATATGTTGCAAAGAGCCATTACATCTTCCTGTGCTTCAGCTAGCTTCCCTTCATCACTATCTGCTAAATCATTGACTCCAATATCTCTAGAAGCATCATTTAATTGATTGTGCCCAGAATGGTCTTCTTCTGCACATCCAAATGTACCATGAACAGGAACATTCTCTCTTTTCTTGTCACTTTTTACTTCCATATGTGTTGACATAATTAATTCGCTACCACCAATCATTAAATCTTCCTGTTTCCCAGACGTTTTGGGGGCTGTATCTTGTCGTTCAAATGAGTAATCATCAACAAAGGTTTTTCTCGTCATTTTGACCATCACATCTTCGAAGGAATCTTGAGGAGGATATATCATCGTCTCACCTAGTTCCTTAAACCCTTTTTCCAAGCTTGCATGAACAGAAACTCCAAATGGACAATTGGGTAAAAGATCATTCAAGCGATTTTCTTGGTTCAAAGATCCTATGTTTCTCTCTTCATATCTAGGGGAAGCACTGTGAATCACGACTTCATCTCTGTTCCCTTGCTTTTTCATTCTCACACTCTGTAGAATGTGTGAGTTATTAACAGGTATGGTCATAACTTCACCTTCTTTGAATACATGTTTTAAGGAGTCATCAATAGCGTCTCTCTCTTGAGCTTCAAGGAAGTTTAACTCATTACTTTTTTCAGGTGATTGGAGACGGCTACCTTCTTTAGCTCTGACAAAACTACTATTTTCCTGAAAACCAAGTTTCTTAGCTTCATTTTCTTTTCTTATGCCTTTTTTTATATGATGTCCAGGAGATAATGAGTCTTCAGTTTCTTTGAAAACATTTCCTGAATTGGCACCAGGAGCAGCATTATCTTGAAAATCAAAGTGATGTTTTGTTTGGCTGGACTGCATATTTTGAATGACTTTAACTTTGTCATCATCAGCAATGCTTCCTTCCTTCACTTCCTTGGACTCTTTAACATCTTCTGGACTAACTAATTTGGACCTTGAAGCTGTTGTCATTGCTTCTTTCAAATATCCTGCTTCTGAAGTAGCACCAGAAACTTCTCTTTCCTGCTGATCCAGTGAGACATCAGCAAGCTGGTTGCTCCATCTGGTTTGCATGAGGTCCTTCTGATTTTCAACAGAGCAAGAAGTAAGTTTCTCTTCTAACATTGTTTGCTCCTTTGTTTCCCTTGCATTGACATCTTTACAAGTTTCTAGAATAATATCTGAAGATGTCGGATCCTCAGCTACTTGAAACTGTTGTAATGGTTTAGCACCTGTTGCATCTTTCGTTTCACCAAACGAATTTGGACTCTCAGCCTCCTCATCCCGCTTAACATTTAGCAATTTCTCAGAGAGATCATCAAGGTTACAACTTGTTTTTGTAAAATGAGTTAGGAGATTATTGCTCTGATATCTGATGCATCGCATCATAGTCTGAACTCTGCACAATTCTTCTTCCAGCTCTCTGATCTTGTTGTTCTTGATGTCCGCATTTTCAATCATACTGTCCTTCTCTTCTTCTAAACTCTGAAGATGCGCCTGTAGCTCATTTGTCTCCAACCTTAGTCCTCTTACACAAGCATTCTGAGAAGATATTTCACATTCCATTTTTATGGTCTTATCTACAAGCACATCTACCTTCTCGGCCAGTTCAGACATGGTGAGAGAATTTCCTGAACTGCCTTGCAACTCTTCTTTAATCTTTGCGTGTAGTAATTCCAAGTCAGAATTTTCTTTTTCTGTCTCAACTAGTTTTTCCAAATTCTCAGATTCTAACTTCAAACTCGGGGGCTTCTGTTCTTCAATCAAACCTTTCTCATGTGCACGGTTGCTGATAAATCCCTCTTTTAGAATCTTGAATTTGTCGCGGATTTCTTGAATTCTTTCGAACTCTAGTATGGCCTCCTCAGCTGATTGTTTCTGCTTCCGTTGTAAATGAGCCAAGGTGTCTTGGCATGACTTTAGAGCTGTGGCTGTCATCAATTTTCGAGCTTCATCATCCTCAATGTATGTGCCAATCCCAAAATCATCCTGTAAGCTGCTGACTTTCGCTTGCATTTCTGTGACCTGGTTTTCAATCTCCCAATACTTGGCAAGCCCGATTTCATATGAACTCTTCACAAACTCTTTTTCAGTTTGAAGAGCCAAAATTCCCTTTTGAAGCCTCTCAATTTCCTTCAGTGCTTCGGATTTGCTCAACCCCGACTTTGGAGTAGTCGCAGCAGCATCAACAGCATTAAGCTTAAGTAGCCCTTTCCTTGACATTAATCTGGAGGGAATCTTCGCGTTATTTCTTGAAGAAGTTTGAACTTTCGGGATACTTAACCTTGGGACGGCTGGAAAATTGTTAGACAGCTTACTAGATGCATGCCCAGATGTCTCTGCTAGAGCAAACTTTTCCCCAACTTCGTCATCCATGGGTAAGTGAACTCTTTCTGGGTAAACAGAAGCAATGGTTCGATTAGCACTCTGCAGCTCTTTTGAGAGATGATCATATCTCTCAGCTAAAGCCCTGTGTCTCCTGAAAGAATCCTCTACGAAGTTCACAAGCTCTGGCCGCTTCCTGTAGTACATTTCTGCCCGCTGTGCAAAGGAGTCTCCATCCTCATCAATGATCTTGAGTATGTAATCTACATTTTCCTCCATATCTGGTAACCAAAGACCCACACAAAAGAGTTTAGTTCTCCACATGTATGTATTACATTGTAGACGCGACTAGAATCAGTATATACTTGAAAACAACCTTGACTGCAGATTTTCTGGTGACTTATGCGCCAATCTAGACTTGCACTTGTTTTAATCCGGCAACATAAGGAGGGGGGTATAAGGTTTTAAAAATAGAGTAATGTCTAAAACGAAGATGAAAAGCTACGCATCATAATATAGGATCCAAATCGGAAAAGAAAATAATGTCTTGTAAGCCACAGAACTAAAGCAATAATTTGGAAAAAACAGACAAAAAAAAAAACCAAGATGCTAACCTTGTAAGTTATCTTCCAACCATTTGGACTGCTTAGTCCTAATATGGCTAGCCCACCACCATGAATATGCATTCCTTGCTGCTCTCTGCAACATTTCTCTATTTTTCTCTCCACTAACTTTGATGTCGACGTTTATTACACAAGTATAGCATGATATGGAATTAAGGAAGTTAATAACAATGAATGATGTTAAAGAGGAAGATGCATCATATTTAGGCATAAATCATAATAATATGCTTCATCTTGTCCAGGAATGGTATGGAGGAAGCATACTTGGTCAAAACTAAGTTGTTGTATTCTCCTAAAGGGCACAAAAATGTAGGAATATCCCAACTAACTAACTTGTTCTCCAATTGGCAAATTAAATCCTGATTTTGCCAGGTTGGTCAGCGGGCAACAAGGACTGCACGTCTTGTTTATGCTTTTGGACTATCTCATATTTTACATGACTTGATTTTCTAAGCAGTTTTCAACATGATCAAAGCATTTCTAATAAACACAGCTGCATCTTGTTCACTTATTCACAATATAGTTTTCTATTTTGGTTCCCGGTGAGAGAGAGAGACACGAGTATTTGACATAACGGATTTAGATTTCCTCATAATATGTTACTTTTCAGCTTTAGGCGTTCATTTTTACCAACACAAATTTGCACTCTACCTCCCCCAAGTATTTCCAACCGTCTCCCTATTTTGACTCTATAATCAAAAATTGGTATCCAAAAATGACTTTGTTTTTTATATATTAGCAAAGCAACTGGAGCTAAGCAAGCCAAACAATTTCTTGGAGTCAAGCTGACTAGTATAACAAATCATTAGCCAAGCCATCTAATCAAGATGAAGAGACGAGCCTTAAAGTGATTCATATGAATTTGTTTCGGGGTCATGGAGAGAATCGACAGTGATCTGCTCAATTTCTTATTTTTTGTGTTTAGGATGTGGGTTCGGCGGGGTATTTTTGGTGGCGGTGATGTGGTGATGTGGTGATGGTGGATTCAGTAGTGGGGCTTGTAGAGGTAGTAGTGGCAACGACGGATTTGGTAACGGTACGGAATTAATGGTGGCAATAAAAATAAATAAATAAATAAATATATTGGAGATACTAGGTGGGTAAGAAAAGGTGCATGTGGTGGTGGAGGGTGGGGAAGAAGAGAAGGAGGAGATGTATATAATTTTTTTTTAAAAAGGTGAAAAAGAAAAATAATTTCATTTGACTCCTTTAATTTTAATTATTTATGATTCTAACCCATTTTTGTCAAAAAAATTATTAACAAAATAACTTCAATAATATTTTTTTGAAAAAATAATGAATTTTTTTAAACTAAAAATAGTTTGATAGTCAAAATACGGCTAATAAAATAATTCTATGGTCTCTGAAATAGTTTATCCTTAATATTTATATACATACTACTTTTAAATATTCTAAATTTATGTTTAAATTTGTTTATTTCCCTCAACTAAAATATTGGAGGACAAATAGAACCATTCTTCTTGACTTGTGAAAGCGTATATTATCATATGTAGTATCATAAATGATACTTCATAAACCTTTCATAAAATTATAAAATACTATTATGTTAATATTTTTGCAATGGTGGTATTATTTCTTTTAAAAAGCAATTAAAATTGTAAATTTTAATTAAGTTTAACAAAAGAATAATATGTATTTTTCATATATTATAGGAGATCTTGGTGCACTTTATTCAGATGTTTTGTTGAAGGCATTATATTTTGGATATTATTTTTTTTTGGTCGGGGTTTTGGATATTAGTTTAAACTAGTGTTGTATCCGTGCGATGCACGATTTAATATGAATACTGTAAAAATATGTAATATAAAATCAATCCATTCAACTTTCTAATCACATATTTAAAAAATTATAATATCTAGTAACTCTAAGCAATATACTATTACTAAAGAAACCAAATAAAGTAAGCATTTATTTTTTTTAAAATGTGACAATAAATACTATTCTACAAAGATTGGACCTTTTAAAAGACTCATTTATTCGAATGGTTATTTTTACAAAATTCACACATGTCTCATCCTAGTTTGGCGTCATTCTTACTATTTGCACATGTGATCTACTTACAAATCCATCCCCTACCATCAGAAGTTTGAATGATCTACTGGCCAAAGAATATGTTGTGATCTTGTGTAAATATACTTCTCAACAAAAGATGCTGGAATACTTCTTATTACAAAAAAAAAAAAAAAAAAGATTTATTTGAACATGAATAACATGAATGTACACTCTAATAATTATTATGGACTACCTAGCAACTTGTAACTGGTGGCTATAATGAGTTCAAATTGACATGGATTTATTATCGCTTCAATTCACAAACATGTCTTATTAGTTTTAAATACATTAATAATATTTGTATTAGATTTGTTAAATGATCTAAGTGAAATTCAAACGACTAAGCAAATTCACTTGAGAAGTCATATAGCATAAGACTTTATTTCTATTGCTGCCATTACATTATAAGGTAACAATAATGAATAAGGAATATAAACATGTTAAATAAAATCAAATCTACGATGAAAATAATAAGAAATACATACTTGTCTAATTTATTATTTAAAATACTTCTTTGAAAACCCCATTAGTTTTAGTTTTTAATACTTTGTCACTGTCAAAATCTTTAATCCTTTTTTACTTCTCACTCTTGAAAGTACAAATATAGTAGCTCGTGATTGAAGACATGTCTTAAAAGATATAACCCAATGTGGGAAAGATTTTGATCCTAACTTTTATTTATAGTCATGGAAAAACTTGCAGCCAAACAAAATTGCTTTGCTAGAATTTAACGGACATACTTTGCTTAGATGAGATTATAGTCATCCGAGATATATTACTCCAAGAATCTATATTTAACAAATAAAATATAATTTCAATAATTTATAAAAGACTTAAAAAGTAATGTGAAGTACAAAAATGTTTATTCTTAGTATATATGAACAAAAAACATACTTTTATTCTTGTCAGTTTAGAAATCAACTATTTTTATACAACTCTCCCATACATGTTCTAGTCTGCTCATATTATTTTATATCTAGAGTTGCAAAAAATCTTCTAATATGGAACTATGATTCCCAAGTGTTTGTTTATTTATTATGTCAATATTCTTTATTCCTCTTCCAATAAACCGAGTGCACAAAAGCTTCCTTGAATCTAGGACACTAAGATAATGATCCTCCCTATTGACGGGAGCCATGCGTGATATTATTTTAATAGCAAAGCTTTATTTTCTATTGGATATCACTTATGGTCACCTTCTTTAAAGTAACATCAATAGGAGAATGTCAGCTAGAGCTATTTTTTGTTTCGAAACTCTTAATAGATCATCTCTTCGGCTTCCTCATACTCATTATTTGCCTTCATCCAAGTTTCATATATATATTAAATTCTTTTAACTTCTCAGATTGATTCAATCCTTATAAATAACTATTTTTTAGGGGAAGATGAAATGATAACTTTGTACAATTGGACATAAAAAATGAATATTAAAGGCAATAATGTTCTCAACCAGCCTCACAAGGGGATATTTGTATGCAATCATAATAAATTTTAATTTTAGCTGTAAGTTGAGATTAATCTCCAATTACGGATCTTTGTTATAGAGCTATTGTCACTCGATTGTGACCCTTGGAAATATATTTGAATAAATATTTAATTACAATTGTTTGACATATGCAATTAACATTGATATGAGCATGATATTAATTTAGGAGAAACATTGAGTAATAAAGGATTACATATCAATTATCGAGCTCAATCCCTTTTCTTATAATTGTTATTCAGGAATAGACACTATATTCCTAAAACCATTAGGTACAATTCTCAAAATACAAAATGCATACAAAAGGTATACAAATAAATTGTCCTTAGCTAATGCAACAACGATTGCACCATTCATTTCGTAATGTCTCAAGTCAAAGGATTACGTGCACAATTTGTAACGAATAACAAATTATTAATCTGAAGTCATGTAATTTGTTATTTACGTCACATTCGGTGATCTATCCACTAATAATCACTCATATATTTGTTAATCGCATCCTATGCTATTATGGCACGTGGCTCACCATCCTTTATCATTAACACCCTCATGTTAATCAAATGTAACAACATGTGATAGTCCATAATAGATTATAGAAGCCCAAATCAAATAATCTAAGGACTATGAATAACTTTAAGTATTTATCATGATAAAAAGACATGCCAACATATTCTGAACCCCTTTTAGAATACATCTCTCTTAATGATAAACACTGAGGACTCATTCATATGACAAAGAAGAAAAATATGAATGTCATTAACAAGTCAATATGTAAACTAACATATGGACAACAATGCCATAATACACAAGTCAATGTCGAAATGCCCAAAATTTGTCATCTAAATATATAGTATTAGCGCATATCTCTAACAAATATATCATGTATAATGTAAAACTAGAAAAAAAAACATATATACACCAAAGTTTTTGCCTTAGTAGTTGACCATTTAAACTACTTAAATGCATCAGTGTCTCAATTTCCTCACAATCTTTCCAACGTTAGGATGACTGAGTTTGCAATAATATTGAGTCAAGTACACACGTAGTTTAAATCGTTATTTTGTTTGGATAGATACTATCCAAATAATAATTCAATCCCTGAGTAATTTGACTTCTCTAGAATAAGGTTACTTAGCTAAAATACTATTTCTTCTAGAGTCGAATGAATTACCATTCCTTTGTAATATTCCCTAGCATGTCATTGACTTAAGTCCTTCGTAGGATAGTGACTCTTGTCTACATCCTATAAAGTGATCTTTAGTGAAGAACTTCATCATTTGGATGGTCGAGCCCACTAAAACATTTTTTATGATTATATACATTAAGTTTGTCCATTAATATTCAAATTAAATATCACCATCCGTAGGAAGCAAGCCGCATGGTAAGGCGAGGTGATATTAATTTATTAGCACAAACCAGAATTGAAAAGCTTTGGAGTTTTCCATTCCTTTATCCCATTCGATTATTTATATAAAAAATGGGTTTTACATATATTTTACTTTAATACTTAAAAAGCCAGGTTTTTATCTAAACAAATCTAGGCCAATAATATTCTTAGGTATATAGGCATAGCCCATATTCCTTTGAATATTATACCTCTTTGTTTAAAACCTTTTAAGTATACTTTAAAAATATATTACCTAATTTGAGCTTAATAAAGCCATAGGTAATGCCTACTTATGTTATTTATTTAAGAATTGGGCCTCTAAGGTTAAATTTTTGCCTTAACCAATTTTTAAACTATATAATTAATCCTTAGATAATACTAATCTAATATCTGATTAATTAATCTAATAAAAGATCATAACCTATGACAATTAGGATTTACCAATTTTAAATCATATTGGTGGGCATGTTTCTATGTGTCACATATCATGAATACATTTAATAAGAATAATTAAATGCAATCTTGCATAGAAATGGTAAAAAATAAAATAATTAACTTGTCTTTTTTCTCCCTATAGATTTCTCAAACTTCAAATTTGACCCCTAACCTTCACAGGCTTGCAAAATAGCACCACAACAAGTCAACTCCTTGACCAAGACCCTTTGACTAGCATTGACCATACTATCCCTATGCGTGAAAATGTGTGGCCTCCATTACATATTTTTTTCCTACTTTCTCCAGGAAGCTACATAATTCAATCTATTAATTTAAAAAATATTACAAGATGCCTATGATTGCATAAACCAGCAATCTCACATTAATTTTTAAATAGATTGAATAAATACATACATAACATGCATGCGAACTATCATAGAGGGCTAATACTTGCTGTGAGACCCCGAATTTGCCTAATTTGCAAATATGTGTTTTATCTATTTAAATGCCATTATAAATGATATATAAGAATTAATGTGTGATATTAGGTGATTAAATATTGATTGTGCATTTAAAATACATTTTTAAAACAAATAATATGAACTTTCAACTTCTTTTGCAAAATTGAGTTTTATACCCTAGTTGTATGTATATGTATGCATATAAAAAATGTTGTCAACTATTTTTACTCAACTAAATATAGTATAAGTGTTATAATATATTTATATAAGCAATAAAGACTAAAAAACTAACAAAAAACTCATATGTTGTCAACTTTGACCAAGTTTAATTTGTTTGACTTTGCATATACATACCTTATATATTCATTATACATACACAAAACAATAAAACAAAGCTCAAAACACCACAAACACACATACACTTGGTCGTGGCTTCAAGGGAGAAAAAGAAGCATTTTCACTTAGGTTTTCAAGCAATTTTCAAAGGCAAATCTTCATTTCAAGGCCAAATCACTTCATTCAAAGTTTTATTTTGCTTGTTGGGAACCTATTCTATTCATTTCTAACCTTGCTTTGGATTGAAGGTGAGGGAAAAATTAGTTCATTTTTTTAAAGTTTGAGTTGAATTTTGGTTGATGCATTTATAGTTGTTATTTTGTTAAATTGATGTTAGATTATTGCTAAGTAGATGATAAGGACCAACTTAGTGTATTTATAGCCATTTTGAAATGTAGTAGCATGTATTTTTATTTTTCGGGTATTAAATTGATAATTTGACTTGTTATTTGAATAAATGTAGTTGTAGTAGTTGAAATTGGATTGTAGTTGCTTCTATAGACTTGTTAATTATTGTGTAGTAATGTTGTAATACCAAATTTTCAATTTGAATGCCATAGAAAAAGTTAAAAAAATCAGCCTTGAATGTATTGCCATTTTTAGCTTGTTGGGCTTGTTTTGGGTGGCTTTTGGTTGGTTTCCGAGGGGGTTAATGTAGTTGCTTGAGTGGTAGGAAAAGGTTCGGGGGTTGTTTGTAAGATATGAAGTTTAGAAGTTTGAGTAGTCTTTCTTTGAAATGCTTAAGTGTTGTCTTTAATTGCCTAGTAGTGTTTATGTAGTTGATACTTGGATTGATGTTGAGTAGGCTCAGGATTGAATGCATGTTGAAATGTGTGATAAGTTGGGTTGCCTACTTTGCCATATAACTTGGGTGTCTTAGTTGTTTATTTAATGTTGTGTTGGTTGAAGTGTTTTAAATTGATTGATGAATGTTGTTGTACTAGAAGAAAACCTACTTTGTTGTCTTCTCAGAATATTAAATGTTCAATGTTATTGTTGCAAGTCATGATAGTGTATGCCACATCTCGGGCAGTATCGGGCTGTCAGGTTGAAAACGGCATGACTATCATGTGCTATCTCCTATCTCGTGTGGTCGGAGATACCATACAGTGTGGGTCTAGAATGAGGTACTTCCGGAATGTATCAAACGGCGTAAGAAGTTAATTGAGTTCGTGATGGCATATGGAGCTACACCAACTAATGTATCCTTTCTCAATTGAATGGTTATTGTGTTGCCTTAATTGAATTGATGTTGTTGATGAAGTTTATTGTGTGTTATTGTACCTAGGATGTTTTTCCCAAGTGGTAAAGAAAGTGTTTCCAAAACATCCTATTAAACCCTCGCTGAGCTTTGTATTGTATAAGCTCACCCTCTTTACTGACTTTCAAGTGTAACTGAGACGGACCTTGGGTACGTACCTCAAGAGGCTGAGAACGAGCCGTATGTGGATGAGTCCAATGTGCAAGAGTCTTATCCATGATGTCTTTGCTGGAGTGCTCTTTTTGTTGTCTTGAATTATGGAACAAGTCGTATTGTATATACTTTGTAGTTGTATTGTATAACTCAACTTAAAGATAGTGAATTGTATAATGCTAGTTTAGTTGTCTTTCTTTTGGAATGTGAGTGGGTTGCTAGTATAGCTTTATATCTGTTATGCATATGTACAGTATAGCTTGTTGTATGTTGTTGAGACGGAGGCATATGACTTATTGTTAGGATGTTGTATGGTTATTAAATGAATGGTGTTGAATGTGTTGTATGTTGTTGAAAAGGTTGTTGGAGTTGTTGTTGAAGTTGTAGTTGGTTGTGTGATATTTATCTTGGTTTAGAGTCTTGTTATCCATATTACAAACGTTATATTGCCGAAATTCCGTCGCGTCCTGATTGATCATAAGTGGGGTCGATTGGGGCGTGACACTAGTTGCAAAAGAATTAATTTCGCAATTCACACGTTCTATCATATTAATCAAAAAATTCCGGTAAGTAAGTAATCCTAAAATACCCCGCCGTAGACTTTTTATAAATGATCAACATGTATATTATTTGCAATTTTCATGAATTGTTGTGGCGTGTCTTCGATACCACTGAAGGTGCATGCTACCTAGATAGTACTAAGTTCAAAAACTTTTATAACGCAATGGAAACATAATAGCATGCTCATCTAGGATCAAGCCACATAATTTCACAAAAAAATTGCATAAACACGTAATGCATATTTATCGTAATCATATAAAATTAAAATTCAACATCTATTGAATTTTTTACATGAATTCGTTAGCTTTAATCTTAACGTAAAACAAAAAACACCTTGTTTATGAAATGCTTCACACGCCTAAGAGTAGATATTTGATAATTTTTCCTTAAATGACCTTCATCCTTTTGAACTGCACTTAAATGAATTGTAGGATCTAAACTTCTTATACTCTTGCTAATCTCCTGCGTGACGAAGAGAGAGGGAGATAGAGAGTTTCTCTTGCTTTTAGGCAGGAGAATGAGTATGTAAGAGCTTGTGGAAGAGACTCCTTTATATAGGTGTGGAATGGTCTCAAAACCAAATCTAAAAAACCTTAGGAAAAGTGACACAAGCCTGTTAAGATTGTATTTGGACACTGATACGAACCACACCAACATGCAACGCGACCCAACACCAAATATGGCAAACGACCCCAAGACCTTTCAGGAATGGATACCCTATGCTTAGCAAAGCTAGAACCGTGGTATAGTTGAGGATGCCACAAACGAGGATGGGAAACCCGTTTGATAAGTCAAGGTTGAACGCCACAAGATTTATCTTGATAAGTTCGAAGAGTTTCTTGAGAACTCAAAGAGAATAATCTTACAAATTTATGAATAAAAAACGTCTCCTTTATTATCAAGAAAATCAGCCTTATATAGGCAAAGAACAAATAAGTTTCCTATTTGGAAAAGAACTCCTAAATCCTATCTTAATTAGGCAAAAATGTGAATAGTAACTAGGTCAAAAGGAAGCAAACTTGCAGCCCAAGAAAGACTCATTCCTAGGGTGAACACCTAACTTGCAACCCAAGAAAGATTCATTCCTAGTGTGAACGCCTAATTTTTGTCCATAGTGGACCCTAGGGAATTAAACTAGAATTCAAAACAAACTGAAACTAGAACTAAGATAGAATTACAAAAAGTCAAATCTTGACCAAAACTTCCAAGCTTCTGGAAATTTCTTGAAGAAACTTGAAGTTCTTGAATCTTGAAAATAGAATATTGACTTGAGTCTTTGTTGAAAAATTCGCCCAAATAAATGGTTCATTGAACTTGGACGCTTGTGGGTTCATTGAATGTGGACGCCCAAATGGTTCAATGAATGTGGGCGTGTATGGGTTCAATGAATGTAGACGTCTGATTCTTGGCTCTTTCTTGAACAGTTTGTACAGCCTTGATATCCTCATCATTCCCCCCCTCTTGAGAAGTATTTGTCCTCAAATCCGCCAGTTTCAAAGACTAGACTAGGTGGTAGACCATGTGGTTTGTCCTCGGGAAATACTTCCTCAAAATCCTGCAAGAGAGAAACAACAACACTAGGCAATGCAGAGTCAAGTTGGTTAGCATTTAAAAGAGCCTCTTTGTACATGAGTACAATCATCAGCCATTTTGAAATCAAAGCTCTCTTAACCTCACTTGTTTTTTCATAAAAATTTCTCTATTTTCCCTCTAGTTTTACCTCCTTGGCCAAATTCTTCTTTCTCCTTACTACCTCTCAAGTTTTGGCCTTACCTTTCTTTTTAGTCTCTCTCAAATTCTTTTGATCACTCAAATTCTTTTGTTCACTCATGTTCTTTTGATCACTCAATTTTTGTAACCTCACTTGATCCTCATAAACTTGTTTTGGTGTCATCATAACTAGAGTGATTGTCCACTGATTGAACATGAATGAGTACTTGTTGGTGAAACCATCATGTTGCACACGTCGATCAAATTGCCACGGCTTCCTAAGAGAAGATGTCCAGCATGCATAGGTACCACATCGCAAAATACTTCATCTTCATATATTCCAATGCGAAACGGCACCACAACCTGTTTTGTAACCCTTACCTCACCACAATCATTCAACCATTGCAACTTGTATGGATGTGGATGCTTAATTGTTGTGAGCCCTAGCTTCTCAACCATAGAAGCACTAGTAATGTTAGTACAACCACCACCATCAATAAGAACACTACATACCTTATCTTTCACGTGTCAGCGAGTATGAAAGATGTTCTCACGTTGCACTACTTCTTCTTCTTCTTTAGCTTGTAAACTTAAGGCTCGTCGTGCCACTAATCCAAGCATCTCTCCATAATCTGCCCCAAACTTGTCTTCTCCTACTTCAATGTCCTCTTAGTATGGGCATGTCATCAGAATGCGTATCATCTTCAGATTCAATCTCACCACTTTCCAGGACTACCATTGCTCGCTTGTTTGGGCATTAGCTCACTATGTGACCTCGTCCATGACATCTAAAACATTGAATCTCACTAGATCGAGTCATAGTAGAGGTTGTATTACCTTGAGAGGTCATGGCTATGGTGGATGGTTTGAACTCGGGCTTGGCCTTGGAAGTAGACGAATTTTCTTCATCCTTTGGGTAACACGTCCTCCAAGGTGAAGGTGATGCACTCAAGTATTGTGGTGCTTGTCTTGGTCATGTACCACCCCTCTTGAGTTGTTTCTCTACTTTAATTGCCATATGCACCAAATCCTCTAATTCCACATAATGATGCAACTCTATAATGTTAGCAATCTCTCGATTCAACCCATTCAAAAATCTAGCCATTATTGCCTCCTGATCTTCCTCTACATTGGCCTTAATCATAGCCATCTCCATTTCTTTATAGTACTCATCGACACTCTTATTACCTTGATGAAGACCTTGCAGCTTGAGGTATAAATCTCTGTAGTAATGACTGGGTACAAATCGCCTCCTCATCACTCTCTTCATCTCTTCCCAAATCGCAACAGGACGTTCTCCATTCCGCCTCCTATTAATGCATAACTGATCCCACCAAACAATAGCATAATCAATAAATTCAATTGTAGCAAGCTTTACCTTTTTCAATTCGGAATAGTTATGACAATCAAACACCAACTCGATCTTCTTTTACCACTCAAGATAGGCTTCGGGATCACTCCTCCCTTGGAATGCAGGAATCTTCATCTTGATACTTCCTAAGTTGTTATCAACACGATCAACACGATCCCTAGCATCTCTATCTCGACCATGTCTCCTATTGCTGCCCACCGACATTCTATCAAACTCTTCATCTAAACCTTCCTCATCAATCTCATCAACATCCTAAGCTTCCCTTCTCGGCACCATGTTTCTCCTTGGTGTGTTTTGAGCAACTTGTTGCTGCCCTTGCTGTGTTCTATCTTCTACTCTATCCAACCTTACATGTATTTGTTCCAATTCAGCCCTCATCATCCGTCTCATCTCCCCTATCAATGCTTGTATCTGTAAATTAGGGACTACGGGTTGTTGACCTTTTACATTGATGTCATCCTCTTGATTATGAGCCATGATTGAATTTCACTCTCTCACGTGTTTCACTCAACTCACTTGGCTTTTAACCTCTAATAATCTCACACACTCTGCCTTTTTCCTCTCGTATTCTCCCTTTAGTTCGTTTGAAACTAATCAACACTATCAAGAAGAACCAAGCAGTGACTGTCACGGAATCTGAATTTTCTCTCTCATTTTTTTTTTTGACAGACTAAGACTCTGGAAACAAGGTTAGACAAAGAAAATTGAACAAAACCCGAAGAAAGAAACCTAGAGAAATAAGAAAAGTTGAAAAAAACCCTACTCGAAAACACAAAAATACCCAAAACTCCTAGCAAACGATGGATTTTGGCCCTAAGTGGGTGGTGCCCACAGCATAGTAGTGGGTTATGCTCAAATGTCGTTTCCCTTCAGAAAAGTTTGGGCTCGACGGTTAATTCTACAAAAAAAATTTTACTGTTCACTGTTTTTGTTTTTTTCAGCTCCGAACTCTATTTTTTTTTATTTTCTTTAATTTCTAGTCTTTTCTTGATGTTTCTTTTCTTGATTTTCAGAAACGAAAATAATGAGCAAGTAACCAAGAATTCGAATCTAGATGCACAAGAAACCCTAATTCAAGATTCTAGGGTTTGGCCAATTGAAAGCTAAACAAGAAACGAGATTGAAAGCAAGAAAATAGAATTGAAGACAAGACTCAAGAAGCAGAAAAACAAGACTCAAGAAATGAAATTAAAAAGAGCAAGAACGGAATCAAGACACAACCAAGAAAATGAATTGGAAGCAAGACACAATCAAGAACGAAGAAATGAATTAAAACCTAGACCTAGACTCACAGAATTAACCAAGAAACAAGAAAAAGGATAGGCAAACCTGATAAACCTAAGCTCTGATACCAACTGATATGAACCACGCCAACATACGATGCGACCCAACACCAAATTTGGCAAACGACCCCAAGACCTTTCAGGAATGGATGGAACCGCGACCCTAATCTCACAAATTTATGAATAAAAAACGTCTCCTTTATTATCACGAAAATCAGCCTTATATAGGCAAAGAACAAATAAGTTTCCTATTTGGAAAAGAACTCCTAAACCTTATCTTAATTAGGCAAAAAAGTGAATAGTAACTAGGTCAAAAGGAAGCAAACTTGCAGCCCAAGAAAGGCTCATTCCTAGTGTGAACACCTAACTTGCAGCCCAAGAAAGACTCTTTCCTAGTGTGAACACTTAATTTTCGTCCATAGTGGACCCTAGAGAATTTAATTAGAATTTAAAACAAACTGAAACTAGAACTAAGATAGAATTACAAAGAAGTCAAATCTTGACCAAAACTTCCAAGCTTCTGGAAACTTCTTGAAGAATCTTGAAGTTCTTGAATCTTGAAAATAGAATCTTGACTTGAATCTTTGCTGAAAAATTCGCCGAAATAAATGGTTCATTGAACTTGGACGCTTGTGGGTTCATTGAATGTGGACACCCAAATAGTTCAATGAATGTGGACGTGTATGGGTTCAATGAATGTGGACGTCTGATTCTTGGCTATTTCTTGAACGGTTTGTACAGCCTTGATGTCCTTATCAGACACTCCACTGTATCTAAGACTTAAGTAGTCCAACATTAATCAGTCCTTATCTCTGCAAAAGCTCTATGCGCCTAACTCTCTCTTTCTCTCTCTCTCTCAGGCCAATCCCCTTATATTTTGTGACAAATTACTAAATTAATTCTAGCTAAATTTCATAATAAGCTCAGCTGTCCAGTTAGGAAACCCCATTACAAAAATGAAAAGTTCATCTTAACGCAAACTCCTAGTTACATTAGGATTCTTTATTTAGCAACTCTTAGACACATGGAAATTCACCAAAATATAATATTAGCACTATTCAGGAAATAGGTTAGAAGAGGGACCAAAAGACATAAACATCTTGCCTACTGAAAAGGCCAAAATGCGTCTACTAACCCCATAGCACATTTTGACTTTTCAACCTTAATTTATTCCACTAAAAAGTTATAGCTGCATTCCAAGATGAATATTATTATCCACATGAGCTTGTTATACTACGTACGACTTTTGTCTTTGACCTACTAAGTAAAATGGCCCTCCATGTAACAGTTACAATCAAGAAAGACATTTAACCTATACTATCTCTTTCTTGATTACATCTTATTATTGAGACATCTAATCTTTAAAACAACCATCCACTGGATGTGGAACACTTGATCTAGGGAGCGACCCTCAAGCCAAATATCCTATATATCCCTAATTGGAATAAATCACTAAGCTTAGATTTAGATGATCTTCCGGATTATCACAAGGGAGCAATTATTCCATCTTACGATGGCATGGATTCTATATTGCATACGCATGTTCCAACTAGTAATACTCATATGCCCAACACATAGAGTTGTTGACCCACAACTGAGGTCTCACCTATAATGCATCAAAGTATATGAATCTGATTTCGTCAATTCATCCATATATGCTCAAGATTAAGAGCACTAGCCATTTAGTAGCATAAGGTATATTTGATATCTATCTTCGATACCTATTGAGAGATCATACTTAAGTGGTCCATTCAATGTGTGATACACACATTAGTAAGGTGAGTCCGAAAAACCATCAATGATCAAGGTAGGTCACCCTATATAGGAGACTATCTCACTATAACCTTATCCTGATGAAGTGTCTAACTCTATCATACAGTTATGAACAAAATCTAGAAATAAGTGTTTGTGACTTAGACCTTCTATGCTCGGCTACTGTGCACTTAAGTCATTCACTTGAATTAAGGACCTCTATACAAGCAAATATATATAAATAACACAGAGAGAATAAAGATGAATGCTTTCATTAATACTATTAAACTATAATATGTATCCATTATATCTGAAATATCATGTACCAGTGATTTTTAAGGTATCCTAATCCTAACAATTCCTTCATTTATAATCTAGAAGCTTATTGGTTTAGGTTTCATGGATTCTTATTTCAAAATTGTTTTTCTATTTAAGAATTAAGAATTTAAAGTTGCTGATCTTGTGCATATTCTGATTTGACTTCCATGTCAGCAACTCAATTGAATATTGAGGTATTTAAAAATAATTGAGTGATCATAATCATGTAAAGTAGTTGTATTATTAAAGACTACATATTCAACTTAGCAAAAAAAAAGACTATATATCAACTCAAAGATGAAACACGTAGTGTATGAAGATCCATCCCTTTTTTTTTGTGTTGCTAAGTGAGGAAGGTCCACTTTACTTGAGAGAAAAATAGCAAATTATTTTAGGAAAAGCTAGTTGTTAGTTAAGAATTTAGTCGAATTATGGAATATTTTTGGCAACATGAAAGTCTTTGATATGTTCTATCTCCCTTTTTAATGACGTAATTTTATTTCACTATACTGGTTGTCTATTAACCATTAAAAAGTTAAGAGGAAAGATAGGGAGTAGGAACATAAAAAGAGTAGTTGTATTCTTTTGGTAAGCATTCCACTAATTTGAAGATGTTACAATTTTCTTTTCCTCTTATACCAACACGTGTATCCTTTGTAATTTCTTAACTATAAGACGACATAAACCCTCTCCAATATTTTTTGTGTTATAATATGTAAGGCCCCTTATTTAGCCTATGTGCAAAAAGTTTGTTGTTATTCAATTTAGCATTTAATATGAATAATTATATGTTTTACAAAAGTTTATTAGATTAAAAATGTATTTGAAATTTATTTGATTTGCAAAATGTGTCTTTTCATATTCCTTGACCATGTAGGGTCTAAGTTGCATATATTAGTTAAAAATAAGCTTAATTGCATCTTTTATCACTTTAGACACTTAATAGAGTTTTATAATTGAAGTTAGAAACGAAAAAAGATGATAATTCACTCATTTGGACCTTTTTAGTAACTTTGACCATTGATTAACAGTTTTAGCTTAGAAGACCCTAGTTTGACCCAGTCATTCACCAAGGTTGACCAATTGACTAACTAATGCCCCACCTACTACCTAGCATGCTAAATATAATCTAGTAGTCTTCTAGTACTTTAAAATAACCTAATTAGCTTATCTAGAATGACCTTGATTCGCGGTTTAGCAATCGTGACTCGGAAGACCTTATTTTAACCTAAGTTTGACCAACGCCTTCACTTCGGTTGACCATTTGACCAACTACTACTATATACCCTAAGTAGTATGTATAACAAGATAAAATAACAAGGAATAAGAGGCCTTGATGGCCGGCCGTAGCAAGACAGAAGAAAAGGGGACAGTTGGCCTTGAAGAGTAATTGTGTTTGTACTAGATGCTTGCCGTGTATGTTTTGCGCTTAGCTTCTTTGACAATTGAACTATATTTGCTAGATTAGTTATCTTCTGATTCCAATAGGATTTAGTAACTAATCATTTAACCAACTAATTCCTACTTAATTTCATAGTAATGCTAAATCACTAACTTTAGTTAATTAACTAGCATTAACCTAGTCACCATCTAACTAATTGAGTTAACCTAGGCACTAGCTCCAACTAATACTTAACTTGGCTAAGGAAATAACAAATGGCAAGGCCTAGTGGCTGGTCATGTACAAGGAAAAGGAAAAGAATAATGTTGCTTTTAAGTATAAGCCTAGTTGTCCTAAAGTTCATTATTATCACTAAAACTTGACTTGTGTTTTACCTTGTACACTGTCACCATTCCTTACCACACTTAATAAGCAACAACTAGAGGACAAAAGGGGGTGGGGTACACGTCCAAAGGAAGCAAGAAAAATCAAGAAAAGTAGATAAGAGTTTGAGTGCTATCATAGTTTGTCATAAGTTGCAATCATGACCTTTTTGTCTTGCCTTTGACCCCAATCACTACCACTTGCATTTATCACTTATATAATCCTATATTGCATTTACCAAGAAAGCAAAATATGAAATGGGAGGCCGCTTGGCCGACCATGCAAGGAAAAATTGAGAAAATGGCTTAGTTGAGTGATTTTAGTCATGTTATGTTGTCTTTTTGCTAGCACAATCATTGTACACCACCACCACTTGCACTTAGCCCTTATACAACCTTAGATTACATTTAAAACACTGGAAAGTGGCCTGCAATAGCCATGTTGGTCGGCCATATAGGTGGGGAAAGAAAGAGGACAAATGTTTGCTTGAAATATTGAAACAAACTTGTCATAAAATGCAATGATTTCATTTTGTCTTTAGTCCTCCTACCACCACCACTTGCATGAATCTTTATACTACATTATAATACACATAACAAACCAAAGAACTCAGCAAAATGCAGCCCCTTGACCGGCCATGATGATACAAGACAAGAGAATTGGTGGTTGCTTGGAGTGTTGAGCTAGAATTGTCATAAGAGTCATCATTGCCTTGACCGTCCAAATCAGCCACTTGTTCCACTTTGCCTAAGCCTTTAATACCACTACCTAGCACACCTAAAACACACTAAAATCTGATGTCTTGGTCGTTCATATCAAGAGAGGGAGGGAAATTATGAGTATGCTAGTCAAAGTGGGCAGAAAAAGCCTTAGAATGTGAAGCTTTTGCATAGGCTTTGTGGCAAGTGTCACACACATGCATATACTCTTTCCTTGCTTTGTTTTTAACACTCACAACTCACACAATAGTATGAAAGTGTGAGAGAGGGTGAGGAACTTGTCCAATAGAGGGAAAGGGAGAGGGAGAGGGAGAGAAAAGCAAGAAGGAAAGAGAGGAAGTGAAGAAGAGAAGGAAATCTGAAATTTCAGCTCATTCTTTGGCCACTTTTCCACCATTTCTTTTGCCATTTCTTCCATTGCAGAGCTAAGGTGAGGGACTAAAACTATTTCTAAAGGATTCATGAGCTTTACTATGTGTTCTCTTGCCATGCATGTGGCTAGAACTGAAGATAATGCAAGATAACTTAAGCATAGATAGTTGTTCAATTCCATGCAGTGTTTTTGTTTGCCACGTTTGACCTTTGGGGATGTTATGAAAAACTTCCAGATGAACAACTTTCATGTTTTAGGAAAAAGCAAATTCGGTGATTAAGGTTGAGTTATTGGGCGATTTCAGTCCATACATACGTGCATGTATAAAATCTGATCTATGGACTTTGCATGGTTGATTTGTGATGGTAAACCTGTATGGTTTTGGCTAAGTTGCACACACTTTATGCTAGACTCATAGTAGAATATATTCCATGTGGTTGCATGTGCTAATCTTATGGTTAAGGCTATAAACGAAGGCTAATTCAGCCAGGTACAAACGTATGAGTCCATTGCATGCAGAATTTTAATTGTTAACTTGCGTCCTGAACTTACATAGCCACTTTGACATAGTAAATATTATCCAAATGAGCCCATTTTTGCACAAGATGTACAAAAGACATAATAGAACAAACTTCATGTTGCATGAGTCATCAAATTCTAACCTGAACCATTTAAAAAATGGCCATTCCAGTGAGTTTCTCGTTCTCACGCTGGGTAGGTAGAACTGCGTAATGTTTTTGTAAATGCTATAACTTGCTCATTTCAACTCCGAATCTGGATCCGTTTGATTCTAGGACTATCTAATTTTAACGAACTATCTTCTTGTGGGATTTTAACCAATTTTTAAGGATTCTAAGGGTGTCAACCGAACTGGAAAAGTCACTGTATGTGTTATTCGGGCTTTACAGTTTGCACTTCTTGAAGATTTAGTGCTTGCATGTGTTCCTAAGCCAATGAATCATGTTGCATGTTTGTTTAAGAAGTCGTAGGGTGTTTACATGCATGCTTGAACTTATTTTACTTGGCTTACTTGTGCAACGGTTGTTACAAAAGCATGTTTTCAAAACTAAGCTTACATGTTCACTTCGAGTGGTCTCATTATGAAGTTAATGCCTATTATGCCGTTAACATGAACCAACGGTCTATTGTGTATACTTTAATTGTTTCAAGAGCCATGACATGTTAAAACAATACTAAAGGACGGGTGACCTACTTCGTTACCCGATCCTACTTGATTAATTGTTAAATGTCGTGTATACGTGATATGTGCTAAGTATTGTTACTAATGTGAATGTGAAAGCAAAGCGAAGTGATTACATGTTAGCTTACGTGGTTCCATGGTATATGAGTGCATGCTAAATGTCGTACTACATGTCCCGTGCGTGTGTAAGGTAATATGAAGCATGTTTATGAAACTAACGAAGCATGTTGAATTTGAGTAGTTTATCTTGCATCTTGAAGCCTAGTATGAAGTTAAAGTGTATCAATGGTCTAGTGTATTTTCTGGAATTGTTTCAAGAACAATGATATGTTACAAGTAATGAACGGGTGACATACTTTGTTACCCGTTCTCATGTGCCTATTTGTTGAATGTCGTAAAAATGTGTTACTTGTTAAATGTTCATGTGAAAAGTGAAGTGAAACGAAGTGAAGGGTACGTGTTACTTGTTAAATGATCATGTGAAAAGCGAAGCGAAATGAAACGGATGGTTGCAACCATAAAACAGATGTGGTAGCGTTCGTGTTGCACTGGGCAGCATCAGGCTCGCCAAGCGATGACACGACTACCGATGTTCTATTCCTTAACCCGAATGAACAGGGTGTTCATAGGGTGTGGGTTGTAGGTAGCATACTTACAAAGTATTGCTTGGTGTATAAGGGAAATGATCGTGTTGGTGATATAAGGAGATGGCTTCAACGAAGCGTAGAGAAAGTATCCTTTAATGAATATTTATTTACATTGAATTAATTGAGCAATTATACTTGTTATATATCTATTGTTGCATGGCATATTTTCAAAAGAGTTTTCATAAACAAAACAAATTTCAAAACCTCCTTATGTTTTTCCCTTGCTGAGTTGTTGAAACTCATGCCCGTTTGCTAACGTTTTCAGGTAAGTCCGAAGTGGTTTATGTGGAGTATGTGCCTGATGAGACTGTTGTTGATCACGTGCTTGACCCTGATGCTTGATATGTTTGTAGAACGATGTTATCTTAGATTTGTACTTTCTTGTGTTTAGAACCTTGTTTTGTGTATGTTTAGCATGATGACACTTTTAATTGATTGTGGTAAAACTCGTGAGGTAGGATATTAGCCCACCTAGGTTGATTGTGTTTGCTAAACTTGCTATGATACGGTTTCAATATAGTACCCACATTTATATTTAACTTTTGTCCTTATCTTGTGATTTTGAATTGTCGCTTTAGGATTTGAATGTAATTGCGGGTGTAAGGTTCTTAGACTTAGCCATTTGTCATTAGGTTCTTATCCAATACCTTACTGCAGTGTTAGACCTCAATAAGTGGAACTGGGTAATTCTAGATCTAATTAATGTTCATCACGATAATACAACTAAGTTAATGACTGTTTATTGCAACGATGTTGTAGCTACAAATCGAATGTCAATTTCAGAAGAGCTTAGGTTACGGGAGATAGATGAGAGTAGTTCTAAAAGAATTAACATCATCTAAAGAAGATGCAAAGCTTATGGAGTATATCAAGGAAAAATGGCCTTAGCTCTAGTCATATCAATTATCATATCCAAACGATCGACTGTCGTTTCCGACCTTTTAGGTGTTATTCTTGTAAAAATTGTACTTCTTGTTGATGAAGTGATAACTTGGAACCTAGTAGTTAATAGTGCACGGGCTAATGTAATGAGCCTTAGCGGACTTAAGAAAAGTGATATTCTTAAGCCCGTGACATCACAACCCTAAATTGAACGGTGTAAGAATAACTAGGGATTTAGGCTCACGGTGGTATCAGAGACCTTGACATAATAAAACCTCTAGTAGATAAATACTCCACAGATCTAGAAAAATTATTATCTTAGTGAGATTATATATTTGAATGGATAATTTATTAATTTATTGATAAATTAATAAAATGCAAAATTTTCTATTTTCAAAATAATACACTACAATAATGTATGTGCATGTATCTTATAAAAAAGTCATAGCCATAAATTCATGTACTAGTCAAACTTTCTAATGGACATTAAAAATAAAAAGAAATAAGAGTTTTAAAGATACATGTACATTCATATTCATAACTAGAAAATAAAGTGGTTTAGAACTTACTACTCATGTATTGTATTGACAAAGAGATCAATGGTGCGATAATTAATACAAATACCAATTAGGACCATGAAGATCCAGATGTTAGTTGTGTTCTACCAATTGTTTCTCCAAAACAAGTCTTTCAAGCAGTAGAAACATTGAATAACTACTTGGTATAAAATAAAACACATATACCAAATGTGGTGTCTGCATTGCAAAAAGCGAAGAATGGGGTTCAATTCAGTTTAGGTGCAAAGGAAAAATAAGCTACTTTGGAAGCATTTTTTTGAGAAAAATTGAAGTTTTTAGGTAAAAAATAGGTCCTATGCATTTTGAAATCTGATGTACTACTATTTTATGTACTTTAATCAATTTTTAATTTATATATGATGGTCCCTGAGGCATTAAGTGAAATTATTATTTCAATATGACAAAATTCACCCCTTGTTATCTCACCAGTTAATGACTTTATTCCACAAAAGCGATCCTTCAAGCTGGAAGCATTTTGGCTTAGTGACCCTATGTGTGATGAAGTTCTTACTGTTGCTTTGAGCGAGTCTCAAACTGGTCCACCGTGTTCTGTCCTTTTGAAAAAACTCTCTTTGTGCTCTGACAAGCTTAGCAAATGGAGTAGACATCATTTTGGAAATAATAAAAAAAATATTGTTGAGCTTAAAAATGTTCTCTTTTCCCTTCAGAATTGTCCCTCTGGCTTGAGTGATCAAAACGAGATTAATAAAGTCTCAGCCCATATTGACAAGATCTTGGAAAATGAAGAAATTTATTGGGCCTCTAGATCTAGGATTAACTGGTTGAAGTGGAGAGAAAAGAACACTAAGTTTTTCATGCTACCACTGCTCAAAGAAGATGCAGGAACGAAATTCTTAGGCTGCAAAAGCTTGATGGTAGTTGGACCAATAACATTATTGAAATCAAAGAATTGGTCCAATCCCATTTCAAATCCTTATTTTCTTTTGTTGGTTCTCGTAACTTTGATCCTATTTTAGCTCATATCAACCCTATTGTTTCAGATGTTATTAACCAAGATCTTCTTAGGCCCCCAACAATGGAAGAGGTTAAGCTTGTTGTCTGGAGTCTTGGTGGATCCAAATCCCAGGCCTGATGGCCTCCCAGGTATGTTTTACCATCGCTATTGGAATTTATTGCAAGATGATAACTTTAAAGCTGTTTGTAGCTTCATGAATGGAGATCTTAGGCTTAAAAACTTTAACGAAACTTTGATCTCCCTTGTCCCCAAGGTTACCTCCCTTACTTCTCTTTCAAACTTCAGGCTTATAAGTTGTTCTAACTTCGGTTATAAGATCTTTTCAAAGCTGTTTGTGCTTAGGTTGAAGCCTTACATGAATGATCTTTATCTCCCCTAATCAAAGCGCTTTTATTAAAGGCGGACTCATCCAAGATAATATTATTATTGCCCAAAAAGTGTCTTACTTTTTTAAAAAAGCTAGAAAATCTTCTTCTAGGCACTTTGCTGCTATTAAAATGGACATGAATAAAGCTTTGACCAAGTTGAATGGGACTTTCTGGAATGCCTTTTGCTTAAGCTTGGTTTTCATACTAATTGGACCCGACTTATTATGGAGTGTGTTAGATCAGTCTCCTATAGTATTTTCCTCAATGGTGAACCCCTCCTCCCTTTTCACCCCGAGTGTGGTATTAGGCAAGGTGATCTATTGTCACCTTTTTTATTTGCTATTCTCACTGAGGCTCTTTCAGGGCTTATTAATCACTATATTAACGTGGGGCTCCTTAAAGAAATTAAACTTTCTCGGACTTGCCCCCCTTAACCCATCTCATTTTTGTGGATGACTCAATTTTTTTTTTGTTAATATATGCAATCGAGAAGCTTTTGCATTTAAAGAAGCTATCTATCTCTACTGTTTTGCTCCTGGCCAAAGTGTTAATCTTAATAAATCTTCAGTCGGCTTTAGTAATGGTACCCCTTCCTGCCACTAGAGACAACTTTTGTGCGCTTCTTAGGATACCTTGCTCTAATAATCTTGGAAACTACCTTGGTATTCCTATTCACTATGGTGAATCCAAAACCCAACCTTTTTAGTGGATATATGAGAAAATTCAATCTAAAACTAAAGGTTGGAAACAACGTCTCCTATTAGAGGGTGGCAAAGAAATCTTGATTAAGTCCATTCTTCAGGCTATCCCTCAGTATGCCATGTCTGTTTTTAAGTTTCCCAAATCTTTCAATAAAAATTGTGTGCTTTAATTGCTAGGTTTTGGTGGGGCTCTAATGGTAAAAACCGCATTCATTAGGCTAATTGGGATACTATCGTAAAAGGTAGATTCTTTGGTGGACTTAGGTTTAGAGATTTTGAAGTTATGAATCTCGCGCTTATCGCTAGTCAAGCTTGGAGATTTATCCAATCCCCTAACTCCTTAGCTGCCACTGTCCTCAAAAGTATCTACCACCCATCCATTGATTTTTGGCATGCTAAGAAACCGACTCGATCTTTCTGGTGTTGGGCTAGCCTTATTGCAGGTAGGGATCTCATTAAAAAGTGTTGCACTTGGAGAATTGGTAATGGGTCTAGTATTAATATCTGGTAGGATACTTGGGTTAATGAATACACTATTCTTACCAAGCCTCCTGACTGCTCTCTTGAGTCCATTAGTGACCTTATTTACCCAGCAGACAATTGCTGAAATTCCCCTCTCATTTTCTCCACCTTTACATCTGATATTGCATGTAAAATCTTAAGTATCCCTCTTCCTCACCTCCCTACTAAGGATAGAATTGTCTGGCCATTCACCAAAAGTGGCTCCTTTATGGTCAAAAGTGCTTATCATAGTGCTTATAAGATCCTCTTAAAACCCACTCCTTCTCAAGCCAATTCTTCTTTCACCTTCCTACTTCCCTTTGGTAAAGGATTTGGAATTGCAAAGTGCCTACTAAAATAAAAGGCTTCTTATGGAAAGCTTGTCTTAATGTTTTACCAACTAATGACAACCTTTTTCGCAGGAAATGTGATAATTCTCCTATTTGTAGCATTTGTCTTTCACTCCCTGAAACTGTGGAGCATAATGTCTATGGAGTCAAGCTATTTGGTTTGGTTGTCCTCTTAATGTTTCAGCTAACAAATTTCTATGCGGCAGGTTTGATTGTTGGCTTGCTGAAATCTTTTCATCTTGCGATAAAGTTGGGTATAAAGTAGGTGAATGTGATGCTACCATTGCCTTTCTTTGTTGGAATTTGTGGAAAGGAAAAAACAAATTCAAGTTTGAGGGTTATACTTCGAATCCGCAGTCCACCATTTTAGTCTCTCTTTCGCAAACCTATGAGGACTACACTGCTGTTTCAAATGCACTCTCTCATCCACAAGTGCAAAGCCCTGGTGATAGAGCTAGTATCCCTATTTGGGTTCCTCCTCAACCGAATTCCTTCTCCTTTTGTTATGATGCATTCGTGGACTGTGGAGCTCTTATTGGAGGCATTGGGAAGCGAATCCTTTGCCAGTCTTCAGTCCAAGCTGAAACATTAGCACTTGTTGAAGCAGGACGGTTAGCTGCTACCTTGGAATTTTCTTACTTCACTACTGAGTCTGACTGCTTGGAAGTAGTTAATGCTTGTACTAACCCATCTCTTGCCTACTGGAGGATTGATAACATTGTGTCTACCTTGATTATTTTATTACCTCCATCACATTTTTGTAATATTAAGTTTATCGGTAGATCAACAAACTCTGCAGCAAATTGGCTTGCCATTAAAGCCAGGTCTTGTTTACTACCTCTAGATTGGGTTTCCATTACCCCGGAGGAGCTCTTGAACTTGCTTTGTAATGATGTTTTGAACATTGATGGAGGTTAATGATATTTCGAATCCTTTATCTGACCAAAAAAAAAACAAAGGCCCAAGTTGGCACCAGAGTTTTTTATTATCTAAGTGATGTTATTACTTCTCATTGGTAGTTAGGGATGGTAGTTGATCGGATATCTGTTAAATTTGAGGTATCCAAAATCGAATCTGATTAACAAACCTTTTACCAAAATCACATCGAATATCCGGATTTCAAAATTGCTTACCAAAACCGATTTCTAAAAATATTCGAATATCCGTCAGATATCCAAGTCCGCAAATTAAATAGTAAAATAAAAAATATAAATAATTATATGTCTAGTCCCAAAACCATGTAAAATTTTACAAAGTATAAAAATTCAGATTAACTAGTAAAACAAACTAAAATAATATAAATAATTGTTTATTTAGTCCCAAAATCGTATGTAGTCACAAAGTCAGATAAATCTGACCTAAAAGCAAACCATATTGAGATTTTTAATTTTTTATTTCCTTAACTAAACATCGTGCATTAGAACAAAAAATTAGAAGAAGGATTCAACAATTAGAAAGATTTCACAAGTAAAATACAAAGAAAAAGAAAGAAATAATCATCTGAAGAACATCTCATGCACCATTGTTTTAGTTCACAAAAACCGTTGCATATCTCATCTTTGAACTCCAGCAACAAATAAGCAACAAAAATAGTTTATGCTTGTTATACTAGTGGATGAAGTCCGCCCTTCGACGGAGAAGATGAAATGGGGAAGGTGATGCTCCGTTGTTTTGGGCAACAAGAACTGAAGGAAATAACTTTTTTTCATTTTCAGATCTACATATAAGCAGATCTATAGTTTGTTTTGCTATAATGTTTACAATTATTTGAAGAAGGTGAAGTTTCAGATGCCAAAGCGAAGAAGCTTATTTTGATACTGTAGGTCAGACTCGTCGATAAGCTAAGGCTACGACATGGTCGAGTGAATTTATAAATGAGCAACTATTAGTTGCAATACCTTTGGGCCCTGCAGTGGTAGAACCTAGTGAACCGGGTGTAGTGAGGTGAAGGACTTCGGCCTCTTTTAAGCAGAAAACATTGTTGACGGTTATCCAGATTTCCTTCCTTGAGACCATTGCCCGGGGTGGATGGGTGGGGTGAATTAGGCTTGTCAGGCAAATCTACTACTTTAAAAATTTACTTGATTTTAAACAAAACAGATTAATGAAAGATACAGCTATGAGGGTTCTTTACGGTATTTTATCAAACACCTTGGAGGGAAAACAAGAAATGATGAACAAAATGTGATATGAACTTTAATAATCTTCTTTAGAGAAAGATATCAAACATATAGTATGCAATCAATAAGCAAGATATCAAACATGTAGTATGCAATCAATAAGCAAAAAGCTAAATGACTGGAAAGATAAAGAGAGTAGAGTCAAGAAAGATCAAACGCAAGGATTTTTGAGTGGTTCGAACTTCCGAAGACCTAGTCTACCACCTAAGGTCTTCCTTCCCTTAGGATTTTCTTAAACTCCACTAGGTTGCTTCTTCGAATGTTGGTGAAGCAAAAAACCAACTACAAGACTCTTGAATCTCCAAGAGTAATACACAAGTGTCTTCAAATGTAAGTGACACTCAAACCTACTTTATTCTCTTCCTTTGAATCCACAAAGGATATACAACACTCTTCTTACTTCTAAGATTCTCTCAATCAAAGTACAAGAGTATATAATATCAAATATGTGTGAAAAAAGATGAAAGAAGAAAGTAACTCATAAATGAGTTGGATAATACAAATGAAGATCTTGATTGCTCAAATAATTGAAAGTGTATGCTCAAGATTTTGTGTAGAAAGCTTGGACTTCAAAACTTGATTGTTGGAAGAGGTATTTTACAAATGGGGTGAGGGTTTTGTTTTTATAGAAGAGCTTCAATGGATAAATAACGGCTTTAATTTTTAAAACTTAGCACTATCCGATCAAGGGGTCTGGTTGAGGGTCTCAACCGGGTCCCTCGTCTGAATCATCACTGGACATCATCTGGTCGAGGCTATTCGGTCGAGTGCCTCATCCGGATGCCTCGTCCGGACCATGCCAAGCATCATTCTGTAATTCAGCCAGATGAGAAGGTCTGGTTGAGTGCCTCAATCGGATCCCTCGTCCGGATCATTTTTAGAACTTTTGTTGCTTTTGCAGTGTGATTCATGACGACATTTTAAAAAGAACTTTTGAACAGAAATACATTTTTTACTCAAAGAGAAAACTTTTTGAAAATCTTTTAGAGTTAGGAGAAAATGAATTTTGAAAAGAATTACTACCTTGAGCATAACACAATACAAATCTTAGGCATCTACAAGTAAAGAGCCAGTACCCCATATGATGCCATTTTTCCTTCCTTATGACTCCCTTATCAAAAATATCTACATTTTCCATATGGTGAGGGCTTCATGAATAATCCTTGATTAAAACTTGAGCTTTGTTGTTCATTCAGTGAGCCTTGAACTTCATCATAAAAATCTTGTTTGAATCTCCACAAACTTGACTGATCTTTTAAGCAAGTTACTTAGATAGTGCAGGATTAGTCAATAAGAAGGATTTTATTGTCATCAAAATATAGGGTGAAGGTTTTTAGGCTAATAGATACTCATCCATTAGATCTAGTCAATTATATTGCTGGGAAGGAACTCACAAGCAACAAGACCATTTTGACCCTTTGGGAAAAAGAGAAAGAAAAAGTAGATGCTCAAGGATACCAAGAATGAAAGAGAGAGAGATCGAGAGAAATTGAAAATGACATATGGTTGGTGGCTTGTAAGACTAATTCCAACAGTCTCCCTGTTTTTTTTTTTTTTCTCTATTTCAGGGAGTTTAGAATTGCTTCTTTATTTTTAGGGGCTCTCTATTTCAGTTTCACTCTAGCAGCCTCCCTACTTTTAATCTCTCCTTATTTCAAGGACTTCATATTTCAGCTTTACTCCAACAACTTCTCTATTTTAAGGACTCCCTATTTCTTTTTACTCCAATATATCTCTATTTTGGATCAAACACACCATTTTAATTTTTTTATATACGTTATTTATTTTTAATGATGATATACTATTTTAATTATTAATAATTATTTTATATTATAGTTTATAATAAATACTTTTTTTTTCCATTGTCCATATATTTATTTTTTCATTTTCATTAAAAAAAAATTTAATAACTTTATATTACATCCATCGTTCCTTTCTTTCTTATATTTTCAATAGTAGTTTTTTGTTTTATCGGTCATTTTTTGTTGTCATTTTTTTTTATGTATTATCTTGTACATGGTAGATTTTTTGATTGAAGAAAAAAACTTTATATTCCATCAACTTTATGTACCATCACCATTTGTTGTCATTTTTTTTTTTTTTTTTGCATTGTCTTGTCTGTGGAAATTTTTTTGGTTCAACTTTTGGTTGAACTTTAACTTTATGTACCATCACCATTTGTTGTCATTTTCTTTTTATGCATTGTCTTCTCCATGGAAAATTTTATGGTTCAACTTTTGGTTGAACTTAACTTTATGTTCTATCAACTTTACAATTCTATCACTTTTGTGTACTATCACATTTTGTTGGTTTTTGAAGGTTGGTGTGATTTTTAGGTTATAAATTGTCATGCATGAAGCTCATAAAATGCCACAACAAATCCTCTAAAATTTGCTAGCTTTTTCCCTTGTTTAGCAATATTATAATGCATCGAATCCAACCCCACGCTACAGGTCAAGTTCGAACCCGTCACACGGACAAAGTCTCCTCTCCACTGTGGACAAACTGGTTACCTACAATAAACACATACAAGTCCCGATCCACTAGCAAACATCTCATACAACCCAAACTTCCATATTCACAATAGCCCACCAACTTTCCAAGACTAACCAAGTCTTGGTACCACAAAAATTTACATCATATACAAGCATGCAAGACAATTCTAACTTTAATCATAAGTAGTAAGACACAATGATAAACCAAGTTCAACCTTCTAACTATCAACCACACAAGCATGCAATAAGAGAAAATAAAACTAGAATCAATTATTACATTCCATCTACTTTACTATTATTCATACAAGATTACAACTTGTTACATCCACCAAATATATACGAGACCACATGGTCTCAAAAGAACACCAATCAACATCTTCACTCAAGGTGCACATTATAGCCAACCTTAACACACAAGAAAGTTACAGAAGTTGTTCAACTGACACTTCTTCTTCTTCTACTACTACTACTAGTTGGGGATTCACCTCAGCTTATCCTGAAACATGTTAAATGAGGAGTGAGCAACAATGTTGCCTAGCGAGGGAGATGATGCAGCATACCAGGGTGTGCAATATGATATGCAACAAGATAACACATATTCAATACCAAATAACATAACTAGCTAGACAGGTAATTTAACCATACATAAAAAGAATAGTGTTCAACTTGTCTTCAATCACGAGCCACGAGCCAAGATCTTCAAGCAAGTGCCGGCAAAACCCTTATTCTACCAAAAATGGGGTACTCCTACGACCCATATTTCCCGAGATAGGTCTGTATGCCCTAACGAGGTGAACCACGCCTTTGGGGTAGGGGAGTATGCCTCAGCGAGACAGGACTGGGAAACCATGGTAGCCGAGGGAGCACGGCAAGCCCGATGCCACCCGTGTTACTCGACACTACTATACTCGAAAAGGTTGCACAACCCCGAAACGAGTTCACGAGAACCAAGATCATCAAATAACGCATAAGAGGGACGACAAAGTAGGCCGCTCTTGCAATTACCCACAATATATGCAAAGTAACGATATAGACATAAAGGGAACAAATGACATTATTCTCCACAAACTCCTCAATTTGCTCAATTATATCATAGACAAGCATATAAACATACATCAACACCTCTATAAGCACCTACAAGCACTAAGGTAATCATTTATCACATTTCCCCTTACTTTAACTAAGCCATTCATCTCCTATATGAAATTCAAGGTTCCAAAACTACCATCCAATCATTTTACACTCCTAAAGAAGCCAAAAGACACCTACCAAGGCCCTGAAAACCCGATTTGGAGGCAAAAGCTCGGGTAGACCCCATGTGGGTTTTAACTACACCTACCCTATCCGGACCCCAATTTAATGCAATGAAAGTACCAAAAGTGCTTCCATGCCCCAAGGATACCTAATCCAAAGTCCAAACGTGCCCGGATTACGTTATGTGAAAAACCCCCTATTTAAAGTTGGCCAATTTTGCATTTTAACTCATTTTCGGGCAATTCAACTTTGTGTGAGCTTCTAACTAGCTTCATTAATGTCTAAAGCACCTAAAGGAAGCCTCAATTCATTCTAAATAGTAACCTATGATAAAACCCTAAAATCTCGTCACTATTCATCATCTTTTTGGTGATACAAGCTTCTAGCCATGGAAGTTGTTATCAAGCTACTTAAACATGGTCTTTAGCTCACACTAAGCGTGCATATCACAATATATAAGCATATATATGGCCTTAAGCAACAAATCACAAAATTGAAAAACTTGACATAAACTTTAAATCAACAAAAATGTTAATTCCCTCACAATTAGTTGATATAAGCAAGTTGTAGAAGCTCCTAGATGCCTCAAACTCCTCTTAGACCAAGCCAATAGATCAATTTCATGCACAAGAGTTGAAGAAATCTCTCCTCTTTGCTCTTAAGGGCTGTTGGGTTTGGGGGGCTTTTTGGGGTTTTATTTTTTTGTTTTTGACGAGCATAATACATATATGTGTGATATAATAAGTATATGTATGTGCATGTGTATTAAGCCTAAGTCAAAAGCTTTTAATTATTGGTCAAACTAAGTTAAAACTCCACTTAGATGACAATTAGCTAAAACTCATATTACACTTACGTAACACTATTCAAGCGATGCACAAAATATTTTTCAAATGCATGTTCCCGACCTCTAAAGTCTAAAACTACAAGTTTCCAATTCCTTTTATAAGTCATGTTGTTTAGGAAAAATATTAAATCAAACATTTAAGACAGTTAAATTTCTTATAAATAGTGCCCAATAGTAAAACAATTAAACAAGAAAAGAAATGCACATAAAATGCTCTTGCGTCCACGCAATTCTTACATGATTTGACAAATAGCTCTTGGTATTTCTCCCTTATATGATCTTCCCGCTCCCAAGTGGCATCCTCAACTCCGTGATGATCCCAAAGAACTTTCACCATAGGAATACTCTTAGTTCTGAGTTCTTGAATCTTTCTATCAACCACTCGAAGAGGTTTCTCAATATATGACAATGACTCATCGATTTTCAACGGCTTTGTTTCCAGAATGTGCAAAGGATCTCGATTATACTTCCTCAATAACGACACATGGAACACATCATGAATTTTGCCCAAACTCGGAGGTAATGCCAATCTATAAGCCAAATCACCAACTTTCTCAATAATTTCAAATGGCACCACATATCTAGGACTAAGTTTACCTCATTTTTCACATCGAATCAAACCCTTACATGGAGAGACTTTCAAGAACACATGATCACCCATTGTAAACACTAAGTCACGTCAGCGTCTATTAGTATAACTTTTCTGGCGACTCTGTGCAGTAAGCATTCTTTTCTTTATAAGTTTCACATTATCAACCATTTTAATCATCTCAGGTAGAATGGCTAGATCAACAGCCTTCATGTCTCCTACCTCATCCCAATACAGTGGAGATCTACATTTCTGCCCGTAAAGTGCCTCGTAGGGTGCCATACCAATGGTAGCCTGGTAACTGTTATTATAGGCAAACTCTGCGAGAGACAAATACCATTCCCAACTCTTTCCAAAGTCTAAAATGCAGGCTCGCAACATGTCTTCCAGTATCCTGATAGTTATCTCAGATTGACCATCTATCTGCAGATGATACGCCGTGCTAAAGTTCAAATCGGTCCCCAAAGCCTTCTGTAGTTTCTGCCAGAACTGTGATGTAAACCTGGGATCTCTATCTGACACTATATGAGTTAGAACCCAGTGCAGTTTCACAAAGTTTTCAACATATAACTCAGCTAATTTATCAAGAGAGTTTGTCTTCTTTGTAGCAATAAAATGTGAGGTTTTTGTCAACCTATCAGCCACAACCCACACTGAATTATTACCTCGCGGTGATCTCGGTAAATCAGATACAAAGTCCATAGTAACCTGGTCCTATTTGTACACCGGAATCTCCAAAGGTTGCAACAATCCCGTAGGCCTCTAATGCTCAGCCTTAACCTTCTGGCAAGTCAAACATTTAGCCACATACTCAACTATCTCCCTTTTACATATTATTCCACCAGAAGTTTTGCTTTAAGTCTTTGTACATCTTGGTGCTACCAGGGTGGATAGTGTATTTAGTGCCATGAGTCTCAGCAAGAATTTCATCCTTTACAACTGTACCATTAGGAATACAAATTCTATTCTTATACTCTAGTAATCTATCATCATGCAGCTTGAATCTTCAACAACTGAGGATCTGACTGTTGTGCTTCCCTGATTCTAGACAAACAATAAAGACTGGATTTGTAAACTAGCAAATTGGATACCTGTTCTAGAAGCCTTCAGTTTCCACAAACACAACTCCTCTACAATTTCCCAGCCCTTTATCATCAAACTGGCCACAATAGCTTTTCGGCTCAATGTATCTACAACAGTATTAGCTTTTCCTAGCAAATAGCTAATGGTACAATTATAATCATTTAATAACTCTAACCAACGCCTTTGCCTCATATGAAAATCCTTTTGAGAAAATAGATATTTTAAACTCTTATGATTAGTAAATATTCCAAATTGATTACCCTACAAGTAATGACGCAATTTCTTCAAAGCAAATACAATAGCAGCAAGTTCAAGATCATGAGTAGGGTAATTAAGTTCATATGGCTTCAATTTCCTCGAGGCATAAGCTATCACCTTACCATTTTGCATAAGAACACAGCCCAAACCTTTTTTCGAAGCATCATTATAGATCACCAAATTATCAGTCCCCTCAGCCAATGCAAGGATAGGAGCAGTGGTAAGTCTCTTATTCAATTCCTGAAAACTGGCTTCGCATTTGGCATCCCAGTTAAACACAATTTTCTTCTGTGTTAAGGAAGTTAATGGTTCATCAATTTTAGAAAAGTCCTTAACAAACCGCCTATAGTAACTAGTCAACCCTAAGAAACTACGGACCTCCATAACAGTTTCGGGCCTTTTCCACGACATCACTACCTCAATTTTCGCAGGATCAACATATATTCCTTCCTGTGAAATGATATGGCCTAGAAAGGCCACCTGTTTCAACCAGAATTCGCACTTGCTAAATTTAGCAAATAACTTATGTTCCTGCAATGTTCGCAGCACAATTCTCAAGTGTTCTTCATACTCTGCCTCTAATTTAGAATATACCAATATATCATCAATAAAGATCATAACAAATTGGTCAAGGTCTAAACACCCTGTGCATCAAATCCATAAAGGCGGCTGGAACATTCGTCAACCCAAATGGTAGCACAACAAATTCATAGTGGTCGTACCTAGTTCTGAAAGCAGTCTTGGGCACATCTTCTTTTCGAATTCTCAGCTGATAATAACCTTGTCTCAAATCAAACTTAGAATACACAACAACACCCTGCAACTAATCAAACAGTTCCTCAATCAAGGGTAAAGGATATTTATTTTTCACAGTCACCTGATTAAGACCCTGATAATCAATGCACAACTGCAAAGTACCATATTCTTCTTTATAAACAACACAGGAGCACCCCAAGGTGAAGAACTAGGCTGAATAAAACCTTTTTCAAGTAAACCCTATAGCTGAATTTTCAACTCCTGTAACTCAGAGAGAGTTATTCTTTATGGGGTTCTAGAAATAGGATTAGTTCTTGGTAACAAATTAATCACAAACTTTATTTCTTGGTCAGGTGGTAACCCAGGTAACTCTTCAGGAAAAACCCCCGGGATGTCTTTTACAATAGGTGCCTCATTCAGTTTTAGTTTATCCCTAAGTTGATTAATTAAGTAAGCTAGATATGCATCACAACCTTTACCCAACATTTTTGTGGCTTTAATAGAAGAAATAATACGAGTCCCAATACCTTTTCGACTCCCAACAATTTTAATAACAGGTTGCTCAGGTATTTCTAAAGTTAATATTTTCCTCCTACAATCCAGATAAGCGTAATACCGCCCCAACCAGTCCATCCCCAAAATAACCTCAAAGTCTCGGAATGTCATGATAATCAAATCAATAGGATACATGTGCACTTCAATACAAATATCACAATCTTTACACACAGACTCTGTAACAAATTTGGTACCCATAGGATTACCTACTTCAATTATATACGACAGTTTATCAACTTTTAAAGTAGTAGTTTGTGCACACATAGGAGTGATAAATGAATGTATAGCCCCGGTGTCAATCAAAACTATTACTGGCTGACTATTAATAATAAAAGTACCTTCTCCTACCACCGTCGTGTCTGTGAGCTCCTCCTGATCTAGTGCAAATACCCGTGCCTGGCCTCGTGGAATTGGGGCTGCACCTAAAGCTCTAGTCTGAGCACTCTGGCCGGAAGTTTGTCCTTGTCCCTGCTTGTACCTGGTGCAATCTTTAATCCTGTGTTGGTCGCTCCTACAACCAATGCATCGGCCTAATTTCCTCCAACACTCCGCCTCTGTGTGGCCCTTGCGATTATAGTGACTACACTGCTGGTTTTTTATTGCAGCAGTGCCTCCCGTAGAAGCCCTATAGGTAGACGTAGTGGAGCTACCTTGCTGAGATCTATTGGTCACTGGTCGGGTCTGACTTTGAACTGGTCTTGTTTGAGACTGTGTCTGAACTGGCCCTGGGTAGCTCTGAGTCTGCCTCGGCGGCTGAACCGGTACAGTCTGCTGAAATTGTCTCTGATAGCTCTGACTCTGGGACTGATACTGCCGTTTACTTGACTGACTAGACTAGGCCAACACATCTGCTTTGCGTTTCTCATACCTTGATGCAGCCTTAACTGCTGCAGCATAATTAGGATAATCCTGCGAAGACAAATTAAGCGAAATATCAATTCTCAGACCTTTGATGAATCTCTGAATTTTCATGTCCTCAGGCTACACTAAAGCTGGCACGTAGCGAGAAAGTCTAGTGAAAACAGCCTCATACTAATCCATAGTCATGTTTCCCTGCCTCAGAGCTATGAACTCTTCTTGATGTCTCTCATAAGCTACCACAGATACATACTTATCTCGAAATTCCCAAAAAAAGTCGGCCCACGATTGTTGTACTCTCTCGGCCTCCTATTTTTCTCTAATAGTATGCCACCATTCCTCGACATCACCCTCCAATAAAAATGCAACATAAGTGATTTTCTTTTCATTATTGCACTCGAGTATCGCATCAACTTTCTCAAACTTACCCAGCCATATTTCTTCTTTCATGTCATCTGGCTCTCCATAGAAACTATACGCCCCGTGGTATAAGAACTTGTCATACAAATTACACCCAACAGTACCGCTACCCTCGACTCTAGCAGCCTGATTACCTCTATCAGTTCCTAGCTAACCCTGTTATGTCATAAACAGTGCAATAGTGTTCATAGCATTGGCCATTGTGGCCATAATCTGTATGTTGCTCGGTTCTTGTCCCTACAGTACATTCCCTGCTACTCCGGCCTCTTGCCTAGGTATATCCTGCCTAGGAGCCTCCTCCGGTTCCCTTCTCGATCTTCCCCTTCTCCTCATCTCAATGCTAGAATAATGCAGTGTTATAATAGGCAAATAGATAACACAAAGATAACATATACATGTTTCAAAACACCTTATGCACATAAGACAACATATAAAACACTTAACAAGCATTAAACACCAAACTTTTCATATTCATATCATATCATGCATTAGACACTCCTTTTACATGCTAGCATGTTCCTTGCTCAAACAATTGTTCACCTAACCAATTAGACAATCACATAGTCACGTAATTCAACTTTCACATATGGACCTCTACCCACATGCCGAGGAAATTAACCCGGCTTCATGCATTCAAATAGCTCTGATACCACCTAAATGTAACGCCCCGAACCCAACCCCACGTTACAAGTCAAGTCCGGACCCGTCACACGGACATAGTCTTCTCTGCACTTGGACAAACTGGTTACCTGCAATAAACACATACAAGTCCCGAGCCACTAGCAAACATCTCATACAACCCAAACTTCCATATTCACAATAGCCCACCAACTTTCCAAGACTAACCAAGTCTCGGTACCACAAAAATTTACATCATATACAAGCATGCAAGACAATTCTAACTTTAATCATAAGTAGTAAGACACAATGATAAACCAAGTTCAACCTTCTAACTATCAACCACACAAACATGCAATAAGAGAAAATAAAACTAGACTCAATTATTACATGCCATCTACTTTACTATTATTCATACAAGATTACAACTTGTTATATCCACCAAATATATACAAGACCACATGGTCTCAAAAGAACACCAATCAACATCTTCACTCAAGTTGCACATTATAGCCAACCTTAATACACAAGAAAGTTACGGAAGTTGTTCAACTGGCACTTCTTCCTCTTCTACTACCGCTACTAGCTGGGGATTCACCTCAGCTTTTCCTGAAACATGTTAAATGACGAGTGAGCAACAATGTTGCCCAGCGAGGGATGTGATGCAGCATACTGGGGCGTGTAATTTGATATGCAACAAGATAACACATATTCAATACCAAATAACATAACTAGCTAGACAAGTAATTTAACCACACATAAAAAGGATACAGTTCAACTTATCTTCAATCACGAGCCACGAGCCAAGATCTTCAAGCAAATGCCGGTAAAACCCTTATTCCTCCAAAAATGGGGTACTTCGGATGTACCCCGATCCTACGACCCATATCTCCCGAGGTAGGTCTGTATGCCCCAAGGAGGTGAACCACGCCTCTGGGGTAGGGGAGTATGCCTCAGTGAGAAAGGGACTGGGAAACCATGGTAGCCGAGGGAGCATGACAAGCCCAATGCCACCCGTGTTACTCGACACTACCATGCTCGAAAAGGTTGCGCAACCCCGAAACGAGTCTCCGAGAACCAAGATCATCAAACAACACATAAGAGGGATGACAAAGTAGGCTGCCCTCACAATTAACCACAATATATACAAAGTAACGATATAGACATAAAGGGAACAAATGATATTATTCTCCACAAACTCTGCAATTTGCTCAATTATATCATAGACAAGCATATAAACACGCATCAACACCTCTATAAGCACCTACAAGCACTAAGGTAATCATTTATCACTTTTCCCCTTTCTTTAACTAAGTCATTCATCTCCTATATGAAATTCAAGGTTCCAAAACTACCATCCAATCATTCTACACTCCTAAAGAAGCCAAAAGACACCTACTAAGGCCTTGAAAACCCGATTTGGAGGCAAAAGCTCGGGTAGGCCCTGAGTGGGTTTTAACTACACCTACCCTATCCGGACCCCAATTTAATGCAAAGAAAGCACCAAAAGTGCTTCCATGCCCCAAGGATACCTAATCCAAAGTCCAAACATGTCTGGATTACGTTATGTGAAAAAACCCTTTTTTTGTTAATTCAGTGGGAGTTTTATTGATATCCAAAGGAAGTGGTACAAGTACAAGATTGTTGACAAACAGTATCAAAACAAGATCAAGGAAAGCAGAAGAGAATTAGTCCAAACAAGGACTGAAAGAACAAAAAGACAGGAAAACAAAGGAAAATCTCCTTAGTGGGTTCTTCGATTAGGGGGTCTTCCGTTAAACATTCCTTGAACTGCCCTAGTATAATCAAAGGAAGGTGTCGCCTTGGATGTAGATGCAGTGTTGGAAGAGATGCCAACAGCACGATTGGTAGAGATGGCTTTGCCAAAAGTATGAGTAGAAACCTTATCCTTAGAACCTTGAGATGGGTACGGAGTAACCGAAATGTGAGAAGTATGTTGTTGTACATGTGCCTACGTAGGGATGTTCACCTTTCGGACATTGGTTTTTTTGTGGAAAACACCTGTTCCAGCAGTTTTATTCTCTACAGTCTTGGACTTAGAAAAATTTTCCTGGGAATGTTAATCAATTTGATCACCATGATCTCCATGAGCTTCATCTGAGTTAAGTATATTAAATCTATTATTGCTAACCAGATGCTCTTTTTGACGTGAAGCACCGCGTCTCCTCCTATGCTTTTTATCTGCTTCATTCCATTCTAAATTGGTGCCTGAAGGTTTATCCTCAACCCGATTGTCTGGAGAATTAGGACAATTGGAAGTGTCATGACCTGCAACATTACAAAAAGTACATTTCTGTGGCTTCCAATCATATTCGATTAGGATCTCAGCCGCGTCCCCATTAGGGAGTTTGGCATATGTCCTATCTGGGAGATCCTTTAGGATATTCATTTCCACACATACTCTTGCATAACCAAGATGTGACCATGAAGCAGTTTTTGAATCCATCTGAAGAGGGAAGCCAATTGTGCTTGAAACGAAACTGAGACCATCATTGTTAAGTAAATCAAGTGGAACATTTCTCAATTTTAACCAGATTGGCACTCGTTCACAGTTGAGCTTGATGAGTTGGAGACCAATTTCCCAACGTCTAAGGAGAAGGGGATGATGGTAAATATGCCAAAGCTCTTGCATCACACTATCACAAAACTCTTGAGATTCAAATCGGAACACAAACAACCCAGACTCATTAGATTGAATCTCAACATGACCAAATTTCTTCCATTGAGTATCGACCATTCTCCTAATTAAGAAGAAAGGGGGAGGTTTGCCAATAAACTGACCAATAAGATAGGAATTCCAATGTTGAGCACCTGCATGAAAGACTCTTTCTGGAGGGATAGCAATGGTTCTCCCATCTTTGTTTTTAAAATTCCCAAAGAAGTTCAGCTTGAGTGAAACATTTAATTCACCCAGAAAGTGTTTTTGCCAGTTGTTTGTGACAAAATTAGGAATGTGATGTATAGGTTGATGTCCCAAAGTTGCTGAATTCTTAACACCATGGTTGTTAGCTTGCTGGACCGATGGAAATTGGTCGAAGAATGAAGTATTTGCAAGGATATTGTCTTGAAATTGATCAGAACCATGAGCTTCAGCAGGTTTAGAAATTCATTTTGTAAATTCGCAAAGAGGCCATTGCTGAAATGAGCTGGAAGATTTTGGCCAAAAGGATCACCAACAAGATGATCCACTTCACTAATGTCTAAAGCACCTAAATGAAGCCTCAATTCATTCTAAATAGAAAGCTATGACAAAACCCTAAAATCTCGTCACTATTCATCATCTTTTTGGTGATACGAGCTTCTAGCCATGGAAGTTGTTATCAAGCTACTCAAACATGGTCTTTAGCTCACAATAAGCATGTATATCACAATATATAGGCATATATATGGGCAAATTGGGCGAATTGGGCGAATTGGGTTTGGACTAACCACATCAAAGACAAATGCATTTGGACTCTCTCTATCCCCAAAGATTGCAGCTGGACTTGGGGAAAAATCTTGCACTCAGATGTTTGGCTAAAACCTTCATTACTCATTGTATTGGTAATGGTATCTCTACTTTTTTCTAGCATGATAACTGGCATTTTTCAGGAAATCTTCGTACTCTTTATGGGATAGACACCTTCTATCCATCTTTTGATGCTAGAGTTGCTGATATCATCTATAACAACAACTGGGTTTGGCCTCATCACCCTCCTCCATTGGCAAATCTCCACCCTGGTGCTATTTTAGCTCCTAATGATGATGATGATACTTTCAACTGGGCTCATGTTTTTAATGGGAAGTTCTCTTTCAAAAAGACTTGGGAAAACATTAGAGTTAAAAGGGATAAGATTCATTGGTTTAAACTTATTTGGTTTAACAATTGCATCCCTAAACATAGTTTTATCACTTGGCTTGCAATCTTGAATAAGTTGACAACTAAGTACAAACTTGTTTCTTAGGGCATTCAAGATAATTCTAATTGTGTTTTTTGCTTCATGGGATGTGAAACAAATGAGCACTTATTTTTTGAATGTTCCTTCACTCGGAGAATCTGGAGACAGGGATTGTCGGCACTTTCCATTGATTGCTCACTGTTCACTATTCCCAAAATTTTGGATACTTCTAGCTCTATTGATATTTGGAGTTATGATTCCAAAGTCCAGATTTTCAGAACTTTTCTCTGTGCTGCTGTTTATCATATTTGGATCGAGAGAAATAGACGTATTTTCAGAGAAGAAGCCTTTACTGAAGAACATATCTTTAAGTCTATCCAGAACGATGTCAACTCCAAAATCCTCACGAGCAAAAAATTCAAGAACACATCTATCAATCGTGATGTTTTGGAGCGATGGGGGCTACTGAATTACTTTAATTAGTAATTCATTTGCTTTCTTGTTTTTTGTTCTTTCTCTTTCATTGATTTTGTTTTTTGTCTTTTTTGGTTTTCCTTAGTTGTACTTGTACTTTGTTTTTTCTTTGAATAAAATTTTACTGAATTATCAAAAAAAAAAAAAAAAAACAACAATGCTAACTCCCTTACAATTAGTTGATGCAAGCAAGTTGTAGAAGCTCCTAGTTGCCTCAAACTCCTCCTAGACTAAGCCAAGAGACCAATTTCATGCACAAGAGTTGAAGAAATCTCTCCTATTTGCTCTTAAGGGCTGTCGGGTTTGGGGGCTTTTTGGGGTTTTATTTTTTTGTTTTTGATGAGCATAATGCATATATGTGTGATATAATAAGTATATGTATGTGCATGTGTATTAAGCCTAAGTCAAAAGCTTCTAATTATTGGTCAAACTAAGTTAAAACTCCACTTAGATGACAATTAGCTAAAACTCATGTTACACTTACATAACACTATTCAAACGATGCGCAAAACATTTTTCAAATGCATGTTCCCGGCCTCTAAAGTCTAATACTACAAGTTTCCAATTCTTTTTATAAGTCATGTTGTTTAGGAAAAATGTTAAATCGAGCATTTAAGGCAGTCAAATTTCTTATGAATAGCCAATCAACTTGGTAGACGACGTAGGAGACAAAATAGTACGAGTGGCGGTTCTATACCCGGTCATACTTACATATGAAAAGATAGACTACAAGGTCATGAAAAACTCTACCATGATTATTTTGCCAAAAATCCTGTTTATCCTTCCAATATTTGTCGAAGGAGGTTTCAAATGAACTGTTCATTGTTTTGCCGAATTCAATCTGCCACAGAAGCCTATGATCCATATTTTGCTCGAAAACAAAATTCTGCTAGACATTGGGGCTTGTCTTCTCTGCAAAAGGTCACAATTGCATTAAGGATGCTTGCATATGGAGCTGTTACAGACTCAGTGGATAAATATATCATAATAGGATAAAGTACAACCATCGAGACTTTGAGAAGATTCGTGAAGGCTATGGTAGAAATATTTTCTAATGAGTACTTGAGATCAACAAACGAGAATGATATTGTTAGATTGCTTGAAGTGGGAAATCGAAGAGGCTTCCCTGGAATGCTGGGGAATATTTATTGCATGCATTGGAAGTGGAGGAACTACCCAATTGCATGGAAAGGTATGTATAGTGGCCATGTTCGTGAACCAACAATAATTTTAGAAGCTATTGCTTCATATGATCTTTGGATATGGCATGCATTTTTTGGTTTACCTAGTTTTCTTAATGATATAAATGTATTGGAGTGGTCACCACTTTTTACTAAATTGGCTGAAGGACGAGCTCCTAAGGTCAATTATTCAATCAATGGACACATTTATACAATGTGGTATTATCTTGCAGATGGTATATATTTGTCTTGGTCAATATTTGTTAAAACTATACCAGCTCCACAAGGCAACAAGAGAAAGAATTTTGCTGCAGCTCAGGAGTCAGCAAGGAAAGATGTAGAACGTGCTTCGGAGTGCTTCAAGCTCGATTTGTTATTGTTCGTGGACCTGCACGATTTTGGGATGTTGAAACACTTATATATATCATGAGAGCGTGCATTATAATGCATAACATGATTATAGAAGATGAGAGAGAGGTTGGTAACTTAGATTTCAACTATGATGGCGACGGTGATAATTCAAATTCAACGGTCTCACGTGAACATACAACTGAACTTACAGATTTCATTCAAACTTATTATTGTATTCGTGATCGTGAGGCTCACGCTCAACTACAAGCAGATCTTGTAGAACATTTGTGGCAATTACATGGAAATGAATAAGATAATTTATAGTTCCATGTAAAAGATTAGAGTTCAATAATAAAATTTTTCATTCAACTATAAGTACATTCGACAAATAATAAAGTTCTTTAATATTAAACTACATATAATATAGATGACAAAGCAACTACATGGCTAATACAGCGAAAAAAGAAACTACATGGATAAAATCCATTATACCCAACCATTTTTTTGCATGATTTCTTCTTGATTATTTCTCCAATATTGAACTTGGATTTCAGACATGTTAGAGAGATTTTTTGGATGATTAGACATGTTAGAGAGATCTTTGTTCATAATTCTCTCTTCATACTCCCGGTCTAGTCTTTTCATCTTCTCTTCATGCATTTTGTGTTTGAACTGGATAAATTGTTGCATAGTGATGTGACTATATTTGTAGCACTCAAACCTTTGTATTTGTACTGCATTTGTATCTTAACTCTAGAATAAATGCAACACTTTGATACTTTCGATGCAATGTAGGAAAATACCGAAAAGTGAAGAATCAGAACCGAAACAATCCAAATTGCAAGTCAAGAAGTAAGAATGGGGAAGAACAGGAACCAGTGGAAGAATGAAGTTCATAGAGAAGAAATTTGGTTGGAACCAGCGCGAAATCAAACTCGGAACATTAACCTGGATGATCTTGAATAGTGTGACCTATGTCCCTTTTTGACGAATCATACCTGTTTTTCAGGTAGAAACGACCTTCTGAGCAAAATACAAGGCTATGCGGACGGCGTGATTTTAGCCAAATTCCAACGTTTGGAGGGTCAAAACAATGAAAAATGCCCGAAAATGCCTCGTTCATCGCTTCGGTCAAAGTCAAAATTCAAGAGCCAAAAAGTCAGCAAAAGGGCGCTCGAGCGCAACCTAATGCGCTTGAGCACCCCTTAGAGAAATTTCCACAATGTTTCAGAAGAAAATACGTGGCGCAAAATCAACGATAGAGCAGATGGGTGCTTGAGCGAGCCATACTGGAACTCGAGCGCATCTCGAGAACCTTCCGAAAAGCTGATGTGGCGAGTGGCGATTGGCTGAAGACCAAGCACACTCAAGCGCGCCAAACAAGTGCTCAAGCGCGCCTCTGAAAATTTGTCTATAAATAGCCCCCCTCCTCCGAATTTGTTAATTAATTTTGGAATCTTGTCAATATTTTTGGCACAATTTCGAGTTAATTCTAGTTAGTTTTTAGTTTAAATTAGTAGGATACGGGGGAAGTCCCACCAAAGTGGTTCTTATTTGGGAAAATTTTGCCCGAATAGCTACTTTAAGGAGGAAATCCGACCCTAGTAGTTTTTGTTCAGAGAAGTTCTGCCCGAATAACTTTTAATAGAAAAGCTCTTATTCGGAAGAACTTAGCCCAAGTAGCTCTTATTCGGGGAAAAATAAGTTCCGCCCGAATAGCTATTTTGTGTTGGACCTCTACTCAAATTTCAGGAATCAGAAATATGCGTTCATCAATATGGGGAAGCCTTTCTCGACTCTTTTTTATTTACATAACTCGTATTCATTTATGTCTGAGTAGATTGACATCTAGGGGAGAATATTGTAAATGTTAGTCTTTTAATATACGGTCTTGGATTCAGATTATACGCTTTAAATGCAATATATGACTTGTTTTAATTCAGTATTGTCTTTCATACGTAATGCTTTCCAGTAGATGATATGATTGCTTTACTATTAATATTGTCTTTCATAACGTAATGCTTTTAAGTTGATGTTATGATTGCTTTAGCGTGTCGTATCCATGCTTTATTAGTAAATCAAAAGCTTGACAACCTTAGATTCCATGAATTATAGGTAATGCTTTTAAGTAGACCATAGTTTCTAGACTAGTAAGGAGAAATTGATTACTTAGTCGAAACAAACCTTTTACACCAGGTTGCAAGGATAGTTTCATACTATGGTTGTACGCTCGTAGATGGCATAGCACCTACATCAGAGTTAGTAATCGGGATTTTAATAAGCTAAGTTAATTGACTAGGTTAAATGCTTGTAGCTTAACCCTTGCATAAATTCAGATAATCCTGACTACCGAGCCTAGATTAATTGCCTCATATACATATTCGACCCCTAGATCACTACCCATCGTATTCATATTTAGTTAATTTAATTTAATCAAATGCCTTCTGCAAACTATTACACTTCCACTTTAAACACTTTTGCACTTTACTTCACTAACTTGCTAACGCGCTTCCCTGTGGTACGATTCTGCACTCATAGCACACTACACTACAAAGATTCGTGCACTTGCGGGTATTTAAACTTGGTTTATTTTACACACTTTTTTTTTTTTTTTGTTAATTCAGTGGGATTTTATTGAAAGAAAAAGGAAAAAGTACATCAAAGTACAAGCTATATGACAACTGGTGTCATAAACAAGAAAAAAGAAGCGAGAAAATCAGATCGGTCGCAGACCGTAAGTTACAAAAGGAAAACATGAAAATGGGCAAATGAAACAACAACAACATCATTGAGTTTTACGATCAGGTGGTCTTCCATTGAAGAAGCCTTGGACTGCCCGAGTATAGTCGAAAGAGGAATTAACTTTTGAAGTTGAGGCAACGGAAGTTGAGGCAACGGAATTTTCCTTGCCAGAAGAACTGAAATTAGAAATGACTCTGCCTGCAGCAGTTGTGGAATTTTTGTCTTTAGAACCTTGTGGTGGGAACGGGGTGACCGACATTTTCTGAGCTTGGTTTCCAGAATTTTGAAGCTTAGGGATACTCACATTAGTCCCATTTGAAGGCTTGGCTAAATAAGTGACCTTTTTCATATGGGACTTCTGTTGTCCATGGTAAACTCCCGTACCTTGATGATTGCCAAGATTCCCAAAATTGGAATTGTTTTTCTGAGAACGATCAAGAGAAGGTTCATCATTATCCTCATCAATAACATTGAGAACATTAAATCTGTTCGCATTACCCTTATTCTCTTTGCGGGAAGCACGACGTCTCCTTCTCGATTTCTTACCAACATCAGTCCAATCCAAATTTGAACTAGTGACATTATTATTCACTTTCTCCTCAATAGAATTAGGACATGAGGATGTGTCATGTCCAACAACGTTGCAATGAGAACATTTGAGTGGAGTCCAATCATATTCAATCTCAATTTCAGCCAAACCTCCTTTAGGGAGCTCAACAAAAGTTCTGTCTGGAAGATCCTTTTGAATATTCATTTCAACACAAACTCTTGCATACCCGAGATAAGAACGGGAGGCCGTTTTCGAATCCATCTGAAGAGGGATACCAATTGTGCTTGAAACATAACTGAGACCATCTTTGGTAAGTAAATCAAGTGGGACATTTAGTAGTTTTAACCACATTGGGACCCTATCACAATTAATGTTAAGCAGTTGAAGGCCCATTTCCCAACGTCTAAGGAGAAGGGGATGGTGGTGGACATGCCATAGCTCTTGCATCACCCGATCACAGGAAGCTTGTGATTCAAATCGAAACACATAAAGCCCAAAGTCATTGGATTGAATGTCAACATGACCAAATTTATTCCATTGAGTGTCAACCATTCTTCTAATTAAGAAAAATGGGGGAGGCTTACCAATAAATTGACCAATAAGGCAGCAATTCCAGTGTTGAGCACCATCCTCGAAAACACTTTCTGGAGGCTTAGCAATTGTTCTCCCATCCCTAATTTCGAATTTGTCAAAGTAGTCCAGTTTGAGCGAATCGTTTAATTCACCCAGAAAGTGCTCCTTCCAATTGTTGGTGATAAGATTTGCGCCATTGGTACCATTTTGACTCCAGTCAGAGCGGAGGTTGGTTCCAAGTCCTTCTTGTGTAGAACCATGAGCTTCAACAGTTTTAGAAAAAGTTTGCTGCAGAGAAGGAAATTCATTTTGTAAATTAGCAAAAAGGCCATTGTTGAAGTGAGTTGGAAGGTTTTGGCCGAAAGGATCACCAACAAGATGATCCACTTTAGATGAATTTTGAATCTGATTTGCATTGAAAGCACCATCATCCATCTTAGGACCCACGAAATTATTAAAATTGGATGCCAACCCATTGTGCACGATGGAAGAGACTTGGATTTGGGGCTGCAAACAATTAGTAGGACCCATGGCAAAGGCATTAACATCAGGATTTTGCACTTTAGTTGAAAGAGAAATCGGTTCGTGATTGCCCACCAGCTCATTTGGCGAAAAAGGCACCGAATTGGTGGAATGCTCGATAGATTGAGTATTCACATTCACATGAGTCGGCATGAAATTATCTTCACGTGGAGGTGGGGCCGGCTGCTCAACAATTGGTAATTTGGAATTCACTTTGGATTCATCGTCCACATGGCCAAGATCCGAAGCATTCTTCACACAATCAGATAAGTGACTCCCGACATGGTGGCCCATGTGATTGCCCTGATCCGTGTGAAGACTTGGGGAATGAACCTGATTGTCCATAAGCTGACCAGCGTGACTTGCGACAATTGAATTGTCTGAAGGCTCAATAGTAGAGGCATGGTTGGCATCTCGAGTGGCTTGGACAAACCCATGTGCTTGCGGGCCCGTCCCATTAACATTGATAATATTTGAATTAGCAATGTCGGCTAAAGCAAGATTCTCAACGGAAATAGCTGGATCAGTTTGGCCATGGGTACCATGTGAATCCAAAATTGGCTGAAGTGGATGGTCAATAAGTGGGCCAGCCGCGTGATTTGTGGTAGACAAATTCTCATGCAGCACATGAGTTGCACCGAAAGTATCAGCGGCTACATTATTTGGCGTGCTTGAGGGGACCATGGGAATGTCAGAATTGGAGGCATCATTGAGTTCCGCGTGGGGACCAGCACCATGAACGCATATTTGACCAAGTTGGTCAGGACCATAATGCATCTCACGCGCCATAGCACTATTGCTCGAATTAACATTAATGCCATCATCGGACTTAGGAGAATGATTTCCAGATTGTTTAGATTCCGATGAGTGATCAACATTCTTCTCAGACGAATTAAGAGTATTGCAAATTGGAGGGATTCCCAGTCGAGGATCATTCGGATCAAGCCCCATTGCTCTAATGGAGTCACGAACACATTCTAATCTTGAACCTTTGAGAAATCGATCAAGGCTAGGAGCTGAACGAATTTCAGAATAGTCATCGATTTCATACTCATCGTCACTCATATCAATTCCTTCATCGTATTCAAAAAACGCAGCCTGCCTGGCTTGAATATCCTTAAAAGCTTGCTCAAGCTGTTGGCTTGAATTGAACGATTCTTCACCTTTGGCAGAAGAGGCGGATGAGGGCGAGTAATCTTCTTCGTCAACCTTCTCCATACTGCTACTAGACTTGGACTTAGCTTTTAATCGTTCACTTGAACGACGAGAGGAGGAAGAGGTGTTCTTACCTCTTCCCCCCATAGGGACGAAAATAAGATTTTTCTGGTCAAATTTATCGATTTTGGTGGTGACTGTGGTTGTTTTGGGTGGTTGAAGGGTGGTCAAAGGGTGGACAAGGACTGGTATGTAGAGAGAAGGCAGAGAGAAATTTTCTAGAGAGAGAAATACCCCTCTTTCTTATTTTACACACTTTTCACACGCCTACCGGGTTGCATCAAGTTTTTGCCATCGTTGCCAGGGACTCACGGTCTAGTTTAGCTATTAATTAAAGTATTATGTGAACTTGTTTTAAGTGTTGTAATTATTGCCTATATGTGTTTTATATTTGTTTTAAATTGTATAAATTTTTGTTTATATTGCATATAGTTTATAAAATTTGTATATTTTTGTATTATACTTGCACATAAATTATTTTTATTTTGCGTTGTTAAAATAGCTTGCACATATACCTAGCTTATTTTCGGTCTTTATTTAAAGTACTTAGTTATTTTTCGTATTTATTTTAAAGTACTTCGTTTACTTTATGTATTTAGTTAAAGTACTTAGTTTATTTTCTGTAGTTACTTATTGTAGCTATAGTATATTTTGCATGCACGGGTATCGTTCCTTGATACCAGAACTCGCCCTGTTTAATCCTGAGCCCCAGAAAAAACTCCGCGAAGGAGAGTCCAAGTCCCAATGGCGGAACAAGAAATAAATGTACAAAACCTTCAATCTCTTCCGGTAGCTCAACCTGTTAACCAACCCGTTAATCGACCCATTGACCCATAAATGACTCTTCGTCAACATTTCTCTCCGGACGATTACAATCCTGAATTTGCCATAGCCCCACCGACTCTTGGCAATGTTAACTTTGAGCTTAAGACAGGGACCATTTCAAATCTGCCTTCTTTTTACGGGAAGAGCAACGAAAGCCCTCACGCTCATATCATACAATTCTTGGAGGCATGTTCTATGTTTCACATCCCTAATATGAACCATGAGATTATTCAACTGCGTCTATTTCCATTTTCCTTAAAAGACAAGGCCAAACAGTGGCTAAATCATTTAGACGCAGGAGTTATTAGATCTTGGGAAGAACTTGTTCGAAAATTCTTACATAGGTTCTTCCCAATGGCTAGAACCACTACTCTGTGAACAGACATCTTGTCATTCGTTTAGTCGGACTTAGAGCATTTTCATGAAGCTTGGGAATGATTTATTGATCTTAGGAATCAGTGTCCTCACCATGGGTTTGCCTGTCACAAACTCTTGCATTATTTCTTTAAAGGTCTTAGACCTCAGCAGAAAATGATGGTAAATGCAATGAACAATAGGGGTTTCTATAACCTCACAATGGACGAAGCTTGGAGTAGAATAAAGAATATAGCTGAATACTCTCTTCAGAACACAGCTTCAGATAGAGAAACTAAGAGCACCCACAACCCCCAAAAGAGGGCAAATTCCCATTTGATTGATAAAGTAGATGCCCTAGCCTAGCAAGTAGAAAAATTCATGTCTCTAGGGTCTACTTATGCACAAGCACCTCAGATCACGAAAATTTGTGCCGTATGTTCTGCAGTAGATCATTATACTCTAGACTGTCCAATCAGTTCACAATTTCCTAAATTCATGCAAGAATAAGTCTATGCCACTCAAGGATATACAAGAAATTATGATCCATTTTCCAACACGTATAATCCTGGCTGGCGAGACAATCCCGCATTTTCATGGCAACAAAGGAATCAAGAGCTTCAGTTTCCTCAACCACAACAATATCAGAAACATTAAAGAAACTTTGTGCCTCGTTTCCCTCAGCAGCCATATCAAAGGCCTCAAAACTCTAACCCTCCCAATTTTTTCCAAGTCCAGAAAGAACTATTCCAAATACAACGGAATAATATCCCTGCTCTTCCTCCTACACAGTCATCATCTGATGACAAGTTTGACAAACTAGTGCAAATGTTCCAAGTTCAGCAACAACTCGGGCCGATGGCCCAAACTTTAAGTAAGAGAGACGAGGGTAAGTTTCCATCTCAGACTATGGTAAATCCATGAGGACAATGCAGTAATGTCCAAACTAAGACTGCCCAAGAACAGGCTAAGGCCGTGACTACCCTTGGGAGTGGGAAAGTGATAGACAACTAGGTTAGAGAAAGGGTTAGGGATATTCCCCAAGAAATTGAGGAATTAAAGGAACTTGAGATCTAGGTTGTAAAGAAACGATGTCAATGACTTCCGTAGGAATCAAAACCCAACGGTGGAGCCAATAGTTGAACCATCCTCTTAAGTACCTTTCCCTACAGCTCTGTCCCGTTCGAAACCGATTGATGATCCTAAGCAACCCAAGGTCTTAGAATACTTGAAAGACATTAAGATCAATTTGCCCTTAGTGGAGGTAATCCAACAAATCCCTGCCTATGCCAAATTTTTGAAGGATTTGTGTGTTAAGAAGAGACGGACCAATAATATTCCAAAAAGAGTATGCCTCACTAAAAAGGTTAGTAGTATCTGCACTAGAGGGATGCCTCAAAAGTGCAACGACCCAGGAGCTTTCACCATTCCATGTCTCATTAATGACCAACACATTGAAAGCGCCTTGTTAGACTTAGGGTCTAGTGTTAACCTTATTCCTCACACAGTTTACCAAAGTTTAAGTCTTGGAGTGTTAACACCGACAAAAGTAACCCTCCAACTGGCAGATAGATATGAGCGGAGACCTCAAGGTATTATAGAGGATGTCATCGTTAGAGTAGGAGAATTTATGTTCCCAGTGGATTTCATTGTGTTAAATATGGACCTAGGCCCTGATAACAAAAATACCACTTCCGTCTTATTAGGCAGACCATTCTTAACAACAGCTGATACTGTTATTTACTGTAGGACGGGAATGATAGAACTAACATTTGGGAACAAGAAAACAAAGTTAAGGGTTATTGATGCAGCCAACAAGTTAAACCAAGATGAGAAAGAAGAATGCTTCCATTTAGATACCATTGACTCATGCATAGATGAGTTTGCCCATTCAATCTTAACTCCTGATGAGGAGATAGCAGAGCTAGATCGACTCTTGTATGAATGCGACATTTCTCCTGAAATGGTCGCCTCTGCTTCCATTGTTACTGATCCAGAGGAGAACGATCAAGTAACAACTCCTTTCCCTGAAGCCTCAAATTGTCCCACAATTGAGTCTCCACCAGCGTTGGAACTCAAAACCTTGCCCCAACATCTTAAGTATATCTACTTAGGAGCTAATGACACCCTTCCGGTCATTATTGCCTCGGATTTGACTCCCGAGCACGAAGACAAACTTTTAGAGGCCCTGAGTATGCATAAACAGGCGATAGGTTGAACAATTTCTAACTTGAAATGAATAGATCCCTTTGTGTGTATGTATAAAATTCATCTCGAGGAAGGAGTGACTCCTTCTCAAGAATTTCAGAGAAGACTAAACCTAAAGATTGGTGATGTCGTCCACAAAGAGATCATCAAGTTGCTTGATGCAGGTATTATATACTCGATTTTTGACAGTCCATAGAGTCCGGTTCAAGTGGTACCGAAGAAATCTGGGATTACTATGGTTCCGAACGACAAAGGTGAGCTAATCTCTACACGAACCACTATTGGGTGACGTGTATGCATTGATTACAGAAAGCTCAATTCTAAGACAAGGAAAGACCACTTCCCTTTACCCTTCCTTGACCAAGTCCTGGATAGAATAGCCGGACAAGACTACTACTATTTTCTGGATGGGTATTCAGGATACAACCAAATCCTAGTCTTTCCTAAAGATCAGGAAAAGACTACATTTACTTATCCCTATGGGACCTTCGCATTCAAGCGTGTGCCCTTCGGTTTTTGCAATGCACCTGTGACGTTTCAAAGATGTATGATGGCCCTATTCTCAGATATGATCGAAAAGTTCCTAGAAGTCTTCATTGATGATTTCTCAGTGTTTGGAGCTCCCTTCGATGAATGCCTCACACACACCTTTCACAAGTGCTTGACCGATACGTTGAGATGAACCTGGTTCTAAGTTGGGAAACGAGCCAATTCATGGTTAGACATGGTATAGTTCGGGGTCATGTTGTTACACAAGATGGAATCCATGTGGACCCAGCCAAAGTCGAGCTAATATGAAAGTTGCTCGTACCCAAGACGTTGCGTGACATTCGTTCATTCCTTGGTCACGCCGGTTTCTATCGGCGTTTCATCAAGGACTTCAGCCACATAGCCCGACCTCTCTTTATTCTTCTAGCACACGATACCGAATTCAACTTTGATGACAAGTGCTCAGAAGCTTGTGTGAAGCTTAAATCCTTGCTATCTTTTGATCCTATCATCCAACCCCCTAACTACAGTCTCTCCTTTGAAATAATGTGCGATGGATCTGATTACGCAGTGGGAGCTGTATTAGGACAACATAGGGATAAGCGACCTACTTTGATTTACTATGCAAGCAAAACCTTGGATGATGCACAAAAGAACTACACAACCACTGAAAATGAATTGTTAGTTGTAGTTTTGTCCTTAGACAAGTTCAGATCTTACATTTTAGGATCCAAAGTAATAGTCTACACGGACCATGCGGCTTTGCGGTATTTACTGACCAAAAAGGATACAAAGACAAATGCATTTGGACTCTCTCTATCCCTAAAGATTGCAGCTGGACTTGGAGAAAAATCTTGCAACTCAGATGTTTGGCTAAAACCTTCATTACTCATTGTATTGGTAATGGTATCTTTACTTTTTTCTGGCATGATAACTGGCATTTTTCAGGAAATCTTCATACTCTTTATGGGATAGACACCTTCTATCCATCTTTTGATGCTAGAGTTACTGATATCATCTATAACAACAACTGGATTTGGCCTCATCACCCTCCTTCATTGGCAAATCTCCACCCCAATGCTATTTTAGCTCCTAATGATGATGATGGTACTTTCAACTGGGCTCATGTTTCTAATGGGAAGTTCTCTTTCAAAAAGACTTGGGAAAACATTAGAGTTAAAAGGGATAAATTCATTGGTTTAAACTTATTTGGTTTAACAATTGCATCCCTAAACATAGTTTCATCACTTGGCTTGCAATCTTGAATAAGTTGACAACTAAGTACAGACTTGTTTCTTGGGGCATTCAAGATAATTCTAATTGTGTGTTTTGCTACATGGGATGTGAAACAAATGAGCACTTATTTTTTGAATGTTCCTTCACTCGAAGAATCTGGAGATAGGGATTGTCGGCACTTTCCATTGATTGCTCACTGTTCACTATTCCCAAAATTTTGGATACTTCTAGCTCTATTGATATATGGAGTTATGATTCCAAAGTCCAGATTTTCAGAACTTTTCTCTGTGCTGTTGTTTATCATATTTGGATCGAGAGAAATGGATGTATTTTCAGAGAAGAAGCCTTTACTGAAGAACAAATCTTTAAGTCTATCTAGAACGATGTCAACTCCAAAATCCTCACGAGCAAAAAATTCAAGAACTCATCTATCAATCGTGATGTTTTGGAGCGATGGGGGCTTCTGATTACTTTAATTAGTAATTCATTTGCTTTCTTGTTTTTTGTTCTTTCTTTTTCATTGATTTTGTTTTTTGTCTTTTTTGGTTTTCCTTAGTTGTACTTGTACTTTGTTTTTTCTTTGAATAAAATTTTACTGAATTATCGAAAAAAAAAATGTTCCCTGATGAGCAACTTTTTGCCATCTCACATAAGATCTATTGGTATGCCCACTATGTCAATTATCTGGCTGTCCAAGAGTTTCCAACTCACTGGGGTAAAAGGGAAAATGAATGATTCATGGCACAAGTCAAGTACTTTATCTGGGAATATCCCTATCTTTTCAAGATCTGTGTCGATGAAATTGACAGCATTCTCCGATTCTGCCACTTTGAAGCATGTGGTGGACATTTTGGAGGAAAAAGGACAGCTGCCAAAGTCTTACAATTTGGGTTTTTCTGGCCCACTCTTTTCAAGGATGCCCAGCAAATCTACAAAAATTGACCCCAATGTCAACAAGCTGGTTCTATCTCGAGAAGTGACATGATGCCCCATACACCCATACTCATTTGTGAAATATTCGATGTTTGGGGTATAGACTTCATGGGTCCACATTCAATGAACCAATTGAGCGTCCACATTCAATGAACCAATTGGGCGTCCACATTCATTGAACCTTTTGGGCGAATTTTCCAACAAAGATTCAAGTCAAGATTCTATTTTCAAGATTCAAGAACTTCAAGATTCTATTTTCAAGATTCAAGAACTTCAAGATTCTATTTTCAAGATTCAAGAACTTCAAGATTCTTCAAGAAGTTTCAAGAAGATTTGAAGATTTAGTCAAGATTTGATTTCTTTGTAATTCTATCCTAGTTTTAGTTTTAGTTTTAGTTTAATTCCTTATGGACGAATTTAGGTGTTCACACTAGGAAAGAGACTTTCTTGGGCTGCAAGATTAGGTGTTCACACTAGAAAGGAGCTTTTTTTGGGCTGCAAGTTTGTTTCCTTTTTAGTTACTATTCACATCACTATTCACGTGAATAGTTAATAGGAGTCTTTTCTTGGTCTCCAAGTTTGTTTCCTTTGACCTAGTTACTATTCACTTTTTTCTATTTCAGCTAGGGTTTAGGAGTCTTTTCTAATTAGGAAACTTATTTGTTCTTTGCCTATATAAGGCTGATTTGCAAGAAATAAAAAAAGACAACTTTGATATTAAATTTGTGAGATTATTCTCCTTAAGTTCTCAAGAACTTTTTCGAACTTATCAAGATTATTCTTGTGGCGTTCAACTCTGACTTATCAAACGAGATCTCCATCCTCGTTTGTGGCGTCCTCAACTATACCAAGGTTCTAGCTTTGCTAAGCATAGGGTCGCGGTTCCATCCATTCCTGAAGGGTCTTGGGTCTTTGCCATATTTGGTGTTGGGTCGCGTCACATGTTGGCGTGGTTCGTATCAGTTGGTAATCAGAGCTTAGGTTTATCAGGTTTGCCTATCCTTTTCTTATATTCTTGGTCAATTTCGTGTGTCTAGGTTAGGTTTCAATTTTCTTTCTTAGTTCTTGATTGAGTCTTGCTTTCAATTCCTTTTCCTTGAATTCATCATTTTTAGTTGTGTCTAAATTCCGTGTCTTGTTTTCTTTTCAATTCTGTTTCTTGTTTTCTTGTCAAATCCGTTTCTTGCTTCAATTCCGTTTTCTTGTGCTTCTAAATTTGAATTCTTGTGACTTGCTCATTGTTTTCGTTTCTGAAAAGTCAAGAAAAGAAAGAAAAGAGAGAAAAAAAAAAAACAGTTCAGAGCTGAAAAATCGAAAAACAGTAAACAGTAAAAAAAAAAATTTTGGTTGAAATAGCCTGTGAGGCCAAACTTTTCTGAAGGAAAATGACGTTCTGAGTATAACCCACAGCTTTGCTGTGGGCACCACCCTTTTAGGGTCTGAATCAATCGTTTAGTTTTTGGGCATTTTTGTGTTTTTGAATAGATTTTTTTTTAAACTTTTCTTATTTCTCTAGGTTTCTTTTTGTTGTTTTGTCTTAATTCTTTTTTTTCTAATCTTGTTCCCACGTCTTAAAGTCCTGTTTTTCAGAACCTTTGTTTGTCAAAAAAAAAAAAATCGGATTCCGTGACAGAATTGTTTTCACTGCTTGGTTCTTCTTGAACTAGTTGATTAGTTTCAAATGAACTAAAGGGAGAATACGAGAGGAAAAAGGCAGAGTGTGTGAGATTATTAGAGGGTAAAAGCCAAGTGAGTTGAGTGAAACACGTGAGGGAGTGAAATTCAATCATGGCTCAAAATCAAGTGGACAACACCAACGAAGGAGGTCAACAAGCTGCTATTCCAAATTTATAGATGCAAGCTTTGTTGGGAGAGATAAGATGGATGATGAGAGCAGAATTTGAACAAATACATGAGAGGCTTGAACAAATATATAAGGTCAAGCCCGATTCCAAACAATCCACCAATGACACGACCTCCCAAGGTAAATCAGCTTCTACTACGACTTGATCTAGTGAGATTAGATGTTTTAAATGTCAGTGATGGGGACACATAGGAAGCCAATGCCCAAACAAGCAAGCATTGGTAGTCTTGGAGAGTGGTGAGATTGAGTCCGAAGACGAAATACATTTTGATGTCATGCCCATACTAGAGGATATCACAGAGGGAGAAGAAGAGTTTGGGGCAGATTATGGAGAGATGCTTGGACTAGTGTGATGCGAACCAGCCATCCACATTCATTGCACCATTTGGATGAATTTTCTAGCAAAGATTCAAGTCAAGATTCTATTTTCAAGATTCAAGAACTTCAAGATTCTTCAAGAAGTTTCAAGAAGATTTGAAGATTTAGTCAAGATTTGATTTCTTTGTAATTTTATCCTAGTTTTAGTTTTCAGTTTTAGTTTAATTTCCTATAGACAAATTTAGGTGTTCACACTAGGAGAGAGACTTTCTTGGGCTGCAAGATTAGGTGTTCACACTAGAAAGGAGCTTTTCTTGGGCTGCAAGTTTGCTTCCTTTTTAGTTACTATTCACGTCACTATTCACGTGAATAGTTAATAGGAGTCTTTTCTTGGTCTCCAAGTTTGTTTCCTTTGACCTAGTTACTATTCACGTTTTTCCTACTTGGGCTAGGGTTTAGGAGTCCTTTTCCAAGCAGGATACTTATTTGTTATTGCCTATATAAGGCACTTTTTGTGATAATAAAGTTAGACAATTCTGAAATTAAATTGTGAGATTATTCTCCTTGAGTTCTCCAAGAGACTCTTTCGAACTTATCAAGGGATTCCTTGTGGCGTTCAACCTTGACTTATCAAGCGGATTTCCATCCCCGTTTGTGGCGTCTTCACCATACCAAGGTTCTTGCTTTGCTAAGCAACGGGTCGCGGTTTCCATCATATTCACTATACCAAGGTTCTTGTCTTGCTAGGCAAAGGGTCGCGGTTCCATCCATTCTTGAAAGGTCTTGGGTTTGTTTTACCAATCTTGGTGTTGGGTTTGGGCACATGTTGACCAGGTTCGTACGTGCCCAAACCCAACACCAAGATTGGTAAAACAAACCCAAGACCTTTCAAGAATGGATGGAACCGCGACCCTTTGCCTAGCAAGACAAGAACCTTGGTATAGTGAATATGATGGAAACCACGACCCGTTGCTTAGCAAAGCAAGAACCTTGGTATGGTGAAGACGCCACAAACAAGGATGGCAATCCGTTTGATAAGTCAAGGTTGAACGCCACAAGGAATCCCTTGATAAGTTCGAAAGAGTCTCTTGGAGAACTCAAGGAGAATAATCTCACAATTTAATTTCAGAATTGTCTAACTTTATTATCACAAAAAGTGCCTTATATAGGCAATAACAAATAAGTATCCTGCTTGGAAAAGGACTCCTAAACCCTAGCCCAAGTAGGAAAAACGTGAATAGTAACTAGGTCAAAGGAAACAAACTTGGAGACCAAGAAAAGACTCCTATTAACTATTCACGTGAATAGTGACGTGAATAGTAACTAAAAAGGAAGCAAACTTGCAGCCCAAGAAAAGCTCCTTTCTAGTGTGAACACCTAATCTTGCAGCCCAAGAAAGTCTCTCTCCTAGTGTGAACACCTAAATTTGTCTATAGGAAATTAAACTAAAACTGAAAACTAAAACTAGGATAAAATTACAAAGAAATCAAATCTTGACTAAATCTTCAAATCTTCTTGAAACTTCTTGAAGAATCTTGAAGTTCTTGAATCTTGAAAATAGAATCTTGACTTGAATCTTTGCTAGAAAATTCATCCAAATGGTGCAATGAATGTGGATGGCTGGTTCGCATCATTCCCCCCCTCTTGAGAAGGATTTGTCCTCAAATCCACCAGGTTCAAAGACCAGCCTAGGTGGTAGACCATGTGGTACATCCGCAGGAAACACTTCCTCAAAATCCTGCAAGAAAGAAACACTATGCAATGCAGAGTAAAGTTGGGTAGTGTTTAAAAGAGCCTCTTTGTACATAAGTATAATCATTGGCCTTTTTGAAATCAAAGCTCTCTTAACCTCACTTGCTTTTGCATAAAAATTTCTTTGCTTTCCCTCTATTTTTACCTCATTGGTTGAATTCTTTTCTTTCCTCTCTACCTTTCCTAATTCGACCTTGCTTTTTTTCTTTTCACTCTCAATCTTTTGCTCACTCAAATTCTTTTGTTCTCTCAAATTCTTTTGTTCACTCTCATAAACTTTTTTTGGTGTTATGGAAACTAGAGTGATTGACCGCTGATTGAACATGAATGTGCACTTATTAGTGAAGCCATCATGCTGCACATGTCGATCAAATTGCCATGATCTTCCTAAGAGTAGATGTCCAGCATGCATTGTTACCACATCACACAATACCTCATCTTCATACTTTCCAATTCGAAACGGTACAACAACCTGCTTTGTAACCCCTATTTCACCACAATTATTCAGCCACTGCAGTTTGTATAGACGTGGGTGCTTAACTGTGTTGAGCCCTAGCTTTTCAACCATAGAAGAACTAGCAACGTTAGTGCAACTACCACCATCAATAATAACACTACATACCTTATCTTCCACGTGGCAGCGAGTATGAAAGATGTTCTCATGTTGCACTACTTCTTCCTCTTCTTCAGCTTGCAAGCTTAAGGGTCGTCGGGTCACTAGTCCAAGCAACTCTCCATAATCTGCCCCAAACTCTTCTTCAACCTCCGTGGTGTCTCCTAGTATGGGTATGTCATCAAAATGCATTTCGTCTTTGGACTCAATCTCACCACTCTCCAAGACTACCAATGCTTGCTTGTTTGGGCATTGGCTTCCAATGTGTCCCCATCCCTGACATTTAAAACATCTAATCTCACTAGATCGAGTCATAGTAGAAGCTGATTTACCTTGGGAGGTCGTGGCATTGGTGGATTGTTTGAACTCGGGCTCGACCTTATATATTCTTTCAAACCTCTCATGTATTTGTTCAAATTCAGCTCTCATCATCTGTCTCATCTCTTCCAACAAAGTTTGCATCTGCAAATTCAGAATTACGGGTTGTTGACCCTCTATATTGATGTCATCCTCTTGATAATGAGCCATGATTGAAATCAACACTCCCTCACGTGTTTCACTCAACTCAATTTGGCTTTTACCCTCTATTAATCTCACGCACTCTGCCTTTTTCCTCTCGTATTCTCCTTCAAGTTCCCTAGAACTAATCAAGAGTACCAAGATAAGCACTAAAGCAGCGTATTACTTTTTTTTTTTTTTCGAAATTTGATGATTTTTTTTTTTTTTAGACCTCTAAGACTCTGGAAACAAGGTTAGAGAAAGAAACTTGAATAAAACTCAAAGAAGGAAACCTAGAAAAATAAGGAAAGTTGCAAAAACCCTATTCTAAAACACAAAAATGCCCAAAACTCATAGCAAACGTTAGAATTTGGCCCTAAGAGGGTGGTGCCCACAGCAGAGCTGTGGGTTATGCTCAGAACGTTGTTTCCCTTCAGAAAAGCTTGGCCACGAAGGCTAATTCAACAAAAACAAGTTTTTTACTGTTAACTGTTTTGCCTTTTTTTTTTTTTTTTTTTTTTCAGCTCTGAATTTTTTTTTTCTTTTCTTGAAGTTTCTTTTCTTTCTTGATGTTCTTTTCTTGATTTTCAGAAACAAAGACAATGAGCAAGTAACCAAGACTTCGAATTTAGAAACACAAGAAACCCTAATTCAAGATTTTAGGGTTTGGCCAATTGAAAGCTTAACAAGAAACGAAATTGAAAGCAAGAAAACAAAATTGAAGACAAGACTCAAGAAACGGAGAACAAGACTCAAGACACGAAATTAAAAGAACAAGAACGGAATCAAGACACAACCAAGAAAACGAATTGGAAGCATGACGCAATCAAGAACGAAGAAAGGAATTAAAACCTAGACCTAGACTCAAGGAATTAACCAAGAAAAACAAGAAAAGGATAGGCAAACCTGATACACCTAAGCTCTGATTACCAACTGATACGAACCTGGTCAACATGTGCCCAAACCCAACACCAAGATTGGTAAAACAAACCCAAGACCTTTCAAGAATGGATGGAACCGCGACCCTTTGCCTAGCAAGACAAGAACCTTGGTATAGTGAATATGATGGAAACCACGACCCGTTGCTTAGCAAAGCAAGAACCTTGGTATGGTGAAGACGCCACAAACAAGGATGGCAATCCGTTTGATAAGTCAAGGTTGAACGCCACAAGGAATCCCTTGATAAGTTCGAAAGAGTCTCTTGGAGAACTCAAGGAGAATAATCTCACAATTTAATTTCAGAATTGTCTAACTTTATTATCACAAAAAGTGCCTTATATAGGCAATAACAAATAAGTATCCTGCTTGGAAAAGGACTCCTAAACCCTAGCCCAAGTAGGAAAAACGTGAATAGTAACTAGGTCAAAGGAAACAAACTTGGAGACCAAGAAAAGACTCCTATTAACTATTCACGTGAATAGTGACGTGAATAGTAACTAAAAAGGAAGCAAACTTGCAGCCCAAGAAAAGCTCCTTTCTAGTGTGAACACCTAATCTTGCAGCCCAAGAAAGTCTCTCTCCTAGTGTAAACACCTAAATTTGTCTATAGGAAATTAAACTAAAACTGAAAACTAAAACTAGGATAAAATTACAAAGAAATCAAATCTTGACTAAATCTTCAAATCTTCTTGAAACTTCTTGAAGAATCTTGAAGTTCTTGAATCTTGAAAATAGAATCTTGACTTGAATCTTTGCTAGAAAATTCATCCAAATGGTGCAATGAATGTGGATGGCTGGTTCGCATCATAGTGGCACAACGAGCTTTGAGCTTGCAAGCTAAAGAAGAGGAAGAAGTAGTACAACGTGAGAACATCTTTCATACTCGCTGCCACGTGAAAGATAAGGTATGTAGTGTTATTATTGATGGTGGTAGTTGTACTAACGTTGCTAGTGCTTCTATGGTGGAAAAGCTAGGGCTCACAATAATTAAGCATCCATGTTCATACAAGCTGCAATGGTTGAATGATTGTGGTGAGGTAAAGGTTACAAAGCAGGTTGTAGTACAGTTTCGAATTGGGAAATATGAAGATGGAGTATTGTGTGATGTGGTGCCAATGCATGCTGGACATCTTCTCTTAGGAAGACTGTGGCAATTTGATCGACATGTGCAACATGATGGCTTCACCAACAAGTACTCATTCATGTTCAATCAGCGAACGATCACTCTAGTTCCAATGCCACCAAAACAAGTTTATGAGGATCAAGTGAGGTTACAAAAATTGAGTGATCAAAAGAATTTGAGTGATCAAAAGAATATGAGAGAACAAAAGAATAAGAGTGGGAAAAAGGTCGAATCTGGAGAGGAAGTAAGAAGAGAGCAAAATCTTTTAAACACTAATCAACTTGACTCTGCATTGCCTAGTGTTGTTGTTTCTCTCTTGCAAGATTTTGAGGAAATGTTTCCCGAGGACATACCACATGGTCTACCACCTAGGCTGGTCTTTGAACCAGGAGGATTTGAGGACAAATCCTTCTCAAGAGGGGGGGAATGATGAGAACCAGCCTTGAGCGTCCAAATTCAATGAACCAATTGAGCGTCCACATTCAATGAACCAATTGAAGCGTCCACATTCAATGAACCAATTGGGCGTCCACATTCATTGAACCTTTTGGGCGATTTTTCCAGCAGAGATTCAAGTCAAGATTCTATTTTCAAGATTCAAGAACTTCAAGATTCTTCAAGAAGTATCAAGAAGATTTGAAGATTTAGTCAAGATTTGATTTCTTTGTAATTCTATCCTAGTTTTATTTAATTCCCTATGGACGAATTTAGGTGTTCACACTAGGAAAGAGACTTTCTTGGGCTGCAAGATTAGGTGTTCACACTAGAAATGAGCTTTTCTTGGGCTACAAGTTTGTTTCCTTTTTAGTTACTATTCACGTAACTATTCACGTGAATAGTTAATAGGAGTCTTTTCTTGATCTCCAAGTTTGTTTCCTTTGACCTAGTTACTATTCACGTTTTTCTATTTCAGCTAGGGTTTAGGAGTCTTTTCTAATTAGGAAACTTATTTGTTCTTTGCCTATATAAGGCTGATTTGTAAGAAATAAAAGAAGACAACTTTGATATTAAATTTGTGAGATTATTCTCCTTAAGTTCTCAAGAACTTTTAAAAACTTATCAAGATTATTCTTGTGGCGTTCAACTCTGACTTATCAAATGAGATCTACATACTCGTTTGTGGCGTCCTCAACTATACCAAGGTTCTAGCTTTGCTAAGCATAGGGTCGCGGTTCCATCCGTTCCTGAAGGGTCTTGGGTCTTTGCCATATTTGGTGTTGGGTCGCGTCACATGTTGGCGTGGTTCGTATCAGGTACACATGAGGAAAGAAAGTTTCTAGCACAACGACGTTCTAAGTTGCTACCTAGAGGATATGGTCCTTTTCAAGTCCTCGAGCAGATCAATGACAATGCCTACAGACTTGATTTGCCAGGTGAGTACAGTGTTAGTGCTACTTTCAATGTTACTGATTTAAGTCCTTTTGATGTAGGTGACGATTTGAGGGCAAATCCTTCTCAAGAGGAGGGGAATGATGAGGACATCAAGGCTGCTAGGAATGTTTCAGATTCAATGCAAGTGCCAGTTGGTCCAGTGACAAGAGCTCGCGCTAAAAGGTTCAAGGAAGAGCTGAATAATTTGGTTGAGAAAGTTCTACAACAAGAGGAAAGCGTGTTGGCTTGTAGAGATGAAGAAAGGCTGTTGTTACTCCTCCAAGTACATCCACAAGAAAGCCAACTAGGCGTCCACATTCATTGAACCATTTGGGCGAATTTTCCAGCAAAGATTCAAGTCAAGATTCTATTTTCAAGATTCAAGAACTTCAAGATTCTTCAAGAAGTTTCAAGAAGATTCAAAGATTTAGTCAAGATTTGATTTCTTTATAATTCTATCCTAGTTTTAGTTTAATTCCCTATGGACGAATTTAGGTGTTCACACTAGAAATGAGCTTTTCTTGGGCTGCAAGTTTGCTTCCTTTTTAGTTACTATTCACATTACTATTTACGTGAATAGTTAATAGGAGTCTTTTCTTGGTCTCCAAGTTTGTTTCCTTTGACCTAGTTACTATTCACGTTTTTCTATTTCAGCTAGGGTTTAGGAGTCTTTTGTAAATTAGGAAACTTCTTTGTTCTTTGCCTATATAAAGGCGATTTGCAAGAAATAAAAGTAAAACAACTTTGATATTAAATTTGTGAGATTATTTCTCCTTAAGTTCTCAAGAACTTTTTTTTCAAACTTATCAAGATTATTCTTGTGGCGTTCAACTCTGATTTATCAAACGAGATCTCCATCCTCGTTTGTGGCGTCCTCAACTATACCAAGGTTCTAGCTTTGCTAAGCATAGTGTCGCGGTTCTATCCTGATACAAACCACGCCAACATGTGACGCGACCCAACACCAAATATGGCAAACGACCCCAAGACCTTTTAGGAATGGATGGAACCGCGACCCTTTGCCTAGCAAGACAAGAACCTTGGTATAGTGAATATGATGGAAACCGCGACCCGTTGCTTAGCAAAGCAAGAACCTTGGTATGGTGAAGACGCCACAAACGGGGATGGAAATCCGCTTGATAAGTCAAGGTTGAACGCCACAAGGAATCCCTTGATAAGTTCGAAAGAGTCTCTTGGAGAACTCAAGGAGAATAATCTCACAATTTAATTTCAGAATTGTCCAACTTTATTATCACAAAAAGTGCCTTATATAGGCAATAACAAATAAGTATCCTGCTTGGAAAAGGACTCCTAAACCCTAGCCCAAGTAGGAAAAACGTGAATAGTAACTAGGTCAAAGGAAACAAACTTGAAGACCAAGAAAAGACTCCTATTTACTATTCACGTGAATAGTAACGTGAATAGTAACTAAAAAGGAAGCAAACTTGCAGCCCAAGAAAAGCTCCTTTCTAGTGTGAACACCTAATAAACTAGAATTCAAATTAATACTAAAACCAAAAGATAGAATTACAAAGAAATCAAATCTTGACTAAATCTTCGTATCTTCTTGAAACTTCTTGAAGAATCTTGAAGTTCTTGAATCTTGAAAATAGAATCTTGACTTGAATCTTTGTTGGAAAATTCGCCCAAAAAGGTTCAATGAATGTGGACGCCCAATTGGTTCATTGAATGTGGACGCTTCAATTGGTTCATTGAATGTGGATGGCTGGTTCTCATCATTCCCCCCCTCTTGAGAAGGATTTGTCTTCAAATCCACCAGGCTCAAAGATCAGCCTTGGTGGTAGACCATGAGGTATGTCCTCAGGAAGAACTTCCTCAAAATCCTGTAAGAGAGAAACAACAACACTAGGCAATGCAGAGTCAAGTTGGTTAGTGTTTAAAAGAGCCTCTTTGTACATGAGTACAATCAATGTCTTTTTGAAATCAAAGCTCTCTTACCCTCACTTGCTTTTGCATAAATATTTTTTTGTTTTCCCTCTGTTTTTACCTCCTTGGCCGAATTCTTTTCTCTCCTCACTACCTTTCCAGATTCGGCCTTGCTTTTGTTCTTTTCATTCTCAATCTTTTGCTCACTCAAATTCTTTTGATCACTCAAGTTATTTTGATCACTCAATTTTTGTAACCTCACTTGATCCTCATAGACTTGTTTTGGTGTCATTGGAACTAAGTGATTGTCTGTTGATTGAACATGAATGAGTACTTGTTGGTGAAGCCATCATGTTGTACACATCGATCAAATTGCCATGGTCTTCCCAAGAGAAGATGTCCAGCATGCGTAGGTACCACATTACACAACACTTTATCCTCATATTTCCCAATGCGAAACGGTACCACAACCTGTTTTGTAACCCTTACCTCACCACAATCGTTCAACCATTGTAGCTTGTATGGACGTGGATGCTTAATTGTTGTGAGCCCTAGCTTGTCAACCATTGAAGCACTAGCAACGTTAGTACAACTACCACCATCAATAATAACACTACATACCTTATCTTTCACGTGGCAGCGGGTATGAAAGATGTTCTCACGTTGCACTACTTCTTCCTCCTCTTTAGCTTGCAAGCTCAAAGCTCGTCGTGCCACTAATCCAAGCATCTCTCCATAATCTGCCCCAAATTCCTCTTCTTCACCTACTTCGGTGTCCTCTAGTATTGGCATGTCATCAGATTGCGTTTCATCTTCAGACTCAATCTCCCCACTTTCCAAAACTATCATTGCTCTCTTGTTTGGACATTGGCTAGCTATGTGCCCTCGTCCCTGACATTAAAGCATTTAATATCACTAGAACGAGTTGTAGGAGGGGCTGTTTTACCTTGAGAAGTCGTGGCATGGGTGGATGTTTTGGGCTCGGTCTTGACCTTGGAAATAGACGAACTATCCTCCTTTCTTGGGTAGCTCGACCTCCAAGGTGATGCACTTGAGTGTTGCAGGGCTGGTCTTGGTCGTGAACTACCCCTCTTCAATTGCTTCTCCACCTTAATTGCCATATGCACCAAATCTTCTAACTCAACATAATGATGCAACTCAATGGTGTTGGCAATTTCTCGATTCAGCCCATTCAGAAACCTAGCCATTGTTGCCTCTCGATCTTCCTCTACATTGGCTCTAATCATAGCCATCTCCATCTCTTTGTAATAATCATCCACACTTTTATTACCTTGATGAAGTCCTTGCAGCTTGAGGTATAAGTCCCTGTAGTAATGACTGGGTACAAATCGCCTCCTCATCACTCTCTTCATCTCATCCCAAGTTTCCACAGGATGTTCTCCATTCCGCCTCCTATTGAGACACAATTGATCCCACCACACAATAGCATAATCAGTAAATTCAATTGCAGCAAGCTTTCCCTTTTTCAACTCAGAATAGTTGTGGCAACCAAACACCAACTCACTCTTCTTTTCCCACTCAAGATAGGCTTCCGGATCACTCCTTCATTGAAACGCAGGAATCTTTATCTTGATGCTTCCTAAGTTGTTATCAACACGATTCCTAGCATCTCTATCCCGACCATGTCGCCTATTGCTGCCCACCGAAATTCTGTCAAACTCTTCATCTAAACCTTCCTCATCGATCTCATCAACATCTTCAACATCTTCAACATCTTCCACTCTTTGCCGCATTCTGTTCCTCCTGGGTACATTCGGAGCAACTTGTGGTTGCACCCTTTCCGGCCTCTGTTCTACCCTATCCAACCTCTCATGCATTTGCTCCAATTTCAACCCTCATCATTCGTCTCATCTCTCCTATCAATGCCTGCATCTGTAAGTTCTGTCCAACGGGTTGTTGAACACCTTCATTAATGTTGTCTGCTTGATTTTGAGACATGATTAAATTTCACTCCCGCACGTGTTTCACTCAACTCAATTTGGCTTTTACCCTCTATTAATCTCACGCACTCTGCCTTTTTCCTCTCGTATTCTCCTTCAAGTTCCCTAGAACTAATCAAGAGTACCAAGATAGGCACTACAGCAGCGTATTACTTTTTTTTTTCGAAATTTGATGATTTTTTTTTTTAGACCTCTAAGACTCTGGAAACAAGGTTAGAGAAAGAAACTTGAATAAAACTCAAACAAGGAAACCTAGAGAAATAAGGAAAGTTGCAAAAACCCTATTCTAAAACACAAAAATGCCCAAAACTTAGAGCAAACGTTGGAAATTGGCCCTAAGAGGGTGGTGCCCACAGAATATTTGTGGGTTATGCCCAGAACATCGTTTCCCTTCAGAAAAGCTTGGCCACGAAGGCTAATTCAACAAAAACAAGTTTTTTACTGTTCACTATTTTGCCTTTTTTTTTTTTTTTCAGCTCCGATTTTTTTTTTTTTTCTTTTCTTGAAGTTTCTTTTCTTTCTTGATGTTCTTTTCTTGATTTTCAGAAACAAAGACAATGAGAAAGTAACCAAGACTTCGAATTTAGAAACACAAGAAACCCTAATTCAAGATTCTAGGGTTTGGCCAATTGAAAGCTTAACAAGAAACGAAATTGAAAGCAAGAAAACAAAATTGAAGACAAGACTCAAGAAACGGAGAACAAGACTCAAGACACGAAATTAAAAGAACAAGAACGGAATCAAGACACAACCAAGAAAACGAATTGGAAGCATGACACAATCAAGAACGAAGAAAGGAATTAAAACCTAGACCTAGACTCAAGGCATTAACCAAGAAAAACAAGAAAAGGATAGGCAAACCTGATAAACCTAAGCTCTGATTACCAACTGATACGAACCACGCCAACATGTGACGCGACCCAACACCAAATATGGCAAACGACCCCAAGACCTTTCAGGAATGGATGGAACCGCGACCCTTTGCCTAGCAAGACAAGAACCTTGGTATAGTGAATATGATGGAAACCGCGACCCGTTGCTTAGCAAAGCAAGAACCTTGGTATGGTGAAGACGCCACAAACGGGGATGGAAGTCCGCTTGATAAGTCAAGGTTGAACGCCACAAGGAAACCCTTGATAAGTTCGAAAGAGTCTCTTGGAGAACTCAAGGAGAATAATCTCACAATTTAATTTCAGAATTATCTAACTTTATTATCACAAAAAGTGCCTTATATAGGCAATAACAAATAAGTATCCTGCTTGGAAAAGGACTCCTAAACCCTAGCCCAAGTAGGAAAAACGTGAATAGTAACTAGGTCAAAGGAAACAAACTTGGAGACCAAGAAAAGACTCCTATTTACTATTCACGTGAATAGTAACATGAATAGTAACTAAAAAGGAAACAAACTTGCAGCCCAAGAAAAGCTCATTTCTAGTGTGAACACCTAATAAACTAGAATTCAAATTAATACTAAAACCAAAACTAAGATAGAATTACAAAGAAATCAAATATTGACTAAATCTTCGAATCTTCTTGAAACTTCTTGAAGAATCTTGAAGTTCTTGAATCTTGAAAATAGAATCTTGACTTGAATCTTTGCTAGAAAATTCACCCAAAAGGTTCAATGAATGTGGACGGCCAATTGGTTCATTGAATGTGGACGCTTCAATTGGTTCATTGAATGTGGATGGCTGGTGCTCATCATATCCATTCCTGAAGGGTCTTGGGTCGTTTGCCATATTTGGTGTTGGGTCGCATCACATGTTGGCGTGGTTCGTATCAGTTGGTAATCAGAGCTTAGGTTTATCAGGTTTGCCTATCCTTTTCTTGTTTTCTTAGTTAATTCCGTGAGTCTAGGTCTAGGTTTAAATTATTTTCTTTGTTCTTGATTGTGTCTTGTTGCCAATTTGTTTTAGGTTGTGTTTCAATTCCGTTCTTGCTTCAATTTCGTTTCTTATCTTGTGTTTCAAGTCTGTTTTCTTGTTAAAATCCGTGTCTTGCTTTCAAGTATTTTCTTGTTTTTCTCATCAAATCCGTGGGTAGGGTTAAGGTTTTCAATTAGGACAAAACCCTAATTGGTTGTGTGCTCAAATCTGAAATCTTGGTTACTTAGTCATTGTTTTCGTTTCTGAAAATCTAGAAAAGAACATCAAGAAAAGAAAAGAAAGGTCAAGAAAAGATCAAAAAAGAGAAAAAAAAAAAATAGTTCGGAGCTGAAAAATCGAAAAACAGTGAACTAAAAAAAAAATTTTTTTGATTGAAATAGCCTACGAGGCCAAACTTTTCTAAACGAAAACGACGTTCTGAGCATAACCCACAGTAGGGCACCACCCTCTTAGGGCCTAATTCCGTTGTTTTCTATGAGTTTAGGGTGTTTTTGTGTTTTCCAATAGGGTTTTCTCAACTTTTCTTATTTTTCTAGGTTTCTTTCTACGAGTTTTGGTCAATTTTATTTCTCTAACCTTGTTTCCAGAGTCTTAGAGGTCTGGAAAAAAAAAAAGTCTGTTTCCGAAATAGATTATTACGCTGCTTGGTTTTTTTGGTAAGTTCTAGGGACTTGAAGGAGAATACGAGAGGAAAAAGGTAGAGTGTGTGAGAATATTAGAGGGTAAAAGCCAAATTGAGTTGAGTGAAACACGTAAGGGAGTGAAATTTAATCATGTCTCAAAATCAAGCAGACAACATTAATGAAGGTGTTCAACAACCCGTTGGACAGAATGTATAGATGCAGGCATTGAAGGGAGAGATGAGACGAATGATGAGGGCTGAATTGGAGAAGATTCATGAGAGGTTGGATAGGGTGGAACAGAGGCCGGAAAGGGTACAACCACCAGTTGTTTCAAATGCACCAAGGAGGAACAGATTGCAGCAAAGAGTTGAAGATGTTGATGAGATCGATGAGGAAAGTTTAGATGAAGAGTTTGATAGAGTTTCGGTGGGCAGCCATAGGCAACATGGTCGGGATAGAGATGCTAGGGATCGTGTTGATCGAGTTGATAGCAACTTAGGAAGCATCAAGATGAAGATTCCTGCGTTTCAAGGAAGGAGTGATCTTGAAGCCTATCTTGAGTGGGAAAAGAAGATTGAGTTGGTGTTTAATTGCCACAACTATTCCGAGTTGAAAAAGGTAAAGCTTGCTGCCATTGAATTTACTAATTATGCTATTGTGTGGTGGGATCAATTGTGTCTCAATAGGAGGTGGAATGGAGAATATCCTGTGGCAACTTGGGATGAGATGAAGAGAGTAATGAGGAGGCGATTTGTACCCAGTCATTATTACAGGGACTTATACCTCAAGCTGCAAGGTCTTCATCAAGGTAATAAAAGTGTGGATGATTATTACAAAGAGATGGAGATGGAGATGGCTATGATTAGAGCCAATGTAGAGGAAGATCGGGAGGCGACAATGGCTAGATTTCTGAATGGGCTGAATCGAGAAATTGCTAACACCATTGAGTTGCATCATTATGTTGAGTTAGGAGATTTGGTGCATATGGCAATTAAGGTGGTTCACGACCAAGGCCACCCGCAATACTCAAGTGCATCACCTTGGAGGTCGAGTTACCCAAGAGAGGAGGAGAGTTCGACTACTTCCAAGGTCAAGCCCGAGCCCAAACATCCAACCATTCCACGACTTCTCAAGGTAAAACAGCCCCTCCTACAACTCGTTCTAGTGATATTAAATGCTTTAAATGTCAAGGACGAGGGCACATAGCTAGCCAATGTCCAAACAAGAGGGCAATGGTAGTTTTGGAAAGTGGGGAGATTGAGTCTGAAGATGAAACTCAATCTGACACATGCCCATACTAGAGGACACCAAAGTAGGTGAAGAAGAGGAATATGGGGCAGATTATGGAGAGATGCTTGGATTAGTGGCACGACGAGCTTTGAGCTTGCAAGCTAAAGAGGAAGAAGAAGTAGTGCAACGTTAGAACATCTTTCATACCCGCTGCCATGTGAAAGATAAGGTATATAGTGTTATTATTGATGGTGGTAGTTGTACAAACGTTGCTAGTGCTTCAATGGTTAACAAGCTAGGGCTCACAACAATTAAGCATCCACGTCCATACAAGCCTCAATGGTTGAACGATTGTGGTGAGGTAAGGGTTACAAAACAGGTTGTGGTGCCATTTCGCATTGGAAAATATGAGGATGAAGTATTGTGCGAAGTGGTACCTATGCATGCTGGACATCTTCTTTTGGGAAGGCCATGGCAATTTGATCGATGTGTGCAACATGATGGCTTTACCAACAAATACTCATTCATGTTCAATCAATGGACAATCACTCTAGTTCCAATGACACCAAAACAAGTTTATGAGGATCAAGTGAGGTTACAAAAATTGAGTGATCAAAATAACTTGAGTGATCAAAAGAATTTGAGTGATCAAAAGATGGAGAGTGAAAAGAAAAATAACAAGGCCCGAATCTGGAAAGGTAGTGAGGAGAGAAAAGAATTCGGCCAAGGAGGTAAAAATAGAAGGAAAACAAAGAAATTTTTATGCAAAAGCAAGTGAGGTTAAGAGAGCTTTGATTTCAAAAAGGGCAATGATTGTACTTCTGTACAAAGAGGCTCTTTTAAACACTGACCAACTTGACTCTGCATTGCCTAGTGTTGTTGTTACTCTCTTACAGGATTTTGAGGATGTGTTTCCCGAGGAGATACCACATGGTCTACCACCTCTTCGAGGGATTGAACATCAGATAGATTTCGTACCTGGAGCCTCAATTCCAAATCGTCCAGCTTATAGGAGCAATCCAGAGGAGATGAAGGAGCTTCAAAGGCAAGTCGAAGAGTTGTTGGAGAAAGGGTACGTGAGAGAAAGCATAAGTCCTTGTGCAGTTCCTATAATTTTAGTGCCTAAGATGGATGGGACATGGAGGATGTGTGTTGATTGCAGAGCCATCAATAACATAACAGTAAAGTATAGACATCCTATTCCTCGCTTAGATGATATGTTAGATGAATTGCATGGTTCTTGTGTGTTTTCTAAGATTTATCTTAAAAGTGGATACCATCAGATAAGAATGAAAGAAGGAGATGAATGGAAAACAGCATTTAAAACTAAATATGGATTGTATGAGTGGTTAGTCATGCCTTTTGGATTAACTAATGCACCTAGTACTTTCATGCGCTTAATGAATCATGTTTTGCGTGCTTTCATTGGTAAATTTGTTGTTGTTTATTTTGATGATATTCTGGTTTATAGCAAGAGTTTGCATGAACATGTTTCACATTTAAATTCAGTTTTGGATGTGCTTAGAAAGGAGAAGTTGTATGCTAACCTCAAAAAGTGTACTTTTTGCACGGATAAGCTTGTTTTCCTAGGTTTTGTTGTTAGTACTAAAGGTATTGAGGTTGATGAAGAGAAGATCAAAGCCCCAAGAATGGCCAACCCCCTCAAGTGTAGGTGATGTTAGAAGTTTCTATGGACTTGCTGGCTTTTACAGGAGGTTCGTGAAAGATTTTAGCACCATCGCAGCACCACTCATTGAAGTTATCAAGAAAAACGTTAGGTTCAAATGGTGAAGATCAAGCGAAGGCGTTTCAACTTATTAAATACAAGCTTACTCATGCTCCTTTACTTGCTTTACCTAATTTCACTAAAATGTTTGAAATAGAATGTGATGCTTCAGGTGTAGGTGTAGGAGCTGTTCTTATGCAGGAAGGAAGACCCCTTGCATACTTTAGCGAGAAGCTTAGTGGGGCTGCACTTAACTACCCAACCTATGACAAAGAGTTATATTCTTTGGTTCGAGCTTTGGAGACATGGCAGTACTACCTATGGCCAAAGGAGTTTGTAATTCGTACAGATCATGAATCCTTGAAGCATTTAATGGGTCAACACAAGCTGAATAAGAGATATGCTAGGTGGGTTGAGTTCATTGAGTCTTTTCCATATGTCATTCGCTATAAACAAGGTAAGGAAAACATGGTTGCAGATGCATTGTCAAGAAGGTATGCCTTAATCTCTACTCTTGATGCTAAATTTCTGGGTTTTGAGCATATTAAGGGCCTATATCAAGATGACCACGACTTTAGTGAAGTTTATAGGGCTAGTGAGAAATCTGCAGAAGGTAAGTTCTATAGGCATGAAGGGTTTTTGTTTAGAGAAAATAAGTTGTGTGTGCCTAACTGTTCTTTAAGAGACTTGTTAGTTAGGGAATCCCATGGTAACAATGGGACTGATACGAACCACGTCAACATGCGACGCGACCCAACACCAAATATGGCAAACGACCCCAAGACCCTTCAGGATTGGATGGAAACCGCGACCTGTTGCTTAGCAAAGCAAGAACCTTGGTATAATTGATGAGGACGCCACAAACGAGGATAGAAATCTCGTTTGATAAGTCAAAGATGAACGCCACAAGAATAATCTTGATAAGTTCGAAAAGTTCTTGAGAACTTAAGGAGAATAATCTCACAAATTTAATTTCAGAATTGTCTAACTTTATTATCACAAAAAGTGCCTTATATAGGCAATAACAAATAAGTATCCTGCTTGGAAAAGGACTCCTAAACCCTAGCCCAAGTAGGAAAAACGTGAATAGTAACTAGGGCAAAGGAAACAAACTTGGAGACCAAGAAAAAACTCCTATTAACTATTCACGTGAATAGTGACGTGAATAGTAACTAAAAAGGAAGCAAACTTGCAGCCCAAGAAAAGCTCCTTTCTAGTGTGAACACCTAATCTTGTAGCCCAAGAAAGTCTCTCTCCTAGTGTGAACACCTAAATTCGTCCATAGGAAATTAAACTAAAACTGAAAACTAAAACTAGGATAAAATTACAAAGAAATCAAATCTTGACTAAATCTTCAAATCTTCTTGAAACTTCTTGAAGAATCTTGAAGTTCTTGAATCTTGAAAATAGAATCTTGACTTGAATCTTTGCTGGAAAATTCATCCAAAAAGTGCAATGAATATGGATGGCTAGTTCGCATTATTCCCCTCCTCTTGAGAAGGATTTGTCCTCAAATCCTCCAGGTTCAAAGACCAGCCTTGGTGGTGGACCATCTGGCATGTCCTCGGGAAACACTTTCTCAAAATCCTGCAAGAGAGAAACAACAACACTAGGCAATGCAGAGTTAAGTTGGTTAAATTTTAAAAGAGACTCTTTGTACATGAGTACAATCATTGGCCATTTTGAGATCAAAACTCTCTTAACCTCACTTGCTTTTGCATACAAATATCTTTGTTTTCCCTCTGTTTTTACCTCATTGGCCGAGTTCTTTTCTCTCCTTACCTCCTTTCCAAATTCGGCCTTACTTTTCTTTTCACTCTCATTCTTTTGCTCTCTCAAATTATTTTGATCACTCAAATTCTTTTGTTCACTCAAGTTCTTTTGATCACTCAATTTGTGTGACCTCACTTGATCCTCATAAACTTGTTTTGGTGTGAACATGAATAAGTACTTATTGGTGAAGCCATCGTGCTGCACACGTCGATCAAATTGCCATGGTCTTCCTAAGAGAAGATGTCCAGCATGCATTGGTACCACATCGCACAATACCTCATCTTCATACTTTCCTGTTCGAAATGGCACCACAACTTGTTTTGTAACCCCTTCCTCACCACAATCGTTCAGCCACTTATCTTTCATGTGGCAGCGAGTATGAAAGATGCTCTCACGTTGTTCTACCTCTTCCTCTTCTTTAGCTTGCAGGCTTAAGGCTCGTTGTGCCACTAATCCAAGCATCTTTCCATAATCTGCCCCAAACTCTTCTTCTCCCTTTGTAGTGTCCTCTAGTATGGGCATGTCATCAAAATATGTTTCGTCTTTAGATTCAATCTCACCACTTTCCAAAACTATCATTGCTCTCTTGTTTGGACATTGGCTAGCTATGTGCCCTCGTCCCTGACATTTAAAGCATTTAATATCACTAGAACGAGTTGTAGGAGGGGCTGTTTTACCTTGAGAAGTCGTGGCATGGGTGGATGGTTTGGGCTCGGTCTTGACCTTGGAAAGAGACGAACTATGCTCCTTTCTTGGGTAGCTTGACCTCCAAAGTGATGAACTTGAGTGTTGCAGGGCTGGTCTTGGTCGTGAACTACCCCTCTTCAATTGCTTCTCCACCTTAATTGCCATATGCACCAAATCTTCTAACTCAACATAATGATGCAACTCAATGGTGTTGGCAATTTCTCGATTCAGCCCATTCAGAAACCTAGCCATTGTTGCCTCTCGATCTTCCTCTACATTGGCTCTAATCATAGCCATCTCCATCTCTTTGTAATAATCATCCACACTTTTATTACCTTGATGAAGTCCTTGCAGCTTGAGGTATAAGTCCCTGTAGTAATGACTGGGTACAAATCGCCTCCTCATCACTCTCTTCATCTCATCCCAAGTTGCCACAGGATGTTCTCCATTGCGCCTCCTATTGAGACACAATTGATCCCACCACACAATAGCATAATCAGTAAATTCAATTGCAGCAAGCTTTACCTTTTTCAACTCAGAATAGTTGTGGCAATCAAAAACCAACTCAATCTTCTTTTCCCACTCAAGATAGGCTTCCGGATCACTCCTTCCTTGAAACGCAGGAATCTTCATCTTGATGCTTCCTAAGTTGTTATCAACACGATCAACACGATCCCTAGCATCTCTATCCCGACCATGTCGCCTATTGCTGCCCATCGAAATTCTGTCAAACTCTTCATCTAAACCTTCCTCATCGATCTCATCAACATCTTCAACATCTTCCACTCTTTGCCGCATTCTGTTCCTCCTGCGTAGATTGCGAGGAACTAGTGGGTGCAGCCTTTCCCGCCTCTCTTCTACCCTATCCAACCTCTCATGAATCTGCTCCAATTCAGCCCTCATCATTCGTCTCATGTCTCCCATCAATGCCTGCATCTGTAAGTTCTGTCCAACGGGTTGTTGAACACCTTCATTAATGTTGTCTGCTTGATTTTGAGACATGATTAATTTTCACTCCCTCACGTGTTTCACTCAACTCAATTTGGCTTTTACCCTCTATTAATCTCACGCACTCTGCCTTTTCCTCTCGTATTCTCCTTCAAGTTCCCTAGAACTAATCAAGAGTACCACTAAAGCAGCGTATTACTTTTTTTTTTCAAAATTTGATGATTTTTTTTTTTTAGACCTCTAAGACTCTGGAAACAAGGTTAGAGAAAGAAACTTGGATAAAACTCAAAGAAGGAAACCTAGAGAAATAAGGAAAGTTGCAAAAACCCTATTCTAAAACACAAAAATGCCCAAAACTCATAGAAAACGTTGGAATTTGGCCCTAAGAGGGTGGTGCCCACAGCTTTGCTGTGGGTTATGCTCAGAACGTCGTTTCCCTTCAGAAAAGCTTGGCCACGAAGGCTAATTCCACAAAAACAAGTTTTTTACTGTTCACTATTTTGCTTTTTTTTTTTTTTTTTCAGCTCCGAAATTTTTTTTTTTCTTGAAGTTTCTTTTCTTTCTTGATGTTCTTTTCATGATTTTCAGAAACAAAGACAATGAGCAAGTAACCAAGACTTCGAATTTAGAAACACAAGAAACCCTAATTCAAGAATCTAGGGTTTGGCCCATTGAAAGCAAGAAACGAAATTGAAAAACCAAAAATAAAAAAATAAACCTAGCAAGAAACAGAATTGAAAACTAAAAAGACACGGAATTGAAAAAAAAACTAGCAAGAACGAGGAATCAAGAAAAAGAATTGAAACAAGACTCAATCAAGAACAAAGAATGAAACTTAAAGACCTAAACCTAGACACATGAATTGACCAAGAAAACAAGAAAAAGGATAGGCAAACCTGATAAACCTAAGCTCTGATACCAACTGATACGAACCACGTCAACATGCGACGCGACCCAACACCAAATATGGCAAACGACCCCAAGACCCTTCAGGATTGGATGGAAACCGCGACCCGTTGCTTAGCAAAGCAAGAACCTTGGTATAATTGATGAAGACGCCACAAACGAGGATGGAAATCTCGTTTGATAAGTCAAAGATGAACGCCACAAGAATAATCGTGATAAGTTCGAAAAGTTCTTGAGAACTTAAGGAGAATAATCTCACAATTTAATTTCAGAATTGTCTCACTTTATTATCACAAAAAGTGCCTTATATAGGCAATAACAAATAAGTATCTTGCTTGGAAAAGGACTCCTAAACCCTAGCCCAAGTAGGAAAAACGTGAATAGTAACTAGGGCAAAGGAAACAAACTTGGAGACCAAGAAAAGACTCCTATTAACTATTCACGTGAATAGTGACGTGAATAGTAACTAAAAAGGAAGCAAACTTGCAGCCCAAGAAAAGCTCCTTTCTAGTGTGAACACCTAATCTTGTAGCCCAAGAAAGTCTCTCTCCTAGTGTGAACACCTAAATTCGTCCATAGGAAATTAAACTAAAACTAGGATAAAATTACAAAGAAATCAAATCTTGACTAAATCTTCAAATCTTCTTGAAACTTCTTGAAGAATCTTGAAGTTCTTGAATCTTGAAAATAGAATCTTGACTTGAATCTTTGCTGGAAAATTCATCCAAAAAGTGCAATGAATATGGATGGCTAGTTCGCATTAGGGACACTTTGGGGTTGCTAAGACTTTAGCTATTTTGCAAGAGCACTTTTATTGGCCACACATGAAACGGGATGTTGAGAGAACTTGTGGAAGATGTGTTACTTGTAGGCAAGCTAAGTCTAGGGTTCAGCCACATGGATTGTACACACCACTACCTATTCCTAGTTCACCTTGGATTGATATTGCAATGGATTTTGTTTTGGGTTTACCTAGGAGTAGGCGTGGAAGGGATTCAATTTTTGTTGTTGTGGATAGATTTTCTAAGATGGCTCATTTTATCCCTGGTCATAAGGCTGACGATGCTTCTAATGCTGTAGATTTGTTCTTCAGGGAGATTGTTAGGTTGCATGGTATGCATAGGACAATTGTTTCAGATCGTGATACTAAGTTCTTAAGTTACTTTTGGAAGACTTTATGGGGCAAGCTAGGGACAAAACTTTTGTTTTCTACAAGTTGTTATCCACAAACTAATGGTCAAACGGAAGTAGTTAATAGGACTTTATCTTCATTATTGAGGGCTATCATAAGTAAGAACATTAAGACTTGGGAAGATTGTTTACCACATGTTGAGTTTGCATATAATCGTACTGTTCATTGTGCTACTAAGCTTTCGCCATTTGAAATTGTTTATGGTTTTAATCCTTTAACTCCTTTGGATTTATCACCTTTACCTGTGTCTGAGCATGTGAACTTAGATGGTAAGAAGAAGGCAGAATTTGTGAAACAACTCCATGAGTGAGCACGCCACAACATAGAGAGAAGAACTGAGCAATAACAAGGAACGTCGCAAGCTGGTCTTTGAACCTGGAGATTAGGTGTGGGTACACATGAGGAAAGAAAGATTTCCAGCACAACGACGTTCTAAGTTGCTACCTAGAAGAGATGGTCCTTTTCAAGTCCTTGACCGGATCAATGACAATGCCTACATACTTGATTTGCTAGGTGAGTACAGTGTTAGTGCTACTTTCAATGTTACTGATTTAAGTCCTTTTGATGTAGGTGACGATTTGAGGGCAAATCCTTCTCAAAAGGAGGGGAATGATGAGGACATCAAGGCTGCTAGGAATGTTCTAGATTCAATGCAAGTGCCAGTTGGTCTAGTGACAAGAGCTCGCGCTAAAAGGTTCAAGGAAGAGCTGAATAATTTGGTTGAGAAAGTTCTACAACAAGAGGAAAGCGTGTTGGCTTGTAGAGATGAAGAAAGGCTGTTGTTACTCCTCCAAGTAGATCCACAAGAAAGCCACCTAGGCATCCACATTCATTGAACCATTTGGGCGAATTTTCCAGTAAAGATTCAAGTCAAGATTCTATTTTCAAGATTCAAGAACTTCAAGATTCTTCAAGAAGTTTCAAGAAGATTCAAAGATTTAGTCAAGATTTGATTTCTTTGTAATTCTATCCTAGTTTTAGTTTAATTCCCTATGGACGAATTTAGGTGTTCACACTAGGAAAAAGACTTTCTTGGGCTGCAAGATTAGGTGTTCACACTAGAAAGGAGCTTTTCTTGGGCTGCAAGTTTGCTTCCTTTTTAGTTACTATTCACGTCACTATTCACATGAATAGTTAATAGGAGTCTTTTCTTGGTCTCCAAGTTTGTTTCCTTTGACCTAGTTACTATTCACGTTTTTCTATTTCAGCTAGGGTTTAGGAGTCTTTTCTAAATTAGGAAACTTATTTGTTCTTTGCCTATATAAGGCTGATTTGCAAGAAATAAAAGTAAGACAACTTTGATATTAAATTTGTGAGATTATTCTCCTTAAGTTCTCAAGAACTTTTTTTTCGAACTTATCAAGATTATTCTTGTGGCGTTCAACTCTGACTTATCAAACAAGATCTCCATCCTCATTTGTGGCATCCTCAACTATACCAAGGTTCTAGCTTTGCTAAGCATAGGGTCGCGATTCCATCCATTCCTGAAGGGTCTTGGGTCGTGTGCCATATTTGGTGTTGGGTCGCGTCACATGTTGGCGTGGTTCGTATCACTTTCCTCCTTCCTCAGGTTATACTTATATTCTTGTCGGTGTGGACTATGTATCCAAGTGGGTAGAAGCAGTGGCAACCCGAACCAATGACCATAAAGTTATGGTCAAGTTCATTAAAGAGAACATATTTTCTCAATTCGGGGTGCCACGTGTACTTATCAGTGATGGTGGACAACACTTCTGTCACAGAACACTAGAAGCCCTTTTAATAAAATATTCAGTCCATCACAAGATAGCAACACTATACCATCCACAGACAAGTGGTCAAGTGGAGGTGTCAAATAGGGAAATCAAGTCAATACTTTGGAAAACGGTTAGGCCCGATCGAAAAGATTGGTCAAGTCATCTGCACGACACATTATGGGTCTACCGTACTGCTTTCAAAACTCCCATCGGCATGTCCCCGTATAGATTGGTATACAGCAAAGCCTGCCATCTTCCTGTTGAACTGGAGCATAAAGCCTATTAGGCTATTAAGGCCCTAAACTTTGACTTACAACAGGCAGGTGAAGGTAGAAAATTGTTGTTAAGTGAATTGGAAGAGCTTCGCTTCGAAGCTTATGAGAATGCCAAACTCTACAAAGAGAGAATGAAGAGGATTCATGATAGATCCATTCTAAGAAAGACTTTCTCTCCTTCTGATAAAGTTTGGTTGTTTAACTCTAGACTAAGGTTCTTTCCAAGCAAATTAAGAACAAAGTGGGATGGTCCTTATGAGGTGATTAAAGCATATCCCTCTGGAGTTATCTTGATTAAGCATCCCACAGATGGGCGTGTCCTCACAGTCAATGGGCAAAGATTGAAGCATGCATTCTATCCAAATACAGTCCCTCATGAAGTTGAATCTATAGAACTTCAAGACCTTGCCTGTATTCCTTAAAAAGGATTCTGCCAAGCTAAAGGCATTAAAACTCAGCACAACTGTCTGGCTGAAGACGTTAAACTTAGCGCTACTAGAAGGCAACCTTGTACTCTTTTGTGTAAATATTTGTTTAATTTATGTCGTTTACATGTACTCTGTGAATCTTTCTCCAGCTTTATGTAGTTTGGGTTTTAGCCCTGAGGAACATTCATAAAGGTACCAGTGTTAGTGTACAACTAGGTCACTGTACGTTTTTGTGTGCGGTTGGCTTAATTGTGCAACTTTGTCTTATAGTGTGAGCTACTCCACCAGCTTAATGTGGTTTGGGTTTGTTGGATATTACTTGATAAGGTAGTTAGGAGTGTGAGCATACACCAGACGTAACGTCTGTGACGTAAAACCCTACTATAATAAACCTTGACCTTGTGGAACTGGCTTTGGCCTTAAGTGTACTAAAGGAAAACATTCGATGTCGTGAGCACAGAAACCTCTGGAAGAGCTAGTTTGTTCAGTAATAACAACTCCAGAACCCCTAGAAAAGAGTCTAAATGGTCTAGGTAATTTATTTATTTGTTTTATGTCTTAGTTTTATTCCTTGACCGTAATTCTTTTTGATTCTCCCCTTATACTATTTTGTATAGATTAATTAACTAACTATTTTTTGTTGTGTTGATGATAATTTGTAAAATGCTTTTTCTACTAATCTTTAATTGCAGAATGATCGAGCTTTTGGCAAAAGTTAGTAGAAAAGCTTTGACATCAACATAGAAATACTTCACATTAGGTGATATCTTTCCTTACTACATTTCCTTTATACCTGATCAACATGTGCTATAGAGTAAGCAAACTATAGGTTTGGGGATGTAGCATTTGTCATTATGTTATTACTTGCATATTACACTCTCACTATCTTATATTGCTATTTGCTGAGGACAAGCAAAGTTTCGGTGTAGGGGTGCGTGTATTTCATGAAAATCTTTTTCAAAAATGCAAAAAATACACTATTTTTTTCATGAGAAATAGTAGTTTGCTACCTTACTTGTTTAAAGGAAGATGATTTAGATGATTTGAGAACCTGTGTTGTTAGCTATATATTGTGAAAAACTCTGAGGAAACTCTGTAAGAAAAACTTTAGGATACTGTATTCATTAGTAAGCTTAGTTGTTCTTCTTCAATTGATAGTTATATGATTATGAAAGGTCTGAGATAGGATTATCGTTTGCTATGAGAATTTCTTGTGATTGAAACCTAACCCTTATGTCATGTTTGTACAGTATGTTATGTTACTCTGTCTGTATGTACACTTTGAAAAAAATTCAAAAAAAAAAAAGAGTTGTACATACCTTTGTTGATTGAATAAATTTTTGGTATAAATATGTTGTAAATCTCTAAGCACCACTATCCTAGACATTGTAATTTGGGATATGTGCTATAATGTAAGGTTTCGAGCCTGGATATCTAGGGTGATTAAGACACGTAGGGGTCCCTTTAAAACCTGGCAACCTCAATCATAATGGCAGGGGATTGTTGGCCTTAAGATATGGGATATCCATAAAGCAAAGGAAACTGAACACTATATAAAAATATTGTTAGTTGTACTTTTATGTTTTGGCAAATGTTAAAGGGTTAAGGCATGATTAAGAGTTTGACTACAAATAAGGCAAGAATATCAAGGTCCAATCTGTTTGCATAACTTGAAAGTTGAAAATTGCATGAACTTAATTTTTTTTTTTGCTAAGTCAGCAAAAAAACGGTTTCATTAAAGAATGAAAGTACAAAGGTGGGTCAAAGACCAGATTACAACAAAGAGTCATAGTTGAAAAATCAACTAGGGATCAAAGTCATAAAAGAAAAAAACAAGTAATTAAATGAACTTAATTTGCTTAGCTTACTTCTAAATATGTACACTCCAAAACAATCAATAAACCATTTCCAATACGAGTATCTATTTGAGAAAACTTTGTACAAGGTTCTTTTATCATGTTTATCATTAACTGCTGAATAGGTTTAAGATAGTAGATTGCATTTCTCATGTTTCATATTTCATCTGTTTTTGACTTGTAAATTTCTGCAAATTTCACTTTGAATCTGTTTTAAAAAGACAGTCTTGCTTGAAGACAAGTAAGGTTTAGGTTTGGGGATGTTGATGTGACTATATTTGCAGTACTCAAACCTTTGTATTTGTACTGCATTTGCATCTTAACTCTGGAATAAATGCAACACTTTGATACTTTCGATGCAATGTAGGAAAATACCGAAAAGTGAAGAATAATAACCGAAATAATCCAAATTGCAAGTCAAGAAGTGAGAATGGGGAAGCACAGGAACCGGTGGAAGAATAGAGTTCATAGAGAAGAAATTTGGCTGGAACCAGTGCAAAATCAGACTCGAAATATTGACCTGGATGATCTTGAATAGTGACCTATGTCCGTTTTTGACGAATCATACTAGTTTTTCGGGTAGAAACGGAATTCTGACCAAAACGCAGAACCCCTGCGCGCGGCGTGATTTTAGCCAAATTCTAACCTTTGGAGGGTCAAAACAGTGAAAAACGCTGGAAAATGCCTCAGTCAACGCTCTGGTCAAAGTCAAAATTCAGGAGCCAAAAAGTCAGCGAAAGGGTGCTCGAGCGCCTCTCACAGAAATTTCCACAATGTTCCAGAAGAAAACTCGTGGCACAAAATCAACAATAGAGCAGATGGGCGCTCGAGCGCGCCTCAAGAACCTTTCAGAAATCTGATGTGGCGCGCGGCGATTAGTTAAAGACCAAGCACTCTCGAGCGCGCCTTTGAAAATTTTTCTATAAATAGCCCTCCTCCTCCTCCGAATTTGTTAATTAATTTTGGAATCTTGTTAATATTTTTGGTATAATTTCGAGTTAATTCTAGTTAGTTTTTAGTTTAATTGGTTAGTTTAAATTAGTAGGATATGGGGGAAGCCCACTACTTTAGTTCTTATTTGGGGAAATTTTGCCCGAATAGCTACTTTAAGGGGAAAATCCGACCCTAGTAGTTTTTGTTCGGGGAAGTTCTACCCGAATAGCTATTTTGTGTCGGACCTTTGCTCAAATTTCGAGAATCAGAAATACGCGTTCTTCAATATGGAGGAGCCTTTCTTGACTCTTTTTTATTTACATAACTTGTATTCATTTATGTCTGAGTAGATTGACATCTAGGGGAGAATATTGTAAATGTTAGTCTTTTGATATACGGTCTTGGATTCGGATTATTCGCTTTAAATGCAATATATGGCTTGTTTTAATTTAGTATTGTCTTTCATATGTAATGCTTTCCAGTAGATGATATGATTGATTTACTATTAATATTGTCTTTCATAACGTAATGTTTTTAAGTAGACGTTATGATTGCTTTACTTTCGTGCCATGTATCCATGCTTTATTAGTGAATCAAATAGTTTGACGACCTTAGATTCCATGAACTATAGGTAATGCTTTTAAGTAGACCATAGTTTCTAGACCAGTAAGGAGAAGTTGATTGCTTAGTCGAAACAGACCTTTTATACCAGGTTGCAAGGACAGTTCCATACTATGGTTGTACGCTCGTAGATGGCACAACACCTACATCAGAGTTAGTAATCGGGATTTTAATAAGCTAAGTTAATTGACTAGGTTAAATGCTTATACCTTAACCCTTGCATAAAATCAGATAATCCTGAATATCGAGCCTAGATTAATTGCCTCATTTACATATTCGACCCCTAGATCACTACTCCTCGTATTCATATTTAGTTAGTTTAATTTAGTTGTAGTATAATTTAATCAAACGCCTTCTGCAAACTGTTACACTTCCACTTTAAACACGTTTGCACTTTACTTCTTATACGAACCACGCCAACATGTGACGCGACCCAACACCAAATATGGCAAACGACCCAAGACCCTTCAGGAATGGATGGAACCGCGACCATATGCTTAGCAAAGCTAGAACCTTGGTATAGTTGAGGACGCCACAAACGAGGATGGAAAACCCGTTTGATAAGTCAAGGATAAACGCCACAAAAATAATCTTGATAAGTTCGAAAAAGTTCTTGAGAACTTTTTTTTTTGCTGCGTCAGCAAGAATGGATTTTATAAAAGATGAATAGAGATTACAGGGAATATACAAGCCCGTAGGCAATCAAACATGCGTGAACAAATCACCACATGAAACAGAAGGTAAAAACAACAAATTGCACACAAGCAACAATAAAATAAAAGAAACGAAAAGAAAAACTAAGTAAAAATAAAGCAAAGTTGCACACAGGCAATACTTAAAGGAAAGTAATCCAAATCAATAGATGCAATGATTTCTTCTTCAAGAGAAGGAAACGTAAAAAATCCTTGAAAAAGATTATGTAAGGACGATATCCAATGAAGCACGTGCCACGAAGTGGCGATTGAAAGATGAGTCTCTGAAACCGCTTCCAATTTTTGTCTTTGTCAGTACTTCTTCTTTAATGTTGGAAAAGATTTCTTCTTTAGTAGCAGCAGTATTCTCGAAAAGTCTGTTGTTCCTTTCTCTCCAAATATGGTAAATAGAAGCACAGAAGAGCAACCGGAACATGTATTCCCTGATGTTTCCTTTACCTACAAAAGATTGATGAAGCATTATAATATCAGAAAAGGAATACATATTAGCATCAATATAAAGTAATTGCAAACCTCCCTTCCAGATTCTTTTTGTGAAGCAGCATTCAAAGAATAAGTGATCCCGGGTTTCTGGGCCTTGATGACAGAAAATGCAGTGAGCATGGGAGATAGTGCCCCAACAAAGAAGGCGGTAGCAAGTAGGAAGGCGATCCAGGCAAGCAAGCCAAGCAATGAAACTGTGACGGGGAATGTTGCGAGTGAACCAAGTGATGGAAGACCAATTAACAAAAGGACCTCTATCTCTGATAAAGTCCCACGCTTTACGAAATGAGAAGGAGCTAACAATTGTAAGCTTCCAAGTAAACGTATCAGGACAATCAGGACTGGTAGTGGGAAGATAGGTGGAAGGGTCAAGACTAGCAATATCAGGAGGGTGAAAAGGCCAGTTCCAATTATTATTGATAAACACGTCTGAAACTTTTGCATTCCAAGAAGGGTAGAACACATCAATCCCAAATAAATCGGAGAGGACTCCACGGGGATGCCAGTTATCATGCCAAAAGAAAGTGTTGTTGCCATTACCAATTTTGTGAGAAATAAGCTCTTTGACAACTGGTCTCAACTGAAGAAGTTTTCTCCAAGTCCAGCTGGTGTCAGCGGGAATACTCATAGTCCAAATGCATTTGTCTTTGATGTGATTATTCCAAACCCAACGACTCCAGATAGTGCCTCTCATAGAGTACATCCTCCAAAACAACTTCATAAAAGCAGCACGATTGACTTCATCAAGGGATCTAAGACCGAGACCACCTTCATTGAAAGGCTTGTAGATCTTGTTCCAATCAACTTTAGGGCCAGTACCTCTCCAGAGGAAAGCAGCAAATTTTCTCTCAATCTCAACAAGAATGCTTTTAGGGATAAGAAGAACTGAAGCCCAAAAGAGGTGCAAGTGGTTGAGAACAGACTTGATGAGTTGAAGCCTTCCAGCAAAAGTGAGCCAGTTATGGGTCCAATGATCAATTCTATTCGAGATTTTATCAAGCAAAATGTGACAATCTTGCTTTCTCAGCGTGCCAGAGATAAGAGGAACCCCAAGATAACGGACTGGGAGTTTGCCTTCTTTGAATCCCAAAAGACCAATAATGGATTGCCTAAGAGCAAATGAACCTCTTCCAAAAAAAACTTCACTCTTGTCCGGATTAAACTGGATACCAGAAAGACGATGAAAGGTGTTGAGAGTGTTGATAAAGTCTTGAATTGTAGCGGGCTCAGCTTTACAGAAAAGGAGGAGATCATCAGCAAAGCAGAGATGGTTGAGCTTCATCATTGAGCAACGAGGGTGAAAGCCAAAGTTTCTTTTCAAGGTCAAGATATTAAGCATGCATGTAAGAACCTCCATGGCGATGACAAAAAGATATGGGGAGATAGGGTCCCCTTGTCTGACACCATTTGTATCGTGAAAATACCCCTCAAGATTACCATTGATTGAGACGGAGAACCGAGGAGAAGAAATACAAGCACTGATCCAGCTGATGAAGACATTGGGAAAACCAAAGGCCTGCAAAGTAAGGAGAACAAAATCCCAACGGAGCGAGTCAAAAGCCTTTAAAAGGTCAACCTTGAGAGCACATCTAGGAGTTGGATTCTTCCTGTTATAGCCCCTCACAAAAGTTCTTGAGAACTTGAGGAGAATAATCTCACACATTTAATATCAAAATTGTCTTCTTTTATTTCTTGCAAATCAGCCTTATATAGGCAAAGAACAAATAACTTTCCTAATTAGAAAAGACTCCTAAACCCTAGTTGAAATAGAAAAACATGAATTGTAATTAGGTCAAAGGAAACAAACTTGGAGACCAAGAAAAGACTCCTATTAACTATTCATGTGAATAGTAACTAAAAAGGAAGCAAACTTGCAGCCCAAGAAAAGCTCATTTCTAGTGTGAACACCTAATCTTGTAGCCCAAGAAAGTGTTTTTCCTAGTGTGAACACCTAAATTCGTCCATAGGGAATTAAACTAAAACTTAAACTAAAACTAGGATAGAATTACAAAGAAATCAAATCTTGACTAAATCTTCGAATCTTCTTGAAACTTCTTGAAGAATCTTGAAAATAGAATCTTGACTTGAATCTTTGCTAGAAAATTTGTCCAAAAATGGTTCAACGAACATGGACGCCCAAATGGTTCATTGAATGTAGACGTGTATGGGTTCATTGAATGTGGAGGATTCAATGAATGTGGACATGTTGTAGGGCTGGTTCTTGGCTCTCTTTAGGATCAAATTTGATGAGTAAAACCAGCTTTTGTCCTCTTCATTCCTCCCTCTTGAGAAGGATTTGTCCTCAAATCCTCCAGGTTCAAAGACCAGCCTTGGTGGTAGACCATGTGGTATCTCATCGGGAAACACATCCTCAAAATTCTGCAAGAGAGATCCAACAACACTAGGCAATGCAGGGTCAAGTTGTGATGCGAACCAGCCATCCACATTCATTGCACCTTTTGGATGAATTTTCCAGCAAAGATTCAAGTCGAGATTCTATTTTCAAGATTCAAGAACTTCAAGATTCTTCAAGAAGTTTCAAGAAGATTCGAAGATTTAGTCAAGATTTGATTTCTTTGTAATTTTATCCTAGTTTTAGTTTTCAGTTTTAGTTTAATTTCCTATGGACGAATTTAGGTGTTCACACTAGGAGAGAGACTTTCTTGGGCTACAAGATTAGGTGTTCACACTAGAAAGGAGCTTTTCTTGGGCTGCAAGTTTGCTTCCTTTTTAGTTACTATTCACGTCACTATTCACGTGAATAGTTAATAGGAGTCTTTTCTTGGTCTCCAAGTTTGTTTCCTTTGACCTAGTTACTATTCACGTTTTTCCTACTTGGGCTAGGGTTTAGGAGTCCTTTTCCAAGCAGGATACTTATTTGTTATTGCCTATATAAGGCACTTTTTGTGATAATAAAGTAAAACAATTCTGAAATTAAATTGTGAGATTATTCTCCTTAAGTTCTCAAGAACTTTTCTGAACTTATCAAGATAATTCTTGTGGCGTTCAACCTTGACTTATCAAACGGATTTTCCACCCCTGTTTGTGGCGACTTCATCAATTATACCAAGGTTCTTGCTTTGCTTAGCAAAGCGTCCCGGTTTCCATCCAATCCTGAAAGGTCTTGGCGCCGTTTGCCATATTTGGTGTTGGGTCGCGTCGCATGTTGGTGTGGTTCGTATAAGTTGGTAATCAGAGCTTAGGTTTATCAGGTTTGCCTATCCTTTTTCTTGTTTTCTTGGTCAATTCGTGCGTCTAGGTTTAGGTCTTAAATTCTTTTTTCTTTGTTCTTGATTGAGTCTTGTTTCAATTCCGTGTCTTGTCATCTTTTCAACTCTGTTTCTTGTCTTGTTTTCAAATCTATGTCTTTTCTACTTTTCAATTCCGTTTATTGCTAGGTTTTTCAATTTCGCTTCTTGTGTTCAAATTGGATAAACCCTAGAATCTTGAATTAGGGTTTCTTGAATTCTTGATTACTTTGCTCCTTGTATTGTTTCAGAAAAATCAAGAAAAGTCAAGAAAAATAGAGAAAAAAAAAAAGAAAAAAAAATAGAGGCAGAAATTTTTTTGTGGAACTAGCCGCGAGGCCAATCATTTTTTAAGGAAAACGGCGTTCTGAGCAGAACCCATAGCTTTGCTATGGGCACCACCCTCTTAAGGACAAATTCCATAGTCTACTAGGAGTTTTAGGTGTTTTTTGTGTTTTTGCATAGGTTTTCTTTAACTATTCTTATTACTCTAGGTTTCTTTTTCTAGATTTGTCTTAGTTTTCTTGTTCTAATCTTTTTTCCACGTCTTAGAGGACTGTTTACAAAAAATAAAAATAAAAATAAAAAATTCAAAAAAACGAAAATTCAGATTTTGTGACAGATTTGTTACGCTGCTTTGGATCCTTCTTCATATTCTTGGATTAGTTTCAAAAGAACTAAAAGGAGAATTCGAGAGGAAAAATGCAGAGTGTGTAAGAGTAATAAAGGGTAAAAACCAAAATTGAGTTGAGTGAAACACGTGAGGGAGTGTTAATTTCAATCATGCCTCAAAATCAAGAGGATGACATAAACGAAGAAGGTCAACAAGCCGCTGTTCCGAACTTACAGATGCATGCTTTGTTGGGAAAGATGAGACGAATGATGAGGGCTGAAGTTGATCAACTACATGAGAGGATGGCTAGGGTAGAACAGAGAACACCAAGGGTGCAGCCACCAGTTGCTCCAAACGCACCAAGGAGGAACAGGTTGCATCGAAGAGAAATTGAAGTTGTGGATGAATTTGAAGAAGAAGGGATAGATGAGGAACTTGGTCGGATGTCAATAGGCAGCAATGGAAGACATAGCCAAGATAGAAAAGCTAAGAAACGTGTTGATACCAATTTGGGAAGCATCAAGATGAAAATTCCTACTTTCCAAGGAAGGAGTGATCCCGAAGCATATTTGGAGTGGGAAAAGAAGACAGAGTTGGTTTTTGATTGTCACAACTATTCCGAACTGAAAAAGGTAAAACTTGCCGCAATTGAATTTACTGATTATGCTATTGTATGGTGGGATCAATTGTGCATCAATAGGAGGCGGAATGGAGATCGTCCAATTGCAACTTGGGATGAGATGAAGAGGGTGATGAGGAGGCAATTTGTACCCAGTCATTACTACAGAGATTTATACCTCAAGCTGCAAGGTCTTCATCAAGGTAATAAGAGTGTTGATGAGTATTACAAAGAGATGGAGATGGCTATGATTAGAGCCAATGTAGAGGAAGATCGGAAGGTGACAATGGCTAGATTTTTGAATGGGTTGAATCGAGAGATTGCTAACACTATCGAGTTGTATCATTATGTGGAATTAAAGGATTTGGTGCATATGGCAATTAATGTGGAGAAGCGACTCAAGAGGGGTGGTACACGACCAAGACAAGCACCACAATACCTGAGTGCATCACCTTTACCTTGGAGGACAAGTTACCCAAAGGATGAAGAAAATCCGTCTACTTCCAAGGCCAAGCCCGAGCTCAAACTATCCACTATTGCCATGACCTCTCAAGGTAATACAACCTCTACTATGACTCGATCTAGTGAGATTCAATGTTTTAAATGTCAAGGACGAGGACACATAGCAAGCCAATGCCCAAACAAGCGAGCAATGGCAGTCTTGGAAAGTGGTGAGATTAAATTTGAAGACAAAACATATTCTGATGATGTGCCTATACTAGAGGACACCGCAATAGGAGCAGAGGAGTTTGGGGCGAATCATGGAGAGATGCTTGAACTAGTGGCACAATGAGCCTTAAGCCTGCAAGCTAAAGAAAAGGAAGAGGTAGCACAACATGAGAACATCTTTCATACTCGTTGCCACGTGAAAGACAAGGTATGTAATGTTATTATCGATGGTGGTAGTTGTACTAACGTTGCTAGTGCTTCTATGGTTGAAAAGCTAGAGCTCAACACAGTTAAGCACCCAGGTCCATATAGACTGCAATGGTTGAATGATTGTGGTGAGCTAAAGGTTACAAAGCAGGTTGTAGTACTGTTTCAAATTGGGAAATATGAAGATGAAGTATTGTGTGATGTGGTGCCAATGCATGCTGGACATCTTCTCTTTGGAAGATTGTGGCAATTTGATCGATGTGTGCAGCATGATGGCTTCACCAACAAGTATTCATTTGTATTTGGTCAGCGGACAATCACCCTAGTTCTGATGACACCAAAACAAGTCTATGAGGATCAAGTGAGGTTGCAAAAATTGAGTAAACAAAAGAATCTGAGAGATCAAAAGAATTTGAGAAAGCAAAAGAATGAGAGTGAAAAGAAAAGTAGGGCCGAATCTGAAGAGGAGGTAAGAAGAGAAAAGAGCTCTGCCAATAAGGATTTTGAGGACGTGTTTCCCAAGGAGATACCACATGGTCTACCACCTAGGCTAGTCTTTGAGCCTGGTGGATTTGAGGACAAATCCTTCTCAAGAGGGGGGGAATGATGCGAACCATCCATCCACATTCATTGCACCTTTTGGATGAATTTTCCAGCAAAGATTCAAGTCGAGATTCTATTTTCAAGATTCAAGAACTTCAAGATTCTTCAAGAAGTTTCAAGAAGATTCGAAGATTTAGTCAAGATTTGATTTCTTTGTAATTTTATCCTAGTTTTAGTTTTCAGTTTTAGTTTAATTTCCTATGGACGAATTTAGGTGTTCACACTAGGAGAGAGACTTTCTTGGGCTACAAGATTAGGTGTTCACACTAGAAAGGAGCTTTTCTTGGGCTGCAAGTTTGCTTCCTTTTTAGTTACTATTCACGTCACTATTCACGTGAATAGTTAATAGGAGTCTTTTCTTGGTCTCCAAGTTTGTTTCCTTTGACCTAGTTACTATTCACGTTTTTCCTACTTGGGCTAGGGTTTAGGAGTCCTTTTCCAAGCAGGATACTTATTTGTTATTGCCTATATAAGGCACTTTTTGTGATAATAAAGTAAAACAATTCTGAAATTAAATTGTGAGATTATTCTCCTTAAGTTCTCAAGAACTTTTCCGAACTTATCAAGATAATTCTTGTGGCGTTCAACCTTGACTTATCAAACGGATTTTCCACCCCCGTTTGTGGCGTCTTCATCAATTATACCAAGGTTCTTGCTTTGCTAAGCAACGGGTCGCGGTTTCCATCCAATCCTGAAAGGTCTTGGGGTCGTTTGCCATATTTGGTGTTGGGTCGCGTCGCATGTTGGCGTGGTTCGTATCAAGTTGGTTAGTGTTTAAAAGAGCTTCTTTGTACAAAAGTACAATCATTGGTCGTTTTGATATCAAAGCTCTCTTAACCTCACTTGCTTTTGCATACAAATATCTTTGTTTTCCCTCTGTTTTTACCTCTTTGGCAGAGCTCTTTTCTCTCCTTACCTCGTCTCCATATTCGGCCTTACTTTTCTTTTCACTCTCATTCTTTTGCTCTCTCATATTCTTTTGATCTCTTAGACTCTTTTGTTCACTCAATTTTTGCAACCTCACTTGATCCTCATAGACTTGTTTTGGTTTCTTCAGAACTAGGGTGATTGTCCGCTGACCAAATACAAATGAATACTTGTTGGTGAAGCCATCATGCTGCACACATCAATCAAATTGCCACAGTCTTCCTAAGAGAAGATGTCCAGCATGCATTGGCACCACATCACACAATACTTCATCTTCATATTTCCCAATTTGAAACGGTACTACAACCTGCTTTGTAACCTTTACCTCACCACAATCATTCAACCATTGCAGTCTATATGGACCTGGGTGCTTAACTATGTTGAGCTCTAGCCTTTCAACCATAGAAGCACTAGCAACGTCAGTACAACTACCACCATCGATAATAACATTACATACCTTGTCTTTCACGTGGCAATGAGTATGAAAGATGTTCTCACGTTGTACTACCTCTTCCTCTTCTTTAGCTTGCAAGCTCAAGGCTCGTCGTGCCACTAGTCCAAGCATTTCTCCATAATCTGCCCCAAACTCCTCTGCTCCTACTGTAGTGTCCTCTAGTATAGGCATGTCATCAGAATATGTTTTGTCTTCAGATTCAATCTCACCACTTTCTAAGACTATCATTGCTCGCTTGTTTAGGCATTGGCTTGCTATGTGTCCTCATCCTTGATATTTAAAACATTGAATCTCACTAGATCGAGTCCTAGTAGAGGTTACCTTGAGAGGTCATGGCAATAGTGGATGGTTTGAGCCCGGGCTTGGCCTTGGAAGTAAACAGATTTTCTTCATCCTTTGGGTAACTCGTCCTCCAAGGTGAAGGTGATGCACTCAAGTATTGTGGTACTTGTCTTGGTCGTGTATCAGCCCTCTTGAGTTGCTTCTCCACTTTAATTGCCATATGCACCAAATCCTCTAATTCCACATAATGATGCAACTCTATAGTGTTAGCAATCTCTTGATTTAGCCCATTCAAGAATCTGGCCATTGTTGCCTCTCGATCTTCCTCCACATTGGCTTTAATCATAGCCATCTCCATCTCTTTGTAATGTACTCATCAACACTCTTATTACCTTGATGAAGACCTTGCAGCTTGAGGTATAAATCTCGATAGTAATGACTTGGTACAAATTGTCGCCTCATCACTCTCTTCATCTCATCCCAAGTTGCAATAGGATGATCCCCATTCCGCCTCCTATTGATGCACAACTGATCCCACCAAACAATAGCATAATCAGTAAATTTAATTATAGCAAATTTTTCCTTTTTCAATTCAGCATTGTTATGACAATCAAAAACCACCCTCATCTTTTTCTCTCACTCAAGGTCTGCTTCAGGATCACTCCTTCCTTGAAAAGCAGGAATCTTCATCTTGATGCTTCCCAAATTGTTATCAACACGGTTCCTAGCTTCTCTATCTCGGCTATGTCTTCCATTGCTGCCTATTGACATCCGATCAAGTTCCTCATCTATCCCTTCTTCTTCAAATTCATCCACAACTTCAATTTCTCTTCAATGCAACCTGTTCCTCCTTGATGCGTTTAGAGCAACTAGTGGCTGCACCCTTGGTGTTCTCTGTTCTAACCTAGCCATCCTCTCATGTAGTTGATCAAATTCAGCCCTCATCATTCGTCTCATCTCTCCCAACAAAGCATGCATCTGTAAGTTCGGAACAGCGGCTTGTTGACCTTCTTCGTTTATGTCATCCTCTTGATTATGACCCATGATTGAAATCAACACTCCCTCACGTGTTTCACTCAAATTCAACTTGGCTTTTACCCTCTAATAATCTCACCACACTGCCTTTTTCTTCTCGTATTCTCCTTCAAGTCCCTAGAACTTACCAAGAATACCAAGCAGCGTAATAATCTATTTCAGAATCTGACCTTTTTTTTTTCAGACCTCTAAGACTCTGGAAACAAGGTTAGAGAAAGAAAATTGACCAAAACTCGAAGAAGGAAACCTAGAAAAATAAGAAAAGTTGAGAAAAGCCTATTGGAAAACACAAAAACACCTAAAACTCATAGAAAACAATCGAATTAGGCCCTAAGAGGGTGGTGCCCACATCATAGCTGTGGGTTATGCTCAGATCGTCGTTTCCCTTTAGAAAAGTTCGGCCTCGCAAGCTAATTCTCTTTTTTAAAAAGTACTGTTCACTATTTTGCCTTTTTTTTATATCTTTTCTTGACCTTTCTTTTCTTTTCTTGATGTTCTTTTCTTGATTTTCAGAAGCGAACACAATGAGCAAGTTACCAAAAATTCGAATTTGACACTAAGACAATAAACGGGATTGAGAACACAACCAATTAGGGTTTTGTCCTAATTGAAAACCTTAACCTTACCCACGGATTTGATGAGAAAAACAAGAAAATACTTGAAAGCAAGATATGGATTTCAAGAAGAAAACAGACTTGAAACACAAGATAAGAAATGAAATTGAAGTAAGAACGGAATTGAAACACAACCTAAAACGAATTGGCAGCAAGACACAATCAAGAACAAAGAAAGGAATTTAAACCTAGACCTAGACTCACGGAATTAACTAAGAAAACAAGAAAAGGATAGGCAAACCTAATAAACCTAAGCTCTGATACCAACTGATACGAACCACGCCAACATGTGACGCGACCCAATACCAAATATGGCAAACGACCCAAGACCCTTTAGGAATGGATGGAACCGCGACCCTATGCTTAGCAAAGCTAGAACCTTGGTATAGTTGAGGACGCCACAAACGAGGATGTAAAACCCGTTTGATAAGTCAAGATGAACGCCACAAGAATAATCTTGATAAGTTTGAAAAAGTTCTTGAGAACTTGAGGAGAATAATCTCACAAATTTAATATCAAAATTGTCTTCTTTTATTTCTTGCAAATCAGCCTTATATAGGCAAAGAACAAATAAGTTTCCTAATTAGAAAAGACTCCTAAACCCTAGCTGAAATAGAAAATTGTGAATAGTAATTAGGTCAAAGGAAACAAACTTGGAGACCAAGAAAAGACTCCTATTAACTATTCATGTGAATAGTAATGTGAATAGTAACTAAAAAGGAAGCAAACATGCAGCCCAAGAAAAGCTCCTTTCTTGTGTGAACACCTAATCTTGTAGCCCAAGAAAGTCTTTTTCCTAGTGTGAAAACCTAAATTCGTCCATAGGGAATTAAACTAAAACTAAAACTAAAACTAGGATAGAATTACAAAGAAATCAAATCTTGACTAAATATTCGAATCTTCCAATCTTCTTGAAACTTTTTGAAGAATCTTGAAGTTCTTGAATCTTGAAAATAGAATCTTGACTTGAATCTTTGCTGAAAAATTAGCCCAAAAATGGTTCAACGAACATGGACGCCCAAATGGTTCATTGAATATGGACGTGTATGGGTTCATTGAATGTGGAGGATTCAATGAATGTGGACATGTTGTAAGGCTGGTTCTTGGCTCTCTTTTGAATCAAATTTGATGAGTAAAACCAGCCTTTGTCCTGATCAACTTCACTAACTTACTAACGCGCTTCCTTGTGGTACGATTCCACACTCATAGCATGCTACACTATGAAGATCCGTGCACTTGCGGGTATTTAAAATTGGTTTATTTTACACACTTTTCACACGCCCACCGGGTTGCATCACATAGTTTTTGCAATCATCACATCTGGATCATTTTCTACAGATTTGTTTTTCCGCTTATTCAATCTTTCTTTTTCTGCATCTCTACCTGGTGGTCTTTCGTTTGAGATGAAAGTATCATACGCACTGTTACTATCCTCTAAGTTTATAGAATGAGGAGTTGATGGAGATGAGGAGGCACTTGGACTATCATCTTTAAATCTTTTTGATTTCTTCTTTCCGCCTTCTTGTAGCCATTTTTATTGATATCTTAGCACATTCCAACAATGCTCAAATTGAAAAGATGACCCATGACATGTTTGGTACAGTATTTTGTGATACGAACCTGGTCAACATGTGCCGAGACCCAACACCAAGATTGGTAAAACAAACCCAAGACCTTTCAGGAATGGATGGAACCTCGACCCTATGCTTAACAAAGCTAGAACCTTGGTATAGTTGAGGACGCCACAAACGGGGATGGAAATCTGCTTGATAAGTCAAGGTTGAACGCCACAAGGAATCCCTTGATAAGTTCGAAAGAGTCTCTTGGAGAACTCAAGGAGAATAATCTCACAATTTAATTTCAAAATTGTCTTCCTTTATTATCACAAAAAGTGCCTTATATAGGCAATAACAAATAAGTATCCTGCTTGGAAAAGGACTCCTAAACCTTAGCCCAAGTAGGAAAAACGTGAATAGTAACTAGGTCAAAGGAAACAAACTTGGAGACCAAGAAAAGACTCCTATTAACTATTCACGTGAATAGTGACATGAATAGTAACTAAAAAGGAAGCAAACTTGCAGCCCAAGAAAAGCTCCTTTCTAGTGTGAACACCTAATCTTGCAGCCCAAGAAAGTCTCTCTCCTAGTGTGAATACCTAAATTTGTCCATAGGAAATTAAACTAAAACTGAAAACTAAAACTATGATAAAATTACAAAGAAATCAAATCTTGACTAAATCTTCAAATCTTCTTGAAACTTCTTGAAGAATCTTGAAGTTCTTGAATCTTGAAAATATAATCTTGACTTGAATCTTTGCTGGAAAATTCATCCAAAAGGTTCAATGAATGTGGACGCCCAATTGGTTCATTGAATGTGGACGCTTCAATTGGTTCATTGAATGTGGATAGCTGGTTCGCATCATTCCCCCCCTCTTGAGAAGGATTTGTCCTCAAATCCACCAGGCTCAAAGATCAACCTTGGTGGTAAAGCATGTGGTATGTCCTTAGGAAGCACTTCCTCAAAATCCTGTAAGGGAGAAACAACAACACTAGGCAATGCAAAGTCAAGCTGGTTAGTATTTAAAAGAGCCTCTTTGTACATGAGTGCAATTATTGGCCATCTTGAGATCAAAGCTTTCTTAACCTCACTTGCTTTTTCATAGAAATTTCTTTGTTTCCCCTTTGTTTTTCCTGCCTTGGAAGAGCTCTTTTCTCTTTTTCCTACCTCTTTAGCTTCAGCCTTGCTCGCTTTCTTTTCACTCTCATTCTTTTGATCGCTCAAATTATTTTGTTCACTCAAGTTCTTTTGATCATTCAATTTTTGTAACCTCACTTGATCCTCATAAACTTGTTTTGATGTCATTGGAACTAGAGTGATTGTTTGCTGATTAAACATGAATGAGTACTTGTTGGTGAAGCCATCATGCTGCACACGTCGATCAAATTGCCATGGTCTTCCGAAGAGAAGATGTCCAGCATGCATAGGTACCACATCACATAACACTTCATCCTCATATTTCCCAATGCGAAACGGTACCACAACCTGTTTTGTAACCCTTACCTCACCACAATCGTTCAACCATTGCTGCTTGTACGGACGTGGATGCTTAATTGTTGTGAGCCCTAGCTTGTCAACCATTGAAGCACTAGCAACGTTAGCACAACTACCACCATCAATAATAACACTACATACCTTATCTTTCATGTGGCAGCAAGTATGAAAGATGTTCTCACGTTGCACTACTTCTTCCTCCTCTTTAGCTTGCAAGCTCAAAGCTCGTCGTGCCACTAATCCAAGCATATCTCCATAATCTGCCCCAAATTCCTCTTCTTCACCTACTTCGGTGTCCTCTAGTATTGGCATGTCATCAGACTGTGATTCATCCTCGGATTCAATCTCTCCATCATCCAGGATTACCATTGTTCGCTTGTTTGGACATTGGCTTGCTATATGTCCCCATCCCTGACATGTAAAACATTGAATATCACGAGATCGAGTTGTAGAAGCCGATTTACCTTGGGAGGTCGTGGTATTAGTGGATGGTTTTGGCTCGGGCATGGCCTTGGAAGTGGACAAATTTTTTTCTTCCTTTGGGTTGCTCATCCTCCAAGGTGAGACTGGCCTTGGTCGTGTACCACCCCTCTTTAGTTGTTTCTCCACTTTAATTGCCATATGTACCAGATCTTCTAATTCAACATAATGATACAACTCAATCGTGTTAGCAATCTCACAATTCAACCCATTCAAAAATCTAGCTAGTGTTGCCTCCCGATCTTCCTCTACATTGGCTCTTATCATAGCCATCTCCATCTCTTTGTAATATTCTTCCACGCTTTTATTACCTTGATGAAGACTTTGCAGCTTGAGGTATAAATCTCGATAGTAATGACTTGGGACAAACCGCCGCCTCATCACTCTCTTCATCTCATCCCAAGTTGCAATAGGACGATCTCCATTCCGCCTCCTATTAATGCACAATTGATCCCACCAAACAATAGCATAGTCAGTAAATTCAATTGCAGCAAGTTTTACCTTTTTCAAATCGGAATAGTTGTGGCAATCAAAAACCAACTCCATCTTCTTCTCCCACTCAAGATAAGCTTCAGGATCACTCCTTCCTCGAAAAGAAGGAATCTTCATCTTGATGCTTCCCAAATTGTTATCAACACGATCCCTAACTTCTCTAACTTGACCATGTCTTTCATTGCTGCCCATAGAAACTCTATCAAACTCTTCATCAACATCTTCAACTTCCCTTCTTGGCACCATGTTTCTCCTTGGTGTGTTTTGAGCTACTTGTGGCTGCCTTCGTTGTGCTCTCTCTTCTACTCTATCCAACCTCACATGTATTTGTTCTAATTCAGCCCTCATCATCTGTCTCATCTCCCCCATCAATGCTTGCATCTACAAATTAGGGACTACGGGTTGTTGACCTTCTACATTGATGTCATCCTCTTGATTATGAGCCATGATTGAATTTCACTCCCTCACGTGTTTCACTTAACTCACTTGGCTTTTACCCTCTAATAATCTCACACACTCTGCCTTTTTCCTCTCGTATTCTCTTTCAAGCCCCTAGAACTTACCAAGAATACCAAGCAGCGTAATAATCAATTTTGGAATTTGACTTTTTTTTTGTTTTTTTGTTTTTATTTTATTCAGACCTCTAATACTCTGGAAACAAGGTTAGAGAAAGAAACTTGAATAAAACTCGAAGAATGAAACCTAGAAAAATAAGGAAAGTTGCAAAAACCCTATTCTAAAACACAAAAATGCCCAAAACTCATAGAAAACGTTGGAATTTGGCCCCAAGAGGGTGGTGCCCACAGAAAAGCTGTGGGTTATGCTCAGAACGTCGTTTCCCTTTAGAAAAGCTTGGCCACGAAGGCTAATTCAACAAAAACAAGTTTTTTTACTTTTCACTGTTTTGCCTTTTTTTTTTTTTTTTCAGCTCCGAATTTTTTTTTTTTCTTGAAGTTTCTTTTCTTTCTTGATGTTCTTTTCTTGATTTTCAGAAACGAAAACAATGACTAAGAAACCAAGATTTCAGATTTGAGCATACAACCAATTAGGGTTTTGTCCTAGTTGAAAACCTTAACCCTACCCACGGATTTGATGAGAAAACAATAAAATACTTGACACAAGACACGGATTTCAACAAGAAAACAGACTTGAAACACAAGATAAGAAACGAAATTGAAGCAAGAACAGAATTGAAACACAACCTAAAACGAATTGGCAGCAAGACACAATCAAGAACAAAGAAAGGAATTTAAACCTAGACCTAGACTCACGGAATTAACTAAGAAAACAAGAAAAAGGATAGGCAAACCTGATAAACCTAAGATCTGATTACCAACTGATACGAACCTGGTCAACATGTGCCGAGACCCAACACCAAGATTGGTAAAACAAACCCAAGACCTTTCAGGAATGGATGGAACCTCGACCCTATGCTTAACAAAGCTAGAACCTTGGTATAGTTGAGGACGCCACAAACGGGGATGGAAATCCGCTTGATAAGTCAAGGTTGAACGCCACAAGGAATCCCTTGATAAGTTCGAAAGAGTCTCTTGGAGAACTCAAGGAGAATAATCTCACAATTTAATTTCAGAATTGTCTTCTTTATTATCACAAAAAGTGCCTTATATAGGCAATAACAAATAAGTATCCTGCTTGGAAAAGGACTCCTAAACCCTAGCCCAAGTAGGAAAAACGTGAATAGTAACTAGGTCAAAGGAAACAAACTTGGAGACCAAGAAAAGACTCCTATTAACTATTCACGTGAATAGTGACGTGAATAGTAACTAAAAAGGAAGCAAACTTGCAGCCCAAGAAAAGCTCCTTTCTAGTGTGAACACCTAATCTTGCAGCCCAAGAAAGTCTCTCTCCTATGTGAACACCTAAATTTGTCCATAGGAAATTAAACTAAAACTGAAAACTAAAACTATGATAAAATTACAAAGAAATCAAATCTTGACTAAATCTTCAAATCTTCTTGAAACTTCTTGAAGAATCTTGAAGTTCTTGAATCTTGAAAATAGAATCTTGACTTGAATCTTTGCTGGAAAATTCATCCAAAAGGTTCAATGAATGTGGACGCCCAATTGGTTCATTGAATGTGGACGCTTCAATTGGTTCATTGAATGTGGATAGCTGGTTCGCATCATTTTGGCATCTTGAATTTGCATCAAACAATTAAAAAGGAAAAAATTAGTCAAATTTAATAAATAATATTCCTCAAAAGTTATTATACAAAAAATTATTGTACCTTATCTTGTTCTATCTTGCCACTTTATCTTCTAGATTCTATTTGGGAAAAACATCCACGGAATTTGTTAGTTGCAAGATTAATAGTCAACCAACAATGCATGAGAGAATTTTCATTACGTTTAAAAGGAAAATTTTTGTGCGCATGAAAATAGTCGTGTATTCTTCGACAGTATGTTTGATGTGTTTGGTTATTGTTATGCACGGCATCTAAACTAATGTTTAGCCATGCTGAAATAAGTAGCATATCTTCTTCGACCAAAAAGTTACTTTTTCGTGACACTTTCTTTTTTCTGAGGTTTGTTTGCATTTGATCAAATAGAAAAGACGGAACCGACTCGTCTACAAAGTCGTCATCAAAAGTTGTATAGTATGGATTTTGTGAGTCCATCTATAAAAAAGAATTAAAATTAGAATAGTATAATTAATAATACAAAATGAAATATTAAGAAGCTATACTTTAGTAAACATGATTAAAAAATTAACATGTTAAAACTAAAATTATCAAATGATCATAATATTAATAAAAGAATTATTAAGTTAAAAATATAATTTATTAACTATAACCTAATATTAACAAAAAAAAAAGAGCACAACTTTGACAAAAAAAAAAATACAAACCTATTCCACTAAAATTTTTTTATTTTACTATACTTTGATTTTTTAAAAAAAATACAAACCTATTCCACTCTACTTCGATTTGAAAAGAAATACAAACCTATTAATTACAAACCTTCGATTTACTGAACTTTTGACCCAAAAAAAAAAAATTTCTAAACCTATTCCACTAAAAATCTTTTTTTTAAACCTAACCTACTTCACAAAACCTATTCACTTTCTTCTTTTTTCTCTGCAGTCGCCTCCCTTCCCTTCTCTCCCACCCAAACACACACACACGAACAAAAATTCAAAGCTCTTCCCCCTCCCCTATCCCCCCTCCCCTCTCCCCCACATACACATGAAAAACAGTAAGTTTACCTCTGGATTTTGTGTTTTTTTTTCTGATTTGGTTTGTTTTTTGATTTGATATTGTTTTTGGGACTTGATATTGATTTTTTTTTTTTGCTGAAATTTTTGGGTTTCAAAATATAAAATGCAAGATTTCAAAGGATTGTAGCTTTTTGTTTGCTAATTCAACTTGATTTGTGATTTATTTATAGAAGAAGTCTCCAACGTTCGATTTTTTTACCGTTGGAGAGCTGTGATTTTTTTTTTTTGTTTAAGTCATCTTTTTGGTAGTAGAGAGCCAGCTTTTGGCTCTCTACTACTAGCAAGCCTTGTAATCAAATGTGGAGCTCTACATTTTAGAGAGCCTCCTATACAGAGGTTGTTAGAGAATACAATACCAGCCATTATAGGGAGGCTGTTGGAGAAGGTCTAATAATCATATAATAATAATAAGTGATCATGAAGTAAAAATTTATCTTTCAATAAAAATATATTTAATATGTATTATTTTTTAAATAATAAATTAATAATCAGATTATTTATTGTTTATTTTTAAAAAATTATAACCTATCGAATTTTCCATCGGTTAGCACTTACAAAAATCAAACTCTCATGAATACCCATCGATTTTGTTATCGAAACGGATAGCCTTCGAATTTAGATTTAAACATTATCCATTGTCATCCTTATCTATAGTCCAAGAAAAACTCTTTTTAAGACATTCAGTTATCCGGGTTGTAAAAAAATTAAAGTTTAAACTTATGTCATTTCATTATAAATATTACCTAGTTTTTAGTAAGTTCCTCTTCATTTAAGAAAAACTGACACATGTACAAAATTATCTTTGTCAAATCACTAAAGTTGTCTATACGAAAAGTATGTTTGGTAATTGTGGAGGGACTTTTGGTCATTGGGGGTTAGTCCACGAGTTAAGAATTTCGTGTGGCGTGCCTACAGAGAAGCACTAGCCTCCCGACAAAACCTCTTCAAGAGACACTGCTCTGGCTTTCCTATTTACAAACTGTGTCACTCAGAGGATGAGACTATTGAACATATCCTTTTGTGTTGCTCGTGGACCTCCAGACTATGGTTTGCCTCGACTCTCTAACTCCAAATAAACAACTTCCACATCACTCGATTTGATCTCTGGTTTACAAACCTGGTTCGGTCCTGTGTTGACATTGGTTATGTAACGCCCCGAACCCAACCCCACGCTATAGGCCAACTCCGAACCTATTACACGGACAGAGTCTCCTCTGTACCGTGGACTAACTGGTACCTGTAAATAACCACATACAACTCCCGAACTACAATTAAACAACTCATACAACCCATCTTCCAAAATTAACACAGCCAACCAACTCCTGAAGGCCACCCAAGCCTTGGAACAACAAAATAAATATCATTCAAGCATGCAAGGCATTTCTTTAAACTCTAAGTCATAAGTAGCATGTTATACTTATAGGCTAAGTTCAACTTTTTACCTATTTGACACACAAGCATGCAACAATAGAAGTGAAGTCTAGTATCAATTATTACATGCCAACTACTTTGCTATCAACCATACAGGATTACACTTTGTTACAACTACCAAATACATACAAGACCACAAAGGTCTCAAAATGAACATCAACCAACATCTTTCACACAAGCTGCACATAATAGCCAACCTCAGCACACGGGAAATCACGGAAGCTGTTTTACCTGTACTTATTCCTCTTCCTCTATAGCTACCAGTTGTGGGCTCACCTCAGCTTCTCTTGAAACATGTTAAATGAGGAGTGAGCAACAATGTTGCCCAGCGAGGGAGGTGATGCAGCATACCGAGGCGTGCTATCATGAGATGCAACAAAGATAATAACATATACAACACAAAATAACAAAGCTAATTACACAAGTATTCAACCATGTATAAAAAGGATACGGTTCTACTTTTGTCTTCAATCACGAACCACGAGCCAAGATCTTCAAGCAAGTGCCAGCAAACCCCTTATTCCTCCAAATAGGGTATTTCGGATGTACCCCGATCCTACAACCTATATCTCTCGAGGTAGGTCCGTATGCCCCAACGAGGTGAACCAAGCCTCTGCGGTAGGAGAGTATGCCTCACTGAGAAAGGGACTGGGAAACCATGGTAGCCGAGGGAGCACGACAAGCCCGATGCCGCCCGTGTTACTCGACACTACCATGCCCGAGAAGGTTGCGCAACCCCGAAACAAGTCAACGAGAGCCAAGATTTCCAAGTATCACATTAGAGGGACGACAAAGTAGGCCGCCCTCATAATTAGCCACAATATACACAAAATAACGATATAAACATAAAAGAGACAAATGACATATTTTTCCATAAACTCTTCAATTAGCTTGATTATACCTTAGACAAGCATATAAATACATAACAATACATCTACAAACTCATACGAGCACAAAGGAATCCATTTATCCCTTTTTCCCCTTTTATAACTATGAAATTCTTCTTCTAAATAGAATTCAAGGCCCCAAATCTACAATCTAATCATTCTACGTTCCTAAAGAAGCCAAAAGACACCTACCAATGCCCTGAAATCCCACTTTGGAGACAAAAGCTCAGTAAAGCCCCGAGCGGGTTTTAGTGCTTCTATGCCCCAAGAATTCTTAATCTAAAGCCCAAATGTGTGTGGATTATGTTTCGGGAAAAACCCCCTTTCAAAAGTTAGCTAATTTTGCATTTTAGCTCGACTTTGGGCAAATTAACTACATGCGAGCTTTCAACTTGTTTCAATAATGTCTAGAGCACCTAAATGAAGCATCAATTCACTCTAATTAGCAAGTTATAGCAAAACTCTAAATTTTTGTCACTATTCATCATCTCTTTTATGCAATTCAAGCTTTCAACCATGGAATTTGTTAACAAGCTACTCAAACATGGTCTATAGATCACAATAAGCATGTATATCACAATATATGAGCATATCTATAGCCATAAAAAACAAATCACAAAATTGTAAAAGTTGACATAAACTTTGAACCAATTAAAATGCAAACTCCCTCACATAAAAGCCTTGTAGATGCAAGAAACAAGCCTTAGCTAAGTTGAATCCACTTGTAGGAGCTTAGTTGAGCACACAAGAGCAAGCTTTGAAGATGAAAATTCCTTCTTTTTCTTCCTAGAGGCTGTCGGGTTTGGGGGGGTAGTTTAGGTATTATTTGATTTGTTTTTTATGAGTCTTGTATGTGTGGTGTATTGAGTATATGTATGAGTGTGTATTTAGTGATGCAAACCAGCCATGAGCGTCCAAGTTCAATGAATCATTTATTTAGGTGAATTTTCCAGCAAAGATTCAAGTCAAGATTCTATTTTCAAGATTCAAGAACTTCAAGATTCTTCAAGAAGTTTCAAGAAGATTTGAAGATTTAGTCAAGATTTGATTTCTTTGTAATTCTATCATAGTTTTAGTTTTCAGTTTTAGTTTAATTCCCTATGGACGAATTTAAGTGTTCACACTAGGAAAGAGACTTTCTTGGGCTGCAAGATTAGGTGTTCACACTAGAAAGGAGCTTTTCTTGGGCTGAAAGTTTGCTTCCTTTTTAGTTACTATTCACGTCACTATTCACGTGAATAGTAAATAGGTGTTTTTTTCTTAGTCTTCAAGTTTGTTTCCTTTGACCTAGTTACTATTCACGTTTTCCTACTTGGGCTAGGGTTTAGGAGTCCTTTTCCAAGCAGGATACTTATTTGTTATTGCCTATATAAGGCACTTTTTGTGATAATAAAGTTAGACAATTCTGAAATTAAATTTGTGAGAGTATTCTCCTTGAGTTCTCCAAGAGACTCTTTCGAACTTATCAAGATAATTCTTGTGGTGTTCAACCTTGACTTATCAAACAGATTTTCCACCCCCGTTTGTGGCGTCTTCATCAATTATACCAAGGTTCTTGCTTTGCTAAGCAACGGGTCGCGGTTTCCATCCAATCCTGAAAGGTCTTGGGGTCGTTTGCCATATTTGGTGTTGGGTCGGGGCGCATGGTGACGTGGTTCGTATTAGTTGGTAATCAGAGCTTAGGTTTATCAGGTTTGCCTATCCTTTTCTTGTTTTTCTTGGTTAATTCTGTGAGTCTAGGTCTAGGTTTTAATTCCTTTCTTCGTTCTTGATTGTGTCCTGCTTCCAATTTGTTTTCTTGGTTGTGTCTTGATTCCGTTTTTGCTCTTTTAATTTCTTGTCTTGAGTCTTGTTTTCCATTTCTTGAGTCTTGTTTTCAATTCCGTTTTCATGCTTCAATTCCATTTTCCTGCTGCAATTTCGTTCTTGTTTAACTTTCCATTGGCCAAACCCGAGAATCTTGAATTAGGGTTTCTTGTGCTTCTAAATTCGAAGTCTTAGTTACTTGCTCATTGTGTTTGTTTCTGAAAATCAAGAAAAGAACATCAAGATCAAGAAAAGAAAAGAAACATCAAGAAAAGTCAAGAAAAAAGAAAAATTCGGAGCTGAAAAAAAAAAGAAAAAAAGCAAAACAGTGACCAGTGAACAGTAAAAAAACTTTTTTTTTTTGAATTAGCCTTTGTGGTCAAGCTTTTCTGAAGGGAAACGACATCATAACCCACAGCATAGCTGTGGGCACCACCCTCTTAGGGCCAAATTCCAACGTTTTCTATGAGTTTTGGGCATTTTTGTGTTTTAGAATAGGGTTTTTGTAACTTTCCTTATTTCTCTAGGTTTCCTTCTTTGAGTTTTATTCAAGTTTCTTTCTCTAACCTTGTTTCCAGAGTCTTAGAGGTCTGAAAAAAAAATCATCAAATTTTGAAAAAAAAAGTAATACGCTGCTTTAGTGCCTATCTTGGTACTCTTGATTAGTTCTAGGGAACTTGAAGGAGAATACGAAAGGAAAAAGGCAGAGTGCGTGAAATTAATAGAGGGTAAAAGCCAAATTGAGTTGAGTGAAACACGTGAGGGAGTGAAAATTAATCATGTCTCAAAATCAAGCAGACAACATTAATGAAGGTGTTCAACAACCCGTTGGACAGAACTTACAGATGGAGGCATTGATGGGAGAGATGAGACGAATGATGAGGGCTGAATTTGATCAACTACATGAGAGGATGGCTAGGGTAGAACAGAGAACACCAAGGGTGCAGCCACCAGTTGCTCCAAAAGCACCAAGGAGGAACAGGTTGCATCGAAGAGAAATTGAAGTTGTGGATGAATTTGAAGAAGAAGGATAGATGAGGAACTTGGTCTGATGTCAATAGGCAGCAATGGAAGACATAGCCGAGATAGAGAAGCTAAGAAACGTGTTGATAACAATTTGGGAAGCATCAAGATGAAAATTCCTGCTTTCCAAGGAATGAGTGATCCCAACGCATATTTGGAGTGGGAAAAGAAGATAGAGTTGGTTTTTGATTGTCACAACTATTCCGAACTAAAAAAGGTAAAACTTGCCGCAATTGAATTTACTGATTATGCTATTGTATGGTGGGATCAGTTGTGCATCAATAGGAGGCGGAATGGAGATCGTCCAATTGCAACTTGGGATGAGATGAAGAGGGTGATGAGGAGGCGATTTGTACCCAGTCATTACTACAGAGATTTATACCTCAAGCTGCAAGGTCTTCATCAAGGTAATAAGAGTGTTGATGAGTATTACAAAGAGATGGAGATGGCTATGATTAGAGCCAATGTAGAGGAAGATCGGAAGGTGACAATGGCTAGATTTTTGAATGGGTTGAATCGAGAGATTGCTAACACCATCAAGTTGTATCATTATGTGGAATTAAAGGATTTGGTGCATATGGCAATTAATGTGGAAAAGCGACTCAAGAGGGGTGGTACACGACCAAGACAAGCACCACAATACCTGAGTGCATCACCTTTACCTTGGAGGACAAGTTACCCAAAGGATGAAGAAAATCCGTCTACTTCCAAGGCCAAGCCCGAGCTCAAACTATCCACTATTGCCATGACCTCTCAAGGTAATACAACCTCTACTATGACTCGATCTAGTGAGATTCAATGTTTTAAATGTCAAGGACGAGGTCACATAGCGAGCCAATGCCCAAACAAGTGAGCAATGATAGTTTTGAAAAGTGGGGAGATTGAATTAGAAGATGATATACGTTCTTATGACATGCCTATACTAGAGGCATGACAGAGGGAGAAGAAGAGTTTGGGGCAGATTATGGAGAGATGGTTGGACTAGTGGCACGACGAGCTTTAAGTTTGCAAGCTAAAGAAGAGGAATAAGTAGTAGAACGTGAGAACATCTTTCATACTCGCTGCCACGTGAAAGATAAGGTATGCAGTGTTATTATTGATGGTGGTAGTTGTACTAACGTTGCTAGTTCTTCCACAATTGAAAAGTTAGGACTCACAACAATTAAGCATCCACGTCCATACAAGCTGCAATGGTTGAACGATTGTGTGGAGGTAAGGGTTACAAAGCAGGTTGTTGTGCCTTTTCAGATTGGAAAATATGAAGATGAAGTATTGTGCGATGTGGCGCCTATGCATGCTGGACATATTCTCTTGGGAAGTCCATGGCAATTTGATCAACGTATGCAGCATGATGCCCTCACCAACAAGTCCTCATTCATGCTCAATCAACGGACAATCACTCTAGTTCCAATGACACCAAAACAAGTCTATGAGGATCAAGTGAGGTTACAAAAATTGAGTGATCAAAATAACTTGAGTGATCAAAAGAATTTGAGTGAGCAAAAGAAGTTGAGTGAGCAAAAGATTGAGAATGAAAAGAACAAAAGCAAGGCCGAATCTGGAAAGGTAGTGAGGAGAGAAAAGAATTCGGCCAAGGAGGTAAAAACAGAGGGAAAACAAAGAAATTTTTATGCAAAAGCAAGTGAGGTTAAGAGAGCTTTGATTTCAAAAAGACCAATGATTGTACTTATGTACAAAGAGGCTCTTTTAAACACTAACCAACTTGACTCTGCATTGCCTAGTGTTGTTGTTTCTTTCTTGCAGGATTTTGAGGAAGTGTTTCCTACGGATGTACCACATGGTCTACCACCTAGGCTAGTCTTTGAACCTGGTGGATTTGAGGACAAATCCTTCTCAAGAGAGGGGGAATGATGCAAACCAGCCATGAGCGTCCAAGTTCAATGAATCATTTATTTAGGCGAATTTTCCAGCAAAGATTCAAGTCAAGATTCTATTTTCAAGATTCAAGAACTTCAAGATTCTTCAAGAAGTTTCAAGAAGATTTGAAGATTTAGTCAAGATTTGATTTCTTTGTAATTCTATCATAGTTTTAGTTTTCAGTTTTAGTTTAATTCCCTATGGACGAATTTAGGTGTTCACACTAGGAAAGAGACTTTCTTGGGCTGCAAGATTAGGTGTTCACACTAGAAAGGAGCTTTTCTTGGGCTGCAAGTTTGCTTCCTTTTTAGTTACTATTCACGTCACTATTCACGTGAATAGTAAATAGGTGTCTTTTCTTGGTCTTCAAGTTTGTTTCCTTTGACCTAGTTACTATTCACGTTTTTCCTACTTGGGCTAGGGTTTAGGAGTCCTTTTCCAAGCAGGATACTTATTTGTTATTGCCTATATAAGGCACTTTTTGTGATAATAAAGTTAGACAATTCTGAAATTAAATTTGTGAGAGTATTCTCCTTGAGTTCTCCAAGAGACTCTTTCGAACTTATCAAGATAATTCTTGTGGCGTTCAACCTTGACTTATCAAACGGATTTTCCACCCCCGTTTGTGGCGTCTTCATCAATTATACCAAGGTTCTTGCTTTGCTAAGCAACGGGTCGCGGTTTCCATCCAATCCTGAAAGGTCTTGGGTTTGTTTTACCAATCTTGGTGTTGGGTCTGGGCACATGTTGACCCGGTTCGTATCAGTTGGTATCAATTGCTAATAATTCTTGGTCAAACTATGCTAAAGTGTCAATTAAAATTAAAAGACTAGTTAGTAAAAACTAATGTTTTACTATTGTTACACTATTCAATGAAACACGAAACATTTTTCAAATGCATGTTCCCAGCCTCCGAAGCTCAAAACTACAAGTTCCCAATTCCTTTTATAAGTCATGTTATCTAGAAAAAAATACTAAACCGAGCATTCTAGACAGTTAATTTTTTTATGAATAGTGCCCACTAATAAAGTAAATAAACAAGAAAAGAAATGCACATAGAAATGCCTAGGAAGATATGCAACAGTTTCGTGTGAATGTAGTGAAAAATCTCAGGCGTCATACCCTTTCCCCCTTATACTAATTGCGTCCACACAATTCTTACATGATTCGGAAAAAAGCTCAGGATATTTGTCTCTTATCTGATCTTCCCTCTCCCAAGTGGCATCCTCAACTCCGTGATGATCCCAAAGAACTTTCACCATTGGAATGCTTTTCATTGAGTTCTTGAATCTTCCTATCCACAATCCGAAGAGGTCTCTCTACATATGTTAAGGATTCATCGATCTCCAACGGTTCCAGCTCTAGAATATGCGAAGGGTCTAGCTGATACTTTCTCAACAACGACACATGGAACACATCATGTATTTTGCCCAAACTCGGAGGTAATGCCAATTTGTAAGCCAAATCACCAACTTTCTCGGTAATATCAACGGCCCCACATATCTGGGACTGAGTTTACCTCCTTTTCCATGCCAAATCAAACCCTTACACGGGGAGACTTTCAAGAACACATAGTCACCTACAGCAAACTCCAAGTCGCGTCGGCGTCTATCAGCATAACTCTTCTGTCGGCTTTGAGCTGTGAGCATTCTCTTTTTAATGAGTTTCACATTGTCAACCATTTTTATCATCTCAAGTAGAATAGGTCAAGGGTTTTCATTTCACCTACCTCATCCCAGTACAACGGGGATCTACATTTCAGCCCGTAAAATGCCTCGTACGGCGCCATTCCAATGGTAGCCTGATAACTATTATTATAAGCAAACTTTGCAAGAGGCAAATACCTTTCCCAACTTTTACCGAAATCCAGAATGCAAGCTCGCAACATGTCCTCCAGTATCCTAATAGTCGTCTTAGACTGGCCATATGTCTGCGGGTGATATGCAGTGCTAAAACTCAAATTAGTCCCCAAAGCCTTCTATAGTTTCTGCCAGAACTGTGATGTGAACCTGGGATCTCTATCTGACACTATACTAGTTGGAGCCCCGTGCAGTCTCACAATGTTCTCAATATACAGCTTAGCTAATTTATCAAGGTTATTTGTCTTCTTTGTAGTAATGAAATGTGAGGTCTTCATCAACCTATCAACTACAACCCATACGGAATCATTACCTCGTAGTGATCTCGGTAAATCAGACACAAAGTCCATAGTAATCTGATCCCATTTCCACACAGGAATCTCCAATGGTTGTAACAATCCCGCAGGTCTTTGATGTTCAGCTTTAACCTTTTGGCAAGTCAAACATTTAGCCACATAATTTGCTATCTCCCTCTTCATATTATTCCACCAGAAGTTTTGTTTTAAGTCCATGTACATCTTAGTGCTACCAGGGTGGATAGTGTATTTAGTGCTATGAGCCTTAGCAATGATTTCATTCTTCACGGTTGAACTGCTAGGAATGCAAATTCTATTCTTATACTTGAGTAGTCCATCATCATGTAGCTTGAAGTCAGACTCTCCCCCTTTTGACTTTTCTAGAATCTTCAACAACTAAGAATCTGACTGTTGGGCTTCCTTGATTCTAGATAGTAGTAAAGACTGAATTTGTAAGCTAGCAAATTGAATACCTGTTTCTATAGCCTCCGGTTTCCACTGACACAACTCCTCTGCAGTTTTCCAATCCTTTATTATCAAACTGGCCACAGTAGCTTTCCGGCTCAGTGCATGTGCGACAGTGTTAGCTTTACCTGGCAGGTAGCTAATAGTACAATTATAATCATTCAACAGCTCCAACCAGCACTTTTTCCTCATATTCAAATCCTTTTGAGAAAACAGATATTTCAAACTTTTATGATCAGTAAATATCTCAAATTTATTACCCCACAAGTAATGTCGCCATTTCTTTAAAGCAAAGACAACAACAGCAAGCTCCAGATCATGTGTAGGATAATTAAGTTCATAGGGCTTTAAATTTCTCGAGGCATAAGCAATCACCTTACCATTTTGCATAAGTACACAGCCCAAACCTTCTTTCGAAGCATCACTGTAAATTACCAAATTATTGGTCCCCTCAGGCAGTGCAAGAATAGGAGCTAGCTGAATTTTCAACTCCTACAACTCAGGGAGAGCCATTCTATATGGGGTTCTAGATATGGGATTAGTTCCTGGCAACAGGTCAATTACAAATTCTATTTCTCGGTCAGGTGGTAACCCAGACAATTCTTCAGGAAATACCCCCGGAAAGTCCTTTACAACAGGTACTTCATTCAATTTCAGTTTATCCCCAGCCTGATTAATTAAGTATGCTAGATATGCATCACAACCTTTACTCAACATTTTTGTGGCTTTAATAGAAGAAATTATGCGGGTTCTGGTGGATTTTCGGCATCCAACAAATTTAATTACTAGTTGATTAGGCATTTCTAATGTCACAATTTTCCTTCTACAATCCAAATAAGCATAATACTGGCCCAACCAATCCATTCCCAGAATAACTTCGAAGTCTCGGAATGGTAAGATAATCAAATCAATAGGATACATACGCCTTCAATGCAAATATCACAATTTTTACACACAGACTTCGTAACAAACTTTGTACCCATAAGATTACCTACTTCAATTTTATACGGCAGTTTATCAACTTTTAAAGCAGTAGATTGTGCACACATAGGAGTGATAAAAGAATGCGTAGCCCCGGTGTCGATCAAAACTACTACTGGCTGATTATTAATAAGAAAAGTACCTTCCACCACCACTGTCGTATCTGGGAACTCCTCCTAGTCTAGTGCAAATACCCGTGCCTGGCCTCGTGGAACTGAGGTTCCACCTAAAGCTCTGGTCTGAGCACTCTGGTCGGGGGACTGTCCTTGACCCTTTTTATACCTAGTGTAATCTTTTATCTTATGCTGGTCGCTCCCACAACCAATGCATCTGCCCAACTTCCTCCAGCACTCTGCCTCTGTATGGCCCTTACGATTACAGTGACTGCACTGCTGGTTTTTCCTTGCAGTAGTGCCTCCCGTAGGGGCTCTATAAGAAGATGTAGCGCTGCTACCTTGCTGAGATCTAGCAGCAATAGGTCGAGTCTGGCTCTGCATTTGGCTCTGAACTGGTCTTGCCTGAGACTGTGTCTGAGCTGGCCTTGTGATACGAACCACGCCAACATGTGACGCGACCCAACACCAAATATGGCAAACGACCCCAAGACCTTTCAGGAATGGATGGAACCGCGACCCTATGCTTAGCAAAGCTAGAACCTTGGTATAGTTGAGGACGCCACAAACGAGGATGGAGATCTCGTTTGATAAGTCAGAGTTGAACGCCACAAGAATAATCTTGATATGTTCAAAAAAGTTCTTGAGAACTTAAGGAGAATAATCTCACAAATTTAATATCAAAATTGTCTTCCTATTATTTCATGCAAATCAGCCTTATATAGGCAAAGAACAAATAAGTTTCCTAATTAGAAAAGACTCCTAAACCCTAGCTAAAATAGAAAATTGTGAATAGTAACTAGGTCAAAGGAAACAAACTTGGAGACCAAGAAAAGACTCCTATTAACTATTCACGTGAATAGTGACGTGAATAGTAACTAAAAAGGAAGCAAACTTGCAGCCCAAGAAAAGCTCCTTTCTAGTGTGAACACCTAATCTTACAGCCCAAGAAAGTCTCTTTCCTAGTGTGAACACCTAAATTCGTCCATAGGGAATTAAACTAAAACTAAAAACTAAAACTAGGATAGAATTACAAATAAATCAAATCTTAACTAAATCTTCAAATCTTCTTGAAACTTCTTGAAGAATCTTGAAGTTCTCGAATCTTGAAAATAGAATCTTGACTTGAATCTATGCTGGAAAATTCACCCAAAAGGTTTAATGAATGTGGACGCCCAATTGGTTCATTGAATGTGGACGCTTCAATCGGGTCATTGAATGTGGACGCTCAATTGGTTCATTGAATGTGGATGGCTAGTTCGCATCATTCCCCCCCTCTTGAGAAGGATTTGTCCTCAAATCCACTAGGCTCAAAGATCAGCCTTGGTGGTAGACCATGTGGTATGTCCTCAGGAAGCACTTCCTCAAAATCCTGTAAAAGAGAAACAACAACACTAGGCAATGCAAAGTCAAGCTGGTTAGTGTTTAAAAGAGCCTCTTTGTACATGAGTGCAATTATCAGCCGTCTTGAGATCAAAGCTCTCTTAACCTCACTTGCTTTTTCATAGAAATTTCTTTGTTTCCCCTTTGTTTTTACTGCCTTGGAAGAGCTCTTTTCTCTTTTTATTACCTCTCTAGCTGCAGCCTTGCTTGCTTTCTTTTCACTCTCATTCTTTTGATCTCTCAGATTCTTTTGTTCACTCAATTTTTGCAACCTCACTTGATCGTTATTGACTTGTTTTGGTGTCATCAGAACTAGAGTGATTGTCTGTTGATTGAACATAAATGAGTACTTGTTGGTGAAGCCATCATGCTACACACATCGATCAAATTGCCATGGTCGTCCCAAGAGAAGATGTCCAGCATGCATAGGTACCACATCACACAATACTTCATCCTCATATTTTCCAATGCGAAACGGTACCACAACCTGTTTTGTAACCCTTACCTTACCACAATCATTCAACCATTGCAGCTTGTATGGACGTGGATGCTTAATTGTTGTGAGCCCGAGCTTGTCAACCATTGAAGCACTAGCAACGTTAGTACAACTACCACCATCAATAATAACACTACATACCTTATCTTTCACGTGGCAGCGGGTATGAAAGATGTTCTCACGTTGCACAACTTCTTCCTCCTCTTTAGCTTGCAAGCTCAAAGCTCGTCGTGCCACTAATCCAAGCATCTCTCCATAATCTGCCCCAAATTCCTCTTCTTCACCTACTTCGGTGTCCTCTAGTATAGGCATGTCATCAGATTGCGTTTCATCTTAAGACTCAATCTCCCCACTTTCCAAAACTACCATTGCCCTCTTGTTTGGACATTGGCTAGCTATGTGCCCTCGTCCCTGACATTTAAAGCATTTAATATCACTAGAACGAGTTGTAGGAGGGGCTGTTTTACCTTGGGAAGTCGTGGCATGGGTGGATGTTTTGGGCTCAGGCTTGACCTTGGAAGTAGTCGAACTCTCCTCCTTTCTTGGGTAACTCGACCTCCAAGGTGATGCACTTGAGTGTTGTGGGGCTGGCCTTGGTCGTGAACCACCCCTCTTCAATTGCTTCTCCACATTAATTGTCATATGCACCAAATCTTCTAACTCAACATAATGATGCAACTCAATGGTGTTAGCAATTTCTCGATTCAGCCCATTCAGAAATCTAAACATTGTCACCTCCCGATCTTCCTCTACATTGGCTCTAATCATAGCCATCCACATCTCTTTGTAATAATCATCCACACTTTTATTACCTTGATGAAGACCTTGCAGCTTGAGGTCTAAGTCCCTATAATAATGACTGGGTACAAATCGCCTCCTCATTACTCTCTTCATCTCATCCCAAGTTGCCACAGGATGTTCTCCATTCTGCCTCCTATTGAGACACAATTGATCCCACCACACAATAGCATAATCAGTAAATTCAATGGCAGCAAGTTTTACCTTTTTCAACTCTGAATAGTTGTGGCAATCAAACACCAACTCAATCTTCTTTTCCCACTCAAGATAGGCTTCCGGATCACTCCTTCCTTGAAACGCAGGAATCTTCATCTTGATGCTTCCTAAGTTGCTATCAACTCGATCAACATGATCCCTAGCATCTCTATCCCGATCATGTCGCCTATTGCTGCCCACCGAAACTCTATCAAACTCTTCATCTAAACCTTCCTCATCGATCTCATCAACATCTTCAACTCTTTGCTGCAATCTGTTCCTCCTTGGTGCATTCGGAACAACTGGTGGTTGCACCCTTTCCGGCCTCTGTTCTACCCTATCCAACCTCTCATGAATCTGCTCCAATTCAGCCCTCATCATTCGTCTCATCTCTCCCATCAATGCCTGCATCTGTAAGTTCTGTCCAACGGGTTGTTGAACACCTTCATTAATGTTGTCTGCTTGATTTTGAGACATGATTAAATTTCACTCCCTCACGTGTTTCACTCAACTCAATTTGGCTTTTACCCTCTAATATTCTCACACACTCTGCCTTTTTCCTCTCGTATTCTCCTTCAAGTCCCTAGAACTTACCAAGAATACCAAGCAGCGTAATAATCTATTTCGGAATCTGACTTTTTTTTTTCAGACCTCTAAGACTCTGGAAATAAGGTTAGAGAAATAAAATTGACCAAAACTCGAAGAAGGAAACCTAGAAAAATAAGAAAAGTTGAGAAAACACTATTGGAAAACACAAAAACACCTAAAACTCATAGAAAACAACGGAATTAGGCCCTAAGAGGGTGGTGCCCACAGCATATCTGTGGGTTATGCTCAGAACGTCGTTTTCCTTTGGAAAAGTTTAGCCTCGAAGGCTATTTCAACCAAAAAAAAAATATTACTGTTCACTATTTTTCAATTTTTCAGCTCCGAACTATTTTTTTTTTTTCTCTTTTTAGATCTTTTCTTGACCTTTCTTTTCTTTTCTTAATGTTCCTTTTCTTTTCTTGATGTTCTTTTCTTGATTTTCAGAAACGAAAACATTGACTAAGTAACCAAGATTTCAGATTTGAGCACACAACCAATTAGGGTTTTGTCCTAATTGACAACCCCCTACCCACAAATTTGATGAGAAAACAAGAAAATACTTGAAAGCAAGACACGGATTTCAACAAGAAAACAGACTTGAAACACAAGATAAGAAATGAAATTGAAGCAAGAACGGAATTGAAACACAACCTAAAACGAATTGGCAGTAAGACACAATCAAGAACAAAGAAAGGAATTTAAACCTAGACCTAGACTCACGGAATTAACTAAGAAAACAAGAAAAAGGATAGGCAAACCTGATAAACCTAAGCTCTGATACCAACTGATACGAACCACGCCAACATGTGACGCGACCCAACACCAAATATGACAAACGACCCCAAGACCTTTTAGGAATAGATGGAACCACGACCCTATGCTTAGCAAAGCTAGAACCTTGGTATAGTTGAGGACGCCACAAACGAGGATGGAGATCTCGTTTGATAAGTCAGAGTTGGACGCCACAAGAATAATCTTGATATGTTCGAAAAAGTTCTTGAGAACTTAAGGAGAATAATCTCACAAATTTAATATCAAAATTGTCTTCCTATTATTTCTTGCAAATCAGCCTTATATAGGCAAAGAACAAATAAGTGTCCTAATTAGAAAAGACTCCTAAACCCTAGCTAAAATAGAAAAACGTGAATAGTAACTAGGTCAAAGGAAACAAACTTGGAGACCAAGAAAAGACTCCTATTAACTATTCACGTGAATAGTTACGTGAATAGTAACTAAAAAGGAAGCAAACTTGCAGCCCAAGAAAAGCTTCTTTCTAGTGTAAACACCTAATCTTACAGCCCAAGAAAGTCTCTTTCCTAGTGTGAACACCTATGGATAGAATTACAAAGAAATCAAATCTTGACTAAATCTTCGAATCTTCTTAAAACTTCTTGAAGAATCTTGAAGTTCTTGAATCTTGAAAATAGAATCTTGACTTGAATCTTTGCTGGAAAATTCACCCAAAAGGTTCAATGAATGTGGACGCCCAATTGGTTCATTGAATGTGGACGCTTCAATTGGTTCATTGAATGTGGACGCTCAATTGGTTCATTGAAAGTGGATGGCTGGTTCACATCACCTTGGGTAGCTTTGAGTCTGTCTCTACTGCTGAACCTGGACAGGCTGCTGATACTGTCGTTGGTAACTCTAACTCTGAGACTGATATTGTTATTTACTCGGCTGATTGGACTCGGCCAACAAATATGCCTTCCGTTTCTCAAATCTCGATGCGGCCCTAACTGCTACTGCATAATTAGGATAATCTTGTGAAGACAAATTAAGCCGAATGTCACATCTCAGACCCCTAATGAATCTCTGAATCTTCATATCCTCAGGTTGTATCAAAGTTGGCACGTAGTGAGAGAGTCTAGTAAATATAGCCTCGTACTGATCCATAGTTATATTCCACTGCCTCAGAGATATGAACTCTTCCTGATGTCTCTCACGAGCTACTACTGATACATATTTGTCCTTAAATTCCCGAACAAAGTCAACCCACGAATGATGTACCCTCTCGGCATCCCATTTTTCTCTAACAGTATGCCACCATTCCTCGGCGTTAGCTTCAAGTAAGAATGCAGCATAAGTCATCTTTCTCTCATCATTACACTCAAGTATCGCAGCTACTTTCTCAAACTTATTCAACCACATTTCTGCCTTCATATCATCTGGTTCTCCATAAAAACTGTACGCCCCGTGATGTATGAACTTATCAAACAAATTACCCTTTGCAATTCCATTACCCTCGACTCTAGCGGCCTGATTAACTCTACCAGTTCTTGCCTGACCCTGCTGAGTCACAAACTGAGCAATAGTGTTCATAACAGTGGCCATTGTAGCCATAATCTGTGCATTAGTCGGTTCCTGCCCCTGTGGTACATTCCCAGCTACTCTTGCATCCTACCTAGGAGCTTCCTTCGATTCCTTTCTCGGCCTTCCCCGCCTCCTCATCTCGATGCTAGAAGAATCCAATGTTATAATAGGCAAATAGATGACACAAAAGATAACACATTCATGTTTCAAAACGCCTTATGCACATAAGACAACATATAAAGCACTTAACATGCACCAAACACTAAACTTTTTCATATTCACACTATATCATGCATTAGATACTTCTTTTACATGCTAGCATGTTCTTTACTCAAATAATTATTCACTTAGGCAATTAGACAATCACATAGTCACGCATTTCAACTTTCACATAAGGACCTCTACCCCACAAACCGAGGAACTAAACCCAGCTTCATGCATTCAAATAGCTCTGATACCACCTAAATGTAACACCCCGAACCCAACCCCACGCTATAGGCCAAGTCTTGACCCATTACACGGACAGAGTCTCCTCTCTACTGTGGACTAACTGGTACCTGTAAATAACCACATACAATTCCCGAACTACAATTAAACAACTCATACAACCCATCTTCCAATATTAACATAGCCAACCAACTCCTCAAGGCCACCCAAGCCTTGGAACAACAACCATGGAAAATGTGAATGAAGATGGTGATTCCTCCCCATCCTCCTCCACTAAAGGCGTTGTTTCGTTTAATTCGAGTGAACTTGGGCAAGCTTACAAGGCTAACCAAGCAGAACATGCTGCTTTCTTTGAACATGATACAACAACAACAATGGAGAAGGTGAATGAAGATGAAGAATCCTCCTTAGCTAAAGGTGATGATTCTTTTAATTCAAGTCAAGTACTTGAGCAAGTTTTTAAGGATATTCAAGCAAGACAAGCAGCTTTCTTTGAAAATGACAAAGGCCTTGACATGTATGATGAGGAATTCGAAATTGGAGACTACTCAGAAATTCGCTCAGCTCAGAACTTGGATCGCTACTTAACTGGCTCAAGACTTGCGGGTGTGCAAGATTCCATTAGAGCAATGGGACTTGATCCAAATGCTTATTTGCATGGCCATTCTTCTGGAGTTACTAAGCATGGATCAAAATCGGAACAGGATCGTTCTGGTGGACAATCTCCTAAATCCGGCAAGGGCAATATTGTCAATTCAAGCCACATGGCCATTAGCATGGGTCCCACAAAAGAGGCTATTCATAATAGCCGTTCAAATTTGACCATAGATTCGGGCTATTATGGATCGAATGATGTGGTGCGTGAGGAGCTTCAAAATTTGCAACAGAAGTCTGACCAAGCTCATGGTACCACTTTTCAACCTTTAGGTACAAGCTCTTCAAGCACCATGCGTAAGGATCAACATGGCTCAATTCTGCAATGGTCAAGTCCTGAGTCGTTCAACTCAGCTAAGCACGTGGAGGTCCCGCATGCGAATATTGACCATCACAATGCACAATCAACGGTCATCACTACTATCCATTTTGGTGGAAATGCCTTTGATGATGGTAATGGCAAACATGTCAGCCCTACACATTTCGAACAAAGTGCCGATGATAAAAATATTCAACGTAATGTGCTCTTGGGTAATCTGAATGGCCAACCCGTGGACCCCTCCCACTTGATTCTTTCCAATTTGTCGGCTGTTCAAGGAGATCATCTGAATATTGCTGATAATTTTAATGAGGTTGATAATCACGCGAACCCGGCTGACCAAGGAAATAATATTCTAAGTTCTGATGTGGATGCCAACATGCATTCCATAGCTGACCAAGCTGCGCCCATCATTCAAAGTTATCATGCGGATTTTCCACTTGCTGATAAGGCTACAAAAGATGCCTCTTTTGATTTTAATGGAGAACATGAGGCCCCACGGCATTTTGAAAATACACCTCTCCAGCCGCTTTCGGTGACCAATGCATTTACTAATTCTAAGTTGGCTGATTCTCTCTCAGTTGGCGTGAAGGATAATCCAGCTAATGTTCACTCATTTGATGGCTAACATATGGACCCCAACAACTTGGCTTTCACTTTTGTCATGCCCGAGAACACTAATGGGTCCAATCTTGCGGCTGGAGAATCAAATTCTACTCAACAGAAGGCATCAAATGTGGGACCTATTCTTAATCATATCTCCAATTTGTCCGTTGGAGAACACATTGGTTCTCATAATTCGGGTAAGGTCATTTCTAACGAGCACAATGCTGCTCCACTTAAGTCCACACCTGTGGCTGCACCTTATGACAAGCCCATAGTTCCCCAAGCACTTTGAGGACCATTTATTCAAGACAAGACATCTGTGGTGGGTCATCTTATTGGTGACCCATTTGGCCAAAATCTACCAGCTCATTTCAACAATGGCCTTTTCGCTAATCTACAAAATGAGTTTCCTTCCCTGCAGCAAAATTTTTCTAATCTAGCTGAAGCTCGGGATTCTACACTAGTTGGATATGTAACCAACATCCATTCTGTTTGGTGCCAAAATGGAACCAACGGCGTTAATCTTATCACCAACAATTGGAATGAGCACTTTATGGGTGACTTAAATGATTCGCTCAAATTGGACTACTTTGACAAATTCGAAATCAGGGATGGCGAACAATTGCTAAGCCTCCAGAGAGTGTTTTCTGGAAGGAGCTCAACACTGGAATTGCTGCCTTATTGGTCAATTTATCGGTAAACCTCCCCCATTTTTCTTAATTAGAAGAATGGTCAACACTCAATGGAAAAAATTTGGTCATGTCGATATTCAATCCAATGACTTTGGGTTATATGTGTTTCGGTTTGAATCACAAGCTTCCTGTGATCGGGTGATGCAAGAGCTATGGCATGTCCACCACCATCCTCTTCTCCTTAGACGGTGGGAAATGGGCCTTCAATTGATTAACATTAACTGTGATAGGGTTCCAATGTGGTTAAAACTTCGAAATGTCCCACTTGATTTACTTACCAAAGATGGTCTCAGTTATGTTTCAAGCACAATTAGTATAACTCTTCAAATGGATTCAAAAATGGCCTCTCGCTCTCACCTTGGGTATGCTAGAGTTTGTGTTGAAATGAATATCCAAAAGGATCTTCCGGACAGAACCTTTGTTGAACTCCCTAAAGGAGGTTTGGCTAAAATTGAGATTGATTATGATTGGACTCCACTCAAGTGTTCTCATTGCAATGTTGTTGGACATGACACATCCTCATGTCCTAATTCTATTGAGGAGAAAGTTAATGAAAATGTCACTAGTTCAAATTTGGATTGGACTAATGCTGGTAAGAAATCGAGAAGGAGACGTGGTGCTTCCCGCAAGGTGAAAACGGGTAACGAGAACATATTTAATGTTCTCAATGATATTGATGAAGATAGAGATGACCCTTCTCTTGATCATTCTCAGAAAAACAATTCTAAATCTGGGAATCTTGGCAATCAAGGTACAGGAGTTTACCATGGACAACCAAAGTCCCAAAAGAATCAGGTCACTTATTTATCAGCCAAACCTTCAAATAAGACTAATGTGAATGTACCTAAGTTTCAAAATACTGGTAACCAAGCTCAGAAAATGTCGGTCACTCCGTTCCTACCACAAGGTTCTAAAGAAAAAAATTTCACTGCTGCTGCAGGCAAAGTCATTTCAACTTTCAGTTCTTCTAGCATGGGAAATTCCGTGGCCTCAACTTCAAGAGTTAACTCCTCTTTCGACTATACTCGGGCAGTCCAAGGCATCTTCAATGGAAGACCACCTAATCGAACAACTCAATGATATTGTTGTTGTAGTTTTCCGTTTTCATGTTTCTTGTTGCTAACAGTCTGCGACCGTACTAGTTTTCTTCGTTTTCTTCTTTGCTCTTGTTTATGACACCAGTTGTCATGCAGTTTGTACTTTGATGTACTTTTCCATTTTCTATCAATAAAATTTCACTGAATTATCAAAAAAAAAAAAAGGCATTTCTTTAAACTCCAAGTCATAAGTAGCATGTTATACTTATAGGCTAAGTTCAACTTTTTACCTATTTGACACACAAGGATGCAACAATAGAAGTGAAGTCTAGTATCAATTATTACATGCCAACTACTTTGCTATCAACCATACAAGATTACACTTTGTTACAACTACCAAATACATACAAGACCACAAAGGTCTCAAAATGAACATCAACCAACATCTTTCACACAAGCTGCACATAATAGCCAACCTCAGCACACGGGAAATCACGGAAGCTGTTTTACTTGTACTTCTTCCTCTTCCTCTATAGCTACCAGCTGTGGGTTCATCTCAGCTTCTCTTGAAACATGTTAAATGAGGAGTGAGCAACAATGTTGCCCAGCGAGGGAGGTGATGCAGCATACCGGGGCGTGCTATCATGAGATGCAACAAAGATAATAACATATACAACACAAAATAACAAAGCTAATTAAACAAGTATTCAACCATGTATGAAAAGGATACGGTTCCAATTTTGTCTTCAATCATGAACCACGAGCCAAGATCTTCAAGCAAGTGCCGGCAAACCCCTTATTCCTCTAAATAGGGTACTCCGGATGTACCCCGATCCTATGACCTATATCTCCCGAGATAGGTCTGTATGTCCCAACGAGGTGAACCACGCTTCTGGGGTAGGAGAGTATACCTCACTGAGAAAGGGACTGGGAAACCATGGTAGCAGATGGAGCACGACAAGCCCGATGCCGACCGTGTTACTTGACACTACCATGCCCGAGAAGGTTGCGCAACCCCGAAACAAGTCAACGAGAGCCAAGATTTCCAAGTATCACATTAGAGGGACGACAAAGTAGGCTGCCCTCATAATTAGCCACAATATACACAAAATAACGATATAAACATAAAAGAGACAAATGACATATTTTTCCATAAACTCTTCAATTAGCTTGATTATACCTTAGACAAGCATATAAATACATAACAATACATCTACAAACTCATACAAGCACAAAGGAATCCATTTATCACTTTTTCCGCTTTTATAACTATGAAATTCTTCTTCTAAATGGAATTCAAGGCCACAAATCTACAATCTAATCATTCTACATTCCTAAAGAAGCCAAAAGACACTGACCAAGGCCCTGAAAACCCACTTTGGAGACAAAAGCTCGGTAAGGCCTCGAGCGGGTTTTAACTACACCTACTCTATCCAGACCCCAATTTAATGCAATGAAAGCACCAAAAGTGCTTCCATACCCCAAGGATTCCTAATCTAAAGCCCAAATGTGCCCGGATTACATTTCGTGAAAAACCCCCTTTCAAAAGTTAGCTAATTTTGCATTTTAACTCAACTTTGGGCAAATTAACTACATGCGAGCTTTCAACTAGTTTCAATAATGTCTAGAGCACCTAAATGAAGTATCAATTCACTCTAATTAGCAAGTAATAGCAAAACCCTAAAAATTCGTCACTATTCATCATCTCTTTTATGCAATTCAAGCTTTCAACCATGGAATTTGTTAACAAGCTACTCAAACATGGTCTATAGATCACAATAAGCATGTATATCACAATATATGAGCATATCTATAGCCATAAACAACAAATCACAAAATTGTAAAAGTTGACATAAACTTTAAACCAATTAAAATGCAAACTCCCTCACATAAAAGCCTTGTAGATGCAAGAAACAAGCCTTAGCTAGGTTGAATCCACTTGTAGGAGCTTAGTTGAGCACACAAGAGCAAGGTTTGAAGATGAAAATTCCTTCTTTTTCTTCCTAGAGGCTGTCGGGTTTGGGGGGTAGTTTAGGTATTATTTGATTTGTTTTTTATGAGTATATGCTTGTATGTGTGGTGTATTGAGTATATGTATGAGTATGTGTATTTAGCTTAAGTCAATTGCTAATAATTTTTGGTCAAACTATGCTAAAGTGTCAATTAAAAGACTAGTTAGTAAAAACTAATGTTACACTATTCAACGAAACACGAAACATTTTTCAAATGCAGGTTCCCGGCCTCCGAAGCTCAAAACTACAAGTTTTCGATTCCTTTTATAAGTCATGTTATCTAGAAAAAAAATAATAAACCGAGCATTCTAGACAGTTAATTTTTTTATGAATAGTGCCCACTAATAAAGTAAGTAAACAAGAAAAGAAATGCACATAGAAATGGCCAGGAAAATATGCAACAGTTTCGTGTTAATGTAGTGAAAAATCTTGGGCATCACAGGTTATTTGCGATCAGCTATCGTTAACCTTATTTCCATCATGTGTTAGACAATTTGGAGGGCCCGCAACAAATCGATCTTTGATGGCAAACAACTTGACATTACTAATCTCCTCATGCAAATCAGACTCCAACAGACTAATATTGCCTTTCATGATACTTGTCAACAACCTCAATCTCGACGGCAACAGACTCATCCTTGGTCTCCTAACCCAACTTAGACGCCCCCACCTATGGGTGTTCACAAGTTAAACTGTGATGCATCTTTCGTTTATCTTGATCATCTGACAGGTATTGCAATTGTGTGCCGAGATTACCATGGCAAGATAACAGATGGTCGAGCCTTCTCACTTAGATGTTATAATGCACTACAAGCAAAAGCTATGGCTTGCCAGACAACTTACTCCTTGATCTCTACCTACAGAACCTCTTCTCCAACCATTGTGGAGTCTGACTCCTTATCAACCATTAAAGGTCTCCAGCGCTCCTCGTTATGTGACTAGAAGATTTCTTCTATTGTCCATAACTCTCTATCTCTTCTATCATCAGTTTTTGGCTACTCTTTTAGGTAGATTCGTCGATCAGCCAACTGGAGAAACCCTGGATGCTGTCAAAGTAAAGGATCGTCGAAAGAAATCCAATAAATTTAAAACTTAAGGTAATAGACTGGGTTGCCCATACAATTATGATATGATCTCTCCTGTTAACTGGTTTAGTAACCTCCCCCTAAAACTTCGATCATTGGTACTTTAAGATAATGTACTCCACGACACTAATCATGCTAACCCTATAGGGATTGGCTGATCATGTAAATTTTAGTATGCTATGAAGTACCTTAATAACGAAAAAAAAATGAGAATGCTTTATTATTAATTTATTCTTGAGTACGATACTACTACTATATACACACCATCAGAAAGGAATCAAGTACATTAAATTCCCAATACTTGGAGTGAGATTCACGTGTATTTCCACAACAACAGAAATTGCCAAGTTTATGTCAATGTTTGCACTACAATGATAAATCTCATAAATAAAACGACATGTTCACCAATTTTACTTTACTAATAGTGTCAGCAGTTAAGCTTGACACATGCAGTCAGGAGCAGGATACGTATATATAGACTGCTTTTCCTTTCTTAATCTAATCTGTCCGTGTCTATTCTTGTGGCCATTCTCAACTGCTTGTTGGAACTCAGGCCATTCCATGCTCTTGTTCAGGAAGAGCTTGCCTAACAACACCATGTTAGGTCTGATGGTCTTCAAGTTCTCGTATGCTCGGTGTCCTAGCTGAAAATGTAGTCAAAACGTTATTCCAGATCTATGTTTGAACATAAAACTTCAAAATCTACTATTGTTATGCATGACCGAATAGCAGTGAACATTATATCCTCATAATTTACTAGAAGTAATGTAGTTCACATTCTCTTTATCTTCGCAAGTCTTACCAGTGCATTGTGCATATTGCCTGGAGAAGCAGAAATGAAGATATCACTGTGTATGCTCACATAATAGTCCACAGCCGCTAATAAAGAAGCTTTTCCTTCAACCTTGGCTAGTTCCTCAGCTGAGACGATGCTTTTCTTATCCCCCATAAGTGGGAACAGTTTGCGAAGACTTGAGATTCTTGCTTCACCACCATAAACCTGAAATAAGATCAGATAAGCATATACCAATGAACTGTGTTAGACAAGATCACTAGTATCGCTTCAAAGATTCAATGTCATGAAAAGGATATGATTGACCTTGTAGGAAGCAAGATAAAGGCGAGTATTATTCTTGAAGCCTAAAGCAGCCAACAAGAGCCCAATTTCTTCAGGAGTCAATGGGCAACGGCCTTGCATCCTTAATTCTTCATCTATGAACTGAGAATTGAGGACTCTTCCTTGCCAGAGCACTTGACGATATTTTGCAAGAGCCAGTTTCTCCGCTTTTCCCCCACCAAAATCACATGCTGAGTGAGCAGCCATATCCTGCATAATAACAAGTTCTAAAAATGAACAATGGAGCCCCACACATAGCACATTTCTCAACCCCATAAAAAGTCCCGGGCGGGGGAGGGGGGGGGGTGTTTGTGTTGGGGTGGTGTTGCCAGTTACATATGTATATAATCATAATCATGAATACATACAATGCAGACAGATAAATACATCTAGAGCTACGGTTCAGCAGTTTTATTGCCTTTATAACCTTGAAACCAGTTCTTTTGGAAATTGTTAATAATTTTTCAATGCAATTTTCAAGAAAGAGGTGCAAACAATCAATTGTTCCAGTAACTTCTCACCTTCCTTTTCTTGGGTAACCACTTATATAACAAGGCTTTGGTGGCAACAATTCTTAAATGATGGCAAACAAAACTTCCAAAAAAAATTGACAGTAACGAAGGGGGCACTTATTGCTTACATTTGAGTGGAACTATCAAATAATCATAATCTCTCTAGCTGAGTCCACATATTTATAAGCTGGTAATTTTGATTAAGACCTCTCTCACTATAGAAAACTGTGCCTTAGATCCCTGCATTGTTGAAAAGTGTGAGACAGACCCCAGTGTCTGTCAACTTTTCTGTTAAAATAATTAAAATGACATTTTTACCCTTTTTTCACCTTTTGCCCTTTTCCTTTTTTCATCGTTCTGTCGTCGTCATCTTCTCCTGAGCCTATCCTTTCTTTCACCCTCAATTCTAGGTTGGGAAGGGAATTCCTTGAACTCAACTCACCCTTATGAATGAACATAAGCCATGAATGTTGCAGAAGCTCAATCCACGCGACAATTCTATTTTTACTTTTCTTGGTAAATAAATCAATGTGAAAATTCAGTAGCTGACGACATAATATTGGACAACCTATGAATTGTTGCAATAGTTCACCACACCTTGTAGGATAAAGTTTTGTTTGTTAAGTCTTAGATAATCCGCGATCCAGATTCAAAGAGTAAAAGCATGTCCTCTTTATTTAAAAACCAGTCCACCAGAGAATTCAGCCAATTTTACTAATTCCGGCAACATGATTGCACAATTTGCACTCACACACATCTGTCTACGCCATAAGCTCACGCTGACAACAACCTCAAGCAATGGATTTCTGATGCAACGTTGTTCAAGTAACTATCACAATTTGTGGTGTTTGTGAGGTGGGTGGGGAAAGGGGTAAGGGAGGAGAAGACAGCTCAACCATCAATGTCAACGATTTTTGTAATGTTGGAGAAGTATTATTCTACGGTGGCAATGGGGACAAAGATCTGTCATTGGTAGTAGTGAGAGGTTTGGTAGTGGAGGTACGACAACAAAGATCTCATAAGCGGAATGGTGGAGATCGGCTAGGAGAGTAGAGGTGAGGTCGCCCAAGGGGAAGGCCATTGAATGGAGAGATGAAATGGAGTCTCTCTTGGAGTGGCCTATCGTGCTATGGTCTCTGAAGAGAGACACCATTTCAGAAAGAGAGACAAGAGAAGGAAGCTGAAAAGAAAGAAAAGGGAAAAATGTTGGAAATAGAGAAGGGGAAATTAGATGGAAGAGAGAGAGAGAGAGAGAGAGAGAAAAAAAAAAGAAAAAAAAAAGAGGGAAAAGAACAAAGAAAAGGAAAAGGACAAAAAGGTGAAGAAAAAAGCAATTGAAAGATAAAAAAGTCATTTCCCACTATTTTAACGACAAAGTCGATGGACCCTTAACAAAAAGGGTTTGTCTCTCACTTTTCAACAATAATGGGGTCTCATTCACAGTTTTTAATAGTTGAAGGGTCTCATTGAAAATAACCCACTTATACGCTAATGTTCTAGATATACATAGAGAAAGCAACCCAACTACTTGTTTTTCCTTTATCTTTTCTTCATGGGAAGGGGGAAAGGGCCAGCAAGGAAGTTGACAGATTATGAAAGCAAAAAGCAGAAGAAGATCATACTTTGTCAAAGCGAAGATGTAATGCAATATACTTTCCAGCTCTCTCCTTATGATCCGTTCTCTGGTGCAGGTATGTAGCACCTGATTCTTTTTCTAAGCTTGGAGGACTTCTCAAGTGATTGACCAGCCTCTCCCCTAGCATTCTGATGTATGGAACAAAAGCTAAGGCATGGAAATTAACCTTACAACGTAGATGCTGAATGTCTGAAGGCATATTATCAAAAGCCAGACGGTGAGAGAATGGGGCTATAGCAGCAATCCCATAACTGCACAGCAAACAAAAAGAATTAAGTATTCTGACTGGAAGCAATATCACGAATCGTGCTCAATGTTTTTGCAGATAAACTAGTTGTAGAATATGGTTGAGGTATTTCAAACGAAATGAGTTCGACACAGTTGACCAGTAAGCATCAAAACAAAAAGCCTGGGTCCTGATATGTAGACCCATCACCCATGTCCTATTATCAAGGTTAGAAAAAGTATAGCATGTGGTCTAGCCACAATAGTAGTCCTCTTCATGGGATCTTTACATTTATGTCCTTCCCATTTTTTTCTTCACATCAAAAAATGCCTCACATAAATGTTACAACCAAATGAAAACCCTATTCTCTCTAGTGATCCCACAGTTTACAAATGTAATTGCATGGTGCTACCAAAAGTAGCCTTTTATACGAGTTCTTCAGAGTTATCTTTCCATCTGATTTAACTAAGAAAAGATTGCATTACAGGTTAAAATTTATTCAACTACCAGGCTGTTTTTAAACCTGCATGGTGGCATGATAGACCTAGATATATGAGAGAATGGTAAATATAAATGAAATGATAAAGATATAAATTTGGCCTTGCAACATGATAGCACGGTATTTAACTTTTTGGTCATAATAGCATGAATTATGTGTATTACGAACCTTTCCAGTATAGGCAAAACGTTTTCCAGGTACCAGGAAGCAGATGCATGGACAGGTGCTGTTTTGACTCTAGTAGCTCTTATGCCCGTTGCATAATATTCTCTGGTACTCCATGAGTATTCTTTGGGCAGCTCTTTGACTATAGATACATCACTTTTGAGGACATTAATAAAGTGATCAACATCAAATATATCTCCAAATGAACTGCAGCAAATGTGATTGAATCAGATAATAAAAAATTTCCAAGGTTTTGAGTGTAAACCTGAAAGCTGAAAATGTTGTGCATACCTAGGGTCCTGCCAAACAGGATTTACTTCAAAATGGGGAATAACTAGTGTTGCATTTAAAATTTTGGCAACAGCTACTGCATCACATATCTATGAAGAGGGAAAAAGGAAAGAAGTTAAAAAATCCTAAATATGCAAAACCATATTTAGCCAGAAAATCAACGAAATGTTATTATAACTAAGATATCTCCGTTAGCCCGTGTTCCTATTACAAGAACACAAGCTACAGAACAATGTCACCTACCCCCATTCTTTGCTGGTTCAGACCCCCATCGAGAAACACCTGGATGTAACCCCTGGTGCTTTTGGGCAAAGCTGCAACATATGTACAATTCAAGCAGAAACACTTAAAAGACTAATAAGAAGGATGTTTGCAAATATTTTTCTCAGTGGGATAATAAATAAATAGAGAGTAAATTTTAACTAAAATGATAAAAGCACTCACATAGGGTATTTGAAGAGTTGGCACAAGGTCTCCATCCCTGGTTTGGCAAGGGAGACCAAAGGTCTGACTGTTGTTGGTCAGACTGAAAGGTAAACAGCAAGATAATTTCACTATACACAACATTGCAAGTTTCACAACATTTGACATGGAAAAAAAAAAGGCACCTACTCACAGTTTCTCGTTGTAAAGCAGCATCCAACAGACGCAAGTGCATAGGTCTTGGAGCATTCCATTCCTATAATGGCAATGCCACCTCCTTTAGAATAAAATCAAGAATAATAATGCAAAATTGCCCCATCTTATTAGAACAAAATCAAGAATAATAGCGTAAAATTGCCACCTCCTTTAGAATAAAATCAAGAATAATAACTCAAATTTTTTCTAAGATGAACTTGCAAGATATAAGTTGCGCATGTGCACTTTAACAAGCGAGGAATGCACAATGGGGACTGTGGGGCTCCAGGCTCTACTTTCCTCATAAAATACTATGCGATTTTTATTTATAGTCTACAAAAATCACTTTTAGATCCCACGATTCCACTAATTTTGGTTCTGGAACCACTTACCTCAAAAGGATAAAAGAAAAAAGAAGGGCAATTTTTCTTTTTCTTTTTTTTTTTAATTTATAATTCAGAGGAGGGCTACGCCAATCTTATTTATCTTTTAAAGAGTGTCGCACGCTATGAGAATCAATCTCGGAAACTCTCGCACAAACAGCATGATTCATACCACAGACCAAATGCCCAGGGGAAATTCGAACACTACAAGTGTGGAAGTCTTTTTGTTTTTGTTACAAAAATTCTTTCTAATCTCAAAAAGCTAAATACTGAATAAAATGGGTAGGCTTGGAAACTGAAACCACAAAGATCAGAATGTATATTTATCTAAGATAAATGGAGAGAAAGAAATGTGTGTGTGCATTTATATATATATGTATATATATACATATAGAGAGAAGCTTACGGAGAACAGAGAAGGATAAGCGCGGCCTAATGGAGAAAAGAGAGTTGGGAAGAAATTTGGTAGGAGAAGCACAAAGAGGCTACCCAGTGCAAGTTTCAGAGTCTGAGATTGAGGCTGTTGATTCTTGCTCATTCTTCCTCTCTACCTTTCTTTTACATTCTTCTTTTTATTACAATTCCCACATTCGCTTTTCTTTACCCTTTTCTGATTCTAGTCAAACCTTTGCTTTTTGCCTTAGGCTCCGTTTGTTTGTCGTAAAATAATTTATTAATAGGCTCCGTTTGTTTGTCGTAAAATAATTTATTTGTGAAAAATATTTTTCTTTAAAAATATTTTTTTGAGTTTCGTTTATTTGCCGTAAAATAACTTGTTGACAAAAATATTTTTCTGAAAATTAAAATACTGAAAAATATTTTATGGTATTTAAATTTACAGTTAAAAATATTTTTTGATATTATAAAAAAAAATATACACATAATATATATGTTAACCGTGAGGGTGGAAGATGGGTAGGGGATAGGGGTTAGGCTAGGGGGTAGGGGTGAATGAGTTTTGAAAAATATTTTCTTCTCCCAAAAGATATGAAAATATTTTCTCAAACTTTGTATTAGCCGTAATATTTGACTGGAAAATATTTTTTAGTTGACCAATTTTTCATTGTTACCAAATACCGAAAAATTGAGAAAAAAATAGCCATTATTTTTTACTGAAAAATATTTTACAGTTGACTAATTTTTCGGTATTAACAAACATTAAAAAATTAAGAAAATATTTTTCAAAAAAATATTTTACTGCAAACAAACGGAGCCTGGAAAATATTTACAAGAAAAAAAAAATTCCTGAAAAACAGAATATTTTTTGGTGTTTTGTTACACTGGATTTTTTTTTTTTTTGGGTGTTTGTCTACACAGTTGACCAAAAAAAAATGTTTGGCTACACAATGAAAAATATTTTCTAATATTTGGTTATTATACTGAAAAATATTTTTCGATAAGAAACTTTTACAAAAAGAATGAATTTTTTATTCTTATGTGAAATTTTTACCAAAAAAAATTGAATTTTATTATTATAAAAAAAATATTTAGTTAAATTAAAAAATTTGTAAATAGAATTTAAAAAAAAGAAGAAGAACTAATTCATCTGAAAAATTAAAGTATAGAACTTGCCATATATAATAATAAGCTTGTAAAGCATATATAAATTGTATAAGCATTCATAATTATATAAATTAGATCATAACTAGTTTAAGTATCATAGCACAAAGATAAGTAATAGTACCAATATCCATAATAGTTGAAGTATTTCCATAATAACATAATGGGTATTTGTAATCTAGATGAAAGTCTAAAACAAGAAAGTGTGACCTAAACCGTCTCAATATTAAAAAGTGTGAGACAGACTCCTTCTGTTAGGGGTCGGTCCATTTTTCTGTAAAGAAGAAGGCTAAAAATGTAAATTCGTTGTTGCTCATTTCTCTTTCTTCCTAACCTGTTCCACATGCAGCAATTCTTCTTCTTCCTGCCTCATTTCTCTTTCTTCATAGTCTGCAACATATTTAATCTTTTCTTCTTCCATCTTATTCCCTACTTTAGTCACCTTCAATTTCAGATAATTATCTATCCCACCATTGCCAACCTCTCCTCATCTTCATTTAACTATGCTTCACTACAACCCAATTAGAACCCAAAATAATCATCTATACCTTAGAACTCAAAATCATCATTTATACCATGCTTCATTAACGAAGCGCACACCTGAGCAAAACCACAAGAATTAATCCAATGATGAGTTGGCTTATGAAATACAACTATAATACTCGTGCCAGAGGCGAGTCGGAATAAATTGATAATTATTAAAAAATGACCCATTAATGTTTAAAAAGGTAATGAGTGGTATGGAATGTGTCAAAATGATGTCGGGACATTTCAGTGAATGTCGAATTGAATTAAATAAGTAATACTCGGAAGTTACGAGTCAATTTTGAGCCAACTTTGAAATAAAAACTGCACCAATCGGGGAAGAGTTTGGTGGTGAATTATATATGGTTGGAAAGTTCTACAAGTCTAGTTTCTACTTTTCAAACAGTTCGCGAATTAGAGTTTTTTAGAAGAAGTTATGGCTGTTTTTGTAAAATGTGTCGAACCTATCCCTTTTACACGGAAATTGATAAATGATTTCCAAAGTGTATGTGCATGGGATATAATGGTCTTTTGATGAATTGTTGACTAATTAGTGGTTATTTGAAGGAGTTAAATATTTGTGTTATAATATTAGTTGGTAGGTACAGATAAGAATTGACCATTTTATTTGACCACACACTTAAAACACAAACAAAACAACATAAGAGCCAAGCTAGAGCAAAAATCAGCCAAGCATAAGAGAAAGGGAGAAAGAAGTCGTCCAAGCCAAGGAAGGAAGAATGAAGAAGAAAAGAGGAAGAAAAAGGAAGAAAGAAAGAAGAAAGAAAGAGTTTTTGGCTATGCTTGTGCATCTCCAACCATTCTAGGTGAGGGTTTTACAAAACTACACCCCCTACACCCCCGTCACTGAGCTTTATAGCTCAACCCTCGATTTTATAAAATATTTTCAGGTGAACGCTTGGAATTCAGGGATTAGTGTCATCAAGAAGATTTGAGAGATCCTTTGGAATTGTATAGCTAGTTTAAATTATAAAATCTCTTGTATTAGAGAATTGTTATATAGATTTATTCTAATGGATTCTTGAACTATATTGAATGTAATGGAAGGGTTTTAGTTGCTCTGATGTACTATTTTATGGATGTTAGTGAGGGGGCTATTATATTGTGCCTTAGCGGACTTAGGAGAAGCGATCTTCTTAAGCCCGTGACATCATGATCCTGTTAATGTTTTGTGAATTTGTGAATATTCTATGGTATTAGAGATAGTATTGGAGTGGGCCATGACAGGTGGTATCAGAGCTAAGGTTATGACCTTAGGGATAGATTTGAATTATGGCCTTCTAGAATGGTGTTTAAGAAATGACCTTTTGTACATAAGTCTTGATCATGAACTTTGGATTAAGAGCTACAGGTTATGGTTTTGTGGATTGAAGTTTGGCTACAATGGATATATGTACTAGTTGGATTAATTCTTTGAATTGAAGTAATAGGTTCCTTAATTGATGAGTTTTCGGTATGACTAGCTAGCCTTCTAACTACTTGATAATGCGTAGATGATTCTAGTATTTATGTATTGGGAAGATAATTTTGAGAGTGATTGTATGATTGCTTAGATTCCCTAGATCTCCTTAGTGTCTTGTTATAGTGAGATAGATAGATTATAGGATTTGATATAATGGTGTGTAAGTGTGTAAATGGGACACCCTTTTGTGCTTCTTATTTCCATTGGTCTTATTATTCTCTTATATTCTATTATCGCTTATTTGATAGAGAGTTGTACTCTTCTAGCGTATCAATTATTTTCTTTAAAGTTTTGCTTATTAGATTAATGGATCATGCATTCTTTTGTCATTGTTTATATTCTTAACATTCATATTTGCTTCTTATAACAATGTCGCTTATTGAAGTTAAGGTTTGAGACTTCTATATTTGTTCTATATCTCAAGCCATTGGTTTCATTATTCCCTTTCATCTTATTACTATTCATTTGAGGGTAAGTTCCTCCTTTGGTATAACACTTTACTTATTCGAATTTCACTTGCTTAATGTACTCCATACTTGATTGCATCATTATCATTCTTACTAATCCTTGTTAATCGTATTGTTTTATTATTAAACGTTGAATCATTACCTTGCTTGTAATTGTTCGTTCAATGTACTCAGCACTGTCATGTTGTTATCATTTCTTATTCGTACTTCTTTGGTTATTGCGTGCTGAGATACTCATTATATTGTCACTCATGTTTCCAATTGAATTAATAATCTCTTAGCTCTCAATTTCATTTAGCCTCATGTATAACTTACTTGTTGGTTCCTTGTGCAATCGTCGAGAATTGAGATGTTTACATGCTCATGAATGTTCATTCAACATACTCAGCACTGTTTTATCTCGTCATCATTCCTTGTTCATACTTGTTTAACTAATAGGTGTTGAGATATTCATATATTGGTTATCATGATTTCCTATTAAACTATTACATCTTGATTCTCTAACTTGTTTGACCTCTTGTACAATTGATTGTTGGCTCATATTTGGTTTTCCATATCCTTATTCCCTTGTAATTTTCATAAGAGCCATATTTTGACCAAGGTCACTTTTGAGTTGTTCCCCGGATCAGTAATCATTCATGCTATTGTAAATGAGTTTTGAAACCCTTGAGGTGTCCGTAGAGCTCTTTCTTTGTTGTAATGGATGATTGATAAGCAGTTGTGTCATGCTATGACCTTGGAATTGTAATTCTCTTGTGTGCGATATGATATTAGGTGGGAGTGAATCATGAATTGAGGGCTGTCTTGAAGACAAGACCATCAACTTTTGGTCAGCGGAGTTTATTTCTTATTGAGGTCCTTGTACAGGTGTCATTCTAGGAGCTAAGTGGAAACTAAGGGAAGTATTGTTTAAGTGTAACGATTGAAGATTTAGTTTCCTTTAAATTAATGAATTTTGAGGACGAAATTCTTATAAGGAGGGGAAGGAGTAATACCCATCCCAGAGACGAGTCGGAATAAATTGATAATTATTAGAAAATGACCCATTAATGTTTAAACAGGTAATAAGTGTTGTGGAATGTGTCAAAATGATGTCGGGACATTTCAGTGGATGTTGAATTGAATTAAATAAGTCATACTCTGAAGTTACGAGCCAGTTTCGGGCCAACTTTGAAATGAAAAATGCACCAATTAGGGAAGAGTTAGGTGGTGAATTATTATATATGGTTGGAAACCTCTACGAGTCTAATTTCTAACGCTTCAAATGGTTCACGAATTGGAGTTTTCTAAAAGAAGTTATGACCATTTTCATAAAATGTGTCAGAGCTGTCCCTTTTACGTGGAAATTGATAAATAATTTCCAAAGTGTATGTGCATGGGATATAATGGGCTTTTGATGAGTTGTTGACTAGTTAGTGGTTATTTGAGGGAGTTAAATATTTGTGTTATAATATTAGTTGGTAGGTACAGATAAGAATTGACCATTTTATTTGACCACACACTTAAAACACAAACAAAACAACATAAGATCCAAGTTAGAGCAAAAATCAGCCAAACATAAGAGAGAGGGATGGAGAAGTCGTCCAAGCCAGGGAAGGAAGAAGGAAGAAGAAAAAGAAGAAAAGAGGAAGAAATAAGAAGAAATAAAGAAGAAAGAAAGAGTTTTTGGCCATACATGTGCATCTCAAACCGTTCTTGGTAAGGGTTTTGGTTATCTTGCAAATTTTAAAGTTATGGGTTTTTATGAATGTTGTGTCTATGCCATGGATGGTTTACATACTTGATGTTTTCTTAGTTTAGAACCATAAAAAGTGATGTTTTAAGAGTTTTACTGTATATTTGAACGTGTATGCTTGAGTTATGTATGTATATTGTGAAACCCCGCACGATACCCCATAAGCATATTATCTCATCTAATATGTGATTGCATTGTTTTTCATGCATTTACATCATTTTATGTGCATTTGCATTGGTTAGCGCGCATTTATGTTACTTAGTTAACGTCGGTGATAATTTAATCTTATTACCCTTCATTAGCTAACTAAAATAGTTAAGATACAACAACATGGCGAACTAGCAAAACACCTTAAGTTAGAAGGGCAACTTGGTAATTGACCTTTGTCAAATAATATCCTACCTAAATATACAAAACACTTACATACACTACACACACACATACGATCTGTGCACACACACACCACATGATAGGAAGAGGAAGAAGAAGAAGAAGAAAAAGAAGAAGAAGAAGAAGGAGAATCAAGCTACTACTAAGTATTATCCAACTATTCTTGAGTTTCTCTTGCATCCTACAACACTTTTCTTCCATTTCTAACTTTTGCTAAGGTGAGGGATGTTTTTGAAAAGCTTTGTAAAAGACATATGAAGCATGCTTAATGAGTTATGTATGTGTATTAAGCATAATGAAGGTGTATATAAGCTTGTGTTGTGGAATTGAGCTTAGTATGAAAAATCTAGGGTTTCAAATGTTGTGTTGGTGTTGCCTTTAGCTTGAGCTTGTCTTTATTAGCTTTTGATGATCTTGAAGAGTTGAAGGGTTTAAGTGTGAGTTAGATGATGTTCTTGCTTGTGTTAAAAGGGGTTTATTTGGTATGTAAAGAGGGTAAATGGAAATCAAGCATGTTATGACTTAGATGGTATTTGATGTTCTTGAGTTGTTGGTTGATCTTGCTCTTACAAGCTTAGTATAGAATAGTTATGAGCTTATTAGTGTTTATTGCAAGTATGGTTAAATAGAGAGCAAGATACAAGCAAGACAAGAGTGAAAACCAGCATTTGTGTATGAATACGTGAGATCCGGTCGACTGGATTTGGGCATTCCTCGTTCGGATAGTTGACCAGATACTCTCTGCCATGGATTTGGTCAATCGGATCCGAACGAGTGGGCCGTTCGGATCCTCTCTGCCATGGATCTGGTTGACGGGATCCGGATGAGTGGGTCGTTTGGATTGGTCGTCCGGATCCCCATTTTCATGCCCTGTGCATTAGTAAGTTGGGTATTGTGCATTCTTTGAGTATGCATTGTGTACGTGTGTTTATATGCTAGCAAAATATGTATTATATGACGGTTAAATCATTCACTTTATGTTGGTTAATGTTGTCATTTCATGCACCTAAGTACCATTGTGGCTACGTGCAATTATGTTTAAATGTTAAATGACTGGAAGGCAACCTAATTTGTTGCCTCCTTCTTGTTGCTTACTTGTATTGTATGCAAATATATTAGTTTGTGTGTGTGCGAGACAAGGTTACAACCGTTCTATGGGCATGGTAGTGTTTCGTTTCCACCGGGCAGCATCGGGCTTGCCAAGAGGACTCGACTACCATGGACCCCAATCTTACTCTTATTTGGACTTCAATCCTCGGAAAGATGGGTCGTAGGAACTTGGGTTTATCCGGATTACCCTATGGTATGAAGTAAGGGGTTGATGATTGATTCAAGGTCGATCGACTTCAACAACTACAAGTACAACTGTATCCTTTTAATCTTATGTTACCACTCTTGCTTGGGCCCTAGTCCCTTGGAGAGTTGCGTTATATGTTGCTGTTTTGATTATATGTTATTACTATCCTGTTAATTAATCCTATGTGCATGGTATGGTTTCAAAATGGTTTCGAAAGGATTAAACACTTGCAAAAATACCCTTCCCGGTATTTCTCACTGAGCTAAGTGGTGTAGCTCACCCTTCTTATTATCAATTTTAGGTGAGGCCGAGCCCGAGTCGACTGTATAGGCCGAGGGCGAAGCTGAGTTGTGTGATTAAGTAGATTTCTACTTGTTATGATTCGAGCTTGTATTTGTAGATGTACCTTTGGCACTAAGACTTGTTTTATGAGATTGTATAACTTTATGTACTGTAACTATTCTTTTGGACAAATAGGTTGTAATTAACTTAGTACTTAATTCTTTTGAGACCTAGAGGTCGTTGTTAAGATTGTAACATATGGAGTAGAGCTACTAGGTCTTGTATATATTGAACAGGTTAATGCAATTATGAAGGGCCCCAGGAGTAGGCCACATTTTGAAGTTCATTGTGGTTTATTGATGTTGTTAAGTTGTTAAATCATGATCTTGTAGGTATTAAGTTTTTGACACGTCACGTTTCGGCCTTAACCTCTGTGGGTTCGGGGTCGGGGTGTGACATATATGATGTCTTGACCTAGGGCTTGTTATGATTCATGAAAAATTTGGGCTTTTGGTGTTAAAAGAGGGCATTTATGGCAATATTGACATGAATTTTCTTGTTGTTTGGTTTAATTGTTCAAGAATAACATTAAGTTGGAAAACGGGTTAGTTTATGGTTGAAGTGTTGGATGTGGTTTGAGGGCTTCAATCGGATTATGGTGAGAGATTAATGTGTTTTTAAGGGAATGCACGTATGTTGAGTTGTTAGATAATGAAAAATTGTGTTGGTTATGCTAGAGTGTCATTTGGTATAAAGGGGTTTTTATGGCTTGAAGGCTAAATGAGTATAAATTCATGGTGTTTTCAAGTGAGTTCATGTATGTAGTTTAAGTGTTGATTAGTGTGGATTAATCATAATGATTGCTTGGTGTTATATATGTTTGTTGATACTAATACTTGGAGGTCATTAATGCTTAGAGTTATTAATGCTCGATAGTTATTAATGCTTAGCGACTATAAATGTTTGGAGTTTGTTAACGATTGGTGTTAATGAATGCTTGGCCTTTGGAATGCTTGATGATAATAAACGTTTGGTGGTCCTTATGGCCTAATGGCAATTAATACTTAATGGTAAAGTGAAATTATTGTTAGGTGGAATAAATGCAAAAGGAAATTGAAGGTTTAAGTGGAAAGAGTGATTTTTTAAGTTTTCATGCTACTTCACTATTACTTGCAAACTCCATTTAAACTATAGTCATATCATTATTATTGAATGAAAGGGCATTTAAATGTTTTCATGAAAATGATAGCGTGAATGTACAAGTTTTTCAAAATGCCATGACTTTTTGCATATCGGGTATTGCAGCCTACTTTGTCGCATACCAAGTTTTTCCATGAAATGATATTAAGTGCCATTGAGTGTTATGGAGTGATATTGAATGTTCAACGTGTTAAATGCTATTGATTGTTATCGAAAGGTTGCGACCTTCCATCGAGACTCGGTAGTGTTATGTCTCTACTGGGTGGTTGATACAAACCTGGTCAACATGTGCCAAGACCCAATACCAAGAATGGTAAAACAAACCCAAGACCTTTCAGGAATGGATGGAACCTCGCTATGCTTAGCAAAGCTAGAACCTTGGTATAGTTGAGGATGCCACAAACGAGGATGGAGATCTCGTTTGATAAGTTAAGAGTTGAACGCCACAAGAATAATCTTGATAAGTTCGAAAAAGTTCTTGAGAACTTAAGGAGAATAATCTCACAAATTTAATATCAAAATTGTCTTACTTTTATTTTATGCAAATCAGCCTTATATAGGCAAAGACAAATAAGTATCCTGCTTAGAATAGGACTCCTAAACCCTAGCCCAAGTAGGAAAAATGTAAATAGTAACTAGGTCAAAGGAAACAAACTTGGAGACCAAGAAGACTCCTATTAACTATTCACGTGAATAGTAACATAAATAGTAACGTAAATAGTAACTAAAAAGGAAGCAAACTTGCAGCCCAAGAAAAGCTTCTTTCTAGTGTGAACACCTAATCTTGCAGCCCAAGAAAGTCTTTGTCCTAGTGTGAACACCTAAATTCGTCCATAGGAAATTAAACTAAAACTAAAACTAAAACTAAAACTAGGATAGAATTACAAAGAAATCAAATCTTGACTAAATATTCGAATCTTCTTGAAACTTCTTGAAGAATCTTGAAAATAGAATCTTGACTTGAATCTTTACTGGAAAATTTGCCCAAAAATGGTTCAACGGACATGGACGCCCAAATGGTTCATTGAATGTGGACGATCCAATGAATGTGGACATGTTGTAGGGCTGGTTCTTGGCTCTCTTTTGGATCAAATTTGATGAGTAAAACCAGCCTTTGTCCTCATCAGTGGTAGCGGGCTTGCTAGTGGATTAATGACCTCCGTGACCTATTCCCTCACTCGTATGGTCGGTGAAGGCCATAAGGTGTTGGGTTGTAGGATTTCGGGGTATATTCGGAGAATACCTACATGAGTTATAAGGGGTTATTGATATCGTTAGCGCAATGGAGCAAAGGAAGTGGGAGAGATAAGGTAGAATGGAAACTGTATCCTTTTCTTGTATGGTTATATAGCTTAAAGTTACTTGATTAAGTGTTTATATGCTCTTTATGAATGCCTAATGCTTACTTATTGCTTTTTATGCATTATGAAAAAGGTTTTCCAAAGCTTTGGTTTACTAATGATATTTTCAAATGGCTTTCAAAAGGTTTTACAAAACTACACCCCCTATACCGCTCTAACTGAGCTTTATAGCTCACCCCTCGGTTTTATAAAATGTTTTCAGGTGAACGCTTAGAATTCTGGGATTAGTGTCATCGAGAAGATTTGATAGATCCTTTGGAATTGTATAGCTAGTTTAAATTATGAAACCTCTTGTATTAGAGAATTGTTATACAGATTTATTGTAATGGGTTCTTGAACTATATTGAATGTAATTGAAGGGTTTTAGTTGCTTTGATGTACTATTTTATGGATATTGGCTATTATATTGTGCCTTAGCGGACTTAGGAGGAGCAATCTTCTTAAGCCCGTGGCATCACGATCCTATTAATGTTTTGTGAATTTGCAAATATTCTATGGTATTAGAGATTGTATTGGAGTGGGTCGTGACCACAACTGCCTGTGTAGAATCACAACAAACTGACTCAGCATGAATCCAATGAGCCCAAGCAGTTGGGAAAAGGCTTGCACAACAAGATGATCCCAAAACATCTAGAAGATTACACAATGAAATAAGATCAACGTGATCTTCTTGTCCTTCACTATTTTATTTCCCTGATTTTGTCCAGATTGCTTTGAAAAACTGGCGTTATCTTCTTGTAGCTTTCTGTCTACTTTATGTTCTCCCTCAACTCTTCTCTTTAAATTATATATATATCTCTGATAATTAGCAAGAAGCCGCTATCTTCGAGAGATTCCACTCCCTCAAGCATCAAAGAATGGCAAACCCTTGTGGTTGGAGCACAAAAGACCAACACCAAGAAAACTTACTGCTCTGCAATAGTGGGCACCAGCAGTTTCTCAACAGTTCCACCTTCTCTTCCCTTGCCCATCTTTTCTCGTCATCCTTGTATTTCAATTTTGCTTCTGATAGTCTGTTGTTAGATTAAATCCTTGCATTACTATTCTGTCTTTGAACTCTTATTGCTTGCTCTTTGTTAAAGCTGGTTTTAGTAGGGAAAAAAGAAAAAGAACACTCAAAGCATTTGTACCAAAAGCTACCATCACAACCATATAAGGTTTACACATTAAATATCCATTATCCTTTTTCACGTTTTAGTCGATGAAAATCCACTTAGAGTCTGATGGTAGTGGTGACTAAAGAAGACCAAAATGAAGCCTATACACACCTATAGATAGATTTATGTGTGCCCAGCAAAAAAATAGATAGATATATGAGGCCTGTTTGGAAGTGTTCTTATTTTTTTATTTTTTAAAACAATTTTTTAGAACAGTTTTGAAAAGCAATTTTTAAAAAAAAAAAAACACAACACTATTTTGCATAAAATGTTCTATGAACAAGTTTTTAAGATTAAGATATCTTTAGAATTACACATATACTCACTCACACACACATACACATATACACACACTCACACACACATGCTCACACATATACACATACACTCTCAGTCACTCACATACACACACACACACACACGCACACACTTACACATACTCTTACACACATATACACATACTCACATACACACAGTCTCTGTCTGTCTTTCTCACACATATACACAAAGACACACAATCTCTGACACACACACATAAACTCACATACACATACATATTCTTACACACATACACATATACACACTTATCATACACACATACACTCATGCACACCCTCTTTCACACACATATACATACACATACACACACATACTCACACACATACATACATATACACACTCACTCACACATACACATAAACACACACACACTCTCTTTCTCTTTCTCACACACACACACACACACACACTCTCTCTCTCACACATATACTCTCTCTCTCTCTCTCCCTCACACGCACATACACTCACATACACACACTCATACACACACATACACACACACTCATACACACAAGCTCTCACATATATACACACATACTCTCATTCACTCTCACACACACACTCATACATACTCATAAACATACACACACACATACACACACACATACACTCATACACATACACACACTCATACATATACACACATTTACACATATATATATGCTTTCGTACATATACACACACACACTCTGACACACATACACATACACATACTCACATATACTTACACCCATACACACATACACATGATTATAGTATTTGTGTATGAATGTGTATGTGTGAATGTGTGTATATATAAGTGTGCATGTGTGTGAGTATATATGTGTAAATGCATGTGTGTATGAGTGTATTAGTGAGTGTATGAGTATGTGAGTATATATTTGTGTGTGTGAGTATGTGAGTATGTGTGTGTTAGTGTATGTGTGTGTGTGTGTGAATGTGTGTATGTATGTGAGAGTGTGTGTGTGTAAGAGTATGTGTGTGTATGTGAGTATAAGTATGTATGTGTACGTGTATATGTGTATGAGTATGTATGTGTGTGTGAGAAAGAGAGAAAGAGTATATGTGTGTGTATAAGAGTGTGTGTATATGTATATTAGTGTGTATGTGTATGTATGTGTGTGTATGTCTATGTGTGAGAGTGCGAGTGTGTGTACGAGTGTCAATGTGTATGTATATGTGTGTATGTATGTATGAGTATGTGTGTGTGTGATAGAGAATATGTATGTGTGTGTATATATGTATGAGTGTATGTGTGTGTGTGTGTATATGTGTATAAGTGTATGTGTATATGTGTGCATGAGTGTGTGTGTGTGTATATGTGTGTGAGTGTTTACATGTGTGTGTGTATATATGTGTGAGTGTTTACATGTGTGTGTGAGAGAGATAGTGTGTGCGTGTGTGTGTATGTCTATAAGTGTGTATGTATATGTGAGTGTGAGTATATGTGTATATGTGTATGTGTAAAAGTGTGTATATGTGTGTATATGTATGTATGTGAGAGAGAAAGAGTGTGTGTGTATGTGTATGTATGTGTGAGTGTGAGTGTGCATATGTGTGTATGAGTGTTTATGTGTATGAGAGCAAAAGAGAGAGTATGAGTGTGTGTGTGTGTGTATGTATGAGAGAGAGTATGAGTGTGTGTATGTGTGTGTATGAGTGTGAGTGTGAGTATGTGTATATGTGAGTGTGTATATATGTATGTGTGTGTATATGTATGTATGTGTGTGTGTGAGAGTGTGTGTGTGTGTGAGTGTGAGTGTGTATATGTAATACAAACCACGCCAACATGTGACGCGACCCAACACCAAATATGGCAAACGACCCCAAGACCTTTCAGGAATGGATGGAAACTGCAACCCTTTGCTTAGCAAAGCAAGAACCTTGGTATAATGAAGACACCACAAACGAGGATGGAGATCTCGTTTGATAAGTCAGAGATGAATGCCACAAGAATAATCTTGACAAGTTCGAAAAAGTTCTTGAGAACTTGAGGAGAATAATCTCATAAATTTAATATCAAAATTGTCTTACTTTTATTTCATGCAAATCAGCCTTATACAGACAAAAACAATAAGTATCCTGCTTGGAAGAGGACTCATAAACCCTAGCCCAAGTAAAAAAAATCTCAATAGTAACTAGGTCAAAGGAAACAAACTTGGAGACCAAGAAAAGACTCCTATTAACTATTCACGTGAATAGTAATATGAAGAGTAACTAAAAAGGAAGCAAACTTGCAGCCCAAGAAAAGCTCCTTTCTAGTGTGAACACCTAATCTTGCAGCCTAAGAAAGTCTTTGTACTAGTGTGAACACCTAAATTCGTCCATAGGAAATTAAACTAAAACTGAAACTAAAACTAGGATAGAATTACAAAGAAATCAAATCTTGACTAAATCTTCGAATCTTCTTGAAACTTCTTGAAGAGTCTTGATGTTCGTGAATGTTGAAAGTAGAATCTTGATTTGAATCTTTGTTGGAAAATTCACCCAAAAATGGTTCAACGAACATGGCCGCCGTAATGGTTCATTGAATGTGGACGTGTATGGGTTTATTGAATGTAGACGATTCAATGAATGTAGACATGTTGTAGGGCTGGTTCTTGGCTCTCTTTTGGATCAAATTTGATGAGTAAAACCAACCTTTATCCTCATCATTCCCCCCCTTTTGAGAAGGATTTGTCCTCAAATCCTCCAGGTTCAAAGACCAGCCTTGGTGGTAGACCGTGTGGTATCTCCTCGGAAAACACATCCTCAAAATCCTGCAAGAGAGAAACAACAACACTAGGCAATGCAGGGTCAAGTTGGCTAGTGTTTAAAAGAGCCTCTTTGTACAAAAGTACAATCATTAGCCGTTTTGATATCAAAGCTCTCTTAACCTTACTTGTTTTTGCATACAAATATCTTTGTTTTCCCTCTGTTTTTACCTCCTTGGCCGTATTCTTTTCTCTCCTCACTACCTTTCCAGATTCGGCCTTGCTCTTTTTCTTTTCACTCTCCATCTTTTGCTTACTCAAATTCTTTTGATCACTCAAATTCTTTTGATCACTCAAGTTATTTTGATCACTCAATTTTTGTAACCTCACTTGATCCTCAAAAACTTGTTTTGGTGTCATCAGAACTAAAGTGATTGTCCACTGATTGAACATGAATGAGTACTTGTTGGTGAAGCCATCATGCTACACACGTCGATCAAATTGCCATGGTCTTCCTAAGAGAAGATGTCCAGCATGCATAGGTACCACATCGCACAATATTTCATCCTCATATTTTCCAATGCAAAACGGCACCACAACCTGTTTTGTAACTCTTACCTCACCACGAGCATTCAACCATTGCAGCTTGTATGGATGTGGATGCTTAATTATGTTGAGCCCTAGCTTTTCAATCATAGAAGGACTAGCAACGTTAGTACAACTACCACCATCAATAATAACACTACATACCTTATATTTCACGTGGCAGCGGGTATGAAAGATATTCTCACGTTGCACTACTTCTTCCTCCTCTTTAGCTTGCAAGCTCAAAGCTCGTAGTGCCACTAATCCAAGCATCTCTCCATAATCTGCCCCAAATTCCTCTTCTTCACCTACTTCAGTGTCCTCTAGTATGGGCATGTCATCAGATACCATTGCCCTCTTGTTTGGACATTGGCTAGCTATGTGCCCTCGTCCCTGACATTTAAAGCATTTAATATCACTAGAACGAGTTGTAGGAGGGGTTGTTTTACCTTGAGAAGTCATGGCATGGGTAGGTGTTTTGGGCTCGGGCTTGACCTTGGAAGTAGTCGAACTCTCCTATTTTCTTGGGTAACTCGACCTCCAAGGTGATGGACTTGAGTGTTACGGGGCTGGCCTTGGTTGTGAACCACCCCTCCTCAATTGCTTCTCCACCTTTGTTGCCATATGCACTAGATCTTCTAACTCATCATAATGATGCAACTCACTGGTGCTAGCAATTTCTCGATTCAGCCAATTTAGAAATCTAGCCATTGTCGCCTCCTGATCTTCCTCTACATTGGCTCTAATCATAGCCATCTCCATCTCTTTGTAATAATCATCCACACTTTTATTACCTTGATGAAGACCTTGCAGCTTGAGGTATAAGTCCCTGTAATAATGACTGGGTACAAATCGCCTCCTCATTACTCTTTTCATCTCATCCCAAGTTGCCACAGGATGTTCTCCATTCTGCCTCCTATTGAGACACAATTGATCCCACCACACAATAGCATAATCAGTAAATTTAATGGCAGCAAGCTTTACCTTTTACAACTCGGAATAGTTGTGCCAATCAAACACCAACTCAATCTTCTTTTCCCACTCAAGATAGGCTTCCGGATCACTCATTCCTTGAAACGCAGGAATATTCATCTTGATGCTTCCTAAGTTGCTATCAACTCGATCAACACGATCCTTAGCATCTCTATCCCGACCATGTTGCCTATTGCTACCCACCGAAATTATGTCAAACTCTTCATCTAAACCTTCCTCATCGATCTCATCAACATCTTCAACATCTTCAACTCTTTGCTGCACTCTGTTCCTCCTTGGTGCATTCGGAGCAACTGGTAGTTGCATCCTTTCCGGCCTCTGTTCTACCCTATCCAACCTCTTATGAATCTGCTCCAATTCAGCCCTCATCATTCGTCTCATCTCTCCCATCAATGCCTGCATCTGTAAGTTCTGTCCAACGGGTTGTTGAACACCTTCATTAATGTTGTCTGCTTGATTTTGAGACATGATTAAATTTCACTCCCTCACGTGTTTCACTCAACTCAATTTGGCTTTTACCCTCTAATATTCTCACACACTCTGCCTTTTTCCTCTCGTATTTTCCTTCAAGTCCCTAGAACTTACCAAGAATACCAAGCAGCGTAACATTCTTTTTCGGATTCTGCTTTTTTTTTCCAGACCTCTAAGACTCTGGAAACAAGGTTAGAGAAAGAAAATTGACAAAAACTCGAAGAAGGAAACCAAGAAAAATAAGAAAAGTTGAGAAAACCCTATTGGAAAACACAAAACACCTAAAACTCATAGAAAACAACAGAATTAGGCCCTAAGAGGGTAGTGCCCACAGCTTAGCTGTGGGTTATGCTCAGATCGTCATTTCCCTTTAGAAAAGTTTGACCTCGCAAGCTAGTTCTCCAAAATTTTTTTTACTATTCATTGTTTTGCTTTTTTTTTTTGGATCTTTTCTTGACCTTTCTTTTCGTTTCTTGATGTTCTTTTCTTGATTTTCAGAAGCGAACACAATGAGCAAATCACCAAAAATTCGAATTCGACACTAAGAAAATAAACGGGATTGAGCACACAACCAATTAGGGTTTTGTCCTAATTGAAAACCTTAACCCTACCCATGGATTTGATGAGAAAAACAAGAAAATACTTGAAAGCAAGACACAGATTTCAACAAGAAAACAGACTTGAAACACAAGATAAGAAACGAAATTGAAGCAAGAACGGAATTGAAACACAACCTAAAACGAATTGGCAGCAAGACACAATCAAGAACAAAGAAAGGAATTTAAACCTAGACCTAGACTCAAGGAATTAACTAAGAAAACAAGAAAATGATAGGCAAACCTGATAAACCCACGCTCTGATTACCAACTGATACGAACCACGCCAACATGTGACGCGACCCAACACCAAATATGGCAAATGACCCCAAGACCTTTCAGGAATGGATGGAAACCACGACCCTTACCTTAGCAAAGCAAGAACCTTGGTATAGTGAGGATGCCACAAACGAGGATGGAGATCTTGTTTGATAAGTCAGAGTTGAACGCCACAAGAATAATCTTGATAAGTTCGAAAAAGTTCTTGAGAACTTAAGGAGAATAATCTCACAAATTTAATATCAAAATTGTCTTACTTTTATTTAGTGCAAATCAGCCTTATATAGGCAAAGACAAATAAGTATCCTGCTTGGAATAGGACTCCTAAACCCTAGCCCAAGTAGGAAAAACGTGAATAGTAACTAGGTCAAAGGAAACAAACTTGGAGACCGAGAAAAGACTCCTATTAACTATTCACGTGAATAGTTACGTGAATAGTAACTAAAAAGGAAGCAAACTTGCAGCCCAAGAAAAGCTCATTTCTAGTGTGAACACCGAATCTTGCAGCCCAAGAAAGTCTTTGTCCTAGTGTGAACACCTAAATTCATCCATAGGAAATTAAACTAAAACTGAAACTAAAACCAGGATATAATTACAAAGAAATCAAATCTTGACTAAATCTTCGAATCTTCTTGAAACTTCTTGAAGAATCTTGAAGTTCTTGAATCTTGAAAATAGAATCTTGACTTGAATCTTTGTTAGAAAATTTGTCCAAAAATGGTTCAACGAACATGGACACCCAAATGGTTCATTGAATGTGGACGTGTATAGGTTCATTGAATGTGGATGATTCAATGAATGTGGACATGTTGTAGGGCTGGTTCTTGGCTTTCTTTTGCTTCAAATTTGATGAGTAAAACCAGCCTTCGTCCTCATCAATATGTGTGTGTGTGTGTATGTGAGTGAGTGAGACAATGTGTGTGTGTGTATGTGAGTGTATATATATGTGAGTGTGTTTGAGTGTGTGAGTGTGTGCACACTTTGACTATTAACACTGAGAAAAAAAGTGTTCATGTGCGTCAGAGTGCAGACGAAAGGAAACGAAACAAAGGAAAACATAAAAAAGTTCTTCTTGTTTTCTTGTTCTTGGAAACACATTTTCCAAAACAATTTTTGAAAATAATTTTTGAAAACAATCATGTCAAACAAGTTTTTATGTTTTTTTTGTTTTTGAAAACAAAAAAAACTACTTTCAAATAGCCCCATGTGTGTGTGAACAAGAACAAAGTTAATGAAGAGAAAGAAAGTTTGTCCAAAAAAAAAACAAGAAGAGATTAGATGAAGTAGCCTTGGAAAGATGAAAAAGAAGGGTGAAATAGGAGAACAAGAAAAGGTAGGGAAAAAAGGAGAGGATGAAAAAGTAGGGTGAACATAATAGAAAAAGAAGAAAAAACAGTGAAAATAAATGGATATATATCTCACATTGTTTAATATAGAGGGGGTCAAAGTCACACTTTCTTGTTTTAGAAGGGAGTTTAGATCAAAAATGCCCATAACATAATTGTTGTGTATACCTTGAACTTTATTGCATACATTTTTAGAGATTTTTGTAGTTAATTGATTGCATTTTTAGTTATTTTTAGTATTTATTGATAAAGTGATTTTTTTTTGATAGATCAGTGAATATCATTGCCAAAAAAAACGAGGTACATGGTACAAAAAATGGTCAATGAACAAATCAAAGATCGAGAAAGACAACAAAAAGAAATTACAGAGAAACCAACAATGAACCTACAAAGAAAACAGGGAAAACCCATAAGACACGAAGATCATAAGAGCCTAAAGCCCTCAAAGCTCTAAAAATCAAGAGTACCATCATTTAAGTCTGGATGGATATTCTATTTCATGTAATCATTAAAGGCCTTCGAGAGAGAAGGTTTCCATTCCTTACTGTGATACTTGGAGGATTCTCCTTTCTTCATACTGTTAAACTTCAAAGTACTTTTACCTTGAACCCGATCATTAATTTCCTTTGATGGACCTGAACCTCTAGAAAAGGCAGTTTTTTTCAATGCAGAGTCCTTTTGACCACGATGGTTTTCAGTTTCTAGCTTGCTAGCAATAGTTTCTGCATTTGTATTTTCATTTGAACTCAAAATCTCATATTGATTTTTGCTCAAGGTTTCAGAATTTTTGGTTGCTTGCTTGAGCAGCCTGACTCTTGTTACGCTCTGCGTTCCACTTCTTTTTACTACCATTTTGCCACTCTAAGTCTTTGGATTCCACAGCAACAGCAACAGGAGGATCAACACTAACATTAGTTATCGGAACATAAGTGGGACAGTTATTGGAGCTATGACCAATAATGTTACAGTGACTACATCTTTGGGGCTTCCAAGCATACTCAATATCAACTAAAGCAATTTGGCCATTACGAAGTTTCACAAACTTCAATGCAAACCCGAGCATACCGAAGATGATTCCTAGAAGCAGTAACAGAATCCATTTGTAAAGGATAGCCAATAGTACTGGCTACATAGCTCAATCCGGCTCTTGTCCAAAGCAAAATTGGAACATTTTTGAGTTTCATCCACATTGGAACCCTATCAGCTTTGAAGTCAACAAGTTGGATATCCAGATCCCATTTGCGTAAGAGAAGAGGCCTGTGATTAACATGCCATAATTCTTTCAGAACAGCGTCACAAATGGAAGGATTCTCGAAACTGAACACATACAGTCCTTTGTCTGTAGATTTAATATCCACATGCCCAAACTTTTTCCACTGATTGTTAACCATAGTCTCAATGAGAAAAAATGGAGGTGGTTTACCAATAAATTGGCCAATAAGACAATTATCCCATAGGATATTACCTTCATCATAAACCTTCTTGGGGGGGGGGAGGGGGCAAGCAATTGGTTCTCCATCTTCATCACTGATGTCAGAGGGGAAAAAGTCAAGCTTGAGCGAGCTTTGAAGATTACCAACAAAGAAATCCTTCCAATTTTTATGTGAAGGAGGAATTCGGCTGCCCTCATTTATAGAATCATTCTGTTGTCGTGGCCTATGTTGTTGAGGAGAATCAGTCTTTGCTTTCTGAGAGGAAATACTCGTAGATGCATGATGAAGAGCAGGGAAATTCTCCAAAAAAGACTTATCAGTATGGCCATTAACCGGAACAGGGGTGTTAACTCCCTAAAAAAATGAATTAATATGATCTCCAAGTGAGAGGGGTAAAGATTCGTCCAAAGAAACATTTGAGTAGAAACTCGTATGATGCAGAAATGGACTGGAAAGCCAAAGTTTTGAATTACCATGAGCAAGTTTAGATGGTGGGGTATTGTGTTCCCTACTTTGTCTGGAATCGGCTGAAGAGAAAGCTTGCCCATCCGATATGGTAAGGTCAGCATTGGCATGCTCACTAAAATTGGAGTGAGCAGAATCGGGACCACCAACATTAACATCCAAAGAAGGACTCACGGGATTATTAATTGAAAGCCCATGAATTGGAATATTTTGGAGCTGCAAATTAGTGGTAGGACCCATAACATCTTGGAAAGTTTGAACTTCCTGAGTATTGGACTTCAAAAAACTATTCGAAGCATGCACGACATCTCCATGTGTTGATGGACCTGCGTGATAAAGAATGTCCACATTGGTAGCTGCATTTTGAGAATTGGACCTGTCCTTGATTGATGGACCCACGACAACTTGAGTGTTAGGAGAATTTTGACCCATCTCGGGCCTACCATGATTTGTAGACACTAAAAGCAAAAGCTTATTTTCCTCAGCTTGACTAGTATTCCCGTGCACAAGAATGGTTGGGGGACCCATGGCTTTGGAATCTTGCAAAGAAACAGGAACTGTAGGAACTAAGCTCGACGAATTCTTCAACGCTTGAGCTTTGATCTGATTTTCAGGTAATTTAGACTGAATTTCATTAAAAACACGTTCCAGTTCAAGACTGGAATTTGATAAGCTATCACCTTTCACGTTGGAGGAAGAAATTGAATCATCCAATTCTTCTCTAGCCTCTTGAGTTGAAACTTTATTGCCTTCACTCAGATTGACAATAAGTGACGAATCAGGGATCAGTCCCATTGCTGAAATGGAGTCAATAACAAGTTGATGTTCCTTGTTAACACGCTTAAGTTCTTGACAAGAATTCTGAGATTGAGCATCGGCATTTTTGAGTCTTCATCTTCATCAATATGGTTCATGGTAGAAATGACCTTAACTTTGGATTGGAATCTGGCACTTGTGCGTCTGGAAGAAGAAATAACCTTCTTACTTGAGGGGGAAGATTCGATCTTCCTCCCCCTCATAGGGTAGGGATATGATGGTACTGTGGTCAGTGGGATGGAAAATCAGAGTCATGGGGGCTGTTTAAAGGTAGAAGATGGATGGTTAATGGAGGTCAACGGGCTGGGATTCTAGAGAGAAGGCAGAGAGAAAATTTTTAGAGAGAGGAAGTAAAGACTTGAATTCGAGAATCTAGTTGTTGTATTGATAAAGTGAATGTATTAGTTGTAAAGCTAAAAATTATTAATTTATGTAAATCTTTATGATTTAGGTGATGTTCGTGGAGAAAAAATTTGTGTTGGTGATAAACAATGAAACTCAAAAAGAAGTTTAGAGTAAGAGATGAAACAAAAAAAAAGTAAGTAAAGTAATATATATATATTATTTAATAAGAAAAATTTAAAAAAAGTTTATTAAACTTCCAACACATGGCCAAAGCCATGTGGTAAAGCTTTAGTTAAGCTTTGTCTTTTTTCTTTTTTTTTTTAATGTTCATTTTTGCTTTTATTATTACATTATTCTAATCATTAGCACTTAGTATTTTTTTTATCACAAATTTTCTTACACAATAGATGGCAGCACACAAGCTGTCATGCCCTGACCCCGAATCCGCACAGCTTAAGGTCAGAACGTGATATGTTGATTAACTTAATAGCTATGAGATCATGAGTTAATAGCCTAACATTAATTTACATACCACAAGAAACTTCAAAAGATGGCCCAACTCCCGGGGCACTTCATGATTCCATTAACCTGTACAATATATACAAGACTTAGTAATTCAACTTCACATGATACCATCCCATCAACGACCTCTAGGTCTTAAAAGAATAAGGTTCTAAGTTAATTACAACCCAATTGTCCAAAAGAATAGTTATACAAATCCATAAACCAGTCTAATACGAAAGGAAGAACATCTTCAAGAACATGCAGGAATCAAAACAGGCAGAAATCGGTTTCATCACACAGAGGGACTTCTCCTTTAGCTTGTGGAGCTGGCTCAGGCTCAGCCTTCCTTGAAATTGTTAGAAAGAGGGTGAGCTACACCTATTTCAATGAAGGATATCGGGAAGGGCATTTTCGCAAGAGTTTTATTATTTCAAAACCAATTGGAAAACCATGCCATGCACACATGACCAATTAACAAGATGTGAAATCAAACATGATAACTTTTGTCCCTTAAATAAACCTAAGATAGGGGGGGTGAATTAGGTTATATAGGCAATAATACTACTTTTTCGATTAGGCAATATATTAGCAATGATTAATCAAAAACTATCTTAAGCAAATATGCACTCTAGCAATATAAAATGTAAGTGAGGCAATATATCAAACACATAGTGTGCAGAAAATAATGCAAAGAAAGAGTTGAGAGAAAGAGATTGCAAATCGCAATTTAGTGTGGTTCGGCCCTGCCCCTAAGTCCACAACCTAAGCTTCCCACTTAGGATTTCAACAATTTTTACTATTGTAACTTTTTAAATGTTGGTGAATCCACAAACCAATTACAACGGTAGTTCAAGCTTTACAATAGAAAATTTCTTTCTCAATACAAAGCTTCAACTCCAACACTTTTGACAAGGAAGTCCTTCATTTCAAAGTGTTTAACTCTCTCATTTGATAAGTATTTGAGATTAATAATAAAAGCCCTCTTTCAGGGTAAATGAATACAATGAATGTTTCTATCAATATTGTTCACAAATTCTTGCTCTAGTATAGCACAATGATGATTCAAAGATGAAATTAGTGTTAGAAATCAAGAGTAATTGCTTTGAATCAATGCTTTGAAGGATTGCAGTCGAGAGAAATTAATAGAGGCTAAAAGGTATGCATTAAATGCTCTCCAATGTTCAAAAATGGCTCTATTTTTAAAACAGTGTTTTGGTTCGACCGGTCGACCCCTACTCCACCGGTTGACTGGTCGAGGGGACCTCATCCGGTGGAGGATCCTCAGGCAGAAGACCCCTTTGGCACCAGTTGACTGACTCCCCTGGAGTCGTCCAGTTTGCTCAAAAGGTGCAAGGGCTTGGGTTTTTTTATGCTTCTTTTATAGAATCTTTTGTAACATCTTTTTCAAAGAGATGAATATTTTTAAAAAAACTTTTAGGAATCATCATTGAGCATATACCATTTGCAAGACCCAAACCCCAGTCAAGTCCCAACCGGTACCTCTTATGACTTCCGTCTCCATCCTTATAGCTCCATCTTCAATCTTCGAATCTGTATATTTCCTTGAGTTTATGGATGATCTTCTTTCTTCTTTAACTTGATGGACTTGGATTCGGAGTCAACCTTGATTCATCTTATTCATGCACACTTAAACAAACTCATTAGACATAACTGTGGTTTTTTATAATCAAAACCAAGATTAGAAGCCTTTTAGGCTAACAATCTCTCCCTTTTTTATGATGACAAAACCTTTCTCAAATAGTAATAACAATGTAAGCATAGTGAGTTTGAGAGAGCAATTAGTTCACTTTAAGTTTGCTTGAACATAAAATTTTAAGATATAAGTTTGTAAAAGCTCCCCCTCAACTTGTGCATACTAAAGATGATTTCTTACTCTCCCTCAATATATGAGTATTCTTTTAAGCTTAAGTTCTCAATTCTAAATTTTATCATGCCTTTTTATAACTCTTCTACACATTTATTCTCCCCCTTTTTGGCATTAGCAAGCAAGGTAATATAAGAGGAAAGACAAGTAAGATAATGAAAGCATATTGATACGAACCTGGTCAACATGTGCCGAGACCCAACACCAAGATTGGTAAAACAAACCCAAGATCTTTCAAGAATATCTAGGAACCGCGACCCTTTGCCTAGCAAGACAAGAACCTTGGTATAGTGAATATGATGGAAACCGTGACCCGTTGCTTAGCAAAGCAAGAACCTTGGTATGGTGAAGACGCCACAAACGGGAATGGAAATCCGCTTGATAAGTCGAGGTTGAACGCCACAAGGAATCCCTTGATAAGTTCGAAAGAGTATCTTGGAGAACTCACAAATTTAATATCAAAGTTGTCTTTTTTTTTTTTCTTGCAAATCAGCCTTATATAGGCAAAGAACAAATAAGTTTCCTAATTAGAAAAGACTCCTAAACCCTAGCTGAAATAGAAAAACGTGAATACTACTAGGTCAAAGGAAACAAACTTGGAGACCAAGAAAAGACTCCTATTAACTATTCACGTGAATAGTGACTTGAATAGTAACTAAAAAGGAAGCAAACTTGCAGCCCAAGAAAAGCTCCTTTCAAGTGTGAACACCTAATCTTGTAGCCCAAGAAAGTCTTTTTCCTAGTGTGAACACCTAAATTCGTCCATAAGGAATTAAACTAAAATTGAAAACTAAAACTAGGATAGAATTACAAAGAAATCAAATCTTGACTAAATCTTCGAATCTTCTTGAAACTTCTTGAAGAATCTTGAAGTTCTTGAATCTTGAAAATAGAATCTTGACTTGAATCTTTGCTGGAAAATTCGCCCAAAAGGTTCATTGAATGTGGACGCTTCAATTGGTTCATTGAATGTGGACGATTCAATGAATGTGGACATGTTGTAGGCTGGTTTTACTCATCAAATTTGATCCAAAAGAGAGCCAAGAACCAGCCCTACATTCAATGAACCAATTGAAGTGTCCAAATTCAATGAACCTTTTGGGCGAATTTTCTAGCAAAGATTCAAGTCAAGATTCTATTTTCAAGATTCAAGAACTTCAAGATTCTTCAAGAAGTTTCAAGAAGATTCGAAGATTTAGTCAAGATTTGATTTCTTTGTAATTCTATCCTAGTTTTAGTTTTCAGTTTTAGTTTAATTCCTTATGGACGAATTTAGGTGTTCACACTAGGAAAGAGACTTTCTTGGGCTGCAAGATTAGGTGTCCACACTTGAAAGGAGCTTTTCTTGGGCTGCAAGTTTGCTTCCTTTTTAGTTACTATTCACGTGAATAGTTAATAGGAGTCTTTTCTTAGTCTCCAAGTTTGTTTCCTTTGACCTAGATACTATTCACGTTTTTCTATTTCAGCTAGGGTTTAGGAGTCTTTTCTAATTAGGAAACTTATTTGTTCTTTTGCCTATATAAGGCTGATTTGCAAGAAATAATAAAAAGACAATTTTGATATTAAATTTGTGAGATTATACTCCTTAAGTTCTCAAGAACTTTTCTGAACTTATCAAGATTATTCTTGTGGCGTTCAACTCTGACTTATCAAACGAGATCTCCATCCTCGTTTGTGGCGTCCTCAACTATACCAAGGTTCTAGCTTTGCTAAGCATAGGGTCGCGGTTCCATCCAATCCTGAAAGGTCTTGGGGTCGTTTGCCATATTTGGTGTTGGGTCGCGTCACATGTTGGCGTGGTTCGTATCACATATATTGGAAGATCATAGATAGTTGAAAACTTAAAACACTGAAAATGCATGAAAAGATGTTTTTGAAAGGAAAAATGCAATATCTAGGGGATAAGGGAAATGAAAACATCCTATGCATCTCAAGCATCATTCCTTGTCCCTTTATAAACTTCTCATAGAGCTTCTCAAGCATGGTCTTCATACCCTTCATCTCAGTGTTTACTTGAACAAAGCAAGTTTCAACATCCAAAGATAATTGATTAACTTGTGAAGTCAAAATTGTCAAGCTTGGTATTGACTTCTTCAAGCGTGGCTTGGCGAGATCTTCTTCTTGTAGAAGAACTTGCACCTCCAATGTCAGCCCGTCAAGCCCCAATGTTGGGATCTCTTGTTTCTTCACCTCCTTCTTCACTTTCACTTGCAGTTTCATCTCCCTTTTCCCCAAGGTCATAGTTTTCTATATCATCAGCGATGTCATGTTGACCCTTGAGGAATTGACGATGCTATAAATAAACGACCTCATTGTTTACAAGAGCCATATATTGTCTATCAAGACAATATTTATCAAGACGATAGGTGGCAACATTTAGAGGTTCAAAGTGACCAACACTAGCAACATTTTTGAGTCGGAAAAGATGATACAATACCATTCCATAGGGGAGGGACTTCTTCTTGAAAGCCAACATGTGATTAAGCATGATATGGGGAAGGTTGATTCTTACCTTCTTGTAGATAAGATGCATCACATAGCCCGTAAAGAATGGAATAGACCCGTCTCTCACAATTCAAGGCATGATGACTTGATTCAATATATAGAGAAGCAATTGTTTTTCAACACAAATGTCATCTCTTATAAGCATAAATGCTTCTATCCTTCCCGAACCGTCCCACAAAGTAGCAATCATCTCCTTTTGGGCGTTGTCGTGTAGTCCTTTTGGTAAGTTGGCAGAAGAGTAGATCTTGAGGCCACTATAGGGAATGTCAAGCATTCTAGCCATATTGCGTTCGCTCAAAAAGATATTTATGCCATTAACTCTACTTTTTACCCTACTTACACCCTCTTCTTCTCCTTCAACCATGTAGGCATAGAATTCTCGAATTCATTCATCGCAATTGATATGCTCAATTCCAAAGATAGGAAGCCATTTTTTATGACAAAGCAATTTGTAGATGTTGGTTTGTTCTAAAAAAATTGGAGGATCAATGATTTTTCCCCAAAGAATTTTCTTCTTGGAGTGATCACTCGAGCCAATGATGTAAAAGGGATCTCATGGATCAATGGTATGAGGCCTAAACTCGGTCCTTCTTTTCTTAGAACCTTTCCTTGATGAGGATGTCATAGGTAGAAGTAAGAATTTCAAGAAAAAAGAAGAAAAACTTGGTTGGGGAATTTTATCAAACACTTGGTGGGTGAGAAAACTTTGACAAGATGCTTATGGAGATTTGAATAGAAAGAAGATTACTTGAGTGAGTTGTTAGGATTTAAAAGCTTTTATCTTCCTTTTGTAGTAAAAATATGAGGTTTAAAGATTGTAAGAGTTAATGAGGGTTTATGGGATTTGAATGGGAAAGATGGGGATGTTTGGAAAGGAAAAAAAATGTGATTGAAAAGGTTTAGAATTGGTGTTTTAAACTTGCTACCCAATAGTGCAGTGACCAGACGAGGATAGGCGCACTGGTCGACCAGTGCTACTACCCTTTTCCAGTAGTGTAGCTTCCACCGGACGAGGGTATGCTCCACCAGTCGACCGGTTCTAACACCCTCTTCTGGTGGTGCAACTTCTACTAGAAAATGTATTTTGACTTGGAAAACTTCAAGTTTTGCAATTTTAACACATTTTAAGCATGCCCAACTCTCTTCTAATCACATAAAATTGATTCTCATGCAATAGTTTGGTAAAAATATATGCTAATTGATGCACGGAATCAACAAATTCAAGTACAACATCCCTTTCTTGAACATGATCTCTAATGAAATGATGTCTAATTTCAATTGTTTAGTACTAGAATGTTGTATGGGATTCTTAGTGAGATTAATGACACTTGTATTGTCACATCTAATAGGCACATTATCGTACATAAGCCCATAATCGAGCAAATTTTGTTTCATCTAAAGAATTTGGGCAACACAATTTTCGGCAGATATGTATTCAGCTTCGGCCGTAGAGAGAGCTGCACTATTTTGCTTTTTACTAGACCAAGAGATTAATGATTGACCTAGAAATTGGCAACATCCATGATGAGGACATCAAGGCTGCTAGGAATGTTCCAGATTCAATGCAAGTGCCAGTTGGTCCAGTGACAAGAGCTCGCGCTAAAAGGTTCAAGGAAGAGCTGAATAATTTGGTTCAGAAAGTTCTACAACAAGAGGAAAGCGTGTTGGCTAGTAGAGATGAAGAAAGGCTGGTGTTACTCCTCCAAGTAGATCCACAAGAAAGCCGATTAGGCGTCCACATTCATTGAACCAGTTGGGCGAATTTTCCAACAAAGATTCAAGTCAAGATTCTATTTTCAAGATTCAAGAACTTCAAGATTCTTCAAGAAGTTTCAAGAAGATTCGAAGATTTAGTCAAGATTTGATTTCTTTGTAATTCTATCTTAGTTTTGGTTTTAGTATTAATTTGAATTCTAGTTTATTAGGTGTTCACACTAGGAAAAATACTTTCTTGGGCTGCAAGAATAGGTGTTCACACTAGAAATGAGCTTTTCTTGGGCTGCAAGTTTGCTTCGTTTTTAGTTACTATTCACGTTACTATTCACATGAATAGTAAATAGGGGTCTTTTCTTGGTCTTCAAGTTTGTTTCCTTTGACCTAGTTACTATTCACGTTTTTCCTACTTGGGCTAGGGTTTAGGGGGCCTTTTCGAAGCAGGATACTTATTTGTTATTGCCTATATAAGGCACTTTTTGTGATAATAGAGATAGACAAGTGTGAAGTAAAAGCTGTGAGATTAGTCTCCTTAAGTTCTTAAGAACTTTTCGAACTTATCAAGATTATTCTTGTGGCGTTCATCTTTGACTTATCAAACGAGATTTTCATCCTCGTTTGTGGCGTCCTCAACTATACCAAGGTTCTAGCTTTGCTAAGCATAGGGTCGCGGTTCCATCCATTCCTGAAAGGTCTGGGGTAGTTTGCCATATTTGGTGTTGGGTCGCATCACATGTTGGCGTGGTTCGTATCAATCCACTAGTACTCTTTCTATTTACTCAATCTCCAACATAATCCGCATCTGAATAAATTACAAGTTCAAATGATGTGCATTTCGGATACCACAATCCTAAATCTATAGTCCCCTTAAGATATCTAATGATTCTTTTTACTACATTTAAGTGAGACTCTTTGGGGCAAGATTGAAAACGAGCACAAAAGCACACAATAAATACAATATCGGGTCTAGAAGCAGTTTAAAAAAAGAAGGCTTCCGATCATACCACGATATTGCTTTTCATCTACCTTGTTACCTTCCTCATCTTTGTCAAGTTTGATTAAGGTTGAAATTGGTATACTTATTTCTTTTACTGACTCAAGTCCGAACTTCTTGATGAGTTCTCTAGTATACTTGGCTTGGTTGACAAAAGTACCCTATTGTGTTTGCTTGATTTGGAGTCCAATAAAGAAATTTAATTCTCCCATCATACTCATTTTGAATTCCTTGTGCATGCACTTAGAGAAATACTCACAAAGAGATTCATTAGTGGCACCAAAGATTATATCATCAACATAAATTTGTACAAGCAATATATCTTTGCCTTTTGTTTTAACAAAGAGAGTAGAATCTAATTTGCCTCTAATGAACCCTTTTTCAAGCAAATAATTACTAAGCCTATCATACCATGCTCTAGGTGCTTGCTTAAGGCCATATAATGCCTTATCTAGTTTATATACATGATTTGGCAAGTTAGAATCCTCAAATTCGAGTGGTTGTTTCACATAAACTTCTTCCTTGAGATAGGCATTTAGAAAGGCACTTTTTAGATCCATTTGATATAATTTAAAGTCCATATAACATGTAAAAAAAAGAAGCATACAAATAGATTCAAGTCTAGCTATTGGAGCAAGGGTCTCATCATAAGTTATGCCTTCTTCTTGATTATACTGTTGAGCCACTAGTCTAGCTTTGTCTCGAGTTACAACCCTGGATTCATCTAGTTTATTCCTAAAAACCCATTTTGTACCAATTATAGGATAATCCTTAGGTTTTTCAACTAGATGCCATACTTCACTTCTTTCAAATTGATTTAATTCTTCTTGCATGGCAATTATCCAATCTTCATGATCTAAAGCTTCTTTAACATTTTTAGGCTCTACTTGAGAAAGAAAAACAACACACAATAAACATTTAGATTGGCATGAGTTCTTACTGCCTTGGGATCACCAAGAATTTGATCATTTGGATGATCTCTCACAAACTTCTAACACCTTGGTAAATCATTATTTGTTGTAGCTTCATGGACATTTTGCATTGGTTGTTCATTGTCTTGTGGATTTGTTAGAGCTTCACCATCCTTTGTGATGCGAACCAGCCATCCACATTCATTGCACCATTTGGATGAATTTTCCAGCAAAGATTCAAGTCAAGATTCTATTTTCAAGATTCAAGAACTTCAAGATTCTTCAAGAAGTTTCAAGAAGATTTGAAGATTTAGTCAAGATTTGATTTCTTTGTAATTTTATCCTAGTTTTAGTTTTCAGTTTTAGTTTAATTTCCTATGGATGAATTTAGGTGTTCACACTAGGAGAGAGACTTTCTTGGGCTACAAGATTAGGTGTTCACACTAGAAAGGAGCTTTTCTTGGGCTGCAAGTTTGCTTCCTTTTTAGTTACTATTCACGTCACTATTCACATGAATAGTTAATAGGAGTCTTTTCTTGGTCTCCAAGTTTGTTTCCTTTGACCTAGTTACTATTCACGTTTTTCCTACTTGGGCTAGGGTTTAGGAGTCCTTTTCCAAGCAGGATACTTATTTGTTATTGCCTATATAAGGCACTTTTTGTGATAATAAAGTTAGACAATTCTGAAATTAAATTGTGAGATTATTCTCCTTGAGTTCTCCAAGAGACTCTTTTGAACTTATCAAGGGATTCCTTGTGGCGTTCAACCTTGACTTATCAAACGGATTTCCATCCCCGTTTGTGGCGTCTTCACCATACCAAGGTTCTTGCTTTTCTAAGCAACGGGTCGCGGTTTCCATCATATTCACTATACCAAGGTTCTAGCCATCCACATTCATTGCACCATTTGGATGAATTTTCCAGCAAAGATTCAAGTCAAGATTCTATTTTCAAGATTCAAGAACTTCAAGATTCTTCAAGAAGTTTCAAGAAGATTTGAAGATTTAGTCAAGATTTGATTTCTTTGTAATTTTATCCTAGTTTTAGTTTTCAGTTTTAGTTTAATTTCCTATGGATGAATTTAGGTGTTCACACTAGGAGAGAGACTTTCTTGGGCTACAAGATTAGGTGTTCACACTAGAAAGGAGCTTTTCTTGGGCTGCAAGTTTGCTTCCTTTTTAGTTACTATTCACGTCACTATTCACGTGAATAGTTAATAGGAGTCTTTTCTTGGTCTCCAAGTTTGTTTCCTTTGACCTAGTTACTATTCACGTTTTTCCTACTTGGGCTAGGGTTTAGGAGTCCTTTTCCAAGCAGGATACTTATTTGTTATTGCCTATATAAGGCACTTTTTGTGATAATAAAGTTAGACAATTCTGAAATTAAATTGTGAGATTATTCTCCTTGAGTTCTCCAAGAGACTCTTTTGAACTTATCAAGGGATTCCTTGTGGCGTTCAACCTTGACTTATGAAGCGGATTTCCATCCCCGTTTGTGGGTTCTTCACCATACGAAGGTTCTTGGTTTTCTAAGCAACGGGTCGCGGTTTCCATCATATTCACTATACCAAGGTTCTTGTCTTGCTAGGCAAAGGGTCGCGGTTCCATCCATTCTTGAAAGATCTTGGGTTTGTTTTACCAATCTTGGTGTTGGGTCTTGGCACATGTTGACCAGGTTCGTATCAGTTGGTAATCAGAGCTTAGGTTTATCAAGTTTGTCTATCCTTTTCTTGTTTTTCTTGGTTAATTACTTGAGTCTAGGTCTAGATTTTAATTGCTTTCTTGGTTCTTGATTGAGTCTTGCTTTCAATTCCTTTTTCTTGAATTCCTCATTTTTAGTTGTGTCTACATTCCGTGTCTTGTTTTCTTTTTCAATTTCGTTTCTTGTTTTCTTGTCAAATCCGTTTCTTGCTTCAATTCCGTTTTCTTGTGCTTCTAAATTTGAATTCTTGTGACTTGCTCATTGTTTTCGTTTCTGAAAAGTCAAGAAAAGAAAGAAAAGAGAGAGAAAAAAAAAAAAAAATAGTTCGGAGCTGAAAAATCGAAAAATAGTGAACAGTAAAATTTTTTTTGGTTGAAATAGCCTGCGAGGCCAAACTTTTCTAAAGGAAAACGTCGTTTTGAGCATAACCCACAGCTACGCTGTGGGCACCATCCTCTTAGGGTCTAAATCAATCGTTTACAAGGGTTTTTGGGCGTTTTTTGTGTTTTTGCATAGATTTTCTTTAACTTTTCTAATCACTCTAGGTTTCTTTTTCCTTCTTTGTCTTAACTCTTGGTTCCAATCTTGTTCCCCACGTCTTAGAGGACTGTTTGCAAAAAAAAAAAAAATTCAAAAAAAATCAAAAAAACGAAAATGCAGATTTCGTGACAGATTTGTTACGCTGCTTTGGATCCCTTCTTGATATTCTTGGTTAGTTTCTAGAGAACTTAAAGAAGAATACGAGTGGTAAAAGGCAGTGTGTGTGAGATTAATAGAGGATAAAAGCCAAATTGAGTTGAGTGAAACACGTGAGGGAGTGAAAAATAATCATGTCTCAAAATCAAGCGGACAACACTAACGAAGGAGGTCAACAAGCTGCTGTTCCAAATTTACAGATGCAAGCTTTGTTGGGAGAGATGAGACGAATGATGAGGGCTGAATTTGATCAACTACATGAGAGGATGGATAGGGTAGAACAGAGAACACCAAGGGTGCAGCCACCAGTTGCTCCAAACGCACCACGGAGGAACAGGTTGCATCGAAGAGAAATTGAAGTTGTGGATGAATTTGAAGAAGAAGGTATAGATGAGGAACTTGATAGGATGTTGATACGAACCTGGTCAACATGTGCCAAGACCCAACACCAAGATTGGTAAAACAAACCCCAGATCTTTCAAGAATGGATGGAACCGCGACCCTTTGCTTAGAAAAGCAAGAACCTTGGTATAGTTGAGGACGCCACAAACGAGGATGGAGATCTCGTTTGATAAGTCAGAGTTGAATGCCACAAGAATAATCTTGATAAGTTCGAAAAAGTTCTTGAGAACTTAAGGAGAATAATCTCACAATTTAATTTCAGAATTGTCTAACTTTATTATCACAAAAAGTGCCTTATATAGGCAATAACAAATAAGTATCCTGCTTGGAAAAGGACTCCTAAACCCTAGCCCAAGTAGGAAAAACGTGAATAGTAACTAGGTCAAAGGAAACAAACTTGGAGACCAAGAAAAGACTCCTATTAACTATTCACGTGAATAGTGACGTGAATAGTAACTAAAAAGGAAGCAAACTTGCAGCCCAAGAAAAGCTCCTTTCTAGTGTGAACACCTAATCTTGCAGCCCAAGAAAGTCTCTCTCTTAGTGTGAACACCTAAATTTGTCTATAGGAAATTAAACTAAAACTGAAAACTAAAACTAGGATAAAATTACAAAGAAATCAAATCTTGACTAAATCTTCAAATCTTCTTGAAACTTCTTGAAGAATCTTGAAGTTCTTGAATCTTGAAAATAGAATCTTGACTTGAATCTTTGCTGGAAAATTCATCCAAAAGGTTCAATGAATGTGGACGCCTAGTTGGCTTTCTTGTGGATCTACTTGGAGGAGTAACACCAGCCTTTCTTCATCTCTACTAGCCAACACACTTTCCTCTTGTTGTAGAACTTTATCAACCAAATTATTCAGCTCTTCCTTGAACCTTTTAGTGCGAGCTCTTGTCGCTGGACCAACTGGCACTTGCATTGAATCTGGAACATTCTTAGCAGCCTTGATGTCCTCATCAGATGTCAATGGCCAGCCATGGGAGACATGGACGAGATCGAGAAGCTAGGAACCGTATTGATAACAATTTAGGAAGCATCAAGATGAAGATTCCTGCTTTTCAAGGAAGGAGTGATCCTGAAGCATATCTTGAGTGGGAGAAGAAGATGGAGTTGGTTTTTGATTGTCATAACTATGCTGAACTGAAAAAGGTAAAACTTGCTGTAATTGAATTTACTGATTATGCTATTGTTTGGTGGGATCAGTTGTGCATCAATAGAAGGCGGAATGGAGATCGTTCTATTGCAACTTGGGATGAGATGAAGAGAGTGATGAGGCAACGATTTGTACCAAGTCATTACTATCGAGATTTATACCTCAAGCTGCAAGGTCTTCATCAAGGTAATAAGAGTGTTGATGAATATTATAAAGAGATGAAGATGGCTATGATTAAAGCCAATGTGGAGGAAGATCGAGAGGCAACAATGGCCAGATTCTTGAATGGGCTAAATCAAGAGATTGCTAACACTATAAAGTTGCATCATTATGTGGAATTAGAGGATTTGGTGCATAAAGCAATTAAAGTGGAGAAGCAACTCAAGAGGGGTGGTACACGACCAAGACAAGCACTACAATACTTGAGTGCATCACCTTCACCTTGGAGGACAAGTTACCTAAAGGATGAAGAAAATCCATCTACTTCCAAGGCCAAGCCCGAGCTCAAACCATCCACCATTGCCATGACCTCTCAAGGTAATACAACCTCTACTATGACTCGATATAGTGAGATTCAATGTTTTACATGTCAGGGACGAGGACACATAGCAAGCCAATGCCCAAACAAGCGAGCAATAGTAGTCTTGGAAAGTGGTGAGATTGAATCTGAAGACAAAACATATTCTGATGACATGCCCATACTAGAGGACACCGCAATGGGAGCAGAGAAGTTTGGGGCAGATCATGGAGAGATGCTTGGACTAGTGGCACAACAAGCCTTAAACCTGCAAGCTAAAGAAGAGGAAGAGGTAGCACAATGTGAGAACATCTTTCACACTCGTTGTCATGTGAAAGACAAGGTAAGTAGTGTTATTATTGATGGGGGTAGTTGCACTAATGTTGGTAGTTCTTCCATGGTTGAAAAGCTAAGGCTCATAACAATTAAGCATCCATGTCCATACAAGCTGCAATGGTTGAATGATTGTGGTAAGGTAAAAGTTACAAAACAGGTTGTGGTGTCGTTTCGCATTAGAAAAAATAAAGATGAAGTATTGTGTGATGTGGTACCTATGCATGCTGGATATCTTCTATTAGAAAGACTTGGGAAATTTGATCAACGTGTGCAGCATGATGGCTTCACCAACAAATATTCATTTGTGTTCAATCAGTGGACAATCACTCTAGTTCCGATGACACCAAAACAAGTTTATGAGGATCAAGTGAGGTTACAAAAATTGAGTGATCAAAAGAACTTGAGTGAACAAAATAATTTGAGTGATCAAAATAATTTGAGAGAGCAAAAGAATGAGAGTGAAAAGAAAAGTAAGGCCGAATCTGAAGAGGAGGTAAGGAGAGAAAAGAACTCGGCCAATGAGGTAAAAACAGAGAGAAAACAAAGTAATTTTTATGCAAAAGCAAGTGAGGTTAAGAGAGTTTTGATCTCAAAATGGCCAATGATTGTACTCATGTACAAAGAGTCTCTTTTAAAATTTAACCAACTTGACTCTGCATTGCCTAGTGTTGTTGTTTCTCTCTTGCAGGATTTTGAGAAAGTGTTTCCCAAGGACATGCCATATGGTCTACCACCAAGGCTGGTCTTTGAACTTGGAGGATTTGAGGACAAATCCTTCTCAAGAGGGGGGGAATGATGCGAACCAGCCATCCACATTCATTGCACCATTTGGATGAATTTTCCAGCAAAGATTCAAGTCAAGATTCTATTTTCAAGATTCAAGAACTTCAAGATTCTTCAAGAAGTTTCAAGAAGATTTGAAGATTTAGTCAAGATTTGATTTCTTTGTAATTTTATCCTAGTTTTAGTTTTCAGTTTTAGTTTAATTTCCTATGGATGAATTTAGGTGTTCACACTAGGAGAGAGACTTTCTTGTTCTAGAGCTTTTCTTGGGCTGCAAGTTTGCTTCCTTTTTAGTTACTATTCACGTGAATAGTTAATAGGATTCTTTTCTTGGTCTCCAAGTTTGTTTCCTTTGACCTAGTTACTATTCACGTTTTTCCTACTTGGGCTAGGGTTTAGGAGTCCTTTTCCAAGCAGGATACTTATTTGTTATTGCCTATATAAGGCACTTTTTGTGATAATAAAGTTAGACAATTCTGAAATTAAATTGTGAGATTATTCTCCTTGAGTTCTTCAAGAGAATCTTTTGAACTTATCAAGGGATTACTTGTGGCGTTCAACCTTGACTTATCAAGCGGATTTCCATCCCCGTTTGTGGCGTCTTCACCATACCAAGGTTCTTGCTTTTCTAAGCAACGGGTCGCGGTTTCCATCATATTCACTATACCAAGGTTCTTGTCTTGCTAGGCAAAGGGTCGCGGTTCCATCCATTCTTGAAAGATCTTGGGTTTGTTTTACCAATCTTGGTGTTGGGTCTTGGCACATGTTGACCAGGTTCGTATCACTTTGAGGTTTGACCCTTTTCAAGATGTGTTTCCTTTGGATCACTTGGGGTTCCTGATACGAACCTGGTCAACATGTGCTCAAACCCAACACCAAGATTGGTAAAACAAACCCAAGACCTTTCAAGAATGGATGGAACCGCGACCCTTTGCCTAGCAAGACAAGAACCTTGGTATAGTGAATATGATGGAAACCGCGACCCGTTGCTTAGCAAAGCAAGAACCTTGGTATGGTGAAGACGCAGCAAACGGGGATGGAAATCCGCTTGATAAGTCAAGGTTGAACACCACAAGAATCCCTTGATAAGTTCGAAAGGGTCTCTTGGAGAACTCAAGGAGAATAATCTCACAATTTAATTTCAGAATTGTCTAACTTTATTATCACAAAAAGTGCCTTATATAGGCAATAACAAATAAGTATCTTGCTTGGAAAAGGACTCCTAAACCCTAGCCCAAGTAGAAAAAATGTGAATAGTAACTAGGTCAAAGGAAACAAACTTGAAGACCAAGAAAAGACTCTTATTTACTATTCACATGAATAGTAACGTGAATAGTAACTAAAAAGGAAGCAAACTTGCAGCCCAAGAAAAGCACCTTTCTAGTGTGAACACCTATTCTTGCAGCCCAAGAAAGTATTTTTCCTAGTGTGAACACCTAATAAACTAGAATTCAAATTAATACTAAAACCAAAACTAAGATAGAATTACAAAGAAATCAAATCTTGACCAAATCTTCAAATCTTCTTGAAACTTCTTGAAGAATCTTGAAGTTCTTGAATCTTGAAAATAGAATCTTGACTTGAATATTTGCTGGAAAATTAATCCAAATGGTGCAATGAATGTGGATGGCTGGTTCGCATCATTCCCCCCCTCTTGAGAAGGATTTGTCCTCAAATCCACCAGGCTCAAAGACTAGCCTAGGTGGTAGACCATGTGGTATCTCCTTGGGAAACACATCCTCAAAATCCTGCAAGAGAGAAACAACAACACTAGGCAATGCAGAGTCAAGTTGGTTAGTGTTTAAAAGAGCCTCTTTGTACAAAAGTACAATCATTGGCCGTTTTGATATCAAAGCTCTTTTAACCTCACTTGCTTTTGCATACAAATATCTTTGTTTTCCCTCTGTTTTTACCTTATTGGCAGAGCTCTTTTCTCTTCTTACCTCCTCTTCAGATTCGGCCCTACTTTTCTTTTCACTCTCATTCTTTTGCTTTCTCAAATTCTTTTGATCTCGCAGATTCTTTTGTTTACTCAATTTTTGCAACCTCTCTTGATCCTCATAGACTTGTTTTGGTGTCATCAGAACTAGGGTGATTGTCTGTTGACCAAATACAAATGAATACTTATTGGTGAAGCCATCATGCTGCACACATCGATCAAATTGCCACAGTCTTCCAAAGAGAAGATGTCCAGCATGCATTGGCACCACATCACACAATACTTCATCTTCATATTTCCCAATTTGAAACGGTACTACAACCTGCTTTGTAACCTTTACCTCACCACAATCATTCAACCACTGCAGCCTATATGGACCTGGGTGCTTAACTGTGTTGAGCTTTAGCTTTTCAACCATAGAAGCACTAGCAACGTTAGTACAACTACCACCATCGATAATAACATTACATACCTTGTCTTTCACGTGGCAACGAGTATGAAAGATGTTCTCATGTTGTGCTACCTCTTCCTCTTCTTTTACTTGCAGGCTTAAGGCTCATTGTGCCACTAGTTCAAGCATCTCTCCATGATTCGCCCCAAACTCCTCTGCTCCTATTGCGGTGTCCTCTAGTATGGGCACATCATCAAAATATGTTTTGTCTTCAAATTTAATCTCACCACTTTCCAAGACTGCCATTGCTCGCTTGTTTGGGCATTGGCTTGCTATGTGTCCTCGTCCTTGACATTTAAAACATTGAATCTCACTAGATCGAGTCATAGTAGAGGTTGTATTACCTTGAGAGGTCATGGCAATAGTGGATAGTTTGAGCTCGGGCTTGGCCTTGGAAGTAGACGGATTTTCTTCATCCTTTGGGTAACTTGTCCTCCAAGGTAAAGCTGATGCACTCAGGTATTGTGGTGCTTGTCTTGGACGTGTACCACCCCTCTTGAGTCGCTTCTCCACATTGATTGCCATATGCACCAAATCCTCTAATTCCACATAATGATGCAACTCGATGATGTTAGCAATCTCTCGATTCAACCCATTCAAAAATCTAGCCATTGTCGCCTCCCGATCTTCCTCTACATTGGCTCTAATCATAGTCATCTCCATCTCTTTGTAATACTCATCAACACTCTTATTACCTTGATGAAAACCTTGCAACTTGAGGTATAAATCTCTGTAGTAATGACTAGGTACAAATCGCCTCTTCATCACCCTCTTCATCTCATCCCAAGTTGCAATTGGACGATCTCCATTCCGCCTCCTATTGAGACACAATTGATCCCACCATACAACAGCATAATCAGTAAATTCAATTGCAGCAAGCTTTACATTTTTCAACTCGGAATAGTTGTGGCAATCAAACACCAACTCAATCTTCTTTTCCCACTCAAGATAGGCTTCCGGATCACTCCTTCCTTGAAACACAGGAATCTTCATCTTGATGCTTCCCAAGTTGTTATCAACACGATCAATACGATCCCTAGCATCTCTATCCCAACCATGTTGCCTATTGCTGCCCACCGAAATTCTGTCAAACTCTTCATCTAAACCTTCTTTATCGATCTCATCAACATCTTCAACATCTTCCACTCTCTGCCGCATTTTGTTCCTCCTGGGTACATTCGGAGCAACTGGTGGTTGCACCCTTTCCGGCCTCTGTTCTACCCTATCTAACCTATCATGAATCTGCTCCAATTCAGCCCTCATCATTCGTCTCATCTCTCCCATCAATGCTTGCATCTGTAAGTTCTGTCCAACGGGTTGTTGAAAACCTTCATTAATGTTGTCTGCTTGATTTTGAGACATGATTAATTTTCACTCCCTCACGTGTTTCACTCAACTCAATTTGGCTTTTACCTTCTATTAATCTCACGCACTCTGCCTTTTTCCTCTCGTATTCTCCTTCAAGTTCCCTAGAACTAATCAAGAGTACCAAGATAGGCACTAAAGCAGCGTATTACTTTTTTTTTCGAAATTTGATGATTTTTTTTTTTAGACCTCTAAGACTCTGGAAACAAGGTTAGAGAAAGAAACTTGAATAAAACTCAAAGAAGGAAACCTAGAGAAATAAGGAAAGTTGCAAAAACCCTATTCTAAAACACAAAAATGCCCAAAACTCATAGCATACGTTGGAATTTGGCCCTAAGAGGGTGGTGCCCACAGCCAAGCTGTGGGTTATGCTCAGAACGTCGTTTCCCTTCAGAAAAGCTTGGCCACGAAGGTTAATTCAACAAAACCAAGTTTTTTTCTGTTCACTGTTTTGCCTTTTTTTTTTTTTCAGCTCCGAATTTTTTTTTTTTCTTTTCTTGAAGTTTCTTTTCTTTCTTGATGTTCTTTTCTTGATTTTCATAAACAAAGACAATGAGCAAGTAACCAAGACTTCGAATTTAGAAACACAAGAAACCCTAATTCAAGATTCTAGGGTTTGGCCAATTGAAAGCTTAACAAGAAACGAAATTGAAAGCAAGAAAACAAAATTGAAGACAAGACTCAAGAAACGAAGAACAAGACTCAAGACACGAAATTAAAAGAACAAGAACGGAATCAAGACACAACCAAGAAAATGAATTGGAAGCATGACACAATCAAGAACGAAGAAAGGAATTAAAACCTAGACCTAGACTCAAGGAATTAACCAAGAAAAACAAGAAAAGGATAGGCAAACCTGATAAACCTAAGCTCTGATACCAACTGATACGAACCTCGCCAACATGTGCCCAGACCCAACACCAAGATTGGTAAAACAAACCCAAGACCTTTCAAGAATGGATGGAACCGCGACCCTTTGCCTAGCAAGACAAGAACCTTGGTATAGTGAATATGATGGAAACCGCGACCCGTTGCTTAGCAAAGCAAGAACCTTGGTATGGAGAACACGCCACAAAGGAGGATGAAAATCCGCATGATAACACAAGGTTGAACGACACAAGGAATCCCTTGATAAGTTCGAAAGAGTCACTTGGAGAACTCAAGGAGAATAATCTCACAATTTAATTTCACAATTGTCTAACTTTATTATCACAAAAAGTTCCTTATATAGGCAATAACAAATAAGTATCTTGCTTGGAAAAGGACTCCTAAACCCTAGCCCAAGTAGAAAAAACGTGAATAGTAACTAGGTCAAAGGAAACAAACTTGCAGACCAAGAAAAGACTCCTATTTACTATTCACGTGAATAGTGACGTGAATAGTAACTAAAAAGGAAGCAAACTTGCAGCCCAAGAAAAGCTCCTTTCTAGTGTGAAAACCTAATCTTGCAGCCCAAGAAAAGCTCCTTTCTAGTGTGACAACCTAATCTTGCAACAAAAGAAAGTCTTCTTCCTAGTGTGAACACCTAAATTCGTCCATAGTGGACCCTAGAAAATAAACTAGAATGCAAATTAAACTTAAACTAAAATTATGATAGAATTACAAAGAAATCAAATCTTGACCAAATCTTCAAATCTTTTTGAAACTTCTTGAAGAATCTTGAAGTTCTTGAATCTTGAAAATAGAATCTTGACTTGAATCTTTGTTGGAAAATTCATCCAAATGGTGCAATGAATGTGGATGGCTAGTTCGCATTAATTGCCAATTGTTGTAGGTAGGATTAAATGTTTACTTCGGGAACTCCTACAATATCATCATTCTTTCTCGGGACAAAAGGATTAGTTTCATCAAAATCCACATGCATAGACTCTTCAATAAGCATATTTCTTTTGTTAAAAACTCTATAAGCTTTGCTTCTAGAAGAGTAACTCATAAAAAGTCCTTCATCCGATTTAGAATCAAATTTGCCAAGATGTTCTTTTGTATTTAGGATGAAATACTTACAACCAAATACTTTAAAATGAGACACATTTGGTGCTCTATCTTTCCATAATTCATAAGGTGTTTTCTTTAGAAAAGGTCTAATTTACACACAGTTTAGCACACAACATGCTGTATTTATGGCTTCACCCTAAAAATATGTTGGCAAGTTATTTTTTTTCAACATTGTTCTTGCCAGTTCTTGTAAAGTCCGGTTCTTTCCACTACCCCATTTTGTTGAGGAATTCTAGGAGCTGAAAAATTATGTTCAATGCCACGAACTTCACAATAGTCCATAAAAGATGCATTTATAAATTCGGTGCCTTGGTCACTATGAATACAATTTATATAATAGCCTTTCTCATTTTGCACATTATTAGAAAGTTTAACCAATTCATTGAAGGCATCATTTTTATGTGCAAAGGGTCTCATCCATGTGAATCTAGTGTAATCATCTATGATAACATAGACATATCTAGATCCACATAGGCTTGCCACATCCAATGGACCAAAAAGATACATATGTAATTTTTGTAAAGCTCTTGATATGGTACCTTGCTAATTGTTTTGAAGGATGTTTTGTGTTGTTTTCCAAATTGGCATGCATCACATAAATGGTCTTTTTGAAATCTAGTCTTAGGAAGACCTATGACAAGATCTTTTCTAGAAAGTTTAGCAAGTAAATCCATGCTAGCATGACCAAGTCTCCTATGCCATAACCATGAGTCTTCATTAATGGTAACTAAGCATGTCACATTTTGACATTTTAAATCATGGAAATTAATCACATACACATTATCGCATCTATTGCCAACAAACAACACTTTATCATTTTTATCATACACCTTGCAACAAGTCAATCAAATATCAAAACCAAGTATATATAATTTATTTGCAAGATATTCATTTTTTCTAAACACTTCATATGACATTCATACATGAGTATCCATTCAATCAATTTAATTTTATACCACAACATTTGAACAAAAGAAATTGATTCATGGGTCACATGGGTGAAAAGATTCTTTTGACTTCTATCTACCACCACTAGAGACTAGTTCATCATCTTCTCCATCAATGTTTATTTCATCTTCCTTAAAAGAGAACCATTTCTTAGTTTTCTCAATGTTATCTTTTAACATTCTTTGGTGGTATCTCAAATTCATTTTCAGTAAAATGGCTTAATTTAACCAATTGAAGGAATTCTAAGAAAATGAATATTCTAGCCAAGATCGCTACATTTAGCATAAACCTTTTCACTTAATTTACAAATAATGCATCATCATTTTCAGTCGCATATGCAAGAATAACACATAGTTGACTGATTAAGTTGAATTTTAAACCATTCTCAAGAAGCACATATAAAAATAATTAATTTCAATGTTACCCGTACTTCTTTATCTCAATGATCTTGCCTTTTTCATAAGTTGCATCACCATCTTCTTTGTTGTTGCTAGACATTCCTACAATAAAGCAAGATCTAGGTACCCATCTTTAATTGGGTCCTCGAGGGTGAGTTTCATTTGTTGTGACTTTAACAATCCATTTGTGTTTTAGCCACCATGGAACTTTTATTCCATCATCAATTAGTTTCATATCATGAAATAGTGAAGCAAGTTGATCTATTTTATCACAATATGTACAAGCACAAGGTGATACATCGTGATTTGAGCTTTTGAGAAAATAGTTATTTAATATCTTTTGAATGAGACATGGTTTATATCCTAACACATTTAATTTGTATACCATGTATTGTGGATTGCGCATAATATCCCATTTTTCTTTTTCTATTTCTTCATTCAATTCATTGCACATCTTTCTTGACCATGAATCTCATTTTCAAATACTTTATCAATCAAAGAAATATAATCTATTTCAATTATAGCATTTTTCTTTTTAATCTCATTTATCTCAAATAAGGCACATCCAAGTTCTTCAATCAAATTTTTATTTTTAAAAATTACAAATACAATTCATTTTGAATATCCAAGATGGCTTCTTCTAGTTCATCAATTTTAAGATCATTATACATAAATGAGGAGCAATTGGATTGATGAGATAGACGTCTCTTTATCAAATGTACCAATGTATGCTTCAGTTTCTTCTTTGACATCTTCTTCTTCCTTTTGATAAAGCTTTTCAAGAAGATTCCATATTTCATGAGTGGATGTACATTCTCGAATCCGTTCAAACTCTTGATTATTGAAAGCACAATAGAGAATATGCATAGCTTGAGCATTTTTGGTCAATTTGGCAATGTTTTGCTCAGTTGACTCATCTTCAACTTCGTATGGCCCATGCTCAACAATATGCCACAATGTGTAGTCCACAGATTGAATATATGTTGCCATATAGTTCCTCTACCTCATAAAATCTGTTCTTGTAAACAAAGGAGGTCTATCAATTGAATATCCTTCAATGTGAGGGGATGTAGAAGTATATGCCATGATCTTGATTTCATTAGATGTTAAGCTATATGTAAAGCCCTAGCTCTTGATACCACCTGTTGTCCCTTAATTAAACCTAAGAGGGGGCAAGGGGGGGGGGGGTGAATTAGGTTATATAGGCAATAATACTACTTTTTCGATTAATTATCAAACACTTAGTGTGTAGAAATTAATGCAAAGAGAGAGTAGAGAGAAAGAGATTGCAAATAGCGATTTAGCGTGGTTCAGCCCCTGCTTAAGTCCACGACCTAAGCTTCCCGCTTAGGATTTCAACAATCTTCACTATTATGACTCTTCAAGCTTTTACAATAGAAAAATTCATTCTCAATACAAAGTGTCAACCCTAACACCTTTGACAAGGAATTCCTTTCTTTGAAAGTGTTTAACTCTCTCTTTTGATAAGTGTTTGAGATTAATAATAAAAGCCCTCTTTTAGGGTAGATGAATACAAGGAATGCTTCTCTCAATTTTGCTCACAAATTCTTGCTCTAGTATGGCACAATGATGATTCAAAGATGAAAATAATGTTAGAAATCAAGAGTAATTGCTTTGAATCAATGCTTTGAAAGATTGCAGTTGAGAGAGATTAATAGAGGCTGAAAGGTGTGCATTAAATGCTCTCCAACGTTAAAAAAATGGCTCTATTTTTAAAATAGCATTTTGGCCCGACCGATTGACCCTTACTCCACCGGTCAACCGGTCGAGGGGACCTCATCTGGTGGAGGATCCTCAAGCGGAAGACCTCTTTGGCACCGGTTGACCGATTCCCTTGGGGTCGTCCAGTTTGCTCAAAAGGTGCAAGGGCTTAGGTTTTTTGATGCTTCTTTTATATAATCTTTTGTAACATCTTTTTCAAAGATACATGAATATTTAAAAAAAACACTTTTAGGAATCATCATTGAGCATATACCATTTGCAAGACCCAAACCTCAGTCAAGTCCCAACCAGTACCCCTTATGACTTCCGTCTCTATCCTTATAACTCCATCTTCAATCTTCGAATCTTTATATTTCCTTGAGTTGATGGATGATCTTCTTTCTTCTTTAGTTTGATGGACTTGGATCCGGAGTCAACCTTGATTCATCTTATTCATGTACACTTAAACAAACTCATTAGACATTGGCAAGAAATGTTCATGGGCTCTGTTGCTGAATCCTACAAATTGAAGTACTTTGAACCAACAATCAGAAATGGCAAGCCGGCGTGCTCAACTCCTCAAGATGTTCATGATGTTGGAAATTATTATTGGGAAAGTTGTCTTCTAGGACAGTTTCTTGAGAAACCTCCACCTTTCTTTCTCATTAGAAATTTCATCAACAACAAATGGAAAAAGTTTGGCTTTGTCCAAGTTCGCTCAACAGACAACGATCTGTACATTTTCACTTTTGAAAATCAGGAAGTCATTCCACTAATCCTTGAACAATTATGGCATGGTAATGATCGTCCTCTTCTTCTAAGAAAATGGGGTCCTAGCGCTCAGAAGGATGCATTCAGATGGGATAAAAGTCCTATGGGGATTAAACTGTGTAATGTTCCTTTCAGTCTTTGGTCCATTGAAGGATTAAGTCGTGTTCCCGGCCGTTTGGCTCCTCCTTTCCAAGTGGACCTTCTCACTGCCCTTCGTTCACATCTTGGTTTTGCTAAGGTGTGTGTAGAAGTTAATATGGAAAATGAACTTCTAGAGATGGTGGATGTTCAAAACCAAAAAGGAGAATGGGTTGATGTCTCAGTTGAATATGCTTGGAAGCCCAGAAAATGCACTAATTGTCTCCTCATAGGTCACCTGACGCCAAACTGCCCTCCTACTCATATTGACGAAAAGGCACAACAACAACCATCCAATTCTAGTGGATGGACTGATGTTAGGAGGAAATCTTCTCTTCCAGCAATTGTTCCCCAATCAAATTCTCATGAGAAGACTCAGGATGGCACTTGCAATGTTGTTCAACAAACAAATTTGGGTTTATCCACTTCCCGATCAGGAGTGAAGCCGATCAGTCCTAGAAGCTCTGGGAAAAGTTCGCCTTCCAAGGGAAAGGCCTTTGTCTTTTCTTCTAGAAGAGATTCTTTTTCTAAGTTAGATGATGCCGTTCCTGCCCATGATGGAGTGGTTTCTCCAAGGAGGACTAGAGTTGTTCCAGCTCCAGGTGATGTTGTGGTTTCTAACAATCAATTTGAAGCTCTCAACTTGGGAGAAGATCTTGAACCAGGTGAAATTGATCCTAATATTGAGCAAAATGATATTGAGCAAAATGTGGATATTTCGATTAATGATGATAAACCCCCAGACCAGGCGGGGTGTCCAACCTGGTCAACTCCCTTAACCCACCAATGATTTTTTTGTCCTGGACATCAGGGGGTTTAATAGCTACCAAAAACAAAAAAACAGTACTTTAGCTTGTAAATAAATTCTCTATTGATATTTTTAGCATTGTTGAAACTAAAATTAAAGCGGGAAATGAAAATGATATCATTTCTCATAAGTTTGATGGTTTTGGGTTTCTGCACAACTATCATGCTAGCTCTTCTGGTCGTATATGGATTTTGTGGAAATCTGATCGCTTTGACATCACAGAAATTGATTCAACTGACCAAGCTATCCATTGCCTTGTCAAATATTTGACGGATAGCTAATTTACTTTTCTCACTTTTGTCTATGGTGAAAGTATTTCTTATGACAGGAAAGCCCTTTGGTCTAAGCTTGTTCAATGGAGCTCTGCTAGTGCATCTTGACCTCTCCCAAGCAGACCATTCTACAAAGTACATTTCAAAGAGCTCTGAGGATTTCATTAATTGCATTTCTCAGGCTGATCTCATTGAGCATCCTAGCATTGGACCGCACTTCACTTGGTCTAACAAAAGTTCTGGTAGGCATCTCAAAGCCAGTAAGCTTGACAGAGCCTTTGTCAATGCTAAATGGCTTGATATTTATCCACATTCATCTCTCCATGTTGAAACGCTTGGTATCTCCGATCACTGTCAACTTATTATGTACATTTCCCTTCCACGATCTTCCAAACCGAAGCCTTTTAAATTCTTTAATGCTTGGACTTCTCACGAGCTTTTCTTTGATGTTGTGGAAAAGAACTGGAATTTTTATGTCTCAGGTTCTCCTATGTACCGGCTTGTCCAGAAACAAAAAGTCCTGAAGAAAGCACTCAAGGATTTCAATGCTAACTTTTTTCACAAATGCTAATACCAGAATTTGGTCTCTTCAGGATAAAATCTCTCATCTCCAGCATCTTTTACTTTCTGGTCATGGGAATGACAATATTATTGCTCAGGAAAAATCTCATCTCAAGGAAGTGAAGTCCCTTTCCATTGCTCAAGAGGATATTCTCAGGCAGAAATCCAGGATCCAATGGCTTAAATATGGTGACTCTAATTCGGCCTACTTTCATAAGGTGATCAGAGGTAGACATTCTCGCAATTCTATCACTAACCTTTCTCGTTCTGATGGTAGTTCTACCATGAATGAGGATGAGGTGCGTACTGAGATTGTGGATTTCTTTTCTAATCTTCTTGGTCCTAATTCACCTAGACACAGGCCTGTTCTTATGGAAGATATTCTTCCCTTTGTGCATCAAACTGTCCCTATGCAGAATCGCCATCAAATGATTGCTCCTGTGACTGCTGATGAAATTAAGAAGGTGATGTTTTCTCTCAATGGCAGTAAAAGTCCAGGACCTGATGGCTTTACTGCTCATTTCTACAAGATTGCTTGGCATATTGTGGGAAAAGATGTTACGGAAGCTGTTCTTTCGTTCTTTCATTCTACTTCTCTTTTGAAGGAGATCAATTCAACCATTATTGCACTTGTTCCCAAAATTGTCTCTCCCTCATTGGTTAAGGACTTTAGGCCCATTTCTTGTTGTAATACGATTTATAAATGCATCTCTAAGATCATTGCGAATCGTCTTAAGGGTTGTCTTCCTCATATTATCTCTTATAATCAATCTGCTTTTATTGAGAATAGAATGATGCTGGATAATGTTCTTATTGCTCAGGATCTTGTTAGAAATTATTCCAGGGGTGGCCTTACTCCAAGATGTACTATGAAGGTGGATCTTATGAAAGCTTTTGATTCTGTCCACTGGGATTTTATCTATCAAGCTCTTTGTGCATTTGGGTTTCCTGATATGTTTGTTGGCTGGATTATGGAATGTATTTGTACCACAAGATTTTCTGTTGCCATTAATGGAAGTATTGAAGGTTATTTTCCTGGATCTAAAGGTGTTCGCCAAGGTGATCCTCTTTCACCCTATCTCTTTGTCATTGCTATGGAAATTTTGACTGGTATGTTGAACAAGCTTCACTTCTCCACTGGATTTCTGTTTCACCCCAAATGTATAGAACTTAAGCTCAACCATCTCTGTTTTGCAGATGATCTCCATATGTTTTGTAAAGCTGATGAGCATACTATTAGATCTATCTCTACTACTCTGGCTAATTTACACAAATGTTCGGGATTGTTTTGCAATCTTGAACAGAGTGAAATTTACTATGGCAATTGTTCTCAGGAGAAGATTAACTTGATTTCTGCTATTCTTGGCTTTGAAGAGGGTTCCTTTCCAGTTAAATATCTTGGTATTCCTCTTATTTCTGGCAGACTCTGAAAATCTGATTGCCAGGCTATCATTGATAAATTTTCGAAAAGAATTGATCACTGGACTACTCGCTGGCTTTCGTTTGCGGGTTGCCTTCAATTGATCAAGTCTGTGTTGTCTGGTATGTATACTCATTGGACTAGCTCACTCTTTCTTCCAAAAGGCCTTATTTCTATCATTGAAGGCAAATTTCATGCTTTCTTGTGGCGTGGAGTTGGCCCGAAGGTTGCCTAGGCTAATGTTTTTAAACCAATTGATGAGGGTGGCCTTGGTATACGGAAAATTGAGGAAATAAACAAAACTGCACTTTAGGAGCTTTTCTGGAGATTTTATTCATCTCGTTATTCTCCTTGGGTGAATTGGGTTTGGCCTAACCACATCAAAGACAAATGCATTTGGACTTTCTCTATCCCCAAAGATTGCAGCTGGACTTGGAGGAAAATCTTGCAACTCAGATGTTTGGCTAAAACCTTTTTTTTTTGCTGGGTCAGCAAGAATGGATTTTATAAAAGATGAATAGAGATTATAGGGAATATGCAAGCCCGTAGGCAATCAAACATGCATGAACAAATCACCACATGAAACAGAAGGTAAAAACAACAAATTGCACACAGGAAACAATAAAATAAAAGAAACAGAAGAAAAACTAAGTAAAAATAAAGCAAAGTTGCACGCAAACAATACTTTAAGGAAAGTAATCCAAATCAATAGATGCAATGATTTCTTCTTCAAGAGAAGGAAACTTAAAAAATTCTTGAAAAAGATTATGTAAGGAGGATATCCAATGAAGCACGCGCCACGAAGTGGCGATTGAAAGATGAGTCCCTGAAACCGCTTCCAACTTTTGTCTTTGTCAGTACTTCTTCTTTAATGTTGGAAAGGATTTCTTCTTCAGTAGCAGCAGTATTCTCGAAAAGTCTGTTGTTCCTTTCTCTCCAAATATGGTAAATAGAAGCACAGAAGAGCAACCGGAACATGTATTCCCTGATGTTTCCTTTACCTACAAAAGATTGATGAAGCATTATAATATCAGAAAAGGAATACATATTAGCATCAATATAAAGTAATTGCAAACCTCCCTTCCAGATTCTTTTTGTGAAGCAGCATTCAAAGAATAAGTGATCCCGGGTTTCTGGGCCTTGATGACAGAAAATGCAGTGAGCATGGGAGATAGTGCCCCAACAAAGAAGGCGGTAGCGAGTAGGAAGGCGATCCAGGCAAGCAAGCCAAGCAATGAAACTGTGACGGGGAATGTTGCGAGTGAACCAAGTGATGGAAGACCAATTAATAGAAGGACCTCTATCTCTGATAAAGTCCCACGCTTTACGAAATGAGAAGGAGCTACCAGTTGTAAGCTTCCAAGTAAACGTATCAGGACAATCAGGACTGGTAGTGGGAAGATAGGTGGAAGGGTCAAGACTAGCAATATTAGGAGGGTGAAAAAGCCAGTTCCAATTATTATTGATAAACACATCTGAAACTTTTGCATTCCAAGAAGGGTAGAACATATCTATCCCAAATAAATCGGAGAGGACTCCACCGGGATGCCAATTATCATGCCAAAAGAAAGTGTTGTTGCCATTACCAATTTTGTGAGAAATAAGCTCTTTGACAACTGGTCTCAACTGAAGACGTTTTCTCCAAGTCCAGCTGGTGTCAGCGGGAATACTCATAGTCCAAATGCATTTGTCTTTGATGTGATTATTCCAAACCCAACGACTCCAGATAGTGCCTCTCATAGAGTACATCCTCCAAAACAACTTCATAAAAGCGGCACGATTGACTTCATCAAGGGATCTAAGACCGAGACCACCTTCATTGAAAGGCTTGCAGATCTTGTTCCAAGCAACTTTAGGGCCAGTACCTCTCCAGAGGAAAGCAGCAAATTTTCTCTCAATCTCAACAAGAATGCTTTTAGGGAAAAGGAGAACCGAGGCCTAAAAGAGGTGCAAGTGGTTGAGAACAGACTTGATGAGTTGAAGCCTTCCAGCAAAAGAGAGCCAGTTATGGATCCAATGATCAATTCTATTCGAGATTTTATCAAGCAAAATTTGACAATCTTGCTTTCTCAGCATGCCAGAGATAAAAGGGACCCCAAGATAACGGACAGGGAGTTTTCCTTCTTTGAATCCCAAAAGACCAATAATGGATTGCCTAAGAGCAAAAGAACCTCCTCCAAAAAAAACTTCACTCTTGTCCGGATTAAACTGGAGACCAGAAAGACGATGAAAGGTGTTGAGAGTGTTGATAAAGTCTTGAATTGTAGCGGGCTCAGCTTTACAGAAAAGGAGGAGATCATCAGCAAAGCAGAGATGGTTGAGCTTCATCATTGAGCAACGAGGGTGAAAGCCAAAGTTGCTTTTCAAGGTCAAGATATTAAGCATGCATGTAAGAACCTCCATGGCGATGACAAAAAGATATGGGGAGATAGGGTCCCCTTGTCGACACCATTTGTACCGTGAAAACCTGCATTACTCACTGTATTGGTAATGGTATCTCTACTTTTTTCTGGCATGATAACTGGCATTTTTCAGGAAATCTTCGTACTCTTTATGGGATAGACACCTTCTATCCATATTTTGATGCTAGAGTTGCAGATATCATCTATAACAATAACTGGATTTGGCCTCATCACCCTCCTTCATTGGCAAATCCCCACCCCAGTGATATTTTAGCACCTAATGATGATGATGATACTTTCAACTGGGCTCATGTTTCTAATGGGAAGTTCTCTTTCAAAAAGACTTGGGAAAACATTAGAGTTAAAAGGGATAAGATTCATTGGTTATGCTTATTTCGTTTAACAATTGCATCCCTAAACATAGTTTCATCACTTGGCTTGCAATCTTGAATAAGTTGACAACTAAGTATAGACTTGTTTCTTGGGGCATTCAAGATAATTCTAATTGTGTTTTTTGCTACATGGGATGTGAAACAAATGAGCATTTATTTTTTGAATGTTCCTTCACTCGGAGAAACAATTACTTTTCATTGATTGTTCACTGTTCACTATTCCCAAAATTTTGGATACTTCTAGCTCTATTGATATTTGGAGTTATGATTCCAAAGTCCAGATTTTCAGAACTTTTCTCTGTGCTGCAGTTTATCATATATGGAACGAGAGGAATAGACGTATTTTCAGAGAAGAAGCCTTTACTGAAGAACAAATCTTTAAGTTTATCCAGAACGATGTTAACTCCAAAATCCTCACGAGCAAAAAATTCAAGCACACATCTATCAATCGTGATGTTTTGGAGCGATGGGGGCTACTGAATTACTTTAACTAGTAATTCATTTGCTTTTTTTGTATTTTTTGTTCTTTCTTTTTCATTGATTTTGTTTTTTGTGTTTTTTGGTTTTCCTTAGTTGCACTTGTACTTTGTTTTTTCTTTGAATAAAATTTTACTGAATTATCAAAAAAAAAAAATAACTGCGGTTTGTTATCATTAAAACCAAGATTAAAAGCCTTTTAGGCTAACAATAACAATATCATATAACCCAACTCTCCAAGGACTAGGGCTCAAGCAAGAGTGGTAACATATAAGATTTGGATATAGGTGATTTTGCAGTTGTTGGAGACGGCCGGCTTTGTATCAATCAACAATCTCATCCCCTTACTCCAAACAATAAGGTAATCTGGATAAACCTAATTCTTACGACCCACCTCTCTAAGGGTTAAGATCCAAGCAAGAGAGGGATTGGAGACCATGGTAGTTGAGACCTACTGGAAAGCCCGACACCGCCCAGGGGAAACGAATGCTACCATGCCCATAGAACGGTTGTAACCTTGTCGCGCACACACAAACCAAACATATTTGCATATAACACAAGTAGGCAACAAGAGGGAGGGCACCAAAGTAGGTTGCTTCCACTCATTTAACATTTGAACACGATGCACATAGCCACATTGGTACTTAGGTGCATGAAGTGATAGAACTAACCACATTAACGAATCCGAGGTTTAATGAAAGATTCCTAACCTACATGGTTGTATCTCAATTATGTGTTATTTGTAGCACATTTGTAAATCATAATGACTATTATAACAAACGAGGATCAAACTAGCAATTGTACACCTAAATTACACCTTAAACCAACATAAAGTGAATAATTTAGCTGTCATATAGTGCACATTTTACTAGCATATGAATACACGCACGCAATGCATACTCAAGGAATGCACAATACCCAACTTACTAATGCATGGGGCACGAAAATGGGGATCCAGACGACCTATTTGGATGACCCACTCGTCCAGATCCGGTCGACCGGATCCATGGCAGAGAGTATCTGATCTACAATCCGAACGAGGGAAGCCCAGGTCCGGTCAATCAGATCTAACGCATACACACGTACATCATGTTCTTATGCTCTCTTGTTTTCACACTGTGCCAAATCTTGCATAACCAACATGGATATTCTTTTACCCCTTTTTCAAAACGTACTTAAAGAGTCCAAACTCAAGCAACAAATGGACTTCACTCACAACACGTCAACCCTAGCATGTAAAGCATTACATGCTACTTCAAGACTAAGATTCAACTTAAACTCACATACATACTTTATTCTAGCATACAAGAACAAGTTCAAATAAAAGAAATCACCACAACATACTCTTAAACCCTAGGTCACTATTCCGAGCTTAAACTCACATACTAAGCAAATCTCTACACTTAGAACATACTCAATAAACACATAGAACTTGTAAACATACACTATATGTCTTTTGCAAAGCTTTTAGAAAATATTCCTCACCTTTGCAAGAGTTAGAAATGGAAGAAAAATGTTGTAGGATGCAAGAGAGAGTTCAAGAATGGCTTGAAGATGCTTGGAATGGCTTTGAAATCTTTCTTCCTTCTTCTTCTTCTTCTTCCTCTTCCTCTTCTTCCCTTTTCTTCTTCCTTCTCTTCTCTCCCTCTTCAGATTGTATGGGTGTGTGTGTATGTGTGTGTGCAGCATTTTTGTGTGTGTATGTAGTGTGTTGTATGTGTTTTATTAGATATAATAATATCCTAGGATGCCAAATGACTAGAATGCCTGCCCTCCAACTAATTGCATTCTTTCTAGTTTACCATTTTGTTCAATCCTAACTATGTTAGTTTTCCAATATTTATTGCTAGAGTTTAATTATTATTTACGATACTTAAAACACTTAAATGCCCGTAGATGGACATATTTGCACGTAAAATGATGCAAATGTGCACGTCAATCTAGATAAATGCACATAAATCAATGTAATAGCACATAAAATGACTTAATTATGCATTATATGAGCTATATGAATATGAGGTCTCGTGTCGGGCCTTACATCCTACCCCCTTAAAAGAATTGCGTCCTTGCAATTTCCTTCTTACCTTGCAAACAACTCCAGGTATTGTCTCTCTATTTGGTCATGTCTCTCCCAAGTTACTTCTTCAATTTTGTGATTATTCCGAAGCACCATTACCATGGGAATGCTCTTGTTGTGCAACTCTCGATCTTTCTCATCCAAGATCCTTACCTATTTCTCTTCATAAGACAAGTTCTCTTGAAGTTGCAACGGTTCCGGCTCTAGAATGTGTGGCGGGTCGGGATGGTACTTCCTTAGCATTGAGACATGAAACACATGGTGAATGTTGGAGAGGTTCGAAGGTAGATCCAATCGGTAGGCCAACGGTACTCTACTCATGATTTCAACTGGACCCATATATCTTAGGCTCAATTTCCCACCTTTTCCATGTTGGATCAATCCCTTTCAAGGCGACAACTTCAAGAATACTCGATCACCAACTTTGAATTCTAAGTCTCGCCTCCCCTTATCTGCATAGCTTTTCTGTCTACTTTGAGCCATAAGAATTCTTTTCTGAATTAGTTGCGCCTTCTCGATTTTCTCCATCAATCCTGACAACACTGTAGGATATATGGCTTTCATTTCACCGACCTCATCCTAATATAAAGGGGATCTACATTTTCGTCCATACAATGCCTCATATGGTGCCATACTAATCGTTGCCTGATAGCTATTATTGGAGGCAAACTCTTCCAATGAGAAGTGTTTCGCCCAACTATTTTCGAAGTCTAACACAAATGCCCTCAAAATGTTTTCCAAGATCTGAATGGTCTTTTCAGATTGCCCATCTGTTTGCGGGTTATACGCTGTGCTAAAACTCAACTTTGTCCCCAAGGCTCCTTGCAATTTCTACCAAAACTGAGATGTAAACTGGCACACCATGCAATTTTACAATGTTAGCCACGTACAACTCGGCCCACTTCCCGAGATCATCCTTCTTGTTCATTGCCATGAAGTGAGCCATTTTTGTCAACCGATCCATAATAACCCAAATTGCATCACATCCTAGAGATGTCCTCGGTAACTCCATTACGAAATCCATGATTACATGCTCCCACTTCCATTGCGGAATCTCCAAAGGTTGTAGAAGCCTTGTAGATCTTTGATGTTCTGCCTTTATCCGTTGACATGTCAAGCACCAAGATACAAACTCCGTAATCTCCCGCTTCATATTATTCCACCAATAGTATTGCTTTAGATCTCAATACATCTTGATTCCTCCTGGGTAAATTGTCTACCTAGAATTATGGGCTTCTTTAAGTACCTTATGTTTCAACCCCGGATCACTCGGCACACAAACCTGGTTCCTAAACCTCCACAGTCCATCTTCATGTAATTTGAAATCCGGTTTGCCATCTTTAATCTTCTGGAACCGGGGATCTTGTTGTTGAGCTTCTCGGATCTGAGATAGCAATGTAGGTTATACTAATAAATGAGCAGTGACAAACACCCTATTCTTTATCAACTTAGGCCTCCATTGACTTGCTTCCTCGAGCATTTCCCACTCCTTGACCTCTAACCTTGCCAAGCTCGTCTTTCGTCTCAAGGCATCTGCCACCACATTTGCCTTCCCCGACACATAATTGATTGTACAATTGTAGTCATCTAGGAGCTCCATCCACCTTATTTGTTGCATGTTCAACTCCTTCTGGTAGAACAAATACCTCAAGCTCTTGTGATCAGTGAATATCTTGAATTGACTTTCCCACAAGTAGTGCCTCAACTTCTTCAATGCAAAGATAATGGCTACAAGCTCCAAGTCATGTGTAGGATAATTCATCTCATAAGACTTTAGCTTCCGTGATGCATAGACAATGACTTGGTTGTTCTGTATCAACACACATCCTAATCCTTCCTTCGAGGCATCACTGTAGATAACAAGCCCTTGGCTTCCCTTTGGCAATGCTAATATAGGAGCCGTTGTCAATCTTCTCTTTAACTCCTGAAGCTGTTCTTACATTTGTCATCCCACACGAAACTGATCTTCTTTTGTGTGAGCTTTGTAAGCGGCCCTACAATCTTCGAGAATTGTTTCACAAATCTCTTATAATATCCCGCCAAGTCAAGAAAACTATGCACCTCTGTGACATTCTCAAGCTTCTTCCATCTTTACACCACATCAATCTTTGAAGGATCCACTGCAATCCCTTCTTGAGAAATCACATGCCTTAAGAATGCAACCTATTTGAGCCAAAACTCACACTTACTGAACTTGGCATATAGCTGATGTTCCCTCAATTTCTACAACACCAAGTGTAGCCTTTCATACTCCTCCTCAATCTTTGAATACACCAGGATATCGTCTATAAATATCACCACAAACTGGTCCAAATAACAAATGACATCACAATGAACTCATAATGTATGTACCTCATTTTGAAGGCAGACTCCCAAACGACATCACAATGAACTCATAATGTATGTACCTCATTCTGAAGGCAGACTTAGGTACATCTTCCTTTCTGATATGGAGTTGGTAGTATCCTTGCCTCAGGTCAAATTTGGAGTAGACTTTGGCTCCTTGAAGTTGGTCAAACAACTCATCGATCAAAGGTAACGGATATTTGTTTTTAATAGTTACCTGATTCAAACCACGGTAGTCAATGCACATCCTTAATGTCCCGTCCTTCTTTTTCACAAATAGAACCAGTGCACCTGATACGAACCTGGTCAACATGTGCCCAGACCCAACACCAAGATTGGTAAAACAAACCCAAGACCTTTCAGGAATGGATGGAACCGCGACCCTTTGCCTAGCAAGACAAGAACCTTGGTATGGTGAAGACGCCACAAACGGGGATGGAAATCCGCTTGATAAGTCAAGGTTGAACGCCACAAGGAATCCCTTGATAAGTTCGAAAGAGTCTCTTGGAGAACTCAAGGAGAATAATCTCACAATTTAATTTCAGAATTGTCCAACTTTATTATCACAAAAAGTGCCTCATATAGGCAATAACAAATAAGTATCCTGCTTAGAAAAGGACTCCTAAACCCTAGCCCAAGTAGGAAAAATGTGAATAGTAACTAGGTCAAATGAAACAAACTTGAAGACCAAGAAAAGACTCCTATTTACTATTCACGTGAATAGTAACATGAATAGTAACTAAAAAGGAAGCAAACTTGCAGCCCAAGAAAAGCTCCTTTCTAGTGTGAACACCTATTCTTGCAGCCCAAGAAAGTATTTTTCCTAGTGTGAACACCTAATAAACTAGAATTCAAATTAATACTAAAACCAAAACTAAGATAGAATTACAAAGAAATCAAATCTTGACCAAATCTTCAAATCTTCTTGAAACTTCTTGAAGAATCTTGAAGTTCTTGAATCTTGAAAATAGAATCTTGACTTGAATCTTTGCTGGAAAATTAATCCAAATGGTGCAATGAATGTGGATGGCTGGTTCGCATCATTCCCCCCCTCTTGAGAAGGATTTGTCCTCAAATCCACCAGGCTCAAAGACTAGCCTAGGTGGTAGACCATGTGGTATCTCCTTGGGAAACACATCCTCAAAATCCTGCAAGAGAGAAACAACAACACTAGGCAATGCAGAGTCAAGTTGGTTAGTGTTTAAAAGATTTTGGTCTCTTCTTACTTCCTCTCCAGATTCGACCTTTTTCCCACTCTCATTCTTTTGTTCTCTCATATTCTTTTGATCACTTAAATTCTTTTGATCACTCAATTTTTGTAACCTCACTTGATCCTCATAAACTTGTTTTGGTGTCATCGGAACTAAAGTGATTGTCTGCTGATTGAACTAAAGTGATTGTCTGCTGATTGGTGAAGCCATCATGCTGCACACGTCGATCAAATTGCAGCTTGTATGGATGTGGATGCTTAATTGTGTTGAGCCCTAGCTTTTCAATCATAGAAGCACTAGCAACGTTAGTACAACTACCACCACCAATAATACCACTACATACCTTATCTTTCACGTGGCAGCGAGTATGAAAGATGTTCTCACGTTGTACTACTTCTTCTTCCTCTTTAGCATGCAAACTTAAGGCTTGTCGTGCCACTACTCCAAGCATCTTTCCATAATCTGCCCCAAACTCTTCTTCTCCCTCTTGATGTCTTTTAGTATGGGCATGACATCAAAATGTATTTCGTCTTCGGACTCAATCTCACCAGTCTCCAAGACTACCAATGCTTGCTTGTTTGGACATTGGCTTCCAATGTGTCCTTGTCCCTGATATTTAAAACATTGAATCTCACTAGATCGAGTCATAGTACAGGTTGTATTACCCTGAGAGGTCATGGCAATAGTGGATGGTTTGAGCTCGGGCTTGGCCTTGGAAGTAGACGGATTATCTTCATCCTTTAGGTAAGTCGCCCTCCAAGGTGTAGGTGATGCACTCAAGTATTGTAGTACTTGTCTTGGTCGTGTACTACCCCTCTTGAGTTACTTCTCCACTTTAATTGCTTTATGCACCAAATCCTCTAATTCCACATAATGATGCAACTTTATAGTGTTAGCAATCTCTTGATTTAGCCTATTCAAGAATCTGGCCATTGTTGCCTCTCGATCTTCCTCCACATTGGCTTTAATCATAGCCATCTCCATCTCTTTGTAATACTCATCAACACTCTTATTACCTTGATGAAGACCTTGCAGCTTGAGGTATAAATCTCGATAGTAATGACTTGGTTCAAATCATCGCCTCATCACTCTCTTCATCTCATACCAAGTTGCAATAGGACGATCTCCATTCCGCCTTCTATTGATGCACAACTGATCCCACCAAACAATAGCATAATCAGTAAATTCAACTACAGCAAGTTTTACCTTTTTCAGTTCAGCATAGTTATGACAATCAAAAACCAACTCCATCTTCTTCTCCCACTCAAGATATGCTTCGGGATCACTCCTTCCTTGAAAAGCAGGAATCTTCATCTTGATGCTTCCCAAATTGTTATCAACACGGTTCCTAGCTTCTCTATCTCGGCTATGTCTTCCATTGCTGCCTATTGACATCCGATCAAGTTCCTTATATCCTTCTTCTTCAAATTCATCCACAACTTCAATTTCTCTTCGATGCAACCTGTTCCTCCTTGGTGCTTTTGGAGCAACTGGTGGCTGCACCCTTGGTGTTCTCTAATCTACCCTAGCCATCCTCTCATGTAGTTGATCAAATTCAGCCCTCATCATTCGTCTCATCTCTCCCATCAATGCCTGCATCTATAAGTTCTATCCAACGGGTTGTTGAACACCTTCATTAATGTTGTCTGCTTGATTTTGAGACATGATTAAATTTCACTCCCTCATGTGTTTCACTCAACTCAATTTGGCTTTTATCCTCTATTAATCTCACACACACTGCCTTTTACCACTCGTATTCTTCTTTAAGTTCTCTAAAAACTAACCAAGAATATCAAGAAGGGATCCAAAGCAGCGTAACAAATCTGTCACGAAATCTGAATTTTCGTTTTTTGATTTTTTTTTTTTTTTAATTTCAGAAACAAAGACAATGAGCAAGTAACCAAGACTTTGAATTTAGAAACACAAGAAACCCTAATTCAAGATTCTAGGGTTTGGCCAATTGAAAGCTTAACAAGAAACGAAATTGAAAGCAAGAAAACAAAATTGAAGACAAGACTCAAGAAACGAAGAACAAGACTCAAGACACGAAATTAAAAGAACAAGAACGGAATCAAGACACAACCAAGAAAATGAATTGGAAGCATGACACAATCAAGAACGAAGAAAGGAATTAAAACCTAGACCTAGAGTCAAGGAATTAACCAAGAAAAACAAGAAAATGATAGGCAAACCTGATAAACCTAAGCTCTGATACCAACTGATACGAACCTGGTCAACATGTGCCCAGACCCTACACCAAGATTGGTAAAACAATCCCAAGACCTTTCAAGATTGGATGGAACCGCGTCCCTTAGCCTAGCAAGACAAGAACCTTGGTATGGTGAAGACGCCACAAACAGGGATGGAAATCCGCTTGATAAGTCAAGGTTGAACACCACAAGGAATCCCTTGATAAGTTCGAAAGAGTCTCTTGAAGAACTCAAGGAGAATAATCTCACAATTTAATTTCAGAATTGTCTCCCTTTATTATCACAAAAAGTGCCTTATATAGGCAATAACAAATAAGTATCCTGCTTGGAAAAGGACTCCTAAACCCTAGCCCAAGTAGGAAAAGCGTGAATAGTAACTAGGTCAAAGGAAACAAACTTGAAGACCAAGAAAAGACTCCTATTTACGATTCACGTGAATAGTAATGTGAATAGTAACTAAAAAGGAAGCAAACTTGCAGCCCAAGAAAAGCTCCTTTCTAGTGTGAACACCTATTCTTGCAGCCCAAGAAAGTATTTTTCCTAGTGTGAATAAACTAGAATTCAAATTAATACTAAAACCAAAACTAAGATAGAATTACAAAGAAATCAAATCTTGACCAAATCTTCAAATCTTCTTGAAACTTCTTGAAGAATCTTGAAGTTCTTGAATCTTGAAAATAGAATCTTGACTTGAATCTTTGCTGGAAAATTAATCCAAATGGTGCAATGAATGTGGATGGCTGGTTTTGCATCAGCATCCCAAGGGGATGAATTAGGTTGTATGTTCCCTTCTCTAGCAAACCTTGCAACTGAATCTTTAACTCTTGCAATTCGGTCGGGGCCATGCTGTACGAAGCTTTAAAGACTGGCTCTGTATCGTGTAATAATTCAATCACAAACTCAATCTCCCTTTCAGGTGGCAATCCCGGCAACTTTTCAGGGAACATATTAACATATTCTTTAACCACTGGCACATCTACTAGCTTGTTTTGATCTGTTAGCTTGTTGATTAGATAAGACAAGTAACCACTACAACCTTTCCTCATCATTTTCATAGCCTTGATTGAAGATACCACGACATTTTCCGGCAAATCACATTTTCCCTTCACCCTAATCATGGGTTATCTTGGTATTCAGAACTTTACCAATTTTGTACGGCAATCTAACTGTGTATAATTCCTAGCCAAGCAATTCATTCCTAAGATGACATCATAATCTTGGAATGGTTGAAAGTACTAGCCAACATTATAGATCATGTCATTGCATATACATATGTTGGATTCAAGATCGAGAAACACATGCATAGATAGCTTGCTAGGGCCGAAAATGACTAGGCCAAATTTCAAAAAATTTCTAGCTAACATCAACATACATTCTTTCATCCATGTCCATATATTAGTAAAACTCATAAACATATATAATCAAAGCGTGGTATAAGGTATACCTCTTGTAGTCAACTTTGGAGAAGGTAAAGATGAAAGATTAGCCCTTGAACCCTTCTAACTTGAAGGCCCTAGTTGGTCCACCAAGCATCCAAAGCTTTACCACCACTTGAAGATTAAATGTGCTAGTATATCTTCAAGCTTTGAAACTATGTATGAATGTTACTAAGCAAAACAAGAAAACTTTCTTTTCTTTTTTGGCTATGGCCAAAACTTGCAAGGGAAAAAGTTAAAGTTTTCTTTGCTTCTATGTTGGTTATGTCGTGTGAGTGAGAGGCCTTACATGAGAGAGAAATATGTTGTCAATTCTATATTTCAATGAACCATCATCAAAATAGATGACCAATCACATTTGTCACCTTTTTTGAGAAGCCATGCAAGCCTTTTGATCTTAATGACTAGCATTAGATGATAAGATGACAGCCTTCTCTCTCCTCCTAGGCTTAGCCGAAAAATGCAAGTGGATGGAGAGAGAATGTTGTCTTCTATTATTATATATATATATATATATATAACATACTTATAAAGTTAGATAGCCAATCACAATTGCTTTCTTATAAAGTTAAAGCCATGCAAATCCTAGGATTGTAATCATTACAATTCAAAGGTTAACTTTATTCTCTCTCTTGACACTTGGCAAAAAGGTTCTATCATCAAAAGCAATAGACAAGATTCTTTTGTCTTTATTCAAAGGTTAATCTTATCCATCCATTTCAAATTCAAATGACTAGGATTGATCACATGGACAGTCCTACATCTCACATGCCACATGTCAATGCCCAATCCACATATATATTATTTTTGCCCATGTTAATCTCTATTAGAATAAATACATTGAAACTACTTTTCAATAATTATAGTTTGGCCCCAAAAGTTTAAGTAATTATAATTTGACCCCAAAACTTTCCAAAATTACATTTTTGGCCCAATTACCAACATAGATAACTCTTAACACCTTAAAGCCACCAACCACATTAGACAAGCTTCCAGTGAAGTGATTCATGATATTTATTAGTGTGTGACCTTCTAGATTCATAATCGTGTACCGATGAGGGACCGATAAACCTCCTTATCTATTTCCGAAATGTATTCGCCATTTACCGAAATACCCTCATGCTCATGAGTGACGCACTAGCAATGAACGTATCATGAGAATGTAAACGATAATGAAGACAACGTATTTTATGAATCCTTTTAACGATCAAGAATTGGCGTGCAAACCAATCCTTCTATTAAGAATGCCCCGATTGGGAAAGGACTATGAAATGGTTAAGTCCACCTCCGATACTATGTATAAATATGACTCGGTAAAACGAGAGATGACTAGCATGAAAAAACCCCTTTCCATCACTTCATACTCGCCTTGGCCAAGGACTTCCTCGTTAAACGACCAATCTCAGATATCATAGGATATCGCTTCTAGCCGAAGGTTAACAGATCCTATCTTGACAATCACCTATCGGTTCATACCATAAAACTAAAATGCGAGAGGCCGTAACCCATCTTATGGAAGGCGGGCATTGTCCAGACGCAGTATTTAGCCCCTGATATAACCGACATCCTTAATTTCTCAAGTTTGAGGATTAATTTGCACAATTCTCAACTAAATAGTAAACTATTAACCTGAAATCATGCAGTTCACTATTTATTGTCACATTCAATAATCCGTACACAGACGATCACTCATATTTTTATTAGTCCACATCGACATATTGTTCTGGCACTTCGCACGTCATCCTTTATCATTAACATCACTATTTTAATCAAAGGTAATAACATATGATAACTCGTACTCGATTATTCTAGTCCCGGTTGATTAATCTGAAGGGTTATGAATTGATTCTTAATGTTTATCATATTGAAGAAAAACTGCGAAATATCCTAAACCCCTTAATTTTTCTTCTCGGATAAGAACTAGGGACATATTCATATCGAAGCGGAGGATATGAATATCCTACAAATAACATAGTGTATAAAACATGATGCGAACCAGCCTTAAGCGTCCAAGTTCAATAAACCATTTATTTGGCCGAATTTTCCATCAAAGATTCAAGTCAAGATTCTATTTTCAAGATTCAAGAACTTCAAGATTCTTCAAGAAGTTTCAAGAAGATTTGAAGATTTGGTCAAGATTTGATTTCTTTGTAATTCTCTCCTAGTTTTAGTTTAATTCCCTATGGACGAATTTAGGTGTTCACACTAGGAAAGAGACTTTCTTGGGCTGCAAGATTAGGTGTTCACACTAGAAAGGAGCTTTTCTTGGGCTGCAAGTTTGCTTCTTTTTTAGTTACTATTCATATCACTATTCATGTGAATAGTTAATAGGAGTCTTTTCTTGGTCTCCAAGTTTGTTTCCTTTGACCTAGTTACTATTCACGTTTTTCTATTTCAGCTAGGGTTTAAGAGTCTTTTCTAATTAGGAAACTTATTTGTTCTTTGCCTATATAAGGATGATTTGCAAGAAATAATAGGAAGACAACTTTGATATTAAATTTGTGAGATTATTCTCCTTAAGTTCTCAAGAACTTTTTCGAACTTATCGAGATTATTCTTGTGGCATTCAACTCTAACTTATCAAACGAGATCTCCATCCTCGTTTGTGGCATCCTCAACTATACCAAGGTTCTAGCTTTGCTAAGCATAGGGTCGCGGTTCCATCCATTCCTGAAAGGTCTTGGGGTCGTTTGCCATATTTGGTGTTAGTTCGCGTTACATGTTGGCGTGGTTCGTATCAGTTGGTAATCAGAGCTTAGGTTTATCAGGTTTGCCTATCCTTTTCTTGTATTCTTGGTCAATTTCATGTGTCTAGGTTAGGTTTCAATTTTCTTTCTTAGTTCTTGATTGAGTCTTGCTTGTTCTAGGTTTGCTAAGCATAGGGTCGCGGTTCCATCCATTCCTGAAAGGTCTTGGGGTCGTTTGCCATATTTGGTGTTGGATCGCGTCACATGTTGGCGTGGTTCGTATCAGTTGGTAATCAGAGCTTAGGTTTATCAGGTTTGCCTATACTTTTCTTGTTTTTCTTGGTTAATTCCTTGAGTCTAGGTCTAGGTTTTAATTCCTTTCTTCGTTCTTGATTGTGTCTTGCTTCCAATTCGTTTTCCTGGTTGTATCTTGATTCCGTTCTTGTTCTTTTAATTTCATGTCTTGAGTCTTGTTCTCCGTTTCTTGAGTCTTGTCTTCAATTTTGTTTTCTTGCTTTCAATTTCATTTCTTGTTAAGCTTTTTTTTTTTGATAATTCAGTGGTATTTTATTGAAAGAAAAAGGAAAAGTACATCAAAGTACACAATGCATGACACCTGGTGTCGCAATCAAGAAAATGCAGAAAATGCAGAAAAAAGCAAAAGCTAAATCAGTCGCAGACCGAAGGCAACAAAAGACATGAAAATGGAAAAAAAAAACAAAGAGAATCTCCTCATTTAATATGTCGATCTGGGGGTCTTCCATTGAAGATGCCTTGAACAGCCCGAGTGTAGTCAAACAAAGGAGTAGCGCTTGAGGTTGCCTTAGAAGTAGAGGCTTTGGCGTTATCATGACCAAACGAACTAATAGTTGATCTATCATTGCCTGGAGCAGTTGTGAAATTTTTATCCTTGGAAACTTGTGACGAGAACAGGGTGACTGACATTCTTTGAATTTGTTTTTCATAAATTTGAGAGCTTGGCACTTCCACATTGACCCTACTAAAAGTGTTAGCAGGCAGAAAATTGACCTGATTCTTTGGGGAGTTTGTTTGCTTGTGATAAACACCCGTACCAGAGGAAAGATGATGATCAACCGCCTTTGACCTAGTAAAGTTGTCCTGAGGATGAACAAATGATTGGTTAAACTAATCTTCATCAATAACACTGAGAGCATTAAATCTGTTGGTTGTAGCCTTGTTCTCTTTTCGGGATGCCCCACGTCTCCTTCTAGGTTTCTTACCAACATCAGTCCATTCTGGATTATCGCTATTGGTGTTTTCGTTAACTTTCGTCTCCGTAGAATTAGGACAAGTGGATGTGTCATGTCCAACAACATTGCACAGAGAACATTTTAGAGGTTTCCAATCATATTCAATCTGAATTTCTGCCTCTTTCCCATTAGGAAGTTCGACAAAGGTGCTATTCGGGAGATCCTTCTGGATATTCATTTCCACACAAACTCTTGCATAACCGAGATGTGAGCGTGAGGCAGTTTTGGAATCCATTTGAAGAGGGAGACCAATTGTGCTCGAGACATAACTGAGACCATCTTTGTTTAGTAGATCAAGTGGGACATTTCTCAGCTTTAACCACATTGGCACCCGCTCGGAGTTAATCTTTATGAGTTGGAGGCCAATTTCCCAACGTCTCAAGAGAAGAGGGCGGTGGTGGACATGCCATAGCTCTTGCATCACACGGTCGCAAAATTCTTGTGATTGAAAACGGAACACAAACAACCCAAAGTCATTAGATTGAATATCAACGTGGCCAAACTTTTTCCATTGAGTATCTACCATTCTCCTAATTAAGAAGAAAGGGGGTGGCTGACCAATAAATTGACCAATAAGGCAGCAATTCCAATGTTGAGCACCTTCTTGGAAGACACTTTCAGGCGGAATAGCAATTGTTCTGCCCTCCTTTATTTTGAAATTGTCAAAGAAGTTCAATTTAAGTGAATCATTCAACTCACCCAAAAAGTGCTTTTGCCAATTGTTGGTAATGTGATTTGTTCCAGAAGAACTATTTTGACCCCAATTGGAACGTTGCATAGGAACAAACTCTCTGGCTGCAGGATCATGAGCATCTGTGGAATTCCGTAGAGAAGGAAACTAATTTTACAAATTCGCAAAAAGGCCATTGTTGAATTGCGTTGGCAAATTGTGACCGAATGGATCACCAATATGATTTGAGCTATCCTTGACGCCAAATGAGAGAGAGTCAGAATTTGCATCATCATGGTTCTCGTTCACTCCAGCATGGTTCTTGTTAAGCTTTCAATTGGCCAAACCCTAGAATCTTGAATTAGGGTTTATTGTGTTTCTAAATTCGAAGTCTTGGTTACTTTCTCATTGTCTTTGTTTCTGAAAATCAAGAAAAGAACATCAAGAAAGAAAAGAAACTTCAAGAAAAGAAAAGAAAAAAAAAAAGGCAAAATAGTGAACAGTAAAAAAACTTGTTTTTGTTGAATTAGCCTTCGTGGCCAAGCTTTTCTGAAGGGAAACGACGTTCTGAGCATAACCCACAGAAAAGTTGTGGGCACCACCCTCTTAGGGCCAAATTCCAACGTTTTCTATGAGTTTTGGGCATTTTTGTGTTTTAGAATAGGGTTTTTGCAACTTTCCTTATTTTTCTGGATTTCCTTCTTCGAGTTTTATTCAATTTTCTTTCTCTAACCTTGTTTCCAGAGTCTTAGAGGTCTAAAAAAAAATCATCAAATTTTGCAAAAAAAAGTAATATACTGCTTTAGTGCCTATCTTGGTACTCTTGATTAGTTCTAGGGAACTTGAAGGAGAATACGAGAGGAAAAAGGCAGAGTGCGTGAGATTAATAGAGGGTAAAAGCCAAATTGAGTTGAGTGAAACACATGAGGGAGTGAAATTTAATCGTCTCAAAATCAAGCAGACAACATTAATGAAGGTGTTCAACAACCCGTTGGACAGAACTTACAGATGCAGGCATTGATGGGAGAGATGAGACGAATGATGAGGGCTGAATTGGAGCAGATTCATGAGAGGTTGGATAGGGTAGAACAGAGGCCGGAAAGGGTGCAACCACCAGTTGCTCCGAATGTACCCAGGAGGAACAAAATGCGGCAAAGAGTGGAAGATGTTGATGAGATCGATGAGGAAGGTTTAGATGAAGAGTTTGACAGAATTTCGGTGGCCAGCAATGGGAGACATGGACAAGATCGAGAAGCTAGGGATCGTGTTGATAACAACTTAAGAAGCATCAAGATGAAGATTCCTGTGTTTCAAGGAATGAGTGATCCTGAAGCCTATCTTGAGTGGGAAAAGAATATTGAGTTGGGGTTTGATTGCCACAACTATTCCGAGTTGAAAAAGGTAAAGCTTGCTGCCATTGAATTTACTGATTATGCTATTGTGTGGTGGGATCAATTGTGTCTCAATAGGAGGCGGAATGATGAGATGAAGAGAGTGATGAGGGGGAGATTTGTACCCAGTCATTACTACAGGGACTTATACCTCAAGCTGCAAGGACTTCATCAAGGTAATAAAAGTGTGGATGATTATTACAAAGAGATGGAGATGGCTATGATTAGAGCCAATGTAGAGGAAGATCGAGAGGCAACAATGGCTAGGTTTCTGAATGGGCTGAATCGAGAAATTGCCAACACCATTGAGTTGCATCATTATGTTGAGTTAGAAGATTTGGTGCATATGGCAATTAAGGTGGAGAAGCAATTGAAGAGGGGTAGTTCACGACCAAGACCAGCCCTGCAACACTCAAGTGCATCACCTTGGAGGTCGAGCTACCCAAGAAAGGAGGATAGTTCGTCTATTTCCAAGGTCAAGCCCGAGCCCAAAACATCTACCCATGCCACGACCTCTCAAGGTAAAATAGCCCCTCCTACAACTCATTCTAGTGATATTAAATGCTTTAAATGTGAGGGACGAGGTCACATAGCTAGCCACTGTCCAAACAAGAGAACAATGGTAGTTTTGGAAAGTGGGGAGATTGAGTCTGAAGATGAAACGCAATCTGATGACATGCCCATACTAGAGGACACCGAGGTAGGTGAAGAAGAGTTTGGGGCAGATTATGGAGAGATGCTTGGACTAGTGGCACGACGAGCTTTGAGCTTGCAAGCTAAAGAGGAGGAAGAAGTAGTGCAACGTGAGAACATCTTTCATACCCGCTGCCACGTGAAAGATAAGGTATGTAGTGTTATTATTGATAGTGGTAGTTGTACTAAAGTTGCTAGTGCTTCAATGGTTGACAAACTAGGGCTCACAACAATTAAGCATCCACGTCCATACAAGCTGCAATGGTTGAACGATTGTGGTGAGGTAAGTGTTACAAAACAGGTTGTGGTACCATTTCGCATTGGGAAATATGAGGATGAAGTGTTGTGTGATGTGGTACCTATGCATGCTGGACATCTTCTCTTGGGAAGACCATGGCAATTTGATCGACATGTACAACATGATGGCTTCACCAACAAGTACTCATTCATGTTCAATTAACGGACAATCACTTTAGTTCCAATGACACCAAAACAAGTCTATGAGGATCAAGTGAGGTTACAAAAATTGAGTGATCAAAATAACTAGAGTGATCTAAAGAATTTGAATGAGCAAAAGATTGAGAATGAAAAGAACAAGAGCAAGGCCAAATCTAGAAAGGTAGTGAGGAGAGAAAAGAATTCAGCCAATGAGGTAAAAACAGAGGGAAACGAAGAAATTTTTATGCAAAAGCAAGTGAAGTTAAGAGAGCTTTGATTTCAAAAAGGCCAATGATTGTACTTATGTACAAAGAGGCTCTTTTAAACATTAACCAACTTGACTCTGCATTGCCTAGTGTTGTTGTTTCTCTCTTGCAGGACTTTGAGGATGTGTTTCCCGATGAGATACCACATGGTCTACCACCTTTTCAAGGAATTGAACATCAAATAGATTTCGTACCTGGAGCCTCAATTCCAAATCGTCCAGCTTATAGGAGCAATCCAGAGGAGACGAAGGAGCTTCAAAGGCAAGTCGAAGAGTTGCTGGAGAAAGGGTACGTGAGAGAAAGCATGAGTCCTTGTGCAGTTCCTATAATTTTAGTGCCTAAGAAGGATGGGACATGGAGGATGTGTGTTGATTGCAGAGCCATCAATAACATAACGGTTAAGTATAGACATCCTATTCCTCGCTTAGATGATATGTTAGATGAATTGCATGGTTCTTGTGTGTTTTCTAAAATTGATCTTAAAAGTGGATATCATCAGATAAGAATGAAAGAAGGAGATGAATGGAAAACAGCGTTTAAAACTAAATATGGATTGTATGAGTGGTTAGTTATGCCTTTTGGACTAACTAATGCACCTAGTACTTTCATGCGCTTAATGAATCATGTTTTGCGTGCTTTCATTGGTAAGATTTGATGCGAACCAGCCATCCACATTCATTGCACCATTTGGATTAATTTTCCAGCAAAGATTCATGTCAAGATTCTATTTTCAAGATTCAAGAACTTCAAGATTCTTCAAGAAGTTTCAAGAAGATTTGAAGATTTAGTCAAGATTTGATTTCTTTTTAATTTTATCCTAGTTTTAGTTTTCAGTTTTAGTTTAATTTTCTATGGACGAATTTAGGTGTTCACACTAGGAGAGAGACTTTCTTGGGCTACAAGATTAGGTGTTCACACTAGAAAGGAGCTTTTCTTGGGCTGCAAGTTTGCTTCCTTTTTAGTTACTATTCAAGTGAATAGTTAATAGGAGTCTTGTCTTGGTCTCCAAGTTTGTTTCCTTTGACCTAGTTACTATTCACGTTTTTCCTACTTGGGCTAGGGTTTAGGAGTCCTTTTCTAAGCAGGATACTTATTTGTTATTGCCTATATAAGGCATTTTTTGTGATAATAAAGTTAGACAATTCTGAAATTAAATTGTGAGATTATTCTCATTGAGTTCTCCAAGAGACTCTTTCAAACTTATCAAGGGATTCCTTGTGGCGTTCAACCTTGACTTATCAAGCGGATTTCCATCCCCGTTTGTGGCGTCTATACCAAGGTTCTTGCTTTGCTAAGCAACGGGTCGCGGTTTCCATCATATTCACTATACCAAGGTTCTTGTCTTGCTAGGCAAAGGGTCGCAGTTTTACCAATCTTGGTGTTGGGTCTGGGCACATGTTGACCTGGTTCGTATCAGTTGGTAATCAGAGCTTAGGTTTATCAGGTTTGCCTATCTTTTTCTTGTTTTTCTTGGTATTATCCTTAAGTCTAGGTCTAGGTTTTGATTCCTTTCTTCGTTCTTGATTGTGTCTTGCTTCCAATTCGTTTTCTTGGTTGTGTCTTGATTCCGTTCTTGTTCTTTTAATTTCGTGTCTTGAGTCTTGTTCTCCGTTTCTTGAGTCTTGTCTTCAATTTTGTTTTCTTGCTTTCAATTTCGTTTCTTGTTAAGCTTTCAATTGGCCAAACCCTAGAATCTTGAATTAGGGTTTCTTATATTTCTAAATTCGAAGTCTTGGTTACTTGCTCATTGTCTTTGTTTCTGAAAATCAAGAAAAAAACATCAAGAAATAAAAGAAACTTCAAGAAAATAAAAAATAAAAAAATTTCGGAGCTGAAAAAAAAAAAAAAAAGCAAAATAGTGAACAGTAAAAAAACTTGTTTTTGTTGAATTAGCCTTCGTGGCCAAGCTTTTCTGAAGAGAAACGACGTTCTGAGCATAACCCACAGCTAAGCTGTGGGAACCACCCTCTTAGGGCCAAAAACCAACGTTTTCTATGAGTTTTGGGCATTTTTGTGTTTTAGAATAGGGTTTTTGCAACTTTCCTTATTTTTCTAGGTTTCCTTCTTTGAGTTTTATTCAAGTTTCTTTCTCTAACCTTGTTTCCAGAGTCTTAGAGGTCTTAAAAAAAAAATCATCAAATTTCGAAAAAAAAAGTAATACGCTGCTTTAGTGCCTATCTTGGTACTCTTGATTAGTACTAGGGAACTTGAAGGAATTCCACGAGAGGAAAAAGGCAGAGTGGGTGAGATTAATAGAGGGTAAAAGCCAAATTGAGTTGAGTGAAACACGTGAGGGAGTGAAAATTAATCATGTCTCAAAATCAAGCAGACAACATTAATGAAGGTGTTCAACAACCCGTTGGACAAAACTTACAGATGCAAGCATTGATGGGAGAGATGAGACGAATGATGAGGGCTGAAGTGGAGCAGATTCATGAGAGGTTGGATAGGGTAGAACAGAGGCCGGAAATGATAAGAACCTGATCAACATGTGCCCAGACCCAACACCAAGATTGGTAAAACAAACCCAAGACCTTTCAAGAATGGATGGAACCGCGACCCTTTGCCTATCAAGACAAGAACCTTAGTATAGTGAATATGATGGAAACGGCGACCCGTTGCTTTAGTAAAGCAAGAACCTTGGTATGGGGAAGACGCCATAAACGGGGATGGAAATCCGCTTGATAAGTCAAGGTTGAACGCCACAAGGAATCCCTTGATAAATTCGAAAGAGTCTCTTGGAGAACTCAAGGAGAATAATCTCACAATTTAATTTCAGAATTGTCTAACTTTATTATCACAAAAAGTGCCTTATATAGGCAATAACAAATAAGTATCCTGCTTGGAAAAGGACTCCTAAACCCTAGCCCAAGTAGGAAAAACGTGAATAGTAACTAGGTCAAAGGAAACAAACTTGGAGACCAAGAAAAGACTCCAATTAACTATTCACGTGAATAGTAACTAAAAAGGAAGCAAACTTGGACACCAAGAAAGTCTTTTTCCTAGTGTGAACACCTAATCTTGTAGCCCAAGAAAGTCTCTCTCCTAGTGTGAACACCTAAATTCATTCATAAGAAATTAAACTAAAACTGAAAACTAAAACTAGGATAAAATTACAAAGAAATCAAATCTTGACTAAATCTTCAAATCTTCTTGAAACTTCTTGAAGAATCTTGAAGTTCTTGAATCTTGTAAATAGAATCTTGACTTGAATCTTTGCTAGAAAATTCATCCAAATGGTGCAATGAATGTGGATGGCTGGTTCACATCAGGAAAGGGTGCAACCACCAGTTGCTCCGAATGTACCCAGGAGGAACAGAATGCGGCACAGAGTGGAAGATGTTGAAGATGTTGATGAGATTGATGAGGAAGGTTTAGATGAAGAGTTTGACAGAATTTCGGTGGGCAGCAATAGGCGACATGGTCGGGATAAAGATGCTAAGGATCGTGTTGATCGTGTTGATAACAACTTAGGAAGCATCAAGATGAAAATTCCTGCTTTCCAAGGAAGGAGTGATCCCGAAGCATATTTGGAGTGGGAAAATAAGATAGAGTTGGTTTTTGATTGTTACAACTATTCCGAACCGAAAAAGGTAAAACTTGCCGCAATTGAATTTACTGATTATGCTATTGTATGGTGGGATCAGTTGTGCATCAATAGGAGGCAGAATGGAGATCGTCCAATTGCAACTTGGGATGAGATGAAGAGGGTGATGAGGAGGCGATTTGTACCTCATTACTACAGAGATTTATACCTCAAGCAGCAAGGTCTTCATCAAGGTAATAAGAGTGTTGATGAGTATTACAAAGAGATGGAGATGGCTATGATTAGAGCCAATGTAGAGGAAGATCGGAAGGTGACAATGGCTAGATTTTTGAATCGGTTGAATCGAGAGATTGCTAACACCATCAAGTTGTATCATTATGTGGAATTAAAGGATTTGGTGCATATGGCAATTAATGTGGAAAAGCGACTCAAGAGGGGTGGTACACGACCAAGACAAGCACCACAATACCTGAGTGCATCACCTTTACCTTGGAGGACAAGTTACCCAAAGGATGAAGAAAATACGTCTACTTCCAAGGCTAAGCCCGAGCTCAAACCATCCACTATTGCCATGACCTCTCAAGGTAATACAACCTCTACTATGACTCGATCTAGTGAGATTCAATGTTTTAAATGTCAAGGACGAGGACACATAGCAAGCCAATGCCCAAACAAGCGAGCAATGGCAGTCTTGGAAAGTGGTGAGATTAAATTTGAAGACAAAACATATTCTGATGATGTGCCCATACTAGAGGACACCGCAATAGGAGCAGAGGAGTTTGGGGCGAATCATGGAGAGATGCTTGGACTAGTGGCACAACGAGCCTTAAGCCTGCAAGCTAAAGAAGAGGAAGAGGTAGCACAACATGAGAACATCTTTCACACTCGTTGCCACGTGAAAGACAAGGTATGTAATGTTATTATCGATGGTGGTAGTTGTACTAACGTTGCTAGTGCTTCTATGGTTGAAAAGCTAGAGCTCAACACAGTTAAGCACCCAGGTCCATATAGACTGCAATGGTTGAATGATTGTGGTGAGGTAAAGGATACAAAGCAGGTTGTAGTACCATTTCAAATTGGGAAATATGAAGATGAAGTATTGTGTGATGTGGTGCCAATGCATGCTGGACATCTTCTTTTTGGAAGACTGTGGCAATTTGATCAATGTGTGCAGCATGATGGCTTCACCAACAAGTATTCATTTGTATTTGGTCAGCGGACAATCACCCTATTTCTGATGACACCAAAACAAGTCTATGAGGATCAAGTGAGGTTGCAAAAATTGAGTAAACAAAAGAATCTGAGAGATCAAAAGAATTTGAGAAAGCAAAAGAATGAGAGTGAAAAGAAAAGTTGGACCGAATCTGGAGATGAGGTAAGGAGAGAAAAGAGCTCTGCCAATGAGGTAAAAATAGAGGGAAAACAAAGATATTTGTATGCAAAAGCAAGTGAGGTTAAAAGAGCTTTGATATCAAAACGGCCAATGATTGTACTTTTGTACAAAGAGGCTCTTTTAAACACTAACCAACTTGACTCTGCATTGCCTAGTGTTGTTGTTTCTCTCTTGCAGGATTTTGAGGATGTGCTTCCCGAGGAGATACCACATGGTCTACCACCTAGGCTGGTCTTTGAGCCTGGTGGATTTGAGGACAAATCCTTCTCAAGAGGGGGGGAATGATGCGAACCAGCCATCCACATTCATTGCACCATTTGGATTAATTTTCCAGCAAAGATTCAAGTCAAGATTCTATTTTCAAGATTCAAGAACTTCAAGATTCTTCAAGAAGTTTCAAGAAGATTTGAAGATTTAGTCAAGATTTGATTTCTTTGTAATTTTATCCTAGTTTTAGTTTTCAGTTTTAGTTTAATTTCCTATGGACGAATTTAGGTGTTCACACTAGGAGAGAGACTTTCTTGGGCTACAAGATTAGGTGTTCACACTAGAAAGGAGTCACGTGAATAGTTAATAGGAGTCTTTTCTTGGTCTCCAAGTTTGTTTCCTTTGACCTAGTTACTATTCACGTTTTTCCTACTTGGGCTAGGGTTTAGGAGTCCTTTTCCAAGCAGGATACTTATTTGTTATTGCCTATATAAGGCACTTTTTGTGATAATAAAGTTAGACAATTCTGAAATTAAATTGTGAGATTATTCTCCTTGAGTTCTCCAAGAGACTCTTTCAAACTTATCAAGGGATTCCTTGTGGCGTTCAACCTTGACTTATCAAGCGGATTTCCATCCCCGTTTGTGGCATCTTTACCATACCAAGGTTCTTGCTTTGCTAAGCAACAGGTCGCGGTTTCCATCATATTCACTATACCAAGGTTCTTGTCTTGCTAGGCAAAGGGTCGCGGTTCCATCCATTCTTGAAAGGTCTTGGGTTTGTTTTACCAATCTTGGTGTTGGGTCTGGGCACATGTTGACCAGGTTTGTATAAAGTTTGTTGTTGTTTATTTTGATGATATTCTGGTTTATAGCAAGAGTTTGCATGAACATGTCTCACATTTAAATTCAGTTTTGGATGTGTTTAGGAAGAAGAAGTTTTAGTGAGAAGCTCAGTGGGGCTGCACTTAACTACCCTACCTATGACAAAGAGTTGTATGCTTTGGTTCGAGCTTTGGAGACATGGCAGCACTACCTATGGCCAAAGGAGTTTGTAATTCGTATAGATCATGAATCCTTGAAGCATTTAAAGGGTCAACACAAGCTGAATAAGAGACATGCTAGGTGGGTTGAGTTCATTGAGACTTTTCCATATGTTATTCGTTATAAACAAGGTAAGGAAAATGTGGTTGCAGATGCATTGTCAAGAAGGTATGCCTTAATCTCTACTCTTGATGCTAAATTTCTGGACTTTGAGCATATCAAGGACCTTTATGAAGGTGACCACGACCTTAGTGAAGTTTATAGCGCTAGTGAGAAATCTGCAGAAGGTAAGTTTTATAGGCATGAAGGGTTTTTATTTAGAGAAAATAAGTTGTGTGTGCCTAATTGTTCTTTAAGAGACTTGTTAGTTCGGGGATCCCATGGTGGTGGTTTAATGGGACACTTTGGAGTCGCTAAAACCTTAGCTATATTGCAAGAGCACTTTATTGGCCACACATGAAAAAGGATGTTGAGAGGACTTGTGGAAGATGTGTTACTTGTAGGCAAGCTAAGTCTAGGATTCAGCCACATGGATTGTACACGCCAGTACCTATTCCTAGTTCACCTTGGATTGATATTTCGATGGATTTTGTTTTGGGTTTACCTAGGAGTAGACGTGGAAGGGATTCAATTTTTGTTGTTGTGGATAGATTTTCTAAGATGGCTCATTTTATCCCTTGTCATAAGACTGACGATGCTTCTAATATTGCAGATTTGTTCTTCAGGGAGATTGTTAGGTTGCATGGTATGCCTAGGGCAATTGTTTCAGATCGTGATGCTAAGTTCTTAAGTTACTTTTGGAAGACTTTGTGGGGCAAGCTAGGGACAAAACTTTTGTTTTCTACAACTTGTCATCCTCCAAAATGGATAACACTCAGGTTTATGCCTCATTTGTCTATGGGGATAGTCTTGCTTCCAACAGGCAACTCCTATGGTCTAAAATTGATGACTGGAACACTCTTTGTGCCTCTGTCCCTTGGTGTATCATGGGAGATTTCAATGAAGTCCTTTCTCCGAATGACAAATCATCTCATGTCCTTCCAAGAAGTGCTGCTAATTTCAGAAACTGCATCAATAATTGCAACCTCATTGATCACCCTAGCAACGGGCCTCTTTACACTTGGACAAATAAAAGTTCTAGCACTCATTTCAAGGCCAGCAAGCTTGATCGTGCCCTTGTGAATGCAGATTGGATGACTAGGTTTAATAATTCTAATCTCCATATTGAAATGCCTGGACCTTCTGATCATTGTCCTATTATTCTGTATTCCTCTCTTCCTAGAACTTCAAGACCAAAACCTTTCAAGTTCTTCAATGCTTGGACTTCTCATGATCTTTTCCTTGGTGTTGTAGAGCAGAACTGAAATTTTTATGTTGCAGGTTCTCCTATGTTCCGGCTTGTGCAGAAACAGAAAGCTTTGAAGCACGCTCTCAAGACTTTTAATGCACACTTCTCTAATATTCCAACTAGAGTTCAAAGCCTTCAAGAGGAAATCAATTCTATTCAACATTCTATCCTTGGTGGAAATTTTGATGAACAGCTTATCACTCGTGAAAAGAATCTCCTGCATGAAGTTGAATCACTTTCAAAAGCTCAAGATGAGATTCTCAAACAAAAGTCAAGAATTCAATGGCTTCGTGAGGGTGACTCTAACACAAGCTTCTTCCACAAGGTTATTCGTGGAAGACAAGCTTGTAACCTTATCACCAAGCTCACATGCACTGATGGCAGAGATACCATGAATGATGTTGAGGTGCATGGTGAAATTCTTAATTTCTATACTAATCTTCTTGGTCCTGTTCAGAATTGGGGTGCTATTTCTATGGAGAACATTCAGCCTTATGTCTCTAATTCTATTCCTTTGGAGACCGCTAACATGTTAACTGTTCCAGTCACTGCTGATGAAATTAAGCAAGTTATGTTCTCTCTCAACAACAACAAGAGTCCTGGTCCTGATGGGTTCACTGCTCATTTCTATAAAATTGCCTGGAACATTGTGGGTAATGATGTTATTGAGGCTATTCTCTCTTTCTTTAGCTCTTCTTCTATTTTGAAGGAAATCAATTCTACTATTATTGCACTAATTCCTAAAGTTGATTCTCCTTTGATGGTCAAAGATTTTAGGCCAATTTCATGTTGTAATACTATTTATAAATGTATCTCTAAGATCATTGCCAACCGTATGAAGAGCTGCCTTCCACACATCATTTCCCACAACCAATCTGCTTTTGTGGAAAACAGATCAATTTCTGAGAATATTCTCATTGCACAAGACATTGTGCGGAATTACTCCAGGAAGAATCTCACTCCTCGTTGCACTATGAAAGTGGATATTATGAAAGCATTTGATTCTGTCAATTGGGACTTCATCATCCTTTCTCTCAAGGCATTCGGATTTCCTGATATCTTTATTGGTTGGGTCCGAGAGTGTATCACAACAACTAGATTCTCTATTTCTATCAACGGGAGTCTTGAAGGCTATTTTCCAGGTACAAAGGGTGTTCGACAAGGTGACCCCCTCTCACCTTACCTCTTTGTTATGGAGATTCTTACCGGTATGTTTAATCAGCTTCATTGTTCTAGAGATTTTCATTTTCATCCAAGATGTGCTAAACTCAAGCTGAATCATCTTTCTTTTGCGGATGACCTTCTTATCTTCTGCAAAGCGGATGAACTTTCTGTTAGAAGCATTATTCGGACACTTGATAATTTTCATACAGTTTCTGGGTTAAGGTATAATCCTGACAAGAGTCAGATTTTCTATGGTAGCTGCACTCCTGATACCATTAATCTTATTAATGGCATTCTTGGTTTCGAAGAGGGTGAATTGCCTGTTCGTTATTTTGGGGTTCCTCTTATTTCTGGTAGACTCCGTAAAAGTGACTGCCAAATGCTTCTCGACAAAATCTCTAAACGTATTAATCATTGGGCGAATAGATGGCTTTCTTTTGCAGGCAGGCTCCAACTGATCAAATCAATCTTGTCCAGTATGTACTCTCACTGGATTAGTACACTTTTTATTCCTAAAGGTGTCATTTTGGATATGGAAAGAATGTTCAAAGCTTTTCTTTGGAGGGATAGTGGTCCTAAAATTGCTTGGGATCTTATTTGCAAACCAATTGATGAAGGTGGACTTGGAATCCGTAGTATTGAGGAAGCCAATAAAACTGCTCTCCTTAAGCTTTTTTGGAGGTTTTACTCAACACGGGATACTCTCTGGGCCTCATGGGTATGGTCAAACCATATCAAAGATAAATGTATTTGGACACTCACTATTCCGCAGGATATTTGTTGGACGTGGAGAAAAATGCTTCATATCAGGAACTTGGCAAAAAATTCCATTACTCATCTTATTGGTAACGGAAATTTGACACATTTCTGGCATGATAATTGGCACCCTTCAGGTAACTTGTTACATGAATTTAGTGTTGATGTTACTTTTCCTTCCATCAATGCTCGTGTTTCTGATGTCATTCATGATAATAATTGGATCTGGCCTCATCATCCACCTTCTCTTGCCGATCTCAACCCCTGTAATCTTATTGATTTGTCTTCCAATACTTCGGATTCTTTTAATTGGGCACACTGTAGAAATGGTATTTTTTATTTCAAGGACACTTGGAATGCAATTAGGAAATATGGGCAAAAAATTCAATGGTTCAAACATGTTTGGTTTCCACATTGTATTCCAAAACACAGCTTCATCACTTGGCTTGCGTTCCAGAACAAACTTGCTACTCGCCAAAGGCTTGTTTCTTGGGGGATTCAAGACAATTCAAACTGCATCTTCTACTACTTGGTGTGTGAAACAAATGAGCATATTTTCTTCGAATGTTCATTCACAAAGAGAATCTGGAATCAGGGGTTAACTGCACTCTCTATTGATCACTCTATATCTTCATTGCCAAGCATCATGGGAATTGCTACCTCTATTCAACACAAAAGTGGGGATCTTAAAACCCAGATTTTTCAAACTTACCTTTGTGCAACCATCTACAACATTTGGTTGGAACGTAACCGTAGAATTTTCAACAATGAAGCTCTTACTGAAGAACAATTATTGAACACCATTCGATATGAGGTTACTTCAAAGATCTTTCTCGGTCGTCGTTTCAACAACTCAACTCTAAACAATAGAACTCTGAACAGCTGGGGAGTTTAATTTTATTTTATTCTCTTTTTTTGTTTTTCATCTCTTTGTGATCCAAGAAATTTTCTTGGACATTTTGATTGTTTTTCCTTTTGTTTCTTTTGTTTGATGTACTTTTGTTGTACTGTTCTTCTTTTTTAATAAAATCACACTGAATTAACAAAAAAAAGGGGCTATCATAAGTAAGAACATTAAAACTTGGGAGGATTGTTTACCACATGTTAAGTTTGCTTATAATTGTACTATTCATTATGCTACTAAGTTTTCACCTTTTGAAATTGTTTATGGTTTTAATCCTTTAACTCCTTTGGATTTATCACTTTTACCTATTTCTGAGCATGTGAACTTAGATGGTAAGAAGAATGCAGAATTTGTGAAACAACTCCATGAGTGAGCGCGACTCAACATAGATATGAGGACTAAGCAATATACCAAGCAAGATAACAAGGGACGTCGCAAGCTGGTCTTTGAGCCTGGAGATTGGGTGTGGATACACATGGGGAAAGGAAGATTTCCAGCAAAAAGGCATTCTAAGTTGCTACCTAGAGGAGATGGTCATTTTCAAGTCCTCGAGCGGATTAATGACAATGCCTACAAACTTGATTTACTAGGTAAGTACAGTGTTAGTGCTACTTTCAATGTTACTGATTTAAGTCCTTTTGATGTAGGTGATGATTTGAGGGCAAATCCTTCTCAAGAGGAGGGGAATGATGAGGACATCAAGGCTGCTAGGAATGTTCCAGATTAACTGCAAGTGCCAGTTGGTCCAGTGACAAGAGCTTGCGCTAAAAGGTTCAAGGAAGAGCTGAATAATTTGGTTCAGAGAGTTCTACAACAAGAGGAAAGCGTGTTGGCTAGTAGAGATGAAGAAAGGCTGGTGTTACTCCTCCAAGTAGATCCACAAGAAAGCCGATTAGGCGTCCACATTTAATGCGAACCAGCCATCCACATTCATTGCACCATTTGGATGAATTTTCCAGCAAAGATTCAAGTCAAGATTCTATTTTCAAGATTCAAGAACTTCAAGATTCTTCAAGAAGTTTCAAGAAGATTCGAAGATTTAGTCAAGATTTGATTTTTTTGTAATTCTATCCTAGTTTTAGTTTAATTCCCTATGGACGAATTTAGGTGTTCACACTAGGAAAGAGACTTTCTTGGGCTGCAAGATTAGGTGTTCACACTAGAAAGGGGCTTTTCTTGGGCTGCAAGTTTGCTTCCTTTTTAGTTACTATTCACATCACTATTCACATGAATAGTTAATAGGAGTCTTTTCTTGGTCTCCAAGTTTGTTTCCTTTGACCTAGTTACTATTCACGTTTTCCTACTTGGGCTAGGGTTTAGGAGTCCTTTTCCAAGCAGGATACTTATTTGCTATTGCCTATATAAGGCTCTTTTTTGTGATAATAAAGAAAAGACTTTTTGACTATTAAATTGTGAGATTATTCTCCTTTGAGTTCTCCAAGAGACTCTTTTGAACTTATCAAGGGATTCCTTGTGGCGTTCAACCTCGACTTATCAAGCGGATTTACATCCCCGTTTGTGGCGTCTTCACCATACCAAGGTTCTTGCTTTGCTAAGCAACATGTCGCAGTTTCCATCATATTCACTATACCAAGGTTCTTGTCTTGTTAGGCAAAGGGTCGCAGTTCCATCCATTCTTGAAAGATCTTGGGTTTGTTTTACCAATCTTGGTGTTGGGTCTCGACACATGTTGACCAGGTTCGTATCAGTTGGTATCAGAGCTTAGGTTTATCTGGTTTGCCTATCTGATGAGGACATCAAGGCTATACAAATCGTTCAAGAAAAAGCCACAAAAGAGCCAGGAATTAGACGTCCACATTCATTGAATCGTCCAAGTTCAATGAACCATTTATTTGGGCAAATTTTCCAGCAAAGATTCAAGTCAAGATTCTATTGAAGATTCAAGAACTTCAAGATTCTTCAAGAAGTTTCAAGAAGAGTCGAAGATTTAGTCAAGATTTGATTTCTTTGTAATTCTATCCTAGTTTTAGTTTTCAGTTTTAGTTTAATTCCCTATGGACGAATTTAGGTGTTCTAACTAGGAAAGAGACTTTCTTGGGTTGCAAGATTAGGTGTTCACACTAGAAAGGAGCTTTTTCTTGGGCTGCAAGTTTTCTTCCTTTTTAGTTACTATTCATGTCACTATTCATGTGAATAGTTAATAGGAGTCTTTTCTTGGTCTCCAAGTTTGTTTCCTTTGACCTAGTTACTATTCACGTTTTTTCTACTTGGGATAGGGTTTAGGAGTCTTTTTCCAAGTAGGATACTTATTTGTTATTGCCTATATAAGGCACTTTTTGTGATAATAAAGTTAGACAATTCTGAAATTAAATCTGTGAGATTATTCTCCTTAAGTTCTCAAGAACTTTTTCGAACTTATCAAGATTATTCTTGTGGTTTTCATCTTTGACTTATCAAACGAGATTACCATCCTCGTTTGTGGCGTCCTCAACTATACCAAGGTTCCAGCTTTGCTAAGCATAGGGTTGCGATTCCATCCATTCCTGAAAGGTCTTGGGATCGTTTGCCATATTTGGTGTTGGGTCGCGTCACATGTTGGCGTGGTTCATATCAATTGGTATCAGAGCTTAGATTTATCAGGTTTGCCTATCCTTTTCTAGTTTTCTTGGTTAGTTCCGTGAGTCTAGGTCTAGGTTTTAATTCCTTTCTTCTTTCTTGATTGTGTCATGCTTCCAATTCGTTTTCTTGGTTGTGTCTTGATTCCGTTCTTGTTCTTTTAATTTCGTGTCTTGAGTCTTGTTCTCCGTATCTTGAGTCTTGTCTTCAATTTTGTTTTCTTGCTTTCAATTTCGTTTCTTGTTAAGCTTTCAATTGGCCAAACCCTAGAATCTTGAATTAGGGTTTCTTGTGTTTCTAAATTCGATGTCTTGGGTACTAGCTCATTGTCTTTGTTTCTAAAAATCAAGAAAAGAACATCAAGAAAGAAAAGAAACTTCAAGAAAAAAAAAAGAAGGCAAAACAGTGAACAGTAAAAAACTTGTTTTTGTTGAATTAGCCTTCGTGGCCAAGCTTTTCTGAAGGGAAACGACGTTCTGAGCATAACCCACAGCTTTGTTGTGGGAACCACCCTCTTAAGGCCAAATTCCAACGTTTGCTATGAGTTTTGGCATTTTTGTGTTTTAGAATAGGGTTTTTGCAACTTTCCTTATTTCTCTAGGTTTCCTTCTTTGAGTTTTATTCAAGTTTCTTTCTCTAACCTTGTTTCCAGAGTTTTAGAGGTCTAAAAAAAAAAATCATCAAATTTTGAAAAAAAAAAGTAATACGCTGCTTTTGTGCCTATCTTGGTACTCTTGATTAGTTCTAGGGAACTTGAAGGAGAATACGAGAGGAAAAAGACAGAGTGCGTGAGAGTAATAGAGGGTAAAATCCAAATTGAGATGAGTGAAACACATGAGGGAGTGAAAAGGAATCATGAATCAAAATCAAGCAGACAACATTAATGAAGGTGTTCAACAACCCGTTGGACAGAACTTACAGATGCAGGCATTGATGGGAGAGATGAGACGAATGATGAGGGCTGAATTGGAGCAGATTCATGAGAGGTTGGATAGGGTAGAACAGAGGCCGGAAAGGGTGCAACCACAAGTTGTTCTGAATGTACCCAGGAGGAACAGAATGCGGCAAAGAGTGGAAGATGTTGATGAGATCGATGAGGAAGGTTTAGATGAAGAGTTTGACAGAATTTCGGTGGGCAGCAATAGAAGACATGGTCGGGATAGAGATGCTAGGGATCGTGTTGATCGTGTTGATAACAACTTAGGAAGCATCAAGATGAAGATTCCTGCGTTTCAAGGAAGGAGTGATCCGGAAGCCTATCTTGAGTGGGAAAAGAAGATTGAGTTGGTGTTTGATTGCCACAACTATTCTGAGTTGAAAAAGGTAAAGCTTGCTGTAATTGAATTTTTTTTTTTTTTGTTAATTCAGTGGAAATTTATTGAAGTCCAAAGGAAATGGTACAAGTACATGGATGTTGACAAACAGCGTCAAACAAGATCAAGACAAGAAAAGAAAAGGAATCAGTCCAACAAGGACTGAAAGAACAAAAGACAATAACCAAAAAAAAAAAACAAAGGGATCAAAGAAAACCCTCCTCAATGAGCTCTTCAATTAGGGGGCCTTCCATTAAAAATGCCTTGAACTGCCCTAGTGTAATCGAATGAAGTTGATGCCTTGGAAGAAGAGGCATTGTTGAAAGAGTTGCCAGCAGCATGAACGGTAGAGATGGCTTTACCAATATTGTGTGTAGGAACATTATCCTTAGAACCTTGAGATGAGTACGGGGTGACCGAAATATGCGAGATAGGCTGATGAACATGAACCGGGTTAGGGATGTTGACCTTTTGGACATTGGTATTTTTTTGGAAAACACCAGTTCCTGCATTTTGATTCTCAACAATCATGGACTTATTAAGGTTCAACTCAGATCGAGCATCAATGTGATCAACATGAACATCATCAATGTCAAGAGCATTAAATCTGTTATTGTTAACCATATTCTCATTTCGACGTGTAGCACCCCGCCTTCTCCTATTTTTTCTCCCAGCCACTTCCCACTCTGGTTTAGTGTCAACTGGAATTTCATCATCTCTATCTTCCTGTGAATTAGGACAGTTGGAAGTGTCGTGACCTGCAACATAACAAAAAGTACATTTCGGTGGTTTCCAATCATATTCGATTAGAATCTCAGCCTCTTCACCATTAAGGAGTTCAACAAAGGTCCTATCCGGGAGATCTTTTAGAATGTTCATTTCAACACAAACTCTTGCATACCCGAGATGCGTGAAGCTGTTTTTGAATCCATCTGAAGAGGGATGCCAATTGGGCTAGAAATGAAGCTGAGCCCATCTTTGGTAAGTAAATCAAGTGGGACATTTCTCAATTTTAACCAGATTGGCACTCTTTCGCAGTTGAGCTTGATGAGTTGAAGACCAGTTTCCCAGCGTCTGAGGAGAAGGGAGTGATGGTGAACATGCCAAAGCTCTTGCATCACACGATCACAAAATTCTTGAGATTCAAAATGGAAAACAAATAGCCCAGACTCATTGGATTGAATATCAACATGACCAAATTTTTTCCATTGGGTGTCAACCATTCTTCTAATTAAGAAAAAAAGGGGGTGGTTTACCTATGAATTGGCCAATAAGACAGCAATTCCAGTGTAATGATCCTTCCTGAAAAACATTTGCTGGTGGAACAGCGATTTTTCTCTCGTCCTTGATTTTGAACCCATCAACGTAATTCAATTTGAGTGAGTTATTTAACTCACCCAGAAAGTGCTCTTGCCAGTTGTTGGTGGCAAGATTAGTGGCATTAGTCCCATTTTGACCCCAGACAGAGCGGTAATTGGAACCTCTATCCATTGTAGAGTCAATTGATTTAGTTGAAGCGTTCTGAAGAGGAGGAAACTCCTTTTGCAGATCAGCAAAGAGGCCATTGTTGAACGGCGTTGGTGAATTTTGGCCAAAAGGGTCACCTACTGAGCCAAGGTTATGGATATCAGTCTGCGAAGAATTTTGATGAAGAATATGTGAAGATGAGCCGTCCCTGTTGCTTTGTTGACCATTTGCAAACACTGAACCAATGGGAGCAGGTCCATGAGCAGGTGGATGATGTGAAGAAAAAGTTTGCAGTTGAATATTGGTGAGCGGACTCGTGAGAAAAGAGCTGTTATCATCACATGGTAAGGATTCATCGTGACATGGTGAACGATTTTCAAGTTGCGGGTCCGCCAAGGTTGAATTTGTTGCAATTTGAAAGTCAAAAGTGACCTGGGGCTCCACGTGAGGGCCACTAGCATTCCTAGTTTGCTCAATGTGAGTATCTTTACCCGATATAAGTCCATGAGCACTGAGTGAAATACAATCAGCCAACGTGCCATCATGTGTATCCTCGGAATTCTCCAATTGGGAGTAGGCTTTGTTTGCAGGAATAATTTGGCAAGTGGGGTCAATGTCCTCATTCAAAGTCATTGGGTTTTGCTGCTGTCCAGCATGAATCCCATTGGAATAATCCACGACAATTGCAGCAATTGTACTAGATTTGTCGGAAGGCTCAATAGTAGGCGCATGGCTGGAATTTTGAGTGGACCCCAAAGAGTTTGAATGCTTTCCCATAATTTGATCCACATGCAAATTGTTCTCAGCCGACTTGACTTCAATTGTATTTGACGCAATTTGAGTTAAAGTTGGAATATTTTGAGCTTCATGTGGGGTCGTATGTTCTCCACTAGCCAAAAGAGAACCTTGACCCGAAGAATCTTCTCCTTGGTTCACGTGCAATGGACTTGTCCGTTGGCCAGACTTTTGCTGTGAGTTTTGAAGCTCCTCACGCGCCTGGCTTGATGGGCTTGTACTATTGTGCTGAACTATAGTACCAGGGTATCCATGAGCGTTTCCAGCATTCTTCTCAGGAGAATTTGGAGTTTTGCGATTTGCAGGGAGACCCAGACGAGGATCATTCGGATCAAGCCCCATAGCTTTAATGGAATCTAAAACTCCTTCTAATCTTGCTCCTTTAAGATAAGGATCAAGGCTTGGAGCTGAACGAATTTCAGAATAGTCATCGATTTCATACTCATCTTCACTCATATCAATTCCTTCATCGTATTCAAAAAAAGCGGCCTGCCTGGCTTGAATATCCTTAAAAGCTTGCTCAAGTTGTTGGCTTGAATTAAACGATTCTTCACCTTTAGCAGAAGAGGCGGATGAGGGCGAGTAATCTTCTTCGTCAACCTTCTCCATACTGCTAGTAGACTTGGACTTAGCTTTTAATCGTTCACTTGAACGACGAGAGGAGGAAGAGGTGTTCTTACCTCTTCCCCCCATAGAGGACGAAAATAAGTTTTTTCTGGTCAAATTTAACGATTTTGGTGGTGACTGAGGTTGTTTTGGGGTGGTTGAAGGGTGGTCAAAGGGTGGACAAGGACTGGTATGTAGAGAGAAGGAAGAGAGAAATTTTCTAGAGAGAGAATTTGCAGTTAACAATGCTGCAATTGAATTTACTGATTATGCTATTGTGTGGTGGGATCAATTGTGTCTCAATAGGAGGCGGAATGGAGAACATCCTGTGGAAACTTGGGATGAGATTACTACAGGGACTTATACCTCAAGCTGCAAGGACTTCATCAAGGTAATAAAAGTGTGGATGATTATTACAAAGAGATGGAGATGGCTATGATTAGAGCCAATGTAGAGGAAGATCGAGAGGCAACAATGGCTAGGTTTCTGAATGATACGAACCTGGTCAACATGTGCCCGGACCTAACACCAAGATTGGTAAAACAAACCCAAGACCTTTCAAGAATGGATGGAACCGCGACCCTTTGCCTAGCAAGACAAGAACCTTGGTATAGTGAATATGATGGAAACCGCGACCCGTTGCTTAGCAAAGCAAGAACCTTGGTATGGTGAAGACGCCACAAACGGGGATGGAAATCCGCTTGATAAGTCAAGGTTGAACGCCACAAGGAATCCCTTGATAAGTTCGAAAGAGTCTCTTGGAGAACTCAAGGAGAATAATCTCACAATTTAATTTCAGAATTGTCTAACTTTATTATCACAAAAAGTGCCTTATATAGGCAATAACAAATAAGTATCCTGCTTGGAAAAGGACTCCTAAACTCTAGCCCAAGTAGGAAAAACGTGAATAGTAACTAGGTCAAAGGAAACAAACTTGAAGACTAAGAAAAGACACCTATTTACTATTCACGTGAATAGTGACGTGAATAGTAACTAAAAAGGAAGCAAACTTTCAGCCCAAGAAAAGCTCCTTTCTAGTGTGAACACCTAATCTTGCAGCCCAAGAAAGTCTCTTTCCTAGTGTGAACACCTAAATTCATCTATAGGGAATTAAACTAAAACTGAAAACTAAAACTATGATAGAATTACAAAGAAATCAAATCTTGACTAAATCTTCAAATCTTCTTGAAACTTCTTGAAGAATCTTGAAGTTCTTGAATCTTGAAAATAGAATCTTGACTTGAATCTTTGCTAGAAAATTCGCCTAAATAAATGATTCATTGAACTTGGACGCTCATGGCTGGTTTGCATCATTCCCCCTCTCTTGAGAAGGATTTGTCCTCAAATCCACCAGGTTCAAAGACTAGCCTAGGTGGTAGACCATGTGGTACATCCATAGGAAACACTTCCGCAAAATCCTGCAAGAAAGAAACAACAACACTAGGCAATGCAGAGTCAAGTTGGTTAGTGTTTAAAAGAGCCTCTTTGTATGTACAATCATTGGCCTTTTTGAAATCAAAGCTCTCTTAACCTCACTTGCTTTTGCATAGAAATTTCTTTGTTTTCCCTCTGTTTTTACCTCCTTGGCCGAATTCTTTTCTCTCCTCACTACCTCTCCAGATTCGGCCTTGCTTTTGTTCTTTTCATTCTCAATCTTTTGCTCACTCAAATTCTTTTGATCACTCAAGTTATTTTGATCACTCAATTTTTGTAACCTCACTTGATCCTCATAGACTTGTTTTGGTGTCATTGGAACTAGAGTGATTGTCCGTTGATTGAGCATGAATGAGTACTTGTTGGTGAAGCCATCATGCTGCACACGTTGATCAAATTGCCATGGACTTCCCAAGAGAATATGTCCAGCATGCATAGGCGCCACATCGCACAATACTTCATCTTCATATTTTCCAATCCGAAAAGGCTTGCAGCTTGTATGGACATGGATGCTTAATTGTTGTGAGTCCTAACTTTTCAATCGTGGAAGAACTAGCAACGTTAGTGCAACTACCACCATCAATAATAACACTACATATCTTATCTTTCACGTGGCAACGAGTATGAAAAATGTTCTCACGTTGTACTACTTCTTCCGCTTCTTTAGCTTGCAAGCTCAAAGCTCGTCGTGCCACTAGTCCAAGCATCTCTCCATAATCTGCCCCAAACTCCTCTTCTCCCTCTGTGATGTCCTTTAGTATGGGCATGACATCAAAATGTATTTCGTCTTTGGACTCAATCTCACCACTCTCTAAGACTACCAATGCTTGCTTGTTTGGGCATTGGCTTCCAATGTGTCCCCATCCCTGACATTTAAAACATCTAATCTCACTAGATTGAGTCGTAGTAGAAGCTGGTTTACCTTGGGAGGTCATGTAATTGGTGGATTGTTTGGAATTGGGCTTGACCTTATATATTTGTTCTAACCTCTCATGTATTTGTTCAAATTCAGCTCTCATCATCCGTCTCATCTCTCCCAAAAAAGCTTGCAACTGTAAATTCAGAACTGGTTGTTAAGCTTCTGCTTTTGTGTCATCCTTTTGATTATGAGCCATGATTGAATTTCACTCCCTCACGTGTTTCGCTCAACTCACTTTGGCTTTTACCCTCTAATAATCTCACATACTCTGCCTTTTTCCTATCGTATTCTCCTTCAAGTCCCTAGAACTTACCAAGTGATGAGGACATCAAGGCTGCTAAGAATGTTCCAGATTCAATGCAAGTGCCAGTTGGTCCAGTGACAAGAGCTCGCGCTAAAAGGTTCAAGGAAGAGCTGAATAATTTGGTTGATAAAGTTCTACAACAAGAGGAAAGTGTGTTGGCTAGTAGAGATGAAGAAAGGCGGGTGTTACTCCTCCAAGTAGATCCACAAGAAAGCCAACTAGGCGTCCACATTTATTGAACCTTTTGGATGAATTTTCCAGCAAAGATTCAAGTCAAGATTCTATTTTCAAGATTCAAGAACTTCAAGATTCTTCAAGAAGTTTCAAGAAGATTTGAAGATTTAGTCAAGATTTGATTTCTTTGTAATTTTATCCTAGTTTTAGTTTTCAGTTTTAGTTTAATTTCCTATAGACAAATTTAGGTGTTCACACTAAGAGAGAGACTTTCTTGGGCTGCAAGATTAGGTGTTCACACTAGAAAGGAGCTTTTCTTGGGCTGCAAGTTTGCTTCCTTTTTAGTTACTATTCACGTCACTATTCACGTGAATAGTTAATAGGAGTCTTTTCTTGGTCTCCAAGTTTGTTTCCTTTGACCTAGTTACTATTCACGTTTTTCCTACTTGGGCTAGGGTTTAGGAGTCCTTTTCCAAGCAGGATACTTATTTGTTATTGCCTATATAAGGCACTTTTTGTGATAATAAAGTTAGACAATTCTGAAATTAAATTGTGAGATTATTCTCCTTAAGTTCTCAAGAACTTTTTCGAACTTATCAAGATTATTCTTGTGGCGTTCAACTCTGACTTATCAAACGAGATCTCCATCCTCGTTTGTGGCGTCCTCAACTATACCAAGGTTCTTGCTTTTCTAAGCAAAGGGTCGCGGTTCCATCCATTCTTGAAAGATCTGGGGTTTGTTTTACCAATCTTGGTGTTGGGTCTTGGCACATGTTGACCAGGTTCGTATCACCAAGAATACCAAGCAGCGTAATAATCAATTTCGGAACCTGACTTTTTTTTTTCAGACCTCTAAGACTCTGAAAACAAGGTTAGAAAAAGAAAATTGACCAAAACTCGAAGAACGAAACCTAGAAAAATAAGGAAAGCTGAGAAAAATCTAATAGAAATCACAAAAACGCCCAGAACTCATACTAAACGACGGAATTTGGCCTTAAGAGGGTGGTGCCCATAGTGTACTATGGGTTCTGCGTAGAACACCGTTTTTCTTCAGAAAAGTTTAGTCTTGAGGGCTAATTCAATGAAAATAAATTTCTGCCTTTATTATTTTTTTTTTTTTCTGTTTTTCTGTATTTTCTTGACTTTTTTTTTTCTTTCTTCTTTTCTTTTCTTAATTTTTCAGAAACGAAACCAATGAGGAAATAACAAGAACTCAAGTTTAGAAGCACAAGAAACCCTAATTCAAGATTCTAGGGTTTGGCCAATTGAAAACAAGAAACGGAATTGAAAAAAATCCTAGCAAGAAAAGGAATTGAAAACTAGAAAGACACAGAATTGAAAAACTAGCAAGAACAAGGAATCAAGAAAAGGAATTGAAACAAGACTCAATCAAGAACGAATAAAGGAATTTAAATACCTAAACCTAGACACACGAATTGACCAAGAAAACAAGAAAAAAGATGGGCAAACCTAATAAACCTAGGCTCTGATACCAACTGATACGAATCTGGTCAACATGTGTCGGGACCCAACACCAAGATTGGTAAAACAAACCCAAGACCTTTCAAGAATGGATGGAACCGCGACCCTTTGCCTAGCAAGACAAGAACCTTGGTATAGTGAATATGATGGAAACCGCGACCCGTTGCTTAGCAAAGCAAGAACCTTGGTATGGTGAAGATGCCACAAACGGGGATGGAAATCCGCTTGATAAGTCAAGGTTGAACGCCACAAGGAATCCCTTGATATGTTCGAAAGAGTCTCTTGGAGAACTCAAGGAGAATAATCTCACAATTTAATTTCAGAATTGTCTAACTTTATTATCACAAAAAGTGCCTTATATAGGCAATAACAAATAAGTATCCTGCTTGGAAAAGGACTCCTAAACCCTAGCCCAAGTAGGAAAAACGTGAATAGTAACTAGGTCAAAGGAAACAAACTTGAAGACTAAGAAAAGACACCTATTTACTATTCACGTGAATAGTGACGTGAATAGTAACTAAAAAGGAAGCAAACTTTCAGCCCAAGAAAAGCTCCTTTCTAGTGTGAACACCTAATCTTGCAGCCCAAGAAAGTATCTTTCCTAGTGTGAACACTTAAATTCGTCCATAGGGAATTAAACTAAAACTATGATAGAATTACAAAGAAATCAAATCTTGACTAAATCTTCAAATCTTCTTGAAACTTCTTGAAGAATCTTGAAGTTCTTGAATCTTGAAAATAGAATCTTGACTTGAATCTTTGCTAGAAAATTCGCCTAAATAAATGATTCATTGAACTTGGACGCTCATGGCTGGTTTGCATCACTGAATGGGCTGAATCGAGAAATTGCCAACACCATTGAGTTGCATCATTATGTTGAGTTAGAAGATTTGGTGCATATGGCAATTAAGGTGGAGAAGAAATTGAAGAGGGGTAGTTCACGACCAAGACCAGCCCTGCAACACTCAAGTGCATCACCTTGGAGGTCGAGCTACCCAAGAAAGGAGGATAGTTCGTCTATTTCCAAGGTCAAGACCGAGCCCAAAACATCCACCCAGGCCACGACTTCTCAAGGTAAAACAGCCCATCCTACAACTCGTTCTAGTAATATTAAATGCTTTAAATGTCAGGGACGAGGGCACATAGCTAGCCAATGTCCAAACAAGAAAGCAATGATAGTTTTGGAAAGTGGGGAGATTGAGTCTGAAGATGAAACGCAATCTGATGACATGCCAATACTAGAGGACACCGAAGTAGGTGAAGAAGAGGAATTTGGGGCAGATTATGGAGAGATGCTTGGATTAGTGGCACGATGAGCTTTGAGCTTGCAAGCTAAAGAGGAGGAAGAAGTAGTGCAACGTGAGAACATCTTTCATACCCGCTGCCACATGAAAAATAAGGTATGTAGTGTTATTATTGATGGTGGTAGTTGTACTAACGTTGCTAGTGCTTCAATGGTTGATAAGCTAGGGCTCACAACAATTAAGCATCCACGTCCATACAAGTTGCAATGGTTGAACGATTGTGGTGAGGTAAGGGTTATAAGACATGTTGTGGTGCCATTTCGCATTGGAAAATATGAGGATGAAGTATTGTGTGATGTGGTACCTATGCATGCTGGACATCTTCTCTTGGGAAGACCATGGCAATTTGATCGACGTGTACAACATGATGGCTTCACCAACAAGTACTCATTCATGTTCAATCAATGGACAATCACTCTAGTTCCAATGACACCAAAACAAGTCTATGAGGATCAAGTGAGGTTACAAAAATTGAGTGATCAAAATAACTTGAGTGATCAAAAGAATTTGAGTGAGAAAAAGATTGAGAATAAAAAGAACAAAAGCAAGGCCGAATCTGGAAAGGTAGTGATGAGAGAAAAGAATTCGGCCAAGGAGGTAAAAACAAAGGGAAAACAAAGAAATTTCTATGAAAATGCAAGTGAGGTTAAGAGAGATTTGATGACAAAACGGCCAATGAATGTACTCATGTGCAAGAAGGCTCTTTTAAACACTGACCAACTTGACTCTGCATTGCCTAGTGCTGTTGTTTCTCTCTTGCAGGATTTTGAAGAAGTGTTTCCCGAGGACATACCAGATGGTCTACCCCCTAGGCTGGTCTTTGAACCTAGAGGATTTGAGGATAAATCCTTCTCAAGAGAGGGGGAATGATGAGGACATCAAGGCTATACAAATCGTTCAAGAAAAAGCCACAAAAGAGCCAGGAATTAGACGTCCACATTCATTGAATCGTCCAAGTTCAATGAACCATTTATTTGGGCAAATTTTCCAGCAAAGATTCAAGTCAAGATTCTATTTTCAAGATTCAAGAACTTCAAGATTCTTCAAGAAGTTTCAAGAAGAGTCGAAGATTTAGTCAAGATTTGATTTCTTTGTAATTCTATCCTAGTTTTAGTTTTCAGTTTTAGTTTAATTCCCTATGGACGAATTTAGGTGTTCTAACTAGGAAAGAGACTTCCTTGGGTTGCAAGATTAGGTGTTCACACTAGAAAGGAGCTTTTTCTTGGGCTGCAAGTTTGCTTCCTTTTTAGTTACTATTCACGTCACTATTCACGTGAATAGTTAATAGGAGTCTTTTCTTGGTCTCCAAGTTTGTTTCCTTTGACCTAGTTACTATTCACGTTTTTCCTACTTGGGCTAGGGTTTAGGAGTCCTTTTCCAAGCAGGATACTTATTTGTTATTGCCTATATAAGGCACTTTTTGTGATAATAAAGTTAGACAATTCTGAAATTAAAATCTGTGAGATTATTCTCCTTAAGTTCTCAAGAACTTTTCGAACTTATCAAGATTATTCTTGTGGCGTTCATCTTGACTTATCAAACGAGATTTCCATCCTCGTTTGTGGCGTCCTCAACTATACCAAGGTTCTAGCTTTGCTAAGCATAGGGTCGCGGTTCCATCCATTCCTGAAAGGTCTTGGGGTCGTTTGCCATATTTGGTGTTGGGTCGCGTCACATGTTGGCGTGGTTCGTATCACTATCCTTTTTTCTTGTTTTTCTTGGTTAATTCCTTGTGTCTAGGTCTAGGTTTCAATTTTCTTTCTTGGTTCTTGATTGAGTCTTGCTTTCAATTCCTTTTTCTTGAATTCCTCATTTTTAGTTGTGTCTAAATTCTGTGTCTTGTTTTCTTTTCAATTCTGTTTCTTGTTTTCTTGTCAAATCCGTTTTTTGCTTCAATTTCATTTTCTTGTACTTCTAAATTTGAATTCTTGTGACTTGCTCATTGTTTTCGTTTCTGAAAATCAAGAAAAGAAAGAAAAGAGATAAAAAAAAAAAAAAAAATAGTTCGGAGCTGAAAAATCGAAAAACAGTGAACTAAAAAAAAAATTTTTTTGATTGAAATAGCCTACGAGGCCAAACTTTTCTAAACGAAAACGACGTTCTGAGCATAACCCACAGCTTTGCTATGGGCACCACCCTCTTAGGGTCTAAATCAATCATTTACTAGGGTTTTTGGGCATTTTTGTGTTTTTGAATAGATTTTTTTTAAAACTTTTCTTATTTCTCTAGGTTTCTTTTTGCTGTTTTGTCTTAATTCTGATGCGAACCAACCATCCACATTCATTGCACTTTTGGATGAATTTTCCAGCAAAGATTCAAGTCAAGATTCTATTTTCAAGATTCAAGAACTTCAAGATTCTTCAAGAAGTTTCAAGAAGATTTGAAGATTTAGTCAAGATTTGATTTCTTTGTAATTTTATCCTAGTTTTAGTTTTCAGTTTTAGTTTAATTTCCTATGGACGAATTTAGGTGTTCACACTAGGAGAGAGACTTTCTTGGGCTACAAGATTAGGTGTTCACACTAGAAAGGAGCTTTTCTTGGGCTGCAAGTTTGCTTCCTTTTTAGTTACTATTCACGTCACTATTCACGTAAATAGTTAATAGGAGTCTTTTCTTGGTCTCCAAGTTTGTTTCCTTTGACCTTGTTACTATTCACGTTTTTCCTACTTGGGCTAGGGTTTAAGAGTTCTTTTCCAAGCAGGATACTTATTTGTTATTGCCTATATAAGGCACTTTTTGTGATAATAAAGTTAGACAATTCTGAAATTAAATTGTGAGATTATTCTCCTTGAGTTCTCAAGAACTTTTCAGAACTTATCAAGATAATTCTTGTGGCGTTCAACCTTGACTTATCAAACGAGATCTCCATCCTCGTTTTTGGCGTCCTCAACTATACCAAGGTTCTTTCTTTTCTAAGCAAAGGGTCGCGGTTCCATCCATTCTTGAAAGATCTGGGGTTTGTTTTACCAATCTTGGTGTTGGGTCTTGGCACATGTTGACCAGGTTCGTATCAAATTCTTTTTTCTAATCTTGTTCCCACGTCTTAGAGTCCTGTTTTTCAGAACCTTTGTTTGTCAAAAAAAAAAATTCAGATTCCGTGACATAATTATTTTCGCTGCTTGGATACGAGAGGAAAAAGGTAGAGTGTGAGATTATTAGAGGGTAAAAGCCAAGTTGAATTTGAGTGAAACACGTGAGAGAGTGTAATTTCAACCATGTCTCAAACTCAAGGGGACAACACAAACGAAGAAGGTCAACAAGTCGCTGTTTCGAACTTACAAATGCAAGCTTTGTTGGGAGAGATGAGACGAATGATGAGAGCTGAATTTGAACAAATACATGAGAGGTTTGAAAGAATATATAAGGTCAAGCCCGAGTCCAAACAATCCACCAATGCCACGACCTCCCAAGGTAAATCAGCTTCTACTACGACTCGATCTCGTGATATTAAATGTTTTACATGTCAGGGATGGGGACACATAGCAAGCCAACGCCTAAACAAGCGAGCAATGGTAGTCTTGGAAAGTGGTGAGATTGAATCTAAAGACGAAACATATTTTGATGACATGCTACTAGAGGACACCGCCGGAGAAGAAGAGTTTGGGGCAAATTATGGAGAGATGCTTGGACTAGTGGCACAACGAGCCTTAAGCCTGCAAGCTAAAGAAGAGGAAGAGGTAGAACAACGTGAGAGCATCTTTCATACTCGCTGCCACGTGAAAGATAAGTGAATAGTTTGCTTCCATTTTAGTTACTATTCACGTCACTATTCACGTGAATAGTTAATAGGAGTCTTTTCTTGGTCACCAAGTTTGTTTCCTTTGACCTAGTTACTATTCACGTTTTCCTACTTGGGCTAGGGTTTAGGAGTCCTTTTCCAAGCAGGATACTTATTTGTTATTGCCTATATAAGGATCTTTTTTGTGATAATAAAGAAAAGACTTTTTGACATAATAAATTATGAGATTATTCTCCTTGAGTTCTTCAAGAAACTATCCCGAACTTATCAAGGATTCTTTGGGGCGTTCAACCTTGACTTATCAAGCGGATTCATTATCCCCATTTGTGGCGTCTTCACCATACCAAGGTTCTTGCTTTGCTAAGCAAAGCGTCGCGGTTTCCATCATATTCACTATACCAAGGTTCTTGTTTTGCTAGGCAAAGGTGATACGAACCTGGTCAACATGTGCCCAGACCCAACACCAAGATTGGTAAAACAAACCCAAGACCTTTCAAGAATGGATGGAACCGCGACCCTTTGCCTAGCAAGACAAGAACCTTGGTATAGTGAATATGATGGAAACCGCGACCCGTTGCTTAGCAAAGCAAGAACCTTGGTATGGTGAAGACGCCACAAACGGGGATGGAAATCCGCTTGATAAGTCAAGGTTGAACGCCACAAGGGATTTTGATAAGTTCGAAAGAGTCTATTGGAGAACTCAAGGAGAATAATCTCACAATTTAATTTCAGAATTGTCTAACTTTATTATCACAAAAAGTGCCTTATATAGGCAATAAAAAATAAGTATCCTACTTGGAAAAGGACTCCTAAACCCTAGCCCAAGTAGAAAAAACGTGAATAGTAACTAGGTCAAAGGAAACAAACTTGAAGACCAAGAAAAGACTCCTATTTACTATTCACGTGAATGGTAACTAAAAAGGAAGCAAACGTGCAGCCCAAGAAAAACTCCTTTCTAGTGTGAACACCCATTCTTGCAGCCCAAGAAAGTATTTTTCCTAGTGTGAACACCTAATAAACTAGAATTCAAATTAATACTAAAACCAAAACTAAGATAGAATTACAAAGAAATCAACTCTTGACCAAATCTTCAAATCTTCTTGAAACTTCTTGAAGAATCTTGAAGTTCTTGAATCTTGAAAATAGAATCTTGACTTGAATCTTTGCTGGAAAATTAATCCAAATAATGCAATGAATGTGGATGGTTGGTTCGCATCATTCCCCCCCTCTTGAGAAGGATTTGTCCTCAAATCCTCCGGGTTCAAAGACCAGCCTTGGTGATAGACCATGTGGTATGTCCTCGGGAAACACTTCCTCAAAATCCTGCAAGAGAGAAACAACAATACTAGGCAATGCAGAGTCAAGTTGGTTAGTGTTTAAAAGATTTTGCTCTCTTCTTACTTCCTCTCCAGATTCGACCTTTTTCCCACTCTCATTCTTTTGTTCTCTCATATTCTTTTGATCACTTAAATTCTTTTGATCACTCAATTTTTGTAACCTCACTTGATCCTCATAAACTTGTTTTGGTGTCATCGGAACTAAAGTGATTGTCTGCTGATTGAACATGAATGAGTACTTGTTGGTGAAGCCATCATGCTGCACACGTCGATCAAATTGCAGCTTGTATGGATGTGGATGCTTAATTGTGTTGAGCCCTAGCTTTTCAATCATAGAAGCACTAGCAACGTTAGTACAACTACCACCATCAATAATAACACTACATACCTTATCTTTCACGTGGCAGCGAGTATGAAAGATGTTCTCACGTTGTACTACTTCTTCTTCCTCTTTAGCATGCAAACTTAAGGCTTGTCGTGCCACTAGTCCAAGCATCTTTCCATAATCTGCCCCAAACACCTCTTATCCCTCTGTGATGTCCTTTAGTATGGGCATGACATCAAAATGTATTTCGTCTTCGGACTCAATCTCACCACTCTCCAAGACTACCAATGCTTGTTTGTTTGGGCATTGGCTTGCTATGTGTCCTCGTCCTTGACATTTAAAACATTGAATCTCACTAGATCGAGTCATAGTAGAGGTTGTATTACCTTGAGAGGTCATGGCAATAGTGGATGGTTTGAGCTCGGGCTTGGCCTTGGAAGTAGACGAATTTTCTTCATCCTTTAGGTAACTCGTCCTCCAAGGTGTAGGTGATGCACTCAAGTATTGTAGTACTTGTCTTGGTCGTGTACTACCCCTCTTGAGTTGCTTCTCCACTTTAATTGGTTTTTGCACCAAATCCTCTAATTCCACATAATGATGCAACTTTATAGTGTTAGCAATCTCTTGATTTAGCCCATTCAAGAATCTGGCCATTGTTGCCTCTCGATCTTCCTCCACATTGGCTTTAATCATAGCCATCTGTTAGAGATATGCCCTAATGCAGTATAGTTAGATGACCTATGTAGGGCATTTTGATGTAAATATATGTTTTATTAATGGCATTTCGAGTTGACATTCATATTCTCCGTCTTATATTGTATGAATGTGTCCTTATATTTTTTTCTTAGAAGAAATATATTCTAAAAGTTGTTTAGAATATCTTGGCGTATTTCTTTAATATGATTAACATTAAAAGTTATTCATAGTCCTTAGATTATTCAACCAGGACTAGAATAATCAATTATGGACTATCATATGTAGTTACTTTTGATTAATATATGATATTAATGATAAAGGATGGCAAGCCTCGAGCCATAATAGTATGGGATGCGATTAACTTACATATGAATGATTATTAGTGGAATAGATCATTGAATGTGGCATGAGTAATAAACTACATGACTTTGGATTAATAGTTTTATTACTCGTTGCGATTGTGCAAGTAATCCTCTGACTTGAGAAATTACGGTTGTCTGATATATCGGGGTTTAGATTTTAGCATTAGGATAATACTTGTCTTTGTTTATAAAGATGGGTTACGGCCTTTTTGCAGTTTACTCATTCGGTATAGAGATTGACAGGTAATTGTCAACACAGGATCTGTTAACTTCCGATAGGAAGCGATGTCCTATGCGATCTAATTTCGGTAGTTAAATGAGGAAGTCCTTGGCCAAGGCGTGATGATGGAAATGAGTATTTCCATGAATGTCATCTCTCATTCTACCGTTTAGATCTAAGCGTAGAATCGAACCAATGGACTTAATCATATCATGGTCCTTATTCGATCGGGACATATTAACGAAAGGATCGGACTGCACGTTAATTTGCGACTGTAAATAGATTCACAAGAGATTGACTTCATTACCGTATATATTGTCTTGATATGTTACTAGACGTCACTCTAGAACGTGAGGGTATTCCGAGAATGACGGGGACATTTTTGGAATAGATTAAAAGGGTTTAATGGTCCCTCATCGCTATACGGTGGTGAATCTAGAGAGTCACACACGTTTGTGTATCATGAATAGAGTTTCTATAATGAGCTTACAAAAGGTTTGGAAACGTTAAGAAGTTAACGTTGTTGTATTTGGTCATTAAGTTGTAATGGGCTAAAAATATAATTATTGAAAGTATTGGGGCCAAAGTATAAATATGGAAAGTTAGTTTCCAATAAATTAATCTAATATAGATTAGGATTAATTTAATCATATGTATATATGTTTATATATATATATATATAATTAACAAAAGATGATGACATCCAAAGGCCAAGATTTGATCTTGATTAGAATCTATGGCTAGGATTAATACTTGGCAAGTTAGTGGAAAAATATATATTTTAGCCCAATAAATGTATATATTAATAGTTACACAAGACACAAAGTTGCATAGAAGACATAAATGCATAGAAGGCTACAATTTCATGACACAAGGTTGTCTTGAAAGCTTGATTGCATGGAAGACTTCAAATGCACAAGAGACAAGTATGCATAGATAACATATATGCATAGAAAGCAACAATGAAAAATCAGAATTTTAACACAACAAAAAGAGCAAGAAAAATCAGATTTTATGATGTGAACACACAAGAGCAAAAATCTGAATTTTTTCTCTTTCTCTTTTTCTCTCCATTTTCGTCCATTGCTTGGGGCAGATTTTTTTCTTGCTTTCAACCCTTGTGTAAGCTCATATTTCCATCCAAATAGCTAGTACATACATTTGGTTTGTGGAGGAGAAGCTCTTGGATGCTTGTGTGGACAAACTAGTGCTTTTGCAAGGTGTGAAAGGCTTGTTATCATTCTTGTAGTGCTTCTTCATCTTCTTGGCTGAATCTTCAAGAGGTATACCTTGATAACTCTTGTTAATTCATATATATAGTTATATTTGTAGTAGATTTGTTGATTACATGGACTAGACATAAGCTATTATGGTGAATACAAATGTTATATGATGCTGAAAAATTTTTGAAATCATGTTTTTGCTTCCACCTAGCTCATTATGTATGTTGTGATTCACCTATTGCAATGGTCCTTTCAAGTGGTATCAGAGCCTTAATTGTGTAGTCCATGTAGTCACATATCTATGCTTAAAGTTTCAAGAGTTATGAGCACAAAAGAACTAGAACGCAATACTTGCATATATGATGCTTAGAAGTTTTCTGAAAAATGTTTCTGCGCACTGTTTTTACGTTACTGTTTTGACATAGTAAATGTTGTTGTTTGGGGCTGATTTTTGGATATGTTATGCTATAGAGATAGTAAAATATTGCATCCTCTAATATGTATCTCCTAATTTTGTGGTTAAGATTTTCATTTTTAGCAAAATCAGTAACCTCACTGATTCTCGCGCTATTCTGGATAGACTGCATAGTGTCTGCTCCGAGAGGCATAACTCAGTGAGTTTAACTCCTAATTGAGATCCGTTTAATTCTAAAACTATCTACACTTGAAGAGTTATCTCCCTGTAAAATTTCAGAATTTTTGGAGAACTGTAGGTATGTTAAATGAGTCAAATCAGTTGGTACATGTGCAGCAGATTTATGATATGTCATAAAATTGAAAGGTATGACAAACTAAGAACTCAAATCGGGCCATGAAATGATAAAGGATTTATGTTGGGCCTTATTCAACAAATATGTGTTTAAAATGGTTTTATTGAGTTCTTTTATATGTTGTTTAACATGAGATGTTAAAAGGTCAAAATATGAAACTTGTTGCATTGCTTGTTTACTATCTAACTTGCATTGCAGAGTTGATAATGTATGTGATGCATTTACTTTGCTTTATGAGTTTTTGTGGATGAATGGATGGTGAATTTGATCATGGACTTGGTTAGTGGATGAATGATTGGTTGTAATTTCATTAGATGGCTTTGTAACTAATTTAATCATTCGTTTGGGTTGTAATAGAGACATAAGTCTCAATTTATTTTCTTGCACTTGAGAGAACTTTGTAGTGAGGCATAATGTATGTAAATCTTCAAGGAGTTTGCAAGAAGATCATTCAAGGCGTTTAAGGAGTTGGGAGGCCATTGGATGTTTGGTGAAATCAAGAAGTCAAGACCGTGGAAGACATTTGTGTGCTTACTAGGTTTGGGGTTTTTCTTGATTTAATTTAGTCCAGGTCCATGATCCACCATCATATATTTTGCATATTTGCTATTTTATTTGCTGTATGTGATGTTAGCTTATTTAATAGTCTTATGTGCATATCTGAGATCTTAGGATGTTTCAAACCTCCCTACATGCAAACTCACATTAGATTTAAACGGTAAAAGAGTTTATCGTAGCCCACCGCCATTCTAGGAGTTATCAACTTAAAATGGTTATTTCTTGTCTAACCCAAAGGTAGAAAGATATAGCTCACAATAAGTTTTAATGAGATTCTAGCATACATAGTGATGTAGTTGTGTACCAATATCATGTGGCCAAGAACACACTAAAGTTGAGGTCATAGGATTCAAATTGTCGCATAACGTTTAGATGGCGGATTTGATCTAACTAAATCACTTAGTCAATAAGGCACTAAAGCTGAGATTAAAGTGATTTGGGGGCTAAAATTGACCATATCCTATTTAGTGAAATAGATAACAAATTGTTGTTAACTCTTGAAAGCATATTTCAATAATGCACTAAAGCTGAGAGATATCCGTGTTAAGAGAAATTGGTCACCTACTAAGGAGTCTTTTAGGTTCACGATTCTCACTTAGGGAGTGTGAGATTCGATAAAATTAGTGGGAGCACTATTTAATTTTAAGTCCTTATTAAATAGTCTTTCATGTTTATATTAACTTGCAATCTTATTTTCTGCATTATATTTCCTGCAGTTTATCATGGCTTCTTTTTCAAACCCTTTATCTCTCATTCTTGATAAGAATATGTTAACTGGACCAAATTTCAAAGACTGGTTTCGCAATCTTCAAATCATTTTGAGAATGGAAAAAATTTATTATGTTCTGGAAAAAGCACCCCCGGCTACACTACCCGCCACTACCACCGAGGCAGAACGTGAAACTTATGAAGAATGGGTTGAACATGACTTAAGGGCTAAGAGCTACATTCTCGCTTCTATGAATAATGATTTGCAACGTCAGCATGAGAATATGTCTCATGCCGCTAACATAATTCTAAATTTACGAGAACTGTATAGTGAGCAAAGTCGCGTTGTTAGATACGAGATATCGAAAGAATTGTTCAGGGCTCGGATGGATGAGGGTTCCGATGTGAGCAAACATACCCTCAAGATGATTGATCTGATCACTCAGCTTGAGGAGTTTGATTTCACAATGGACTATCAGCTCTAGACTGATCTAATTCTGCAATCTCTGCCACCGTCGTTCAGCCAATTCATCATAAATTTTCAAATGAACAAGTTGGAGGCTTCTTTACCCGAGTTGTTGAACATGTTGACCACTGCACAAGGTCAAATGAAGGGTAAAGGAAAGGAGACCGTTCTTGCTGTTGCTTCTTCTTCTGGCTCTAAGTCGAAAAACAAGAAGAAGAAGAAGAACAAAAAGAAAGTCTCTACTCCAAAGACTTCTAGTGGGGTGGTTAAGACAAAAGGGAAAGTTGTCACCCCTAAGGGGACATGTTATCACTGCAAGAAGGATGGTCACTGGAAAAGGAACTGTCCTTTGTACCTTCAAGAGCTGAAGGAGCAGCGAGCTAAGGTAGCTGCTGAGAAAGGTAATGATTCTTTTGCTTTTGTGATTGAGACTAGTTTGTCTATTAGTCATCGTTATACTTCTTGGATTTTGGATTCTGGTGCTACATCTCACATTTGTGTTTGTAAACAGATTCTAAATGATTCGAGTGCGCTTGGGAAGCGGCAAGTTGTTTTGAAAGTTGGCAATGGTGCAAGTGTTGCAGCTTTAGCTAAAGGAGAAATGCATGTAGATATGCCTACAAGGCATGTCTTGATTTTGAAAGATGTTTTGTTTGTACCTCAAGCTATTAGGAATATAGTGTCTATTCCTAGGCTTACTAAGGAAGGTTATGAATTTTCCTTTATTAGTGACTTGTGTAATATTCTCTATTGTAATGAATATATCGGCAAGGCCATTTTGGTGAACGGACTTTATCATCTTGACATGAATGAATGTATGCATATATATTCTACTTCCACTTCCACTTCAAAACAAAAACGACCTAGAGATAATCAAATCAATCCTAAACAATTATGGCACTTAAGACTTGGTCATATCAATGATAAAAGAATTGCAAGTATGGCTCAAAATGAACTTATTGGTTCATTGGGATTTGAGCCTAGCCCTACATGCGAATCATGTGTCCTTGGTAAAATGACTAAGTCACCTTTTATTGGACAAGGCGTAAGAGCTCCCGAATTGTTAGCATTGATACATAGTGATGTTTGTGGACCATTTAGAGAAATGGCTCGCGGTGGTTATTACTACTTCATAACTTTTACCGATGATTATTCACGATATGGTTATGTATACTTAATGAAGTATAAGTCTGAAGCTTTTGAAAAATTCAAAGAGTTTAAAGCTAAAGTAGAAAACCAATTAGGAAAAAGTATTAAAACTTTGCGATCTGATCGTGGAGGTGAATACTTGAGTACTGGGTTTCTTGACTATCTCAAAGAAGTTGGTATAATATCACAAACAACACCACCTGCTACACCACAATTGAATGAGGTATCTGAACGTAGGAATCGTACATTAATGGATATGATACGATCTATGATCAGTTACACCGATCTTCCCATTTCATTGTGGGGTCATGCACTTTTGACAGCTATCTACTTGTTGAATAGGGTTCCCATTAAAGCTGTTCCTACTATTTCGTATGAGATATGGGTTGGTAGGAAACCAAGTCTTAATCACATTAAGATTTGGGGTTGTCCTGTTTTTGTTAAGAAACTTAAGACGGATAAGTTGGAAGCCAGATCTGATAAGGGTAGGTTTGTGGGATATCCTAAGAAAACTAAATGATATTATTTCTACTTTCCTAGTGATCAAAGGGTTGTGATTAGTCGTGATGTTATCTTTCTTGAGAAAGAGTTTATTCAAGAAGGTGGCAGCGGGAAGAAAATAGAAATAGAGGAAGTATCATATGAACCACAAACAGACCTGAATCAAGATCCCGAACCTATTCAGCAGATTCCAGAACAAGTCGTCACACAGGTTCCTCGTAGATCTAGTAGAATATCCCATTCTCCTGAACGATATGGGTATCTTCTTGAGGAAGCACAAAAACTATTTATGGTAGGGGATAATGATCATATTGATGATCCAACTACTTATGAGGAAGCGATACGTGATATCGATTCTGAGAAATGGAAGCAGGCAATGCAAATTGAAATGGACTCCATGTACTCCAATGATGTTTGGACCTTGGTAGACCCGCCTAAAGGAATTGTACCTATAGGTTGCAAATGGGTCTTCAAGAGAAAACTTAGAGTCGATGGAAAAGTTGAGACTTTTAAAGCAAGGCTAGTTGCAAAAGGTTTTGGTCAGAAACAAGGTATTGACTACAACGAAATGTTTTCACCTGTAGCCATGCTTAAGTCCATTCGTATTATGCTTTCTATTGCAGCATACTATGATTATGCTATTTGGCAGATGGATGTCAAAACTGCGTTCTTGAATGGATATCTAGATGAAGATATCTATATGGAGCAGCCTTTGGGTTTTGAATCCAAGGATCATAAAGTATGTAAGCTTAAAAGATCAATTTATGGTCTTAAACAAACTTCTCGGTCTTCGAACATCCGATTGAATAATGAGATCAAAGGGTTCGATTTCATGAGGAATGAAGATGAACAATGTGTTTACAAGAAGGTTAGTGGGAGTGCGACCACTTTTCTGATCTTGTATGTTGATGACATTCTCATTATGGGAAATGACACGGGTCATATGATGTCCACGAAAATTTGGTTAAGTAATAAGTTCTCCATGAAAGATTTAGGAGAAGACACTTATATTTTGGGGATTCGTGTCTATAGAGATAGAACGAAAAGATTAATTGGCTTATCTCAAAGCATGTACATAGAGGGGATTTTGAAGAAATTCAAGATGAAAAGTTCAAAGAAAGGTCTCTTGCCTATGAGGCACGGTGTGCACCTTTCTAAGGAAATGTCTCCTAAAACCGATGAGGAAAGGCAACGTATGGATAAAGTGCCTTATGCTTCTGCCATAGGCAGTCTCATGTATGCTATGCTATGTACACGGCCTGATCTTGCTTATGCAGTAAGCATTACGAGCAGATATCAGTCCGATCCAGGTGAAGGACACTGGATTGCTGTAAAACATATCCTGAAGTACTTGCGAAGAACTAAGGATCTTGTCTTAATTTATGGAGGCGGTGAACTCCGTGTGGACGGATACACTGATTCAGATTTTCAATCTGATAAAGATGATAGAAAGTCTACATCTGGGTTTGTCTTTGTATGCAATGGAGGGGCAGTCTGTTGGAAGAGTTCAAAACAGCCGGTAACTGCTGATTCCACAACTGAAGCTGAATACATCGCTGCATGTGATGCTGCAAAGGAAGCAGTTTGGATAAAGAAGTTCTTGATAGAGCTCGAAGTGGTTCCATCCATTGAGTTACCGATACCGTTGTATTGCGATAACAATGGGGCTATTGCACAAGCCAAGGAACCGAGATCTCACCAAAAATCCAAACATATTGAAATGAGGTTTCATATTATTCGAGAGATTGTAGCTCGAAAAGATATTAGTCTGCAGAAAGTTCCTACATTAGATAATGTAGTCGATCCACTTACCAAGCGTATGAGTCAGTCACAGCTGGATCATCATCTTGAGAAGATGGGTATGCGATACCATAGTATGATGCGCTAGTTCTATGTAATGTAGCATTAGTGCAAGTGGGAGATTGTTAGAGATATGCCCTAATGCAGTATAGTTAGATGACCTATGTAGGGCATTTTAATGTAAATATATGTTTTATTAATGGCATTTTGAGTTGACATTCATATTCTCCGTTTTATATTGTATGAATGTCTCCTTATGTTTTTTTCTTAAAAGAAATATATTCTAAAAGTTGTTTAGAATATCTTGGCGTATTTCTTTAATATGATTAACATTAAAAGTTATTCATAGTCCTTAGATTATTCAACCAGTACTAGAATAATCAATTATGGACTATCATATGTAGTTACTTTTGGTTAATATATAATATTAATGATAAAGGATGGCGAGCCTCGAGCCATAATAGTATGGGATGCGATTAACTTACATATGAATGATTATTAGTGGAATAGATCATTGAATGTGGCATGAGTAATAAACTACATGACTTTGGATTAATAGTTTTATTACTCGTTGCGATTGTGCAAGTAATCCTCTGACTTGAGAAATTAAGGTTGTCTGATATATCGGGGTTTAGATTTTAGCATTAGGACAATGCTTGTCTTTGTTTATAAATATGGGTTACGGCCTTTTGCAGTTTACTCCTTCGGTATAGAGATTGACAGGTAATTGTCAACACAGGATCTGTTAACTTCCGATAGGAAGCGATGTCCTATGCGATCTAATTTCGGTAGTTGAATGAGGAAGTCCTTGGCCAAGGCGTGATGATGGAAAGGAGTATTTCCATTGATACGAACCACGCCAACATGTGACGCGACCCAACACCAAATATGGCAAACGACCCGAAGACCTTTCAGGAATGGATGGAACCGCGACCCTATGCTTAGCAAAGCTAGAACCTTGGTATAGTTGAGGACGCCACAAGTGAGGATGGAGATCTCGTTTGATAAGTCAAGGATGAACGCCACAAGAATAATCTTGATAAGTTCGAAAAAGTTCTTGAGAACTTAAGGAGAATAATCTCACAAATTTAATATCAAAGTTGTCTTTCTATTATTTCTTACAAATCAGCCTTATATAGGCAAAGAACAAATAAGTTTCCTAATTAGAAAAGACTCCTAAACCCTAGCTGAAATAGAAAAACGTGAATAGTAACTAGGTCAAAGGAAACAAACTTGGAGATCAAGAAAAGACTCCTATTAACTATTCACGTGAATAGTTACGTGAATAGTAACTAAAAAGGAAACAAACTTGTAGCCCAAGAAAAGCTCCTTTCTAGTATGAACACCTAATCTTGCAGTCCAAGAAAGTCTTTTTCCTAGTGTGAACACCTAAATTCGTCCATAGTGGACCCCTAGGAAATAAACTAGAATGCAAATTAAACTTAAACTAAAACTATGATATTACAAAGAAATCAAATCTTGACCAAATCTTCAAATCTTCTTGAAACTTCTTGAAGAATCTTGAAGTTTTTGAATCTTGAAAATAGAATCTTGACTTGAATCTTTGCTGGAAAATTCATCCAAATAGTGTAATGAATGTGGATGGCTAGTTCGCATTATTCCCCCCCTCTTGAGAAGGATTTGTCCTCAAATCCTCCAGGTTCAAAGACCAGCCTTGGTGGTAGACCATGTGGTATGTCCTCAGGAAACACTTTCTCAAAATCCTGCAAGAGAGAAACAACAACACTAGGCAATGCAAAGTCAAGTTGGTTAAATTTTAAAAGAGCCTCTTTGTACATGAGTACAATCATTTGCCATTTTGAGATCAAAACTCTCTTAACCTCACTTGCTTTTGCATAAAAATTACTTTGTTTTCTCTCTGTTTTTACCTCATTGGCCGAGTTCTTTTCTCTCCTTACCTCCTCTCCAGATTCGGCCTTACTTTTCTTTTCACTCTCATTCTTTTGCTCTCTCAAATTATTTTGATCACTCAAATTCTTTTGTTCACTCAAGTTCTTTTGATCACTCAATTTTTGTAACCTCACTTGATCCTCATAAACTTGTTTTGGTGTCATTGGAACTAGAGTGATTGTTCGTTGATTGAACATGAATGAGTACTTGTTGGTGAAGCCATCATGCTGTACACGTCGATCAAATTGCCATGGTCTTCCCAAGAGAAGACGTCCAGTATGCATAGGTACCACATCACACAACACTTCATCCTCATATTTCCCAATGCAAAACGGTACCACAACCTGTTTTGTAACCCTTACCTCACCACAATCGTTCAACCATTGCAGCTTGTATGGACGTGGATGCTTAATTGTTGTGAGCCCTAGCTTGTCAACCATTGAAGCACTAGCAACGTTAGTACAACTACCACCATCAATAATAACACTACATACCTTATCTTTCACGTGGCAGCGAGTATGAAAGATGTTCTCACGTTGCACTACTTCTTCCTCCTTTTTAGCTTACAAGCTCAAAGCTCGTCGTGCCACTAATCCAAGCATCTATCCATAATCTGCCCCAAATTCCTCTTCTTCACCTACTTCGGTGTCCTCTAGTATGGGCATGTCATCAGATTGCATTTCATCTTCAGACTCAATCTCTCCATCATCCAGGATTACCATCGTTCGCTTGTTTGGACATTGGCTTGCTATATGTCCCCATCCCTGACATGTAAAACATCTAATATCACGAGATCGAGTTGTAGAAGCCGATTTACCTTGGGAGGTCATGGTATTAGTGGATGGTTTTGGCTCGGGCATGGCCTTGGAAGTGGACAAATTTTCTTCTTCCTTTGGGTTGCTCGTCCTCCAAGGTGAGACTAGTCTTGGTCGTGTACCACCCCTCTTTAATTGTTTCTCCACTTTAATTGTCATATGTACCAGATCTTCTAATTCAACATAATGATACAACTCAATCGTGTTAGCAATCTCACAATTCAACCCATTCAAAAATCTAGCCATTGTTGCCTCCCGGTCTTCCTCTACATTAGCTCTTATCATAGCCATCTCCATCTCTTTGTAATATTCTTCCACGCTTTTATTACCTTGGTGAAGACTTTGCAGCTTGAGGTATAAATCTCGATAGTAATGACTGGGGACAAACCGCCGCCTCATCACTCTCTTCATCTCATCCCAAGTTGCAATAGGACGATCTCCATTCCGCCTCCTATTAACGCACAATTGATCCCACCAAACAATAGCATAGTCAGTAAATTCAATTGCAGCAAGTTTTACCTTTTTCAAATCGGAATAGTTGTGGCAATCGAAAACCAACTCCATCTTCGTCTCCCACTCAAGATAAGCTTCAGGATCACTCCTTCCTCGAAAAGAAGGAATCTTCATCTTGATGCTTCCCAAATTGTTATCAACACGATTAACACGCTCCCTAGCCTCTCTATCCCGACCATGTCGCCTATTGCTGCCCACCGAAATTCTGTCAAACTCTTCATCTAAACCTTCCTCATCGATCTCATCAATATCTTCAACATCTTCCACTCTTTGCCGCATTCTGTTCCTCCTGGGTACATTCGGAGCAACTGGTGGTTGCACCCTTTCTGGCCTTTGTTCTACCCTATCCAACCTCTCGTGAATCTGCTCCAATTCTGCCCTCATCATTCGTCTCATCTCTCCCATCAATGCCTGCTTCTGTAAGTTCTGTCCAATGGGTTGTTGAACACCTTCATTAATGTTGTCTGCTTGATTTTGAGACATCATTAAATTTCACTCCCTCACGTGTTTCACTCAACTCAATTTGGCTTTTACCCTCTATTAATCTCACACACTCTGCCTTTTTCCTCTCATATTCTCCTTCAAGTTCCCTAGAACTAATCAAGAGTACCAAGAAGGGCACTAAAGCAGCGTATTACTTTTTTTTTCGAAATTTGATGATTTTTTTTAGACCTCTAAGACTCTGGAAACAAGGTTAGAGAAAGAAACTTGAATAAAACTTGAAGAAGGAAACCTAGAAAAATAAGGAAAGTTGCAAAAACCCTATTCTAAAACACAAAAATGCCCAAAACTCATAGAAAACGTTGGAATTTGGCCCTAAGATGGTGGTGCCCACAGCTATGCTGTGGGGGATGCTCAGAACGTCGTTTGCCTTCAGAAAAGCTTGGCCACGAAGGCTAATTCAACAAAAACAATTTTTACTGTTCACTGTTTTGCCTTTTTTTTTTTTTTTTTTTTTCAGCCCCGATTTTTTTTTTTTCTTTTCTTGAAGTTTCTTTTCTTTCTTGATGTTCTTCTCTTGATTTTCAGAAACAAAGACAATAAGCAAGTAGCCAAGACTTCAAATTTAGAAACACAAGAAACCCTAATTCAAGATTCTAGGGTTTGGCCAATTGAAAGCTTAACAAGAAACGAAATTGAAAGCAAGAAAACAAAATTGAAGACAAGACTCAAGAAACGGAGAACAAGACTCAAGACACGAAATTAAAAGAACAAGAACGGAATCAAGACACAACCAAGAAAACGAATTGGAAGCAAGACACAATCAAGAACGAAGAAAGGAATTAAAACCTAGACCTAGACTCAAGGAATTAACCAAGAAAAACAAGAAAAGGATAGGCAAACCTGATAAACCTAAGCTCTGATACCAACTGATACGAACCACGCCAACATGTGACGCGACCCAACACCAAATATGGCAAACGACCCCAAGACCTTTCAGGAATGGATGGAACCGCGACCCTATGCTTAGCAAAGCTAGAACCTTGGTATAGTTGAGGACGCCACAAACGAGGATGGAGATCTCATTTGATAAGTCAATGATGAACGCCACAAGAATAATCTTGATAAGTTCGAAAAAGTTCTTGAGAACTTAAGGAGAATAATCTCACAAATTTAATATCAAAGTTGTCTTTCTATTATTTCTTACAAATCAGCCTTATATAGGCAAAGAACAAATAAGTTTCCTAATTAGAAAAGACTCCTAAACCCTAGCTGAAATAGAAAAACGTGAATAGTAACTAGGTCAAAGGAAACAAACTTGGAGATCAAGAAAAGACTCCTATTAACTATTCACGTGAATAGTTACGTGAATAGTAACTAAAAAGGAAACAAACTTGTAGCCCAAGAAAAGCTCCTTTCTAGTATGAACACCTAATCTTGCAGTCCAAGAAAGTCTTTTTCCTAGTGTGAACACCTAAATTCGTCCATAGTGGACCCCTAGGAAATAAACTAGAATGCAAATTAAACTTAAACTAAAACTATGATATTACAAAGAAATCAAATCTTGACCAAATCTTCAAATCTTCTTGAAACTTCTTGAAGAATCTTGAAGTTCTTGAATCTTGAAAATAGAATCTTGACATGAATCTTTGCTGGAAAATTCATCCAAATAGTGTAATGAATGTGGATGGCTAGTTCGCACTATCCATGAATGTCATCTCTCATTCTACCATTTAGATCTAAGCGTAGAATCGAACCAATGGACTTAATCATATCATGGTCCTTATTCGATCGGGACATATTAACGGAAGGATCGGACTGCATGTTAATTTGCGACTGTAAATAGATTCACAAGAGATTGACTTCATTACCGTATATATTGTCTTGATATGTTACTAGACGTCACTCTAGAACGTGAGGGTATTCCGAGAATGACGGGGACATTTTTGGAATAGATTAAAAGGGTTTAATGGTCCCTCATCGCTATACGGTGGTAAATCTAGAGAGTCACACACGTTTGTGTATCATGAATAGAGTTTCTATAATGAGCTTACAAAAGGTTTGGAAACGTTAAGAAGTTAACGTTGTTGTATTTGGTCATTAAGTTGTAATGGGCCAAAAATGTAATTATTGAAAGTATTGGGGCCAAAGTATAAATATGGAAAGTTAGTTTCCAATAAATTAATCTAATATAGATTAGGATTAATTTAATCATATGTATATATGTTTATATATATATATATATATATATAATTAACAAAAGATGATGACATCCAAAGGCCAAGATTTGATCTTGATTAGAATCTATGGCTAGGATTAATACTTGGCAAGCTAGTGGAAAAATACATATTTTTCCACTATAATTTTCAGCCCAATAAATATATATATTAATAGTTACACAAGGCACAAAGTTGCTTAGAAGACATAAATGCATAGAAGGCTACAATTTCATGACACAAGGTTGTCTTGAAAGCTTGAATGCATGGAAGACTTCAAATGCACAAGACACAAGTATGCATAGATAACATATATGCATAGAAAGCAAGAATGAAAAATAAGAATTTTTAACACAACAAAAAGAGCAAGAAAAATCAGATTTTAAGATGTGATCACACAAGAGCAAAAATCTGTATTTTTTCTCTCTCTTTTTCTCTCCATTTTCGTCCATTGCTTGGGGCAGATTTTTCTCTTGCTTTCCACCCTTGTGTAAGCTCATATTTCCATCCAAATAGCTAGTACATACATTTGGTTTGTGGAGGAGAAGCTCTTGGATGCTTGTGTGGACAAACTAGTGCTTTTGCAAGGTGTGAAAGGCTTGTCATCATTCTTGTAGTGCTTCTTCATCTTCTTGGCTGAATCTTCAAGAGGTATACCTTGATAACTCTTGTTAATTCATATATATAGTTATATTTTTAATAGATTTGTTGATTACATGGACTAGACATAAGCTATTATGGTGAATACAAATGTTATGATGCTGAAAATTTTTTGAAATCATGTTTTTGCTTCCACCTAGCTCATTATGTATGTTGTGATTCACCTATTGCAATGGTCCTTTCACCATCTCCATCTCTTTGTAATACTCATCAACACTCTTATTACCTTGATGAAGACCTTGCAGCTTGAGGTATAAATCTCGATAGTAATGACTTGGTACAAATCGTCGCCTCATCACTCTCTTCATCTCATCCCAAGTTGCAATAGGACGATCTCCATTATGCCTCCTATTGATGCACAACTGATCCCACCAAACAATAGCATAATCAGTAAATTCAATTACAACAAGTTTTACCTTTTTCAGTTCAGCATAGTTATGACAATCAAAAACCAACTCCATCTTCTTCTCCCACTCAAGATATGCTTCGGGATCACTCCTTCCTTGAAAAGCAGGAATCTTCATCTTGATGCTTCCCAAATTGTTATCAACGCGGTTCCTAGCTTCTCTATCTCGGCTATGTCTTCCATTGCTGCCTATTGACATCCGATCAAGTTCCTCATATCGTTCTTCTTCAAATTCATCCACAACTTCAAATTCTCTTCGATGCAACCTGTTCCTCCTTGGTGCTTTTGGAGCAACTGGTGGCTGCACCGTTGGTGTTCTTTGTTCTACCCCAGCCATCCTCTCATGTAGTTGATCAAATTCAGCCCTCATCATTCGTCTCATCTCTCCCATCAATGCCTGCATCTGTAAGTTCTGTCCAACGGGTTGTTGAACACCTTCATGATACGAACCACGCTAACATGTGACGCGACCCAACACCAAATATGGCAAACGACCCAAGACCCTTCAGGAATGGATGGAATCGCGACCCTTTGCCTAGCAAGACAAGAACCTTGGTATAGTGAATATGATGGAAACCGCAACCCGTTGCTTAGCAAAGCAAGAACCTTGGTATGGTGAAGACGCCACAAACGGGGATGGAAATCCGCTTGATAAGTCAAGGTTGAACGCCACAAGGAATCCCTTGATAAGTTTAAAAGAGTCTCTTGGAGAACTCAAGGAGAATAATCTGACAATTTAATTTCAGAATTGTCTAACTTTATTTATTATCACAAAAAGTGCCTTATATAGGCAATAACAAATAAGTATCCTGCTTGGAAAAGGACTCCTAAACCCTAGCCCAAGTAGGAAAAAAGTGAATAGTAACAAGGTCAAAGGAAACAAACTTGAAGACTAAGAAAAGACACCTATTTACTATTCACGTGAATAGTGACGTGAATAGTAACTAAAAAGGAAGCAAACTTTCAGCCCAAGAAAAGCTCCTTTCTAGTGTGAACACCTAATCTTGCAGCCCAAGAAAGTCTCTTTCCTAGTATGAACACTTAAATTCGTCCATAGGGAATTAAACTAAAACTGAAAACTAAAACTATGATAGAATTACAAAGAAATCAAATCTTGACTAAATCTTCAAATCTTCTTGAAACTTCTTGAAGAATCTTGAAGTTCTTGAATCTTGAAAATAGAATCTTGACTTGAATCTTTGCTGAAAAATTCATCCAAATGGTGCAATGAATGTGGATGACTGGTTCGCATCATTCCTCCCCTCTTGAGAAGGATTTGTCCTCAAATCCACCAAGCTTAAAGACCAGCCTAGGTGGTAGACCATGTGGTACATCCGCAGGAAAAACTTCGTCAAAATCCTATAAGAGAGAAACAACAACACTAGGCAATGCAAAGTCAAGCTGGTTAGTGTTTGAAAGAGCCTCTTTGTACATAAGTACAATCATTGGCCTTTTTAAAATCAAAGCTCTCTTAACCTCACTTGCTTTTGCATAAAAATTTCTTTGTTTTCACCTCCTTGGCTGAATTCTTTTCTCTCCTCACTACCTTTCCAGATTCGGCCTTGCTCTTTTTCTTTTCACTCTCTATCTTTTGCTCACTCAAATTCTTTTGTTCACTCAAATTCTTTTGTTCACCCAAGTTCTTTTGATCACTCAATTTTTGTAACCTCACTTGATCCTCATAAACTTGTTTTGGTGTTATCGGAACTAGAGTGATTGTTCGTTGATTGAACATGAATGAGTACTTGTTGGTGAAGCCAACGTCGATCAAATTGCCATGGTCTTCCCAAGGGAAGATGTCCAGCATGTATAGGTACCACATCGCACAATACTTCATCTTCATATTTTCCAATCCAAAATGGTACAACAACCTGCCTAGCAACCCTTACTTCGCCACAATCATTCAACCATTGCAGTCTATATTGACCTGGGTGCTTAACTGTGTTGAGCTCTAGCTTTTCAACCATAGAAGCACTAGCAACGTTAGTACAACTACCACCTTCGATATTAACATTACATACCTTGTCTTTCACGTGGCAACGAGTGTGAAAGATGTTCTCATGTTGTGCTACCTCTTCCTCTTCTTTAGCTTGCAGGCTTAAGGCTCGTTGTGCCACTAGTCCAAGCATCTCTCCATGATTCGCCCCAAACTCCTCTGCTCCTATTGCGGTGTCCCCTAGTATGGGCACATCATCAGAATATGTTTTGTCTTCAAATTTAATCTCACCACTTTCCAAGACTGCCATTGCTCGCTTGTTTGGGCATTGGTTTGCTATGTGTCCTCGTCCTTGACATTTAAAACATTGAATCTCACTAGATCGAGTCATAGTAGAGGTTGTATTACCTTGAGAGGTCATGGCAATAGTGGATAGTTTGAGCTTGGGCTTGGCCTTGGAAGTAGACGGATTTTCTTCATCCTTTGGGTAACTTGTCCTACAAGGTAAAGGTGATGCACTCAGGTATTGTGGTGCTTGTCTTGGTCGTGTACCACCCCTCTTGAGTCGCTTCTTCACATTATTTGCCATATGCACCAAATCCTTTAATTCCACATAATGATACAACTCGATGGTGTTAGCAATCTCTCGATTCAACCCATTCAAAAATCTAGCCATTGTCACCTTCCGATCTTCCTCTACATTGGCTTTAATCATAGCCATCTTCATCTCTTTGTAATACTCATCAACACTCTTATTACCTTGATGAAGACCATGCAGCTTGAGGTATAAATCTCTGTAATAATGACTGGGTACAAATCGCCTCCTCATCACCCTCTTCATCTCATCCCAAGTTGCAATTGGACGATCTCCATTCCACCTCCTATTGATGCACAACTGATCCCACCATACAATAGCATAATCAGTAAATTCAATTGCGGCAAGTTTTACCTTTTTCAGTTCGAAATAGTTGTGACAATCAAAAACCAACTATATCTTCTTTTCCTACTCCAAATATGCGTCGGGATCATTCCTTCCTTGGAAAGCAGGAATTTTCATCTTGATGCTTCCCAAATTGTTATCAACACATTTCTCAGCTTCTCTATCTCGGCTATGTCTTCCATTGCTGCCTATTGACATCCGACCAACTTCCTCATCTATCCCTTCTTCTTCAAATTCATCCACAACTTCAATTTCTCTTCGATGCAACCTGTTCCTCCTTGGTGCTTTTGGAGCAACTGGTGGCTGCACCCTTGGTGTTCTTTGTTCTACCCTAGCCATCCTCTCATGTAGTAGATCAAATTCAGCCCTCATCATTCGTCTCATCTCTTCCATCAATGCCTGCATCTGTAAGTGCTGTCCAACGGGCTGTTGAACACATTCATTAATGTTGTCTGCTTGATTTTGAGACATGATTAAATTTCACTCCCTCGCGTGTTTCACTCAAGTCAATTTGGCTTTTACCCTCTATTAATCTCACGCACTCTACCTTTTTCCTCTCGTATTCTCCTTCAGGTTCCCTAGAACTAATCAAGAGTACCAAGATAGGCACTAAAGCAGCGTATTAATGTTGTCTGCTTGATTTTGAGACATGATTAAATTTCACTCCCTCACATGTTTCACTCAACTCAATTTGGCTTTTACCCTCTATTAATCTCACGCACTCTACCTTTTTCCTCTCGTATTATCCTTCAAGTTCCCTAGAACTAATCAAGAGTACCAAGATAGGCACTAAAGCAATGTATTACTTTTTTTTTCGAAATTTGATGATTTTTTTTTAGACCTCTAAGACTCTGGAAACAAGGTTAGAGAAAGAAACTTGAATAAAACTCGAAGAAGGAAACCTAGAAAAATAAGGAAAGTTGCAAAAACCCTATTCTAAAACACAAAAATGCCCAAAACTCATAGAAAACGTTGGAATTTGGCCCTAAGAGGGTGGTGCCCACAGCAAAACTGTGGGTTATTCTCAGAACGTCGTTTCCCTTCAGAAAAGCTTGGCCACGAAGGCTAATTCAACAAAAACAAGTTTTTTACTGTTCACTATTTTGCCTTTTTTTTTCTTTTCTTGGAGTTTCTTTTCTTTCTTGATGTTCTTTTCTTGATTTTTAGAAACAAAGACAATGAGCAAGTAACCAAGACTTCGAATTTAGAAACACAAGAAACCCTAATTCAAGATTCTAAGGTTTGGCCAATTGAAAGCTTAACAAGAAACAAAATTGAAAGCAAGAAAACAAAATTGAAGACACTCAAGAAACGGAGAACAAGACTCAAGACACGAAATTAAAAGAACAAGAACGGAATCAATACACAACCAAGAAAACGAATTGGAAGCAAGACACAATCAAGAACGAAGAAAGGAATTAAAACCTAGACCTAGACTCAAGGAATTAACCAAGAAAAACAAGAAAAAGATAGGCAAACCTGATAAATCTAAGCTCTGATTACCAACTGATACGAACCTGGTCAACATGTGTCCAGACCCAACACCAAGATTGGTAAAACAAACCCAAGACCTGATACGAACTTGGTCAACATGTGCCCAGACCCAACACCAAGATTGGTAAAACAAACCCAAGACCTTTCAAGAATGGATGGAACCGCGACCCTTTGCCTAGCAAGACAAGAACCTTGGTATAGTGAATTTGATGGAAACCGAGACCCGTTGATTAGCAAAGCAAGAACCTTGGTATGGTGAAGACACCACAAACGGGGATGGAAATCCGCTTGATAAGTCAAGGTTGAACGCCACAAGGAATCCATTGATAAGTTCAAATGAGTCTCTTGGAGAACTCAAGGAAAATAATCTCACAATTTAATTTCAGAATTGTCTAACTTTATTATCACAAAAAGTGCCTTATATAGGCAATAACAAATAAGTATCCTGCTTGGAAAAGGACTCCTAAACCCTAGCCCAAGTAGGAAAAACGTGAATAGTAACTAGGTCAAAGGAAACAAACTTGGAGACCAAGAAAAGACACCTATTTACTATTCACGTGAATAGTGACTTGAATAGTAACTAAAAAGGAAGCAAACTTGCAGCCCAAGAAAAGCTCCTTTCTAGTGTGAACACCTAATCTTGCAGCCCAAGAAAGTCTATTTCCTAGTGTGAACACCTAAATTCGTCCATAGTGGACCCTAGGAAATAAACTAGAATGCAAATTAAACTTAAACTAAAACTATGATATTACAAAGAAATCAAATCTTAACCAAATCTTCAAATCTTCTTGAAACTTCTTGAAGAATCTTGAAGTTCTTGAATCTTGAAAATAGAATCTTGACTTGAATCTTTGCTGGAAAATTCTTCCAAATAGTGCAATGAATATGGATGGCTAGTTCGCATTATTCCCCCCCTCTTGAGAAGGATTTGTCCTCAAATCCTCCAGGTTCAAAGACCAGCCTTGGTGGTAGACCATATGGCATGTCCTCGGGAGACACTTTCTCAAAATCCTGCATGAGAGAAACAACAACACTAGGCAATGCATAGTCAAGTTGATTAGTGTTTAAAAGATTTTGCTCTCTTCTTACTTTCTCTCCAGATTCGACCTTTTTCCCACTCTCATTCTTTTGTTCTCTCATATTCTTTTGATCACTCAATTTTTCTAACCTCACTTGATCCTCATAAACTTGTTTTGGTGTCATCGGAACTAAAGTGATTGTCCGCTGATTGAACATGAATGAGTACTTGATCCCACTGAATTAACAAAAAAAAAAAAAAAAGATTCTTCAAGACGTTTCAAGAAGATTCGAAGATTTAGTCAAAATTTGATTTCTTTGTAATTCAATCCTAGTTTTGGTTTTAGTACTAATTTGAATTAGAGTTTATTAGGTGTTCACACTAGGAAAAATACTTTCTTGGGCTGCAAGAATAGTGTTCACACTAGAAAGGAGCTTTTCTTGGGCTGCAAGTTTGCTTCCTTTTTAGTTACTATTCACGTTACTATTTGCGTGAATAGTAAATAGGAGTCTTTTCTTGGTCTTCAAGTTTGTTTCCTTTGACCTAGTTACTATTCACGTTTTTCCTACTTGGACTAGGGTTTAGGAGTCCTTTTCCAAGCAGGATACTTATTTGTTATTGCCTATATAAGGCACTTTTTGTGATAATAAAGTAAGACAATTCTGAAATTAAATCTGTGAGATTATTCTCCTTAAGTTCTCAATAACTTTTCGAACTTATCAAGATTATTCTTGTGGCGTTCATCTTTGACTTATGAAATGAGATTTCCATCCTCGTTTGTGGCGTCCTCAACTATACCAAGGTTCTAGCTTTGCTAAGTATAGGGTCGCGGTTCCATCCATTACTAAAAGGTCTTGGGGTCATTTGCCATATTTGGTGTTGGGTCGCGTCACATGTTGGCGTGGTTCGTATCATGTTCCTCCTCAGGAAAAAATTTCTAGGCCAAAGGTGGTTGATCATCATCACTTCTTAGGAACGGGTGTTTATCACAAACAAACAAACTTCCCAAACAATTTTCTACCTGTCAACACTTCGAGTGAGGTAAATGTGGAAGTGCCAAGCTCTCAAATTTATGAAAAACAAATTAAAAGAATATCTGTCACTCCGTTGCCGTCACAACTTTCTTAGGATAAAAATTTCACAGCTGTTGCAGGCAAAGTTAGATCAAATATTAGTTCGTTTGGCCATGATAATGCCAAAGCCTCTACTTCAAAGGCAACTCTAAGTGGAACTCCTACGTTTGACTACTCTCGGGCAATCAAAGGTATCTTCAATGGAAGGCCCCCTAATCGATCAACTCAATGATGCTGATGTTGTTTTGTTTGTCCGTTTTCATGATTTTGTAGCCTTCGGTCTGCGACCGATTTAGCTTTTGCTTATTTCTTCATTGTTCTTGATTGTGACACCAGTTGTCATGCATTGTGTACTTTGATGTACTTTTCCTTTTCCTTTCAATAAAATACCACTGAATTAACAAAAAAAAAAAAAAACTACAAACAATCTCATGGTAATGACTCCTGCATATAAGACTCATCCACGAAAGGCACATTATCCTCTTTTGGAGGCACGTACCTGTAATCTTGCTCAAAGACACCTGTAAGCATGCACTAGCTTATATACAACAAGCTCAGTGAGGATCCGATAGATCTCTAACAATATTTACTATGCTCCTTGGAAATGATCCTTTGAGCAGTAAACACACAATAAAACATCAATAACAATATAAACATAACTATAATGACCAATCAATAAAGGATACTCTAGTTGGTGTAGCTCAAAACGCCATCACGATCTCAAGCATTCTTCTTATAACTCCCCATTACTCACGTACCCGACGTACCTCACTAGCCCCTCCCTCCATGACACCTCCGTCATGCGAGCTGGGGGTAGCCTCTGGTAGTCATGCCGTTATCAACCCGCCCGACGCTGCCCGAGAGGTGGTACACACATACCAAGACTCAGCAATAATAATAAACATCACATCACAGGAGGAAAACCTTTTCCGTTAACTATCTCCCGGTTCATCAATAATCAATCAATAATCATCTTTTCATCAATATAACATCAAGTAATCAATTAAACAACAAACAACTAAGTTAGATGACAAAGTAGGCCACCCAACTTAACATGCATTAAACACATAATCTAACCCTAGTCTAACCATTAACAACTCACAATTCAATCACTCAAACACCACCCGATCATCTAAAGGCATAATTCAACATTTTAAAGAAAGACAACATAAACTTCAAATAATCATATCTTACATTCTACTAATCCAAACAACTCCAAATCAGTTTCTATCACTCACCCATTCAAACAACTACATTAGTCCTCTCGGAAACCAACCAAAGCACATCCATATCAAGCCCAACAGCCCTAAAACCTCAATGCACCTAGGCTGAAATTTCTGGATTTTCACACCAAAATTGCAATCGAAAATTCGACATTATAACGGCACTACCACGTAATTAACAAACTTTTATAAATCGACGGCAATTGATTCCTACCATTACAACTCAAAATAATCAACAAATAGCCAAACTATCAACTTTAAACACCCGAAAATAAAAAAATTTGCTACAATGGTTCAAATCTCCCAAGAATACATATAATGGATCCTTAGCATGCACTGAGCAATAATATAACTTCAAATTAACATTCTAACGGTTCAAAATGCAATTATAAGCAAAAACATAAAAAATGACTTTTGAGATCTAGAATTTTTCTCTCACCTTTGATCCGAAACAAGCCTAGATATGCGTGCCCAACAAGTGGAATCCAACTCAGTACAAAAAACTATGGACAAAAACTAGCCTTTTCTATGAAATTTTACTTTGAAAACCTTTGAAATTTCTTTCTCTTTTCTCCCTTGAAGCTCTTGGCTACGTGTGTGAGGTTGAGTGTGTTTTTGTGCTTTGCAAGTGTGTGTTGATGATATATCATGCAAAGGTCAACAATTAAAAATAGTCAAAGTTGAAACAAAGTTATTTTTTTAGTCTTTTCACGTCTTTTAATTCATTTTATTGACTATTTCTTGCTCAACTATTAAATTAATACCTAAATTAATTCTAGACATTATATTTTTCTAGTGTAAAAATCTTTAAAATTCCAAAACCGATTCCAAATCCGTTTTAATCAAACACGAATCTATTAATACTCGAGGACTAGGTTTTAAAACATTTAAAACACCCCTGTAAAAATTTTAGTGGACAGGTGCTCAAAACACTATTCACTAAAACCGACAATAAAATTTCTGATTCTGTTTTTTGATGAAAATTTCATGAGTGCACACTTAGCATGTATTAGGAGTATTAATCACATATTTAACACATTCTAAGTCATATAGCACATAAACAGGTCAATTCACGCATAACGAGACAAAACATGCAAATCAAGATAAAGCAAAATATGGTGGTGAGGAGTGAGTATACAACACACATATACTTAGTGAGGGCAGAACATATATCGAGGTGGAGAGAGAAGAAGATCGTGCAATGCAAATAAGTACAGTTAAGCAATATAATCAACAAGAAAGCAACCAATATAAACAGTAACACAATAACAATCAAGGAAAGCATAACATAACCAATCAAAGCTGTACCACACTTTGAAGGCCATAGTTCGCTCACACGAGCTATTTGCCAATTAACGAACAATACATCAATCTCGAGCTTGATGTTGACAACGATGACAAAAAGCGTGCAACCACCTCATAACTTTGACTAGGTGTACTCTGGATGTACCCCGTGTGACGCCCGAGATTTTTGCCGTACATTCATTCACTGTTTTTTTTTTGTTAATTCAGTGTTTATTGAATCCAAAAAAAGGCAGTACATGGTACAATTAGAAACAGCTTGGCCGTAGGCCATTACAAAGAAAAGAAATTGCAAATGTAGAAAATATCATCAGATAACAAAAAATTGATCATGAGAAACAAACTGAAAATGATCAACTAAAAATCAACCCCATCAGGGGATTCTCCGTCAGAATAGTCCTGAAAAGCTTGAGAAGGACTGGAGAATATCCTTGTGTGCTTTGTCACGTGCTCTGGAATCAAACTTGCTTTTAGCATGAGTATTGAAATTATTTGAAGACTTCCTGCCTCTTTGGGCAAAAATAGCAAGCATTCCTATAAGCTTTTTGAGGATACTTTGGATTTTTCCTTGCATGATCCACAAATTTACTAGAAGTGGAGATAGTTGCATTATTATTTGCAATATTTTGTTGACTTATTGAGGCAACACCAGGGTCAACGGTGCCAATCTCAGGGTTAACCGAGATAACATCAAATCTATTATTCGTAGGGGCAGTTGTAGTCAAGGATGGCTTGGTTTTGTTCTTCTGAACTTTGCCAGCAGTCTTCCACTTATTCTCCTTGGGGGGTTGGGTAGCTTTTGCATTTGCAACTGGATCCGATAAGGTTTCCTTGGGGATGGCAGTACAGGACACCTCATTATGACCAAAAATTTTGCAATGGGAGCATTTCTTTGGTTTCCAAGTGTACTCAATTTGAACTTCAGCCAGAGATCCATTGAGAAGTTTCACAAGAGTTGATTTAGGAAAATCTTTTTCGATATTCGTTCCATAGGTCCTGATGCGAACCAGCTATCCACATTCAATGAACCAATTGAAGCGTCCACATTCAATGAACCAATTGGGCGTCCACATTCATTGAACCTTTTGGATTAATTTTCCAGCAAAGATTCAAGTCAAGATTCTATTTTCAAGATTCAAGAACTTCAAGATTCTTCAAGAAGTTTCAAGAAGATTTGAAGATTTAGTCAAGATTTGATTTCTTTGTAATTTTATCCTAGTTTTAGTTTTCAGTTTTAGTTTAATTCCCTATGGATGAATTTAGGTGTTCACACTAGGAAAGAGACTTTCTTGGGCTGTAAATTAGGTGTTCACACTAGAAATGAGCTTTTCTTGGGCTGCAAGTTTGCTTCCTTTTTAGTTACTATTCACTTCACTATTCATGTGAATAGTTAATAGGAGTCTTTTCTTGGTCTCCAAGTTTGTTTCCTTTGATCTAGTTACTATTCACGTTTTTCCTACTTGGGCTAGGGTTTAGGAGTCCTTTTCCAAGCAGGATACTTATTTGTTATTGCCTATATAAGGCACTTTTTGTGATAATAAAGTAGACAATTCTGAAAATAAATTGTGAGATTATTCTCCTTGAGTTCTCCAAGAGACTCTTTTGAACTTATCAAGGGATTCCTTGTGGCGTTCAACCTTGACTTATCAAACGGATTGCCATCCCCGTTTGTGGCATCTTCACCATACCAAGGTTCTTGCTTTGCTAAGCAACGGGTCGCGGTTTCCATCATATTCACTATACCAAGGTTCTTGTCTTGCTAGGCAAAGGGTCGCGGTTCCATCCATTCTTGAAAGATCTTGGGTTTGTTTTACCAATCTTGGTGTTGGGTCTTGGCACATGTTGACCAGGTTCGTATCAGTTGGTAATCAGAGCTTAGGTTTATCAGGTTTGCCTATCCTTTTCTTGTTTTCTTAGTTAATTCCGTGAGTCTAGGTCTAGGTTTAAATTCCTTTCTTTGTTCTTGATTGTGTCTTGCTGCCAATTCGTTTTAGGTTGTGTTTCAATTCTGTTCTTGCTTCAATTTCGTTTCTTATCTTGTGTTTCAAGTCTGTTTTCTTGTTGAAATCCGTGTCTTGTGTCAAGTATTTTATTGTTTTCTCATCAAATCCGTGGGTAGGGTTAAGGTTTTCAATTAGGACAAAACCTTAATTGGTTGTGTGCTCAAATCTGAAATCTTGGTTTCTTAGTCATTGTTTTCGTTTCTGAAAATCAAGAAAAGAACATCAAGAAAGAAAAGAAACTTCAAGAAAAGAAAAAAAAAATTCGGAGCTGAAAAAAAAAAAAAAAGGCAAAACAGTGAAAAGTAAAAAAAAACTTGTTTTTGTTGAATTAGCCTTCGTGGCCAAGCTTTTCTAAAGGGAAACGACGTTCTGAGCATAACCCACAGCATAGCTGTGGGCACCACCTTCTTGGGGCCAAATTCCAACGTTTTCTATGAGTTTTGGGCATTTTTGTGTTTTAGAATAGGGTTTTTGCAACTTTCCATATTTTTCTAGGTTTCCTTCTTCGAGTTTTATTCAAGTTTCTTTCTCTAACCTTGTTTCCAGAGTATTAGAGGTCTGAATAAAACAAAAAAAAACAAAAAAAAAGTCAAATTCCAAAATTGATTATTACGCTGCTTGGTATTCTTGGTAAGTTCTATGGGCTTGAAAGAGAATACGAGAGGCAAAAGGCAGAGTGTGTGAGATTATTAGAGGGTAAAAGCCAAGTGAGTTAAGTGAAACACGTGAGGGAGTGAAATTCAATCATGGCTCATAATCAAGAGGATGACATCAATGTAGAAGGTCAACAACCCGTAGTCCCTAATTTGCAGATGCAAGCATTGATGGGGGAGATGAGACAGATGATGAGGGCTGAATTAGAACAAATACATGTGAGGTTGGATAGAGTAGAAGATAGAGCACAACGAAGGCAGCCACAAGTAGCTCAAAACGCACCAAGGAGAAACATGGTGCCAAGAAGGGAAGTTGAAGATGTTGATGAAGAGTTTGATAGAGTTTCTATGGGCAGCAATGAAAGACATGGTCAAGTTAGAGAAGTTAGGGATCATGTTGATAACAACTTAGGAAGCATCAATATGAAGATTCTTGCTTTTCAAGGAAGGAGTGATCCCAAAGCTTATCTTGAGTGGGAGAAGAAGATGGAGTTGGTTTTCGATCGCCACAACTATTCCGATTTGAAAAAGGTAAAACTTGTTGCAATTGAATTTACTGACTATGCTATTGTTTGGTAGGATCAATTGTGCGTTAATAGGAGGCGGAATGGAGATCGTCCAATTGCAACTTAGGATGAGATGAAGAGAGTGATGAGGCGACGGTTTGTGCCAAATCATTACTATCGAGATTTATACCTCAAGCTGCAAGGTCTTCATCAAGGTAATAAAAGCGTGGAAGAATATTACAAAGAGATGGAGATGGCTATGATAAGAGCCAATGTAGAGGAAGATCGGGAGGCAACACTGGCTAGATTTTTGAATGGGTTGAATTGTGAGATTGCTAACACGATTGAGTTGTATCATTATGTTGAATTAGAAGATCTGGTACATATGGCAATTAAAGTGGAGAAACAACTAAAGAGGGGTGGTACACGACCAAGGCCAGTCTCACCTTGGAGGATGAGCAACCCAAAGGAAGAAGAAAATTTGTCCACTTCCAAGGCCATGCCCGAGCCAAAACCATCCACTAATACCACGACCTCCCAAGGTAAATCGGCTTCTACAACTCGATCTCGTGATATTCAATGTTTTACATGTCAGGGATGGGGACATATAGCAAGCCAATGTCCAAACAAGCGAACAATGGTAATCTTGGATGATGGAGAGATTGAATCCGAGGATGAATCACATTCTGATGACATGCCTATACTAGAGGACACCGAAGTAGGTGAAGAAGAGGAATTTGGGGCAGATTATGGAGATATGCTTGGATTAGTGGCACGACGAGCTTTGAGCTTGCAAGCTAAAGAGGAGGAAGAAGTAGTGCAACGTGAGAACATCTTTCATACTTGCTGCCACGTGAAAGATAAGGTATGTAGTGTTATTATTGATGGTGGTAGTTGTGCTAACGTTGCTAGTGCTTCAATGGTTGACAAGCTAGGGCTCACAACAATTAAGCATCCACGTCCGTACAAGCTGCAATGGTTGAACGATTGTGGTGAGGTAAGGGTTACAAAACAGGTTGTGGTACCGTTTCGCATTGGGAAATATGAGGATGAAGTGTTATGTGATGTGGTACCTATGCATGCTGGACATCTTCTCTTCGGAAGACCATGGCAATTTGATCGACGTGTGCAGCATGATGGCTTCACCAACAAGTACTCATTCATGTTTAATCAGCGAACAATCACTCTAGTTCCAATGACATCAAAACAAGTTTATGAGGATCAAGTGAGGTTACAAAAATTGAATGATCAAAAGAACTTGAATGAACAAAATAATTTGAGCGATCAAAAGAATGAGAGTGAAAAGAAAGCGAGCAAGGCTGAAGCTAAAGAGGTAGTAAAAAGAGAAAAGAGCTCTTCCAAGGCGGTAAAAACAGAGGGGAAACAAAGAAATTTCTATGAAAAAGCAAGTGAGGTTAAGAAAGCTTTGATCTCAAGATGGCCAATAATTGCACTCATGTACAAAGAGGCTCTTTTAACTCCTAACCAGCTTGACTTTGCATTGCCTAGTGTTGTTGTTTCTCCCTTACAGGATTTTGAGGAAGTGCTTCCTAAGGACATACCACATGCTTTACCACCAAGGTTGATCTTTGAGCCTGGTGGATTTGAGGACAAATCCTTCTCAAGAGGGGGGGAATGATGCGAACCAGCTATCCATATTCAATGAACCAATTGAAGCGTCCACATTCAATGAACCAATTGGGCGTCCACATTCATTGAACCTTTTGGATGAATTTTCCAGCAAAGATTCAAGTCAAGATTCTATTTTCAAGATTCAAGAACTTCAAGATTCTTCAAGAAGTTTCAAGAAGATTTGAAGATTTAGTCAAGATTTGATTTCTTTGTAATTTTATCCTAGTTTTAGTTTTCAGTTTTAGTTTAATTTCCTATGGACAAATTTGGGTGTTCACACTAGGAGAGAGACTTTCTTGGGCTGCAAGATTAGGTGTTCACACTAGAAAGGAGTTTTTCTTGGGCTGCAAGTTTGCTTCCTTTTTAGTTACTATTCACGTCACTATTCACGTGAATAGTTAATAGGAGTCTTTTCTTGGTCTCCAAGTTTGTTTCCTTTGACCTAGTTACTATTCACGTTTTTCCTACTTGGGCTAGGGTTTAGGAGTCCTTTTCCAAGCAGGATACTTATTTGTTATTGCCTATATAAGGCACTTTTTGTGATAATAAAGTAGACAATTCTGAAATTAAATTGTGAGATTATTCTCCTTGAGTTCTCCAAGAGACTCTTTCGAACTTATCAAGGGATTCCTTGTGGCGTTCAACCTTGACTTATCAAGCGGATTTCCATCCCCGTTTGTGGCGTCTTCACCATACCAAGGTTCTTGCTTTGCTAAGCAACGGGGCGGGGTTTCCATCATATTCACTATACCAAGGGTCTTGTCTTGCTAGGCAAAGGGTCGCGGTTCCGTCCATTCTTGAAAGATCTTGGGTTTGTTTTACCAATCTTGGTGTTGGGTCTTGGCACATGTTGACCAGGTTCGTATCAGGTCCAATGGAAAGTCAATAAGTTTAAGCTAGACAGGGACCCTATTGCATTGCAGATTAATCAGCTGAGTACCCAGAGTCCAGCGTCCCAACAAAATAGGACGATGGTAAACATGCCAAAGCTCCTCAAGAATTAAATCACAGATAGCTTCTGACTCAAATTGAAACACAAACATACCAGATTCAGTAGATCTGATATCCACCGGACCACTAATTGCGCATTTTTTCTGTGCTTTGCTTGTTGTCTTCTTTAGTTACTATTCATTCCGTTTTTCAATTACATAATTACCATGAATTAGCATTTTTCTTAAATCATATTAATTGTTATAGGAATAAGAAAATTGTGTATTTGAGCTTAAAGCGATAGGAGCCTTCGTTTAGAAAATGATTTGTTAAAGTTAATGAATAGTGTTACATATGAAATATTATGTTTTAGTTAGCTAACTTAATTTATGCACATTAGACTCGTTTTTAAGTTAACTGGGCTCATTTTAGTAGGCAATAAACTCACCCAACTTGACCCCACCCTTTAAATACTCAACATATACATATAATAGCTCATAAAACAAAAAAAACAAAAAGAAGAGAAAATTTGAAAACACTGTAGCAAATCCGAAAATCAGCATAGGAGGAGAAGGAGAGATTTTTGCTCAACAAATCTTCAATCCAAGCCTCTTCAAGCCTAGAGCAAGTAGTTTAGGGTGTGTGCAAGCCTTCTAGGTGCTCCTACGCGCTTTAGGTGAGGGATTTGCATGCTATTTTTGTATTTTTGAAATGTGACAACTTTCTTGAATTTCTTGTTTTGCTCTTAAATGCTAATGCAATGCTCAAATATGTTTATGTATGTTATATATAAGTAGTAGATACCACATTTATGCTATTGTTTCGTATTTTAAACGTTAGAAATTGATGGTTGATTCGTAAGGGTGAATAGTGACGGGATTTCTAGGGTTTTGTGAAATCGGACTTTCTAGCTTAAATTAATGGTTCTAATAGGTGCTTTAGATGTCAATAAAGGTAATGTAAAGGCCCCGTAGGGTTTAATTTCTCATAACCTAGCAAAAGAATGAGATAGCCGTCTTTTAGAAAGGGGTTTTGGGGTTATCGCGAATCCGGGTTGAATTGGCCTCCAAATTTAGTAATCCTAGGCCATTTAGGACCTAACTAAGCTTTGCTAGCTCCCATTTGAGTCCCAGTTGAGGTACCTGTAGTACAAAGTTAAAAGAGGAAATTTGGGGCTTTTGGGCTAAATGCGGGTATTTGCCAGATTTCGAGGGTCCTATAGGTGCCTAAGGGGTTAACTAGAAGCATGGTATAGGCCACTTGCTAATCTAGAACCATAACATGAGTTTGGAAGGAAAACAAATTGAATAACAAAGGGGTTTAAGTGCAAATTCGATTGTCTCACGCTTCTAGGACCTTGACATGACTCCCTGTGTGTTTAAATGTGTTTTCAAGATGTTTTGGAGCTTTTGTTATAGTTCTATGTGAATCTTGATTATGCCCCTTTGTAATTTGCTTAATTGTTATTTGAAATTGCTTCTATTGTTATTGTTATATTTGTTGTTGTTGTTAATTTGCTATCTTTGGACATGTGTAGTGATGAGAACCATCCATGAGCGTCCAAATTCAATGAACCATTTATTTGGGCAAATTTTCCAGCAAAGATACAAGTCAAGATTCTATTTTCAAGATTCAAAAGCTTCAAGATTCTTCAAAAAGTTTCAAGAAGATTTGAAGATTTGGTCAAGATTTGATATCTTTGTAATTCTATCTTAGTTTGAGTTTTAGTTTAATTTGAATTCTAATTTATTGCCTAGAGTCCAATATGGACAAAATTAGATGTTCACACTAAGAAGGAGTCTTTCTTGGCCTCCAAGAAAAGGAGACTTTCTTGGGCTCCAAGGAAAGAAGCCTTTCTTGGGCTTCAAGTCTACTTCTTTGACCTAGTTACTATTCACGTCACTATTCATGTTAGGGTTTAGGAGTTCTTTTCCAAAAAGGAAACATATTTGTTCTTTGCCTATATAAGGTTGATTTTCGTGATAATAAAGGGGAGACTTTTTGAATATTAAATTGTGAGATTATTCTCCTTGAGTTCTCCAAGAGACTCTTTCGAACTTATCAAGGGATTCCTTGTGGCGTTCAACCTTGACTTATCAAGCGGATTTCCGTCCCCGTTTGTGGCGTCTTCACCATACCAAGGTTCTTGCTTTGCTAAGCAACGGGTTGCGGTTTCCATCATATTCACTATACCAAGGTTCTTGTCTTGCTAGGCAAAGGGTCGCGGTTCCATCCATTCCTGAAAGGTCTTGGGGTCGTTTGCCATATTTGGTGTTGGGTCGCTCACATGTTGGCGTGGTTCGTATCATGTAGGCTAGATGTTTGATAAAAATGCTTAATGAAGTGTGCAACAGTTATATATGCTTGAATAATGTTTAAAACTAGCTAGGAATGTAAGGGAACCAAGCAAAATTCACGTGTGCACATGTGTGTGTGTTCAACCGTGGTTGTCCAGATTTTTTTAGCAAAACTAAGGAAATTTCGAGCTTAAAACTGTATTAATTGGAGAAGGATTAGGGGTTGAATTATATACCATTATATGCTTTTTGGACTAATTCTCTTCTGCTTTCCTTGATCTTGTTTTGATGTTGTTTGTCAACAATCTTGTACTTGTACCACTTCCTTTGGATATCAATAAAACTCCCACTGAATTAACAAAAAAAAAAAAAATGTATCAAAACTGTCCTATTGCACGAGAATCTGAATTTCATTGTTATTTTGCTAGAAGTGGTGATATATTTCAACTCTAATTGGATATCTTCGATCAAGACTTTATTATGTAGTGTTCTTGGATGATTAGTAGCGTAATGGAGCTCTTATAATTATGTAAATTGTGATATAATTGAGATTGAATGAGTAAATAGAAATCATAAGTTAGTATGGAATGCAACTGCCTTTTCCCTTGCCCTTTTACCCATCTTGCTAAAATATGAACTCATTTATTAAGTCATGTAGAGGTTAACTATAACTTGAATGTCATACTACCTACATGAAAATAATTGTTTAGTTATAAATGAATGTGATTTAGATCTATTGTTTATCTTGAATGCTAATTTGATTGGAAATGAAGACAAGTGTTTTGGAGTAGCATCTTTTCTTTAAGCTTATGATTTAGTTTTAAATTGAAGAGTTAGTTTAATTGTGTAGGGGTTTAGTTAGAATGTAAGTTAATTGTGAAGTAGTTATTTATTGGCTTGTTAAATGTTATATTTAACTTGAGTTTGCTATGAAAGTGAGATGAAATTGTTCTTATTTTAAATTGCTGTCAAGTTAATGTTGAAGTTATTGATAGATAGGCTCCCTATCTGATGAGGACATCAAGGCTGCTAGGAATGTTCCAGATTCAATGCAAGTGCCAGTTGGTCTAGTGACAAGAGCCCTAGCTAAAAGGTTCAAGGAAGAGCTGAATAATTTGGTCGAGAAAGTTCTACAACAAGAGGAAAGTGTGTTGGCTAGTAGAGATGAAGAAAGGCTAGTATTACTCCTCCAAGTAGATCCACAAGAAAGCCAACTAGGCATCCACATTCATTGAACCATTTGGGCTTTCTAATTAGGAAACTTATTTGTTCTTTGCCTATATAAGGCTGATTTGCAAGAAATAAAAGTTAGACAATTTTGATATTAAATTTGTGAGATTATTCTCCTTAAGTTCTCAAGAACTTTTTCCGAACTTATCAAGATTATTCTTGTGGCGTTCATCTTTGACTTATCAAACGAGATTTTCATCCTCGTTTGTGGCATCCTTAACTATACCAAGGTTCTAGCTTTGCTAAGCATAGGGTCGCGGTTCCATCTATTCCTGAAAGGTCTTGGGGTCGTTTGCCATATTTGGTGTTGGGTCGCGTCACAAGTTGGCGTGGTTCGTATCAGTTGGTATCAGAGCCAGGTTTATCAGGTTTGCCTATCCTTTTCTTGTTTTCTTAGTTAATGCCATGAGTCTAGGTCTAGGTTTAAATTCCTTTCTTTGTTCTTGATTGTGTCTTGCTGCCAATTCGTTTTAGGTTGTGTTTCAATTCCGTTCTTGCTTCAATTTTGTTTCTTATCTTGTGTTTCAAGTCTGTTTTCTTGTTGAAGTCCATGTCTTGCTTTCAAGTATTTTCTTGTTTTTCTCATCAAATCTGTGGGTAGGGTTAAGGTTTTCAATTAGGACAAAACCCTAATTGGTTGTGTGCTCAATCCCGTTTATTGTCTTAGTGTCAAATTTGAATTTTTGGTGACTTGCTCATTGTGTACCATCATATCCCCACCCCATGAGGGGGAGCAAGATCGAATCTTCCCCCTCAAGTAAGAAGGTTATTTCTTCTTCTAGACGTACAAGTGCCAGATTGCAATCCAAAGTTAAGGTCATTTCTACCATGAACCATATTGATGAAGATGAAGACTCAAATGCCGATGCTCAATCTCAGAATTCTTGTCAAGAACTTAAGCGTGTTAACAAGGAACACCAACTTGTTATTGACTCCATTTCAGCAATGGGACTGATCCCTGATTCGTCACTTATTGTCAATCTGAGTGAAGGCGATAAAGTTTCAACTCAAGAGGCTAGAGAAGAATTGGATGATTCAATTTCTTCCTCCAACGTGAAAGGTGATAGCTTATCAAATTCCAGTCTTGAACTGGAACGTGTTTTTAATGAAATTCAGTCTAAACTGCATGAAAATCAGATCAAAGCTCAAGCGTTGAAGAATTCGTCGAGCTTAATTCCTACAGTTCCTGTTTCTTTGCAAAATTCCAAAGCCATGGGTCCCCCAACCATTCTTGTGCACGGGAATACTAGTCAAGCTGAGGAAAATAAGCTTTCGCTTTCGGAGCCTACAAATCATGGTAGGACCGAGATAGGTCAAAATTTTCCTAATACTCAAGTTGTCGTGGGTCCATCAATCAAGGACAGGTCCGATTCTCAAAATGCAGCTGCCAATGTGGACATTCTTTATCACGCGGGTCCATCAACACATGGAGATGTCGTGCATGCTTCGAATAGTTTTTTGAAGTCCAATACTCAGGAAGTTCAAACTTTCCAAGATGCTATGGGTCCTACCACTAATTTGCAGCTCCAAAATATTCCAATTCATGAGCTGTCAATTAATAATCCTGTGAGTCCTTCTTTGGATGTTAATGTTGGTGGTCCCGATTCTGCTCACTCCAATTTTAGTGAGCATGCCAATGCTGGCCTTACCATATCGGATGGGCAAGCTTTCTCTTCAGCCGATTCCAGACAAAGTAGGGACCACAATCCCCCACCATCTGAACTTGCTCATGGTAATTCAAAACTTTGGATTTCCAGTCCATTTATGCATCATACAAGTTTCTACTCAAATGCTCCTTTGGACGAATCTTTGCCCCTCTTACCTGGAGATCATATTAATTCATTTTTTGAGGGAGTTAACACCCCTGTTCCTGTTACTGGCCATACTGATAAGTCTTTTTTGGAGAATTTCCCTGCTCTTCATCATGCATCTATGAGTATTTCCTCTCAGAAAGCAAAGACAGATTCTCCTCAACAACATAGGCCACGACAACAGAATGATTCTGTAAATGAGGGCAGCCAAATTCCTCCTTCACAGAAAAATTGGAAGGATTTCTTTGTTGGTAATCTTCAAAGCTCGCTCAAGCTTGACTTTTTCCCCTCTGACATCAGTGATGAAGATGGAGAACCAATTGCTTGCCCCCCCAAGGAGGTTTATGATGAAGGTAATATCCTATGGGATAATTGTCTTATTGGCCAATTTATTGGTAGACCACCTCCATTTTTTCTCATTGAGACTATGGTTAACAATCAGTGGAAAAAATTTGGGCATGTGGATATTAAATCTACAGACAAAGGACCGTATGTGTTCAGTTTCGAGAATCCTTCCATTTGTGACGTTGTTCTAGAAGAATTATGGCATGTTAATCACAGGCCTCTTCTCTTACGCAAATGGGATCCAGATATCCAACTTGGTGACTTCAAAGCTGATAGGGTTCCAATGTGGATAAAACTCAAAAATGTTCCAATTTCGCTTTGGACAAGAGCCGAATTGAGCTATGTGGCCAGTACTATTAGCTATCCTTTACAAATGGATTCTATTACTGCCTCTAGGAATCATCTTCGGTATGCTCGGGTTTGCATTGAAGTTAATCTTGAGAAGCCTCTTAAGGATACCACCAAAGTGAAACTTCGTAATGGCCAGATTGCTTTAGTTGATTTTGAGTATGCTTGGAAGCCCCAAAGATGTAGTCACTGTAACATTATTGGTCATAGCTCCAATAACTGTCCCACCTATGTTCCGATAACCAATGTTAGTGTTGATCCTTCTGTTGCTGTTGCTGTGGAATCCAAAGACTCAGAGTGGCAAAATGGTAGTAAAAAGAAGCGGAATGCAAAGCGTAACAAGAGTCGGGTTGCTCAAGTCAGCAACCAAAATTCTGAAACCTTGAGCAAAAATCAATATGAGATTTTGAGTTCAAATGAAAATGCGAATGCAGAAACTACTGCTAGCAAGCTGGAAACTGAAAACCATCGTGGTCAAAAGGAAATTGCATTGAAAAAAACTGCCTTTTCTAGAGGCTCAGGTCCATCAAAGGAAATTAATGATCGGGTTCAAGGTAAAAGTACTTTGAAGTTTAATAGTATGGAGAAAGAGAATCCTCCAAGTATCACAGTAAGGAATGGAAACCTTCTCTCTCGAAGGCCTTTAATGATTACATGAAACAGAATATCCCTCCGGACTTAGATGATGGTACTCTTGATTTTTAAAGCTTTAACGGCTTTGGGCTTTTATGATCTTCGTGTCTTATGGGTTTTCCCTGTTTTCTTTGTAGGTTCATTGTTCGTTTCTCTGTAATTTCTTTTTGTTGTCTTTCTCGATCTTTGATTTGTTCATTGATCGTTCTTTGTACCATGTACCTTGTTTTTTTTTGGCAATGATATTCACTGATCTATCAAAAAAAAAAGAAAGGTCAAGAAAAGATTTTTTTAAAAAAAGAAAAAACAATTCGGAGCTGAAATAAAAAAGAAAAGCAAAACAATGAATTTTTTTTTTTGGAGAATTTGCTTGCGAGGCCAAACTTTTCTAAAGGGAAACGACGATCTGAGCATAACCCACTGTTAAGCCATGGGCACCACCCTCTTAGAGCCTAATTCCGTTGTTTTCTATGAGTTTTAGGTGTTTTTGTGTTTTCCAATAGGGTTTTCTCAACTTTTCTTATTTTCTAGGTTTCCTTCTTTGAGTTTTGGTCAATTTTCTTTCTCTAACCTTGTTTCCAGAGTCTTAGAGGTCTGAAAAAAAAAAGTCAGATTCCGAAATAGATTATTACGCTGCTTGGTATTCTTGGTAAGTTCTAGGGACTTGAAGGAGAATACGAGAGGAAAAAGGAGGAGTGTGTGAGAATATTAGAGGGTAAAAGCCAAATTGAGTTGAGTGAAACACGTGAGGGAGTGAAATTTAATCATGTCTCAAAATCAAGCAGACAACATTAATGATGGTGTTCAACAACTCGTTGGACAGAACTTACAGATGCAGGCATTGATGGGAGAGATGAGACGAATGATGAGGGCTGAATTGGAGCAGATTCATGAGAGGTTGGATAGGGTAGAACAGAGGCCAGAAAGGGTGCAACCAGCAGTTGCTCCGAATGCACCAAGGCGGAAGAGATTGCAACAAAGAGTTGAAGTTGAAGATGTTGATGAGATCGATGAGGAAGGTTTAGATGAAAGTTTGACAGAATTTCGGTGGGCAGCAATAGGCGACATGGTCGGGATAAAGATGCTAGGGATCGTGTTGATCGAGTTGATAGCAACTTAGGAAGCATCAAGATGAAGATTCTTGTGTTTCAAGGAAGGAGTGATCCGGAAGCCTATCTTGAGTGGGAAAAGAAAATTGAGTTGGTGTTTGATTGCCACAACTATTCCGAGTTGAAAAAGGTAAAGCTTGCTGCCATTGAATTTACTGATTATGCTATTGTGTGGTGGGATCAATTATGTCTCAATAGGAGGCGGAATGGAGAACATCCTGTGGCAACTTGGGATGAGATGAAGAGAGTAATGAGGAGGCGATTTGTACCCAGTCATTATTATAGGGACTTATACCTCAAGCTGAGAGGTCTTCATCAAGGTAATAAAAGTGTGGATGATTATTACAAAGAGATGGAGATGGCTATGATTAGAGCCAATGTAGAGGAAGATCGGGAGGCAACAATGGCTAGATTTCTGAATGGGCTGAGAAGATTTGGTGCATATGGCAATTAAGGTGGAGAAGCAATTGAAGAGGGGTGGTTCACGACCAAGGCCAGCCCCACAACACTCAAGTGCATCACCTTGGAGGTCGAGTTACCCAAGAAAGGAGGAGAGTTCAACTACTACCAAGGTCAAGCCCGAGCCAAAAACATCCACCCATGCCATGACTTCTTAAGGTAAAACAGCCCTTCCCACAACTTGTTCTAGTGATATTAAATGCTTTAAATGTCAGGGACGAGGGCACATAGCTAGCCAATGTCCAAACAAGAGGGCAATGGTAGTTTTGGAAAATGGGGAGATTGAGTCTGAAGATGAAAGCAATCTGATGACATGCCCATACTAGAGGACACTGAAGTAGGTGAAGAAGAGGAATTTGGGGCAGATTATGGAGAGATGCTTGGATTAGTGGCACGATGAGCTTTGAGCTTGCAAGCTAAAGAGGAGGAAGAAATAGTGCAACGTGAGAACATCTTTCATACCCACTGCCATGTGAAAGATTATGTAGTGTTATTATTGATGGTGGTAATTGTACTAACGTTGCTAGTGCTTCAATGGTTGACAAGCTAGGGCTCACAACAATTAAGCATCCACGTCCATACAAGCTACAATGGTTGAACGATTGTGGTGAGGTAAGGGTTACAAAACAGGTTGTGGTGCCATTTTGCATTGGAAAATATGAGGATGAAGTATTGTGCGATGTAACATGCTGGACATCTTCTTTTGGGAAGGCCATGGCAATTTAATCAACGTGTGCAACATGATGGCTTCACCAACAAATACTCATTTATGTTCAATCAACGGACAATCACTCTAGTTCCAATGACACCAAAACAAGTTTATGAGGATCAAGTGAGGTTTTTTTTTTTTTTTTTGATAATTCAGTGGTATTTTATTGAAAGAAAAAGGTTGTACATCAAAGTACACAATGCATGACACCTGGTGTCGCAATCAAGAAAATGCAGAAAAAGCAAAAGCTAAATCGGTCGCAGACCGAAGGCAACAAAAGACATGAAAATGGAAAAAAAACAAAGAGAATCTCCTCATTTAATACGTCGATCTGGGGGTCTTCCATTAAAGATGCCTTGAACAGCCCGAGTGTAGTCAAACGAAGGAGTAGCGCTTGAGGTTGCCTTAGAAGTAGAGGCTTTGGCGTTATCATGACCAAACGAACTAATAGTTGATCTATCATTGCCTGGAGCAGCTGTGAAATTTTTATCCTTGGAAATTTGTGACGAGAACGGGGTGAATGACATTCTTTGAATTTGTTTTTCATAAATTTGAAAGCTTGGCACTTCCACATTGACCCTACTAAAAGTGTTAGCAGGCAGAAAATTGACCTGATTCTTTGGGGAGTTTGTTTGCTTGTGATAAACACCCGTACCAGAGGAAAGATGATGATCAACCGCCTTTGACCTAGTAAAGTTGTCCTGAGTATGAACAGACGATTGGTTAAAATAATCTTCATCAATAACACTGAGAGCATTAAATCTGTTGGTTACAGCCTTGTTCTCTTTTCGGGATGCCCCACGTCTCCTTGTAGGTTTCTTACCAATATCAGTCCATTCTGGATTATCGCTATTGGTGATTTCGTTAACTTTCGTCTCCGTAGAATTAGGACAAGTGGATGTGTCATGTCCAACAACATTGCACAGAGAACATTTTAGAGGTTTCCAATCATATTCAATCTGAATTTCTGCCTCTTTCCCATTAGGAAGTTCGACAAAGGTGCTATTCGGGAGATCCTTCTGGATATTCATTTCCACACAAACTCTTGCATAACCGAGATGTGAGCGTGAGGCAGTTTTGGAATCCATTTTGAAGAGGGAGACCAATTGTGCTTGAGACATAACTGAGACCATCTTTGTTTAGTAGATCAAGTGGGACATTTCTCAACTTTAACCACATTGGCACCCGCTCGGAGTTAATCTTTATGAGTTGGAGGCCAATTTCCCAACGTCTCAAGAGAAGAGGGCGGTGGTGGACATGCCATAGCTCTTGCATCACATGGTCGCAAAATTCTTGTGATTGAAAACAGAACACAAACAACCCAAAGTCATTAGATTGAATATCAACGTGGCCAAACTTTTTCCATTGAGTATCTACCATTCTCCTAATTAAGAAGAAATGGGGTGGCTGACCAATAAATTGACCAATAAGGCAGCAATTCCAATGTTGAGCACCTTCCTGGAAGACACTTTCAGGCGGAATAGCAATTGTTCTCCTTTCCTTGATTTTGAAATTGTCAAAGAAGTTCAATTTAAGTGAATCATTCAACTCACACAAAAAGTGCTTTTGCCAATTGTTGGTAATGTGATTTGTTCCAGAAGAACTATTTTGACCCCAAATGGAACGTTGCATAGGAACAAACTCTTTGGCTGCAGGATCATGAGCATCTGTGGAATTCCGCAGAGAAGGAAACTCATTTTGCAAATTCGCAAAAAGGCCATTATTGAATTGCGTTGGCAAATTGTGACCGAATGGATCGCCAATATGATTTGAGCTATCCTTGACGCCAAATGAGAGAGAGTCAGAATTTGCATCATCATGGTTCTCGTTCACTCCAGCATGGTTCTTGTTAAGCTTTCAATTGGCCAAACCCTAGAATCTTGAATTAGGGTTTCTTGTGTTTCTAAATTCGAAGTCTTGGTTACTTTCTCATTGTCTTTGTTTCTGAAAATCAAGAAAAGAACATCAAGAAAGAAAAGAAACTTCAAGAAAAGAAAAGAAAAAAAAAGGCAAAACAGTAAACAGTAAAAAAACTTGTTTTTGTTGAATTAGACTTCGTGGCCAAGCTTTTCTGAAGGGAAACGACGTTCTGAGCATAACCCACAGAAAAGCTGTGGGCACCACCCTCTTAGGGCCAAATTCCAACCTTGGTATACGAACAATGCCAACATGTGACGCGACCCAACACCAAATATGGCAAACGACCCCAAGACCTTTCAGGAATGGATGGAACCGCGACCCTATGCTTAGCAAAGCTAGAACCTTGGTATAGTTGAGGATGCCACAAACGGTGATGGAAATCTCATTTGATAAGTCAAAGATGAACGCCACAAGAATAATCTTGATAAGTTCGAAAAGTTCTTGAGAACTTAAGGAAAATAATGTCATAGATTTAATTTCAGAATTGTCTCACTTTATTATCACAAAAAGTGCCTTATATAGGCAATAACAAATAAGTATCCTGCTTGGAAAAGGACTCCTAAACCCTAGCCCAAGTAGGAAAAACGTGAATAGTAACTAGGTCAAAGGAAACAAACTTGAAGACCAAGAAAAGACTCCTATTTACTATTCACGTGAATAGTAACGTGAATAGTAACTAAAAAGGAAGCAAACTTGCAGCCCAATAAGAGCTCATTGCTAGTGTGAACATTCTTGCAGCCCAAGAAAGTATTTTTCCTAGTGTGAACACCTAATAAACTAGAATTCAAATTAATACTAAAACCAAAACTAAAATAGAATTACAAAGATATCAAATCTTGACCAAATCTTCAAATCTTCTTGAAACTTCTTGAAGAATCTTGAAGTTTTTGAATCTTGAAAATAGAATCTTGACTTGAATATTTGCTGGAAAATTCGCCCAAATAAATAATTCATTGAATTTGGACGCTCATGGATGGTTCGCATCATTCTCCCACTCTTGAGAAGGATTTGTCCTCAAATCAACCAGGTTCAAAGACCAGCCTAGGTGGTAGACTATGTGGTACGTCCACGGGAAACACTTCAACTCCTCTATGCAACCCGTTCCTCCTTTGTGCGTTTGGAGCAATTGGTGGTTGTGCCCTTTGTGCGCTCTCTTCAACCGTATCCAACCACTAATGTAGTTGAAACAATTCAGTCCTCATCATTTGTCTCATCTCCCCCATCAATGCCTACATCTTTAAATTCGGAGCAGCGGCTTGTCGACCTTCTTCGTTTGTGTTGTTCCCTTGAGTTTGAGACATGGTTAAAATTAAACTCTTTCACGTGTTTCTCTCAACTCAATTGGTTTTTTCCCTCTAATAATCTCACCACACTACCTTTTTCCTCTCGTATTTTGCTTTATGTTCTTTAGAAACTAACAAAACAATAAGGATCCAAGATGATAAACAAACCAAACAATTATAATGTTCTTGGATTCTGAATTTTTTTTCTCATTCTTTTTTCTTTTTTGAACAGACCTCTAAGACGTGGAAAAAGATTAGAACCAGAAAACTAACACAAATTTCGAAAAAAAAAACCTAGAGTAATAAGAATAGTTAAAGAAAACCTATGCAAAAACACAAAAAACGCCTAAAACTCCTAGTAGACTATGGAATTTGGCCTTAAGAGGGTGGTGCCCATAGTATAACTATGGGTTCTGCTCAGAACGCCGTTTTCATTCAAAAAAGCTTGGCCTCGATAGCTAGTTCCACAAAAAAATTCTGCCTCTATTTTTTTTTTTCTCTATTTTTCTTTTCTCTTCTTTTCTTTTCTTAATTTTTCAGAAACAATACAACGAGCAAGTAACCAAGACTTCGAATTTAGAAACACAAGAAACCCTAATTCAAGATTCTAGGGTTTAGCCAATTGAAAGCTTAACAAGAAACGAAATTGAAAGCAAGAAAACAAAATTGAAGACACGACTCAAGAAATAGAGAACAAGACTCAAGACACGAAAGTAAAAGAACAAGAATGGAATCAAGACACAACCAAGAAAACGAATTGGAAAAGGACTCCTAAACCCTAGCCCAAGTAGGAAAAATGTGAATAGTAACTAGGTCAAAGGAAACAAACTTGAAGACCAAGAAAAGACTCCTATTTACTACTCACGTGAATAGTAACGTAAATAGTAACTAAAAAGGAAGCAAACTTGCAGCCCAAGAAAAACTCCTTTCTAGTGTGAACACTTATTCTTGCAGCCCAAGAAAGTATTTTTCCTAGTGTGAACACCTAATAAACTAGAATTCAAATTAATACTAAAACAAAAACTAAGATAGAATTACAAAGATATCAAATCTTGACCAAATCTTCAAATCTTCTTGAAACTTCTTGAAGAATCTTGAGGTTTTTGAATCTTGATCATAGAATCTTGACTTGAATCTTTGCTGGAAAATTTGCCCAAATAAATGGTTCATTGAATTTGGACGCTCATGGATGGTTCGCTAATTGATCAAGCGTTGAGATATAATGGACCTGAAGCTCATTGGACGCCACATTTTCACGAACAAAATGAATGTCAATCTCTATATGCTTTGTGCGCGCATGATGTACCGGATTGGCGGTGAGATAGGTTGCGTCAATGTTATCACACCAGAGCGTAGGAGAAGAGATAGGAATAAGATTAATTGCTCTGTATTCTGCTTCTGTGGTTGATCTCGAGATAGTAGATTGCTTCTTTGCTGCCCAAGAAATAAGATTGCTTCTTTATTTTGATGATATTCTGGTTTATAGCAAGAGTTTGCATGAACATGTCTCACATTTAAATTCAGTTTTGGATGTGCTTAGAAAGGAGAAGTTGTATGCTAACCTCAAAAAGTTTACTTTTTGCACCGATAAGCTTGTTTTCCTAGGCTTTGTTGTTAGTGCTAAAGGTATTGAGGTTGATGAAGAGAAGATCAAAGCCATCCAAGAGTGGCCAACCCCCTCAAGTGTAGGTGATGTTAGAAGTTTCCATGGACTTGCTAGTTTTTACAGGAGGTTCGTGAAAGATTTTAGCACCATCGCAGCACCACTCATTGAAGTTATCAAGAAAAATGTTGGGTTCAAATCGGGTGAAGATCAAGAAAAGGCATTTCAGCTTATTAAACACAAGCTTACTCATGCTCCTTTATTTGCTTTACCTAACTTTACTAAAACGTTTGAAATTGAATGTGATGCCTCAGGTGTAGGTATAGGCGTTGTTCTTATGCAGGAAGGAAGACCCCTTGCATACTTTAGTGAGAAGCTCAGTAGCGTTGCACTTAACTACCCCACTTATGACAAAGAGTTGTATGCTTTGGTTCTAGCTTTGGAGACATGGCAGCACTACCTATGGCCAAATGAGTTTGTCATTCGTACAGATCATAAATCCTTGAAGCATTTGAAGGGTCAACACAAGCTGAATAAGAGACATGCTAGGTGGGTTGAGTTCATTAAGACTTTTCCATATGTCATTTGCTATAAACAAGGTAAGGAAAATGTGGTTGCAGATGCATTGTCAAGAAGGTATGCCTTAATCTCTACACTTGATGCTAAATTTCTGGGTTTTGAGCATATCAAGGACCTTTATGAAGATGACCACGGCTTTAGTGAAGTTTATAAGGCTAGTGAGAAATCTGCATAAGGTAAGTTTTATAGGCACGAGGGGTTTTTATTTAGAGAAAATAAGTTGTGTGTGCCTAATTGTTCTTTAAGAGACTTGTTAATTCGGGAATCTCATGGTGATAGTTTAATGGGACACTTTGGAGTCGCTAAAACCTTAGCTAGTTTGCAATAGCACTTTTATTGGCCACACATGAAAAGGGATGTTGAGAGAACTTGTGGAAGATGTGTTACTTGTAGGCAATCTAAGTCTAGGATTCAGCCACATGGATTGTACACACCACTACCTATTCCTAGTTCACCTTGGATTGATATTGATGAGGACAAAGGCTAGTTTTCCTTATCAAATTTGATCCAAAAGAGAGCCCAGAACCAGCCCTACAACATGTCCACATTCATTGAATCATCCACATTCAATGAACCCATACACGTCCACATTCAATGAACTATTTGGGCGTCCATGTTCGTTGAACCATTTTTGGGCGAATTTTCCAGCAAAGATTCAAGTCAAGATTCTATTTTCAAGATTCAAGAACTTCAAGATTCTTCAAGAAGTTTCAAGAAGATTCGAAGATTTAGTCAAGATTTGATTTCTTTGTAATTCTATCCTAGTTTTAGTTTTCAGTTTTAGTTTAATTCCCTATGGACGAATTTAGGTGTTCACACTAGGAAATAGACTTTCTTGGGCTGCAAGATTAGGTGTTCACACTAGAAAGGAGCTTTTCTTGGGCTGCAAGTTTGCTTCCTTTTTAGTTACTATTCACATCATTATTCACATGAATAGTTAACTATAAATTAAATGCAGGCATTTAATCACAAAGGCACATTTTCCAAAAAAAATGAAAGAAATAAATATAAATAAATACTTGTAAATGCATGGTCGGGCTCGGGTATTACAGTTGTACCGTTTTGAATTGGAAAATATAAAGATAAAGTATTGTGCGATGTGGTACCTATGCATGCTGAACATCTTCTCTTAGGAAGACCTTGGCAATTTGATCGATGTGATACAAATCTGGTCAACATGTGCCAAGACCCAACACCAAGATTGGTAAAACAAACCCAAGATCCTTCAAGAATGGATGGAAACCGCGACCCTTTGCCTAGCAAGGCAAGAACCTTGGTATAGTGAAAACGCCACAAACGGGGATGGAAATCTGTTTCATAAGTTTAGGTTGAACGCCACAAGGAAACCTTGATAAGTTCGGATGAGTTTCTTGAAGAACTAAAGAGAGAATAATCTCACAATTTTAATAGTCAAAAATGTATCCCCTTTATTTCACAAAAATCAGCCTTATATAGGCAAAGAACAAATAAGTTTTCTATTTGGAAAAGAACTCCTAAACCTTATCCCAACTAGGAAAAATGTGAATAGTAACTAGGTCAAAAGGAAGTAGACTTGGAGCCCAAGAAAGACTCCTTCCTCTTGTGAATTTTACTCAAGATTGGATTTAAAATCCAATCACCAAATTTTCGTCCATAGTGGACTCCAGATAATAAACTAGAATTCAAATCAAACTGAAACTAAAACTAGGATAGAATTACAAAGAAATCAAATCTTGACCAAATCTTCCAAGCATCTTGAAAATCTTGAAGAATTTTGTATTTCTTGAATCTTGAAAACATAATCTTAACTTGATTCTTTGTTCTAAAGATGCCCAAATGATACATTGAATGTGGGCGTGTTTAAGGCTGTTCTTAGCTATCTTTTGAATAAATTTGGATGAATAAAACCAGCCTTTGTTCACCCTTATGAGCCAACGCGTTTTCACCTTGTAGTAGAACTCTTTGGACGAAGTTATTAAGCTCTTCTTTGAACCTTTTATCTCGAGCCCTCGTCACTGGCCCAACTGGCACTTGAATTGGATCTTGAATTGTCCTTGCAGCCTTGATGTCCTCATCATTCCCCCTCTTGAGACGGATTTGTCCTCAAATCGTCACCTACATCAAAAGGACATAAGTCAGTAACATCGAAAGTAGCACTAACACTATACTCACCTGGTAAATCAAGTTTGTAGACATTGTCATTGATCCGCTTTAGGACTTGAAAAGGACCATCTCCTCGAGGGAGCAACTTGGAACGCCTTTTTGCTGGAAATATTTCTTTTCGCATGTGTACCCACACCCAATCTCTAGGCTCAAAGATCAGCTTGCGACGTCCCTTGTTAGCTTGCTTAGTACATTGCTCAGTTCTTCTCTCTATGTTAAGTCGTGCTCGCTCATGAAGTTGTTTCACAAATTCTGCCTTTTTCTTACCATCTAAGTTCACATGCTCAGAAATAGGTAAAGGTGATAAATCCAACAGAGTTAAAGGATTAAAACCATAAATAATTTCAAAAGGTGAAAACTTAGTAGCAGAATGAACAGTACGATTATAAGCAAACTCAACATGTGGTAAACAATCCTCCCAAGTTTTAATGTTCTTACCTATGATAGCCCTTAACAATAAAGATAAAGTCCTATTAACTACGTCTGTTTGACCATCAGTTTGTGGGTGGCAAGTAGTAGAAAACAAAAGTTTTGTTCCTAGTTTACCCCATAATGTCTTCCAAAAGTAACTTAAGAACTTAGCATCACGATCTGAAACAATTGTCCTAGGCATACCATGTAACCTCACAATTTCTCTAAAGAATAAATCTGCAACATGTGAAGCATCGTCAGTCTTATGACAAGGGATAAAATAAGCCATCTTAGAAAATCGATCTACAATAACAAAAATTGAATCCCTTCCTCGCCTACTCCTAGGTAAACCCAAAACAAAGTCCATAGAAATATCAATCCAAAGTGAACTAGGAATAGGTAGTGGTGTGTAAAGTCCATGTGGCTGAACCCTAGATTTAGCTTGCTTACAAGTAACACATCTACCACAAGTTCTCTCAATATCACGTTTCATGAGTGCCCAATAAAAGTGCTCTTGCAAAATAGCTAAAGTTTTAGAAACTCCAAAGTGTCCCATTAAACCTCCACCATGGGATTCCCGAACTAACAAGTCTCTCATGAAACAATTAGTGATACAAACCTGGTGAACATGTGCTGAGAGCCAACACCAAGAATGGTAAAATAAACCCAAGATCTTTTCAAGAATGATGGAAACCGCGACCCGTTGCTTAGCAAAGCAAGAACCTTGGTATGGTGAAGACGCCACAAACGGGGATGAAATTCCGCTTGATAGGTCGAGGGTAAATGCCACAAGGAATCCCCTAGTAAGTTCGAAAGTGTCTCTTGGAGAACTCAAGGAGAATAATCTCACAATTTAATAGTCAAAAATATCTTACTTTTATTTCATGACAATCAGCCTTATATAGGCAAAGAACAAATAAGTTTCCTATTTGGAAAAGAACTCCTAAATCCTAACATGAATAGTGACGTGAATAGTGTTTCGTGAATAGTGACATGAATAGTAACTAGGTCAAAGAGGTAGACTTGGAGCCCAAGAAAGACTCCTTTCCTTGGAGCCCAAGAAAGTCTCCTTTTCTTAGAGCCCAAGAAAGACTCCTTCCTAGTGTGAACACCTAATTTTGTCCATATTGGACTCTAGGTAATAAACTAGAATTCAAATTAAATTAAAACTCAAACTAAGATAGAATTACAAAGAAATCAAACATTGACCAAATCTTCAAATCTTCTTGAAACTTTTTGAAGAATCTTGAAGTTCTTGAATCTTGAAAATAGAATCTTGACTTGAATCTTTGCTAGAAAATTCATCCAAATGGTGCAATGAATGTGGATGGCTGGGTCGCATCAATTAGGCACACACAACTTATTCTCCCTAAACAAGAAACTTTCATACCTATAGAACTTACCCTCTGCAGACTTTTCACTAGCTCTGTAAACATCACCAAAATCATGGTCATCCAGATAAAGGTCTTTAATATGCTCAAAACCTAGAAATTTAGCATCAAGAGTATAGATTAAGGCATACCTTCGTGAAAGGGCATCCGCAACCACATTCTCCTTACCTTGTTTATAGCTTATATATGATTCTTTCCTTTTTATGTATAGTTAATGAACAGATTTAGCTTAATTGATATTTTAGTATTTTATACTTTCTAACTATAGTTAAAAGACTAGTTAGGAATGACTAATATTAGTCTATTGATTGTAGTTACTGATATGTGGTGTTAATTGATATATAACAATGAACTAAACCCATCGAGCATGTCTCTTTTATGGACCAGAAAAGGATTGAGTTATGTTGCTAGCACCATTGGCTTTCCTTTGCAGATGGATTTTGTGACAGCTTCAAGAAACCACCTTCGTTATGCTCGAGTGTGCATTGAGATCAATTTGGAGAAACCTTTGAAAGACGTCACCAAAGTCAAACTTCCAAATGGGAAAATTGCTTTTGTTGATATTGAGTATGGATGGAAGCCACAAAAATGCAATCATTGCAATATTATTGTTCATATTACCAATAACTGTCCCAATTACATCCCTCCAGTCAGTAAATGTCCTATCAATGGAAATGTTGGTAGTGATGCTCCACCAACAACTGCTAATGCTACTGAGAATAGGGAACCGGGTTGGGAAATGACCAAAAATCAAAAGAAAAAAGCGAAGCGTAAGCACAAGCGTGCTTCTCAGGTTAATAATAGTAACAATCAATTTGACGCTTTAAGTTCAGGTGAACATGAGCAAGAGATTGCTCCCAACAATACTGCTCCATCTAATATGGAGAATGCTGTTGCCAACTCTGTTTTGGTCACACTAAAAAGTTCTTCTCTGAAAACGTTAACATCTCGTACTCAAAGTAAATTTATCCTTGAGTTTAAGAACAATGATAGGGGGAATCTTCTAAACCCCAAAGCAAGGAAGATACAGCTATCCCGAGCAAGCTTTCACAAGATTTGAGAGATTTTTTGAACGGAAAGCCAGCTCTGCCGGGCACAGCGCATGCTTGGCGTAACAATTTTTAATCTTTCTTGTTCATTTTTCTGGTTTTTTGTTGTCAATTTTGTTTTCTTGACTCTTTTACTTTTGTAATTGAGTCTTGTTTTTTGATTTGTGGTCTTTGACCTTCCATGTACCTTGTTACTCATTGTACTTGTTACTGCATTGTTTTTGGAAATAATATTCACTGAATCATCCAAAAAAACAAAATCGAGCATGTCTCTTGTTCAGCTTGTGTTGACCCTTCAAATGCTTCAAGGATTCATGATCTATATGAATTACAAACTCCTTTGGCCACAAATAGTGCTGCCATGTCTCCAAAGCTCGAACCAAAGCATACAACTCTTTGTCATAAGTGGGGTAGTTAAGTGCAGCCCGCCTAGCTTCTCGCTAAAGTACGCAAGGGGTTTTCCTTCCTACATAAGAACAACGCCTATGCCTACACCTGAAGCATCACACTCAATTTCAAACGTTTTAGAAAAGTTAGGTAAAACAAGTAAATGAGCACGAGTAAATTTGTGTTTAATAAGCTGAAACGCCTTCTCTTGATCTTCACCCTCTTCGAACGCAATGTTCTTCTTGATGACCTCAGTAAGTGGTGTTGTGATGGTGCTAAAATCTTTCACAAACCTCCTGTAAAAACCAGCAAGTCCATGAAAACTTCTAACATCACCTACACTGGAGAGGAGTAGCCACTCTTGGATGGCTTTGATCTTCTCTTCATCAACCTTAATACCTTTAGCATTAACAACAAAACCTACGAAAACAAGCATATCGGTGTAAAAAGTACAGTTTTTGAGGTTAGCATATAACTTCTCCTTTCTAAGCACATCCAAAACCAAATTTAAATGTGAGACATGATCGTGCAAACTCTTACTATAAACCAGAATATCATCAAAATAAACAACAACGAATTTACCAATGAAAGCACGCAAAACATGATTCATTAAACGCATGAAAGTACTAGGTGCATTAGTTAATCCAAAAGGCATGACTAACCACTCATTCAAACCATACTCGTTTTTTAATGTTGTTTTCCATTCATCTCCTTCTTTCATTCATATTTGATGATACCTACTCTTAAGATAAATTTTAGAAAACACACAAGAACCACGCAATTCATCTAACATGTCATCTAAGCGAAGAATAGAATGTCTATACTTTACCGTTATGTTGTTGATGGCTCTGCAATCAACACACATCCTCCATGTCCCATCCTTCTTAGGCACTAAAATTACCGGAACTGCGCAAGGACTCATGCTTTCTCTCACGTACCCTTTTCCCATCAACTCTTCGACTTGCCTTTGAAGCTCATTTGTCTCCTCGAGATTGCTCTTATAAGCTGGTCGATTTGGTATTGACACACCAGGTACGAAATTAATTTGATGTTCAATCCCTCGGATAAGTGGTAGACCATGTGGTATGTCCTCGGGAAACACATCCTCAAAATCCTGCAAGAAAGAAACAACAACACTAGGCAATACAGGGTCAAGCTGATTAGTGTTTAAAAGAGCCTCTTTGTACATGAGTACAATCATCGGCCATTTTGAGATCAAAGCTCTCTTAACCTCACTTGCTTTTGCATTAAAATTTCTTTGTTTTCCCTCTGTTTTTACCTCCTTGGCCAAGCTCTTTTCTCTTTTTACTACCTCTCCAGCTTCAGCCTTACTCTCTTTCTTTTCACTCTCATTCTTTTGCTCTCTCATGTTCTTTTGATCACTCAATTTTTGCATCTTAACTTGATCCTCATAAACTTGTTTTGGTGTCATCAGAACTAGAGTGATTGTCCATTGATTGAACATGAATGAGTACTTGTTGGTGAAACCATCATGCTGCACACGTTGATCAAATTGCCAAGCTCTTCCTAAGAGAAGATGTCCAGCATGCATTGGTACCACATCATACAATACTTCATCTTCATTATTTCCAATGCGAAATGGCACCACAACCTGTTCTGTAACCCTTACCTCACTACAATCATTCAACCATTGTAGCTTGTAACGATGAAGGTGCTTAATTGTCGTGAGCCCTAGCTTTTCAATAATAACACTACATACCTTGTCTTTCCCGTGGCAACAAGTATGAAAGATGTTCTCATGTTGTACTACCTCTTCCTCCTCTTTAGCTTGCAAGCTCAAAGCTCGTCGTGCCACTAGGCCAAGCATATCCCCATTATCTGCCCTAAATTCGTCTTCTCCTATTGTGGTATCCTCCTCTAGAAACACATCTTCCAAATCCTGCAAGAAAGAAACAACAACACTAGGCAATACAGGGTCAAGCTGATTAGTGTTTAAAAGAGCCTCTTTGTACATGAGTACAATCATCGGCCATTTTGAGATCAAAGCTCTCTTAACCTCACTTGCTTTTGCATTAAAATTTCTTTGTTTTCCCTCTGTTTTTACCTCCTTGGCTGAGTTGTTTTCTCTTTTTACTACCTCTCCAGATTCGGCCTTGCTCTCTTTTTTTCACTCATATCCTTTTGCTCTCTCATGTTCTTTTGATCACTCAATTTATTTTGATCACTCAATTTTTGCAAACTAACTTGATCCTCATAAACTTGTTTTGGTGTCATTGGAACTAGAATGACTGTCCGTTGATTGAACATGAATGATTGGTGAAGCCATCATGCTGCACACGTAGATCAAATTGCCATGGTCTTCCCAAGAGATGATGTCCAGCATGCATAGGTACCACATCGCACAATACTTCATCTTCATATTTTCCAATTCAAAACGGTACAACAACCTGCCTGGTAACCCTTACTTCACCACAATCATTCACCATTGTAGCTTGTATGAACGTGGATGCTTAATTCTTGTAAGCCCTAGCTTTTCAACCATGGAAGAACTAGCAACGTTAGTACAACTACCACCATCAATAATAACACTACATAACTTGTCTTTCACGTGACAACGAGTGTGAAAGATGTTCTCACATTGTACTACCTTGTCCTCCTCTTTAGCTTCCAAGCTCAAGGCTCATCGTGCCACTAGGCCAAGCATCTCCCCATGATCTACCCCAAACTCGTCTTCTCCTACTGTAGTGTCCTCCAGTAGGGGCATGTCATCAGAATGCGTTTCATCTTCATATTCGGACTCAATCTCGCCACTTTTGCGGATTACCATTGCTCGCTTGTTTGGACATTGGCTTGCTATGTGTCCCCGCCCCTGACATTTAAAGCATTTAATCTCACTAGAACGAGTTGTAGTAGGAGCTGTTTTACCTTGAGGGGTCGTGGCATTGGTGGATGGTTTGGACTCGGGCTTGACCTTGGAAGTAGATGGACTCTCATTTTTCTTTGGGTAACTCATCCTCCAAGGTGATGCACTCAAGTATTGTGAGGCTGGTCTTAGTCGTGAAACTCCCCTCTTTAGTTGCTTCTCCACCTTGATTGCCATATTCACCAAATCCTCTAACTCCCCATAATGGTGCAACTCGACTGTGTTAGCAATCTCACGGTTCAGCCCATTCAAAAACCTTGTTGTTGTCTCCTCTCAATCTTCCTCCACATTGGCCCTAATCATAGCCAACTCCATCTCTTTATAGTACTCATCGATACTCTTATTACCTTGATGAAGACCTTGCAACTTGAGGTATAAATCTCGATAGTAATGACTTGTTACAAATCATCGCCTTATCACTCTCTTGATCTCTTCCCAAGTTGTTATAGGATGATCTCCGTTCCACCTCCTATTGATGCACAACTGATCCCACCAAACAATAGCATAATCAGTAAATTCAATTGCAGCAAGCTTTACCTTTTTCAACTCAAAATAGTTGTGACAATCAAAAACCAACTCGATCTTCTTTTCCCACTTAAGATATGCTTCAGGATCACTCCTTCCTTGAAACACAGGAATCTTCATCTTGATGCTTCCTAAGTTGTTATCAACGCAATCACCACGATCCCTAGCATCTCTATCTTGGCCATGCCTCCCATGGCTGGTCACTGACAACCTATCAAGCTCTTCGTCTAAACCTTCCTCATCAATTTTATCCACATCTTCAATTTCCCTTCTCGGCACGATGTTTCTCCTTGGTGCATTTTGAGCAACGTGTGGTTGCCCTCACTGTGCTCTATCTTCTACCATTTCCAACCTCACATGTATTTGTTCTAATTCAACCCTCATCATCCGTCTCATCTCCCCCATCAATGCTTGCAATTGTAAATTCGGGACTACGGGTTGTTGACCCTCTACATTGATGTCATCCTCTTGATTATGAGCCATGATTGAATTTCACTCCCTCATGTGTTTCACTCAACTCACTTTGGCTTTTATCCTCTATTAATCTCACACACACTGTCTTTTTCCACTCTTATTCTTCTTTAAGTTCTCTAGAAACCAACCAAGAATATCAAGAAGGATCCAAAGCAGCTTATCAAATTGTCACGGATTCTGAATTTTCTCATTTTTTTTTTTGCAAACAGGCCTCTAAGATTAGAACAAGAAAACTAAGACAAAGCAAGACAAATAAGTCTAGAGAAATAAGAAAAGTTGAAAAAAATCTATTCGAAAATACAAAAACATGCAAAACTCCTAGCAAACGATGGAAATAGACCCTAAAAGGGTGGTGCCCATGGCATAGCCATGGGTTATGCTCAGAACGTCGTTTCCCTTTAGAAAAGTTTGGCTCGAAGGCTAATTCAATCAAAAAAAAAAATTCATGCTGTTCTTTTTTTTTCTTTCTTTTCTTTTCTTGTTTTTTCCAGAAACGAAACACAATGAGCAAGTCACAAGAATTCAAATTTAGAAGCACAAGACACCCTAGTTCACGTTTTTAGGGTTTGGCCAATTGAAAGCAAGAAACAGTATTGAAAAACAAGACTCAAGAAATAGAAAACAAGACTCAAGAAACGAAATTGAAAAGAGCAAGAACAGAATCAAGACACAACCAAGAAAACGAATTGGAAGCAAGACACAATCAAGAACGACAAAAGAAATCTAAGACCTAAACCTAGACTCATGGAATTGACCAAGAAAACAAGAAACTAAACCTAGACTCACAGAATTGACCAAGAAAAACAAGAAAAGGATAGGCAAACCTGATAAACCTAAGCTCTAATTACCAACTAATACGAACCTGGTCAACATGTGTCAAGACCCAACACCAAGATTGGTAAAACAAACCCAAGATCCTTCAAGAATGGATGGAAATCGCGAACCTTTGCCTAGCAAGGCAAGAACCTTGGTATAGTGAAAACACCACAAACGAGGATGGAAATCCATTTGATTAGTTGAGGTTGAATGCCACAAGGAAACCTTGATAAGTTCGGATGAGTTTTTTGAAGAACTCAAGAGAGAATAATCTCACAATTTTAATAGTCAAAAATGTATCCCCTTTATTTCATGAAAATCAGCCTTATATAGGCAAAGAACAAATAAGTTTCCTATTTGGAAAAGAACTCCTAAACCTTATCCCTACTAGGAAAAAATTTGAATAGTAACTAGGTCAAAAGGAAGTAGACTTAAAGCCCAAGAAAGACTCCTTCCTCTTGTGAATTTGACTCAATATTGGATTTAGCGTAATCCAATCACCTAATTTTCGTCCATAGTGGACTTTAGAGAATAAACTAGAATTCAAATCAAACTGAAACTAAAACTAAGAAAGAATTACAAAGAAATCAAATCTTGACCAAATCTTCCAAGCTTCTTGAAACTTCTTGAAGAATCTTGTATTTCTTGAATCTTGAATTGATTCTTTGTTCTAAAGATGCCCAAATGATTCATTGAATGTGGGCGTGTTGTAAGGCTGGTTCTTGGCTATCTTTTGAATCAACTTGGATGAGTAAAACCAACCTTTGTTCCCTTATGAGCCAATACTTTTTCACCTTGTAGTCGAACTCTTTGGACGAAATTATTAAGCTCTTCTTTGAACCTTTTAGCTCGAGCCCTCATCACTGGCCCAACTGGCACTTGAATTAGATCTTGAATTGTCCTTGCAGCCTTGATGTCCTTATCACGACGTGTGCAGCATGATGGTTTCACCAACAAGTACTCATTCATGTTCAATCAACGGACAATCACTCTAGTTCCGATGACACCAAAACAAGTTTATCAGGATCAAGTTAGTTTGCAAAAATTGAGTGATCAAAAGAAATTAAGTGATCAAAAGAACATGAGAGAGCAAAAGAATGAGAGTGAAAAGAAAGAAAGCAAGACTGAAGCTGGAGAGGTAGTAAAAAGAGAAAAGAGCTCGGCCAAGGAGGCAAAAACAGAGGAAAAATAAAGAAATTTTTATGCAAAAGCAAGTGAGGTTAAGAGAGCTTTGATCTCAAGAGGGCCGATAATTGTAATCATGTACAAAGAAGCTCTTTTAAACACTAACCAGCTTGACTCTGCATTGCCTAGTATTGTTGTTTCTCTCTTGCAGGATTTTGAAGATGTGTTTCCCAAGGACATACCACATGGCCTACCACCTATCTGAGGGATTGAACATCAAATTGATTTCGTACCTGGTGCGTCAATACCAAATCGACCAGCTTATAGGAGCAATCCCGAGGAGACAAAGGAGCTTTAAAGGCAAGTCGAAGAGTTTATGGGAAAAGGGTACGTGAGAGAAAGCATGAGTCCTTGCGCAGTTCCGGTAATTTTAATGCCTAAGAAGGATGGGACATGGAGGATATTTGTTGATTGTAGAGCCATCAACAACATAACAGTAAAGTATAGACATCATATTCCTCGCTTAGATGATATGTTAGATGAATTGCATGGTTCTTGTGTGTTTTCTAAAATAGATCATAAAAGTGGGTATCATCAAATACGAATGAAAGAAATAAATGAATGGAAAACAGCATTCAAAACTAAATATGGTTTGTATGAGTGGTTAGTCATGCCTTTTGGATTAACTAATGCACCTAGTACTATCATGCGCTTAATGAATCATGTTTTGCGTGCTTTCATTGGTAAATTCGTTGTTGTTTATTTTGATGATATTCTAGTTTATTGTAAGAGTTTGCATGATCATGTCTCACATTTATATTCGATTTTGGATGTGCTTAAAAAGGAGAAGTTATATGCTAACCTCAAAAAGTGTACTTTTTGCACCGATAAGCTTGTTTTCCTAGGTTTTGTTGTTAGTGCTAAAGGTATTGAGGTTGATGAAGGGAAGATCAAAGCCATCCAAGAGTGGCCAACCCCCTCCAGTATAGGTGATGTTAGAAGTTTTCATGGATTTGCTAGTTTTTACAGGAGGTTTGTGAAAGATTTTAGCACCATTACCACACCACTTACTGAGGTCATCAAGAAGAATGATGCATTCAAATGGGGTGAGATCAAGAGAAGGCGTTTCAGCTTATTAAACACAAGCTTAGTCATGCTCCTTTACTTGTTTTGCCTAACTTTTCTAAAACGTTTTAAATTGAATGTGATGCATCCAGTGCGGGCATAGGAGCTGTTCTTATGCAGGAAGGAAGACCCCTTGCATACTTTAGCAAGAAGCTATGCGGGGCTGCACTTAACTACCCCACTTATGACAAAGAGTTGTATGCTTTGGTTCGAGCTTTGGAGACATGACAACACTATCTGTGGCCAAAGGAGTTTGTAATTCATACAGATCATGAATCCTTGAAGCATTTGAAGGGTCAACACAAGCTGAACAAGAGACATGCTCAGTGGGTTGAGTTCATTGAGACTTTTCCATATGTCATTCGCTATAAACAAGGTATGGAAAATGTGGTTGCGGATGCACTTTCACGAAGGTATGCCTTATTCTCTACTCTTGATGATAAATTTCTAGGTTTTGAGCATATTAAAGACCTTTATCAGGATGACCATGATTTTTGTAACGTTTATAGAGCTAGTGAAAAGTCTGCAGAGGGTAAGTTCTATAGGCATGAAGGTTTTTTGTTTAGGGAGAATAAGTTGTGTGTGCCTAATTGTTCTATGAGAGACTTGTTAGTTCAAGAATCCCATGGTGGAGGTTTAATGGGACACTTTGGAGTTGCTAAAACCCTAGCTATTTTGCATGAGCACTTTTATTGGCCACACATGAAATGTGATGTTGAGAGAACTTGCAGTAGATGTGTTACTTATAAGCAGGCTAAATCTAGGGTTCAATGACATGGACTTTACATACCACTACCTATTCCTAGTTCACCTTGGATTGATATCTCAATGGATTTTGTATTGGGTTTACCTAGGAGTAGGCGTGGAAGGGATTCAATTTTTGTTGTTGTAGATAGATTTTCTAAGATGACTCATTTTATCCCTTGTCATAAGACTGATGATGCTTCACTTGTTGCAGATTTATTCTTTAGAGAAATTGTGAGGTTACATGGTATGCCTAGGACAATTGTTTCAAATCGTGATGCTAAGTTCTTAAGTTACACATGTAAGCCTCCAAAGTTCTTATTCTAGAGTTGGATCGGCTCATCAACAATTTCCAACTCATGTTGATACATTGGTCAAACCACTTGTTCAACCACATTCGTCTATTGTCCAACAAGGAAATAATGTTCATCTGGAAGAATTTCCTCCACTTCAATCTTCCGGGAAAAGTCACAACAATCTTGCTCAGAACCATGAAACCCCTTCAACCAATTGGAAAATAATCTTTATAGGTGAGCTTAACAACTCGCTCAAGCTTAATTTTTATGATTATGAAGAGAAAGATGGCAAGGCGATTGTGTGCCCTCCTGTAGAAATTTTCCAAGCTAGTGCTACTCATTGGCAATATTGTTTGATTGGTCAATTCTTCGATAAACCGCCACATTTCTTCTTGATCCAGAAAATGGTCGACACAAAATAGAAGAAATTTGGACCGGTGGACATCAGATCCACTGAATCTGGTATGTTTGTGTTTCAATTTGAGACAAGCTATATGCGATCTGATTCTTGAAGAGCTTTGGCATGTTTACCACCATCCTCTCTTGTTGAGGCATTGGACTCCGAGTACTCAACTGATTAATCTGAAATACAATCAAATCCCTATCTAGCTCAAGCTTATTGACGTTCCATTGGATTTATGGAATCAGGAAGGTCTCAGTTATGTGGCTAGCACCATTGGGCACCCCCTTCAAATGGATTCCCTTACTGCTTCTCTTCGACACTTAGGATATGCTCGAGTTTGTGTCGAAATGAATGCTGAAAAAGAATTTTCGAAATCAACTTTAGTGAAGCTTATCGATGGGTCTCTGGCTGAAGTTCAAATTGAATACACTTGGAAACCGAATAAATGCACCCATTGCAAAGTCTTTGGTCATAATGAGGTGACCTGTACTGCCATCCCCAAGGAAACCTTACCTGGTCCAATTGCCAATACTACCCAACCCCCCAAAGAAAATGGGTGGAAGACTGCTGGCAATGTTCAGAAGAGCAATACCAATCCATCTTTGACTACAATTGCTTCTACGAAGAATAGATTTGATGTTTTCTTAGATAACCCTGAGATTGATACTGTGTAGCCACTAGACCTTGGTACTGCCTCAACAAGTAAGCAAAATATTACAAATAAGAATGCAACTATCCCTGCTTCCGGTAAATTTGTGGATCAAGCAAGGAAAAATTCAAAGTATCCTCAAAAAGCTTATAGGAATCTCAAGCTATTTTCGCCCAAAGAGGCAAGAAGTCTTCAGATAATTTCAATACTCGTGCCAAAAGCAAGATTGATTCCAGAGTGCGTGACAAAGCACGCAGGGATATTCTCCAGTCCTTCTCAGGCCCTGCTCATCAAATAGATCAATCCCAAGCTTTCGAGGACTATTCTGATGGAGAACACCCTGATGGGGTTGATTTTTAGTTTATCATTGTTTTTTGTTGGTCCTGATCAATTTTGTTTATCTAATGATAGTGTCTGCATTTTCTTTTCTTTGAATTGGCCTACAGCCAACTTGTAACCAATTGTACCTTGTACTGTCTTTTTTTGGATTCAATAAACATTGAATTAACAAAAAAAAAAAAACTAAACTTTTGTTTTCTGCTACTCTTCACCCACAAACTGATAGTCAAACAGAAGTAGTTAATAGGAACTTCATTGTTAAGGGCTATCATAAGTAAGAACATTAAAACTTGGGAGGATTGTTTACCACATGTTGAGTTTGCTTATAATCGTACTACTCATTCTACTACTAAATTCTCACCATTTGAAATTGTTTATGGTTTTAATCCTTTAACTCCATTGGATTTATCACCTTTACCTGTTTCTGAGCATGTGAACTTAAATGGTAAGAAAAAGGCAGAATTGGTGAAACAACTCCATGAGAGGGCACGACTCAACATAGAGATAAGGACTGAACAATACACCAAACAAGCTAACAAGGGATGTCGCAAGCTGATTTTTGAGCATGGAGATTGGGTATGGGTACACATGAGGAAAAAAAGATTCCCAGCTCAAAGACGTTCTAAGTTGCTACCTCGAGGAGATGGACCTTTTCAAGTCCTAGAGCGGATCAATGACAATGCCTACAAACTTGATTTACTAAGTGAGTACAGTGTTAGTGCTACTTTCAATGTTACTGACTTAAGTCCTTTTGATATAGGTGACAATTTGAGGACAAATTCTTCTCAAGAAGGGGGGAATGATGAGGACATCAAAGCTGCAAGGACAATTCAAGATCCAGTTTAAGTTCCAGTTGGTCCAGTCACAAAGGCTCGCGCTAAAAGGTTCAAGGAATAGCTGAATAACTTGGTTCAAAAAGTTCTACAACAAGAGGAAAACGCTAGTAGGGGAGAAAAAAGGCTGGTTGTACTCATCCAAGTAGACCCAAGAGAGCGCCAAGATCTAGCCATGAACGTCCAAGTTCAGTGAACCATTTATTTGGGCGACTTTTCCAGCAAAGATTCAAGTCCAGGTTACATTTTTTAAGATTCAAGAAATTCAAGATTCTTCAAGAAGATTCAAGAAGATTGGAAGATTTAGTCAATATTTGATTTATTTGTAATTCTATATTAGTCTTAGTTTCAGTTTGATTTAAATTCTAGTTTAGTCTCTAGAGTCCACTATGGATGAGAAAAATGAGTCTTGGGCTCCAAGAAAAGGAGTCTTTCTTGGGCTCCAAGAAAATGAGTATTTCTTGGGCTCCAAGTCTACTTCTTTGACCTAGTTACTATTCACATTTTTTCTAGTGGGATAAGGTTTAGGAGTTCTTTTTTAAATAGGAAACTTATTTATTCTTTGCCTATATAAGGCTGTTTTTTATGAAATAAAAGTTAGACGTTTTTTACTATTAAAATTGTAAGATTATTCTCTCCTGAGTTCTTCAAGAAACTCATCCGAACTTATCAAGGTTTCCTTGTGACATTCAACCCTTGACTTATCAAATGGATTCTCATCCCCGTTTGTGGCGTCTTCATCAATTATACCAAGGTTCTTGCTTTGCTAAGCAAAGGTTTACGGTTTTCCATCCATTCTTGAAAGATCTTGGGTTTGTTTTACCAATCTTGGTGTTGGGTCTTGGCATATATTGACCAGGTTTGTATCAACATGATCTCTACACATTAACACCAATTAAACTTTAAAAGAATATGATCTTTACACATTAGCACCAACCTTTTGACATCATTTAACCACTTTTCTAAGCTCTACAACACATAACCTCAACACAACCAATATAGTAACCAATTACAATGGATTATAAACTCATTACAATAGCATAACTAGACATGAAACAAGCTAAATAATCCAATCTCTAAAATGCCACCTTTGTTGGAATTTTTAGAAATTATTCAAAATAAACCCCAAACTCCATCAAATTCACACCAAAGCCATGAAATTATACCATAAACATATACATACATACATATATATATATATATATATATATAATTATAAACACCAAAGCTAGCTCAAATTCTCAACTTCCAATTATCAAAGTTAGCATAAAACACCTATAATGGCATAAACAAGTTCTATTGCATATATATAGCTCTTATATCACCTCTTTAGCATGTATTTATCTTCAACTAGCATTTATAACACATATATATGAAATTCCATAAATCAAAGTGATACGAACCATGCCAACATGCGACGCGACCCAATACCAAATATGGCAAACAACCCCAAGACCTTTCAGGAATGGATGGAACTGTGACCCTATGCTTAGCAAAACTAGAACCTTGGTATAGTTGAGGACACCACAAACGAGAATGGAGAACCCGTTTGATAAGTCAAGGTTGAACGCCACAAGAATGATCTTGATAAGTTCGAGAGTTTCTTGAAGAACTCAAAGGAGAATAATCTCACAAATTTTATAAATCAAAATTGTCTTCCTTTATTATCACAAAAACAGTCTTATATAGGTAATAACAAATAAGTATCCTGCTTGGAAAATGACTCCTGAACCCTAGCTCAAGTAGAAAAAATGTGAATAGTAACCTAGATCAAAGAAGTAGACTTGGAGCCCAAGAAAGACTCCTATTAATTATTTACGTGAATAGTAACACGAATAGTAACTAATACTCTTATTAACTATTTATGTGAATAGTAACATGAATAGTAACTAAAAAGAAAGCAAACTTACAGCCCAAAAAAGGCTCATTTCTAGTGTGAACACCTAACTTGCAGCCCAAGAAAGACTTCTCCCTAGTGTGAACACCTGATAAACTAGAATTCAAATTAAACTAAAACTAAAACTAAGATAGAATTACAAAGAAATCAAATCTTGACCAAATCTTCAAATCTTCTTGAAAATAGAATATTGACTTGAATCTTTGATGGAAAATTCACCCAAATAAATGGTTCATTGAACTTGGACACTTAAGGTTGGTTCTCATCACAAAGTAAGCAACAAACATGCAAGACTTGAAATCCCTCATCTAAAATTGTTGGAAAATGCTAGAAATGGCAAGAACAAGCTATGTAGAACAAAGTTTGAGCAATTTCCACTTTGAATTGGCCTAAAAATACAAGCTTTCTTCACAAAATTGATCAAAACCCTTGTTTTCTATTTTTTTCTCTTTTTTTTTCTCCTTGGCCAACACCTTCTTGTTCTTTTTAGTTTCTTCTTTTGTTTTGTTTAGATAATATAATGTATATAATGAAAATAATGCAAGATGGTCAAATAAAGTCAAATAAGCTAAGTCAAAGTCAGTCAAAAAATGGTATACTACGCAAATTTCTATCATGTTTGTATGTATATATGTATGAATTGTATATAAGAGTAAAAAATAAGTCAAATATGGTTGGCTAGCAAAAATATGACTATATTTATATGTTTATATGTAATTTAAATGCAAATATGTTGTAGTAAAATAAATAAACACATAATTAATACATAATACTTTCAAATAACGTTTAAAGTAAATAAATGCACATGAAATGCATGCTCGGGTCTCACAAGTAATGATTATTTATGTCAATAAGTGTGTAATTTTATTATATTGCACCTCAGGACTTTGTTTTGCAAGTTATTAGAATCCATTCAGCTGTGAAGAACATCACTTGATCCGTACCTTAAAATTAATGATTATTTATATCAATAAATGTGTGATTTTATTATATATTTATCAATTAGTCAAATACAAAAATCACTCTCTCAATTAATGCTAACATTATATTACCATCATTCTTGACTATAACATGTGACAGTAATAAAACCCATAATAAAATTCTTCAAACTATCCGAGCCGCTACTAATAATTGAAAAGGTTTACAGGGAGTTCAGTCTAATAGTGAGGGAACCTTTCTGCCAGAGGGTTTTGTCTCCATAGAACAAATATTCACTATTGCTTACAACAACTTCATTCACGCCAATGAACAACCAATAGCCCTTACTCAGAGAAGCGAAAACAAAACGACCACAGAATCATCAACTAACCTATCACAAGACCACCAAAATCTTCAACTTAGCTTCCAAAAGTAATCTATCCGGGGTACCTTACTCTCCATACGAAGAAAATCCAACCCCTCCACCTAAATTTGGTCAAAGGTAAAGCAAGCAAACCCAAAACGTGAGAAAAAGAAACTTCTCGTGCCAAATTTCAACTCCCACCCCCACTACAAAAAAAAGTAAAATGACCTTTTTGCTCTTTAAGATTCCTTACCATAAAAATTGCAAATACACTTTCCAGACATAAAACTTTAAACCAGAACCCCTAAGTGGGACCCCGACCTTTACAACAATTTCTGGTCGAAAGCTAGGCAACTCCCACACACACGCGAACACCTCCACACCCCGTACCCCGTACCCCCCCCCCCTCTCTCTCTCTCCGCTAGAACAAAAGCACCAGCACCGGCACCAGTACCGCACAGCTTATAACTCCCTCTTCACCTACTCCATTTTGTAGGTTTTGTAAGTAAGCGCCCCAAAATCATTTCCGCTTCCGATCCCACCTCCTCCTCCTCCTCCTACTCCTCCTTTTTCTAGAGAGAGAAAACAACAAGCAAACCCTAGAGAGAGAAAAAAATAATTCATACTGTCATCTGGGACCTATACATACATATAATTTTAGAGAGAGTAAGTGGTGGTTTTCGATTGAAATAGTAATCTATTGATGGATTCGAGCTCGGAGCTGATGAGATCGATCGAGGCGGCATTGGGGATCGATAAGTCCGTCGTGGTGGTGCTGACGACGTCACTGGCCGTGATCTTGGGGCTTCTGGTTGTGCTATGGAAGAGATCGGGCGATCGGAGCAAGGAGGCGAAGCTGGTAGTGCTTCCTAAGGCGGTAGCCGTGCCAGCAAAGGAGGAAGAAATAGAATTGGAGCCTGGCAAGGTTCGTGTCACGGTCTTTTTCGGCACTCAGACCGGTACTGCTGAGGGTTTTGCTAAGGTATATAATCATAGCTAAGGATCTCGGCTTTTTTTTGCGATTTTTAATTTTATTTTCAGTTTAATCTAGGGTTTAAATTGGAGTTTGTCTTGAAGTTTTAATCCTAGACAGAATAAATTTTTGTTAACGTTATTTGATTATGAATCTGATGCCCTCGAAAGGCTTGATCGATAGCGAGTTGACCAAAAAATGTATCATTTTTCTACTGCATGATTGTTAGTCAAATGATAATGTTAGGGGACAAAAGATGGACTTTGTTGCTTGATTAGCTAGTCAAATCATTTGTGCCTTTGATCCGAGTTAAAATGCGATTTTCTACTTGATTTGCTTTATGTCTATTTAGATGTTCTTGTTAACTCCCACCCAGAAATGTTGATATCATTTTCCTCGTTATTATATGCTTTATATACGGTTGCAAATGGGATGAGAGAGGAAGCTTTTGTTTATTTTGAATGATGTGGAAAATACAAGGTTTTTGTTTGTTGGTTATCTGTCTGGTTCTCAACATAGCTCTAGAAGTTAAACCATAAAGAAGCGGGAAGGTTGGTTTAACACTTTGGACTTTGTCGTGAAAAGGCATTGGGATCCTATTGATAATTACAATATGCCATGCTTTCTTCTTTTTTGTGTTTTTATTACTTGTACTAGCATAACTACAGTACAGAATGGAACAAGAGTGGTCAACTCTATGTTCCTGGGTGTTTGCTTGTATTTAACTTGTTCGTTTGAGGTAAAGGTACCTGGTAATGGCATGGTACTGTCGAAGATATAATACTACAGTGGAATGATTACTTAGGTTTCATCTTGTTGCTTATGGCTCATGATACCTGAAATAATTCATCGAAACTAATCAATTAACTAATTTTCCGGAATCTAGTGCTTGCTTCAAGTTCAAGATGCAACTTCATCTGTAAACAGTGGGAAATTTTTGTTTCTTGGTGTTTATAAAGTAATGTGGTAATTTATATTATCAATGTGTACTACCAAATGTGAGCAGATATGTGTGCTTCTAAGCTGGACAGTTAATTGTTATTATTGTCATTAAAACCTGGTAATATTTCCTTCTGATAGGCATTAGCAGAGGAGATCAAGGCAAGATATGGAAAGGCAGTCGTGAAAGTTGTTGACTTGGTATGTAAAATAGTAGTTATTTTGTCATAGTCAGATGAAGGTTGAGCCGTAGTTTAATTGTTGGATGTTCATCTTGTTCTTTCCTCTTTTTAGGATGATTATGCTGCCGATGATGAACAGTATGAGGAAAAACTGAAGAAAGAGACCTTGGCATTTTTCATGGTTGCAACGTAAGTTAAATCCGTATTTTGACAATTCAATATCAAGCTTCTTAAACGTCATTCTTCCATTGTATGATTCCTGTTTCCTTGAATGTGACTCTAATGTTTGAGCTTAACATCATAGTTATGGAGATGGCGAGCCAACTGATAATGCTGCGAGATTTTATAAATGGTTTACTGAGGTAGGAGTCATGATTAAATTGGTTTAAAAAATTCTTCCCACTAAATATTTCTCCTATTTGACTTCTTGATGATAGATTTTTTCTTTAAGAGCTTACTTATGAGTAGTATCTATACTTTTTCAGGGAAAAGAAAGGGAGCCCTGGCTTCAGCAACTTAAATATGGGGTGTTCGGCTTGGGTAATCGTCAATATGAACACTTCAACAAGGTGAGAAACTGCAAAATTCCCATCTTTATATGATCAGTTTTCCAACTGTATGTTCTGATTTTGACCTCTTATGAAACAGATTGGGAAGGTCATCGATGAACATCTAAGTGAACAAGGTATGAGGATTTTCCCTTTAACCGTAAGTTCGTAGCATATTGTAGATATGAGCTTTCTGAAGATATGATCTCACTGATTGGGAATGGTGCAAAATAATCAATTTGGGTGTCAATTGCTAGACAGGAGCTTGCTGCTACCTTTTCTCTTTTCCCATCTCTTAAAACATGAATTGTTACTCACCTCGGTTGCATTAAACATGCATATTGCAAGTCTGTGAGAGATTATTGGCAATTTTTGTTACACTACAGTGCGATAAAATTTTCTCTTCTTGCTAGCATAGCTCTTTTGCTAGCGATTATGCAAATGTTGATAATATTACGTCCATATTATAAAACATGTGTGAAACATTTCAGGTGCAACCTGTCTTGTTCCTCTTGGTCTTGGGGATGATGATCAATGCATTGAGGATGATTTTGCTGCCTGGTATACATTCTGTATGTTGCTTTAATGAGCTAGCATTCCTTCTATCTTTTTGTATTGACTCAGAGAGTTCTTCTGTATTAGGCGAGAGCAACTTTGGCCTGAGTTAGACCAAATGCTTAAAGATGAAGATGATGTGAACACTGCATCCACCCCATACACTGCTGCAATTCCCGAATACCGATTAGTGATTTATGATCCTACTACTACTTCTGATGAGGATATTTCGAGCATGACAAACGGGAATGCTGCTTATGACATTCATCATCCATGCAGGTGCATACTTTATTTTGGATTCGTGCACTCCTTTTTTGACATTCATTTCTGCTGAAAGTAACATTCCTTTTCTTGCTTGAAGAGTTAATGTTGCGGTTCAAAAGGAGCTCCACAAACCTGAATCTGATCGTTCATGCATACACTTGGAGTTTGATATATCTGGCACTGGTATAATGTGAGTATATGATTCCAAGTTTGTTTAAAATCATATATAGGTATGCTTGTTTTATAATTTTTGATTGAATGTCAACTTCATCTTGTAAATTGCACTCTGATAAAGCTGTTGCATGGTTCCTAGAGATCTGAAGAAAGCTGTTGCATTGTTCTTGGAATTCCCAAGTCGCCACTGAATAGAGAATTGGGGTGATTGTTCTAAAATAGTATGCTAGCGCTTTGCAAACTAGATTTCGTGATTTAACTATTTGTTGGAAAACTAACTCAATTAACTATAGATTTCAGATCGTGATTTTAGGAATATGAACTTGAAATTGACAAGGTTTACTTATATGACTCGTAAAAATTCCTTTATTTATAGAAGATTACTCTGGACTGGAAGCTCACTTGGAGAATTGTGTTTCCTTTTTTCAAAATGTGAGATTCACGTGCTAGGCAAGATGATGCTGGTGTTTCACCATGGGATAGATTTTACTCTAGCAAGACCAAGTAGAGGTTAATTGCTGTATGTAATTTGGTATGAATTGGATCTTGGTTTATGTTGAGCAGAAGCATTTCTGTTGGCCTTGCTTCACTGGAGAAGGCAAATTTATGTCATATTCTGATACATGGTGATACCTCTTTGATATTAAGAATGTCCAAGATGCCATAACAATTTGACTAGGATTTCCAGAAGAAGATGCCATTGTAAAAATACATCAGTAGGGGAGGGTCCGAAATTTTTTTGATATATCAAAAGTCGACACCTACTGGAAAATAATTGATAGCAAAAAAATTTTGGGATAGCACACATTCTCTAGGGTCCACTTTTGAAGGAGGAAAACTGTATTCTTTTGTTGTAGTAGATGAACTCTTCACTGTGCTCTTTGCATTTGTTTCAAGTGCATGACTTCGATTTTTTTTATAATGTTATTGTGGTTGCTAGCTGCGTGATATTCTTGAAGAAATAGCTTGTGATGGCTTGAAAGCATTTTATTATCTGCTGCATTGGCTACCTAAATTTTTAAATCCACTCTGTTTTTGTAATAATCAACCAATGTTTCATTTATTTAGGCTAATTACATAGTCCTAATTGGTCGTCTCCCTTATTTATCCAACTTTTTTGTCAGCTATGAAACCGGAGATCATGTGGGTGTTTATGCTGAAAATTGTGATGAAACGGTGGAAGAAGCAGCAAAATTGTTAGGTCAACCACTGAACTTGTTATTCTCTGTGCACACTGACAAAGATGACGGTTCATCCCTTGGAGGCTCGTTGCCGCCACCTTTCCCTGGTCCATGCACCCTTCGCACTGCTCTAGCGCGTCATGCAGATCTTTTGAACCCTCCTCGAAAGGTATCTATTCTAGTTTCAGTGCTATGTCTCGTTTCTCCCTTGGTTTAACTTTTAGGGCTTAAAAACATTTGTCTGCCTGCATATCTGATTAAATACATATGCAGGCTGCTTTGCTTGCGTTAGCTGCACATGCAACTGAACCTAGAGAAGCAGAACGGCTGAAATTCCTGGCCTCACCTCAGGGGAAGGTAAACCTGTTTTCACTATGCTTTAAATTTAGTTCATTCCTTTATACACTCAAGTGGGGTGAGGGCAATCCCTCATCTTTTACAAGAAAGAAGAGAAAGGAAAAGATATTAAACTTACAAAGAAAGCTGGTTTTTGTTAAGTATATAAGACTCAACCTGGGCTTATGTTGATTCTACATTAGCATGTATTTTCTGTTTGTTTAGGATGAATACTCTCAGTGGATTGTTGGAAGTCAACGAAGTCTTCTTGAAGTGATGGCCGAGTTTCCTTCAGCAAAACCTCCCCTTGGTGTATTCTTTGCAGCAGTGGCCCCTCAGTTGCAGCCCCGTTACTATTCTATCTCATCTTCTCCCAGGTGAGTGTTTCATCATAATATCATCGCATAAGATCACCCACTTGAATATAAAGTCAGGAAGCTAATGAACTTACTAAAATTTTTGCAGATTTGCCCCCTATAGGGTTCATGTGACTTGTGCTGTAGTTTGTGGTCCAACTCCCACTGGGCGAATTCACAAAGGAGTATGTTCAACCTGGATGAAGGTATGAAATGTCTAGTCTTTTTATTTTAGAAATTACTTTCCATATCTTCTAGTTACTTTAATTGACTTGACATTGTATAAATGATCTCGAGCTCAAATTTGCTCAGAATGCAGTTCCTTCAGAGAGAAGCCGTGATTGTGGCTCGGCCCCAATCTTTATCAGGAAATCTAATTTCAAATTACCATCTGATCCTTCAATTCCAATTGTCATGGTGGGACCTGGCACTGGCTTAGCACCTTTTAGAGGATTTCTACAGGTCAATTGTAGCTCTATTTAAAGACTTCTTTGACTTTCATTTTTTCAAATTCTTAAGCGTTGGATTGGATGCATTTTGCAGGAAAGATTAGCCCTGAAGGAAGATGGTGCTCAACTTGGTCCGGCTCTATTATTTTTTGGTTGTAGAAATCGCCGAATGGTTAGAAATTGTTGTTCCATTAACTCTAGTGAATTATGTATTAATATGTTAAACATTGTCCCTGAGTGCTTATTTTGATCTCTGGTTATAGGATTTCATTTATGAAGAGGAGCTCCAAAAGTTTACGGACGAAGGTGTAATATCCGAGCTGATTGTTGCATTTTCAAGGGAGGGGCCTCAAAAGGAGTATGTTCAACATAAGATGATGGACAAGGCAAGTCTTTAGAGATGTAATGAGCTAGCCAGCTTTTTATGAGAGAGACCCGTCCATTGATATATTTTCCTTTGTGCAGGCTGCTCAAGTATGGAGTTTAGTCTCACAAAATGGGTATCTTTATGTATGCGGTGATGCCAAGGGCATGGCCAGAGATGTCCATCGCGCTCTGCATACCATTGTCCAAGAGCAGGTATGTCATGCCAACACTTTTTCCCTTGCCTTTTTTGTTTTACTGCAAGTAACGTTAAATGTCAGAAAATTATAATTCGATATTTCTGTGGCTGGAGAGCCCCTCACGCTCTTCCATAAATGACTCATGGTCCTTTTGGTTCAAGATTATGTGGGAGATGAAACTAATGGCCTGTAATTTCTTATATTGTCACTGGATCAAAACGGGACATGTCCAATATGTGAGCTGAACCAGTTATGAGGTTATCAACATGACACACTGGTGATGCAGTATAGGCTCTATAGGATAAGGATGCAAAATTTTGTGTGTTATCTTTGATGATAATCATTTTTAATGAATAATAAATTATTTTCTTGTTTGCCATCATCCCTAGTTTAGGGCATCTAAAACTTCATTTTAAGATGTTCTTTCCCCTCCCTTAGTAGGTAACAACTCCTCCCCCACCCCCAAACACACACGCATACATTTCTGTCCTCAAGTTAGATGCTTTATGTTGTCTGTCATCAAGCCCAGCACAGATTAATGTTTGTTGAGATAATTTATGTTAGAAGTTCATCAATTTTTCAAGGCGTATGAACTTTGGGAAAAGAAGTGTGGTATTTCTTTGTTGGGGTTAACGAAAAATTGTTCAACTAAATGATGACAAGTGATTGCTCTTTCTTTTGTCTGTTGCTCGCCCTTTTTCCACCACTTGTATTCTCCATATATTCAGGAAAAGGTGGACTCAACTAAGGCAGAGGCGATTGTGAAGAAACTACAGATGGACGGGAGGTACCTCAGGGATGTGTGGTGATCACTTCCGCTTGTTTGTTCTGTCTAGAGTTTTAGTCTCACCATTACCCTTGGTATCAAATTGCTTTGTTTCTACAAATACTTCTCAATTATTTTGGGTGCCAGCAGTCATTGTTGGACAAATCATAATTTATTGGATGACAGTGGCCACCCCAAGACATATAGGTTTTATAATTTCTTCTTTACGGGCGAACATAATTTGTTCTGGATCTGTGCATCTTTTGTTTTCAAATACTCCTTCCTATACTAGGTAGTAACAACAATGTCAAAGCACAAGAATTGTAGGTTCTGTAAAATGTTTTTGTAATATTAGTCTTATAAGCGTAAACTAGAGCTGAAAATATTCTGTTACGGTATTGCTTGAAAATATTCTTTTACCCTAATGGTTTCATTATTAGTCTTTTCCGAGGTCAATATCCAAGTGTTGGATATCACTGTCTTTACCTAATGCATCACGGAAGAATAGCCACAAAACCAAAAGCTAATTCTAAATGTTGCTAGGTGTTATAACTTCAATGGCTTGTATTTAAAGTATGGATTAGAAGGATTAATGCACTTTTATGGACAAACTCCAATTTATATAGTTTATGGTTATCCACCAAAGCGCGTTCATTAAACAGAGAATCAAACCACTAAGGCAGCCTAATATGGTTGATGCCTGCGACACCAAGAATCGCAGTCTAGCGAACAAATCACTGAGGCCTAACATATCATTTAGAGTGCATTAGCAAATTAGCACATGTATAAATTATTAAAGCTCCTAGTTCTTCATTCCTCAAAGTCTATTATTCTTTACTCTCATTCACATAATTTGCGGATAGAATTTAATTACTTTAAAAGACCCATTTTCACAAAAAAAAAAAAGAAAAGAAAAAGGGAAGACCCATTTCAGTAAATTGGTTAAACTTAATATCAGCCCTTTCAGCATATCAAGTAGATTTTAGTTTCAAATTTTACCCGAGTAAAGTCTTTTACTCTGGGTATGCTCCGATCCTGATTTTGTTTTATATATGCCAGAGAGTGCAAGTGTGTGCGTTGTTGTGTCTATGAAGTATGGGGCGCATTCAAAAGTTTTTGTCGGGGGCTAATATATCCAATGAATGATATTTTTCTTGACTTTTTTTTTTCCTTTCTTGTCAGAAGTTACAAGTACATATTCTTTAAAATATATGTTGATGATGGATAAAATACCAACCTGAGGTAAATACTGATCACCCGACCTTAGGGTCAGTGTCGACTTGAGGTAAAAGACCGACTTGGTATAAAATACCAACTTAATTTCTAAGATGGTTATGAGATTCACATTGACACTATTAGTTGGGCATAACCGACTTGGGAAGATGTGACCGACATCCGACCCTTTTCGAAATCTCATCCATGTCAAGAGGTGGTGGGTCGGACCGACAAGATCTTGTGAAATTCGGAGAAAATATTGTCTAAAGTAGTGCAAATATCTCAGTTGCCTACAAAAAAAGGTAACTCATCTTTGCTTTAAACACTCTTTGTTTACAAACCAATTAAAAGCAAGATCAAATTGCTAACTTGAGTATTGCACATATAGAATCATGAATAAGCAGCGGAAGAAACTATGAAATACAATTTTTCAAAGCATTCATATGTGTAAAAACAATCACATCTCTTGATATCTATGCAATATACATCATAAACCAAAGGTAAAACAAGGATAATAGAATTCCTCTTGAAGACCTAAGGTTGAAATTGCTTGGTGAAACCCTTGAGAAGATCTTTGCTCATTCCACAAATGCAGAAGCTCTAGATTGTCCACCTAGCAATGGAAGAAGTCTTTCCTCCTCCTGTGAGTTGTAGTGCTAGCAAAATCCTTGGAAGATTTTGAGAACTAAAACACTTCTTTAAGATTACTTAACTAAGTCCCAAAAGTCAACAAGCAAAGCAAAAAGAACTAACACTTGTGTAACTACAACCAATCTGTCAAGTGTTTGTATGCATGTTTATATGAAGCAAAGAAGAAAGAAAAAGTGCATTTTCTCTCTTACTCTGGATGGCCGGCCCTGCAACCTTGACAAACATGACATCTTCTTTTTGCTGTTTGTCTTCTCAAGACAATGTGAGTTGGATGACGATTTAACCATTAAGTTTTCTAGTTATGTGTTCAAATAACACCCCTTGAATCTTTGCAAGATCAATGGCTAGGATTAGATGTTGAATGCAAGAATCCTATTGGTCTAAATGTTGACAACCAATAAGATTAAATCATATTTTTGCTACTTGCACCAAGCACCTCAAAACTTTGTCAATCTTACAAATTTGCCCATTAACTTTTAATGGTTAAGACATCAATTATTAACTCTTAATGATGGTTTAGAGAAGATGATTAAAGTTCAAGCAAGACTTAATCCAATTGCTAATATGGTGTGACTTTCTAGGTTCATAGCCAAATAGCATTAAGAAAACATCAAAAGTGACGTCTAGCAACATATTAAGACAACATATAAGACAATGAAGTAATCATGTAATGAACCTATTTAGTTGTCGATTACCGTGCAATTCAATCATTCCATTAGTAGTCCTGATTGAGTACGAACCATGGATCGATTAAGTTTATAGACTCAATTCTATGCTTAGGTGAAATGAGAGATGACTACCATGGAAAAACACCTTTCCATCAATCACACCTTGGCCAAGGATTTCCTCATTTACCAAATTGAATAACATAGGACATTGCCTTAATTACCGAGGTAATGGATTCTCTCTTGACAAGTACTTGCCACTCTCTATGTTGAAAGAATTATACTACAAGTGAATGTATCTTTCCCGTTGTCGGGAAAAGTATTATTCAAAAGCAAGCACTAAACCTCAATACATATGACAACCGTGTTGTCTCAAGTTTAAGGATCACATGCACCATTGCAACGAATAACAAATCATTAATCCGTGCCATGTGATTTGTTATTCAATTCACGTTCGGTGATTATTCAACTAATACTCACCCACAAGTTTGTTATTAGCATCTCATGGTTGTATGGTATGTGACTTACCATCCTTCTTCATTAATATTTATATTAATCAAAGGTAACAAACCATTGTGATAACCCGTACTTGATTAACTAAAATCCTTTTCAAATAATCTAAGGGCTATGAACATTTTAAGTATTTCTCGTGCCAAAGAAATGTGCTCACATATTTTTAACTCCTTGAGAATACATTTCTTTAATGGAAATACTGAAAGGTGCTAGCCAACATAAGATATCATGTCACAACATAATCATAAGTTGGATTCAAGATCGGAAAAGTTATGCATGGACACCTTGATATAGCCGAAAGTTACTAGGCTATCTACAAAAAATTTCCAAGTTTTGCAACAAAGATCAACATGCTAACTTTATGTTATGTCCATTGACTATCAACATGAACTATATATATCAACTATATATATAAATACAAAAGGAGGTTCATAGGTATACCTCACTAGTAGATCACATTGGATATGAAGAAGTTGGTTGACTAGCTTTAGAATCCTTCTAACTTGAAGGCCCTAGTTGGTCCACCAAGCATCCAAAGTCCTACCCCACCTTGAAGATAGAATGTGCTAGTATATCTTCAATGTATGAAACTATGTATGTGTAGTTATGGATCAAAAGGCAAAAGCTTCATAAACTTCTAGCCATGGCCGAAAGTTCAAGCTCAACAAGTGAAGAAGATGAAGTTCTCTCTCCTCTCTTTGTGCCTTGGCCGAAAATTCTATGTGTGTTTCTCACAAGTTATCATTACATAAGAGAGAGTATTATCATATAATATCAGCTAATAACATATTAAGTGACCAATCAACATTGTCACCTTTTTGACAAGCCATGCAAGCCATTAGATTTCAATCATTAGCATTAGATGATAAAAGATGATCATTTTCTCTCTTCTCTCTCCCTTGGACGAAAATACAAGTGGGTGGAGAGAGAAGATTGTCAACTTTTATTATATATATATAAAACATACTCATATAATTATATATATAATGTTACTTTATAAGATAGCTAATCACAATTGCTTCCTTCTAAAGTAAAACCCATGCAAATCCTAGGATTGTAATCATTACAATCTAAAGGTAACTTTATTCTCTCTCTTGACACTTGTCAAAAAGGCTTTATCAACAAAAGCAATGGACAAGATTCCTTTGTCTTTATTCAAAAATGAATCCTATCCATTCATTTCAAATTCAAATGACTAGGATTGATGACATGGACAATCCTAGTCATCAATCTCTACACGCACATGCCACATGTAATTATCAATTCACCTTTTTGACAACTAAGATGATGACGTGGCATTTCACAAATTACATCATCATTACACATACATATATAAATACCTTTATATATATATATTATTTTTGCCCATTCTAATCTCTATTAGAATAAATACATTGAAATTACTTTTCAATAATTACAGTTTGGCCCCAAAAGTTTTGATAATTATAATTTGACCCCAAAACTTTTTGAAATTATAATTTTGCCCCAAATACCAATATTGATGACTCTTAACACCTTAAAGCTACCAACCACATTATACGAGCTTCCAGTGAACTTATTCATGATACTTATTAGTGTGTGACCTTTTAGATTCATAATCGTGTACCGATGAGGGACATGATAAACCTCCTTATCTATTTCGAAAATATCTCCATCATTTACCAAAATACCCTCATGCTCATGAGTGACGCACTAGCAACGAACGTACCATGATAATGTAAACGATAATGAAGACGACGTCTTTTATCCCATTTAACCATGACGAGGACATCAAGGCTGGGTTTACTCATCCAAGTTGATCCACAAGAAAGCCAAGAACCAGCCATACATGTCCACGTTCGTTGAACATACACGTCCACATTCAATGAACCATTTGGGTGAATTTTCCAGCAAAGAATCAAGTCAATATTCTATTTTCAAGATTCAAGAACATCAAGATTTTTCAAGATGTTTCAAGAAGATTCGAAGATTTAGTCAAGATTTGATTTCTTTGTAATTCTATCCTAGTTTTCGTTTCAGTTTTAGTTTAATTCCCTATGGACGAATTTAGGTGTTCACACTAGGAAAAAGACTTTATTGGGCTGCAAGATTAGGTGTTTACACTAGGAAGGAGTTTTTCTTGGGCTGCAAGTTTGTTTCCTTTTGACCTAGTTACTATTCACGTTTTCCTATTTGAGCTAAGGTTTAGGAGTTCTTTTTCAAATAGGAAACTTATTTGTCTTTGCCTATATAAGGCTGATTTGCATGAAATAAAAGTTAGACAATTTTGATATTAAACTTGCGAGATTATTCTCCTTAAGTTCTCAAGAACTTTTTTGAACTTATCAAAATTATTCTTGTGGCGTTCATCTTTGACTTATCAAACGAGATTTCCATCCTCGTTTGTGGCGTCCTCAACTATACCAAGGTTCTAGCTTTGATAAGTATAGGGTCGCGGTTCCATCAATTCCTGAAAGGTCTTGGGGTCGTTTTCCATATTTGGTGTTGGGTCGCGTCACATGTTGGTGTGGTTCGTATCAGTTGGTAATCAGAGCTTAGGTTTATTAGGTTTGTCTATCATTTTCTTGTTTTTCTTGGTTAATTCCGTGAGTCTAGGTCTAGGTTTTAATTCCTTTCTTCGTTCTTGATTGTATCTTGCTTCCAATATGTTTTAGGTTGTGTTGCAATTCCATTCTTGCTTCAATTTCGTTTCTTGTCTTGTGTTTCAATTCTGTTTTCTTGTTGAAATGCGTTTCTTGCTTTCAAGTCTTTTCTTGTTTTCTCATCAAATCCGTGGGTAGGGTTAGGGTTTTCAATTAGGACAAAACCCTAGTTGGTTGTGTGCTCAAATCTAAAATCTTGGTTACTTAGTCATTGTTTTCGTTTCTGAAAATCAAGAAAAGAAAAGGACCATCAAGAAAAGAAAAGAAAGGTCAAGAAAAGAAAAAAAAAATAGTGAACAGTAAAATTTTTTTGTGTGGAGAATTAGGCTACGAAGCCAAACTTTTCTGAAGGGAAACAACGATCTGAGCATAACCCACAGCTTTGCTGTGGGCACTACCCTCTTAGGGCCAAATTCTATTGTTTTCTATGAGTTTTAGGTGTTTTTGTATTTTTCAATAGGGTTTTCTCAACTTTTCTTATTTTTCTAGGTTTCCTTCTCGGGTTTTGTTCAATTTTCTTTCTCTAACCTTGTTTCCAGAGTCTTATAGGTCTGAAAAAAAAAATTCAGATTCTGAAATAGAGTAATACGCTGCTTTAGTGCCTTCCTTGGTATTCTTGGTTAGTTCTAGGGGAACTTGGAGGAGAATACGAGAGGAAAAAGGCAGAGTGTGTGATAATATTAGAGGGTAAAAGTCATATTGAGTTGAGTGAAACACGTGAGGACAGATTTTAATAATGTCTAATAATCAAGAGGGAAATGCAAACGAAGGTGTTCAACAACTAATTGGATAGAATTTACAGATGCAGGCATTGATGGGAGAGATGAGACAGATGATGAGGGTTGAATTAGAACAAATACATGTGAGGTTGGATAGAGTAGAAGATAGAACACAGCAAGGGTAGCCACAAGTTGCTCAAGACGTACTAAGGAGGAACAGGAGCTAACATAAAGGTCAGTACAACGGTCAACAAATATGGAGCTCTTGCTGATGCTGACATTGATGAGGCTGATCGTGAACCTGGAGAAATCCCTGAGGAGGAGGAAGAGAAGCAATCAGGTTTTCTTCCTACAGTGGTTGTTCCCAGCTATGGTAATCTCCCGGATGATCAGGCCGGTCCTACTGCCTGGTCAACCCAAGCCAGTTTCCCATGATTATTTCCTCCTGGAATATAAGGGGGTTCAATGCTCCCCTAAAGCAGAAAAAAGTGTTGAAATTTGTAAATAAATTTTCTGTTGATATTTTTTGTATTGTGGAAACAAAAATCAAAAAAGGAAATGAAAGTAACATAATCTCTTGCAGGTTTAGTAATTATGGTTTCATCCATAATTACAATTTCTGCTCTACTGGCCGAATTTGGATACTCTGGAACAAAAGTCTTTTTGATATTACTCAAATTGATGCTACTGACTAAGCTATCCTTTGTCTGATTATATCAAAAATGGATAATACTCAGGTTTACACCTCATTTGTCTATGGGGATAGTCTTGCTTCCAACAGGCAACTCCTATGGTCTAAAATTGAAGATTGGAACACTCTTTGTGCCTCTGTCCCTTGGTGTATCATGGGAGATTTCAATGAAGTCCTTTCTCCGAATGACAAATCATCTCATGTCCTTCCAAGAAGTGCTGCTAATTTCAGAAACTGCATCAATAATTGCAACCTCATTGATCACCCTAGCAACGGGCCTCTTTACACTTGGACAAATAAAAGTTCTAGCACTCATTTCAAGGCCAGCAAGCTTGATCGTGCCCTTGTGAATGCAGATTGGATGATTAGGTTTAATAATTCTAATCTCCATATTGAAATACCTGGACCTTCTGATCATTGTCCTATAATTCTGTATTCCTCTCTTCCTAGAACTTCAAGACCAAAACCTTTCAAGTTCTTCAATGCTTGGACTTCTCATGATCTTTTCCTTGGTGTTGTAGAGCAGAACTGGAATTTTTATGTTGCAGGTTCTCCTATGTTCCGGCTTGTGCAGAAACAGAAAGCTTTGAAGCACGCTCTCAAGGCTTTTAATGTCTCACACTTCTCTAATATTCCAACTAGAGTTCAAAGCCTTCAAGAGGAAATCAATTCTATTCAACATTCTATCCTTGGTGGCAATTTTGATGAGCAGCTTATCACTCGTGAAAAGAATCTCCTGCATGAAGTTGAATCACTTTCAAAAGCTCAAGATGAGATTCTCAAACAAAAGTCAAGAATTCAATGGCTTCGTGAGGGTGACTCTAACACAAGCTTCTTCCACAAGGTTATTCGTGGAAGACAGGCTCGTAACCTTATCACCAAGCTCACATGCACTGATGGTAGAGATACCATGAATGATGCTGAGGTACGTGGTGAAATTCTTAATTTCTATACTAATCTTCTTGGTCTTGTTCAAAATTGGGGTGCTATTTCTATGGAGAACATTCAGCCTTATGTCTCTAATTCTATTCCTTTGGAGGCCGCTAACATGTTAACTGTTCCAGTCACTGCTGATGAAATTAAGCAAGTTATGTTCTCTCTCAACAGCAACAAGAGTCCTGGTCCTGATGGGTTCACTGCTCATTTCTATAGAATTGCCTGGAACATTGTGGGTAATGATGTTATTGAGGCTATTCTCTCTTGCTTTAACTCTTCTTCTATTTTGAAGGAAATCAATTCTACTATTATTGCACTAATTCCTAAAGTTGATTCTCCTTTGATGGTCAAAGATTTTAGGCCAATTTCATGTTGTAATACTATTTATAAATGTATCTCTAAGATCATTGCCAACCGTATGAAGAGCTACCTTCCACACATCATTTCCCACAACCAATCTGCTTTTGTGGAAAATAGATCAATTTCTGAGAATATTCTCATTGCACAAGACATTGTGTGGAATTACTCCAGGAAGAATCTTACTCCTCGTTGCACTATGAAAGTGGATATTATGAAAGCATTTGATTCTGTCAATTGGGACTTTATCATCCTTTCTCTCAAGGCATTCGAATTTCTTGATATCTTTATTGGTTGGATCCGAGAGTGTATCACAACAACTAGATTCTCTATTTCCATCAACGGGAGTCTTGAAGGCTATTTTCCAGGTACAAAGGGTGTTCGGCAAGGTCACCTTACCTCTTTGTTATTGCTATGGAGATTCTTACCGGTATGTTTAATCAGCTCCATTGTACTAGAGATTTTCATTTTCATCCAAGATGTGCTAAACTCAAGCTGAATCATCTTTCCTTTGCAGATGACCTTCTTATCTTCTGCAAAGCAGATGAACTTTCTGTTAGAAGCATTATTCGGACACTTGATAACTTTCATACAGTTTCTGGGTTAAGGTATAATCCTGACAAGAGTCAGATTTTCTATGGTAGCTGCACTCCTGATACCATTAATCTTATTAATGGCATTCTTGGTTTCGAAGAGGGTGAATTGCCTGTTCGTTATTTGGGGGTTCCCCTTATTTCTGGTAGACTCCGTAAAAGTGATTGCCAAATGCTTCTCGACAAAATCTCTAAACGTATTAATCATTGGGCGAATAGATGGCTTTCTTTTGCAGGCAGGCTCCAACTGATCAAATCAACCTTGTCCAGTATGTACTCTCACTGGATCAGTACACTTTTTATTCCTAAAGGTGTCATTTTGGATATGGAAAGAATGTTCAAAGCTTTTCTTTGGAGGGATAGTGGCCCTAAAATTGCTTGGGATCTTATTTGCAAACCAATTGATGAAGGTGGACTTGGAATCCGTAGTATTGAGGAAGCCAATAAAACTGCTCTCCTTAAGCTTTTTTGGAGGTTTTACTCAACACGGGATACTCTCTGGGCCTCATGGGTATGGTCAAACCATATCAAAGATAAATGTATTTGGACACTCACTATTCCGCAGGATATTTGTTGGACGTGGAGAAAAATGCTTCATATCAGGAACTTGGCAAAAAATTCCATTACTCACCTTATTGGTAACGGAAATTTGACACATTTCTGGCATGATAATTGGCACCCTTCAGGTAACTTGTTACATGAATTTAGTGTTGATGTTACTTTTCCTTCCATCAATGCTCGTGTTTCTGATGTCATTCATGATAATAATTGGATCTGGCCTCATCATCCACCTTCTCTTGCCGATCTCAACCCCTGCAATCTTATTGATTTGGCTTCCAATATTTCGGATTCTTTTAATTGGGCACACTGTAGAAATGGTATTTTTTCTTTCAAGGACACTTGGAATGCAATTAGGAAATGTGGGCAAAAAATTCAATGGTTCAAACTTGTTTGGTTTCCTAATTGTATTCCAAAACACAGCTTCATCACTTGGCTTGCGTTCCAGAACAAACTTGCTACTCGCCAAAGGCTTGTTTCTTGGGGGATTCAAGACAATTCAAACTGCATCTTCTGCTACTTGGTGTGTGAAACAAATGAGCATCTTTTCGAATGTTCATTCACAAAGAGAATCTGGAAATAGGGGTTAACTGCACTCTCTATTGATCACTCTATATCTTCATTGCCAAGCATCATGGGAATTGTTACCTCTATTCAACACAAAAGTGGGGATCTTAAAACCCAGATTTTTCGAACTTACCTTTGTGCAACCATCTACAACATTTGGTTGGAACGTAACCGTAGAATTTTCAACAATGAAGCTCTTACTGAAGAACAATTATTGAACATCATTCAATACGAGGTTACTTCAAAGATCTTTCTCGGCTGTCGTTTCAACAACTCAACTCTAAACAATAGAACTCTGAATAGCTGGGGAGTTTAATTTTATTTTATTCTCTGTTTTTGTTTTTCATCTCTTTGTGATCCAAGAAATTTTCTTGGACATTTTGATTGTTTTTCCTTTTGTTTCTTTTGTTTTTTCCACTTTGGTTTGATGTACTTTTGTTGTACTGTTCTTCGCAACAAAGAGTTGAAGATGTTGAAGAAGTTGATGAGATCGATGATGAAGGTTTAGATGAAGAGTTTGATAGAATTTCGATGGGCAGCAATAGAAGACATGGTCGAGATAGAGATTCTAGGGATCATGTTGATTGTGTTGATAAGATTCCTACGTTTCAAGGAAGGAGTGATCCTGAAGCCTATCTTGAGTGGGAAAAGAAGATAGAGTTGGTGTTTGATTGCCACAACTATTCTGAGTTGAAAAAGGTAAAACTTGCTGCAATTGAATTTACTGATTATACTATTGTGTGGTGGGATCAATTGTGTATCAATAGGAGGCGGAATGGAGAACATCCTGTTGCAACTTGGGATGAGATGAAGAGAGTGATGAGGAGGCGATTTGTACCCAGTCATTACTACAGGGACTTATACCTCAAGCTGCAAGGTCTTTATCAAGGTAATAAAAGTATGGATGATTATTACAAAGAGATGGAGATGGCTATGATTAGAGCCAATGTAGAGGAAGATCGGGAGGCAACAATGGCTAGATTTCTGAATGGGCTGAATCGAGAAATTGCTAACACCATTGAGTTGCATCATTATGTTGAGTTAGAAGATTTGGTGTATATGGCAATTAAGGTGGAGAAGCAATTGAAGAGGGGTGGTTCACGACCAAGACCAGCCCCGCAACACTCAAGTGCATCACCTTGGAGGTTGAGTTACCCAAGAAATGAGGAGAGTTCGTCTACTTCCAAGGTCAAGCCCGAGCCCAAAACATCCACCCATGCCACGACCAGTCAAGGTAAAACAACCTCTCCTATAACTCGTTCTAGTGATAATATATGCTTTAAATGCCAGGGACGAGGTCACATAGCTAGCCAATGTCCAAACACGAGGGCAATGGTAGTTTTGGAAAGTGGGGAGATTGAATCTGAAGATGAAACGCAATCTAATGACATGCCCATACTAGAGGACACCGAAGTAGGTGAAGAAGGGTTTGGGGCAGATTATGGAGAGATGCTTGGACTAGTGGCACAACGAGCTTTGAGCTTGCAAGCTAAAGAAGAGGAAGAAGTAGTACAACGTGAGAACATCTTTCATACTCGCTGCCATGTGAAAGATAAGGTATGTAGTGTTATTATTGATGGTGGTAGTTGTACTAACGTTGTTAAGTCTTCCAAGGTTGAGAAGTTAGGGCTCACAACAATTAAGCATCCACGTCCATACAAGCTGCAATGTTTGAATGATTGTGGTGAGGTAAGGGTTACAAAACAGGTTGTGGTGCCATTTTGCATTGGAAAATATGAGGATGAAGTATTGTGCGATGTGGTCCCTATGCATGCTGGACATCTTCTTTTGGGAAGACCATGGCAATTTGATCGATGTGTGCAGCATGATGGCTTCACCAACAAGTACTCATTCATGTTCAATCAACGGACAATCACTCTAGTTCCAATGACACCAAAACAAGTTTATGAGGATCAAGTGAGGTTACAAAAATTGAGTGATCAAAATAACTTGAGTGATCAAAAGAATTTGAGTGATCAAAAGAATTTGAGTGAGCAAAAGATAGAGAGTGAAAAGAAAAAGAGCAAGGCCGAATCTGGAAAGGTAGTGAGGAGAGAAAAGAATTCGGCCAATGAGGTAAAAACAGAGGGAAAGCAAAGACATTTTTATGCAAAAGCAAGTGAGGTTAAGAGAGCTTTGATGACAAAACGGCCAATGATTGTACTTATGTACAAAGAGGCTATTTTAAACACTAACCAACTTGACTCTGCATTGCCTAGTGTTGTTGTTTCTCTCTTGCAGGATTTCGAGGATATGTTTCCCAAGGACATACCACATGGTCTACCACCTAGACTGGTCTTTGAACTTGGTGGATTTGAGGACAAATCCTTCTCAAGAGGGGGGGAATGATGAGGACATCAAGGCTGGTTTTACTCATCTAAGTTGATCCACAAGAAAGCCAAGAACCAGCCATACACGTCCACGTTCATTGAACGTACACGTCCACATTCATTGAACCATTTGGGCGTCCACATTCAATGAACCATTTGGGCGAATTTTTCTGCAAAGGTTCAAGTCAAGATTCTATTTTCAAGATTCAAGAACTTCAAGATTCTTCAAGAAGTTTCAAGAAAATTCGAAGATTTAGTCAAGATTTGATTTCTTTGTAATTCTATTCTAGTTTTCGTTTCAGTTTTAGTTTAATTCCCTATAGACGGATTTAGGTGTTCACACTAGGAAAAAGACTTTCTTGGGCTACAAGATTAGGTGTTCACACTAGGAAGGAGTTTTTCTTGGGCTGCAAGTTTGTTTCCTTTTGACCTAGTTACTATTCATTTTTTTGCTATTTGAGCTAAGGTTTAGGAGTTCTTTTTCAAATAGGAAACTTATTTGTCTTTGCCTATATAAGGCTGATTTGCATGAAATAAAAGTTAGACAATTTTGATATTAAACTTGTGAGATTATTGTCCTTAAGTTCTCAAGAACTTTTTTGAACTTATCAAGATTATTCTTGTAGCATTCATCTTTGGCTTATCAAACGAGATTTTCATCCACGTTTGTGGCATCCTCAACTATACCAAGGTTCTAGCTTTGCTAAGCATAAGGTCGCAGTTCCATCCAATCCTGAAAGGCCTTGGGGTCGTTTGCCATATTTGGTGTTGGGTCGCGTCACATGTTGGTATGGTTTGTATCAGTAGCGTGCAGTCCGATCCTTCTGTTACAAGTGCCCCGATCGGGAAAGGACCATGAAATGGTTAAGCCCATAGTACTATGTATAAATATGAATCGGTGAAACGAGAGATGACTACCATGGAAAAACTCATTTCCATCACTTCATACTCGCCTTGGCCAAGGACTTCCTTGTTTACCAACCGATCTCAGATATCATAGAACATTGGCTCACGCCGGAGGTTAACATATCATATCTTGACAATTACCTGTCGGTTCATACCACAAGACTAAAATGCGAAAGGCCGTAACCCACCTTATGGAAGACGAGTATTGACCAGATGCAATATTTAGCCCCTGATATAACCGGCAGCCTTAATTTCTCAAGTCTGAGGATTAATTTGCACAATTCTCAACTAAATAGTAAACTATTAACCTGAAATGATGTAGTTCACTATTTATTGTCACATTCAATGATCCGTACACTGACGATCACTCATATGTTTATTAGTCCACATCATCATGTTGTTCTGGCACTTCGTACGCCATCCTTTATCATTAACATCACTATGTTAATCAAAGGTAATAACATATGATAACTCATACTCAATTATTCTAGTCCCGGTTGAATAATCTGAAGGGTATGAATTATTTCTTAATGCTTATCCTATCGAAGAGAAAGTGCGAAATATCCTAAACCCTTTTAGAACATTTCTCTTCTCGGATAAACATTAGGGACATATTCACATCGAAGCGGAGAATCTGAAATCCTACAAATCATATAGTGTATAAAACACATAAATATATTCTCATTAAACCCTAATATCATCTCAAACTTTAGCATTAGGGCATATCCCCAACAATCTCCCACTTGCACTAATGCTATCGACCATAGGATCTAGTGCATTTTACATTCATATCTCTATACTCATCTTCCCAAAGATGGTGATCAACTGTAACTGACTTTACATGATAGTGGGTCATCTATAGAAACAACTATAGGATCTTTATCTGTTAATTCATTTTCTTATCAAGAAAGAAACTCTTGAAGTGATTGTTTACAAGTTCGGACTCTTGATGAGATCGGGTTCTTTTAAGCTTGTGCAAAAAGCCTTTATGACAGCCACCATATAGCATCGGCTGCTATCAACAGACAGAACCATACATAATTCAAACATCATAAAAGTCAAGCAGCATCTAGGCTCAAATAATAACATAACCATTATTTATCATTATTCGGAACTCTTTCCAATAATTCACAAATCCATTGAATACATTTTTATCCTTTTAAGTAAATTCTTCACCAAGAACTTCACTACAACCATAAACCTTAAAATTCTGGGTTAAAGTTCATTATAACAATAAGATCACTAGATGAATCTCAATAAAGCACTTCCTCATGAGACTTATGCAAAACTCCCTAATGGGGGAACTACTGTTATTGACATTGAGTATTCATGGAAACCCTCAAAATGTTCTTTCTGCAATCTACTAGGTCATTCTAATCCTTCCTGCACTGCTGCTCAAGCTCAGCCTCATGTGACTCCCACACCAGTTCCAGAATCTGTTGTCAAGCTCAACCCAGTACCACCCAGTCCCATCCTGGTGATACTCAAATATCTGACTCAGAACTTGGCTGGACTAATGTTTCCCGTAAGAAGAAGAAGAAGAAGAAGAAGAAGAAAAAGAAAACTGATGTCCACAAGCAACAACCTCAACCTACCACAAATATGGCACCTACTATAACTAGTGTGCCATCTGTCTTGACCTCTGTCCACAAAAACAAATTTGATGGTTTTCAAAGTGACAAACAATTGCCGACAGACCCATCGACATCAAATGCTACTCATGAGTTACATCGCCGGCCATCTCCTCCTAGATCTGATCTCTCACAGGCTATTCACAACTTAGTTTAAGGGAAGCAGATTTATAATGGAAGGAGACCCGGGGGAATTCTCTATTCCCCACATTGCTGAGTTGTCATTTCTTTTGTTTCTTTTTTACGACTTTGGTTCTTAGTTGATTTTTGACTTTGATTCTTTGTTGTAATTTGGTCTCTGACCCACATATTGTACTTTCATTTTTATTAATAAAACCTTTTTTCCGCTGACTTAGCAAAAAAAAAAAAAAACAATAAGATCACTAGAACTTATATGTATTCTCTCCGATATCTATCATGTAACTCATTACATCATATTGTGCCAAGTACTTGCCATTGCATTTAAAGAAGAATGCAAACAGCGAAAGGATTAGGTGCAAAAACCATTCGCGACTTTTCCTTAATAGTCAGAAGGAAATCTACAAGAAAAGACGGATACCCTATCTTTGAGACTAGAGACCAAAATTTCTTAGATTCCTCCATCTTAAAGAGAAATTTAAAATCGTGACTGGGTGTACAGGTCGTGAGAAAACAATCAATCACATCATTGTACTTACAAGACATGATCGGTTTACACAAGAAATACAACATGATATAAAATTCGGTTGGACCTTGGCAAACAAAGGTATCATAAATTCATAAGATTCGTTAAGGGCATTAACTCCCACTAACCTTTCTTATAAATTTAGATATCACCTTCATTTTAACCATTTCATCATAGTTACCTTTCTCTAAAGAAACTATGCATGAAAGAGTTTACATTCTATACAGCTATAGAATTAAAACATGGTATAAGTTTAAAATTCAATTTGAAAAATTATGGTGATAAAAGATGCATTCTCTAATCTTCTTTTATAACCCAACATATTCTGGACAAGTCTCATAAGCTCCATTTCATTCAATTATTTATTTTGAAGAAACTCTTTTGTCAAAAAGAATAATTAATCTACCAAACTCATTTGGATAGATAAATACAAGAATTATAGTTTTTAACTCTTGACTATTTCAAAGTTCAAGACAATATATGTATGATTTGGCATTTAGCCATTTCTATAAATGCAAAGCAATGAATTATAAATGTTTTGAGTTTGAAGACATTCTTTCTTCCGATACGCATTCTGACCATTTCATTACCATTAATGAAAGATATACAAAATGCCAATAATTTCTTACAAAGGATCATTTCCAAAATATCCTCTAGAAACGATTGAAAAATAGTCACTACTATTTAAAGAAATAATCAAACTAATCCGAACATTTATAAATTATTTTTTTTCAAAATTGGGATCGCATACCAAGTCGATCCAAAACAACCAAATCATGCATAAACAGTGTCTACTACTCAATCCCTTCCTAATGAGAGATCTCCTGGCAAGAATGCTACGTCCCGACTCCTCCTATGTCTCCTCCTCCTCCTTCTTCTGTATCTGTTGTGGCTGGCTCAGCCACAGAAGGAGATGACTCAACATGGGGATTAGGTGCTGCACCCAAACCAAGGTTCTGCCAATTAGTCAAAACATATGGCAACTCATTTAGTGTGATCTCAATTCTGTGCACATGAAAGTCCAAGATCAAAGGAGAGTAGGATGGTGGAAGAGACTACAAGATCAAGTTTACCTAAAGTCGGGGATCCATAACAATACCAAATGCCTCCAATTGAGTTACCAAGTAAATCATTCTGAGACAGTGCTGGCTCACGTCATCACCCTCTTCAAGTCTCATACTAAAAAGCTCACGGGTCAACTGAAATCTCATAGACTGACTGCACTCGCCAAAGGATTCATCCAAACAACGAATGATATCTACGGAATGAGGCAACACCTCATAGAATCGACGTAAATCATCGCTCATTGATGAAAGAATGTATCCCCTAGCATGCATGTCATCATGGACCCATTTATAGTAAGTGATCTTGTTGGTCTCGGAAGCAGTCTCATTAACAGGAGCAAAAGTCGGGACATCCAAAATATACTCAATTCTCTCAAATCGGAGGACTACCCTTAAACTTTTGTACCATTATTTGAAGTTTGGTCCAACTAAATAATCATGATTAAGGATGGATAAAATAGGGTTTATGAACGAAGCCATTAAACTGCAGAAAAAGTAAATATAACAGAAAGTAAGATTGCAGGCTAATAAGAATATATGTAAAGCTATTAAATTGCAAGATATAATAGCTACTCCCACTATTTGTTTTAAATCTCATACTCCCTTAATGAGAAAACATGAATCTATGAAAAGACTCTAAGTGGGATGACCAAGTTCCTATGATCAGACACATTTCTCAAACCTTTGTGGCTATGTTGAAACATGAATACCATAGGTCAACAACTCCTTGTTGTCTATTTCTCTAAATAGGGTATGGTCTATTTTAGTCCCTAAATCACTTAATCTCAAATCTTTGTGGTTGTAATTGATTAGGTGATCTAGTTAGATTGTACCTGCCATCACTTAGTTATCCTTCAAATTGAACCAATAGCCTCAAGCCTTTGTGGCTTGACCGTTAGATTTTGGCCGACAACCACATCACTATGTTTATTACTAGCGATTTTAATAAACTTACTTTGAAACATATCCTTTACCTTTGGGTAAGAAGGATCGTATTCATTTGGGTCTTATTAAATATCCTAGGATGGCGGAGGACTGCGATAAAACTCCTTTTACCATTTTTGAAAATCTAATATTAGTTTGCACGTAGGGAGTTGATACAATCTTATCAAATAATTAAGCATTCAACATACTATAAGCTAACAATCTCAATTATAGCAATTTAAATAGTATGAATGCAAAGATATAGGAATGGTGGATCATGGGCTTGACTTTTGGGCTAAAAGAAATAAAACTATTCTATTTAAAAGATCTTCAACACTTTGAAATCTTCATTGGGCCTCCAACTCCTTGGAAAAGTCCATTGGGCCTTTAACAAGCTATCTCTTGGAGAATTACATAAAATTCCTCACTACATAAGTCTCTCAAATGACAAGAAATAAATTGAGACTTATGTCTCATATTACAACCCAATAACTTTTGACCCCAAAGCCCAAGTCCATGATCAAATTTACCATTATCAAAATAATAAATATGTAAATATGCATGATTATTCATATCAAAATATAATAACCAACATATTAATTTCTAGCATTCAAGTTTAATCTACTCATCAATTATGAAAGAATAAACTAATCCAATGCCCTTTTGCATAATTATAAAACTCCTTTTATATATGCAAGTCATAATGGCCCATTAATTCATAACTCGTTATAATTAATTATATTCACATCTAAGTCCAAAACTTAAAGAAAAAACACAAGTTCATGGCCCATTAACATAAAGTGGCCCAATAGGTTAAAATCAAACACAAGTAGATGCACACAAGGCCCAAGCCCAAATCAACATGTCTCTTAAGGCCCACATACATTAACTATAACCCAATTGTCCTTTGAAAGTATTTTTTTTTTTTTTTTTGTTAATTCAGTGGTATTTTATTGAAAGAAAAAGGAAAAGTACATCAAATTACACAATGCATGACACCTGGTGTCACAATCAAGAAAATGCTGAAAAAAGCAAAAGCTAAATCGGTCGCAGACCGAAGGCAACAAAAGACATGAAAACGGACAAAAAAAAAACAAAGAGAATCTTCTCATTTAATACGTCGATCTGGGGGGTCTTCCATTGAAGATGCCTTAAACAGCCCGAGAGTGTAGTCGAACGAAGGAGGTGCACTTGAGGGTGCCCTAGAAGGAGAGGCGTTGGCGTGAGGATGGCCAAACGAACTAATAGTTGATCTGTCTTTGCTTGGAGCAGCTGTGAAATTTTTATCCTTGGAAACTTGTGACGAGAACGGGGTGACTGACATTCTTTGAATTTGTTTTTCATAAATTTGAGAGCTTGGCACTTCCACATTGACCCTACTCAAAGTGTTAGCAGGCAGAAAATTGACCTGATTCTTTGGGGAGTTTGTTTGCTTGTGATAAACACCCGTACCTGAGGAAAGATGATGATCAACCGCCTTTGACCTAGTAAAGTTGTCCTGAAGATGAACAAACGATTGATTAGAATGATCTTCATCAATAACATTGAAAGCATTAAATTTGTTGGTTGTAGCCTTGTTCTCTTTTTGGGATGCACCACGTCTCCTTCTAGGTTTCTTACCAACATCAGTCCATTCTAGATTAGCGCTATTGGTGTTTTCATTAACTTTCGTCTCCGTTGAATTAGGACAAGTGGATGTGTCATGTCCAACAACATTGCACAGAGAACATTTTAGAGGTTTCCAATCATATTCAAGCTAAATTTCTGCCTCTTTCCCATTAGGAAGTTCGACAAAGATGCTATTCGGGAGATCCTTCTGGATATTCATTTCCACACAAACTCTTGCATGACCGAGATGTGATTGTGAGGCAGGTCCGGAAGCCATTTGAAGGAGACCAATTGTGCTCAAGACATAACTGAGACCATCTTTGTTTAGTAGATCAAGTGGGACATTTCTCAGCTTTAACCACATTGGCACCCGCTCGAAGTTAATCTTAATGAGTTGAGGCCAATTTCCCAACGTCTTAAGAGAAGAGGGCGGTGATGGACATGCCATAGCTCTTGCATCACACGGTCGCAAAATTCTTGTGATTGAAAATGGAACACAAACAACCCAAAGTCATTAGATTGAATTGACGTGGCCAAACTTTTTCCATTGAGTATCTACCATTCCCCTAATTAAGAAGAAATGGGGTGGCTGACCAATAAATTGACCAATAAGGCAGCAATTCCAATGTTGAGCACCTTCGTGGAAGACACTTTCAGGCAGAATAGCAATTGTTCTCCCATCCTTGATTTTGAAATTGTCAAAGAAGTTCAATTTAAGTGAATCATTCAACTCACTCAAAAAGTGCTTTTGCCAATTGTTGGTAATGTGATTTGTTCCAGAAGAACTATAAAACCCCAAATGGAACGTTGCATAGGAACAAACTCTCTGGCTGCAGGATCATGAGCTTCTGTGGAATTCCGCAGAGAAGGAAACTCATTTTGCAAATTCGCAAAGAGGCCATTGTTGAATTGCGTTGGCAAATTGTGACCAAATAGATCCCCAACTATGTGAAATCTCAATACTACTTATTAAATAATTTCTAATTTCAAGATTAAAACATAAAGGCCAACTATGTGAAATCTGTTTTGCCATTTTTCAAGACATAAAGAAAAGTTGCACTTTTGATTATTAAACATCTTTAATCATCAAGTAGTCATCAACTTGAACCATATGCATGATCATATTAAGATAAGCTTAAAACTACTTTTAAACTTTCAATCTAACACATGCATATAAAAGACACCAACTCCTTTGAGTGTTTCAAGGCAATTACAACAACTTTATATGTCCAACAAAAGCAAAAAGTCCTCATCAACAGACAATGTGGATTCAGCCAAGGCAATAAAAAATGCAAGGTTTGATCTTTTCAACTTTTGACTTTCCCTTTCTTAACAAATCAAGATAGTCTACTTATTCCAAGTCTAAAGTCAACATGCAAAGACTAAATCTCCTTTTATCTTCACAAGTTACCACTTTAAATAAGAAGACAAATCATCCAAAGATAGATGAGATTTTCGGCCATCTCAACATATAGGTGTAGCATGCAAGTTCAAGCTAAGACATATACACACATAAATATATTCAAGATCTACATTATTGATGCGAACCAGCCATCCACATTCAATGAACCAATTGAAGCGTCCACATTCAATGAACCAATTGGGCGTCCACATTCATTGAACCTTTTGGGCGAATTTTCCAGCAAAGATTCAAGTCAAGATTCTATTTTCAAGATTCAAGAACTTCAAGATTCTTCAAGAAGTTTCAAGAAGATTTGAAGATTTGGTCAAGATTTGATTTCTTTGTAATTCTATCATAGTTTTAGTTTAAGTTTAATTTGCATTCTAGTTTATTTCCTAGGGTCCACTATGGACGAATTTAGGTGTTCACACTAGGAAAAAGACATTTTTGGGCTGCAAGATTAGGTGGTCACACTAGAAAGGAGCTCTTTTTGGGCTGCAAGCATGCTTCCTTTTTAGTTACTATTCACGTTACTATTCACGTGAATAGTTAATAGGAGTCTTTTCTTGGTCTCCAAGTTTGTTTCCTTTGACCTAGTTACTATTCACGTTTTTTCTATTTCTTAGGGTTTGGGAGTCTTTTCTAATTAGGAAACTTATTTGTTCTTTGCCTATATAAGGCGGATTTGCAAGAAATAAAAAAAAGACAACTTTGATATTAAATTTGTGAGATTATTCTCCTTAAGTTCTCAAGAACTTTTTGAACTTATCAAGATTATTCTTGTATCGTTCACCTTGACTTATCAAACGAGACTTCCATCCTCGTTTGTGGCGTCCTCAACTATACCAAGGTTCTAGCTTTGCTAAGCATAGGGTCGAGGTTCCATCCATTCCTGAAAGGTCTTGGGGTCGTTTGCCATATTTGGTGTTGGGTTGCGTCACATGTTGGCGTGGTTCGTATCAATTGGTAATCAGAGCTTAGGTTAATCAGGTTTGCCTATCCTTTTCTTATTTTTCTTGGTTAATTCCATGAGTCTAGCTCTAGGTTTTAATTTCTTTCTTCGTTCTTGATTGTGTCCTGCTTCCAATTTGTTTTCTTGGTTGTGTCTTGATTCCATTTTTGCTCTTTTAATTTCTTGTCTTGAGTCTTGTTTTCCGTTTCTTGAGTCTTGTTTTCAATTCCGTTTTCCTGCTGCAATTTCGTTCTTGTTTAACTTTCCATTGGCCAAACCCTAGAATCTTGAATTAGGGTTTCTTTTGCTTCTAAATTTGAAGTCTTAGTTACTTGTTCATTGTGTTTGTTTCTGAAAATCAAGAAAAGAAAATCAAGATCAAGAAAAAAAAAATTTCGGAGCTGGAAAAAAAAAAAAAAAAGCAAAACAGTGAACAGTGAACAGTAAAAAAACTTTTTTTTGTTGAATTAGCCTTCGTGGCCAAGCTTTTATGAAGGGAAACGACGTTCTGAGCATAACCCATAGCATTGCTGTGGGCACCACCCTCTTAGGGCTCAATTCCATTGTTTAGTATGAGTTTTGGGTGTTTTTGTGTTTTCTATTAGATTTTTCTCAACTTTCCTTATTTCTCTAGGTTTCCTTCTTCGGGTTTTGTTCAATTTTCTTTGTCTAACCTTGTTTCCAGAGTCTTAGAGGTCTGGGAAAAAAAAAAAACAAAACAAAAACAAAAAAACAAAAAAAAAAGGTAGATTCCGAAATAGAGAAAAATGCTGGTGTAGTGCCTTTCTTGGTATTCTTGGTTAGTTCTAGGGAACTTGAAGGAAAACACGAGAGAAAAACTCTTTCCAATAATTCACAAATCCACTAAATACACTCTTATCCTTTTAAGTGAATTCTTCACTAAGAACTTCACTATAACCATAAACCTTAAAATTCCGGGTTAAAGTTCATATAGAGATCATTATAACAATAAGATCACTAGAACTTATATGTATTCTCTCCGATATCTATCATGTAACTCATTACATCATATCGTGTCAAGTATTTGCCATTGCATTTAAAGGAGAATGCAAACAACGAAATGATTAGGTGCAAAAACCATTCGCAACCTTTCCTTAATAGTCAGAAGGAAATCTACGAGAAAAGACGGATACCCTGTCATTAAGACTAGATACCAAAGTTTCTTAGATTCCTCCATCTTAAAGAGAACTTTAAGATCGTGACTAGGTGTACAAGTCATGAGAAAATAATCAATCATATCATTGTACTTCATATTCATGATACTTACAAGGCATGATCGGTTTACCCAAGAAATACAACATGATATAAAATGTGATTGGACCTTGGCGAACAAAGGTATCATAAATTCCCAAGACTTGTTAAGGGCATGAACTCCCACTAACCTTTCTTATAAATTTAGATATTACCTTTATTTATAAATGAAAACGATCTCTATCTTTTCATTTTAACCATTTCATCATAGTTACCTTTCTCTAAAGAAACTATGCATGAAGGAGTTTAAATTCTATACAACCATAGAATTAAAACATGGTATAAGTTTAAAATCAATTTGAAAGATTATGGTGATAAAAGATGCATTCTCTAATCTTCTTTTATAACCCAACATATTCTGGACAAGTCTCATAAGCTCCATTTCATTCAATTATTCCCTCCTGATGAAAGATTACCTGGCAAGAATGTTACGACCCGACTCCTCCTATGCCTCTTCCTCTTCCTTCTTCTGTTTTTGTTTTGGCTAGGCTCAGCCACAAAAAGAGAGGACTCAACATGGGGATCGGGTATTGCACCCAAACCAAGGTTCTGCAAGTTAGTCAAAATATCTGGCAACTCATTCAGTGTGACCTCAATTCTATGCACGTGAAAGTCCAAGATCAAGGGAGTGCAGGATGACGGAAGAGATTGCAAGATCAAGTCTACCTAAAGTCGGGGATCCATAATGAAACCAAATGCCTCCAATTGAGTTACCAAGTAAATCATTCTGAGGCAGTGTTGGCTTACGTCACCCCCTTCTTCAAGTCTCATACTAAAAAGCTCACGGGTCAACTGGAATCTCATAGACTGACTGCGCTCGCCAAAAGATTCCTCCAAACAACGAACGATATCTACGGAATGAGGCAGCCCCTCATAGAATCGACATAGATCATCGCTCATTGATGAAAGAATGTATCCCCTAGCACACATGTCATCCTGGACCTATTTATAGTAAGTGACCTTGTCGGTCTCAAATGCAGTCCCATCAACAGAAGCAAATGTCGGGACATCCAAAATATACTCAATTATCTCAAATCGGAGGACTACCCTTAAACTTTTGTACCATTTTTCGAAGTTTAGTCCAACTAAATAATCATGATTAAGGATGGAGAAAATAGGATTTATGAATGAAGCCATAAAACTGCAAAAAAAGTAAATATAACAGAAAGTAATATTGCAGGCTAACAAGAATATATGTAAAGCTATTAAATTGAAAAATAAAATAGCTACTCCCACTATTTGTTTTAAATCTCATACTCCCTAAATGAGAAAACATGAATCTATAAAAGACTCTAAGTGGGATGACCAAGTTCCTATGATCAGACACATTCCTCAAACCTTTATGGCTATAATAGGAACACGAATACCAAGGTCAACAACTCTTTGTTGTCTATTTCTCTAGATAGGGTATGGTTTACTTTAGTCCCTAAATCACTTTGGTCTCAAACCTTTGTGGCTATGTTGATTAAGTGATCTAGTTAGATTGGAGCCGCCATTGCTTAGTTATCTGACAAATTGAATCAATAACCTCAAGCCTTTGTGGCTATGTTGGTCATTAGATTTTGGAAGATAACCACATCTCTATGTTTCATTCTAGCGATTTTAATAAACTTACTTTGAAACAAGTCCTCTACCTTTGGGTAAGAAGGATTGCATTCATTTGGGTCTTTTTAAATATCCTAGGATGGCGGAGGACTATGATAAAACTCCTTTTACTATTTTTAATAATCTCATATTCGTTTGCACGTAGGGAGTTAATATAATCTCATCAAATCAACAAGCATTCAACATACTATAAGCTAATAATCACAATTATAGCAATTTAAATAGTATGAATGCAAAGATATATGAATGGTGGATGATGGGCTTGACTCTTGGGCTAAAAGAAATAAAACAATTCTATTTAAAAGATCTTCAACACTTTGAAATCTTCATTGGGCCTCCAACTCCTTGGAAAAGTCCATTGGGCTCCAACTCCTTAGAAAAGTCCATTGGGCCTTTATCAAGCTTTCTCTTGAAGAATTACATAAAAGTCCTCACTACATAATTCTCTCAAACAAGAAATAAATTGAGACTAATGTCTCAAATTACAACCCAATAATAAGATCACTAGAACTTATATGTATTCTCTCTGATTTCTATCATGTAACTCATTACATCATATCATGCCAAGTACTTGCCGTTGCATTTAAAGGAAAATGCAAACAACGAAAGGATTAGGTGCAAAAACATTCACAACCTTTCCTTAATAGTCAGAAGGAAATCTACAAGAAAAGACGGACACCCTGTCTGTGACGCCCGAGATCTTAGCCGTACTTCTAGTTTACTGTTGCATCCACTATTTGCGCATTTCTTCTATGCTTTACTTGTTGTCTTCTTTGGTGACTATTCATTCCATTTTTCAACCGCATAATTACCGTGAATTAGCATTTTTCTTAAATCATATTAATTGTTTTAGGAATGAGAAAAATATGCATTTGAACTAAGTGTGTTAAAAGCACCTATTTAGAAAATACTTTACCAATCTAGTGAATAGTGTTACATATGAAACATTATGTTTTAGTTAGCTAACTTAAATTATGCGCAATAGACTCGTTTTAAGCTAACTAGGCTCATTTTAATAAACCATATTGAAAGGGGGATCGGTTCCCGAAAACGTGTGATTTACAACATAATAGAGTTTTTTTTTTTTTTTGTTAATTCAGTGTGAAAAAGAAGAACAATACAACAAAAGTACATCAAACCAAAGTGGAAAAACAAAAGAAACAAAAGGAAAACAATCAAAATATCCAAGAAAATTTCTTGGATCACAAAGAGATGAAAAACAAAAACAGAGAATAAAATAAAATTAAACTCCCCAGCTGTTCAGAGTTCTATTGTTTAGAGTTGAGTTGTTGAAACGACGACCAAGAAAGATCTTTGAAGTAACCTCATATCGAATGGTGTTCAATAATTGTTCTTCAGTAAGAGTTTCATTGTTGAAAATTCTACGGTTACGTTCCAACCAAATGTTGTAGATGGTTGCACAAAGGTAAGTTCGAAAAATCCGGGTTTTAAGATCCCCACTTTTGTGTTGAATAGAGGTAGCAATTCCCATGATGCTTGGCAATGAAGATATAGAGTGATCAGTAGAAAGTGCAGTTAATCCCTGTTTCCAGATTCTCTTTGTGAATGAACATTCGAAGAAAAGATGCTCATTTGTTTCACACACCAAGTAGCAGTTAAAGCGGAAGCATTGAGCATTTTAGAAATTTCAACATTAACTTTTATAATCACATGCATTTCTAAAGTAAAGTCCATGGTAATCAACATGCAACATATAATATATCAAATATACTATAAAGTAAACGAGAGGTTTCATACCTCCCGTTTATAGCTGAGTGAAGGTAGAACCACGACGGAGATGCTATGGCGTGGACAAGCCTTCTTCACACATGCAACGGTACTAGATCAAAATACACAGGCATCCAACAGTTATTACTACAAACTAAGTTAATGTGCTACTTATTAGTAGAAATAAGCTTGTATATAATTATAAAGCAAAAAGAATAACACTTATCTTATTTCGTGCTTTGGCCGAGAGCATCAAGGAAGAAGATATAGTTCTCATCTCGTAGATAGCATGGACTAGCCTTATAACGCCCCAATCCCTCATGAGACCAGGACTCCTATTTATCACGCTATTCTCAACCCAATTCCAAACCCTGGGCACGAAATTTAGGGAGAAACAGATGGAGTCTCCCCTATATATAGGACTATCTGGAAACCTACAAACAACAACATACAACCATAAGACCATAATCTTCAACCTCAATCCATTACATTCTTACAAGCATGCAAGTCAACTAGACAACAAGGTAAAGATTACAAATTAATAAAACATTACAAGCCATTCATAACTATCAATACATTCTAAACTTAACTTTACAATTACAAAAAACTACATTCAATAACAATCCACGTAAGCTAGCATAGTCAACATGAAACTCTCGAGCCTTCTTTTCTAAATCTAATAGCACTGATCCTGAAAGGTGTTAGAAACGAAGGTGAGTATACAACATGTATACTTAGTGAGGGAGGGGATGCAGCATACCGGGCATGCAATATGATATGCAAACACAAGAAACCATATATATGCAACATAAACTAGCAAGATAGAAAGCCAAGTAATTAACCACATTAAAAAGGATACGGTTCCACTTCAAGTTTTCAATCACGAGCCACGAACTTCACGCAAATGCCGGCAAACCCCAAACACCAACAAGTTGGGATACTCCGGATGTATCCCGATCCTACGACCCTTTCTCCTGAGGTAGGTCCATGCCCAACAGGTGAACCACGCCTTTAGGGTAGTGGAGTATGCCTCAGCGAAAAGGGAATAGGCACCATGGTAGTCGAGGGAGCACGGCAAGCCCGATGCCGCCCGTGTTTCTCGACGCTACCATATCTGAAAAGGTTGCGCAACCCTTGACAAGTCCACAAGGATTCAAGATATCAAATAACACATAAGAGGGTCGACAAAGTAGGCCACCCTCACATAATCACAAATAACACGAAAAGACTCAAGCTAGCAAGTAAAATATTACATATAAACTTTATCAACTACTAAATAATTCAATTTAGAAACAATAAATCAAGTTGAAATGCACAGAAGAAATGAAGACTCCCTCACCTTTATCAAGCTTCAAGATGTAAAAATGGCTTAGTTACTCCAACTTTCCTTTAGCTCGAATATGCAAATCTCTAGTATATTCATTTAAGTATAACACTTTAGCAATTGATTATATTAAGCACGTAATCCCAAATAACCACATATTGATGCGAACCAACCATCCACATTCATTGCACTTTTGGATGAATTTTCCAGCAAAGATTCAAGTCAAGATTCTATTTTCAAGATTCAAGAACTTCAAGATTCTTCAAGAAGTTTCAAGAAGATTTGAAGATTTAGTCAAGATTTGATTTCTTTGTAATTTTATCCTAGTTTTAGTTTTCAGTTTTAGTTTAATTTCCTATGGACGAATTTAGGTGTTCACACTAGGAGAGAGACTTTCTTGGGCTACAAGATTAGGTGTTCACACTAGAAAGGAGCTTTTCTTGGGCTGCAAGTTTGCTTCCTTTTTAGTTACTATTCACATTACTATTCACTTGAATAGTTAATAGGATTCTTTTCTTGGTCTCCAAGTTTGTTTCCTTTGACCTAGTTACTATTCACGTTTTTCCTACTTGGGCTAGGGTTTAGGAGTCCTTTTCCAAGCAGGATACTTATTTGTTATTGCCTATGTAAGGCACTTTTTGTGATAATAAAGAGAGACAATTCTGAAATTAAATTGTGGGATTATTCTCCTTGAGTTCTCCAAGAGACTCTTTCGAACTTATCAAGGGATTCCTTGTGGCGTTCAACCTTGACTTATCAAGCGGATTTCCATCCCCGTTTGTGGCGTCTTCACCATACCAAGGTTCTTGCTTTTCTAAGCAACGGGTCGCGGTTTCCATCATATTCACCATACCAAGGTTCTTGTCTTGCTAGGCAAAGGTTCGCGGTTCCATCCATTCTTGAAAGATCTTGGGTTTGTTTTACCAATCTTGGTGTTGGGTCTTGGCACATGTTGACCAGGTTCGTATCACATATTACTCATGTATGTCATATTGCCACATAGCCTAAGTAATCAAACGAATAACTCTAAAACATTTCTTTAATCTTACCAAGGACATTAACTATATTAAATTTAACAAGATAAATTTATAACTAATTTAAATTTATTTATATTGCAAAGGAATATCAAATTAAGTATTAAATCAAGACAACTATGCTTAACACTTAAACATAATTCAACTATAACAAAATCAAAGAATCATTATCATGTTTATTCACCCAAGTACAACATATATAACTCAATTAATAATCAATTATAGCAATTAAGTAATCAAAATAACCAACTAGGCAACAATCTTAGCTAACCCATATAGAATCCAACAAAACCCTTTTCCAATGCATACAAATTAGCTTCTAATCTTCACACAAGATAATGAATTCTAAATCTAACTTTACCAATCCGTTATAGACACTTTATGACCTATTTAAATTCTTTGAAACCACATTTATAAGCACGTTAACTTAAAAACTACATAAAGCCTTTTAGGTGTTTTGAACTACAACTACTCAATCTAATTACCAATTAAGTGTCATAATTACATATTAAGAGCTCCCTAACACTTCTAAGATCATATACTTATTCAAACAAGCCATCGCTATCACTTCGCTTCAAAGACCCCTTTGAATTCTAAGCCAATTATGCAAATTTCCTAAAGTTCCAATCAAGCCAACCACATCTAATCACTAATCTATGCTCATTAGAGCCTATATTATCTATAGATAGTATCGAATCAATCCTAGAATCAACTTTGCACAAACCCTAAATATCACCTAAACATTTTCCATTTTTTCCAACAAAGGCTTAACTTAATCAATTCAGTTACCTATGCTATATACCTCCAAACTGACTGATTTTTTTTATATAAACGTAGCTCTTTGAGTGTAGATGACTTTTGCCTCAAGCGGAACTCAATTCTGATCTAAATTCCACAAGTTATGACCTTTTCCATGCAACTCCGCGAACTGCCCCCTGTACCATCGATTTTCAGACACATTTCGGAAATACCTAAATTGTGGGGCCAAAACGTTAGAATTTACCTTAGCTCTAGAAATCCACATTTGTTCTAAACGACAAATCTAGCTACCATATAAATTTTGTTAATTTTAGAGCACATTTGCTATGTCAAAAGTCCTTCGAAAGACAGGGGCAGTGGACAGTCCGAATTTGCACCTTGTTGTCTTCTTGCATTTTAGCTAGTTAAACAATTGCTAAGTCATGTATTGACCATATGGGACACTTATGCACTTCATTGTGGACTTCTATCAAACACCTAACCTTCATACAAAGGCACCAACAAGCAACAACAACACCATTAAAAATACTAGCAACACTTCACAAAACATGCAAAAGAGAACTCATCTAACACCATATAAGCTAGAAATTAACTTCACTTGCAATTTATAACTCAATAGCTCAACTATCTACTTCATAAACAACATTATATTAGCATAATACTACCATAAAATGCAAGATAGATACAATTCCTCACCTTGATTAAGCTAAAAGATGCAAGAAATTGGCTTGATAGGCTTCGTTTTCTTCCTTTTCTTCTCCTTGTTGTGTGTTGTGTGTGTGCAGAATTTTGTGTGTGTGTTGAACCGTGTGTGTGTGTTTTGTATGTCTTATTTTGTTTTTTTTTTAAGGTAGAATATTAATTAAAGCCCAAGGTCCAAATTGCCCGTCTAACTATATAATATTAACTAGTTTGTCATTTGATTCTAATCTAACCAATTTAGTTTCATTTTCTACCCATTATCATATAATTAACATCTACAACACTCAAACACACGTGAATGCACGCTAAACGAGACAAATGCACGTTTTGCAAGAGATATGAAAGATAATGATAATAAATATATGCAAACAATTAAAGTACTATGTAACTGTATGTAAATGATTAAAATAAACATATTAATATATGCAAGTAAATAAAATAACTATATGCTCAGGGTCGGGGTGTCAGAAGCCTCCTTCACAAGTGTAAATGTCATAGATCGAAACACACGAGCATCCAATGGCAAACACCACCAACCAAGTATATGTGCTAGCTTCTCAGTGAAAGATCTAAACTTGTATAAAGTTAGAAAAACAAGAGAAAATTCCCTACCACTTTTCTCTACTATGGCCGAAAATACCATAGGAAAAAGGAGAGGATTTTCTTGCTCATGTTTGTGTGCCTTGGCCGAAAAACAACACTAGAAACAATGAAGAGAAGTTGGCTTTATATAGAGTCTTGAGATGTGTAGGCATGTGACAAGTGGCATGTTATGTCTTCTCAAGACATTACCTTTTTGCCAAGTGTCAAACATGCATATATATATTCAAGCCAACTTATTCTTTGTCTTTTAGTGTTTGTCTTCTAGTGTTTCATCTTTTAGTACAACTTGGTGTTTGTCTTTTTGTGGTTTGTCTTTTAGTGTTTTGTCTTTTAGTGCAAGTTGTTGTTTGACTTTTAGTGAAGACAAACATTAATTAATTCTAAACCCCTTTAGAATAATTAATTGAAGATTGACCCCTCAATCTATTTGCACTTAGATGGGCACTTTCAGTATTTACACTTAGACCCTAACACTTGCAGTATTTACACTCAGACCCCAACACTTTTGAAAATTATAATTTTGGCCCACTTAACCGGTAATGTCCAAAATCGTACCGTTAACACTTTAACGTGTTTTCAACTTAATATTTGCACTTTGACTCCAATACTTCTAGTATTTGTACTTTGGCCTCAATACTTTCAGTATTTGTACTTTTGGCCTGCTTAACTATTAACGTCCAAAATAAACAACGTTAACTCTTTAACGTGTTTCCAACTTAATATCAAGCTCATTAATTGCCTTATTCTTGATGCTTTTTTTGTGTGTGACTTTTTAGATTCATAACCGTATAGCGATGATGGACTATTAAACGCTTTTAATCAATTTTGAGAATGTCTCCTTCATTCTCCAGAGTACCCTCATGCTCAAGAGTTACGTCTAGCAACATACGCGTATCATGACAATTTATACGGTAATGAAGTCCAACTTTTATGAATCTATTTATAGTCGCGAATTAGTGTGCAGTTCGATCCTTCCATTAAATATGTCCCGATCGTTGTGGGGACCATGATACAATTAAGTCCACTAAATGATTCTATGCATAGATCTGTTCAGGTGAATGAGAGATGACACCTATGGAACCCTTTCCATCATTCCATCTATTATGTGCCCCGGCCGATGACTTCCTCAATCAACCGAAATAAGATCGCATAGGACATCGCCTCACGTCGGAGGTTAACGAATCCTATCTTGACAATTACCTATCAGTTCATACCACAAAACTAAAATGCGAAAGGCCGTAACCCACCTTTTGGAAGACAGGTATTGTCCAAACGCAGTATTTAGCCCCTGATATAACCGGTAGCCGTAATTTCTCAAGTCAAAGGATTAATTTGCACAATTCGCAATGAATAACAAACTATTAATCCAAAGTCATGTAGTTTGTTATTCTGGTCACATTCAATGATTTGTTCAACTAACAATCACCTATATGTAAGTCAGTCGCATCTCAATGCTGTTATGGCACAAGGCTCACCATCATTTATCATTAACTTCTCTATGTTAATCAAAGGTAACTTACATATGATAGCTCATACTTGATTATTCTAGTCCCGGTTGAATAATCTGAGGGCTATGAATCATTTTGAATGTTTATCATATCGAAGAAATATGCCAACGTATTCTAAACTCTTTTAGAATATATTTCTTCTCCGAAAAACATTAAGGACACATTCATATAATAGGAATGGCGGAGAATATGAACGTCACAAACAAGTCAATATGTAAACAAACATATAGACGTAAATGCCATTAGGTACAAGTTAATGCCAAAATATCCCAAAATAGGTCATCTAACTATATAGCATTAGGGCATATCTCCAACAATCTCCTACTTGCACTAATGCTATGATATATATATAGTATTAGCGCAACACACAATGATATCACATATCAATGTTCACAAGACGTGACATATCACAATATTGTTATAGGCTACAGATACAATATATGAAGATAGAAACACCTTTCCAAATGTTGGGACATACGGTGAGACCCTAATTCCTTTAGCTCGTGCAATAACTCCATTATAGTCGTAACGCAAAAGCATCACAACTAAATGAGACCTTGTCATGATTCCTTGAGTGTTTAAATGTGTTTTCAAGATGTTCTGGAGCTTTTTGTATAGTTTCATGTGAATGTTGTAGATGTCCTTTGTAATTGGCTTAGTTGATTACATGTTAATGCTTCTATTCTAACTGTTAGGAGGTCAACCTAATTTGTTGATCCTCCTATGTGTTATTGCTTCCATTATTGTTATCGTGTTGCCATTGATAAGTGCATTGCAGAGTGGTTGCGCAACCATAGTGTCAGGGGCGGTTGTATTGAAGGTTGGGTGGCGGAGGGCTTGCCAGTGGATATTTGATCTCCGTGCCCTATTCTCTCACTCGCCTAGTCCGGAGATTGCCAAGAGGTGTTGGGTCATAGGATTATCGGGGTACATCCAGAGTACACCCACTGGAGTGATTGGGGATTATGCCGGCACATCGATCGTGGTTCGTGGCTCGTGATTTGTGATCAAAGATAAGAGAATTCTGGAGTGTTGGGATTAAGTGTATCGTATCCTTTTAAACATGTGGTTATTTGCTATTACTATTGCTTTTAAACGGCTTTCATTGCTTAAATGCTTTATCTATTGCATTGCATGTCCCGGTTGGCCTTTATCCCTCACTAGGCAATAGTGGTTTCTCATACCTCGCTAACATGTTTCAGGAGATGCTATGGTTGATCCCCAGCTAGATTTGGTTGAGGGTAAAGAACAGGAGGTTCAGACTGATCCGTTGCCTTAGTTGCTATGTCTAGTTGCTTGAGGTGGATTACGTTATTGTTGATAAGTAAAGAACTTGCTTGTTCTACTTTATGTTCTATTTTGTAGCCTAGGTGCTATACACATGTTTGTGTAATTATAAGATGAATGATAGATAATTGTAGTACTTCATATAGAACTATGGCATGTAATAACTTCTATTTCTGCTTTTAGCTACTTTGCATGCTTGGGGGTGAATGACTGGTTGAATGGTTGTTTTTCATTTCTAAGAATGTTTCAATGCTATCATGGAGTGGCATGATAAGTGTTTTTGTAAAGAAGTATATTGTGAATGCATGCTTGTGTGTGTTCCTAAACTGTTTGAATGCTTAAGGATAGGATGGCCTTAATGCTAGGTTTTCTTCTATTAAAAATGATATCCTTGTATGTTGTGATTATATAGAATGTTTACAGGTTTTCAGAATGTCCACGGTACAGAGAAGACTCTGTCCGTTTGTCAGGTCCGGACTTAACCTTTAGCGTGGGGTTGGGTCAGGGCGCGACACTGTCATTAAGACTAAAGACCAAAATTTCTTAGATTCCTCCATCTTAAAGAAAACTTTAAGATCGTGACTAGGTGTACAGGTCATTAGAAAACAATCAATCATATCATTGTACTTTCATATAGATGGTACTTACAAGACATGATCAGTTTACCCAAGAAATACAACATGATATAAAATTCGTTGGACCTTGGCGAACGAAGGTATCACAAATTCACAAGACTTGTTAAGGGCATCAACTCCCACTAACTTTTCTTATAAATTTAGATATCACCTTCATTTATTAATGAAAATGATCTCTATCTTTTCATTTTAACCATTTCATCATAGTTACCTTTCTCTAAAGAAACTACGCATGAAGGAGTTTAAATTCTATATAGCCATAGAATTAAAACATGGTATAAGTTTAAAATCAATTTGAAAGATTATGGTGATAAAAGATGCATTCTCTAATCTTCTTTTATAACCCAACATATTTTGAACAAGTCTCATATGCTCCATTTCATTCAATTATTTATTTTGAACAAACTCTTTTGTCAAAAAAAATAATTAATCCATCAAACTCATTTAGTTAGATGTATATAAGAATTCTAGTCTTTAACTCTTGACCATTTTAAAGTTCAAGACAATATATGTATGATTTGGTATTTAAATGCTAAGCAATATAAATGTTTGAGTTTGAAAACATTCTTTCTTCCGATAAGCATTCTGATCATTTCATTACTATTAATGAAAGATATACAAAAAATGCCTATCATTTCTTACAAAGGATCATTTCCAAAACATCCCCTAGAAATGATTGAAAATAGTCACTACTATTTAAAGAAATAATCAAACTAATCCAAACATTTATAAACATTTTACAAAATTGGGATCGCACATCAAGCCGATCCAAAACAACCAAATCATGCATAAACGGGGTCTACTACTCAATCCCCTCCTGATGAGAGATCTCCTGGTAAGAATGCCACAACCCGGCTCCTCCTATGTCTCTTCCTCCTCCTTCTTCTGTTTATGGCTAGGCACAGCCACAGAAGGAGAGGACTCAACATGGGGATCGGGCCCTAGATCCAAACCAAGGTTCTGCCAGCTAGTCAAAATATATGGCAACTCATTCAGTGTGACCTCAATTCTGTGCACGTGAAAGTCCAAGATCAAGGGAGAGTAGGATGGTGGAAGAGACTGCAAGATTAAGTCTACATGAAGTAGGGGATCCATAACGAAACCAAATGCCTCCAATTGAGTTACCAAGTAAATCATTCTGAGGCAATGTTGGCTCACGTCTTCAAGTCTCATACTAAAAAGCTCACGGGTCAATTGGAATCTCATAGACTGACTACGCCCGCCAAATGATTCCTCCAAACAACGAATGATATCCACGGAATGAGGCAGCCCCTCATAGAATCAACGCAGATCATCGCTCATTGATGAAAGAATGTATCCCTTAGCACGCATGTCATCCTGGACCCATTTATAGTAAGTGATCTTGTCGGTCTCGGAAGCAGTCTCATTAATGGGAGCAAATGTCAGGACATCCAGAATATACTCAATTCTCTCAAATCGGAGGACTATCCTTAAACTTTTGTACCATTTCTCGAAATTTGGTCCAATTAAATAATCATGATTAAGGATGGATAAAATAGGATTTATGAATGAAGCCATAAAACTGCAGAAAAAGGAAATATAACAGAAAGTAAGATTGCAGGCTAACAAGAATATATGTAAAGCTATAATGTTGCAAAATAAAATAGCTACTCCTTATTTGTTTTAAATCTCATACTCCCTTAATGAGAAAACATGAATCTATGAGAAGACTCTTAGTGGCATGACCAAGTTCCTATGATCAGACACATTTATCAAACCTTTGTGGCTATGTTAAAACATGAATACCAAAGGTCAACAACTCTTTGTTGTCTATTTCTCTAAATAGGATATGGTCTACTTTAGTCCTAAATCACTTTGGTCTCAAACCTTTATGGCTATGTTGATTAAGTGATCTAGTTAGATTGGACCCGTCATCACTTAGTTATCCCTCAAATTGAATCAATAGCCTCAAGCCTTTGTGGCTATTTTGACCGTTAGATTTTGGAAGACAACCACATCACTATGTTTTATTCTAGCGATTTTAATAAACTTACTTTGAAACATATCCTCTACCTTTGGGTAAGAAGGATCGTATTCATTTGGGTCTTATTAAATATCCTAGGATGGTGGAGGACTACGATAAAACTCCTTTTACCGTTTTTTGAAAATCTAATATTTGTTTGCACGTAGGGAGTTAATATAATCTCATCAAATCATCAAGCATTCAACATACTATAAGCTAATATCATAATTATAGCAATTTAAATAGTATGAATGCAAAGATAAATGAATGGTGGATCATGGGCTTGGCTTTTGGACTTAAAGAAATAAAACTATTTTTTTTAAAGGATCTTCAACTCCTTGAAATCTTCATTGGGCCTCCAACTCCTTGGAAAAGTCCATTGGGCTTCTTTTCTAGTTTCTCTTGAAGAATTACATTTAAGTCCTCACTACATAATTCTCTCAAATGACAAGAAATAAATTGAGACTTATGTCTCATATTACAACCCAATAATGATTGACCCTAAAGCCCAAATCCATGATCAACTTCACAATTCTCAAGATATAAATATATGCATGATTATTCATATCAAGTATATAATAATCCACATATAACAAGTTAGCATATAAGTTTAATCAACTCATCATCATGAAAAATTAAACATTATCTATACTTATTTCATTTTCTTGAAAAACACCTTTCATTAATGCAAATCATAATGGCCCATTAATTCATAACCCTTTATAATTAATAATTATCACATGCAAGCCCAAAACTTTAAAGAAAACACAAGTCCATGGCCCAATCACATAAAGTGGCCCAATTAGGCTAAAATTTAATCTAAAACATGCACACAAGGCCCAAGCCCAAATCAATATGTCTCATTGGCCTACGCACATTCATTTTAGCCCAATAATCTATTAAAAGACATTATATCAACATATAATAACTTTTAACATTTCTTAAACTTAGAAATATCTAAATAAAACACATTAGACTATTTCCAAATTCAAGATTAGAATATAATGGCCTTCTATTATGTGAAATTAATTTTGCAATTATCAAGACATGTAACTAATTGCCTATTTGACTAATAAACTCCTTTAATCATCAAATAGTTCTCAACATAATTATATGCATGAATTAGTTAAAATAAGCTTAAAACAACTTTTCAAACTTTCATTTTAACACATGCTTATAATCAACATTAACTTTTGAGGACTTCAAGGCAACTACAAGCACATCACCATGTCCAACAAAAACAACACACCAAGCCCGCACACATAGGGAGTTTCGGCCATCTCAAGATAACAACTCTTCACTTGTTTTCATCAAGTTTTGACTTTACAAACATGCATAAAAGATCATTTAAAAAAACACCTTTTAAGTATTTAGTATAATCTCTTGATTCAAGGTCATATGCCAACATGCAAAGATCAATCTCAACATTTATCTTCATACTTTAGCATATTCAACAAGAAGATCAACTATTCTTAACAAGCATGTGACAAAAGACCATTAATAAGTATAGATCTAACATGCAAGCTCAAGTCTACATATATAGGCTCAAATATCCATAAGATCTACACATACAAGCATGGATCAAAACTAGATCTAAACATGCATTCATGTAGGCTTATCATAAACTTCAAAACTTGCACATTTTAAGAGCCAACATTCGGCCTAGGTGACAAGCACATACACGGCCCAACCATGAAGTCTACACAAGACCAAAAAGCTAGTTCTATGGACATCAAAAACCAAAGGCTTTGATACCACTTGAAAGGGAGAGAAGCCAACACATATAGATACCATGTCTAAGCATATATCATGGTTGGATTCAAGATCTAAAAGATAAGCATGGATACATAGCTATGGCCAAAACAAGGCAAGGCACATGTCAAAAAATTTCTAGCAAAGATCAACATGTATTCTTTCATATATGTCCATAAACTAGCAAGCTAACATTATATATCTACTATATGTAATGAAAAAGCAAGGTTCGTGCTTTCGTAGACAACTTGGTAGGTAATGAAGCTTGAAGTTGAAGCTATGGAGTCCTTCTAACTTGAAGGGTCTAGTTGGTCCACAAGCATCCAAAGCTCAACCTTACTACTTGAAGACAAAAATGTGCTAGTATATCTTCAATGTAACAAGCTATGTGTACGTAGTGTTTTGTCAAAAAGCAAAAGCTTCTTGATGATGTTGCAATGGCCGAAAATCACCAAGCAAGAGGAAGAAGATGAACTTTCTCTCTCCTCAATTGCCTTGGCCGAATTGTGTGTGTATGTTTAAGAGAGAGGTTGTCATCTATTGTTTAATATATTACATGCATATAGAAATAGCCAATCAAAATTAATCTCTTTCTTGATTCAATAAACCAAGCCATGCATGTCAATAGATCATAATCATTAGCAATAGATGGCAAGATTTCAACTTTCTCTCTCCTCCATGGCTTGGCCGAAAATGTGAGTGGAAAGAAAGAAAATGTTGTCATCTTATTATTATATATATATAACATACACACACACACACACACACACACACACATATATATATATATAATCTTACTTTATTGAGATAGCCAATCACAATTGCTTTCTTCTAAAGTTAAAGTCATGCAAGTCCTAGGATTGTAATCATTACAATCCAAAAATAACTTTATTCTCTCTCTTGACACTTGTCAAAAAGGCTTTTATCAACAAAACAACGATCAAGATTCTTTTGTCTTTATTCAAAAATGAATCCTATCCATTCATTTGAAATTCAAATGACTAGGATTGATGACATGGACAATCCTAGTCATCAATCTCTACATGCATATGCCACATGTATTTATCTAGTCATTAATTTGCAATTCACCTTTTGACAACTAAGACGATGACGTGGCATTTCACAAATTACATTATCATTATACATATACATATATAAACACCTATATATATATATATATATATATATATATATATATTATTTTTGCCCATTCTAATCTCTATTAGAATAAATATATTGAAACAACTTTTCAATATAACAGTTTGGCCCCAAAAGTTTTGGTAATTAAAATTTGACCCCAAAACTTTTTGAAATTAAACTTTTAGCCCAAATACTACCATTGATGACTCTTAACACCTTAAAGCCACCAACCACATTATACAACCTCCAGGTGAACTTATTCATGATACTTATTAGTGTGTGACCTTCTAGATTCATAATTGCGTATCGATGAGGGATCGATAAACCTCCTTATCTATTTCTGAAATGTCTCCGTCATTTACCGAAATACCCTCATGCTCAAGAGTGATGCACTAGCAACGAACGTACCATGAGAATGTATATGATAATGAAGACAACGTCTTACATGAATCCATTTAATCGTCGAGAATTAGCGTGCAGTCTGATCCTTCTGTTAAAACTGCCCCGATCGGGAAAGGACCATGAAATGGTTAAGCCCATATCCGATACTATGTATAAATCTGAATCAGTGAAACGAGAGATGACTACCATGGAAAAACCCTTTTCCATCACTTCATACTCGCCTTGGCCAAGGACTTGATCGTTTACCAACCGATCTCAGATATCATAGAACATCGCCTCATGTCGGAGGTTAACAGATCCTATCTTGACAATTACCTGTCGATTCATACCATAAGACTAAAACGCGAAAGGTCGTAACTGATGCGAACCAGCCATGAGCGTCCAAGTTCAATGAACCATTTATTTGGGTGAATTTTCCAGCAAAGATTCAAGTCAAGATTCTATTTTCAAGATTCAAGAACTTCAAGATTCATCAAGAAGTTTCAAGAAGATTTGAAGATTTGGTCAAGATTTGATTTCTTTGTAATTCTATCATAGTTTTACTTTAAGTTTAATTTGCATTCTAGTTTATTTCCTAGGGTCCACTATGGACGAATTTAGGTGTTCGCATTAGGAAAGAGACTTTCTTGGGCTGCAAGATTAGGTGTTCACACTAGAAATGAGCTTTTCTAGGGCTGCAAGTTTGCTTCCTTTTTAGTTACTATTCACATCACTATTTACGTGAATAGTTAATAGGAGTCTTTTCTTGGTCTCCAAGTTGCTTCCTTTGACCTAGTTACTATTCACGTTTTTCTATTTCAGCTAGGGTTTAGGAGTCTTTTCTAATTAGGAAACATATTTGTTCTTTGCCTATATAAGGCTGATTTTTGTGATAAAAAAGGGAGACTTTTTTTACTATTAAATTGTGAGATTATTCTCCTTGAGTTCTCCAAGAGACTCTTTCGAACTTATCAAGGGATTCCTTGTGGCATTCAACCTTGACTTATCAAGCGGATTTCCATCCCCGTTTGTGGCGTCTTCACCATACCAAGGTTCTTGCTTTGCTAAGCAACGGGTCGTGGTTTCCATCATATTCACTATACCAAGGTTCTTATCTTGCTAGGCAAAGGGTCGCGGTTCCATCCATTCTTGAAAGATCTTGGGTTTGTTTTACCAATCTTGGTGTTGGGTCTCGGCACATGTTGACCAGGTTCGTATCAGTTGGCATCAACACTTAGGTTTATCAGGTTTGGCTATTATTTTCTTGTTTTTCTTGGTTAATTCCTTGAGTCTGTCTAGGTTTTAATTCCTTTCTTCGTTCTTGATTGTGTCATGCTTCCAATTCGTTTTGATGAAGAGTTTGACAGAATTTCGGTGGGCAGCAATAGGCGACATGGTCGGGATAGAGATGCTAGGGATCGTGTTGATCGTGTTGATAACAATTTAGGAAGCATCAAGATGAAGATTCCTGCGTTTCAAGGAACTAGTGATCCGGAAGCCTAGCTTGAGTGAGAAAAGAAGATTGAGTTGGTGTTTGTTTGCCACAACTATTCTGAGTTGACAGAGTTAAAGCATGCTGCAATTGAAGTTACTGTTTACGCTATTGTGTGGTGGGTTCAGTGGTGTCTCAATAGGAGGCGGAATGGCGAACATCCTGTGGAAACTTGGGATGAGATGAAGAGAGTGATGAGGAGGCGATTTGTACCCAGTCATTACTACAGGGACTTATACCTCAAGCTGCAAGGACTTCATCAAGGTAATAAAAGTGTGGATGATTATTACAAAGAGATGGAGATGGCTATGATTGGAGCCAATGTAGAGGAAGATCGAGAGGCAACAATGGCTAGGTTTCTGAATGGGCTGAATCGAGAAATTGCCAACACCATTGAGTTGCATCATTATGTTGAGTTAGAAGATTTGGTGCATATGGCAATTAAGGTGGAGAAGCAATTGAAGAGGGGTAGTTCACGACCAAGACCAGCCCTGCAACACTCAAGTGCATCACCTTGGAGGTCGAGCTACCCAAGAAAGGAGGATAGTTCGTCTATTTCCAAGGTCAAGACCAAGCCCAAAACATCCACCCATGCCACGACTTCTCAAGGTAAAATAGCCCCTCCTACAACTCGTTCTAGTGATATTAAATGCTTTAAATGTCAGGGACGAGGGCACATAGCTAGCCAATGTCCAAACAAGCAAGCATTGGTAGTCTTGGAGAGTGGTGAGATTGAGTCCGAAGACGAAATACATTTTGATGTCATGCCCATACTAAAGGACATCATAGAGGGAGAAGAGGAGTTTGGGGCAGATTATGGAAAGATGCTTGGACTAGTGGCACGACAAGCCTTAAGTTTGCATGCTAAAGAGGAAGAAGAAGTAGTACAACGTGAGAACATCTTTCATACTCGCTGCCACGTGAAAGATAAGGTATGTAGTGTTATTATTGATGGTGGTAGTTGTACTAACGTTGCTAGTGCTTCTATGATTGAAAAGCTAGGGCTCAACACAATTAAGCATCCACATCCATACAAGCTGCAATTTGATCGACGTGTGCAGCATGATGGCTTCACCAACAAGTACTCATTCATGTTCAATCAGCAGACAATCACTTTAGTTCCGATGACACCAAAACAAGTTTATGAGGATCAAGTGAGGTTACAAAAATTGAGTGATCAAAAGAATTTAAGTGATCAAAAGAATATGAGAGAACAAAAGAATGAGAGTGGAAAAAAGGTCGAATCTGGAGAGGAAGTAACAAGAGAGCAAAATCTTTTAAACACTAACCAACTTGACTCTGCATTGCCTAATATTGTTGTTTCTCTCTTGCAGGATTTTGAGGAAGTCAAAAGTCCTCACTACAAACTCAACCAATGGAAGAGAGAGAAAATTCTCTCCCTTCTCTCTAAACTCAAACACCACCACCGTCAAACACCACCAAACAGTAACCTAAACACTCATCCATACCCGTCCCTCAGCCACTTCTTTTCTTCTTTCACCATGGCTGGTGATAAGAAGAAGCCAACTCGAGCTAGTGCTAGGCTTAAGACCAAAACCAAGTCAGCTAATGTTTCAGAAATTTCTGAAGATTCAACTTCATCTGCCTTTGATGAAGAAGAATCGTTTAACTCAAGTAAAGAGCTTGAACACGCTTTCAACAAAATCAATTCAAAGAATAAGAAGGATGATATTATTCCTTCCTCTTCTTCTACAAAAGAAGTTCAGTCTAAATCATATGGTGAATCGCCACTTTCTGCTAGAGCAAAATCCGCTGGAGATGAAGCTCAAGGTACAAATATTCAAAGCATGGACACTTTTCAAGCCGTGAGTACTATTCAAGCCGTGGGTACAATCAATAATTTGCGGACATCCGATGGTGTGAATGGTCAATCCAACGTTCAAATTAGTGGGTCCACAAACCCACATGCTAATGTCGGATCTCAAGCTAAACCCGATGGAAATGCTGCACTTGGTACAAGTGTTCACGGCAATAACAATTCACTTTTGGAAGTGGCGAATCAGAATATCAATTTAGGTGGGTCCGGCTACCCGCATGCTAATGTTGGAAGTCAACAATTGCCAACACATTCAGATTTCAATGCTTGGAATATTTCGTCCAGTGCTATGAACCATGCGCCAATGAGTTCCAATTCCACTTTCGGGGCCTTTCAACCATCTCATGGTTTCCAGCAACCCCACGCGGACCAAGTTTCTAACTTTATTCAAATTGGTCAACAAAGCAACCAATTGCAGCAGCTCCATGCGGACCCTACCATTATTTCATACCAAATTGGTCCACATAGCACCCATTTGCAGCAGCCCCATGCGGACCTTGCTATAATGCACGCGGGCCCTTTTACTCCTTTTTCTCAAACGTTACAAAACAATTCGGGAGGAGAGAGAAATTTCTATGGTGGCCTGCATCATTTCCGTGGGGATCAGCATGCTCAATTTGTCCAAACATTTGACAATGGGGGACAACAAAGACGCGTGGGTCCAGTTTTTCCTTTAGAAAAATCACCCCATTTCAGCCAAGGGCATGCGATATCACGAGCTGATGCAATTACTCCTACTCACGTGGGCTCCCACTGTAATTTTGGACATGTGCAACGGCCAAGTGGCGGTCCTATTAACCAGACCAATGTGGGACAGCTTAGCACTGTCGGCACGCATGTGAGCAACAGTATATCGATAGGTGAGCCAGCCCACAACTCGTTGGTGGATACAACTCAGAATAGGAATTTTATTTCCAATACCTTTGACCAAGTGTCAGCAACACAAATTGGTCGTTTTGGACAGCAAAGGCCCCAACCTCCAGCAACTCACTCACATAACTTGTCCACAAATTACTCAGACCAATTCCCTGCCCTTCAGCATTCGAGATTTACCCAAAAATCTCAAAATGGATTCCCTCCACCAATTCCTCCTCCAAAAAATTCTGAAACTAATCAGAATAACCATAAGAAAAAATTTCGCAAGCAATATCCACTACCTCAAGCTTCCGTGACCTCCAATTGGCGAGATATGTTCATGAGCTCAATTCCCGAACCATGCAAGATGAAGTATTATGAACCAGTTATTCGTAATGGACAACCTGCTTGCTCAGCGCCCAACGAAGTTCATGAAATAGGGAATCAATATTGGGAAGGCTGCCCTCTTGGTCCATTCCTTGCCAAACCCCCTCCTTTTTTTCTCATCAGCAATTTTGTCAACAACATTTGGAAGAAATTTGGACAAGTGGAGGTTAGATCAACTGATAATGGTTTGTATGTTTTCTCTTTTGAGAATCCAGATGTTATTCCTAAAGTTCTTGGTCAATTATGGCATGTTAACAACAGAACCTTATTATTGCGAAAATGGGATCCTAATGCCTGCAGAGTTGAATTCAAATGTGACAAAGTTCCAATATGGGTCAAATTAAGGAATGTTCCTTTCAGCTTATGGTCAGTGGAAGGTCTCAGTCATGTTGCAAGTACATTGGGTAGACCATTACAAATGGATCCTTTAACTGCTACACGAGCTCACCTTGGTTATGCTCATGTATGTGTTGAAATCAATCTTGAGAATGAACTCCGCAATATAATTGACTGCCAAGATCAAAATGGTGATTGGGTGGATGTCCCGGTTGAATATGCTTGGAAACCAAGCAGGTGTTCACATTGTAATATTATTGGCCATCGGTCCTCAGATTGCCCTTCAACCAAATCTATCAATGTGAATGTGGAACCAGTTCAGCAAAAGGTCCAGTTACTTAGCTCTCCAGTTGTGAATGTGGACCCATTTCCTTGCTCTCCAGCTGTGAATGTGGAGCCAGTTCAGCAAATGGTCCAGTTACCTAGCTCTCCAGCTGTGAATGTGGAGCCAGTTCAGCAAGCGGATCAATCGATCACTGAGATCAACACCAACAATTGGACGGATGTCACTAGAAAGAAGAGTGTTGGAAAAGAGAAGACACATCTTGTTGCTGTAACCATCTTCACCAAATAGAGGTGCATCCTCACCAAAAAAAGGTGTATCTTCACCTAAATCAGGTGCATCTTCACCAAAGTCATTAGGAGCGTTAAAGGTCAGTACAACGGCCAACAAATATGGAGCTCTTGCTGATGCTGACATTGATGAGGCTGATCGTGAACCTGGAGAAATCCCTGAGGAGGAGGAAGAGAAGCAATCAGGTTTTATTTCTACCGTGGCTGTTCCCAGCTCTGGTAATCTCCCGGATGATCAGGCCGGTCCTACTACCTGGTCAACCCAAGCCAGTTTCCCATGATTATTTCCTCCTGGAATATAAGGGGGTTCAATGCTCCCCTAAAGCAAAAAAAAGTGTTAAAATTTGTAAAGAAATTTTCTGTTGATATTTTTTGTATTGTGGAAACAAAAATCAAAAAAGGAAATGAAAGTAACATAATCTCTTGCAGGTTTAGTAATTATGGTTTCATCCATAATTACAATTTCTACTCTACTGGCCGAATTTGGGTACTCTGGAACAAAAGTCTTTTTGATATTACTCAAATTGATGCTACTGACCAAGCTATCCTTTGTCTGATTACATAAAAAATGGATAATACTCAGGTTTACGCCTCATTTGTCTATGGGGATAGTCTTGCTTCCAACTGGCAACTCCTATGGTCTAAAATTGAAGACTGGAACACTCTTTGTGCCTCTGTCCCTTGGTGTATCATGGGAGATTTCATTGAAGTCCTTTCTCCGAATGACAAATCATCTCATTTCCTTCCAAGAAGTGCTGCTGATTTCAGAAACTGCATCAATAATTGCAACCTCATTGATCACCCTAGCAACGGGCCTCTTTACACTTGGACAAATAAAAGTTCTAGCACTCATTTCAAGGCCAGCAAGCTTGATCGTGCCCTTGTGAATACAGATTGGATGATTAGGTTTAATCATTCTAATCTCCATATTGAAATGCCTGGACCTTCTGATCATTGTCCTATTATTCTGTATTCCTCTCTTCCTAGAACTTCAAGACCAAAACCTTTCAAGTTCTTCAATGCTTGGACTTCTCATGATCTTTTCCTTGGTGTTGTAGAGCAGAACTGGAATTTTTATGTTGTAGGTTCTCCTATGTTCCGGCTTGTGCAGAAACAGAAAGCTTTGAAGCACGCTCTCAAGGCTTTTAATGTCTCACACTTCTCTAATATTCCAACTAGAGTTCAAAGCCTTCAAGAGGAAATCAATTCTATTCAACATTCTATCCTTGGTGGCAATTTTGATGAACAGCTTATCACTCGTGAAAAGAATCTCCTGCATGAAGTTGAATCACTTTCAAAAGCTCAAGATGAGATTCTCAAACAAAAGTCAAGAATTCAATGGCTTCGTGAGGGTGACTCTAACACAAGCTTCTTCCACAAGGTTATTCGTGGAAGACAGGCTCGTAACCTTATCACCAAGCTCACATGCACTGATGGCAGAGATACCATGAATGATGCTGAGGTGCGTGGTGAAATTCTTAATTTCTATACTAATCTTCTTGGTCCTGTTCAGAATTGGGGTGCTATTTCTATGGAGAACATTCAGCCTTATGTCTCTAATTCTATTCCTTTGGAGACCGCTAACATGTTAACTGTTCCAGTCACTGCTGATGAAATTAAGCAAGTTATGTTCTCTCTCAACAGCAACAAGAGTCCTGGTCCTGATGGGTTCACTGCTCATTTCTATAAAATTGCCTGGAACATTGTGGGTAATGATGTTATTGAGGCTATTCTCTCTTTCTTTAGCTCTTCTTCTATTTTGAAGGAAATCAATTCTACTATTATTGCACTAATTCCTAAAGTTGATTCTCCTTTGATGGTCAAAGATTTTAGGCCAATTTCATGTTGTAATACTATTTATAAATGTATCTCTAAGATCATTGCCAACCGTATGAAGAGCTGCCTTCCACACATCATTTCCCACAACCAATCTGCTTTTGTGGAAAACATATCAATTTTTGAGAATATTCTCATTGCACAAGACATTGTGCGGAATTACTCCAGGAAGAATCTCACTCCTCGTTGCACTATGAAAGTGGATATTATGAAAGCATTTGATTCTGTCAATTGGGACTTCATCATCCTTTCTCTCAAGCCATTCGGATTTCCTGATATCTTTATTGGTTGGGTCCGAGAGTGTATCACAACAACTAGATTCTCTATTTCTATCAACGGGAGTCTTGAAGGCTATTTTCCAAGTACAAAGGGTGTTCGACAAGGTGACCCCCTCTCACCTTACCTCTTTGTTATTGCTATGGAGATTCTTACCGGTATGTTTAATCAGCTTCATTGTTCCAGAGATTTTCATTTTCATCCAAGATGTGCTAAACTCAAGCTGAATCATCTTTCCATTGCGGATGACCTTCTTATCTTCTGCAAAGCGGATGAACTTTCTGTTAGAAGCATTATTCGGACACTTGATAACTTTCATACAGTTTCTGGGTTAAGATATAATCCTGACAAGAGTCAGATTTTCTATGGTAGCTGCACTCCTGATACCATTAATCTTATTAATGGCATTCTTGGTTTCGAAGAAGGTGAATTGCCTGTTCGTTATTTGGGGGTTCCTCTTATTTCTGGTACACTCCGTAAAAGTGATTGCCAAATGCTTCTCGACAAAATCTCTAAATGTATTAATCATTGGGCGAATAGATGGCTTTCTTTTGCAGGCAGGCTCCAACTGATCAAATCAATCTTGTCCTGTATGTACTCTCACTGGATTAGTACACTTTTTATTCCTAAAGGTGTCATTTTGGATATGGAAAGAATGTTCAAAGCTTTTCCTTGGAGGGATAGTGGTCCTAACATTGCTTGGGATCTTATTTGCAAACCAATTGATGAAGGTGGACTTGGAATCCGTAGTATTGAGGAAGCCAATAAAACTGCTCTCCTTAAGCTTTTTTGGAGGTTTTACTCAACTCGGGATACTCTCTGGGCCTCATGGGTATCGTCAAACCATATCAAAGATAAATGTATTTGGACACTCACTATTCCGCAGGATATTTGTTGGACGTGGAGAAAAATGCTTCATATCAGGAACTTGGCAAAAAATTCCATTACTCATCTTATTGGTAACGAAAATTTGACACATTTCTAGCATGATAATTGGCACCCTTCAGGTAACTTGTTACATGAATTTAGTGTTGATGTTACTTTTCCTTCCATCAATGCTCGTGTTTCTGATGTCATTCATGATAATAATTGGATCTGGCCTCATCATCCACCTTCTCTTGCCGATCTCAACCCCTGTAATCTTATTGATTTGGCTTCCAATACTTCGGATTCTTTTAATTGGGCACACTGTAGAAATGGTATTTTTTTCTTTCAAGGACACTTGGGATGCAATTAGGAAATGTGGGCAAAAAATTCAATGGTTCAAACTTGTTTGGTTTCCTAATTGTATTCCAAAACACAGCTTCATCACTTGGCTTGCGTTCCAGAACAAACTTGCTACTCGCCAAAGGCTTGTTTCTTGGGGGATTCAAGACAATTCAAACTGCATCTTCTGCTACTTGGTGTGTGAAACAAATGAGCATCTTTTCTTCGAATGTTCATTCACAAAGAGAATCTGGAATCAGGGGTTAACTGCACTATCTATTGATCACTCTATATCTTCATTGCCAAGCATCATGGGAATTGCTACCTCTATTCAACACAAAAGTGGGGATCTTAAAACCCAGATTTTTCGAACTTACCTTTGTGCAACCATCTACAACATTTGGTTGGAACGTAACCGTAGAATTTTCAACAATGAAGCTCTTACTGAAGAACAATTATTGAACACCATTCGATATGAGGTTACTTCAAAGATCTTTCTCGGTCGTCGTTTCAACAACTCAACTCTAAACAATAGAACTCTGAACAGCTGGGGAGTTTAATTTTATTTTATTCTCTTTTTTTGTTTTTCATCTCTTTGTGATCCAAGAAATTTTCTTGGACATTTTGATTGTTTTTCCTTTTGTTTCTTTTGTTTGATGTACTGTTGTTGTACTGTTCTTCTTTTTTAATAAAATCACACTGAATTAACAAAAAAAAAAAAGGATTTTGAGGAAGTGTTTCCCGTGGATGTACCACATAGTCTACCACCTAGTTACTATTCATGTTTTTCTTATTCAGCTAGGGTTTAGGAGTCTTTTCTAATTAGGAAACATATTTGTTCTTTGCCTATATAAGGCTGATTTTTGTGATAAAAAAGGGAGACTTTTTTGACTATTAAATTGTGAGATTATTCTCCTTGAGTTCTTCAAGAGACTCTTTCGAACTTATCAAGGGATTCCTTGTGGCGTTCGACCTTGACTTATCAAGCGGATTTCCATCCCCGTTTGTGGCGTCTTCACCATACCAAGGTTCTTGCTTTGCTAAGCAATGGGTCGCGGTTTCCATCATATTCACTATACTAAGGTTCTTGTCTTGCTAGGCAAAGGGTCGCGGTTCCATCCATTCTTGAAAGATCTTGGGTTTGTTTTACCAATCTTGGTGTTGGGTCTCGACACATGTTGACCAGGTTCGTATCAGTAACCCACCTTATGGAAGATGGGTATTGTCCAGACGCAGTATTTAGCCCCTTTTTTTTTGTTAATTCAGTGGGAGTTAACAGATCCTATATTGACAATTACCTGTCGGTTCATACCACAAGACTAAAACGCTAAAGGCCGTATCCCACCTTATAGAAGACGGGCATTGTCCAGACACAGTATTTAGCCCCTAATATAACCGGCAACCGTAATATCTCAAGTCTGAGGATTAATTTGCACAATTCTCAACTAAATAGTAAACTATTAACCTGAAATCATGTAGTTCACTATTTATTGTCACATTCAATGATCCGTACACAGACGATCACTCATATGTTTATTAGTCCACATCATCATACTGTTCTGGCATTTTGCATGCCATCCTTTATCATTAACATCACTATGTTAATCAAAGGTAATAACATATGATAACTCGTACTCGATTATTCTAGTCCCGGTTGAATAATCTGAAGGGCTATGAATCGATTCTTAATGCTTATCATATCGAAGAGAAAGTGTGAAATATCCTAAACCCTTTTAGAACATTTCTCTTCTCGGATAAACATTAGGGACATATTCATATCAAAGCGAAGAATATGAATATCCTACAAATCATATAGTGTATAAAAAACATATTAAACCCTAATAAGGTCATATCAAACTTTAGCATTTGGGCATATCCCCAATAATTTCCCACTTGCACTAATGCTATCAACCATAAGATCTAGTGCATTTTACATTCGTATCTCTATACTCATCTTCCCAAAGATGGTGATCAACTGTAACTGTCTTTACAAGATCAGTGGGTCATCTATTGAAACAAATAGAGGATCTTTATCTGTTAATTCATTTTCTTATCAAGAAAGAAACTCTTGAATTGACTCTTTACAAGTTTGGACTTTTGATGAGATCGGGTTCTTTTAAGCTTGTGCAAAAAGCCTCTATGATAGTTACCATATCACATGATATCGGCTACTATCAATAGACAAAACCTCATAATTTTCAAACATCATAAAAGTCAAGCAGCGTCTTGGCTCAAATAATAGCATAACTATTATTTATCATTATTCGGAACTCTTTCCAATAATTCACAAATCCACTTAAAACACTCTTATTCTTTTAAGTGAATTTTTCACTAAGAACTTCACTACACTCATAAACCTTAAATTCTGGGCTAAAGTTCATATAGAGATCATTATAACAATAAGATCACTAGAACTTATATATATTCGCTCTGATATCTATCATGTAACTCATTACATTATATCGTGCCAAGTACTTGCCATTGCATTTAAAGGAGAATGCAAACAGCAAAAGAATTAGGTGCAAAAACCATTCGCAACCTTTCCTTAATAGTCAAAAGGAAATCTACAAGAAAAGACGGATACCCTGTCATTAAGACTAGAGACCAAAATTTCTTAGATTCCTTCATCTTAAAAAGAACTTTAAGATTGTGACTTGGTGTACAGGCAATGAGAAAACAAACAATCATATCACTGTACTTCATAGACATGATACTTATAAGATATGAATCGGTTTACCCAAGGAAAAACAACATGACATTAAATTTAATTGGACCTTGGCGAACGAAGGTATCATAAATTCATAAGACTTGTTAAAGGCATCAACTGCCACTAACTTTTCTTATAAATTTAGATATCACCTTCATTTATCAATGAAAACGATCTCTATCTTTTCATTTTAACCATTTCATCATAGTTACCTTTCTCTAAAGAAACTATGCATGGTTTATATTCTATACAAATATAGAATTAAAATATGGTATAAGCTTCATTTCAATTATTTATTTTGAACAAACTCTTTTGTCAAAAAAAATAATTAATCTATCAAACTCATTTAGATAGATAAAAGAATTCAAGTCTTTAACTCTTGACAATTTCAAAGTTCAAGGCATTATAAGTATGATTTCGTATTTAGCCATTTCATTAAATGCTAAGCATATGAAATATAAATGTTTGAGTTTGAAGACATTCTTTCTTCCGATACGCATTCCGACCATTTCATTACTATTAATGAAAGATATACAAAATGCTAATCATTTCTTACAAATGATCATTTCCAAAATATCCTCTAGAAACGATTGAAAATAGTTACTACTATTTAAAGAAATAATCAAACTAATCTGAACATTTATAAACATTTTTTAAAATTAGGATCGCATACCAAGCCGATCCAAAACAACCAAATCATGCATAAACGTGGTCTATTACTCAATCCCCTCCTGATCAGAGATCTCCTAGTAAGAATGCCAGAACCCTACTCCTCCTATGTCTTCTCTTCCTCCTTCTTCTGTTTCTGTTTTGGCTGGGCTCAGCCACAGAAAGAGAGGACTCAACATGAGGATCGGGTCCTGTACCCAAATCATGATTCTGCCAACTAGTCAAAACATCTGGCTACTCATTCAGAGTGATCTCAATTCTGTGCACGTGTAAGTCCAAGATCAAGGGAGAGTAGGATGACGGAAGAGACTACAAGATCAAGTCTACTTGAAGCCGGGGGTCCATGACGAAACCAAACGCCTCCAATTGAGTTACCAAGTAAATCATTCTGAGGTAGTGTTGGCTCACGTCACCACCCTCTTCAATTCTCATACTAAAAAGCTCATGGGTCAACTGGAATCTCATGGACTGACTGTGCTCGCCAAAAGATTCTTCCAAACAACGAATGATATCTACGGAATGAGGCAGCCTCTCATAGAATCGACGCAGATCATCGCTCATTGATGAAAGAATATATCCCCTAGCACGCATGTCATCCTGGACCCATTTATAATAAGTGATCTTGTCAGTCTCGGTAGCAGTCTTATCTACGGGAGCAAATGTCGGGACATCCAAAATATAATCAATTCTCTCAAATCGGAGGACTACCCTTAAACTTTTGTACCATTTCTCAAAATTTGGTCCAATTAAATAATCATGATTAAGGATGGATAAAATAGGATTTATGAATGAAGCCATAAAGCTGCAAAAAAACTAAATATAACAGAAAGTAAGATTGCAGGCTAACAAGAATATATGTAAAGCTATTAAATTGCAAGATATAATAGCTACTCTCATTATTTGTTTTAAATCTCATACTCCCTTAATGAGATAAAACATGAATCTATGAAAAGACTCTAAGTGGGATGACCAAGTTCCTATGATCAAACACATTCCTCAAACCTTTGTGGCTATAATTGGAACATGAATACCAAAGCTCAACAACTCTTTGTTGTCTATTTCTCTAAATAGGGTATGGTCTACTTTAGTCCTTAAATCACTTGATCTCAAACCTTTGTGCTTATAATTGATTAGGTGATCTAGTTAGATTGTACCCGCCATCACTTAGTTATCCCTCAAATTGAATCAATAGCCGCAAGCCTTTGTGGCTATGTTGACCGATAGATTTTGGCAGACAACCACATCACTATGTTTCATTCTAGCGATTTTAATAAACTTACTTTGAAACATATCCTCTACCTTTGGGTAAGAAGGATCGTATTCATTTGGGTCTTATTAAATATCCTAGGATGGCGGACGACTACGATAAAACTCCTTTTACCGTTTTTGAAAATCTAACATTAGTTTGCACGTAAGGAGTTGATACAATCTCATCAAATAATTAAGCATTCAACATACTATAAGCTAACAATCACTATTATAGCAATTTAAATAGTATGAATGCAAAGATATATGAATGGTGGATCATGGGCTTGGCTTAAAGAAATAAATCTATTTTCTTTAAAAGATCTTCAACTCCTTGAAATCTCCATTGGGCCTCCAACTCCTTGGAAAAGTCCATTGGGCTTCTTTTCTAATTTCTCTTGAAGAATTACATATAAGTCCTCACTACATAATTCTCTCAAATGACAAGAAATAAATTGAGACTTATGTCTCATATTACAACCTAATAATGATTGACCCTAAAGCCCAAATTCACCATTCTCAAGATATAAATATATGCATGATTATTCATATCAAGTATATAATAATCCACATATAATAAGTTAACATATAAGTTTAATCAACTCATCATCATGAAAAATTAAACTTTATCTATACTTATTTCATTTTCTTGAAAAATACCTTTTATTAATGCAAATCATAATGGCCCATTAATTCATAACCCTTTATAATTAACAATAATCACATGCAAGCCCAAAATTTTAAAGAAAACAGAAGTCAATGACCCAATCACATAAAGTGGCCTAATTAGGCTAAAAATAATCTAAAACATGCACACAAGGCCCAAGCCCAAATCAATATGTCCCAATGGCCTACGTACATTTATTTTAGCCCATTAATTCATTAAAAGACATTATATCAACATATAATAACTTTTAACATTTCTTAAACTTAGAAATATCTAATTAAAGCACATTAGACTATTTCCAAATTCAAGATTTAGAATACAATGGCCTTCTATTATGTGAAATTGTTTTTGCAATTTTCAAGACATGTAACTAGTTGCATATTTGACTATTAAACTCCTTTAAACATCAAATATTCCTCAACATAATTATATGCATGAACTAGTTAAAATAAGCTTTAAACAACTTCCAAACTTTTATTTTAACACATGCTTATAATCTATTTTAACTTTTGAAGACTTCAAGGCAACCATTAGCACATTACCATGTCCAACAAAAACAACACACCAAGCCTACACACATAGGGAATTTCGGCCATCTCAAAATAACAAGGGCACATTTGTCTTTTCTAAGTTTTGACTTTACAAATATGCAAAAAATATCATTTCAAGAAATACCTTTTAAGCTTTTAGAATTATCTCTTGATTCTAGGACATATGCCAACATGCAAAGATCAATTCCAACAACTATCTTTATATATTAGCATATCCAACAAGAAGATCAACCATTCTTAACATGCATGTGACAAAAGACCATTAATAAGTATAGATCTAACATGCAAGCTCAAGTCTACATATATAATCTCAAATATCTATAAGATCTACACATACAAGCATGGGTCAAGACTAGATCTAAACATGCAATCATGTAGGCTCATCATAAACTTCAACACTTGCACATTTTGATAGCTAATTTTCGGCCCAACAAGCATACACACATTCGGCCAAGTAAAGTTCACCATCAAGCAATCTACTAGTTAGCAAATTGATATACAAAACCTAAGGTTCTGATACCACTTGAAAGGGAGTGCAAGCCAACACATATAGATATCATGTCTAAGCATATATCATGGTTGGATTCAAGATCTAGAAAGGCATGCATGGATACAAGCTAGGGCCGAAACTAGGTGTGCCATATTTCAAAATTTTCTAGCATAGATTGTGAAATCCCAGATTTTTACCTTTGTATAGAATTGCATGTTTTGACCTGTTTATGTGTTATATGAGTTAATTCTGTGATTTATATTCCTATTACATGCTATGTGTGCATTCATGAAATTTTCATAAAAAACGGCATCATAAATTTTATCATCGTTTTTTGTGAATAGTATTTTGAACGCACGTCCGCTAAAATTTTTACACGAGTGTTTTAAACATCTTAAAACCTAGTCCTCCATTATTAATAGACCCGTATTTTAATAAAAAATATTTCTGAAATTGATTAGTAATTTAAATAGATTCTACTAGCGAAAATATATGTTTTTAAGCTAAAATAGTGATTTTTGCTCAAAACGATTCTTGCATTGACTTTCATTGACCTAGCATATATTAAATAAAAATTGTATTTCACTTTAAATATTTCTAAAATGGCACCATTGAAAAATGCATTTAAAAGACATTTGAAAAATAAATAATATGACTTTTAATCGTCTTTTGCAAAAATAAGCGTTTTATTTCAACTGTATGTAAATATATGCATATGAATATTAGTGATCTTCAAAAATAGTCCTACTAAATATATAGTATAAGTTAGATTGTAGTTTATTTACTATTTTTGGCTAAAACAACTAAACACAACTAAAAATAACTAAGTGTTTCAACTTTGACCAACTTATCTTGCATTGACCTTTGCTTATAACTATCAACACACATTAAAAATCAGCCTAAAACACCCAAAAAACACACACAAAACCATGGCTCCTTGTAGGAGAAAGATGAAGGCGTTTTCAAGGTTTTTCGAAGCATTTTTCTCATAGATTTTGCATTTCAAAGCCGAATTGAGTCATTCAAAGCTTGATTTTGCTTGTTGGTTATCCATTCTACCTATTTCTAACCTTAGTTTACATCAAAGCTGAGAGAAAAATTCTAGATCTCAAAATGCTATTTTTATGTCAATTCATATAATTTAATTTTTAGCCGTTGAAATGTTGAATTGATGTTAGAATCTTGCTCAGTAGATGCTAAGGATCACTTATATGAGTTTATAGCTCTTTCGAACCGTGGTAGCATGTATTTCTATTTTTCGGGTATTAAAGTTGAGTTTTTGGCTTGTTGTTGATTTAATAGAGTTGTGGTGGTTGGAATTGATTTATCTTAGCTTCTAAAAGTTTTTTAAATACGTGGTAGTAATGTTGTAATGCCGAAATTTTGATTGTGATGTCGTGGTGAAAGTCCGTAAAATTCAGCCATGGTGCATTGAGGTTTTAGGGTTGTCGGGCTTGTTTTGGACGGATTGTGGTTGGTTTCCGAGGGGGATAATGTAGTTGCTTCAGTGGGTGAGTGTTAGAAACTGGTTTGGAGGTTATTGGATTAGTAGATTGTAAGTTATGACTTTTAGAAGTTTGAGTAGTTTTTCTTTAAATGTTGAAATAATGTCTTTAGTTGTTTGGGTGGTGTTTGAGTGGTTGAACCATGGGTTGTTGTTGGTTAGATTCGGGTTTGGTTGTGTGGTTTAATGTATGTTGAGTTGGGTGCCCTACTTTGTCATCTAACTTAGTTGTTGAGTTGTTAATTGATTATCTTATGTTATGTTGTTAAAATGATGTTAACTAATTGATTATTGATGAAGCCGGGAGATAGGCAACCTACATTGTTGTCCTCCTGTGATATGAATGATTATTATTATTGTCATGAGTCTTGGTATGTGTGTGGCACCTCTCGGGCAGCGTTGGGCTGTCGAGTTGATAACGGCATGACTATCATAGGCTACCCCCAGCTCACATGGGTAGAGGTGCCATGGAAGGAGGGGATAGTGAGGTACCTCGAGTGTGTGAGTAATGGGGAGTTATAAGAAGATGGTTGAGATCGTGATGTCGTTTGAAGCTACACCAACTAGAGTATCCTTTATTGATTGGTTATTATCATTGTTGTGCTTATATTGCTATTGATGTTTATTATGTGTTTACTGCTCGAAGGATGATTTCCAAGGAGTATAGTAAATACTTGTAAAAGATCTATCGAATCCTCACTGGACTTGTTTTATATAAGCCCACTCTCATTCGTTATCTGTATTCAGGTGTTACTAAGCCAGACTTTGTGTACGTTTCTTAGGAAGCTGAGTATGTGCCTTCTGTGGAGGAGTCTTATGTGCCGGAGTCATATCCATGAGTTTGTCTTAGCTTTTGTAGTGTGATGTATTGTATAACTTACTTAAAGATAAAGAATTATATAACTCTAGTTTTGTAGTCTTTCTTTTGAACATGATTAGATTGCTAGACTGGCTATAATCTATTTTGCAAATGTATGATATGTCCTATGGTTGATGTTGGAATGAAGGCGTATAACTTATGAATGAATTGATGAATGGATGTTTAATATATGGGAATGGTTGTGTTGTATGTTGTTGGTTTGGTTGTGGAGTTGTTGTTGATTTTTGGAGTTGGTTGTATGGAATTGTGAGGGTTGGTTTAGAGCCCTGATGTCTGTGTTACTATCGCTATACTGCCGAAATTCTGTTGCGTCCTGACTGATCATAAGTGGGGTCGAGTTGGGGCGTGACATAGATCAACATGCATTCTTTCATATATGTCCATAAAACTACTAACTAACATCATATATCAAATATATATAATGAAAAAGCAAGGTCCTTAGGTATACCTTTCGTTGACAACTTGGTTGATGGTGTGGCTTGAAGTTGGAGCAATGGAGTCCTTCTAACTTGAAGGGTCTAGTTGGTCCACAAGCATCCAAAGCTCAACCTTCTACTTGAAGACAAAAATGTGCTAGTATATCTTCAATGTATCAAGCTATGTGTATGTGGTGTTTCATCAAAAAGCAAAACCTTCTTGATGAAGTTGCAATGGCCGAAAATCACCAAGCAAGCGGAAGGAGATAAACTTTCTCTCTCCTCAATTGCCTTGGCCGAAATTGTATTGCATATAGGTGAGAGAAATTGTTATCTTTTGTATATTACATGCACATAGAAAGAGCCAATCAAAATTAATCTCTTTCTTGTTTCAATAAATCAAGCCATGCATGTCAATAGATCATTATCATTAGCAATAGATGGCAAAAGATCAATCTTCTCTCTCCTCCTTGCTATGGCTGAAAATCATAGTGGAAAGAGAGAGAATGTTATCATCTTTTATATATTATTTAATCTCAATAATATAATATTGTCTTGCATGCATAAAGAACCAATCACCATTATTCTCTTTCTTGCTTGAATCAACCAAGCCACGCATGGCCTTGGATTGTAATCATTACAATCCAAGGGACAACTTTTTCTCTCTCATGACACGTGGCAAAAAGGTTCTATCATCAAAAGCAATGGATAAGATTCTTTTGTCTTTACTCAAAAGTCAATCTCATCCATCCAATTCAAATTCAAATGACTAGGATTGATGACATGGACAATCCTACATCTCACATGCCACATGTCAATGCCCTATCATTAATTTGCCTTTTTCATTTGATGACTAGGATGATGACGTGGCAATTTACAAATTACATCATCATCATACATATATATATATATATATTATGTTTTGCCCATTCTAATCTCTATTAGAATCAATATATTGAAACTATTTTTCAATAATTACAGTTTGGCCCCAAAAGTTTTGGTAATTACAATTTGACCCTAAAACTTTCCAAAATTATAATTTTGGCCCAAATACCAACATTGATGACTCTTAACACCTTAAAGCCACCAACCACATAATACAAACTCCCGGTGAACTTATTCATGTTACTTATTAGTGTGTGACCTTCTAGATTCATAATTGTGTACCGATGAGGGACCTGACAAACCTCCTTATCTATTTTGAAAATGTCTCCGTCATTTACCAAAATACCCTCATTCTCATGAGTGACGCACTAGCAACAAACGTATTATGAGAATGTAAATGATAATGAAGACGACGTCTTTCATGAATCCATTAAACCGTCGAGAATTAGCGTGCAGTCCGATCCTTCTGTTACAAGTGCCCCGATCGGGAAAGGACCATGAAATTGTTAAGCCCACATCCAATACTATGTATAAATCTAAATCGGTGAAACGAGAGATGACTACCATGGAAAAACCCATTTCCATCACTTCATACTCGCCTTGGCCAAGGACTTGCTCGTTTACCAACCGATCTCAGATATCATAGGACATCACCTCACGCTGGAGGTTAACAGATCCTATCTTGACAATTACCTGTCGGTTCATGCCACAAGACTAAAACGCGAAAGGTCGTATCCCACCTTATAGAAGACGGGCATTGTCCAAACGCAGTATTTAGCCCATGATATAACCAGCAGTCGTAATCTCTCAAGTCTGAGGATTAATTTGCACAATTCTCAACTAAATAGTAAACTATTAACCTGAAATCATGTAGTTCACTATATATTGTCACATTCAATGATCCGTACACAAATGATCACTTATATGTTTATTAGTCCACATTATCATGCTGTTCTGGCATTTCGCACGCCATCATTTATCATTAACATCACTATGTTAATCAAAGGTAATAACATATGATAACCCGTACTCAATTATTCTAGTCTCAGTTGAATAATCTGAAGGGCTATGAATCGATTCTTAATGCTTATCATATCAAAGAGAAAGTGCGAAATATCCTAAACCCTTTTAGAACATTTCTCTTCTCGGATAAACATTAGGGACATATTCATATCGAAGCGGAGAATATGAATATCCTACAAATCATATAGTGTATAAAACACATAAGTATACTCTAATTAAACCCTAATAAGGTCATCTCAAACTTTAGCATAAGGGCATATCCCTAACACCTTTATCATTAACATCACTATGTTAATCAAAGGTAATAACATATGATAACCCGTACTCGATTATTCTAGTCTCGGTTGAATAATCTGAAGGGTTATGAATCATTTCTTAATGTTTATCATATCGAAGAAAAAGTGCGAAATATCTTAAACCCTTTTAGAACATTTTCCTTCTCGGATAAACATTAGGGACATATTCATATCGAAGCGGATAATATGAATATCCTACAAATCATATAATGTATAAAACACATAAATATATTCTTATTAAACCCTAATAAGGTCATCTCAAACTTTAGCATTAGGGCATATCCCCAACACTGATACAACTTGAGAGTTAACCAACATATAGGGATCATGTCATTACATATAATATAGTTGGGTCCAAGATCGTGGAATGTACACATGGATAGCAAGCTAAGGTCGAATAGGGAATGGCACATTTTCAAAATTGTATCAAACATTCTAGCTACTATCAACATGTATATCTCCAACTATGTACATAAACTAACTAGCATGCAACATATATCTTCAATACATAATGTAAAAGAATGGTTGATAGGTATACCTCTTGTAGACTTAAAGTCGATGAAGCTTGAAGTTGGAACTCTTGATTCCTTCTAACTTGAAGGTTCTAGTTGGTCCACCAAGCATCCAAAGTCCACCCCAATCTTAGAAGGAAAAATGTGCTAGTATTCTTCTAAGATGTGAAGCTATGTGTGTGTGGTATATTATCAAAATGCAAAGCTTTCCTTTTCAACTAGCTATGGCCAAAAAATAGATGAAGAAGATGAAGAACCTTTTTCTTTCTTTCTTGCTTTGCTTTGGCCGTGTATGTTGTTGGCTAGAAGAGAGAGAAATTCACTTCTATTACATATTATAATCTCAATTATATTATGTAAATTATACATGCAAATTAACCAATCAACACAAGAATGATGGAGTGTCAACTTGGATTAACTCTTTGCATGTTATTAGATTTTAATTACAATCTAATGGCTAGAAGGTTTTTCTCTTTCTTTTGCTTGTTGGCCGAAAAATAGAGGAGAGAGGAGAAAGAAATTGTCTTCATTTGATTATTATATATAATCACTATTATATATATTAATCTTACTTTATTAAATGGTCAATCACTATTGCTATCTTCTTTAGTTAAACAAGACAAAGTCATGCAAATCCTAGGATTGTAATCATTGCAATCCAAAGGTTTACTTTTTCTCTCTCTTGACACTTGGCAAAGAGCACTTATCATCAAAAAGCAATGGCTAGGATTCTTTTGTCTTTATTCAAGATTTAATCTCAACCATTGAATTCAAATTAGAAGACTAGGATTGATGACATGGACAATCCACTCATTTCACACGCCACATGTGCATGCCCAATCACTAATTTGCCTTTTCATTTGATGACTAGGATTGATGACATGATATTTCACAAATCACATCATCAATATACACATACATATGTATATATGAACACCCTTTACATATATATATATATATATATATATATATATATATATATTATTTTTGCCCATTCTAATCTCTATTAGAATACATATATTGAAATAACTTTTCAATAATTATAGTTTGGTCCCAAAAGTTTTGATAATTATAATTTGACCCCAAAACTTTTCGAAAGTATACTTTTTGCCCGAATACCAACATAGATGGCTCTTAACACCTTAAAGCTACCAACCACATTATACAAGCTTTCGACGAACTTATTCATGATACTTATAAGTGTGTGACCTTCTAGATTCATAATCACGTACCGATGAAGGACCGATAAACCTCATTATCTATTTCGAAAATGTCTCTACCATTTACCGAAATACCCTCATGCTCATGAGTGACGCACTAGCAACAAACGTACCATGAAAATGTACACGACAATGAAGACACTATCTTTCACGAATCTATTTATCGTCGAGAATTAGCATGTAGTCCGATCCTTTTATTAAAAATGTCTCGATCGGGAAAGGACCATGAAATGGTTAAGTCCACTTCCGATTCTATGAATAGCTCTAAACCGGTGACACGAGAGATGACAACTATGAAAAAACCCCTTTCCATCACTTCATACTCGCCTTGGCCAAGGACTTCCTCGTTTAACGACCGGTCTCAGTATCAGAGGACATCGCCTCACGCCAAAGGTTAACAGATCCTATTGATGTGAACCAGCCATCCACATTCATTGCACCATTTGGATGAATTTTCCAGCAAAGATTCAAGTCAAGAATCTATTTTCAAGATTCAAGAACTTCAAGATTCTTCAAGAAGTTTCAAGAAGATTTGAAGATTTAGTCAAAACTTGAGTTCTTTGAAATTTTATCCTAGTAAAGTTTTCAGTTTTAGTTTAATTTCCTATGGATGAATTTAGGTGTTCACACTAGGAGAGAGACTTTCTTAGGCTACAAGATTAGGTGTTCACACTAGAAATTAGCTTTTCTTGGGCTGCAAGTTTGCTTCCTTTTTAGTTACTATTCACGTCACTATTCACGTGAATAGTTAATAGGAGTCTTTTCTTGGTCTCCAAGTTTGTTTCCTTTGACCTAGTTACTATTCACGTTTTTCCTACTTGGGCTAGGGTTTAGGAGTCCTTTTCCAAGCAGGATACTTATTTGTTATTGCCTATATAAGGCACTTTTTGTGATAATAAAGGGAGACAATTCTGAAATTAAATTGTGAGATTATTCTCCTTGAGTTCTCCAAGAGACTCTTTCGAACTTATCAAGGGATTCCTTGTGGCGTTCAACCTTGACTTATCAAGCGGATTTCCATCCCCGTTTGTGGCGTCTTCACCATACCAAGGTTCTTGCTTTGCTAAGCAACGGGTCGCGGTTTCCATCATATTCACTATACCAAGGTTCTTGTCTTGCTAGGCAAAGGGTCACGGTTCCATCCATTCTTGAAAGGTCTTGGGTTTGTTTTACCAATCTTGGTGTTGGGTCTGGGCACATGTTGACCAGGTTCGTATCAGTTGGTATCAGAGCTTAGGTTTTTGAGGTTTGCCTCTCTTTTTCTTGTTTTTCTTGGTTAATTCCTTGAGTCTAGGTCTAGGTTTTAATTCCTTTCTTCGTTCTTGATTGTGTCTTGCTTCCAATTCGTTTTCTTGGTTGTGTCTTGATTCCGTTCTTGTTCTTTTAATTTCGTGTCTTGAGTCTTGTTCTCCGTTTATTGAGTCTTGTCTTCAATTTTTTTTTCTTGCTTTCAATTTCGTTTCTTGTTAAGCTTTCAATTGGCCAAACCCTAGAATCTTGAATTAGGGTTTCTTGTGTTTCTAAATTCGAAGTCTTGGTTACTTGCTCATTGTCTTTGTTTCTGAAAATCAAGAAAAGAAAAAACAAAAAGAAAAAAATTCGGAGATGAAAAAAAAAAAGGCAAAACAGTGAACAGTAAAAAACTTGTTTTTGTTGAATTAGCCTTCGTGGCCAAGCTTTTCTGAAGGGAAACGACGTTCTGAGCATAACCCACATTGAAATTGTGGGCACCACCCTCTTAGGGCCAAATTCCAACGTTTGCTATGAGTTTTGGTCATTTTTGTGTTTTAGAATAGGGTTTTTGCAACTTTCCTTATTTTTCTAGGTTTCCTTCTTCGAGTTTTATTCAAGTTTCTTTCTCTAACCTTGTTTCCAGAGTCTTAGAGGTCTGAAAAAAAACAAAAAACAAAAAAAAAAAGTCAGATTCCAAAATTGATTATTACGCTGCTTGGTATTCTTGGTAAGTTCTAGGGGCTTGAAAGAGAATACGAGAGGAAAAAGGCAAAGTGTGTGAGATTATTAGAGGGTAAAAGCCAAAGTGAGTTGAGCGAAACACGTGAGGGAGTGAAATTCAATCATGGCTCATAATCAAGAGGATGACACAAAAGCAGAAGCTCAACAACCAGTTCTGAATTTACAGTTGCAAGCTTTTTTGGGAGAGATGAGACGGATGATGAGAGCTGAATTTGAACAAATACATGAGAGGTTAGAACAAATATATAAGGTCAAGCCCAATTCCAAACAATCCACCAATGACATGACCTCCCAAGGTAAATCAGCTTCTACTACGACTCAATCTAGTGAGATTAGATGTTTTAAATGTCAGGGATGGGGACACATAGGAAGCCAATGCCCAAACAAGCAAGCATTGGTAGTCTTGGAGAGTGGTGAGATTGAGTCCGAAGACGAAATACATTTTGATGTCATGCCCATCCTAGAGGACATCACAGAGGGGGAAGAGGAGTTTGGGGCAGATTATGGAGAGATGGTTGGACTAGTGGCACGACAAGCCTTAAGTTTGCATGCTAAAGAGGAAGAAGAAGTAGTACAACGTGAGAACATCTTTCATACTCACTGCCACGGGAAAGATAAGGTATGTAGTGTTATTATTGATGGTGGTAGTTGTACTAACGTTACTAGTGCTTCTATGATTGAAAAGCTAGGGCTCAACACAATTAAGCATCCATGTCCATACAAGTTGCAATTTGATCGACGTGTGCAGCATGATGGCTTCACCAACAAGTACTCATTCATGTTCAATCAGCGGACAATCACTCTAGTTCCAATGACACCAAAACAAGTTTATGAGGATCAAGTGAGGTTACAAAAATTGAGTGATCAAAAGAACTTGAGTGAACAAAAGAATTTGAGTGAACAAAAGAATTTGAGTGAGCAAAAGATTGCGAGTGAAAAAGAAAAGAGCTCGGCCAATGAGGTAAAAGCAGAGAGAAAACAAAGTAATTTTTATGCAAAAATGAGTGTACGCATGTACAAGGAGGCTCTTTTAAATGCTAACCAACTTGACTCTGCATTGCCCAGAGTTGTGTCTCTCTTGCGGGAATTTGAGGAAGTGTTTTCCGAGGACATAACATATGGTCTACCACCTAGGCTGGTCTTTGAGCCTGGTGGATTTGAGGACAAATCCTTCTCAAGAGGGAGGGAATGATGTGAACCAGCCATCCACATTCATTGCACCATTTGGATGAATTTTCCAGCAAAGATTCAAGTCAAGATTCTATTTTCAAGATTCAAGAACTTCAAGATTCTTCAAGAAGTTTCAAGAAGATTTGAAGATTTAGTCAAGATTTGATTTCTTTGTAATTTTATCCTAGTTTTAGTTTTCAGTTTTAGTTTAATTCCCTATGGACGAATTAAGGTGTTCACACTAGGAAAGAGACTTTCTTGGGCTGCAAGATTAGGTGTTCACACTAGAAAGGAGCTTTTCTTGGACTGCAAGTTTGCTTCCTTTTTAGTTACTATTCATGTCACTATTCACGTGAATAGTAAATAGGAGTCTTTTCTTGGTCTTCAAGTTTGTTTCCTTTGACCTAGTTACTATTCACGTTTTTTTCTACTTGGGCTAGGGTTTAGGAGTCCTTTTCCAAGCAGGATACTTATTTGTTATTGCCTATATAAGGCACTTTTTGTGATAATAAAGAGACAATTCTGAAATTAAATTGTGAGATTATTCTCCTTGAGTTCTCCAAGAGACTCTTTCGAACTTATCAAGCGGATTTCCATCCCTGTTTGTGGCGTCTTCACCATACCAAGGTTCTTGCTTTGCTAAGCAATGGGTCGCGGTTTCCATCATATTCACTATACAAGGTTCTTGTCTTGCTAGGCAAAGGGTCGCGGTTCCATCCATTCTTGAAAGGTCTTGGGTTTGTTTTACCAATCTTGGTGTTGGGTCTGGGCACATGTTGACTAGGTTCGTATCACCTATCTTGACAATTACCTGTCAGTCTATACCAGAAAACTAAAACACGAAAGGCCGTAACCTACCTTGTAAAAGATAGGTGTTGTCCAAACGCAATATTTAGTCCCTAATATAATCGGCAACCGCAATTTCTCAAGTCTGAGGATTAATTTACACAATCCCCAACTAAATAGTAAACTATTAACCTAAAATCATGTAGTTCACTATTTTTTGTCACATTCAATGATCCGTTCACTAACGATCACTCATATGTTTACTAGTCCACATCATCATGTTTCTCTGGCACTTCGCATACCATCCTTTATCATTAACTTCACTAAGTTAATCAAAGGTAATAACATATGATAACCCGTACTCAATTATTCTAGTCCTGATCGAACAATCAGAAGGGCTATGAATCGATTCTTAATGTTTATCATGTCAAAGAAAAATAGCGAAGTATTCTAAACTTCTTTAGAACGTATTTTTCTTCTCGGATAAGCATTAGGGACATGTTTATAAAGAGCGGAGAATATAAACATCCAAAACATCATTGTGTGTAAAACACACATATATATTTTTATTAAACCCTAACTACGTCATCTCATCTATAGCATTAGGCATATCCCTAACATAATACCTATAAAAAATACCAACAAAGAATTCCGAAGATGAATCCTTTGAAGAAGAATACCATATGAGAATTCCTAGTATGACTATTGAATAACAAGTCCAGTCGAGAATCTCGAATAAAATACCAAGGACTTTACCAAATAAAAATCCCAATTCCAAAATCCAAGAGAAAAATAGTGAAAAAGAATACCCATAACCGATTACTGAATATCATACTTCAAGCATTGAATACCAGTCATTGACCTCCGATAGTCAGCTGATCAACTGCTCTTTCTTTCGCTAGTCCATATCGTCAAGTAAGCCGTTACTGGTCATCTCTTTATAGGGGATAGTGATTACTTACCATATTAACGGGCATTGTATGTATGCAGTGGGTTTTATATTTTTTGATTGTAAGGGAATGTAACTAAGTAAAGGTTCACCTAGCATAGGGGCATGTAATATGTTAATTAATGCTTTAGTTGTGAGAACCTAGATTAGAGTACTTATAGCCTATTTTGCTAAGTAAAGAACTGGAACCACCCAAGGACTAGAAATGAACTAAATTATGTATATATTTGATGTTTCTTGTGTGATGATTCTTTTGCGTGCAGTTTGGTTAGGCCTAGAAACAGGGAAAACTCCGTCCGTTTTCCTTCGTTTTTTCGTGACTTGGGGTTTTAGGATCGGGGACCTGATTCTGTGAGGGGTCAAGGCATTACGGATGGTATCAGAGCTTAGTTAGCTCTCAATCAGGACAGGGTCCTCGGTTTGTTAGGAAGCGAACCCCGTGTGCGTGCATGTGAAATGTATTTTGAGTAGGTTTTTGCCTGCATGTGAGACTTGTGTGTCCTTGCGTGAATATGTGTATTTGTGTGGCTTTGAATGGAATACATGCACCTATGTGTCCTAATTGCGTAATATGTAAAGATTGTGTGATAGGTGCATTTATGTGATTAATTGAACATCTAAGTGACTTCTTGAATGTTTACTTATCTTAGTTATTTGTAACAATGTGTATTAAGTGTTTATCTTATATGAAGGCTCGCAGGCCTCAAAAGAATACAAACATACACTTAATATATATAGAAACATCCAACTCAAGCTAAGACAATCACTCAAGGAGACTCTCGAGCCTTCTCCTTCCCAATCTCTGAAGGAACCGAACCTGTCTCACCTAAAATGGTTAGAAGAGGGGAGTAAGCAAACCTTGTTGCTCAGTGAGGGAGGGAAATAAATATTTGGGGAGTTTGGAAAACCTTTCGTGCAATGCAAATGAGTCATAGAATCATTTCAAGATAAAATACTAATTCGAGACAATAAAGCTAAATAGCCCTTTTTAGAAAACTATAACTAGATAACAAGCTATGTACAAGCAATAGAAGATAAACGCTATAATCTCAAGGGTGCCATGTTATTCACGAGAGAATCAATTAATACCACGAATTTATTAACACTTAAGCAAAGAAAACAAACATATGTAACTCTCCAAGGACTTAAGGCCCAAGAGAGAGTTACTCAAAATGATACAAGGTTGACCACGAGCGCGAACCACGAACCACGAGCCATGAACCACGAACCACGAACCACGAACTCAATAAGATAATAATAATGATAGCGATAAGTTGGCATCCCTATACACCAAACAGGGGTACTCTGGATGTAACACCCCGTTAACCTATGACCCAACTCTCCCAGGGCGGCATCCCTAGCGAGAGAGGGACTGGGTACCATGCTAGCTGAGGTATACCGGCAAGCCCGATGCCGCCAAGCTTCCCTGACACTACCATGCCCAAATGATTGCGCAACCGTAATATCGATAACAAGAGATATAAGTTTACACTCGATAGTATCTAGGAATTCAAAGAAAACTGATTCGATAACCACATAGAGTAACCATCTAAATACCACATTAATATAATATTAAAAATAGCACAATAAACAAGATAAGCATACAAGGCAACTCTTATCCACTAATTAGTCACAAATTCTACCTTAAACTACACACATACCACACGGCCCTTTACTCACACTCACACACAGTAATTTCTACACTTGTTTTAACACATTTAAGACATATTCTAGGCTATATAACACTTGTGGCACAAGATTCATACCTTAACTACAACTAGCCCCTTTATGTACAAGCCAACATCTCTAGGTTTTAGTCAATTTCTATCCATTTTAAGCATTAATCTAGTCTCTATAACATTTATGCCACAAGTCTTAAGCATTAAACCAAGCATTTAACTCATAACCTACAATTACCCCTTTATGTCCAAACCATTAACACCATGATCTAACCAAATTCTAACCATTTTAAGGATCAACCTAGCTTCAAGAACACTTATGGTACTCATTTATAGCAAGGAATCAAGTATATAACCGTTAAACACCAAATATGCCTAAAAATCATTATTTATCTTCTTCTTCATAACACCCATTTATGAAATCCATTTATTTGCTTGCAAAACCATTAAAGCTTGCTCTACTAACTATAAAACTAATAAACCTTGCAAGAATAAGCCATATAACTAACATACATAGCATTGGAATTATTTAACATAAACAACATATAACAAAGAAATACAAATAGGATGTAACTCCCTCACCAATACATGTTGCTAGAGCTAGGATTGGACTTAGGATGACCTTAGATCTCCTCCTTCAAGCTTAGAGAACAGCAATGGAGCAACCCATAGAAAGTTTTCCTCTCCTTTTTTCTCTCTTAAAGCCATCGGGTAGGGGGTGGGATTTTTATCTATTTTGTGCAATTTTTGTATATATTATGTGTGTATATGTGTATATAAGAATAAGCCATGGCTTGGTAGTGTTTTGGGCTTGGATTTAATTATAGGAAATGCAAGAACACTTAATTAAAAAGGGCCCAAAGAAACTAAGTGTTCAATTTGGTCCAAAATGAAACCTAGAGTTTACTATTCATACGAAACACAAAATATTTTTTCTACACGCCTTCCTGACATGCTATGCAAATAAAATTTATGAACTTATGTCCAAAAACAAATATACAATGAGGGAAAAATGAAAACTTTGCAAAATAAAATACTTTAATTTTTACTCCGAGCTCAGGGCTCATTTTAAAATTATGAAAACTAATTTATTAGACATAAGAAAGTAATTCTACATATTACAAATAAGAAAATACTAGGTTAAGCATTTTATATAAATTAATTAAGTGCCAACTACACATTTGAAAAAATAATAAAAGAAAAGCTACTAAAAACATATAAAAGATAAAATACACACTTAAATTCACATAGTCAATTAACATCACACATGAACATATGCACATAGGCACTATGCCTTGCATGCTAGGTCCGAGGTGTCACACTCTTTCCCCTTAAGAAAATTGCATCTGCGCAATTTTTCTTTCAAAAAACTCCACATCAGAAACCACAATTCTAGCTCAAGTGTGGCACAGGAAGTACTGAGTGTTGAGCCTCGAGTAACTTCTAGATAAAATTCCCAAAGAAAAACACCAATCATGTTTGCTGAAAATGAATACCACCGTGAATTCCAATAAGAATTCCAAGGAGAACTCACACGCGAAATCCTAAGCAATAGCACTGAAGAAATTCCAATAAGGAATGCCATAAACCAAATAGAATACCCGAACACCGTTGGAAAATCCCATATAAGATTCTCAAGTAATAATTCTAGTATTATCCTAGTAAGACCCTCGAAGAAACATGCCGAAAGTATACATTAATTAGGATTCCAAAGCGAAGTACCAAATAAGGCATTCATCAAAGATCAATCCCAAATACTAAGTACCCAATGTTGAGAAACATAGAAGAAAAATACCAATTACTTTATAAGAGTTCCGAGTAGATCTCCGAATAAATACACTAATCTCTGACGCCGAATACCAGTCAAAAATACCAAAAGAGAATTCCTCTTTCCCACTCGAATTTTTAAAAATAAAAGGGTTTTCACATATATTTTTTCTTAATACTTAAAATCCAGGTTTTATCTAAATAGTCCAAGGCTAATAATATGTCCTCTAGAATATGGTTTGGACTCCTTATTCCCGAGAATATTATAGGCCATTATTTAAAACCTTTTAAGTATACTTTAAAATATATTACCTAGTCTGGGCTTTAATAAAACCATAGGTAAGGCCTACTTGGGTTATTAATTTAAGAATTGGCCCTAAAAGATAAATCCTATCTTTAACCAATTTTAAATTATTTCCATAATTAATTAATCGTAAGATTAATACAAATCAACCTTATCTTGAATTAATTTCTTAATTATCCTAAACCCAAGTATATTAGGATTAGCCTATTAGCCTTATGTCTAAATGCATGATTTTGATGGTAATAAATCTTGGTTATTTGGTTGTATCCAGTGTGATTGAGTTAATGTGTTTATCTTGTTCACACTGGTGACTCTTGTGACTAAATTGCATATATTTGTTTGAGTCAAATAGTGATTGGTGAAAAAACTTGCATGGGAAAGACAATGGTTTTGATCTAATGAAGAATGCAAGTGTGAACAAATTAGATTTATCAAGTGTGCTTGTGTTAGTATGTTTATATGCTTAAGCACACACTTGTAGGCTTATGTGCATTAAATGAATATGTCATTATAAGCCAGTTTGTACTTGAGTGTTTTGGCTTGTGTGGATAATCTTGTACAAATGTTATTATGAGCCAAAATATCTTGTAAGTGCTTGGTGTTTAAAGAGGAAGAGAATCTTGCATGAAAGAAAATATGATTGACCTAAAGAAGATTACAAGATCAATAAGATACCAAATTATGTCGTCTTCAATCATCAACATTACCACAAGCATACAACATCCACCACCATTTTCTCTATGCCTTCTCTCTTGAATTCTGATTGTTGACCACTATTGACCACCCTTCCACCACCACCTCCATTCATTCAAAATTCAATTTTACACATCCTACTACTACAATGCCCCAACACCAACGAATCTTCCCCTTCATGGGGGAAAAAAAGAAGCCTTCTTCCTCCTCTAGGACTAGTGGTAGGCTCAAAGCTTTCCCAGGCTACACTTGGTTCATATCCTTCTCAAGAAATTAAAGACTCTTCATCCAACTCTAGGGAGAAAGATGTTGAATCTTCAAATTCCATTAAGGATTGTTATGCCCCAACTCGACCTCACTTAGAATCAAGTCACGATGGAATTTGGGCATTATAACGGCTGTAAATAGACACTAACCCAATTTATAAAACCTGCACAAAAGCAATTATACAGTCCACAACAACCAACAACACCAATCCACAACAAAGTCAAACACCACATATTTAACAATTCAACCACAGCTCCTGTACAAAGGCCTCCGTCACACCAACTTTGCATAAAGACATTCAATCTACTAAGTTTCAAAATAGGCCCTTAAGGTTAGCGGAATACATACAAGGCCATAGCAACTTATTTACAATCAAAAGTAGCCTCAAAACTCCCAAATTAAAAGACAACTACTTTAAATACCTTATATATTACAAATTTAGTCTTAATACAACACAACTAGAAGTTTAAGATAATAAAAACATAGAAACATCATGCTACTCCAAACAACATCAAGGAAGTGGCTCATCCACATAGATCACATCATCACAAGGCTCAGCCTCAGCCTCGTGAGGAACAAACTCCAACACGGACTCACCTAAAAGATTAGCAAATGGGGGTGAGTTTCCACTAACTCAGCGAGGGGAGGCAATGCACAGGAAATTTTAGAAAACATTTCAACTTTGAAAACCTCTTTAGAAACCATGCAATGCACAATCAATAAGTAATAAGTATAACAATGCAAGAATGCAAAGAAAGTAACACTTTGTAAGGATAGCTCATTTGTTGTTGATGCCTTCCCCTAAACACCCTCAACGAACTCTTCCCTTATACACCCACGGTTGTACTCTGGAGATACGCCAATCCTACGACCCAAACCCTATGAAACACTCCGTTCATTCGGGTAGCGATTAGTATAACACGAACCTACCGTATCTCATTTTAAGGTTGCAACCACAATTATAAACATTAACATTCATGACAATTAAAGAAGACAACAAAGTAGGTTGTTTCTCATGGAAATGCAACATATAAATGAAATTAGCATCAATCAACTATATAACTCAATTGACACCACATAGGTTAGATAAGCAAGTAGGTCACCCAATCGACTCTAAGTACATTAGGCCATATTCTAGGTTAAACAACACATTTCTCAAGCAAAGAACATGAACCACAATCATTTCAACAATTCCCGAACTTTCTACCAACAAACTACACAATTAAGCCATCAAACGATCCCTAATCGATTACCTAACTTAAAAGTACCCTAGCACGACATTACTAGACCTCAAGAGAAGCCCAAAGACCCCCCAAAAACACTGAAATTCCAGCGTGAATAGCCATTGTTCACGCTGGAATTTCAGCCCCATAAAACAAGCTAAAATTCGTTCTAAGTTGCAATTCAAGGCTAGTTTGAATGATATAACGTTATACAAACATATATGACCATGTATACATGCTAAGAACCAACATTTACATCATAATTAGCAATTAAAATCAATATATAACCCTAGAAATTAAAAAAGATAAAGTTATGGTTTAAATTCGAAACTAATCGGTAAAAGTGTTCTCTAACATCTAAATAGCAAGATACAACTATAGTTCTAGCATTATATAACATCAAAATGAACTTTTGAAAGATTTGATGAAAAATGCCCTCACCTTTTTTTGCAATAAAAAGCTAAAAACAACCGGTAGAAAGATGCTAGAAGTCGACACGAGCTCAAAAATATTGGTCTTGCGTCTTGGTTTCGCTCTTAACTCCAAATATGAGCAAAATAGTGAAGAAAATACTATTCTAGTGCTTTTTTGGGTTCACAGCTGAAGTTAGGAGAAGAAGATGAAATTTTTGCTATTTTGTTATGTTTTAAGCTTAAATTAAAGGGGTCAAAGTCAAAGCTAAGGTCAAAGTCACTTAAGTTGGTCAAACTAGCTTATTTTCGCACTAAATCGATTCTAAATGCAATCTTAACTCTCCACCAATTATTTAAAATGTTCATAGTGAGGTTAGACCAAGTTTAGACTAGTTTAAGCAAATAAAACCCAAAAACAGTTAAAGAAGACGAAATGTCAAAGTTAGCTTTCAAATCGGTTTTCAAAGGCATTTTTGAATTAATACACATGTAAAAATCATATTATTGAATATTTTATGAATTAAAATAAATAACCACATAAATTTGGCATTTAAAAAATAATTAACCACGTAATTTGCACGTAAAAGTCAAATAAACACGTATTAGCACGTAAATTGGTTTATGGTCTCACAAGGATGATGTTTCCACAGACTCAAGCAAAGAACTTAAGCTCGTGTTTGATTTTATTTGTGCAATAGGACTTCAACCAGACTCTTCAATGCTTGGAAAACATGGGGATGAAAATGTTGCTTTGGGCGAAGATGCTCAATATCTCATTATTGACATTAAGCATGGTGACCACAAAGGAGGTGATGTACTTGATTCGAAGGATGAGGATTCACTTTCTTCGATTTGTTCTCCTCAGCATGCTTTTGCTTCAAATAATTCTGACTCGCCAAAAGTTCAAACTACTAATGCCCAAGAAACGGAGTTTGTCTCGACAGCAAGTGCACACCATTTCTCCTCGAGCAATTTGATTCCCACAGAAAATGTTATCCACTCAAATCTTTCCATTCGTACTACTGTGCATTGTACTAGCTCCCCTAGCATTGGTAAGCAACGGCTTAATCATAGTGGGGACCATCTTATACATGCAGTCATTGACCAAGATGCTATGTCGGGTCCATCTTCTAATTGCATTCACGTGAATTTGCAAAAGCAACATGAAAATGAATTAGGTAAAGTTTTCACGGGTCCACCTCTCCAATTGCCAACTATTGATGATTCAATTGAGCCAAGCAAGAGGAATCTTCCGGGTCCAGATTTGAATTCTAATTTGGATGTGCATGTAGCGGATGAGATGGGTTGCAATTATTCTGTGGGTGGTACAACTCTCCAACCTATTTGTACAACCTCCCAAACACTATGCATGTAAACCAACTCGGTCAATTTCGGATTGAAGTTGATAGTGGCGTCCAGGGCCTACAAGCACATGATGGAGCTGATTTTACTTCAAACATTGTGCCAACTTTAGGTGAGAAAATGAATACTTTAAGTGAGCATGGGAAACATGTAGGACCAAGTGTTTTTTACTCCAATTTTAAGCATATTTCGGTTGGCATGGCCTCCAATGATAGCATTTACATGGTTTACCAAGGGAAACATGCAGGCCCGAGCAATCTTGACTCCAATTTGTCTTACAATTCAGCCTTGAATATTAATTCTATTCCAGCAGATAAAGTGGATTTTAACATGCATGCGGGCCTGTCTTCATATGCTCAAGTTGAGAATTTTAATGCAAATGCCGTTAAAAAATTCACAACCTGAAGTTGGCGAATCTCAATTAAACACGGCTATTGCTCATGATTCACCTACGCCTAATTTAGGTAGCCGATAAAATACTCCTCTGGTTCAGCATAATTTTTCAGCCAACAATGATCAAGATGCACCAACTCTAGTTGTTCGTGTTCCCTTGTGTAATTGTCACACTCCAATTCGACCCCACTTACGATTAGTCAAGACACAACAGAATTTCGGCAATATAACGTCTGTAATATGGAGAACAGGACTTTAAACCAATCCTTTATAACATCACACAACCAACTACAACTTCAACAACAACTCAACAACCATTCATCAACATACAACACATTCAAAACCATTCATTATACAACCATACGACATCCCAACCATAAGTCATGTACCTCCGTTTCAACAGCATACCGCAAGCTATACTGTACATATGCATAATAGATATAAAACTAGTCTAGCAGCCTATTCATATTCCAAAAGTAAGACAACTAAACTAGCATTATACTTTTCACTATCTTCATAACATCTTTTACAATACAAACTTCAAAGTAAATACAATACAACTTGTTCTATAATACAAGACAACAAAAAGAGCACTCCAGCAAAGACATCATGGATAAGACTCTTGCACATTGGACTCATCCACAAATGGTTCATTCTCAGCCTCCTGAGGAACGTACCCTAAATCTGGCTCGGTAACACCTGAAAGTCAGCAAAGAGGGTGAGCTTATACAATACAAAGCTCAGCGAGGGTTCAGTAGGATATTTTGGAAACACTTTCTTTACCACTTGGGAAAACACCCTAGATACAATGTCATTCAATAAACATCATCAACAATAACAACTCAAATTAAACAACACAAATAATCATTCAATTGAGAAAGGATACACTAGTTGGTGTAGCTCCATACGCCATCACGATCTCAACCAACTTCTTATAACTCCCACATATACATTCTGGAAGTACCTCAACTAGCCCCTCCCTCCATGATCATCCTTCGACCACAAGAGTTGGGGGTAACACATGAAAGCTACGCCGGCAAGCCCGATATTGCCCGAGGTGATACAACACTATCATGGCTCACAACAATTGACATTTACATCCCGAGAGAACAACAAAATAGGTTGCCTAACTCCCGGCACTTCAACATTCATCAACCAACTTAAAACATTTGAACCAACACAATATTAAGTAAACAACTAAACACCCAAGTTAGATGACAAAGTAAGCCACCCAACTTAACTACATACTTCTACATGCATCCAAACCCGAGCCTACTCAACAATAATCAAAGTAACAACTACATAAACACTACTAGGCAATTAAAGACAACACTTAAGCATTTCAAAGAAAGACTACCCAAACTTCTAAACTTCATATCTTACAATCTATCAATCAAACAACCCCCGAACCTTTTCCTACCACTCAACCACTCACGAAACTACATTAACCCCCTCAAAAACCAATCAAAAGCCACCTAAAACAAACCCAACAAGCTAAAAATGGCAATGCATTCATGGCTGATTTTTTCGATTTTTGCTATGGCATTCAAATTGAAAACTTGGCATTACAACATTACTACACAATAATTAACAAGCCTGTAGAAGCAACTCTAACCCAATTTTAACTACTACAACAACAATTATTCAAATATTAGCCAAATTATCAATTTAAATACCCGAAAAATAGAAATACATGCTACTGCCGTTTAAAATGGCTACAAATATACAAAGTTGGTCCTTATCATCTACTAAGCAATAATATAACATCAATTTAACAAAATAGCAACTATAATTGCATCAACCAAAATTCAACTCAAACTTTGAAATAGTGAACTAATTTTTCCCTCACATTTGATCCCAAGCAAAGCTAGAAATGTGTATAATGGATGCCCAACAAGCAATTTCAAGCTTTGAATGACTATGTTTGGCCTTCAAATGCAAAATCTATGAGAAATTTTAGTTGAAAACCTAGCAAAATAATTTTATTTTCTTCCTTGGAGACTTTCGGCCTTGTGTGTGAGATTTGGAGGTGTTGTGAGCTTTTTTTATGAGTTATGTATGTATATATGCTAATATAAGGCAAAGTCAAACATTTAAACTTTGGTCAAAGTTGACAACATTTTAGTTTTTGTTAGTTTTAGTCTATTTTGCTTACATATATATATAACTAACATATATACTATATTTAATAGAGTATTGATAGTTGACAACATTTAATATATGCATACATATACATACAACCAAGCTATAAAACTGAATTTGGTGAAAGAAGTTGAAAAGTTATACTATTTGTTTTGCAAATGTATTTTAAATGCACATTCATAATATAATCACCTAGTAGCACATATAAATTCATATATATCAATTATAATAGCATTTAAATAGATAAAACACATATTTGCAAATTAGGCAAAATCGGGGTCTCACATTCGCCCCTCCTTAAAGAAATTTCGTCCTCGAAATTCTTACTTGCTGCGCAGAACAAATCTTGGTATTGTTGCTGAATCTGATCTCTTCTCTCCCAAGTTGTTTCCTCAATCCCGTGATGCTTCCACAATACCTTAACCATCGGAATCTTCTTTAACCTCAACTCCGGTTCCATCTAATCAAGAATGCGAATCGGTCGTTCATCATAAGTCTGATTCTCATGAAGCTGTAACGGCTCTGGTTCTAGAATATGAGGAGGATCTGGGAAATACTTCCTCAAAATAGACACGTGAAAGACATCATGAACATTAGAGAAGTTCTGCGGCAAAGCTAACCGATACATCAACTTGTCAACTTTGCCAGTAATCTCAAACGTCCCTACAAACATCGGACTCAATTTACCACCTTTACCATGATGAGCAAAACCCTTACGAGGAGACATTTTCAAGAAGACTTGAACCCCGACTGCAAACTCCAAATCCTGATGGTGTTTATCAGCATAACTCTTGTATTTGCTATACGCTGTCAGTATTCTTTGCTTGATTAACTGAACATTCTCAATCTTCTCTAGAAGTTCTGGCATCATAGTCGGATTAATAACATTCATCTCCCATACTTCATCCCAATACAAAGATGATTGGCACTTACGGCCGTAGAGAGCTGCATAAGGTGCCATTCTAATAGTCACTTGATAATTATTGTTATAGGCAAACTCGGCTAGCGGTAGATGTTTATCCCAATTTTTCCCGAAGTCTAAAACACTAGCCCTGAGCATATCTTCCAGAATCTGAATAGTTCTCTCCGACTGACCGTCGGTCTGAGGATGATATGTTGTGTTGAAACTCAATTCAGTACCCAACATTTCCTGAAGATGTTCCCTATAACGCCCCGGCTAAGCGAATATGCACATATTGTCCGCTTTAGGTTACCACAATGGGCCCCTCATGGATTTTTAGCCTCCCCGAGCAAGCCACAAAGGGACCCAATACTCGGGAAAATCCACGTACACGATATAGGGACACTTCCCAATATATCTAGCAGCCCAGCATCCTCGCCAGTAGATGTGGGATATTACACCCGCCCCCCCCCTTGGGAACCCAGCGTCCTTGCTGGCCAACGACCGGATCGGCTTAATACCACCTTCTGTAACACCCCGGCTACGCGAATATCCCAAAGGGCAGAGGCCCACCAGCGACGCCATATATGCACGTATTGTCCACTTTGGGTTATCACAACAGGCCCTTCATGGTTTTTTCGCATCCCCGAGTAAGCCACAAAGGGAACCAATACTCGAGAAAACGCGCGTACACGATATAGGGACAATTCTTAATATATCTAGCAGCCCAGCATCCTTGCCAGTCTATGTGGGATATTATACTCCCAAAATTGAGAAATAGACTGAGGATCTCGATTAGAGACAATACTGGCTGGAATCCCATGAAGTTTAACAATCTAATCCAAATAAAGATTCGCCAATTTTACAAGTTCATCTCCCTTTCTCATCGGAATAAAATGAGTTGTCTTCGTCAAACGATCCACGATAACCCAAATCGCATCACAACCCCTTGGTAACGTAGGCAAATCAGGGATGAAGTCCATCATAACGTGTTCCTATTTCCACTCAGGTATTACCAATGACTAAAGTAACCCTGCTGGTCGTTGATGTTCTGCTTTCACTCGCTGACAAGTCAAAAATTTGGATACAAACTGAGCAACCTCTATCTTTATGTTGTTCCACCAATAATGTTGTTTCAAATCTCGGTACATCTTGTTTCCACCGGGATGAATAGTGTACTTAGAATTATGAGCCTCCTCCAGAATACCTCTCCTCAAACTCAGTTCATCGAGAACACACACCCTATTCTAAAATCGAAGAATACCATCCTCATGTAATCTCAAGTCAGACTGATCATCCATAATCTCATCCTTGATCTTCTGTAGTTTTGCATCAAGTTGCTGAGCTTCTTTAATTTGAGACAACAATAAAGGTTGAATCCGTAGATGTAAACACATCACCCCAACCTGAGTCAACTCAGGTTTCCAGTAACTATCTTCCTCAAGCACCTCCCACTTTTTAACTGTCAAACAAGCAATACCTGCCTTACGGCTAAAAACATCTGCAACAACCTTCGTTTTCCCATGTAGATAATTGATAGAACAATTATAATCTCCTTGAAGCTCCATCCATCTCTGTTGCCGCATATTCAACTCCTTCTATGAGAATAAGTACTTCAGACTTTTATGATCAGTGAAGATTGCAAACTTACTGCCCCACAGATAATTATGCTACTTTTTCAGAGCAAACACAATAGCTGCCAACTCCAAATCATGAGTCGGGTAGTTCACCTCATACGATTTTAACTTTCTAGAAGCATAGGCGATAACCCAACCATTCTGCATATGTACGCAACCCAAGCCCTCCTTGGATGCATCGCTATAGATGACCATATTATCGGTTCCCTCTGGCAATGCAAGTACCAAAGCGGTAGTCAATCTCTTTTTCAACTCCTAAAACCCACTCTCACACTTTTCATCCTATGTAAAGCTTGTTCTCTTCTAAGTTAGTTTAAAAAGTGGCCTTGTGATCTTAGAAAAGTCCGTCTCAAACCTGCGATAATAACCCGCCAAACCGAGGAAGCTGTGAACCTTCATAATATTCTCCAGCCTTTTTCAAGATATCACAACTTCAATCTTAGTGGGATCTACTGAGATAGCGTTTTGAGTAATCACGTGGCCTAGAAAAGATACTTGTTGTAGCCAGAATTCACATTTGCTGAACTTCGCAAACAACTAATGCTCCTGAAGTTTCTGTAGGACAAGTCGTAAATGTTGCACGTGCTCCGATTTAGTCTTAGAGTATACTAAGATATCATCAATGAAGATTACCACGAACTAATCCAAGTACGACTGAAAAACCCGATGCATAAGATCCATGAACGTCACCGGTGCATTAGTTAGTCCAAAGGGAATAACTACAAATTCGTAATGCCTGTGCTGAGTCTTGAAAGCAGACTTTGGAACATCTTCCGTACGGATCCGAAGCTGATAATACTCTTGCTTCAAGTCAAATTTAGAGTAGACTTTGGTTGCTTGAAGTTGATCAAATAACTCGTCAATCAATGGCAAAGGATACTTGTTTTTATGGTCACCTGATTCACGCCACGATAATCAATACATAATCTAAAGGTACCATCCTTCTTCTTTACAAATAAAATGGGTGCTCCCCACGGTGATGAACTCTACTGAATGAAACCTCTCTCTAATAACTCCTGTAACTAAGTTTTCATCTCTTTAAGCTCAGTTGGTGCCATCCGGTACGCTGATTTAGAAATAGGTTGAGTACCGGGAAGTAAATTAATCACAAACTCAATATCTCTCTATGGCGGTAGTCCTGGCAACTCATCGGGAAATACATTGGGATATTCCTAAATTATTGGAACTTCCTCCAACTTTAGCTTATCAGATAGCTTGTTGATCAAATAAGCTAAATAACCCGAACACCCCTTACTCACCAGTTTTATAGCTTTAACTGATGAGATGATGAAACTCATCTTAGAATCTCGGTTCCCGCTACCTCGACCACTGGCTGTTCTGGCAACCGAAACTATACCACCTTTGTTCTATAGTTTAACTGAGCATCATACTTGGTAAGCCAATTTGTACCCAAGATAACATCATACTCTCGGATAGGAAATACGATAAGGTCAGAAGGAAAATCTTGGCCCTTAGCATGTATTTTACAGTCCTTACACACTAAGCCAGTCACATATTTATCGGTCAAAGGAGTACTAATCTCAACCATATAAGGTAACTTCTCATGTTGCACATTAACACGTTGCACACAAATAGGTGTAATAAAATAATGTGTAACACCAGAATCAATCAATACTTTAACAGGTTGATTGAGTATAAGGAAGTTACCTTCTACTACTGCTGCTGCCTCAGGCAACTCCTCCAAGTCAATTGCATAAGCCTGAGCCTGTACCCGCTGCTGCTGGGGTGCACTACCTATCGCTCTACCCTGCTAACTCTGGCTCGCTGGCCAACCCCCAAACCTCTGCCACCTAGGACAATCTCTCACCCTGTGTTGGTTGCTGCCGTAACCCAAGCACGTCCCTGCCTTCATCAGACAATCAGCCTCCAGATGACCCCATCGTTTGCAGAAAGTGCATTGCGGAGCTGGGGTACTAACAATGTCTCCTGAAGAACCAAAAGCTGAATAAGCAACTGTACCAGTCTGCTGAGGCCTCGTAACATTCGGCCTATACTGACCTTGATACTGTGCCGCCCTCTACTGTGACTGTGACTGATAGGACCCCTGTTGAAACTGGGGTCTGTAAGTACTCTATTGTCCCTGAGGTCAGTAGGAACCCTGCTACACTGGTGGCCTATAAATACTCTGCTGCACTGGAGGCCTATAAACAACCTGCTGACCCTGAGGCTGAAACGACCTCTTACTGGCCTGACTAGAACCAGCCTCTTCCCATTTCATCTTCTCCAATATAGAAGTTGCATTAAAAGCTGCAGAAAACTCAACATACTCTCTCAAGGCCATCGAATCCTAAAGCTCTGGCCTCAACCCCTGTATAAACCTCCGAGTCTTCCTTTCCTGGTCCTGCACAAACTTCAGTGCATACCGGGATAGCCTAGTCAAATTGGCCTCATATTGAGCCACCATAGAGTTACCTTGACAAGGGACATGAACTCCTCTTCCCTATGCTCTCTGGCAAGCCTCGAAACATATTTAGCCCGGAACTCCATAAGGAATTAGCCTAGAGATAGAGAGTACCCTGAGCCTCCCAAGCTGACCTCACTGTACGCCACCATTCCTTTGCCTCATCATCAAGGAGATACACAGCAAAGGTAACCTTTCTATCATCTGTGTAATCAAGTGGGTCAAATATTTTCTCAGTCTTATTCACCCAAGCTTCGGCCTTCCTATCATCAGGCTCACCCTGCAACCTCGGTGGAAAGTACCCCAAGAATTCTTTTAACAAACTACCTCCACGGTAACTACCCCCAGCATTATGCCCACGGTCAAGATTACTCTGAACACTATGCACTTATGCTTGCACATTTTGTACCTGAGTAGCCTGCCCTGCCAATATCTGTGTCTGCCTAGCAAGAACCTCAGTTAAATTGTCCATTGCCACAGCTATCCTATCCATTGTGTAAGACCCCATATTTAATTTCTGAGCATTAGCATATTAATTAAATATTATTTATGATTGAGTTGCTTTACATGTCTGGTGTTTGTATTTTCTATGTTAGGAAGTAATTTAAACTTAGAAAAATATATAAACCCTACCATATCAAACTAAGCATTCATTTCAATTAAAAGGAAATAGTAACTTGATATTGATGGGTACATTTGGGTAGTTTGGAGTTAGAAATATTAAATCTAGAATCTGGATTTAATAAACTTTTATAACTTCATTGCTTAATTGACTTAGTTGGATTTAGCTAGGAAATGATTTGGATGTAGCCATATAAAACATAGCTTATGAAATAAAGGAAGAAATTAGTGTAGTACCCTTTAAATTACTTTATGGTGTTACGAAACTTACGAGGATATAATACCAAAGGTAAATACAAAGGTAAATATGGCATATCAAAATGAATAGTAGAACTAGGTTGATCATATCAAAGGTAAATATGGCAATCAAGAATAATATACTTAGGTTTGTTACGTTACAAGATTAGTTAATAACTAAGTTAATATTGAATTGCTCTACTAATTAATTGTCTTGGTTAAATATACAAGTTTAATATAAGAAATAAAGTAAATTAATAAATAAACCCTAATTTAAAATAGAATTGGGATATTATTAACTAGTTAGGGATTGTGATGATATTAGATTTAACACTAAATGGTTTCAAAATGAATTCACTAGGAAATTTAATCTAATAGACGCATAAAATAGTTTGAGAATGCCTATACTTTGGGGTGTTATTAGATGTCTACGAGGAGTATTAACTTATATTAAGTTACCACTTGTCGATTGAATGAAAGCTTATAGTACTTTTAGGGAAAAAATAGTCTGTTAGCCTTTAGAACTTTTTAGTTAGTCTTATAATTATTCTTATTCGCGCAGATTACTCATCTAGTTAGCTGCTATGATTGGAAATTTCCTAAGATTTTCTAGAACTCTCAGTAACCTAAAGGAATATATTTTGTTTAAATCTAACTTATCATTGACTAAGAAGTCTACCGCAGCCGCCTATCTTCATGTTAGTATTACCATTTATTTCCTCATACGTTTGGCACCACCACCTTCACTTAACTAAATGATTCACGTAACCTAGTCTATCGTTGCACCACGTGAGCACATGGCAGCACATAGGCATCGAAGGCACCATTTTGTCTTCATCATAAATTAAATTCAGCAATAGAATTAAGCCCATTAGCTAGCTCGCGTTAATTAGCAGCCTACGCGTTCTTCACCATCCACGTAGAGATGTATCATGAGCAATCACATATCCAAATTAGCTTAGTCATTCGGTATCATCTTCCACGGACAACCACCTGGGTTGTCTTTGTTCTTAGCATAATCATTACATTACAAGCGTAACACACAATAGCAAACTCTAGGTATTATCATCCAAGCTAGAAATATTATCCAGCCTACATGTCTTTAGCCTTGCATGGTATCACGTTTCCACCATGAACAACACAGCAACCCTTATCCATAACATGATTTCACTAACAGGTAGCTTAGCATGATCATCATCTAAATGGCGCTAAGGCAACCATCTATCCTCGTCTTTAGCCTTGTGTCCATTACCGATTAAGCCAACCATGCTACCAACTTCTCTGCTTCACCATGCAGCAGCTTAGAAGCACTGGCGGAGCTATATGAGAGTTAGTGAGGGCTGTAGCCCCCACTGAGCTATAAAAATCGTTAAAATTCTTTTGTTTTTTTTAAAAAAAAATTATATATTTATGTATTTTTAGTTAAAAAAAATTAATTAGCCCCCACTGACAAATAAAAATACTAGTATAGTTCAAAAATTATGAATTTTAGCCCCCACTGACCCATAAAAATGTTAAAATTTTTATGTATATTTTGAAAAAAAATTAGATATCTATGTATTTTTAGTTAAAAAAAATTAATTAGCCCCCACTGAAAAATAAAAGTACTCGTACAATTCAAAAATTATAGATTTTAGCCCCCACTGGCCCATAAAAACGTTAAAATTCTATGTATTTTTTGAAAAAAATACTTGTATAGTTCAAAAATTATAAATTTTAGCCCCTACTGATAAAAATTCCTGGCTCCGCCCTTGCTTAGAAGCCATAACCTCACACACTGCAACCTATGAACTCTTATTTGAACAATAAATAGCAAGACCACACGAAGCAGCCTTTCATTGTGCCGCTTTGCCAAGCTCAATCATCATGACCTATCGTTCATTCTAGCAAAGCCAAATTGACATCTATAAGTAGTCCACCAAGGTAATCCTATTAATATACCTACTGGTTGCATCATTTAGCTATTGTATTCAACCAATCAAACAACCAAGCCAACTGTCTATATATATAAAATCTTCACCTCGGCAATTCACACTCACACACCAAGGTAATATAACGATCAGTCAGGACGCAACAGAATTTCGACAATATAACGTCTGTAATATGGAGAACATGACTCTAAACCAATCCTTTATAACATCACACAACCAACTACAACTTCAACAACAACTCCAACAACCATTCATCAACATACAACACATCCAAAACGTTCATTATACAACCATACGACATCCCAACCATAAGTCATGCGCCTTCGTTTCAACAACATACCACAAGCTATACTGTATATAAGCATAATAGATATAAAACTAGTCTAGCAACCTATTCATATTCCAAAAGTAAGACAACTAAACTAGCATTATACTTTTCACTATCTTCATAACATCTTTTACAATACAAACTTCAAAGTAAATACAATACAACTTGTTCTATAATACAAGACAACAAAAAGAGCACTCCAACAAAGATATCATGGATAAGACTCTTGCACATTGGACTCATCCACAAATTGCTCATTCTCAGCCTCTTGAGGAACGTATCCTAAATCAGGCTCGGTAACACCTGAAAGTCAACAAAGAGGGTGAGCTTATACAATACAAAGCTCAGCAAAGGTTCAGTAAGATATTTTGGGAACACTTTCTTTACCACTTGGGAAAACACTGTAGATACAATGTCATTCAATAAACATCATCAACAATAACAACTCAACTTAAACAACACAAATAACAATTCAATTGAGAAAGGATACACTAGTTGGTATAGCTCCATACGCCATCACGATCTCAACCAACTTCTTATAACGCCCACTGATACATTCCGGAAGTACTTCAACTAGCCCCTCCCTCCATGATCATCCTCCGACCACACGAGTTGGGGGTAACACATGATAGCTATGTCGGCAAGCCCGATACCGCCCGAGGTGACACAACACTATCATGGCTCACAACAATTGACATTTATATCCTGAGAGAACAACAAAGTAGGTTGCCTAACTCCTGGCACTTCAACATTCATCAACCAACTTAAAACATTTGAACCAACACAACATTAAGTCAACAACTAAACACCCAAGTTAGATGACAAAGTAAGCCACCCAACTTAACACACACTTCCACATGCATTCAAACCCAAGCCTACTCAACAACAATCCAAGTAACAACTACATAAACACTACTAGGCAATTAAAGACAACACTTAAACATTTCAAAGAAAGACTACCCAAACTTCTAAACTTCATATCTTACAATCTATCAATCAAACAACCCCCGAACCTTTTCCTACCACTCAACCACTCAAGCAACTACATTAACCCCCTCGGAAAATAATCAAAAGCCATCCAAAACAAGCCCAACAAGCAAAAAATGGCAATGTATTCATGGCTGATTTTGTCAACTTTTGCTATGCCATTCAAATTGAAACTTTGGCATTACAACATTACTACACAAGAATTAATAAGCCTATAGGAGCAACTACAACCTAATTTCAACTACTACAACAACAATTATTCAAATATAAGCCAAATTATCAATTTAAATACCCAAAAAATAGAAATACATGCTACTACCATTTAAAATGGCTACAAATACACAAAATTGGTCCTTATCATCTACTAAGCAATAATCTAACATCAATTTAACAAAATAGTAACTATAATTGCATTAACCAAAATTCAACTCAAACTTTGAAATATTGAACTATATTTTTCCCTCACCTTTGATACAAAGTGATGTTAGAAATGTGAAGAATGAATGCCCAACAAGTAACACCAAGCTTTGAATGACTCTATTTGGCCTTGAAATGCAAAATCTATGATAAATTTTGCTTGAAAACCTAAGAAAATAATTTTATTTTCTTCCTTGGAGACTCTCAGCCTTGTGTGTGAGATTTGGAGGTGTTGTGAGCTTTTTTTATGAGTTATGTATGTATATATGCTAATATAAGGCAAAGTCAAACATTTAAACTTTGGTCAAAGTTGATAACATTTTAGTTTTAGTTAGTTTTAGTCTATGTTGCTTACATATATATATAACTAACATATATACTATATTTAATTGAGTATTTCTAGTTGACAACATTTAATATATGCATACATATACATACAACCAAGCTATAAAACTGAATTTTACAAAAGAAGTTGAAAAGTCATACTATTTGTTTTGCAAATGTATTTTAATGCACCTTCATAATATAATCACCTAGTAGCCCATATAAATTCATATATATCAATTATAACAGCATTTAAACAGATAAAACACGTATTTGCAAATTATGCAAAATCGGAGTCTCACAGTAACGCCCCACTCGACCCCTCTTATAATCAAGTCAAGACGCGACGAAATTTCGGCATGGTAACGGCTGTAATAGCCCAAAACACAAAATTAACCTACACGAAAAACAATTCATATACCAACAAGTATTCCAACAACCACAAATATGCCACATTTAGACACTAACTCAAGTCTAAACACACATTCTTAACATAAAAGAACTCCAACACATTAGACACTATAATACCCGAGCCTGACCATGCATTTACAAATATTTATTCATATTTAGTTCTTTTATTAGTCCTGGAAAACGTGTCTTTGTGACTATTTGCTTGTATTTATAATTAATTGTTTCAATAAATCTACTAGGTGTTGAATGAAACTTAAGGAATATATAAAGTTTAACATACCAGCCTGGCATACGTTTCAATTAAAAGAAGAGGACCAGCTAGGTTAGTATATTCGAATACTGTTTGGGTGGCCAAAGTATTAGATTTAGAACCTTACCTTTCGTTTAAGAAACTTATAGTTTATATGGTAATAAAATATGGCTTAGTTTTACTAACTATTCTAGTTGGGGTTACTAGAGAATGATAATGATATGGTAATCCAATCCTAAATGAAAGAAGGAAATTAGTACGATGGTAAATAACTAGGGTTTGTTAGGTGGTTATAACTATTGTTTCCCATTGGAACGAAAGATTAAGTCTACCAAATTAAATTCGTTAGTTGTTAAATAGGATATGGTAGTGGGGTACAGAACTTACTGGGGAGTGGGGATACAGGTATAATTATAAATGCTCTAGATACATTTCATTTTGACATTGTGAATTACAAAACTAGGGTGGCCAATAAAAATAAGCATATTAGGAACACATGTGAATTTGATAAAAATAGATATAGTAATTTTGACTGGTACAAAAAAAGTAGTATATTAATTAAATAATCTAGTCTAACAAGAATATTAGAGATTGTTAGCTCACATTGAGAATTGAATTAATATTATTCTTTCAAATATTAGGTGTAGAATTATAGTTAACTGGTTCTTGGATAGGAGTTAGTAGTTTTGAGTAGGATAGCTGAATTTGTTTTACTATTTAAACACCTTAGGTAGAGAAATTTATTTGGACATGATATACATAAAGCTTAAAACTAATAACTAGATAGTAGCTATGCACCAAACTTCACTTGTTAGATGAAAGAGGTAGTAGTTTAAAATAACAAAGGACAATTTAAATACTTAGGTTCATTGTAGCATTTCGGGTCTGAACTATTAGTGAATAGGTTGTACACTTTAATATTCCAATTAAATTATTTCTTAAGTTAATTATTCTTATATGTCAGTACCATCATCACGCCATAGACACCACGATGCTTCCCCTAACTTCAATTCATACCTTTTACGTAAGCAGCTTGCTAGGAAGTGTACGAAGTCCACCATTGAATTGTTATCTCAAAATGCATCATTAGCCTATAAATGAATTATTAGGCTACTATACCACATAGCTTATTGTTGTTGCACCGCTTGAAGCCAGGCTTTATCATTCCAACACCGCATCACCTACAATTACTAGCAACACTGATTCAGCATCCTTTAACCATGAGGTGTTAACACTACTTTCACCGTCCACCAGCCAGCTTCATCATCCACCAGCACCCACTTCAGCCACCACACTAAGCTAACGCCTATAGTATATGATTACCATCCGTAGCTTCAATCACTTCCACCGTTCACTTCATGCAATCATTAATGGACAAGCAAACACTAACCGAAGCTATCATTAGTGTATTGTTGTCCAAGCGATATCTTCATCCTAATTGCAATCATTTGAATGCCACGAACCTGATTCTTGTAGCACCAGCAAAGCATCCTAAGCTTGTAAAAAACTCTTCATCTGCTTAGTGTCATCTATAGTCCTAATGAGTAAGCATTGAGTTAGCTTCATCTTCCGCCAGCACCTGCTTAAGCTACACAGATGATATCATTACACCACCACCATCACGCACCAACCCCATGTTATAAATTGCTAAGCACCCACTTCATTTGTCCTCATTTCACGGATCAGACAAGAAAACAAAGCTTGTTATCACCAAGCCAAACACCATTGCTTCGTCTATCATCACTGCGTCGCCTATTATCAACCTATTGCCTAGCATTCTCAATCTGTGATGCGAACCAACCATCCACATTCATTGCACTTTTGGATGAATTTTCCAGCAAAGATTCAAGTCAAGATTCTATTTTCAAGAATCAAGAACTTCAAGATTCTTCAAGAAGTTTCAAGAAGATTTGAAGATTTAGTCAAGATTTGATTTCTTTGTAATTTTATCCTAGTTTTAGTTTTCAGTTTTAGTTTAATTTCCTATAGACAAATTTAGGTGTTCACACTAGGAGAGAGACTTTCTTGGGCTGCAAGATTAGGTGTTCACACTAGAAATGAGCTTTTCTTGGGCTACAAGTTTGCTTCCTTTTTAGTTACTATTCTCGTCACTATTCACGTGAATAGTTAATAGGAGTCTTTTCTTGGTCTCCAAGTTTGTTTCCTTTGACCTAGTTACTATTCACGTTTTTCCTACTTGGGCTAGGGTTTAGGAGTCCTTTTCCAAGCAGGATACTTATTTGTTATTGCCTATATAAGGCACTTTTTGTGATAATAAAGTGAGACAATTCTGAAATTAAATTGTGAGATTATTCTCCTTGAGTTCTCCAAGAGACTCTTTCAAACTTATCAAGGGATTCCTTGTGGTGTTCAACCTTGACTTATCAAGCGGATTTCCATCCCCGTTTGTGGCGTCTTCACCATACCAAGGTTCTTGCTTTGCTAAGCAACGGGTCGCGGTTTCCATCATATTCACTATACCAAGGTTCTTGTCTTGCTAGGCAAAGGGTCGCGGTTCCATCCATTCTTGAAAGATCTTGGGTTTGTTTTACCAATCTTGGTGTTGGGTCTCGGTACATGTTGACCAGGTTCGTATCAATCTTCCTCCCCGTCCCATTATCATCTTCCGCCACCATAAACATAATCACTACCTTCATGAAACAATTAGCAACAAAGACGAAGTTGACCCCAATCTCTGCCAATGAAGCTCTAGCTCGTATCCACTTAAAAGTCGTAACACCTCATTCATTCATCATCATTGCCGGACTAGCTAAATGGAATCGGTAGTAAGCCTTGACCTTGTATTATGTTAACATTTGATCAACACATTGATAGTACCTTGGCGTTAAAGAAATATAGGAGTTGGTAGTGGAGAGAAGAAAGCAAAACCAAAGTAGAAGAAGGAATCAATATATATATGTAGCGTGGTTTCGATGGATATTATTGTACATATGCCATTAAATTGATTATCTATCTGTATCTTGACATCTACCATATGTGGATATTATTGTACATATACTGCATCATGATTTTCAAAAGAGACCGACCAAAAATGTTTTAAAACTCTTCTATTCCATCCTCATTGAGCTTCCCCAGAGCTCACTGTGAGACCCTATATTTTGTTTTATCTCGATTTGCATGTTTTACCTCATTTTGCGTGAATTGACATGTTTATGTGCTATATGACTTAGAATGTGCTAAATAAGTGATTAATACTCCTAGTACATGCTAAGTGTGCATTCAGGAAATTTTTAACAAAAACGGAATCAAAAAATTTATCGTTGGTTTTTGTGAATAGTGTTTTTTAACACCTGTCTGCTAAAATTTGTACAGGGGTGTTTTAAATGTTTTAAAACCTAGTCCTCGGGTATTAATAGACCCGTGTTTGATTAAAACGGATTTGGAATCGGTTTTGGAATTTTAAAGATTTTTACATTTTCTTTTGCAAGAAAACGAGTTTTAAGCCGACTCGGGTGAAACTGTTTTAATGTAACACTCTTTGTCACCTAAAATATATTGTCTAGAATTAGTTTAAGTGTTAATTTAATAGTTGTGCAAGAAATGAATTAAAAGACTAAAAATAGAATTAAAAGACTAAAATTAACTTTGACTTTCTTTTAATTTATTTGACCTTAGCTTATTTATGCATCAACACCTACTAACAAAGCACAAAACACACTCAAAGCACACACAAGGTGGCCGAAACTCCATAGCTTTTCTTGAGAGCATTTTCAACATTTTTTCAAAGTAAATTTTCATTAAAAGTTGCAATTCAAGGCCAATTTCCATCAACCAAGGCTTGATTCCGCCTCTTGAGCATCCATTGAGCATCTTTGTAGCTTCAAAACACATCAAAGGTGAGAGAAAAATTCTATATCTCAAAAGTCATTTTTTTATGTTTTTGCTTATAATTGCATTTTGAACCGTTAGAATGTTAATTTGAAGTTATATTATTGCTCAGTGCATGCTAGGGATCATTTATGTGTATTACTACGAGATTTGAACCATTGTAGCGAAATTATTTATTTTCGGGTAGTAAAAGTTGATTAACTAGCTATTTGATGAATATCTTGAGTTGTTGTGGTTGGAATCAATTGCTGTCAATTTCTGAAAGTCTGTTAATTACATGGTAGCGCCGTTATAATGCCGAATTTTCAATTGCGATGTTTGTGTGAAAATCCGAAAATTTCAGCCTAGGTGCATTGAGGTTTTAGGGTTGTTGGGCTTGATTTTGATGTGTCTTGGTTGGTTTCCGAGAGGGCTAATGTAGTTGATTGAATGGGTGAGTGTTAGAAACTGATTTGGAGTTGTTTGGATTAGTAGAATGTAAGATATGATTATTTGGAGTTTAGGTTGTCTTTCTTTAAATTGTTGAATTGAGCCTTTAGATGATTGGGTGGTGTTTGAGTGATTGAATTGTGAGTTGTAAATGGTTAGACTAGGGTTAGATTACGTGTTTAATGCATGTTAAGTTGGATGGCCTACTTTGTCATCTAACTTAGTTGTTTGTTGTTTAATTGATTACTTGATGCTATATTGATGACAAGTGATGATAATTGATGATTATTGATAATTATTGATTGATGATTGATGAACTGGGAGATAGGCAATTCTTCTAGATTGTCCTCCTGTGATGATGTTTATTATTATTGCTGAGTCTTGGTATGTGTGTGCCACCTCTCAGGCAGCATCGGGCTGTCGGGTTGATAACGGCATGACTACCAAAGACTACATCCAGCTTGCATGACGGAGGTGTCATGGAGGGCGAGGCTAGTGAAGTACCTCGGGTACATGAGTAATGGGGAGTTACAAGAAGAATGGTTGAGATCGTGATGGTGTTTAGAGCTACACCAACTAGAGTATCCTTTATTGATTGGTCATTATAGTTATGTGTTTATATTGTTATTGATGTTTTATTGTGTGTTTACTGCTCAAAGGATCATTTCCAATGAGTATAGTAAATACTGTTAGAGATCTATCGGATCCTCACTGAGCTTGTTTTATATAAGCTCACTCTCTATTATTGCATGCATACAGGTGTCATTGAGCAAGATTACGGGTACGTACCCCAGGAAGCTGAGAATGTGTCATATGTGGACTAGTCCTATGTGCCAGAGTCTTGTCCTTGATGTTAGAAATGTTGTATACCTTATAGTCTTGTATATTATTCTGGTTGTCTTTTATTTACTTTATAGTTAATGATGTATAAGTTGTAGTAATGATAATGAACTAGTTGGTGCTAACTTAGTGGTCTTTCTTTTGACTATGGTAGGTTACTAAGTTAGTTTATAATCTATTTTGAAATGTATGTTCAATTAATGTATTATGTTGGAACGGAGGCGTATAACTAAGAATGATTATTGTATAGTATGGTTATGTTGTATGTTATTAACTTAATTGATGAGTTGATTGTTGAATGGCTGAGGAGTTTGGTTATATGATATTCTGAGAGGTTGGTTTAGAGCCTCAGTGTCTTAATTACTGTCGTTATACTGCCAAAATTCCGTTGCGTCCTGATTGATTGTAGGTGGGGTTGAGTTGGGGTGTGACATTTAAGTGGTATCAGAGCACATGTTAGCTGTCACCAGGGTATTCTCAAAATGTGGGTAATGGTCTTAGCATGAAAGTATGTATAAAGAGAAAGAAAAGTGAACTATGTGTTAATATGGTTAAGTGATTAAGTGATTATATGATTTAGTGCTTATGTGATTTTGTGATTAATTTGTTTATGTGATTGATACTTAAGTAATTTATGTGTTTATGTGAATTATTGCTTATTTGCTAATAATTGTCTATAGCCTGTTTACGTGCTATAACCTATGCTAACTCTTTGATTAGTAGAATGACTGGTAGACTGAGGACCAGAGGTAGGCCTGAGATAACTGATGAGGTTCCGAGAAATGTTGCACCAGGCCAAGTTAGGGGTGAGGATTGTATAGGTGCAGGTTTTGATAGGATGAACGAGATCATGGCCGGTCAGGCACAATTACTGGCAGGGCAAGCTGCCCAAACTTAGGCATTGCAGAATCAGTTATTGAATGCACAAGGTGGGTACCACGGTCATGGTACACTGAAAGAGTTTTTAGGGTATTATCCATCGCGGTTTCAGGGGAAGCCAGATGATCGGAAAGCTGAGGCGTGGATTAGTAAGGTGGAGAAGATTATTGACCCTCTTGATTATACCGATGAGCAGAAGGTCACTTTTGCCGTGTACTTGCTGGATGATGAAGCAGAGAATGGTGGCGCACGATGAAAACTAGCTGGGAGATTCAGGGTATTCCGTATGTTTGGGATACCTTTCTGTTAGCTTTCCGGGCGAAGTATGTCCCGAGGATCGCAAGGGAGCGGAGAGAGGCAGAGTTTCTAGCCTTAGTGCAAGGAGATGCTTCAGTGGCTCAGTATGAGGCCACTTTCACTAGGTTGTCCCGGTATGCACCATAGTATATGGCTGACGAGGAACGTAAGACTCGAGGGTTCATGTTGGGGTTGAGGCCCGAGATTCAGGATGCGATGGCCCTGAATCGGTATGATATACTTACTGAGGCCTTTGATACAGCTTCTAGACTGGAGAAGAGAAAGGGGGAACAGATTGTATCTAGCCAGCCTAGCAAAAGGCTATTTCAGCCGCAAGGCCAGCAGAGTATGTATAGGCCTCCCGTACAGTAGGGTGTGTACAGGCCGCCAGCTCAGCAGGGTTCTTTCAAGCCATAGGGTCAGCAGAGTTATTATCGACCGCAGTTTCAGTAAGGGTCTTATCAGGCTCAGTTCCAGTATAGGCTAGCCCAGTCTCAGGGTCAATACAGGCCTAGTGTTGTTAGACCTCAGCAGCAGGCTGGTACAGCTGCTTCTTCAGCTTCTGGTTCTTCCAGGGGCAGTGTCAGTGTATCATCACCGCAGTGTACTTACTGCAAGCACTAGGGCCATGTGGAGGCCGACTGTAGAGTGAAGTCAGGGGCTTGTTTAGGTTGCGGCAGCAATCAGCATAGGGCCAGGGATTGCCCTAGATATCAGAGGACTGAGGGTCGGGCAGCGACTCAGGGTTATCAGGGTCGACCTGCGGGTGGTGCACCTCAGCAGCAGCGGGTTCAAGCTCAGGCTTACGCAGTTGACTTAGAGGAGATGCCTGAGGAGACTGCAGTTGTGGAAGGTAACTTCCTTATACTTGATCAACTTGTTAAAGTGTTGATTGATTCTGGTGCTACGCATTCTTTCATTACTCCTGCTTGTGTGCAACGTGTTAATGTGCAACCTGAAAGACTGCCTTACGTGATTGAGATTAGTACCTCTTTGACTGATAAGTATATTACTGGCCTAGTTTGTAAGGATTGTATAATATATGTTGGTATAATTTTCCTTCAGACCTTATCTTATTTCCTATCCAGGGGTATGATGTTATCTTGGGTATGGATTGACTTTCTAAGTATGATGCCCAGTTGAACTGTAGAACAAATGTAGTACTGTTTCGTTTGCTAGATCAGCCAGTAGTTGAGGTAGTAGGGAACCGGGGTGCTAAGACGAGTTTTGTTATCTCAGCAACTAAAGCCATTAAGTTGGTGAGTAAGGGATGTTTGGGTTATCTAGCTTATTTGATCAACAAGCTATCTGATAAGCTACAACTGGAGGAAGTTCCTATTATTCGGGAATATCCCAATGTATTTCCCGAGGAGTTGCCAGGGTTACCGCCAGAGAGAGATGTGGAGTTTGTGATCAATCTTGTTCCCGGTATTCAACCTATTTCTAAATCAGTGTACCGGATGGCACCAGCTGAGTTGAAGGAGTTGAAAACTCAGTTGTAGGAGTTAATAGAGAAGGGTTTCATTCAGCAAAGTTCTTCACCTTGGGGAGCTCCTGTTTTATTTGTGAAGAAGAAATATGGTACCTTAAGGTTATGCATTGACTATCGTGGTTTGAATCAAGTGACCATCAAGAACAAGTATCCTTTGCCATTGATTGACGAGTTGTTTGATCAACTTCAGGGAGCCAAAGTCTACTCTAAGTTTGACTTGAGGCAGGGGTATTATCAGCTTTGGATTCGCACGAAGGATGTTCCAAAGTCTGCCTTTAGGACTCGGTACGGGCATTATGAGTTTGTAGTTATGCCCTTTAGATTAACTAATGCACCGGCAGCATTTATGGATCTTATGCATCGGGTTTTTCAACCATACTTAGACCAGTTCGTGATGATCTTTATTGATGATATCTTGGTTTATTCTAAGTCTGAATTGGAGCACGAGCAACATCTATGGCTTGTCTTACAGAAGCTGCAAGAGCATCAGTTGTTTGCAAAGTTCAGCAAATGTGAATTTTGGCTGCAACGCATATCTTTTCTTGGTCATGTTATCACACAGAGCGGTATATCTGTAGATGCCACTAAGAATGAATCGGTGATGCCTTGGAAACGTCTGGAGAATGTTTCGAAAGTTTGTAGCTTTCTTGGCTTGGCGGGTTATTACCGTAGGTTTGTCAAGGACTTTTCTAAGATTGCAGGGCCACTTTCTAAGTTAACTCAGAAACAGACTAGCTTTGTTTGGGATGAAAAATATGAGAGTGTGTTTCAGGAATTGAAAAAGAGATTGACTACTGCTCCAGTACTTGCTCTACCAGAGGGAACCAATAATATGGTCATTTACAGCGATGCATCCAAGGAGGGCTTTGGATGTGTTCTTATACAGAATGGCCAAGTTATTGTCTATGCTTCTAGAAAGTTGAAACCATATGAGGTGAACTATCCGACTCATGATCTTGAGTTGGCAGCTGTTGTTTTCTCACTGAAAAAGTGGTGTCATTATCTGTAGGGCAGTAAGTTTGAGATTTTCACTGATCATAAGAGTTTTAAGTATTTATTCTCACAGAAGGAGTTGAATATGCGTCAGCGGAGGAAGATGGAGCTTCTTGGAGATTATAATTGTTCTATCAGTTATCTGCCTGGGAAGGCAAATATGGTGGCAGACGCTCTTAGCCATAAGGCGAGTGTTTCTTGTTTGGCTGTCAAGAAATGGGAAGTTCTTGAGGAATTCACTTATTGGAGACCGGAGTTGACTCAGGTTGGGGTGATGTGTTCACATCTCCGTATTCAACGTTTATTGTTGTCTCAGATCAAAGAAGCTCAGCAACTTGATGTTAAACTTCAGAAGATCAAGGATCAGATCACGGATGATCAGACTGACTTCAAAGTGCACGAGGATGGTATTCTTCGGTTTCGGAACAGGGTTTGTGTTCCCGATGAACCGGGCTTGAGGCGAGGTATTCTAGAATAAGCTCATAATTCTAAGTATACTATTCATCCTGGTGGAACCAAGATGTATCGGGACTTGAAGCAACATTACTGGTGGAATAATATGAAGAGAGAAGTTGCTTAGTTTGTATCTAGATGTTTGACTTGTCAGCGAGTGAAAGCCGAGCATCAACGACCTGCAGGTTTGCTTCAACCGTTGGCTATACCACAGTAGAAATAGGAGCATATTACGATGGACTTCGTCACTGGTTTGCCTAGAACATCGAGAGGTAATGATGCAGTTTGGGTTGTCGTGGATCGTTTGACGAAGACAGCTCACTTTATTTCGATGCGGATGGGAGATGAAGTTGCAAAGTTGACGGATCTTTATTTGGATCAGATTGTTAGACTTCACGGGATTCCATCTAGTATTGTCTCAGATCGAGATCCTTGATTTACTTCTCATTTGTCATAGAAACTTCAGGAGACTTTGGGTACTCAGCTTAATTTCAGTACAGCGTATCATCCACAGACCGACGGTCAATCTGAGAGGACTATTCAGATTATGGAAGATATGCTAAGGGCTTGTGTTTTGGACTTCGGGAAGAACTGGGAAAAACATCTACCACTTGTCGAGTTTGCCTATAACAATAGTTATCAAGCTACTATTGGGATGGCACCTTTTGCAGCTCTTTACGGTCGTAAGTGCCGTTCACCTTTGTATTGGGATGAAGTAGGGGAGATGAAGACTATTGATCCGACTATTATGCCAGAGCTTCTAGAGAAGATTAAGAATATTCAATTGATCAGGCAAAGAATGCTTACAGCGCAGAGTAGATTCAAGAGTTATGCTGATAAGCGTCGTCGGGACTTGGAGTTTGCAATCGGAGATCGGGTTTTCTTGAGATTGTCTCCTCGAAAGGGGTTTGCTCGTTATGGTAAAAGTGGTAAGCTGAGTCTGACATTTGTCGGGCCATTTGAGATTACTGGCAGAGTGGGCAAGTTGGCGTATCGGTTAACTTTATCGGAGAATTTCTCTAATGTCCACGATGTATTTCACGTGTCTAATTTGCGAAAATATAATCCGGATCCTTCTCATAGTCTTGAGCCAGAGCTGCTACAGCTTCGTGAGAATCTGACTTATGACGAGCGGCCGATTCGTATTCTTGATCAGATGGAACGAGAGTTGAGGTCGAAGAAAATTTCGATGGTTAAGGTGTTGTGGAAGCATCATGGTATTAAGAAGGCTACTTGGGAGATGCGAGATCAGATGCAGCAGCAGTACCCAGATCTTTTCCATTCAGCAAGTAAGAATGTCAGGAATGAAATTTCTTTAAGGGGGGGAGAATGTGAGACGCCATATTTTGATTTATCTCGATTTACGTGTTTCACCTCATTTTACGTGAATTGACCTGTTTATGTGCTATATGACTTAGAATGTGCTAAATAAGTGATAAATACTCTTAGTACATGCTAAGTGTGCATTCATGAAATTTTCATCAAAAACGGAATCAAAAATTTTATCGTCGGTTTTGGTGAATAGTATTTTTGAACACCTATCCGCTAAAATTTTTACAGTGGTGTTTTAAACGTTTTAAAACCTAGTCCTCGGATATTAATAGACCCGTGTTTGATTAAAATGAATTAGGAATCGGTTTTGGAATTTTAAAGATTTTTACACTTTCTTTTGCAAGAAAACGTGTTTTAAGCCAACTCGGGTGAAACTGTTTTAATGTAACACTCTTTTTCACCTAAAATATATTGTCTAGAATTAGTTTAAGTGTTAATTTAATAGTTGTGCAAGAAATGAATTAAAAGACTAAAAATAGAATTAAAAGACTAAAATTAACTTTGACTTTCTTTTAATTTATTTGACCTTAGCTTATTTATGCATCAACACCTACTAACAAAGCACAAAACACACTCAAAGCACACACAAGGTGGCCAAAACTCCATAGCTTTTTTTGAGAGCATTTTCAACATTTTTTCAAAGTAAATTTTCATTAAAAGTTGCAATTCAAGGCCAATTTCCATCAACCAAGGCTTGATTCCACCTCTTGAGCATCCATTGAGCATCTTTGTAGCTTCAAAACACATCAAAGGTGAGAGAAAAATTCTAGATCTCAAAGGTCATTTTTTATATTTTTGCTTATAATTGCATTCTGAACCGTTAGAATGTTAATTTGAAGTTATATTATTGCTCAGTGCATGCTAGGGATCATTTATGTGTATTACTACGAGATTTGAACCATTGTAGCAAAATTATTTATTTTCGGGTATTAAAAGTTGATTAACTAGCTATTTGATGAATATCTTGAGTTGTTGTGGTTGGAATCAATTGCCGTCGATTTCTAAAAGTTTGTTAATTATGTGGTAGTACCGTTATAATGCCGAATTTTCGACTGCGATATTTGCGTGAAAATCTGGAATTTTCAGCCTAGGTACATTGAGGTTTTAGGATTGTTGGGCTTGATTTTGAAGCGTGTTGGTTGGTTTCTGAGAGCGCTAATGTAATTGATTGAATGGGTGAGTGTTAGAAACTGATTTGGAGTTGTTTGGATTAGTAGAATGTAAGATATGATTATTTGGAGTTTAGATTGTCTTTCTTTAAATTGTTGAATTGAGCCTTTAGATGATTGGGTGGTGTTTAAGTGATTGAATTGTGAGTTGTAAATGGTTAGAGTAGGGTTAGATTACGTGTTTAATGCATGTTAAGTTGGATGGCCTACTTTGTCATCAAACTTAGTTGTTTGTTGTTTAATTGATTACTTGATGTTATATTGATGACAAGTGATGATAATTGATGATTATTGATGATTATTGATTGATGATTGATGGACCGGGAGATAGGCAATTCTTCTAGATTGTCTATTTGTGATGGTGTTTATGATTATTGCTGAGTCTTGGTATGTATGTGCTACCTCTCAGGCAGCATCGGGCTATTGGGTTGATAACAACATGACTACCAGAGACTACCTCCAGCTCACATGACGGAGGTGTCATGGAGGGCGAGGCTAGTGAGGTACCTCGGGTGCATGAGTAATGGGGAGTTACAAGAAGAATGGTTGAGATCGTGATGGTGTTTGGAACTATACCAACTAGAGTATCCTTTATTGATTGATCATTATAATTATGTGTTTATATTGTTATTGATGTTTTATTGTGTGTTTACTGCTTAAAGGATCATTTTCAAGGAGTATAGTAAATACTGTTAGAGATCTATCGGATCCTCACTGAGCTTGTTTTATATAAGCTCACTCTCTATTATTGCATGCATACAGGTGTCCTTGAGCAAGATTACGGGTACGTGCCTCAGGAAGCTGAGAATGTGCCATATGTGGACGAGTCCTATGTGCCAGAGTCTTGTCCTTGATGTTAGAAATGTTGTATACCTTATAGTCTTGTATATTATTCTAGTTGTCTTTTATTTACTTTATAGTTAATGATGTATAAGTTGTAATAATGATAATGAACTAGTTGGTGCTAACTTAGTGGTCTTTCTTTTGACTATGGTAGGTTACTAAGTTAGTTTATAATCTATTTTGAAATGTATGTTCAATTAATGTATTATGTTGGAACGGAGGCGTATAACTAAGAATGATTATTGTATAGTATAGTTATGTTGTATGTTGTTAACTTAATTGATGAGTTGATTGTTGAATGGTTGAGGAGTTTGGTTGTATGATATTCTGAGAGGTTGGTTTAGAGCCTCGGTGTCTTAATTACTGTCGTTATACTGCCGAAATTCCGTTGCGTCCTGACTGATTGTAGGTGGGGTCGAGTTGGGGTGTGACACTCACCCTCTTTTCTCCCCCTAGTGCAGGTGCAGTTTAGCTTGAGATGGAAATTGACTTTATATGCTGAATGTTTACAAGCTCGAAGCTCCTTGCCTGTCACAGTTTGTTTGTACTACTCCCGGGTAGAAGGGTAGCTGTGCTGAAACCCTAGTTTGTATGACAATCGGGTAGTTCTCTAGTCTCGGATGATGTAACATTCTTTGTACCAAGATTATTGTTTAACAGCTAGTTATTGTTAAAGATCTCTATACTTTACTTCTTTTAATGTTATTAAAAGTTATGTACATGAGACCGCAATGGCAGTATACGCAGACTTTGACCTAATCTTGAGAAGGGTTAGGTTGAGGTCGTTACAGACACCATTTTCAAGAAATCACCTATTTCACAAAGATAGAATTCTAAATTCTACAACACATTAGTCTCAAGCATTTATCAATCCAATAACCATGTAATTCATATTCATTGCACATTCATTTAGCCAAGAACTCAAGCACTTAAACCACATTTCATATGCATTCCCCTTCATTCAATTCAATTACTTTAACATTATTCTTAGCATCAACAACTCATTTAATACTTAAAGCATACTAATAACACCTAATTCAACTTCTAGCAACACACTAATCAAAATCATCAACTTTTACACAATTATGTAACCATAAAATTGCCTGAATTATTAACTATCATCAAACCAACCTAGGAAGCACCTAAACAACACAAAAATAACCCGAAAGGCTCCAAAACACCATTTTTCTCAAAAAAACCAGCCAACGACTTTTCTCCCATCTTGCATTTTCAAGCAATTATACTATGTTAAGTTTATATATTAACATTTATGAACCTCAAATAAAAGATAAGAATCAAGTTTACAACTAAATTTAGCCATCTAATTCAAGAATTAGCTCTACTATTCATCTCACAATAAATTATGCTATAAATAAATTATAAAACGGTAAACATGTTCTCTACAACCAAAATAACAAGTATCGTGCGTAAATTTAACGATACAAAGCATAAATAATGCATTTTAAACCAAATTTTGAAAGAGACCCTCACAATTTTTCGTTCCAAAAGTTGAAAAACAAATGGTAGATACGAAGTAGAAGACGAGAAGAGTTCAAAAATGTTTGGGTTGGCCTTTGGAACCACCTCCTTCATCTCCAAATAGCTAAAATTCATGCAAAATCACTATTCCTATAACCCTTGGATTTTTGGCCAAAGGAGAGAAAAGATGAAGCTTTTTGTGCAATTTTTTTATCATTTTAGGAGTATTTATATTTTAAGTGAAAGTCAACATTTGGTCAAAGCAAGACTAAGTTGGAGGATTTTTTACTATTTGCATTAAAAATGTTACTTTATCGCGTTTAATAGTCTACCTTAATTTCCTAGTTTGTTTCAAATTCAATTTTCTACGTCACGAGTCAAAATATAATGGAAGACTATTTTTAAAATGTTTAAAAGACTAGTTTTAAAAACATTTTGAAGAAAAGTCATCAAACGAAATTTAAAAGTACATTAAATGAAATTTTCACTAGAAATCTTTATGAAAATAATATGAATGCACATTTCTTAAATACTAAAATAAATAAACACATAGTTTCGCTAAAAAAAGTTAATTAAGCACGTAGTTGCACGTAAAAGACAAATGAACACATTATTGAACATGATATGACAAATAGACATTTTAAACAAATAAATGCATGTAAATATATGCAAATAAATGAATTATGCATGCTCTTGGGCTTGGGTGCCATATTCTTCCCCCCTTAAAATAATTGCACCCACACAATTCTTATTTTGTGCATGCGGCTGACCCGAAGATCAATGGCATAAACTCTGGGCTAAACATGTGATTGCAGTGGTGCGATATCTGTTTGTGGTTGCCTCTTACTAATTGCCCTTTACCGATCTTGTACCTCGGGAAATCATTCGCCCGGTGTTGATCACTAGCACATCCAGTACATTTGTCAGTTCTCTTCCAACAGTCGGCCTCAACATGGCCTATCTTGCTACAAAAGGCACAAAGTAGGACATTAACAGTAGCACTGCCTCCTGCGAAGCTCTGAACAGTAGAAGCAACTGGTTTACTCTGTTGATATCCCATAGCAGCTAATCTACTCTGACTCTGAATCTGGGTCTGGCCTGGCTGAGTCCCCACAACAATCGGTTGACCCGTCAGCTAACTAAGAAAGTGTTGTAACTGAATCAAAGGCTGAAGGGGTTGTTGCTAGTTAACCAACTGAATCTGGGGCTAATAGTAACCCTACTGACCCTGGAACATAATGGACTGCTGCTGACTCTGACTCGATCTCAACTGTGCCTGAGGCTGGAAAGGCCCTGCATAATTCTGGGACTGATATTGCCTCTGCTGACCCTGGCTCGAAGTCTAAATCTGACTCGATTGGCTTTGGCTTGTGATAAATTAGGCCTATTGTTCTCAAACCTTGATGATGCCTGAATGGCCTCAGGGTAAGTAGCAAGGTGGTGTGTAAACAAGTGAAGTTGTATATCGGGTCTCAAACCTCGAACAAATCTTTGAATCCTCCGCCTCACTGGCTGTACCAACTCTGGTACATACTGCAATAACTTGTTAAATGTGACCTCATACTGAGAAATAGTCATACTACCCTGCCTCAAAGTCACGAACTCTTCTTCATTTCTTTCTCTGGCCATTTCGAGAATGTAGTTCTCTTGAAACTCTCGAACAAAGTCAGCCCAAAGATGCGGGGTGTTCTCTATATCCCATCTTAGTTTCACGGTCCTCCACCACTGCTCGGTGTCTCCATTAAGCAAGAATACTGCAAAGACAACCTTTCTCTCGTCATTGTACTCTAAAGCTACATAAATCTTTTCTATGCGGGCCAACCAATGCTCAGCCATCTCATCATCGGGTTCCCCTGCAAACCTGGGTGGAGCATATTTAAGAAACTTTTCAAGTTGGTTGTCACCACTACCACTGCATTCTCCTCTGTTACCTGCATTACCGGGATTGCCGCCCTTTCCCCCTTGCCTCTGCTCATGCAAGACCTGAGTGATTATGTTGACTGCAATTGCCATGGTAGCCATGACATGTTCATTAGTAGGCTGTTGAGCTGTTGCCCCTGAACCTATACCCCGACCTGTAGTTTGCCTTGCCTGCTCTCCCTAATCACCCACAACCCTACGGGGCCTACCTCTGCCAGCCATCTTTGATAACCAAATAATATTCATAGTTATAGCACATAAATAGTTATAAACAATTATTGTGTACATTCTCATGGTACATTCGTTGCTAGTGCGTCACACATGAGCATGAGCGTATTTCAGTAAATGCCGGAGACAATTCCAAGATAGATATGAAGGTTTATCGGTCCCTCATCGGTACGCAGTTGTGAATCTAGAAGGTCACACACTAATAAGTATCATGAATAAGTTCACTGGAAGCTTATATGATGTGGTAGGTGGCTTTAAGGTGTTAAGAGTCATGTATGTTGGTATTTGGGCCAAAAGTGTAATTACAGAAAGTTTTGAGGTCAAATTATAATTATCAAAACTTCCGAGGCCAAACTGTAATTATTGAAAAGTAGTTTCAATGTATTTAGGAGTTTATATAATATATATGTGTTATGGTGATATAATTTGTGAAATTCCACGTCATCATCCTAGTTGTCAAAAGGAGAATTGCAAATTAATGACTAGATATTTACATGTGGCGATGCATGTAGAGATTGATGACTAGGATAGTCCATGTCATCAATCCTAGTCATTTGAATTTGAATTGGATAGTTAGATTGAATCCTGAATAAAGACAAATAAATCCTAGTCTTTGCTTTTGATGATAGAACCTTTTTGCCAAGCGTCAAGAGAGAGAATAAAGTTAACCTTTGGATTGTATTACAATCCTAGGATTTGCATGGCTTTAACTTTAGAAGAAAGCAATTATGATTGGCTATCTAATAAAGTAGGATTATATATATATATATATATATATATATATATATATATATATATATATATATATATATATATATATATATAATAATAGATGACAACATTCTCTCTCCATCCACTTGCAAATTTTCGCCAAGCCAAAGAGGAGAGAGAAGGTTGTCATCTTATCATCTAATGATAATGATTGAGATCTAAAGGCTTGCATGGCTTGTCATGAAAAGATGACAATTGTGATTGGTCACCTATTATGTTAATAGCTTATATTAATATTAGATGACAACACTCTCTCTCTAACATGGCCTCTCACACACACGGCACATACACAACTAAGAAGCAAATAAAAGTTCAATATTTTCTTAGCAAGTTTCGGCCATAGCAAAGAGGAAAAGAAAGAATTCTTGTTTTGCTTTGAGACATTCATACATAGCTTTAAAACATTGAAGATATACTAGCACATTTCATCTTCAAGCGGTGGTAGAGCTTTGGATACTTGGTGGACCAACTAGGGCCTTCAAGTTAGAAGGATATCTTCATCTTCTCCAAAGTTGACTACAAGAGGTATACCTTGTACCACTCCTTTGATAATATATAGAGTTGATATATATATATATATATGTTTTTTTATAATGAGCTTAACTAGTATATGGACATTGATAGAATAATATATGTTAATGTTAGCTAAGTTTTTTTTGAAATATGGCCTAGACATTTTCGGCCTTAGCTAGTTGTCCATGATGCTATTCTACGATCTTGAATCCAACTTATGTATATGTAGTGACATGATCTATAATGATGGCTAGTACTTTCAAATTCAACTTCTAGCAACATACTAATCCAAATCATCAACTTTTATACAATTATGTAACCATAAAATTGCTCAAACCATTAACTATCATCAAACCAACCCAGAAAACACCTAAACAACACAAAAATAACCCGAAAGGCTCCAAAACACCATTTTTCTCAAAAAAACCAGCCAACAACTTTTCTCCTATTTTGCATTTTCAAGCAATTATACTATGTTAAGTTGATATACTAACATTTATGAACCTCAAATAAAAGATAAGAATCAAGTTTACAACTAAATTTAGCTATCTAATTCAAGAATTAGCTCTAATATTCATCTCAAAATAAATTATGCTATAAATAAATTATAAAATGGTAAACATGTTCTCTACAACCTAAATAACAAGTATCATGCAAAAATTTAATGATACAAAGCATAAATAATGCATTTTAAACCAAATTTTGAAAGAGACCCTCACAATTTTTTGTTCCGAAAGTTGAAAAACGAAAGATAGATGAGAAGTAGAAGACGAGAGAAGTTCAAAAATGTACGGGCTGGCCTTTGGAACCACCTCCTTCATCTCTAAATAGCTAAAATTCAAGCAAACTCACTAAACCTATAACCCATGGATTTTCGGCCAAAGGAGAAAGAAGATGAAGCTTTTTGTGCAATTTTTTAAAATCATTTTAGGAGTATTTATATTTTAAGTGAAAGTCAACATTTGGTCAAAGCGAGACTAAGTTGGAGGATTTTTACTATTTGTAATAAAAATGTTACTTTATCGCGTTTAAAAGTCTACCTTAATTTCCTAATTTGTTTCAAATTCAATTTTTCTAAGTCACGAGTCAAAATATAATGGAAGACTATTTTTAAAATGTTTAAAAGACTAGTTTTAAAAATATTTTGAAAAAAAATCATCAAATAAAATTTAAAAATACTTTAAATAAAATTTTCACTAAAAATCTTTATGAAAATAATATGAATGCACATATCTTAAATACTAAAATAAATAAACACATAGTTTCGCTAACAAAAGTTAATTAAGCACACAGTTGCACGTGAAAGACAAATGAACACATAATTGAACATGTTATGACAAATAGACATTTTAAACAAATAAATGCACGTAAATATTTGCAAATAAATGAATTATGCATGCTCTCGGGCTTGGGCACCACACCTTGCTATCTTATGATAAGCAAACAAACAATTCATATTTGGCAGATTTCCATCACTTTATCCTTATGAGAAAATTAACAATGTCAAGATTACTCAGAATGATTCTCCTAACTGCACTTTGCCTCATCTTACCAATTTCTCAGCTAACTGGAAAGGTATTTTTATGGGAGAGCTTAACAACTCACTCAAGCTTAACTTCTATGATTTCGAGGAGAAAGATGGCAAAACAATTGCTAGCCCTCCTAGAGATGTTTACCATGCTGGTACAACTCATTGGCAACGCTGCTTGATCGGTCAGTTCTTTGACAAACCGCCTCCGTTCTTCTTGATCTAGGGAATGGTTAAAACCCAATGGAAAAAATTTGGCCCAGTCAATATTAGATCAACAAAATCTGGTATGTTTGTGTTCTTATTTGAGACACAAGAATGTTGTGATCGAGTACTTGAAGAGTTGTGTTATGTTTATCATCGGCCATTATTATTGAGGCATTGGACTCCAGGAACTCAATTGATCAATCTGAAATGTAATCGGGTTCCAATTTGGCTTAGACTCATTGATGTTCCACTGGACCTATGGAACCAATAAGGCCTTAGTTATATGGCAAGCACTATTGGGTTTCCCCTCCAAATGGATTCTATTATTGCTTGTCGACGACATATAGGCTATGCAAGAGTTTGTGTTGAAATGAGCATTGAGAAGGATTTTCCCAAATCTACTTTTGTGAAGCTCCTTAATGGGTCAATCGCTGAAATACACATTGAATACACTTGGAAATCGAAGAAATGTACTCATTGCAAGGTTTTTGGTCATACCGTGAATTCAAAATTGTGAGATTATTCTCCTTTGAGTTCTTCAAGAAACTCTTCGAACTTATCAAGATAATTCTTGTGGCGTTCAACCTTGACTTATCAAATGGGTTATTCCATCCTCGTTTGTGGCGTCTTCACCATACTAAGGTTCTTGTTTTGCTAAGCATAGGGTCGCGGTTTCATCCAATCCTGAAAGGTCTTGGGGTCGTTTGCCATATTTGGTGTTAGGTCGCGTCGCATATTGACGAGGTTCGTATCAGTTGGTAGTACTACCATCCCATAGGAGGCATCAACTATTCCCAAGCAGAATATTGCACAAAGTTCCAAAGAAAATGAATGACAGGCTGCTATGAATGCCTCAAAGAAGTCCAATCCAAAGACTATGCCTCAAAAAACTACCTCTAGCAAAAATAAGTACGACGTTCTCTCCGATAATTAGGAGCCTGTGGCTGAGCACACTAATCAACATGGTCCTGTTCCAGACAAGATTGTCAATTCAGACAAATACATGGATTTCCCAAAGAAAAATCCAAAATATCCTCAAAAAGCTTATAGAAATGTTTAAGCCATTTTCACCCAAGGAAGTAGGAAGTCTTTTGATAATTTCAATTATTGTGCTAAGACCAAGATCAATTCTAGAGTGCACGACAAAGCTCGCAAGGATATTCTCCAGTCTTTTTCAGGCCCTGCCCATCAAACAAATCATCCCCAAGCTTTCGAGGACTATTCTGATGGAGAACCCCCTGGTTGGGTGGATTTTAGTTGATCAATTTCCATTTTTGTTAGTTTTGATCATTTTATGTCATCTAATGATGTTGTTTTCATTTCTTTCTTTGAAATTGGCCAATGGCCACCTTGTAATCGACTTATACCATGTACTACTATTTTTGGATTCAATGAACACTTAATTAACAAAAAAAAAAAAAAACATCATGACAAGCATATGAAGTCCTGAAGAAGTAAAGAAATGAAGATCTTGAAGATCATGACTTGAAGACATGAAAATGAAGTAGTGTCATAAGGATGGAGACGTGGCGACATAAGGGGTAGTGGCATAAAAATGTCATTTGCCTTAGATATGAATTTTTATGGTTCAAACTCTTGGTAATCTTCAAAAAATGTTTTTAAATCTTTCCTCAAGAGCTTTGAAAATGTTTTGATAAGTTAAATGAGTTGGAACATCTTTTGAAGAAATGCTCTTAAAAGTTTTAAACAATTTATCTTCAAAAGATTGATTTTTTGATTGAAAATTTGTTTTAAACTCTTAATTGCAAAATTCGGTTTTAATATTTCATTAAGAGTTTAGAAAATGTTTTGAGGTGTTAAAAAGGTTGAAAAATCTTTTGAATAAGTGTTCTTGAGGTGTCAAAATATTTTACCTTTAAAAGATTGAATTTCGATTAAGATTGTCCCAAATAGGCAAAATCTGGAAATGCTAGTTGACGACATCAACCGACTTTATCGATCGGCTTTTACAGATTATGTCGAAAGATCAATTCCGGAAGAAGGCATTGTGAGACCCCGAATTTTCCCTTATTTGCAATTACGTGTTTTCACTTGTTTATATATGTTATTTGAACTCATATACGTGCAAATGTATGAATTACACAAAAAATACTAAGTTAAATGTGCATTTCAGTTTCATTTGAATTTCATTTGACTTTTGAAAAATGTTGACTTTTGGTCTTCTTTGACTTTTGACCTTTCATCTTCTTTGACCAAACTAGGTTTATTTGTAAATACTACTCATATTACATGATATATGTGCATTCATAAAATTTTTATAAAGATTTTTTGTGAAAATTTCATTCAAAGTGCCTTTTAATAGCATTTGAGGACCTTTCCGCTAAATTTTTGAAACTAGTCTTTTAAATATTTTAAATACTAGTCCTCCATTATTAAAAGATCCGTGATTTACTAAAAATTATTTCTGAAACAAATTAGGAATTTGAAATAGACTTTTCGAGTGAAAAAGTAGCGTGTTTTAGCCGAATAGTGATTTTTGCTGAACCCGATTCTTATGTTGACTTTTGTTGACATAGTATATATTATAAATGATATATATGAATTTATATGTGATATTAAGTGATTATATATTGGTTGTGCATTTAAAACATATTTGCAAAACAAATAATGTGACTTTTCAACCTCTTTTGCAAAATCGGGTTTTATAGCTTGGATGTATGTATATGCATGCTTATATAAAATGTTTTCAACTAATTTTAGACTACTAAATATATTATATAAGTTATATTTAGTATATATATGTATTGTAGGCTAAAAACAACTAAAAACACAAGGTTGACAACTTTGACTTTTGATTATTTTGTTGACCAAGCTTATATATATGCATAATATACTCATAAATCAGAAAAATAAGTTCAAAACCCACTCATTTCTCACCTACTGGTCGTTCACCTTGAGGGAGAATGAAGAAATATTTTTAGTTAGGGTTTCAAAGTATTTTTCTCATAGATTTTGCATTTCAAAGCCGAACTGAGTCATTCAAAGCTTGAAATTGCTTGTTGGGCACCTATTCTACCTATTCCTAGGATTACTTTGGATCAAAGGTGAGGGAAAAATATAGTTCATTATTTTAAAGTTGAGTTGAATTTTTGGTTGATGCATTTGTAGTTGTTATTTTGTTAAATTGATGTTAGATTATTGCTTAGTAGATGATAAGGACCAATTATATGCATTTGTAGCCATTTCAAACGGTAGCAAAATGTATTTTTATTTTTTAGGTATTTAAATTGATTATTTGGCTTATATTTGAATAATTGTTGTTGTAATTGAGTTGTAGTTGCTTCTATAGGTTTGTTAATTATTGTGTAGTAATGTTGTAATGCCAAAATTTTAATTTGAATGCCATAGCAAAAGTCTGAAAAATCAGCCATGTATGCATTGTCATTTTTAGCTTGTTGGGCTTGTTTTAGGTGGCTTTTGGTTGGTTTCTGAGGAGGTTAATGTAGTTGCATGTGTGGTTGAGTGATAGGAAAAGGTTCAGGGGTTGTTTGATTTGTAGATTGTAAGTTATGAATTTTAGAAGTTTGTGTAGTCTTTCTTTGAAATGCTAAAATGTTGTCTTTGGTTGTTGGGTAGTATTTGGGTTTGGAAGCATGTTGAAATGTGTGTTAAGTTGGGTGGCCTACTTTGTCATCTAACTTGGTTGTCTTAGTTGTTTAGTTAATGTTATGATTGATTGAAGCACTATTAATTGATTGATGATTGTTGTTGTACCGAGGGACAACCTACTTTGTTGTCTTCTCAGAATATGAAATGTTTATTATTATTGTCATGAGTCATGATAGTGGATGCCACCTCTCGGGCATCGTTGGGCTGTCGAGTTGAAAACAGCATAACTATCATGTATTACTCCCAGCTCGCATGGGCGGAGATGCCATGGAATGAGGGGCTAGATGGGGTACCTCCATAATGTATTAATGGGTGTTATAAGAAGTCGGTTAAGATCGTGATGGCGTATGGAGCTACACCAACTAGTGTATCATTTTCAACTGAATGGTTATTCATGTTGCTTGAATTGTATTGTTGATGTTGATGAAATTTATTGATTGTTAATGTACCTAGGATGATTTCCCCAGTGGTAAAGAGAAAATGTTTCCAAAACATCTTTTGAACCCTCGCTGAGTTTTGTATTGTATAAGCTCACCCTCTTTGCTGACTTTCAGGTGTTACTGATCCGGATTTAGGGTACGTTCCTCAGGAGACTGAGTACGAGCAATATGTGGACGAGTACAATGTGCAAGAGTTTTGTCCTTGATGTCTTTGCTAGAGTGCTCTTTTTGTTGTCTTGAAATATGGAACAAGTTGTATTGTATTTACTTTGGTGTTGTAATGTATAAAATGCTATAAAGATAGTGAAAAGTATAATGCTAGTTTAGTTGTCTTACTTTTGAAATATGAATAGGTTGCTAGACTAGTTTTATATCTGTTATGCATATGTATAGTATAGCTTGTGGTATGTTGTTGAAATTGAGGCATATGACTTATGGTTGGGTTGTTGTATGGTCATTAAATGAATGGTTTTAGTTGTGTTGACTGTTGATGGAGTTGTTGTTGAAATTTGATGTTAGTTGTGTGATGTTATAAAGGACTGGTTTAGAGTCCTATTGTCCATATTACAGACGTTATATTGCCGAAATTTCGTTGCGTCCTAACTGATCGTAAATGGGTTCGAGTTGGGGCGTGACAGGCATCACCCACCTTGTCTCCTGGCTTTGGCTGAACTTTGAAAAAAAATAGCCGTTACAGAGCCTTTTTCTTGTTCTTTTTATACCAAACCAACCCATTTCATATAACAACTCTTTCAATCAATCTTTACATGTTATAAGCTTACATTGTTGATTCAAAGCATCAAAAACACCAAGCTTGAGCTAAAACTTGCATTATCTATTGAGCATTCAAGAGCTTCATTTGTATTATTCAACTCATTGAATTATATCATTGCATACACATTCTTACATATTTATCTTGGTTGTATACACTCTATTGCTATAGATTTGAGAGATTCGTTGTATAGAGAGTGTTAAGATTCTTCTTTGTGGACTCAAAGAAGGGAAGAGATCTTGTACATCCTTTGTGGATTCAAATGAGGAGAGAAAGTAGGTTTGAGTTTCACCTACATTTGAAGAAGTTTGGTTGTTCTTGTGGATTCAAAGTGGATTTTCTCTTGTGGATTTAAAAGTGATTTGTAAGAGTTGGTTTGTGCTTCACCAACTTGTGAAAAAGCACCTCTAGTGGAGTTTGTAGAAAATTTAAAGGGGATGATACCTTTGGTAGTGGATGTAGAGTAAAGATGTGATAACCCGAACCCGGCATACATTTAATGGCATTTAATTAGGCGTCATCTTAAATGTTAGTGTTTAATTGCATTTGATTACGTGTTTATAATAACTTGTTTATTTGTATCTTAGCATTAACTTTATAATTCTTTAAAATATTCTAGAAATAGTTAAATTAATTATTTTTAAATGAATATTGATTATTTTGATTGTTTTGATTATTTTAATAATCGGTTTTAATTGTCTTGAATTAAAATCACTCGGTTTTCAAATAAATGAGAAAAATAACTCCGAGCCGGAGTGAATTTTAAACTATTCTACTATTCTACTTTACAAAAAAATTAAAGTTTTAAATTATTGCTCATCACTTTATTAGCGATCATTTATTGACCGTTTGATCGTAGTATTTCGAAAATGAGAGTTAGAGAAATATTCTTCGGACTTAGTGAAAAATGTTTTTAACTTAATTTAGCTAGATTTAATTAGTTTTCATTAAAATTGCATTGTTTTAACTTGAATTAGATTAAATGGCATCAAAATAAGCTTATTTGATCAATTTCAACTTAAGTTTGATTTTGCAAATGACCAAAATGCCCTTGTCACCCTTTTAAATAATAAAACAAGGCAAAAATCAAATAAAACAATTTGCAAAATGCCATTTATGTCCTTCCATGGCCGAATGGTCTCAAGGAGGAAAAGAAATTATTTTTCTTGCATTTTCTTCTACAATCGTGCGTGGAATTGCTCGGGGGTCGTGGCTCGGGTCCTTGCGGGTCTTGGTCTTCAATCTCTGTGAGGGTTTTCACGCTTTTGTGCATTTAAATTCGAATTTGAATTTTGTGTCAAATTTTTAGATTTGATATATAATGTGTTATAATGCTTGTAATTGCTTGATATAGCTTCCTTTGAGTTCGTAGAGCATTGTTTGATAGTTATTTAGCAATTTTTACGGTCGAAATTGCGTATTTGAAATTGGGAAAAAATAATGAATAGTGAATTTTGAATAGTAAACCCTAGAATTTCAGATTTTGATCCGAATTGCGATTGCTTGATTTGGATAGGTGCCATTAGTGATAGAAAGATAAAATGTGCAATAGAAACGGATCGGCCTTTGTTAAAATTGGAAATTAGACAAAGAAACGTAAAGGAGTCGTTTGACCAAAAGTTGACTGTGCTCGAATTGAGTTGGGGGTTTTGCAATTGAGGGCATGGAAGCATTTTTGGCGCTGTTGTGGCGCTGATTGAATGACCGGTTAGCATAGCTGTAGTTCAAACGCAGTAGGTGGACTTTCGGGCCTCGGGTGAGAAAGTGAAGTTTAGTGACATAGAAACGTACTTTGTAGTGCCTAAGTGAATGTAGTGAAATCGGTTTCCTAGTCCCATAGCTCGTTTGCTCGTAATTGCCTTTGGAAGTTAGAGATTGAATAGTGATATTTATCGTTTTCGTGTTTGAACTGTTGTTACTTGTTTAATTGGTGTTATTGTTGCTATTAATGATAGTTATGCTTGAAAAGTTAATTGAATGCTAGTATTGATTGTAAATGCTTGATATCTCGTTTATCGCCTCTAATCTGTATTGTTGTGCTATCGCTCGTTTATCGCCTTGTATCGTGTCTTGCATTGCATAGTGTCAGGCGCGTGAGTGATGGGCCTCTCTGGGTAGTCTCGGGCTGCCAGTGTTGGTTGCTCTAGCTCCGTGTCCTATTCCCATTCTCGCTTGGGTTGCCTCCCAGGGAGATTTGGGTCGTAGAATTGATTGGATACTTCCGGGGTATTCCAAACTGAAGTTATAAGGTGGTTGCGCGCTTATTGTCATCGTTGTCAACATCAAGCTCGAGATTGATGTAATGCTCGTGGAATCGAATCGAATGGTACATTGCTCGTATGAGTAAACCATAGCCTTCAAAGTGTGGTATAGCTTTGAATAGTTGTGTTAATACTTTTATTAATTGGTTATTGTATTGATTGTTTATATTGAATGCTTGCTTGTCAATTATATTGCTTAGCTGTACCTATTTGCATTGCACGAACTTCTTTCTCTCCACCTCGATATCTGTCTCGCCCTCACTGAGTATACGTGTTGTGTATACTCACTCCTCACCACCACATTTCAGGAAATGCCATGTTAGTTGGAAAGTTCGTGATTTCGTGAAAGTTTGTGCTTGAAGAGTTGTTTTGCGTGCCTATGTGGCTTGAGTTGTCGAAGTTGTAAAGATGTATGCTTTCATGTATTGTATGTATTTAATATTAAAAGAATGTAACTTAAATTTAACTAGGTAATTGAGGTAGAATGATAAGCTGGTTATGTATTCAGTTAGTATAGTTTAATTTCATTGCATGATTGTATTGTCCAAAGGAAAAGAATTAGAATGGTATGATAGTCTATCTTATGCAATAGGTTAGTATGGTTTAATTGTCAAGCTTGAAAGTACTTGTCAAAGATGAAAAGAGATAGGTTAGTTTTTAAACTGGAAATGTATATATACTTGTTGTGTTTATTTGTTGAGAAACAAGGCTCGGATGGCCTTGAAGTGTTTGTATGGTTGGACACGGTGCTGGTCTACTTATATGCTATTACAGGTTTTACATTTTGCTTAGAAACAGGAGAGACTCCGTCTGTCTTTTCCTAAAATTTTTGCCCGGGTTTGGAATTGGGTTGTGATTAGATTGATTGGTAGAACTCCCGGTCTCAAGAGGGATCGGGGTGTTACAAGAGAACTACCATAAAATCGCCGGCTCAATCTCTTTATCTCTTCTCTCCTTTACTCTTTATTTTATTGCATACCTTGTGTTTGATAAATTGTTTCAAAGAATTAACTAGTTGCAATCATATTCGAAAAAGTAGTAGCATTGCCCCTATATCCTGACTCACCCTCCCCCCCCCCCCCCCCTTCCCCTCCCCTCCCCCCCCTTCCCCTCCCCCTCTTAGAATAATTTGGCCTAACATAGCCTTTCTAAATCTTAATGGTGGTAGTATTTCCATGCAATCATAATATTCCATATATTTAATTAAGGACAATTAAATATAAATATTAAAGCATAAAAATAAATAATTAAATTTAATTATATTAGCTATAATTTCGAGATAGACTTTGAAGTTTATTCAAACTCTAAAATTTGACCACAACTAAACTTCAATTACTGCAAAAAATGAATCTAAAGCAAAATAAAACACCATGGTCCTAATGGACCATGGCTTGGCCGTCCACCCCTATTCCACATATCCTTGGGACGCGTGAAAGGGGTGGGTCGGCCCTTTTTTTAATTTTTATTTTATTTTATTTTCTTTGCTTCTAGTTTCTTGCACTTCAAGTAAAACCCTCCTAGTTTTCCTAAACCAACTAGGTTTTACTTTTTCCTAAATTCAATATATCCAATTAAAATATCTAAGATGGTTTGTAATTTGCAATAAATGAAAACTACTTATCTAACTTTAATTATATTGAATTAAACATGCAAAAAATATGTAATTGTGTATTAATATAGCTATAACTTTGTTTGTTCAAGAATTTTCTTTGTTTCTTAACACAAACATGCACAATTCTTCATACTAAACAAAAATTCCATCAAACTTGAAATCATAAAAACTTCCACCAAAGGTTCCTAAACTTCATAATTTACACATCCATACAACATTCATCTTTCAATGTAGTGTGGCTCTGATACCACTGAAGGTGTATGCTACCTAGATATACTATGACTTTAAAAAAAAAAAAAAGCATATAAACGTAGCAAAAACTTGATAACATGTTAATCTAGGATCAAACCATATGTTCTAAAAAAGAATTATTGTAGTAACGAAACTTGCATGTGCATAAGAAGAATTTAAAGATCAAAATTCAGCAAGCTTATAGTTTTGTTACTTGGATTCGTTAGCTTACGAAACTTAACGAAAAATACAAAACTTGATCTTCAAACCTTGCTTGAATGATCTACACACCTAAAGGACTCTTACAAGTTTTTGATCTTCTCCTATATGATCTTTTTCCTTCTTGGAGATGATGAAGACTTGTGGGAATATTCGTCTTGTTTTTTCCTAGCCTAACTCATGTAATACTACTAGTGAGAAATAGAACTTTTTTTCCTTCCTTTTTCTCGTGTGTGAGAAGTGTGTTGAGAATGTAGAAGATGAACTCTATTTATAGATATAGAATAGCCTTAATAATTGATCTTAGTTGAAATAGGATTTGAATTCTAAGCCCATAAGCTAATCTTATACACCTTTGGACTAGGCTAGCCCAATAACATATAAACTTAAACTACTAACTCTTCATTCTCTTTTTAATTACACGTGTGGACCATGCCTAGATGGGCTAGGCGCTATCTTGGCCCTTTAGCTCATGTCTTGTATTCATTTTGCTAAATTAATTATTCTTGGTTTCCAAATTGTGCTCAATACTCCCAAATAGAAAACCTCCCCAAGTAGGAAACTGTGACATCCCGTACCCAACATATAGTTAATATATTTATTTACATATGTTTATGTTCTTAATTTAAGTGTTTGTGCATAATTACATGTTTATTTGAGTTAATTGCATTTGTTCATTAGCATTCATTTTTATATTTTTGAAAATATGCAAGCTAAGCTTAATTAATTTATATTCAATGATTAACTCATTATTTTATTATTGGTGTTATTTGAGACTATTTTCTTACAACTAGTAAACTAGTTTTCATTATTTTAAAATGAACCCTAAGCTCAGGGTAAAAATTAAAGTATTTTATTTTTTGAATTTCTCATTTTTCCCATATTACTTGAAATATATATAGCATTTGTTCATAAATTTTATTTGCATAGCATATCGGGAGCGTTAGATATAAAATGTTTCGTGTATCCATGAATAATGTTAACTAGTTTGTGAATTGGGCCAATTAAAGGATTTAACTTTGTAGGCTTAGTTTTTTATTGTTTGCTAATATATCTTATGCCAATTAAAGACAATTTAGCCACATATATAATATATATATACAACTACCTACACATATATACATACATACTCATATAATATATCAAAAAGCAACAAAAACAAAGGAAAAAAAAGAGCTATGGCCGACAACCAAGGAGAAAAAAGAAAAGAAAAAAAAAAAACAAAGCTAGGGCTTGATTCAAAGGGATTTTGAGTGGTTTTAAGCTTCTATCTTGCTCAAGCAACCTTGTAGAGGTAAGGGATTTCATTATCTCTTGCATTTAAAGTTTATGCCAAGTTTATGTAAATTCATGTTTTGGTGTTATGTGCTATTATAATGCTTGATTGTTGTATAATTTAGTGTTTCCTAAGTATAGAGACTTATTTTATGGTGTTGAATGGCTTTGATTACTAATTTTTGCAAATAACCTAATGTAGAAGATGATGAATAGTAGATTTTAGGCTTAATTGATGTTTAATGGTTATAAGCTTGGTTTTAGGATATCTAAGTGTGTCATAAATTCTATTGAACCTAGATTGATGTCTAAAATGGTTGGAACTTGCTTAGAACTTGGTAAAATGAGTTTGAACATAAAGGAGTTATGGTAGCTAATGAGTTAAATGTTTAGTTTAATACTTAATGCTTGTGCCATAAGTGTTCTTGAGGCTAGATAAGGGCTTAGATTAGTTAGATTGGGGTTAAAATGGATTATGAGCAATTGAACACTAAAGGGGGGCGAGTGTGTGAATGTGTTGTTTGTGTGTGTTTGTGTGCTTTAGGGAGCTTGGTAGTGATTCATTGGTGATTTTGGTATGTCTAGCAAGATTATAAAGTGTCCTTGTTGTTATATAACTTGTCTAATGGTTAGAAAATGTAAAGGGCTAGTTTATAGAAAATTGAATTAGTTGTTGGTAATTGTCTTGCAATTGACTAGCTAAGTGACTAATTGAACTTGTATAAAATGTTTATCTAATCGTAGAAGTTTCGTGAGTTGGTTTGCATGTTTACTTTGCTATGAATTGAGTGAATATGCTTATCTCTTATTTATATTGTTATATTGCTTATTAAATTGTAACATACGTGTGAGGACAACCTACTTTGTTGTCCCTCGATTATGTGTTTATTGAATTATCTTGATTATTGTTATCTTGTGTGGATCGTATCATGGTTGCGCAACCTTATTGTTGGGGCGAATGTGTTGGATATTCACTGGGCGGAAATGGGCTTGCCAGTGAGTATTTAATCTTTGTGCTCTAGTCCCTCGCTCGCCTGGTCCAAAGATCGCCAGGGGGTGTTGGGTCGTAGGATTATGGGGTACATCCGGAGTACACCCACTAGAGTGATTGGGGTTATGCTGACAAATTGATCAAGTTCGTGATTCATGATCGAGATCAAGACTTTGAAGTGTTTGGGTTATTGAAATCGTATCATTTTTAATATGTGTTATTTAGTTGTTAAATTGTTATCTAACTTGTATTATTAGTCGATCTTGTGATTATTTGTTGCGTTGCACGAAAATGGTTTTGAAAACACCCCTCTTTCTAACATTTTACAGGCATGCCGAAGATAGTGTCGAGAGGTAGAAAAAGAAGATCAAGTGTCCCTTGATTGCTTGCATCTTTGGTTAAATAGTTATGTGATTTTATGTAAAGTAGATTAGATATCCTTGCTTGTATTTCATTTTGTGATCTCGAATGTAATTATTATGTAAAAAGATGTAATTAAAGTTTAAATTAAAAGTTGATTAGAGTGGTGTGATAACTTAGTAAAGACATTAGATTAATATTGTTTAAGTCTCAATGCATGTATGTACTTGTCTAAGGAAAAGAAAGCTAGAATAGTCTTATGAATTGGAGATAGAACTTTACATATATGTTTTAGGATGTTGTTTGTGTTGATTCTTTTGCGTGCAGGTTTGTGGTTAGGCCTAAGTACAGGGAAAACTTTGTCTGTTTTTCCTCGTTTTTCGTGCCTTTGGGAATGGGATCGAGGACCTGATTCTGTGAGGGGTCCACCCGTTACAAAAACTATGTTGCAATCGAATACCAAATTTAGCAACTGCCAAATACATATGAGATAGCTAGAAAACTGAAACATACATTTTCACGGAAGTAGGCTAAAAGAGGGACCAAAACACGTAAATAATCTTGGCTACCGAAAAGACCAAAATGCCCCTGCTAATCTCATAGCACATTTAGGCTTTTCAACATTGACTTATTCCACTAAAAAGTCATGGTTGCTCTCCAAGAAGTTTACTGTTGTATTTAGAAGCTCGTTGCACCATGTATAATCTTTGTCTTTGACCTACTAAGTTAAATGACCAGAATACCACTCCATGTAACACTCACAATCAAGAAAGACCAAAATCGTACTATCGCTTTCTTGATTGCATATTCTCCTTGAGACATCTAAATCCTTTAAGTAACCATCCTCCGGATACAAAACATTTGATCGAATGAGCGACCCTCAAGCCAAATATTTGATATACTCCTTCAGTATATCACTAAGCTTAGATTTAGATGATTTACCGGATAATCACAAGGGAACGATCATTTCGTCATGTGACATCATGAATTCTATATTGTATACGCACGTCCCAACTAGTCACACCCATATGCCCAATACACGGAGTTGTTGACCCACAACTGAGGTCTCACCCATGGTGCATCAAAGCACATGAACATTATTTCGTCAGTTCATCCACATATGTTCAAGATTGAAAGTATTGATCACTTAGTAGCATGAGGTATAATTAGATTTCTATCTTTGATAGTACCTATATAAGAGATCATACCTTAGTAGGTCGTTCAATGTGTGACACACATACTAGTAAGGCTTAGTCTAAAAACCTACCAATAACCAAGGTAGGTCACCCTTCACAGGAGACTAACTCACTATAACCTAGACCATAATGAAATGCCCTACTCCATCATTCAGTTATGAATATAATCTAGAACCCAAGTGTCTATGACTTAGACCTTCTGTGCTTAGACACCGTGCACCTAAGTCATACGCTAATGGTTCAAGGACCTCTATACGAGCAATTACACATAAATAATACAGAGAGAATATGTATGAATGTATTCATTAATACTAATAATCACAAACATGTATCCAATATAACTAAAATATATGTGAGCTTTTGGGCATACTAATCCCGACAACTCGGGTGGTTGATTTTATGGTGGTAGTTTCTCACGGTGTAGTGGCTTATCTTGTGTTGATGGTGCTAGATGGCCATCGGCTTGGCTATACCTTCTTATGTTTACCATGGTGGTTTCTCGGCGGGATATCATATGGTTCCCATAGGCAGCACCAACCTGTTAAGGTCAAAACTTGAATTTAATGTCCTTGAGCAAAGGTCTGAGCTAACTTGTCTACCTCGGGTCTAAATCTGAACTAACCTGCACTCAATGAACAAACGGTGGGCTATCTCTGTGGGACAATTCCTGTGCCCAAGTTAGTAATTTTTATGAAGGGAGTAAAAATATTTAAGTCGGGAGTGTAAAGAGTAATGAGTTACCTTATACTAAAAATCTACGACATATTTATACTATTTTGAGAATATTCCATCAGATTTTACGGATGCCCGACTTACCCTCCCAAGGTCTTAATCTCCCCCACACTTGGGATATCGTCTTGGGAATGATCGGGGGGTCGGTCATCAACAACCAGGTCAGGCATCCCGACCTTATCCTTATCATTTTCACTCCACGCTGTCCAAGGGTGTATTTGGTATTTTACATCAAGTTGGGTTTTTATCCCTTATCAAATATTGTAAAAATGTTGTGGCAATAACAATTTTGCAAAACTCAAGTAACTGGAAAAAATTAATTACAATGAAACAAATGTTATATTTAGTGCCGATTTGAAATGAAAGAAAAAGTTTGGTAGGTAATTTGAAACTTATTAGAAGTTTAATGACCACATAATTGACCCTTTTTGAGATGAAGGAACTAATAAGCTCATTTTAAAAAATATAAAACTATTTGTCATCTGTTTAATAATTATAGAGATTTACCATTTAATGTCATGTGACGTAATTTATCTTTCTTAAAATTAAGGAATTAATAAAAATGTTTGACCCAACTTTTAGACAAATAAAAATATTTTGTGTGAATTTAGAAATTGAACATATTTCACCCATTTTTGAAAAAAAATTAAAGCTAAACATAACAAATCTTGTTAATTAATTAACTATCTCTATTCTGTAAGGACATCCTCAATAAGGGCTCTATAATGCAATAATTACTATTTTTTAGCAAAAATAGAGACTTTTGAAGAAAAAAATCAACATCAATGAATAATATAAAGCCCCAAATTTAATTTTTTCTTTCAAAGTTAACATATTTTAACAAAAATAGAATCTAGACTTCATTTTCTTCAATAAATTTATTAAAGAAAATGAAGTGCCAAAAAAAAGATAAAAAAATTTAAAACCCACAATTTGACTACATGAATCTTTTTAACAAATTAGATTTAATATCTTACTGACAATTTTAATAAAAAAAATTAACAATTAAAAAAAAAAATACTTTGACTGAATAAAAAAATAAAAATCACTACGAGTCCCACCATGGATCCGTCCCTCACTAGGGATTATTTTTTTTAAACACCTTAAAAAATACATGACCCTTTAAATGGGGCTCTAAAAAATTTACAAGGCTCTAAATTTGTTTTTAGCCTAGCAGTTTTCAGAGGCCAGACAGATAGTTACGGTGGAAGGAGGAAAAGTGACGGTGTGAGCGGGGCAGACCAATCGTAGTAGATAAGTAAAGTTTATTGATAATGATAATAATAAAGAGAAACACACATAAGGAAAATGATAATCAGAAAATAACGTCGAGAATTAAACTTCCCTCCCAATTCCCCAAGGGTGTGTTTGGATTGAGGAGAATGAAGAGAAGGAGAAGTTTAGTAAAGAAGGAATTTAGTCATTTCTTTGTTTGATTTGAAAGTTTTCTAAGGGCGAAGTAGAGGGAGGGGTCAAAACAACCCCTCCCAAGCTCACTTTTTCTCTCCCTCTAATTTGGAGTAAAATAGTGGAGAGGAGAGTAACTCTCCTTTATAAAATTTATTTTACACATAAACTTCATCCCTCCCTTCTATTTTCTTTCTAATACAAACAAAAGACATTCATACTCCTTTATAATACTCTTCTTCCCTCAAATTATCCAATCCAAACATTATTTAATCATCTCCTCTCATTTCCTTTATAATACTCTCCATTTCTCTTCTTTATTAAATTTTCTCCCCTCAATCCAAACACACTGCAAAACACATTTTTCTTTACTTATCCGCACATACGTATATAGAGACGCACATACTTATATTTATTGGGAGAGAGAGATTTGAATGAAATGGACGGCCCGCCGGAGAACGATTTCTGTTCAGTATGCCATGGAAACTTCCAAAATCCATGCCAAGCCAACTGCTCTCACTGGTTTTGCGGTGCGTTCTTTTATTTTGTAATATATATATTTGAGATGCAATGATTTTTTTTTTTAATTATTATTGTTTGCTGTTCTTGTTGTTGTATTCTTATTATTCTTATTCTTGTTATTGCTTTTGTTTTTGTTGTTGTTTCCAAATGATTTCATTGAATTATTGTACTTGTTTTCTTATCAGAAGCATTTTGATATTTTCAAATTTCCATCTGGAAAATAAGCAAGAGAATTTTGAGACTTTATTTATTCGACATTGATTATTTTAGTTAGTTAGTTGCCTAAGCCTGATTTCTGTTTCAGATTGTTTAATTCAGCACTGAGTAACCTTGGCAGGAAATCAACAAAAAGCAAGATTCTTGTGGTTGCTAAGATGAGATTTGAGACACACAGCACAACAATTAGATTCTTCATTGAGTGATAGGGACTGCGAAGAGAGGAAGAAAACTTTTTAAGAGATAAATTTTCCACTTTCGACAAATGATACGATTCCAATAGATTAACTCGTGACTCGGATTATTTAGTGTTGATTGTTACTTGATGGCTGATATTATTATATAAGTCATGGCTTTGGGGGTGTGGGATTGCCCAGAGAGCATCTATGCAACCTGCACTTAGAATCTATGGTAAGAAGATATGACACTATGCCGTAATAAAACTTTGAGAAATTAGAGAAAGTCACTGAAGTATTAGTCACATTTTACCATAGTTTTACCTATTAGCTGCATATGTAATCCCTGAGAGAGACGAGAAAATTTCTTATCGGTTGTAGTATAACTTCTTCCAAAATGTTGCAATTATTGTGAAAGGGAGATGCCATATATAAGGAAGGATTGCAATGGAGATAAACTTCTTTTGATGCTCTAGGTGCATGTAAGGCTAATATGCTCATCCCATCTTTCTCTCCTCTCAATCTATGATCCTTGTTTCCTAGCTTAACTTGTTCTTTTCGTTGTTTCTACCTCCTTCACTTTCTTCCTCTCTTCCCTTCTTTCTTTCTTCTTTCTTCCTTCCTTCTATCCCTCTTTCCCTCTTTCCCGTCTTTCCTGCTTGCTTACTTCCCAATGGCCAATAAAAAGAAGCTCACTTAAAGGGTTAGATTCAACTCCATGCAATCGCAATTCAGGAGCTATGAGTCCTGAAGCCTCATCTCTTGTTCTAAAGCAAATCCAGCTAAGTTTAGTGCTCGTTCCCCACTGATGGTGGCTAAAACATGATTTGGTACTGTGGATGAACAGTACACTATCTCGATTTCCTTAAGGACTGATCTTCCTGCGAGGAAAGGATGATAAGGCTCGTAAAGCTAAAGTTGCTTGGAATGAGGTGTGTAAAACCATTGATAAGGGAGGGCTTGGAATCAAGACTTGGAGGAAACCAACCAGGTAGCAATCTTGAAGTATTTATGCAGCTACATACTATATAGGTTTCTATATAGGTGAAGCGGATAAAAGAAACTACTTGAAAGGGAAATGTATCTGGGAAGTGAAGCCTAAACTAATGCAACCTGTCCTTGAAGGAAAATCCTTAATGTCAGACCTTCTCGTGAGCAGTATCTCTTCCATGATATTGTCAATGGAAAAAACACATTCTAAAGGAGTTGTACGAAAATGATACTTATTTTGGCGAAATTTGGAAAAATTCTCAAAAGGGTCATTTCAACCAATTCTTGTTGCAAGATGACTTTCTTTTTAAATCCAATCAGCTATGTATTCCTAATGTTCTCTAAGGGAATTCATTATATTAGAAGCTCATGAAGGAGGACTTGCAGGTTATTTTCAAAGAGATAAAACACTCGCTTTGGTGAAGGAAAAATTTTATTGCCCAAAATGGAGAATGATATTATGAAGCATGTGGAGCGTTGTAGAACATCTCATGTGGCCAAGAGTCACAATCAAAACACAAGAGTATATACTCTACTTTCGATACCATCAACACCTTGGGTAGATGTCAGCATTGATTTTGTTGTTGGTCTACCAAGAACGCAATGGATTAAAGATGTTATCATGGTTGTTGTTGATCAATTCTCCAAGATGGTGCAATTTGTCCCTTGCAACAAAACTTCAGATGCTAATCATATTGCTAATCTATATTTTTGAGAAATTTTAAGGCTCTGTGGAATTCCAAAAAGCATTGTGTCAGATAGGGATTCAAAAATTTTAAGTCATTTTTGGCGTGCCCTGTGGAGGAAGCTTGGAACTAATTTGCACTTCAGTTCTTATCACCTTCAAACAAATGGACAAACTGAAGTTACAAATCGGAGTTTGGAAAATGTTTTGAGAAGCTATGTTATTAAGAATATTCGTCAATGGGATCTATTCTTGTCACAAATTGAATTTGCTTACAATCGATCTACCAGTCAAACTACGCCACGGGATGTAGCCCATTTGAAGTTGTCTATGGTCTAAATCCTATAAACCCTTTGGACTTAGCTCTGATTTCAGCTGATAAAAATTTTAGTGGAGATGCAGAGGAAAAAGCTAAAAGCATAAAGAAAATACATGAGCAAGACTAGGCCAAGATTCTGAACAAATGAGAAGTATAGGTAAAATGCAAACAAGCACACAAGATATGTTGAGTTCAAGCCATGTGGCTTTGTCTGGATTCATCTTCAAAAAGATTGTTTCCCACCTGGAAGAGATGCTAAGGTTAAACCCAGAGCAGATGGGCCATTCAAAGTACTCAAATGAATTTGAGAAAATGCCTACAAGATTAATTTACCCGAAAATTATGGAGTCTCAATAACATTCAATGTAGCTGATCTCTCTCTCTCTACCATTTGTGAAAATATCATGCCAGACTCGAGGACGAGTTTTCTCCAACCTGGTGAGCTTGACATGAGAGTGGCCAAAGAGCTATGCAATATACAAGGTCAAGAGATGACTAAGCATTCATTCTAGTTCAATGAATGAAAGAAAAAGAAAAGAATTATGGTCCATGCAACTTACCATTGAAAAGTTATTATGCATTTTCAAGATTCATGTGTTTTCTAATTCCTGGGTACATTTATGCATTTATTAGGTTCATATTCATTCATATTTCCTAAGTTAATTGTATTTCCTAGGTTCATGTTCATTATAATGTATGCATGTATCAGAAATTTCCTTTAGGCCTATAAATACCCAAAAGTATTGGAGCATCAAGCGAGTCTTATTCAAATATATTTCCTAGTTAAGAGTGTTTTCTTCTGAAATTCTCTGCATCTCTTTGGTGGATTCCTTAGAGTAGTGAGATTTATAACCCTGTATTCCTAATTAATCTTTAAGGGTGGTGAATTATCTGTATCCCTTAATAGTTTCTTTGGAGTGGTGAGCTTTCCTTGTATTATTTTTATCCCTCTCTCTCTAGACATTATCAGCTCGGTATCAGAATGTTAGACAACAATGCTGTAAGTTGGGCTTTGTCCAATATCTGTTAAATGTTATTTCTTTTAAGGAAATATTGAGACTAATCTTTCTCTTTTACTCCATGTCCTGGAAAAATCAGTAGTTCACTACCACTGTAAAGCTAACCTGGTGTGCACATCTAATTTTTTTTCCATTTATAGGTAACTGTATTATACAAGTTTGGAATCATGGAGCTGCTCTTCAGCCATGTAAATGTCCCCTCTGTCGTCGTGTGATCACTTTGTTAGTTCCCAGTGAGGCTTCGTCTAGACAACGCCATAATGCTGAAATTTCTGAAGTTTTACAGAAGTTAGAAACATATAATCGTTTATTTGGCGGTCAACCAAATGGTCTCATTCAGGTATCTGTGTGTTTTATTTGCCTGCAATTTACAATTTTGAGCTACATCACTTTCGAAGGTTACTTGTGTCCAGTGTATAGTTCTTTGTTTAATCTTAAGATTCATTTTGCAATTTTACCTCAAATCCAGTATTATGTACCATTTTGAGCTATGTCACTTTCGAAGTAGTATACAGTGTTACTCTATATGTACTCATATGAGATTCACTTCTTCAATTTTACCTCAACTTCAGTAGTGGTTTCTTTAAAGTATTATGTCGATGCTGCACAATACTCGGTCAATTAATCATGATGTGGTAAGGAATTGTTCGCATCTTTTTTGGCCCAGATGCTTGTGTTTAGTTGTTCACTGCATTTATTGCATCCATCATATATGAGTTGCATTTTGAGTAGTTGCATATAATTTTGATACTTTTCTTGCTTTCCACCACAACACACTACACACCAAAGAAGAGGAAAGAACAAATAAAATGATCATCTTCCTGTTGCTTCTCGCCTTATGCATCCTTGTGGCTTTCAATGTGATATCATTGGAGGAACCTTGACAGCTGTTATGTTATGTCTAAGTTATCTTTAAGTCCTTTATTCTTGTATAGGAACACCTCTCTTTTCTCATACCTGATTCCGATTTTGCGTGAAGTACCCACCTTTGCCGAAATGTAGAACTTCCTCATCTACATACCCTAGGGGGAAAAAACATGATCAACAGCCCCAGGATTCTGACCTCCATAATCTGGTTCAAATCATTTTTCTTTGCCAATAATTGGAGGACAGTATCTTCAAAATATAAACTTCTGGCATTTGTTTTAGTTGAATATGTTTGCAGAACTTTTTGAAGTCTGAGCTATTAGATGTCAAAGGCAGAGCTAAGGGACAATTTCACTCAATAGATGGTATAAGTGTATTTCAAGAATATTTTTGTCTTTCTTCTGCATGGATATAATCAATGTATGAGTGAAGATCTTAATCCACCCAAAAGAAATGATTTGAGGGAAGGGGATTGCTATTATTATTATTGTATCTGGACTGTAACTACATTTGTGTAACTACTGGTGTTTATCGTTTATTCATAATACTCCTGTGAGGCTTTGTTCAATTGGTGGCACTAGTAGAGTTTCTCTTTCTATTTTTCTTTATCTTAAGAAGATGCAACAGTGATGTTGTGGCACACATATGCATATCATAAGGACTGAGATAAATCACTGCCTGTTGAAAGATGACAAATGATTCTTCTTTCTGACAGAGGATGCAAGATCTTCCCTTTCTCCTCAGAAGGTTGTTACGAGAAATTACAGATCCACAAAGAACTCTTCCACTGGTTATTCGGGCACGTGTCTATTTGGCAGTTAAGTTCGTATTCCCAAATATGCAACTAGTATAATACCCAGGATTGCATTTCCTATTCTTGGCGTTTTGAGATACATGCTCACATAAACCAGTATTTTGTCCTTATACTACGGTATAATGGTCAAGTAGATGTCATTTTTACTGCGAACAGGTTTTTGAGTGTTTATCATTTTTTATTTTTGAATTTAATATATTATTGTTAGTTCGTTTGTAAATATGGTAGTCAATGCAGATTTGTTTGTCGCTAGTTGAGCAAGTATTTCTATTAACACCAAAAAGTAATTACAAATGGGATGATCACATCAAATACTCAAGCATCATCCAGATAAAATGCTTGTATCCTCCTCCCAAGCTCTACCAATATACCTATTAAGATTTCTATTTCTAAATCTTTTAGCTATATACAATTTGTGCTTTACATCAAAAAGTTTTTGTTTAAAAGTTGATCCTCATTTAGCATAACGCTTTGGTGTAGCCTTTTGTTCCTTTACCCCTAAATGTGATTCATAGCGGCACCAAGAAAAAGTTTAATTGTTCCTTCCTACAAAGCCTATGGCTTACAGTTACAATTGATCCAACTTGTCATCTGCTCCCACTTGTGGAACATAATCGGTCCTTGTGCAAGTTTCTTACCCATCTTCCAAAGTCTGCGTGAAAAGCCACACTAAAAGTATAGGTGATCCCTATCCTCCATACATCGGTGACAAAAAACACACATCGGATTGATATGAAGGCCCCATGTCAAAAGTCTTGAACATTGTTTGATTCCTAACAAGCCGTGTTAACCATGTGCAAAATGCGTGTTTAGGAATGTGGTATTTGAACCAAATATTTTGCTCCTAATCAACATTAGAAAATTTTTCTCTAATGATCTCCCAAGCCGTGGTGGTGAATCTTCCATGTGGTTCTCTCAGCATGTTGTTTTCATTGTAGAATTTTAACATATTATGACACATTATCTATATAGCAGTGTATCTCCTTTAGTTATAGCCCTTTATCTATCATGCAAACATTGTTTCCTTTTATCATTGCTTCGAAGGTCTGAACTATTATTATGAGTGATATATACGTCTCTCATTTTCTAGTTTACGGCACAATATCTTCTATGTTTGGCACATAGTATAAGTTATCTAAAGCATGCCTAGGCTCAAGGCAAAATGTAGTATATGTTTACTACATCTCCTGATCACAGCAAGGCAACTTAAATTAAGTACAGAAGAGTAAGCTTAGCTCTGTTGTTGGCCCGTTTTATTTTTCTCTCTTTCTTTTCAACTTCAAAGCTGGTGATATGGAGTATGTGCATCATGTTATAAGGTAATTATTCTATTTTTATGTGTTCCTCTTACCCTGGTTGGGCTTAATGTTGTGATTAGCCATATATTGGCTTTTTCTTTTGACTAGGGTTGGCAACTAAATTCAGTCTTCGAAACCCAATAACATAAAAAAGTCGTGGAGTGCTTATGCCTTTATTTAAGGGCTACTTTATTGTGGTAGTAATTGCGAATGAGCAAGTAGGGGGCGGCAACTTAAAGAGGTAGCGAGACTAACAGCAATTGCAGGAATAGGTTGACTTCCTTTCTTTTTGGTTATGGAAAGTGGATTGTAGCTACACAGTCCAAAGAGAGTCAAAGTTGTACAGGAAGTTCTAAATTTTGGACCCTAAGGGATCTAAAGAACTTGGTGTCAAAGTTTTATCCGTTCTATATTAACTGATGCAGTTCCTAATTTAGGTGGAACTTTGAATTGTTTGATGCAATCCTACAATTGGTTTTGATGCCTATGAATCTAGATTTAGTGTCAAAGGCTTTTCCCCCTTTCCTCACATATGGTGATGCTTTATAACTCTTTTGCTTTTTTGGCGTCCTTTTCTCTGCGTCCTATTTTGTGTTGTTGCACCATTCTTCCCCTGCACAACTTCTCCCCCTGGCTTTCTCACAAACTCAGCTTTTTTTATTGGACATTGAAAAATTTATTAATGTGCACCAACAAGGTGCAACCTTGTTAAGTGGTATAGAGAGACATTAGAGAGAAATAGCTTATGTTATTATTGCAAGTAATTAGCCTTCTTTATATAGGGCTTAGCACATAAAACAAATTTTCTCCTCTTGCTATGTGGGGGAAATAACATACATATAAAAGCACATAACCTAGCAATTACTTAAACACTTCCCCTCAAGTTGGAGCATATATATAATATGTGCCCAGTTTGTTACATATATATTCAATTCAGGGACCTCTCAGGGCTTTGGTGAAGAGATCGGTTAGTTGATCATTTGAACTCACGTGTGAGGTGACAATCTTCTTAGCCAATACTTTATTTTCCACAAAATGACAATCAATCTCGATATGTTTTGTGCGCTCATGAAAGACCGGATTTGATGCAATATGCATTGTTGCTTGATTATCACAAATTAATGTCATAGGTTGAGAACAACTTATTCCAATCTCATTGAGCAAATGTTTTACCCAGATAAGTTCACGTGTAGCGAGACCCATGGCTCGATATTTCGATTATGCACTCGAACGAGTTATAACATTTTGTTTCTTGCTTTTTCATGATATGAGATTTCCACCAATGAAAACCCAATACCCAGAAGTGGATCGTCTATCAATTGGACAACCTGCCCAATTTGTATCGGAGTAGCCAACAATATCAATATGCCCTTTATCTGTATACAATATTCCTTTTCCTGGGGCATTCTTGATATACCAAAGGATACGGATAATAGAGTTCCAATGGATTTCTCGCGGCAAATTCAGATACTGGCTAATTACACTTACAACAAAGGAGATATATGGGCGAGTCACCGTAAAGTAGTTGAGTTTGCCAACTAATCTTCTATATCTTCCAGGATCTGACATTAGTTCCCCCTTATTTGGCACAAGTTTGACATTCGGGTCCATCGGTGAATCACAAGGTTTTGAACCAAGCATCCCAGCCTCTTCCAACATATCAAGAACATACTTGCCTTGAGAGATAAAGATACCTTGATCTGACTGTGCAACCTCAATGCCAAGAAAGTAGTGTAACTCCCCCAAATCCTTGGTTTGAAACTGCTGGTGCAGAAAGGCTTTGAGATCATGTATACTTGTTGTATCATCCTTAGTTATAATAATATCATCAACATACACAATCAACAAAAGACGTTTCCCAGAGGAGGATTGTCGGTAAAAAACTGAATGGTCAACTCCATATTGTGTCAACCCAAAATTAATGACAACCTCACTAAAGCGGCCAAACCGTGCCCGAGGTGCCTGCTTCAATCCATAGAGAGATTTCCTCAAACGACATACCTTACTTGACTCCCCCTAAGCAACAATATAGACCTCTTTCTCAAGATTGCCATTAAGGAAGGCATTTTTAATATCAAGTTGATGAAGAGACCAATGACATATGGCTGCAAGAGCAAGAAAGATGCGAACTGAACACATCTTAGCAACGGGAGAAAAGGTATCATCATAATCAATGCCATAAACCTGGGTGTACCCTTTAGCAACCAAACGAGCTTTTAACTGATCCATCGTACCATCTGGAGAGTATTTCACTGCAAAAACCTAACGACAACCAATAACAGATTTGCTCGAAGGCAGGTCTACCAATTCCCAAGTCCTATTGGAACGTAAAGCGAACATTTCTTCCAGCATTGTCGCATGCCAACCAGGATGAGCAAGAGCTTCAGAAACATTGTTAGGAACAGTGAGAGGTGAAAGAGAGGCAATAAAAGACGTAAAGGAAGGGAATAAAAAGTGATAAGAAACAAAATGAGAGATGGGATGTTTGGTAGTGCAACTACGAGTACCTTTCCGAATAGCAATGGGAACATCCAAGTCAGAAGTTGGAGATGGTGTCACTGGATCCAAGAGAGGCAAGACAGGTGGCATAGGAGCTGTAGTAGGCAATGGTGGGCAATGGCGGGCGATGGCGCCGTTGATAGGTCTAGAGATCCGGGCGATCCAATCGAGAGGTTTCAAGAGGGATAGGAGCAGGAGGCAGGGACTCAATGAGAGATTGAGAAAGGGGAGGGTTGAAAAGCGGAACAGGGAGAGGTAAATCATCAACCATTGTGCTTGGAGGATCGGAAGATGGTCCATAGTGGGGTTTAGACTCAAAGAATATAACATTAGCGCATATGAACAGTTTATCCAACTCTAGAGAATAACAACGATAGCCCTTTTGATGTTGGGCATACCCAAGAAAAATACACTTAGACCGAGGGCTTAACTTATTAGACCCAGGGGAGAGATTATGCACAAAACATACACAACCAAAGACGTGGAGAGGCAGTAGATAGATTGGGTCACGAGGCAACAGGGTGGAAAAAGGAAGTTTATCATGGAGGATAGAGGACGACATACGATTAATAAGATAATATGCCGTAAGAACAACATTATCCCAAAAACGGACCGGTACATTCATATGAAGAAGTGTCCGAGCAGTCTCAATAAGGTGGCGATTCTTGTGTTCAACGACTCCATTTTGTTGCGGAGTGTAAGCGTAAGAAGATTGATGGATAATCTCCTTCGAAGACAAAAGGAAGAAAAAGAGGATGGAAAATATTCTCGAGCATTGTCACTTCTCAATATGCGAGTAGGGGAACCAAATTGATTAGAAATTTCATTATAAAATGTTTGAAATATGGAGAAAACTTTAGAATGTTTTTTCATTAAAAATAACCCAAGTGACACGAGAAAAATCATCAATAAATGTAACAAAATATCGATAATTAAACTTGGAAACATGACGACTAGGTCCCCAAATATCTGAATGAACTAACTCAAACGAGGCATTGGCCCGATTATTCATACGACTATCGAACGAGCTACGACAATGTTTGCCTAATTAACACGACTCACAAAAGATATCATTAACACTATTAAGGGTAAGAACCATCTTGTGAAGATTAGAGAGTGGCGGGTGGCCAAGACGGCTATGGATGAGTTCAGGAGATGAAATGGTGACTTCGCTAACAGACGAATCAACATCAAGGTAGTAAAGACCATTAGCCTTATGCCTTATGCCAATCTGCGCGCCCATTCTCAAATCCTGCACAACCACAGAGTCAGAAGTAAAGGTGACAGAACAAGTTAACAATTTAGTTAATTTACTGATAGAGATGAGATTGCAAGGGAATTGGGGAAGATATAAAACAAAGTAAAGAGGGAGAGACGATATAGGCGTTGCAGATCCACTACCAGTGACAGGGGTAGAAGAGCCATCAGCAAGGGTGACAGGGGAGTGGGAGTTAGAGGAACGGAGATTACAGAGTAAGGAAGGATTACCGCTCATGTGATTAGAGGCACTAGAATCAAGAATCCACTTACCAGAACGAGAGGATTGTTAAGACAAGAAGGCAGCAAGAGTGGTGGCATGGGCAAACGACGCAGTGGAAGACTGAGGGGCCTGATGAGAGGCTTGAAGTTGAAGATAATGCAAATACTCAGATTCAGATAACGTGAATGAAGGGGAGGCAGTGGGGGTGTAGGGCACTCTGTTGAGGAACAGGCTCAGTAGAGGTTATGTCTGTTGACTCTATGTGGACAGCATGAGCAATACCAGAGGGGCGACCATGCAAACTCTAACAAGTATCTCGAGTATGACCCATTTTGTTGCAATAAGTACATTGAGGTCTAAGAGTATTACTACCCTGACCACCTCCTCGACCTCGCCCTCGTCCACGACCCCTTCGAGCTGCATTGTCAACCTTGCCAGCGGGTTGAGTAAGAATAGCAGACTGATTATCAGGCCCATGAGAGAGGTTAGGCAAAGAGGCACGATTAAGGGCAGCGAACACATCAGTCATTGACGGCAGTGATGCACTTGAGAGAATTTAAGACCTGACTGACTCATATTGAGAGGGAAGTGCGCGAAGCATAAGAACCACAAAGAATTGTTCCCGGTGTTTGCGGTAAGTGTCATTGTTAGGAGGAAAAATTTCGTTGTACTCAGCCATAGCCCTTTGAAACCGCCCAAGATAGACAGCGAGACCTTGTTCATCGAGCTGAATACGTAATAAGTCAGAGGTCACATCATAGATACGACTAATATTATTGGTATACATCTGCATTGCTTGTGTCCAAAGTATTTTGCACGACGGACAGCCTTGAAAAAGGTAATGTAGTTTAGATTCGATGGATTGAAACAACGAACTAGTGAGTTGAGCATTAACCTAATCCCAAAGACGAAGATTGGCTTTGGACAACTTGGGAGGATCCTCAGTTAAATAGTGGACTAGGCCTTGCCCTCTGAACCATAACTTGACGGCAAAGGACCATTGACTATAATTCCGAACATTGAGTTTGGTCGTAGTAATGATAGGAGTACCCGTAAAGGTAGGGACATCAACAGAATCTTCCGAGTTATGGTCAGCGGAGATGGTATCAGGCTTGGAAGTAGCCATGTTGTGCAATGAATAATAGAAACTTCTTCAAAGGGCAAGGAGGAAAACAAGTAGTTGTCCTTCAATTAATCGCATAACATAAATCAAGACGTCTGGGTGGCTATCATGAGCCAAGCGTCTTTTTGTTTTCCCCTTTTTGTTTTCCTTTTTTTATTTATTTGAAGAACACTGTTCACTGTTTAGAGAAAAAGAACATGAAGGAGGCAGAATCAAGGCACGCAACCAGGCTAGATGAAGAGAGGAGAGAAGGACGAGTCAGCTGGTGGTGGCCGTGACCTATGTCGTTGGCGTGTGAGAGTCATGTGCTTTCGGCGATGGCGTGTGAAGCTATAGGGAGAGGGCAGGTGGTGACGAAAAGCTCAGGGGAGGGGAGGATGAGGTCATTAAGCACGATGGTGGGGTTAGTTTGGTAGTTTGATGGCTTAAATTGAACATATTTGAAAAAGACAGTTAGGGTTTCTAGGGTTTTGCTTGCCGGTAAAGATTCCGGTGGCGACTGACGTCAGCGTAGGGCTGGTTGTGGTCGCAGCTGTGTGGGAAGTCGAATGATGGTTCTGGCATGGTGGTTTGGGTGTTTTCCGGCGGGTATATGTGTATATATATATATATATATATTTTATGGTTCTGGCGTGGTGGTTTGGTGGTGGGTGTGGGATATTAGGGTTAATGTCTCTCCTTAGCACTGGATACCATGTTAAGTGGTATAGAGAGACATTAGAGAGAAATAGCTCATGTTATTATTGCAAGTAATTAGCCCTCTTTATATAGGGCTTAGTACATAAGACAAATAACCTTCTCTTCCTATGTGGGAGAAATAACATACATATAAAAGCTAATAACCGAGCAACTACTTCAACGAACCCAAAAACGAAACACCAAACTTTACAAACAATTTACAGCATCTAGAATGATATTCACATTTGAATTACAAGTCCCTCCCATCCAAAAAGATAACCCACGAAGCCAACTTTGCTTCAAATAACAATCCCTATCTCCAACATTATGTAAAATCAGTTTCGCAAAAGTCTTTTTTGAAATCTCCAATTTGGAACTTCTTGTTTTTTTAGATTTTTTCAGTTTCATCTTTTATCTAATAGCACTTTCAAACATGGGCCAAACAGGTTAGATTCAGATTCGACCGAAAAAAAAGGGTTAGATTCAGCATCTAAATTCATAGGAAGTGCTTTTAAATGTCTAAAAGCTAAGCCAAACAACGCCTTATTAATTGGAGCACCTTGTGCATCAAATGAATATTTTTAAGCTTGTTTAACTTATTATGTGTGATCTATACTCTACTAAATGAATGGTGTGCCAGTGATTAAGCTACTGTGCAGGAATTTTCTTTTCAATTATAGCTGTGAGGACAAGCTCTGTAATATCATATTTAAGCATTCTTTGGTGTTTATCACCAATAAATTGACAGAATATTTAGTTGTTGTGGGAGAAAGGCATTAATTAAGAAAGGGAAATTATGAGACTTACTTAGAAAGGGTGAGGAAAGATTATATGTCCCTCTGCCCGAATTCTGCTCTGAGTTTACCGGCATGATTATTTAGTTATAATCTTGTCCATTTTACCCTTAAGGTTACTGGTTACTTTAAGACATCTTGTTTGGGGAATTAGTGGGGAGATAAATCCCTGGGACACCTAATACACTTTGTTGGGAACCCATGACCAGCAATTTGAGGGCTTCTGTAAAGAGAAAAAAAGAATTAAAGAAACGAGCAGATCCAATTTGGTACTTCCAAAACCAATTTCCGTCTTTAGCAGCTACATCTTTGAAACCAGATTTACATACACGTTCTGTCTTTGTGTGAGAGAAAGGATGTATGGCTGCATCCACTCTTTTCTTGGACTAATTTAGTTTATTTCCAAGTGGATTACCATTATTTAGGGAAGGGTAATATAGGAAACCAATACTTGAAGATGTGTTTAATCATGGAAAGTGGACATTATTTTGGAGCAGGCTAAAGTGGAAGTATGTCATTACTTTCCTGAAAGGAGGGAGTGAAACTGTATTATTTGCGTAAATGCATACCTATGGCTGAGTATATGACTCGTGGCACAGTGGAAAATATCTTAACTATAATTTTGCCTTTTTTCTATAGGACCAATAGTTTTGGCCACTCATTGTAGATGCAATGGGTGATTTGCATACTCAGTCATAGCATCTTTTTTCCAATTTTTACTTGCATATTAACAGAAGTTACATACATACATACATACATATAGAAGAAATATGCATGTCATTTGGAGGGGCAGTTAGTTGATCCTGGATTAGTAAGATCATTGATATGGAGAACTAACAACGGAGAGTTTTGCGGGTTGTTACCTGTAGTGACTTTTACATTTCATTATCCCAACAAAGCAATCTGGATTGTAAAATCATAATATTCAAAATAGTAACTGATTGTATTTCAAGTAGTCTATATTTGAGGACATGTAATTGATTTATCAGTATTTCCAATTCTTTTAGGAGTTTAATTGTTCTTTTCCTTCTATGGTCATGATTTGTTTTTCTTTATCCTTCAATAACAAGAAATAAGTAAATAAGTAAAGACACACAAGCATTCATGAATCTTGCTGGCAAATTCTTAAAGAAACTGTTGGATGAGATTTTGGTGCACGAGGAACTTTTTGTTTGGCCATTATAGATTTAATCCTTTGATCTAACAAATTGGAAAGATACAGGTGCGACACAAGCACAGTGTTACAACTGTCTGCATGAATTTGAAATTTTGTTGACACCAAAAGACAGGCAGGTTCTTCAGGAGAGCTTTGAGAGAGCTGGAGGTGTTGAGTTTTGAGTATTCTTTTCCCTTAGTGGGTTGTCATTTAGGGTCGATTTATTTTGAGATTTTGCATGATGAATAGCCATTCTTTGTGTTCTTGTGTGGCTCGTTTATTTTGAGACTCTGCAGAGTGAATGGCCATTCTTTGCCTTCCTGTGTGGCTTACTTTGATGCACTTAGTTTATAGCCGTTGTTTGCCTTGTTCTGTGGCTTAGCGCGATGCACTTAGTTTTGTCTTTCTTATGGGACACCTATATCTTGACAGAATACTTATATAGCGCTTATTTCATCATGCAGGTGATCCTAAGCGCTATCTATGTTATCAGTCCCGTGGACATTATCCCAGAAGGTACTTGTGCTTACAGTGAATGATTGCTTCATTTTTGTCACTGTTGATTTGTTTTTTTGGTCAGTATGTTGATTTATTCTAATCACTCCTCTATTTCTGGCATCTTTTCCTACTGCTGCAGCTGTGACTGGTGTAATTGGTCTCTTGGATGATTTCATCATATTGTTGATGTGCTTCTTACACATTGCTGCCCTTTATCGATCTGTACTTCTTTTTCGGCACGGAGGTTCTTAATTTCTGTTGGAATCTTTATTGTTAGTTAAGGATGAAGGAGAAAGTCAAAAGAGACTCTTAAAGAATTTGTTGATTTTCTATTTATTTTGAATTAATTTTTTCCTTGACTTCTCTCTTTGTTTGCATCAAAGTTTCCATGTTGATGTATCAACGGTTGTTTTCATTTTTTTGTCTGTATTATGTAAATTCACCCTTTTACCTCTACTTTTGTGCCGATCAATAAATTTTTCTCCATATTGGAAATTATCTTCATCAATGGTACTATCATGGTTTTCGTTTTCTATTACATGCACTTGTATGTTCTATTTTTGTTGATTTTAACAATTAGATTCTACTAGTGGGTGAAGATATAAACTCTAATATTCCCTCCGTCGAATGTTGATGTACACTTTTTTTTTTACTTTGGGTAATTACAAAAATAGCACATATTTTTCTAGCACTATTGGCACTTGTTAAGGTGAAAATTTGCACAGCTCGCATTCTTCTACACATGTAAAATGAAACGACGTGGGTTATATTTTAGAAAATAACTTCGACGTCTTAAGTCAGTAAACTTGACTTGAAAAAGATAAGCAAATACAAATAAATATGTGTGTGGCAAGTTTTAGAGTGTATAACTCTTTGTCATAAAGCTTCCTTGAGTATTTATAGTAGGAGTAGGAGGTGCTCTTGCATTGGTGGTTTGGTGGAGGCGATGAGGCGGAAAGGGTACTGATCCTGGGTTTATCGTGTTAGGTTAACCTTAGTTAATGTGACGAGATGTCACAGGGGAGTTTGCCATGTTGTCTGTCAGGGAGCACCCAGGGTTTCTTGGCCCTATAATTTTGTTGAGCCGATTCTTTGTGGACAACTGTCGAATTCCTAGATCCTCCACGTCAGCTTGTTGTTATTGCCATGTCAGCAGTAACCTTTTGACTTGAGGCACTCAACTTGCACTTCTATCTATTTTTCTAATCCGGTAAATTTTTAGTTATTATTATTTACAATGTTTTTAAAGTTGATTTTTAATATTTTTAAAAAATTATATCAATTCCTAATCTTTAAAGTGATTTAAATTAGTTTTTATTATTCAAAATTAATTAATTTTGTCCTTATTATTTTTTATAAAATTTAATTTAGTCTTTAAATAGAGGTCATGTGTAAGGATTTAATTGAATTTTTTTAGAAAATAATAAGAACTAAATTAAATTTTTTGAAAAATAATAAGGATCAAATTGTTAAATTTAAACAATAAAAATCATTTTTAATAACTTTTGTAAATATTAAAGATCACTATAAATCTTTTAAAACATTAAGTACTATATTAAAAAAATATATAAACAATGGGGACTAAGTGTAAAATTTACCCTTCTCTAATCTAAAGGGAATTTTTCAACGCAACATTCTTGTTATGTCATGTTTGCACAAGCACAATTTACAAAGAAGACAAGAAAAAGCATAGCCGGTCACTTTTTTGCTAGGTAGGGGTGGGGTCCGGGGTGGGGGTAGGGGTGAGTGAGTTTTGAAAAATATATTTTTTTTTAAAGGACATGATCTAAACTTTGTACTAGTTATAATATTTAATTGAAAAATATTTTTTAATTGACCAATTTTTCAATGTTATCAAACACCGAAAAATTAAACAAAAGTAACTACCATTTTTTACTTGAAAAATATTTTACGACAAACAAACGCGCCTAAATCAAAATTCAAAAACTCAAGGCAATGTACAAAGAAACCTACGCAAAACCTACCAAAGTGACAGACTTGTACACAAGTAAATCAGCTAAGCTCCTATTTATACAAAGATTAGAATTAAAATCAGTCCTTGTATACTTGTTACTCCCGTAGATTTTCCTCTTGACCAGCCGGGTAATTTTAGAACTTTGTCCTGCCATCCAATTGGAGAGTCAGTAATATTTGCTGTCTATTAACACAATCTGAAAGAATACCCCAGGGGTGCCAAAGGTCTTGCCAAAACGAATGTTTCCCTAATCCCTACCATTACCAATTCTCACACGGAATGAGTTTTTAGCAAGAGGTCTAAGCTTCATAAGTTTACGCCACTACCATGACCATCTACTTTTAGCTTTACACACTCCCAAACACACATCCTTTTTGAGGTACTAGTGCCTCACCCAACAGGACCAAAGAGCATGCATTACGATGTGTCAAAAAGTTTCCAAAAATGTTTCAGCGCATTGGCATTATTGATATCACCAAGCCCTTCTGATCCCCAATCCTCCTTCCTTTCTTGTACGGCAAACCTGATCCCAACTGATTTTCGCACCCTTCGCTGAGCCATTCTTTCCCTTTCATATAAATCCATAAAGTTTCTTCTACATATTTCCTTACTAACACATTTCAGTAGAATCATAACAACAGACTTAACGAGGACTAAGCGTCCAGCAAAAGATATCCATCGTGTGGTCCAATGGTCTATTCTTGCACTCATTTTCTCAATCAGCTTGTTGCAAGATGCTCTACTGATGCGATTACATGTTAGGGGAACCCCAAGGTAGTTGAAAGGCAAACATCCTTCCTTGAAATTTATTTCCTCTCGTAAAAAGGTCTTTAAGGCATCTACCACAACCCCCCAAAATAAATGTTGCTCGTCTTAGGATTAACTGTAAGGCCTGCAAGCTTACTGAATAAACCAAGAATCTGCTTGACAACTCCAATAGAATTCTTATCAGCCTGAGCAAAAATAATCACATCGTCAGCAAAACAAAGGTGTGTAATACTCTGTCTTAGCACATTTTGGATGAAAGGAGTAACTCTGCCACTCAGCCATTTGTTAATCATATAAGTGAAAACTGTTGGAGTATATACCTTAAAAGTCAATTTGTTGTAATTTTAAGACATTATATTTTGTATTATTTAATGAATTAATGGGCATTTTATTTATTTATAATTAATGTGTTAATTAATAATTAAATAAAGTCCTTAGGACTATCTTATAGATCTTATTCTTAAGTTGTTAAGAATATGAGTGACGAGATTTATAACGATTTTTTTTTTCCTAAAATACGTCTCTGATCGTAGGATAAATTAATTGGGTGTTAATTCATCCGGATAGATTGGAGTACAGTCTACTACCTCGATTAATAAGAGATATTAATGATAAGGGCAATGAGTGAAAATATTGTATTAGTAGATATATAAGTATTTGTTAGGAACAAGTAACTGGACATAACCAATCATATAACAAATTACATAGATGGTCAATAATTTGTTAGATGCTATAATTGCATAATTAATCCTTAGACCTGAGACACAACGGTTATCTTGTGTATGGGATACCATTATTTGCTAGTGCAAACAATTCGGTTCTAATCATGGATTGGATCATATACTCAATGGTTATGATATATTCTTGCATGGAGATATGTGTGTGTTGGTCCTATGCGATCTATTAATTGAGTAACCGAAAATTCTTGGCCAATGTGGAATAGTGGAAGTCGTTCGACAATTCATTGACGAGATACTAATTAATTAGATTTGGTCATATGATTAAGTAAGTGAATTTGACATCCCTATCCATGACTCTCACTTAATCGGGACGGTAGACGGAAGGAACTAATTATGCGGTAATTATAAGTTATAGGGTTTGATTTCACTTCATCATTAATTGGGTAGTCGTGATACATTGCTAGATGTCACTCACGACCTGCGAGAAATTAATCAGAAGAGTTCAAATTAAATATTAATTAGATTAATATTATTTCGTTGTCAATTAATTATGAACCCTAGAGGTTACACACAAAAGAGATCCGGAAATTAGTCAGGGAGAAAATTGAATTACGTATTGGAATGCCCAATTATTTAATTGGACTTAATTGATTAAATTGGAATTTTAGTCCAGTCAATTTATCAGTCCAAGTCCAAGCATTTAGGACTAGCCCAAAAGGTAGACCTAGTCTGTAAAGCGTTTCCTATAAATAGGAAACTATGATAGACAGAAAAACTAGCACAAATCATGTTTTTCATAGAAAGATATTTTTCTCTAAAACTCTGAGTGGGGGTTTTGCTGACTGATGCTCTGGGATCTCATGTGGATATTTTCGGAGGCTTCACAATTAGGGACCTTTAGATAATTCAAATCCTACATCGAATTTAGCATCATAAAGATAATCCTAAAATTCTCTACGCGTATTTAATATTGATTATTTATGCATGTTATTAATCTACGTAATTAGTCATGAATGGATACATGTGTATTTATTTGTTTGCGCTGCGTTTTATTTAATTAAAATTTTTTAAATACCATACACGATTCCTAATAGTAGTATCAAAGCCACTGTTCATACCTATTACGTGATTATGCGTTTATAGCACAAATAGCACAATTAAACGTGTCAAAATTAGTTTTTGAAACTATTTGTAGAATTGGTAGTTTATGAAACTATTACTTGAAATTAATAGGTGTTTGAATCTATTAGTTTTATGCCCATAAATTTAAATAAGATTAAATTATAGCCTAAGTTCTTCCAATTAATGTTTTCATAAAAGTGTTTTATGAAAATTGTCTTTCTTCTTTAGTTTCATAAAAATGTTTTATGAAAATGTTTTATTTTCTTTTGTAAAACAGATTTAAATTTTTTTTTTTATTATTTCTTTTGATAAAAGTGTTTTAAAATCTGTTCTGTTAAACCAAAAAAAAAAAATTGAAAAATCTATTTTTTAGAAAATTGCAAAACCCCCTCCCCATTCCCTTCTTTGTTGGTGGCTGCGCACCACCCCACCACCAAGTTGCCCCACAGGCTGTGGGAGGCGAGGAGTCGCCGCTGCTCCTCGCAGCAGCGGGGCTGCTTCTCGCAACAGCAAGGCGAGAGGAGGCGCGAGGAGCATTGCTACTGGTCGTTGCCATAGTGGCAGTGGCCATGGCAAAGGACCATCAACGCGAGGCCACTCGCGCTGGCTTCGCGATGCTGCTGCTGTTGTCCACGATAGTAGCAGCACGCCGCTGCCACCAATGGTGATTAATGGTGAGAGGGTGGGGGCGGCGGCAGTGAGGGAATGAAAGGGAAAAGAAAGAAAAAAAAAAATAATTTTCTGATTAGGTCAGGGTTTTGACCTGACCCGGATCAGATCCATATTGGATTTGGGTTTGATCCAAGCCCGAACCCAAAACCCAAGAAGTTGGGTGATGGGTTGTATTTTAATTTTATTTTTACCTTTGATTGGGCTATTGGGCTCTATTAGGCCATATTAAGTCCTGACTCAAAATAAAACAATTATGGACTTGATTTATGTTTGGATTGAGCTTCCAATTAAAGTGTTTAGTTTTTCTTTTCTCCCTTGGGCTAGTGAGCACATATAATATTTGGGCTTGCTTTAGGCTATTTTAAATTGGTTTAAAATTAGCATGGATCCTTTTCTGGTCTAGACTGGGCCATTTGTTTATTTGGATTTGGACTTCGACTGAAATAAAATAAGTTGAACTTATTTTAAATGCTTAAAGTCTAAATTGTTCAATTATTTTGTTTGATAAATTAATTAAAGAAGCCCAAATAAATTGACATATTAAACTAATCAACAATTTATTAATTAATAAATATAGTTTGATTATATTTATATTTATATAAATATGAGATATTTATGGAACAAATTTAATGACGAGTTTATTAAAGGAATAATCCAATATCATAAGATTATATTAGGACATTAATTGTGCTATACTGGTAGTTAATTAAAAATTATTTATTAATTAATTACTATAAATATAATATGATTATATTAATTTAAATATGTGATATTTAAATATCTAAATTAATAAAGGTGTTCATTAATTGGATAAATCTAAAATAATGAGATTATATTAGGAGATTAATTGTAATATATTTGTGGACTACTTCTCTTTATTGTTTATTATTTTGTGGGTGATCATGGACTAGTTTTGTGTATGAATGAATGAGTGAATGGATAGATGAATGTCATTCTTTTATTTATTTACCCATTTTGGGTTTTATGTAATAATTTAAAATGGGGCTTACATGCCTCTTTCCCAGCTTTAAAGATGTAAAATCATATTCTCATTTATGTATCCCCACTAGATTAGGAATTTATATACATAAATGTAATAGAAGATCAAGATGAAGACATCAAGAGTTAGTGGGCCCGGTTCGCGAAAGGAGTTTTATGAAGTCCAGAAAGAGCAGGCCATTATTCGTCTTATGGGCCTTTTATTTGATTTATGTATTCAACCTAGTGGCTCGGGTTGATAGTGCTCCTAGTCTCTGATCATCCTAATTTATTTTATGCTCGTATCAAGGACCTTTTGCATACAATTATATATCAAATAATAAAGAGAATATATCATGCTCATAATGAATGCACTGAATTATTAACTGACTAATATTCAATATATTGAGATATCTTAGTGTTAGTGGTCTTTAGGGGCATCCAATCCCAACACCTGGACCTCAGAAAACTCGCTCAAGGTTAAAGATGGGTACCCCAAACCTTGGAATGAGGACCACAAAAGGGTCTCACGTAAGTCATTAGGCCTTGATAGAGCTAGCAAAGAGATTGAGAAGGGGCCTCCATGAGACGCATAAACCTCTTTGAGCTCGGGAGGAATTGAGATAAAGCCAAGCTCAGTTCGAGCAAAAACTTGAAAGTAGAGCAAAATAAAGCCGACACAAGGCTAATTGAAGCAAACCGAGTTAGAACCCAACTCGCAATAAATGCAAGAAGATCAAGGCTAAGCACAATGACCAAGCCAATCCATACATGGCCAAGGCCAAATCTCGACATATCTTGAGGGCTAAGAGGAGCTTGTCGAGATCCAAGAAAGGCCAAAAATAAGCCTAGGCAAAGGTCGGAGAAAGGACCCCAAAAGCCCCTTAGACCTCCTAAATCAAAGATAAGCACGAGATGTGTCTAAGGTCAAGCTCAAATGAGCTGAAGATAAAACCTGATGTTGAGCTCCGAAAGGGCTACGACCAAGGGCCAAAATCAAGTTAAAAAGAACAAAGTGTTCAATACTCCCATCTCATCAAGGAAAACCAACTCAAAAGAGCTACAAAGAGCTCAAATATAAGTGGAACCCAGGGAAAACTCAAGAAAGTCGAGCCTAAACTCGAGCACAAGGCAAGGCCAAAAGTTGACTCGAACATAAGAAGAGCCAAGGGGAGAAGCTGAAGTGCCATTCTTAGGTCAGACATATGTCGGAGGCCAAAAAAAAAAGAATGGCTAAGGCTGAGTCGAAAATGGCAAAGTCGAACTACTCTTAGCAAAAAAAAAAAAGAATTGTATATCGAAGGTCGCTTTAAGCCAAACATTCGAGAATTGCAAGAACAATAAAATACATTAACCTATAACATATAAGATAAGGCTAGGCCACAACCAAGGTCAAGCTTAAAGATCGGAGGTTGGACCATAAGAGCTAGAGATAAACATGGAATGAATGCTAAATCAAGCTTAAGAGCTGGCCCTAACATCCTACGCTCGTCCCTACAGGTTTGCAATGCGCGCTCCCATTGAAGAGGTTTACGCCTCGAATTCTTTCATTGGTTGACTTATCGTCTCGATCTTACGGCTCCTCTACATCAAACCTTAGTAGTCGCGACAAGCTCTCCAACCTCTTTAAAGAAGACTTGAAGGGCATACCAAAGCTCAACCAATATATCAGTAGGAACGACTTCAAAATTGAATTCACTGATATGAGGGTCTGGGGGTTCATTGACCCAACCTCAAAAATAAAGCTATGAGTTGAATTCAAAAATAAGGTCATTAGTCTAAGTCATGCAAAAAGCATGTCATAAAGGAGATCTTTTTGACGACGTGGAGTAGGAGGGCATGAATCTCGGGGTACGTAGACCAACTGAGATGGCGGTATATCTATTTTGTAGAGTGGAGGTTATAACAACTAAACTGACGGGGGAACCAAAGAGCTCCACCCACACGACAATCCCCGACCTCTTGTAGATCTTGAGCCCCGAAAATATCCAGCCTATGGAGTTGGGGTAGCCCCGCCAACGTCTTGACTTGGGCTCACAAGGAGCGTTGGGTAGCAGACGGAAAGATCCAGCCTACGGAGATGGGGTAGCCCCGCCAACGTCCTGACCTGGGTTCACAGGGAGCATTGGGTAGCAGACGAATAACAAGGGAGTTTTCAGATAAGGATAAGTACAAAAGGATTTAGCTGGATTCCTAAAGATAAGGGATTTATCTTATCTCCTTTGATATTATCTACTTAAACCTAATATTGTGGGATTCACCTTTATCCTATCCTACGAATCCATATTTCAACAACTATAAATACAGGTAGACATTAAGAGTACATGTATCTTATTCTAACGCTTACAAGCTTTCTCTTAATTGCTCATAAGCAACAACTTTGATATCACGCAATACTTTAATGCTCTTAAGCAATCTCTTGCTCCCATGACTGACTTGAGCGTCAAAGGAGGCCCCTAGGTAACCCCCCAGAAGTCCTTGTTTTGCAAGGAATAAGTTGATGGAGCCCCAATCAGTAAATTCTAGGCCCTACAGCCCGTACAACACAGACTGATGGGACTCATCCAGCCTCGCCAAATAGGTCAGCCCAGGCCATCGAGCACTGACCAGGGACAAAAGGTCAGACCTCGAAGCTCCAAGAAAACGGGACCTGATGCATAAGTCTGACACGGCTCTGGCTGATAAATACAGACGTGGCTGATCTGGTAACGAGCAGGAACTTGGCAAGGCCCGTAACAGAAGAGGATAAACCTTTAAGACAAGGATAAGGAGCAGGCCAGACGTGTCAGCCTTGACCATCAAAGCCCCGTAAAGAACAAAAGGTCGGGGCGGCCAATTTTTACCTTAACATATATATATATATATATATATATATATATATATATATATATATATATAGTCTCAATTTAAGCTCGATCTTAATATCAGCTATCTCATATATATATATATGTATGTTAGAATTGATTATAAATTTACATATGTATGTTCTCTTTAATTGCTTGAGTAAATTTACATATGTATGTTTTGTTAGGGCAAACATACTTAATAGGGGAGGGGTGAATTAAGTATTTGGTCAATTACAATCAATTAAAATCTTAATACTATCTATTGATTTCACACAAGCAAGATATCAAATACGTAAAGGGCACAAAGAATATAAGCAAGTAGAGTAAGAGAAGAAAAGAACGAACAAAATGATTTACAGTGGTTCGCTAATCTACATTCACCACCTATGGTTACATCCCCTTAGGATTTCCACTAGCTCTACTACAATTGTTTCTTCAAAAGTTGGTGAAGCACAAACCAACCTTACAAGTTCTCTCTATTGGGAATTGTATGCCCTAAAAATCACTAGCACTAAGACATCTCAGTGAAGAGATATTATAACAATTAATAATTAGTGCACCATTCATGAGCATCTCTTAACTCTCGATATATTCTTTATATATGCATGCTAAAGGCTCCATGATTTGAGTGAATGACATAGGTAGTAGTGGAACCAGACACCTGGGTTCAGGGTGTGCACCCATTAATTTTTTTTTTGGTTGAAAAGAAAACAAAGATTCTCTCTTTAAGCATCTAAAAATTCAAAGGTAAATAGGATTCGGAACTTGGTTAAAACAATTTCATATATTGATATAAGTAAGATTAAATCTCAAATAAGTATCTAATGGTCATACAGTAAAAATTCTGCTAAATTAAATTAATGATAAAAAATAATAGACAATGTGTCCAAATGCCAAGATTCTCTCTTTCAGCTTCAGTCAAGCATTTTCACAAGCACTAACACCTCAACATCAAAGGCCAATAATAACTAACCCTTACATTATTTTTTTGGATCCCCAGCTATTATTTTCTTTGTTCTTGGTTCTCTTGAGAGTGCTAGGTGGGTTATCTTTTTCACTCCCCCTCCAAATTCTAATGTTGGAGGATTTCCCACCTTAAGCAAAGAGATCTAAGTCTATTCTCATTTCTCAACAAGTATAAAGGTGGTGATGATAAGGGAAAAGATAGAACAAAAAAACTCAAAAGGACAGCTTCTAGCAAGGGTGTTCAACGTTGGTCAGCATCAGGGGGAAAAGGGTTTGCGTAGGGGAGTATTTGGTTCATGACCTTGTTCTGCTACAGATGGGAAGAATTTTTTTTATTTGTATAAACAGTGAAATTACCATTCTACCTTCCGTGTGTAGAGATTAAGTCAAGGTGTGTGCTTGCATACCCAACATTGCATATGCATCCGCCCTTGGGCATAGGTGCATGGTGATCTACACAGAAGGTATATGCCATGAGGCTTGAATCTAAACTATAGGTTCATAACCAAATAGTGAAGTTGGGCACTTCTTTATGGAAGGTTATTATATAAGTCAGGGTTTGCATATTTTTATATTTAAATTAGACTTTGTTGCACCCAATTTGAGCATACTTCATAAGTATTAAGTGCATTAATTTGTTTATCACTTATTTGGGACTTTTTCACATATTTCAAGGCGAAAAAATTATTCGTACGTGAGAAAGTAATTAAATGTAACAATCTTATGGACTTGCAAATCAAAGATTTTGACGATAAAAGAATAATTGGAGCAAAGTCTTGAAGAATCGGATGAAAATGAACAAAGCCTTTTTGATGAAGATTGGAAAAAAAAAGTAAGGAAAAAAAGAAAAAGGACAAAAAAGGGTTGACCCAGGCATTAAATAATGCCTTGGCCAAAGACTCACGTGAGTCAAGTCCTCTTGGACATCGAAGATCAAAAGAAAAAAAAAAGTCAAAGCCTTGGCCCAATTGGCCAAGGCGGGTTAAGAAACCTATGCTTATATATATGATAAAGAAGCCACGAAGCAAGGAGGGAGCGAACAGAACGTGAGTAGTTGCGGGAATAAGATAAATAATTAGATTAGTTCAATTTTTATTATTTCATCTTTTTGCAACCATTTGACGATGACGTTGGATATCTTCCAGGCTTAAATTTTGTAACGTTTTCTTTCCTTTGTTTTAATTTGTTGAATTATGTTTAATTTTCAGAATTGTTATTTTAATTTATTTAGTATGTTAGGTAAAATTTCTTCGCTAAGGTGACGATGAAGCCTTGTTAAATTTTATTAGATACTATATTTGTAATTTAATTTTCCCCCGTATTTTGATCATTCATGTTTAATGTTTATTCTTTTATCAGTTGTTGAGATAATTTCTTAGATAGAACCAATCATGTTTTTCTCATGTTGTGAATGATTCTTAATAAATAAAAGTTTTGTTTCTAACGTCAAATATTAATTGTGATTTCGAGTTGACATACATTTAATAATTTGAATACTTTGTTAACGTAAGAATAAACATACGTTTAATTTCATTAACTTAGACCTTAAAAGATGACATCTTCCATGATAACGAGGCTAGGCTGTCAGATTATCATGTAGTAAAACTTGAGGAAAATTAATGATCAAATATAGTTGACGTTAGAATTAGCAAGGTAGATTATGAACTTTAGCCTTTTACAATTACCAATTTACTTTCGTTATTTTACTCTGCGCATTTTATTTAATTAGTTATTTTACTTTGCAATATTTTTAGTTTTAGTTTAGTTTAATTTATTTCATTCAATTTATTATTTATTTTTATTATAGAATTTAATTCTTAGTTCTTTAGAGGTATTTTCTATTCTTTTATTATTGTTTTATTTTTCGTTTTGCATCTTAATCTTTCCAGCTAGAGTAGAAAAACTATATCTTAGTCTAAAACTTGACCTTAACTAAACAAGTCTTTGAGGGATCGACCTCATATTTGCCTAGCTATACTTTCGTACAGTTCGTGCACTTGCAAGTAATTCAAAACATACAACAAGTTTTTGGCATCATTGTCGGGGACTTGAATACGATAAGTACTTAGACTTTTGATTAGGCTTTTCTTCTACTAGTTATTTTTATTGTTTTAAAAAAAATAGAAAATACAAAAAACAATTGTGATATTTGTGTTGAATGAAAGTTTAGGCACGTGATCATGCAAATAGGCTAGTTAGTGTTGAATTAGAACAAGAATCTAAAATGAGTCAACAGGGAGAAGAGACTAAACCTCTTAGGGAGTTGTTCCATCCTATCTCTATTAATCCGTCTTCTTGCATAGTTTTGCTTGCCACTACAATAGCACATTTGGTGCTAAAACCACAGGTAATAAATCTTCTTCTCACTTTTCATGGTCTAGATAGAGAAGGTCTTTATTTGCATGTTAAAGAATTTTTAGAAATATATACTACATTTAAATTTTAAAATTTTTCTGAAGAATCTGTTCGTTTGCGCCTATTTTCTTTTTCGCTAAAGGACAAGGCAAAAGCATGGCTTAATTCTCTTTCTTCTGGATCTATCACATCTTAGGCAGCAATGGTAAAAAAGTTTTTGTCAAAATTCTTTCCCATGAATAAAACTAATGCATTAAATGGGCGTTTGGTTCGTGGATTAGTTTTTTATTCCTGGGAATCATATTCCAGGATTGTGATTCCCAGGAATGTTATAAAATCTGTTTGGTATACCAAAAATATTCCTGGGAATATTTTCTCAAATTCTTGGAAATATTATAATATTATGTTTGGTTGACACTTGATATTCCCGAAAATCTTGATTAGTTTTCTAAAAATACTCATAACTGAAAAAATAACTTCAATATCATATTCAAGGTTTTTTTCCCCTTATATCTGTACAATCAACTTATTAATGATGTTATAAATATTTATCATTAAAAAAAAAATTACCAATTAACAATAGATTAAACAAAAAAGTAGGAAGACCGCATTTATGCACAAAAATAACTCTTGAATTCATAGAGAGAAGCAAAGAAAATACGCTGATCCAATTAATTAAAAATTCACAAAAAATTCAAACTTTTGACATATCACAATTCACAACCATAACAACACTCTAATCGAAATTCAGTAACTCGTCGATGAATTAATGAATTCAATTAAATACTCGTCGATGAATTTATGAATTCAATTAAATAATTACATGAAATCAAGATTGAATTCGGGCAATTAAGTGAAATGTGGATCGAAGATTACAAGATCAGTGGCTTAGGATTCCAGAGGCCAATGTTGCCATCAACAAGACCGCTGGCGATGATTCCGAGCAAGAACTCATCGGAATTAAGAGCGGTTTGCTCCAAGACAGTCGATTGAACCACTCGGATCTCTGTGCAATACCAACGAAGACCCAATATATATGTTTGTTTAATTATATGTATAGATAGATATATCTAAATATATGTATATGTATGTATATATTTAGAGAGAGAAATGAGAGAGATCTAGCGCTAAGGTTTAAGAATTGGATGAGAATTAACACGAGTGAGAGAGCGCAGATCGAGAGTGTGTATGTGTGTGTGTGTGTTTCTCTTTCTTTTACTATGATGATGTTTTCACCTTTTTATGTTCTCCAAATTATCCCCACAACTCAGGAATAACATATTCTCACCCCTTGACATGAGAATAAATTTTGGCTAAAACATGAGAATAAAGGATTCCCAAGAATCCAATATTCCCATGAATAACTTTTTCATCCACGAACCAAACATGAAAATGTTACATTCCTAACTCCTTATTCTCATGAATCTATTTATAATCCGCGAATCAAATGCCCCCTAAGGAGATAAATTACTGATTTTTGTCAACATAAATTTTTTTATGAAAGTTAGGAAAGGTTTAAAGATTTGCAAATTAAATATCCTCATCATGGTTTTGAAACTTGGAGATTAGTGCAATATTTTTATAATGGATTAACACAGTCAAGTAGGAATATGGTATAGTCAATAAATGGTAGGGGTTTCTTGAGTCTAACAGAGGATGATGCTTATAATTTTCTAGAAGGTTTGTCAGAGAGCTCCCAGCAATGGGATTTCTCTAACCATAGAGAGAAGTCAACTCAGACATTGAAAAAAGGGAGTTTGTATGAGATTAGTGAAGAGCTAGATATAAAAGATAGATTAGATGCTCTTACGAGAAATGTGGATGCTTTAGCTATAAATAATAGATGAGGTTTTATTAATAATACTCATAGTGAAATATGTGCTCTTTGTGTGAGTCCCATGCATGTAATAGCATTGTGTCCTTCTATACCAACATATAATGAGTGTCATGCTAAATAAGCAAATTCATTTAATAATTTAGGAAGGACATTTGTTAGTCCATACGGAGAGACATATAATCCTAATTTGCGAAACCACCCAAATCTTGCATGGAAATTAAATCAACCTTATGGTAACCCAATTGTTCCACCAATGCAGTATCAAAATCAGTTTAGGCTACCTAATCAGAACTACCCCCATGCTTAGGTTCCACCTCAGTTTGTAGGTCAGTCTAGGCAACAATCATCATTAGAAGAGTCTCTTAAAGCATTCATGTAGACCACGACCCAAGCAATTCAAGAAATGAAAAATTCAACGCAATTGAACACTAATGTCATAGCTAAATTAGAGACTTAGATGGGTCAATTGGCAACACAGGTAAGAGAGAGAGAGAGAGCGAGAGAGAAATGAAAGTTTCCAAGTCAACCCATACGTAATCCAAATAGGCAATATGCTATTACTGAGGCATATAGTTCTAATTTAGGGCAGGAACATGTACAATCCATCACTACACTTAGGTCTGGTAAACAAATTGATAATCATGTGACAATACCTAAAGGTGGCCATAGGAAAGTAGAGAAAGCAAAAAATTCTAGGGATGACCATAATGAAAGTGGAGTGCAGTCATCTCAGGATGTACCTATAGAACCTAAAGAGTCACATCCTAGAGTCATAGAGCCTAAAGAGTCACAACCTAGAGTCATAGAGCCTAAAATTAAAAAGTTGGTTCCAAAAACCCCATTTCCCTATAGGCTCCTTAGTCAGAAAATTAGTGCACAGATTGGTGACATTTTAGAGGTTTTCAAGCAAGTACAAATAAATATACCTTTTTCCGGATGCCATTAAGCAAGTGCCTGCATATGCTAAATTTTTGAAGGATCTTGTTATAGCAAAAAGAAAGACAAATGTCCCTAAGAAAGCATTTCTAACAAAACAGGTGAGTCCAGTGATTCAAAATAAATATCATGTAAAATATAAAGATCATGGATCTCCTACTATTTCTTGCAAAATTGAAGGACATCACATTGAGAGAGCTTTGCTAGATTTAGGTACAAGTATGAATTAAATCTTACTCTGTTTACTTGCAATTAGGTCTAGGCGAGTTAAAGCCTACTAGGATGACATTGCAATTAGCTGATAGATTTGTGAAAATTCCGAGAGGTATAGTTGAAGATGTCTTGATTAATGTATAGACTTTTTACTTCCTAGTTGATTTTGTTGTTTTGGATACTAAGCCTGTTCATAATCTTGATGTGCAAACTCATGTTATGTTGGGTCGTCCATTTTTATCTACATCAAATGCATTGATTAATTGTAGGAATGGTGTGATGAAAATTTCTCTTGGTAACATGACTATTGAGCTTAATATTTTTTATACAAGTAAACAAATGCCTGATGATAATGATGTCTACTGTGAAATTAACATGATAGAAGATTTAGTTCATAACGCATTTGTATTGTCAAGTTATGTAGACCCATTAGAGGCATGTTTAGCTCATTTTGGTTCTGATTTAGATATTGATGAAGCTTTTGCTGAGGTTAATTCTTTGCTAGATTTTGTACCTCTCATGAATATTGATAAGTTGCAACCTAAAGCATTACCATTTACCCTTTCCTCGTCACCACTATTACCATCTGTAGTAAGCCCCCTAAGTTACAATTACAACCTTTGCCAGATACCCTTAAATATGTCTTTTTAGGAGCTAATGAGACATTGCCCGCCACTGTAACTTTTGATTTAGATGAGTCTCAAGAACGTCAATTAGTGGGTATTTTACAAGAGCATAAAGAAGCCATAGATTGGACAATATTGGACATTAACCCCTTGTTTAGATTGCAAGAGGTAAAGGAAATGAAAGTAAAATAGAGGAAGAAAAATAAATGAAAAGAAAAGAAATAAATTACCTTGTTTGGATTGTAAAAAAATTACAATGGGAAGGAAATGAAAGGATTTTACGATTTTTTGTTTGGATTGGATAAGGAAAGGAAAATTTTAAATGTAAAATTACTTAAGTACCCTTTTTTTATTTTTATAACTATGAGATAAGTAGGGGTAAGAAAGACTTTTTACAACTTTACTTTCCTTTTGAAAGAATTGCAAAATCTTTCTCATTAAAGGAAATGGAAGGGTTTTGGAACCCCTCCATAACCTTTCCCTCTTGTAAAATTGCAACCCAAACAAAGGGAATGAATCCTTATTCATTTCTCATCATTTCCTTTAACAAGTTGTAAGGGTATTAGTCCATCAGTTGTTATGCATAGAATTCATTTAGAGGAAGATGGTAAGCCTACATGTAAATCACAAAGGTGTCTAAATCCCATCATGCAATATGTGGTAAAGGCTGAAGTTCTAAAACTTTTAGATGTTGGTGTTATCTATCCTATTTTGGACAGTAATTGGGTAAGTCTTGTGCAAGTAGTACCTAAGAAGTCTGGTATAACTATTGATAAAAATGAAGATGATGAACTAGTTCCAACAAGAGTGAAAACATGGTAGAGAATGTGTATTGATTATCGTCAGTTGAATTCTATGACTAGGAAAGATTACTTCCCTCAACCTTTCATAGATCAGATATTAGAAAAATTAGCTGGCCATGCATATTATTGTTTTCTTGATGGATATTCGGGTTATAATCAAATTGCAATTGCACCTGAAGATCAAGAAAATACCACATTTGCATGTCTACTTGGCACTTTTGCATATTGTCGCATGCCTTTTGGGTTTTGCAATGCCCTTGCCACTTTTCAAAGATATATGATTAGTATTTTTTCTGTTATGGTTGGGCAATTTTTAGAAGTATTTATGGATGATGTTTCTGTCTTTGGGACTTCATTTGACACTTGTTTTCATAAGTTATCTTTGGTGCTAGCTCGGTGTAAAGAAAAGAATCTTGTGCATAATTGGAAAAAATGTCATTTCATGGTTAAAAAGGGTATTGTACTTCGTCATATCATATTTGAAAAAGGTATTGAACTAGACAAGGAAAAAATATATTTGATTTATAATATTCATTTTCCTAGGAATGCAAAAGAAATTAGATCATTTCTTGGTCATGCAGTATTGTACAAGAGATTCATAAAGGATTTTAGTAAGATAACTGGACCCTTATGTAATCTTCTTGGTAAGGATACACCTTTTATTTTGATGATGCATGCATTCAAGCTTTTAATAAGCTCAAGACTGAATTGACTTCTGCGCCTATTATTAAACCACCTGATTGGAATATGCCTTTTGAAATTAGGTGTGATACTGTTTTGGGTCAACAAATAAATAAACTTCCTCATATGATTTATTATGCTAGCAGAACACTGAATGATGCTCAATTGAACTATTCCACAACTGAGAAAGAGTTACTAGTTGTTGTTTTTGCTTTAGAAAAGTTTAGATCTTATATTCTAGGGTCTAAAGTTGTCATATTTTCTGATCATGCTGCTTTGAAATATTTGTTCTCTAAAAATGATGCTAAAGCTAGGCTCATAAGATGGATTTTACTGCTCCAAGAATTTGATCTTGACATTAGAGATAAAAAGGGGTGATGTTGAGTCTCTTCCTGAGGTGCAGTTGCTGCAGATTTCTCAAACACCATGGTATGCTAACATTGGAAACTTCTTGGTTACAAATCAGCAACCAACACATTGGAGCAAACAAGATAAGTTCAAGTTTTTTTCTGAAGTAAAACATTTCTTTTGGGATGACCCTTATTTGTTTAAATATTATCCTAACCAAATTATTAGAAGATACATTCCTAAAAATGAACAAAAAAATGTTATTTCTTTTTGTCATGATCATGCTTGTGGAGGTAATTTTAGCTCTAGGAAAATAGCTACTAAAATTTTGCAGTGTGGGTTCTATTGGCCATCTATATTTCATGATTCGCATGACTATTGTAGAGCTTGTGAATGATGTCAGAGATTAGGGAGTATTGGTAAGAAAAACATGATGCCTTTGAACCCAATTTTAATTGTTGATATTTTTATATTTGAGGTATTGATTTTATGGTGTTATTCCCTAATTCTTTTGGTAATCTCTACATTTTAGGTGCAGTAGATTATGTGTCGAAATGGATAAAGGCTAAAGCATGTAGGAATAATGATCACAGAACAGTTGTTAAATTCTTGAACAAGCATATTTTTGCACGATTTGGTACTCCACGGGCTATCATTAGTGATGGGTGTAAGATTTTGTAATAAGGTGTTTTAGTAGTTAATAAAAGAATATGGTATTACTCATAAAGTCACTACCCCTTATCACCCACAAACTAGTGGTCAAGTTGAAATATCTAACAGGGAAATAAAAAAAGTTCTAAAAAAAATTATAAATCCTACATAAAAGGATTGGTCTTTAAAATTAGATGATGCATTATGGGCATATAGAACAACAAATAAAACTCCCATCGGAATGTCTCCATATCGTCTAGTAAAAGTAAGGCATGTCATCTTCTTGTTGAGCTAAAGCATAGGGTATACTGGGCTATCAGAACTTTAAATTTTGATCTTGATAAAGCTGGTCTTTAAAGAAAACTTCAACTCAATGAGTTGGAAGAAATCTGTAATGATGCTTATGATTGTGCCAAGTTTTACAAAGATAGAATGAAAAGAGTGCATGATTCTAATATCCTTAGGAAGTCCTTTGAGCCTGGTCAAAAAGTCTTGCTTTATAATTATCGTTTGCATTTATTTCCAAAAAATTGAGATATAGGTGGTCTGGTCCATATGGTGTATGTATTGTCTATCCTCATGGTGCTATTGAAATTGAAAATCCTCAAAATGGCAACATATTTAAAGTGAATGGACAACGATTAAAACCGTTTTTGGAACTTAAGAACCCAAAGATCGAAGAGGTCCTGGTAGATGATCCTGTTTATCAGGATTAAAGTACTCTATATGTAATCTTTATTTTTCTCAACTTTAGGTTAGACCTCCACTAGGTTATAATGGGCTTTACCATTTTCTCAAAAATGGATTATCTTGTGTAATGGAAGTTTTGGTATTAACTAGGATGGATACTATGAAAGTAAAACCATTGACCGAAAGCGTAATGTCTAGTTTTCCCTCCTAAGTATGGGGGATTAATCGGTGTTTGAGTACGTTGATGGTTTGAAATTAATGGCCTTTTATCCACATTTTTAATGTACTTGGTTAGCACTATTTCTGAAGTGGTTAGCACTATTTCTGAAGTTCACAGGATTTGTCTTGATGGCTGACATTAAATGGATCCAGGTATTTAAATTCTATATTTTTTTATTTTCTTTAGTTAGTTAATTATTTTTATTGTTTCACAAAGTCAGCTTTAGTGCCTCCTAGATTTTGTAACCTTTGTATGAAAATGTAAATAGGGTCGGCCAACAAAAAAATATAAAAAGGGAAATTTAAAAAAAAAAAAAGTATTTTTTTTATTTTTGTTATTTCCTGCTGCTTTGATTTATCTTGTTTCCTTGTGCTTCACTGAATAATTGCAGATTTAAAGCATTATTTTTCTTTTCTCTATCAATTGCTCAGGTATGCCCTCCTACAAACTTTATTTTTTTCTTAACTAACTTATTCTCAACTCTCTATTCATCTTTGCATAAATTTGAGAGTTTGTTTTTAAACATTGAGGATAATGTTTGGTTTTGATTGGGGGTGGAGAGTCACATTTTTCAATTTTTATTATTTTTCTCCCTTCTTTTACCCTTGTCATAGCTTAAGTTGTATGTCAAGTTAATTAGCCACTTTTGTGAAAGGAAGTCAGTGTCATCATACTCAGCTCTTTGCACATTCACGTAGTTACACAATACTACCTTTTGTTGAAAGATTGATTGATGAGATAACCCTAAAGAGAATATGTGGAAACTATCGAACCCTTGTGAGTCTTGAGCCAATCATTTATTGAGGAGAGTTACGTTCTTGGCCATCTAATTATTTTCTTTTTTCAGAATCACCTGTTATGTTGTTGAATGTACAGTCTCATTATTATTTGCCTAAAATTCTTTGTGTCACACTTGAGGTGAAATCATGAAATTTGGGTAAGTCATGTAGATCCTTAAGAGATGACAGTTAGACTTTGTTTCTTGTCTTGAGCCTTATAATAATATTTTTCTTTATATAACCGCTAGTCGCCCCATTGAGCCTTGAAATTAGTCTTTCATTTGTAAACCCTTTTTCTCAAAATGATTCAAGAAGGAAATGAATCCATTATTTTAGCATTAATAGAAGAGGTAGTGAGCTTACAAAGTTGTTTTGGTGAGCTTAAATTAGCCAGTTGAATTAGCTACTCTTGTCATTAGTGATTTTATCTTCTTGGAGTAAAATGATTTATGTAAGATGTCTCATGTCTTTAATGAAGTCTTTTCTTGGTTGAAACAAAAAAGAAAAAAAGCAGTAACTAGAAGAGAAATTTGCAAAAAAAAAACACAAAAATGCAAACAAACAAAATAGAAAAGAAAAATGAAAAACAAAAGAAATAATGTCTGTGATGGCTGATGGAGTTGTGAAAGATGTGGATGAGAAAAGTAAAAAAGGAGCATTGAACTGAAAAGCTACAAGTAATTTTCCAAGTTGTCTTAAAACACTTTCAATATTCGTCACTTCACTTTAACCCTTATATGTATCTTTTTTACCTGTGTTGTGTCCTAAAAAGGTCCTTACTTGATCTTAAGGGTTACATGGCAATGTTGATTGTATATGATTGATCTAAAAGGGTGATATGAAGTATTTTTGGTAACTTTTCATGAGACTATATATTATATTGACGATGAAAGAATAATTGGAGCAAAGTCTTGAAGAATCGGATGAAAATGTGCAAATCCTTTTTAATGAAGATTGGAACAAAAATAATAAAGCAAAAAGGAAGAAAAAAATGAAAAAGGACAAAAAAGATTGACCAAGGCATTAACTGTTGGGGATATGCCCTAATGCTATAGTTTGAGATGACCTTATTAGGGTTTAATAAGAATATGTTTATGTGTTTTATACACTATGTTATTTGTAGGATATTCATATTCTCCGCTTCGATATGAATATGTCCCTAATGCTTCTCTGATAAGAAAAATGTTCTAAAAGGGTTTAGGATATTTTGTATTTTTTTTCGATGTGATAATTATTAAGAATCGATTCATAGCCCTTCAGATTATTCAACCGGGACTAGAATAATCGAGTATGGGTTATCATATGTTATTACCTTTGATTAACATATGTTTCACCGATTCAGATTTATACATAGTATTGGAGGTTGACTTAACCATTTCATGGTCCTTTCCCGATCGGGGCACTCTTAATAGAAGGATCGGACTGCACGCTAATTCCCGACGGTTAAATGTATTCATAAAAGAGGTCATCATCATTATCGTATATATTCTCATGGTACGTTCGTTACTAGTGCGTCACTCATGAGCATGAGGGTATTTCGGTAAATAACGGAGACATTTCCGAAATAGATAAAGAGGTTTATCGGTCCCTCATCAGTATGCGATTGTGAATCTAGAAGGTTACACCCTTATAAGTATCATGAATAAGTTCACCAAAAGCTTGTATAATGTGGTTGATGGCTTTAAAGTGTTAAGAGTCATCTTGTTGGGGATATGTCCTAATGTTATAGTTTGAGATTACCTTATTAGGGTTTAATAAGAATATATTTACGTCTTTTATACACTGTGCTAACTTGAGGATATTCATATTCTCCGCTTCGGTATGAATATGTCCCTGATGCTTGTCCGAGAAGAAAAATGTTCTAAAAGGGTTTAGGATATTCCACACTTTTTCTTCGATACGATAAGCATTAAGAATCGATTCATAGCCCTTCAGATTATTCAACCGGGACTAGAATAATCGAGTACGGGTTATCATATGTTATTACCTTTGATTAACATAGTGATGTTAATGATAAAAGATGACGTGCGAAGTGCCAAAACAACATGATGATGTGGACTAATAAACATATGAGTGATTGTCAGTGTACGGATCATTGAATGTGACAATAAATAGTAAGCTACATGATTTCAGGTTAATAGTTTACTATTTAGTTAGGAATTGTACAAATTAATCATCAGACTTGAGAAATTAAGGTTGTCGATTATATCAGAGGCTAAATACTGCGTCTGGACAATGCCCATATTCCATAAGGTGGGTTACGGCCATTCGCGTTTTAGTTTTTTGGTATGAACCGTCAGGTAATTGTCGAGATAGGATCAGTTAACCTCCGGCGTGAGGTGATGTCCTATGATATCTGAGATTAGTCGTTAACGAGGAAGTCCTTGGCCAAGGCAAGTATGAAGTGATGGAAATGAGTTTTTCCATGATAGTCATCTCTCGTTTCACCGATTCAAATTTATACATAGTATCGGAGGTCGACTTAACCATTTCATGGTCCTTTTTCCCAATCGGGGCATTCTTAACAGAAAGATCGGACTGTACGCTAATTCTCAATAATTAAATGGATTCATAAAAGACGTTGTCTTCATTATCGTTTACATTCTCATGGTACGTTCGTTGCTATTGCATCACTCATGAGCATGAGGGTATTTCAGTAAATGGCGGAGACATTTCTGAAATAGATAAGGAGGTTTATCGAGCCCCTCATCGGTACGCGATTGTGAATCTAGAAGGTCACACACTTATAAGTATCATGAATAAGTTCACCGGAAGCTTGTATAATATGGTTGGTGGCTTTAAGGTGTTAAGAGTCATCTATATTGGTATTTGGGCCAAAAGTGTAATTTTAAAAAGTTTTAGGGTCAAATTGTAATTACTAAAACTTTTGGGGCCAAACTACAAATATTGAAAAGTTGTTTCAATATATTTATTCAAGTAGAGATTAGAATGGGAAAAATAATATATATATATATATATATATATATATATATATATATAAAGATGTTTATATATGTATATGTATAATGCTGATGTAATTTGTAAAATGCCACGTCATCATCCTAGTCACCAAATGAAAAGGCAAATTAATGATTGGGCATTAACATGTGGCATGTGAGATGTAGGATTATCCATGTCATCAATCTTAGTCATTTGAATTTGAAATGGATGGATGAGATTAAATTTTGAATAAAGACAAAAGAATCTTGACCATTACTTTTGATGATAGAACCTTTTTGTCAAGTGTCATGAGAGAGAAAAAGGTGTCCTTTGGATTGTAATGAATATAATCCTAGGATGTACATGGCTTTAACTTTAGAAGAAAATAATAATGATTGGCTATCTAATAAAGTGAGATTATATATATATATATATAATAAGATGACAATATTCTCTCTCATTCCACTCATATGTTCGGCTACAGCAAGGAGGAGAGAGAAGATTGATCTCTTGCCAATCAATTGTAATGATTGTGATCCAATGCTTTGTATGTCTTTGTCTTGATCTTGCAAACAAGCTAGCAATTTTGATTGGCTAATTAACATTGCAAGAACATATAATATGGATTATATATTATACAAAAGATGACAACTTCTCTAACATACATACACACATATTTGGCCAAGGCTATAGAGGAGAGAGAAACTTCATCTTCTTCCTTGAGCTAAGTGTATTTTCACCCATTGGAAGATCTTCAAGAAGTTTTTTCTTTTTGATAAAACACCACATACACATAGCTTAATACTTTGAAGATATACTAGCACATATTTGTCTTCAAGTATGAAGTGGACTTTGGATGCTTGTGGACCAACTAGACCCTTCAAGTTAGAAGGACTCCATAGCTTCAACTTCAAGCTAATCACCTACCAAGTTGTGTACGAAAGGTATACCTATAGACCTTGCTATTTCATTGCGTATAGTTGATATATGGTGATTGGCTTGCTAGTTTATGGACATATATGAAAGAATGCATGTTGATCTTTGCTAGAAATTTTTGAAATATGCCTTGCCTAGTTTTGGCCCTAGCCTTGTATCTATACATCCCTTTCTCAATATTGAATCCAACTAATATATGTGTAGTGACATGATATATTCTGTTGGCTTGCACCCTTCGACTGGTATCAGAGCCTAAGGTTTTTGATGTCCATAGAATTATCATTTTGTTCTTATATTGACTTCTTGGTAAGGCCATGTATGTGCATGCCACCTAGGCCGAATGTTGGCTCTTAAAATGTGCAAGAATTGAAGTTTATGATAAGCCTACATGATTTCATGTTTAGATTTGGTCTTGATCTTTGCTTGTAAATGTAGATCTTATGAATATATGAGTTTATATATGAAAACTTGAGCTTGCATGTTAGAATTTATACTTGTTGATGGTCATATGTCACATGCATGATAAGAATGGTTGATCTTCTTATTGGATATGCTAATGTATATAGATAAATGTTGGATTTGATTTTTGCATGTTGGCATATGCCCTAGAATCAAGAGATTATCCTAAAAGCTAAAAAGGTGTTTCTTGAAATGATCTTTTATGCATGTTAGTAAAGTCAAAACTTAGAGAAGACAAATGTAGCCTTGTTATTTTGAGGTGGACAAATTTCCCTTGCTATTTGGGCTTGGTGTGTTGTTTTTGATGGACATGATAATGTCTTGTAGTTGCCTTAAAGTCCTCAAAACTTAATGTAGATTACAAGCATGTGTTAAAGTGAAAGTTTGATAAGTTGTTTCAAACTTATTTCAACTAGTTCACGCATATGATTATGTTGAGGACTATTTGATGATTAAAGGAGTTTAATAGTCAAATATGCAACTAGTTACATGTCTTGAAAATTGCAAAGTTGATTTCACATCATAGAAGGCCATTATATTCTAATCTTGAATTTGGAAATAGTCTAATGTGTTTTTATTTAGATATTTCTAAGTTTAAGAAAAGTTAAAAGTTGTTATATGATGATATAATGTTTTTTAATAGACTATTGGGCTAAAATAAATGTACGTAGGCCAATGAGACATATGGATTTGGGCTTGGGCCTTGTGTGCATGTTTTAGCTTAAATTTTTGCCTAATTAGGCCACTTTATGTGTTTAGGCCATGGATTTGTGTTTTCTTTAAAGTTTTGGGCTTGCATGTGAATATTATTAATTATAAAGGGTTATGAATTAATGGGCCATTATGACTTGCATTAGTGAAAGTTGTTTTCCCAAGAAAATGAAATAAGTATAGGAGAAGGTTTAATTTTTCATGATGATGAGTTAATTAGACTTATATGCCAACTTATTATATGTGGATTATTATATACTTGATATGAGTAATCATGCATATATCTATATATTGGAAATGGTGAATTTGATCATGGATTTGGGCTTTAGGGTCAATTGTTATTGGGTTGTAATATGAGACATAAGTCTCAATTTATTTCTTATCATTTGAGAAAATTATGTAGTGAGGACTTTTATGTAATTCTTCAAGAGAAGCATGCAAGAAGTCCCAAATGGACTTTTCCAAGGTGTTGGAGGCCTAATGGAGATTTCAAGGAGTTGAAGATCTTTTAAAGAAAATAGTTTTATTTCTTTAAGCCCAAAAGCCAAGCCCATGATCCACCATTCATTTATCTTTGCATTCATACTATTTAAATTGCTATAATTTTGACTATTAGCTTATAGTATGTAGAATGCTTAATGATTTGATGAGATTATTTTAACTCCCTACGTGCAAACAAATATTAGATTTTCAAAAACGGTAAAAGAAGTTTTATCGTAGTCCTCCGCTATCCTAGGATATTTAATAAGACCTAAATGAATACAATTCTTCTTACCCAAAGGTAGAGGATATGTTTCAAAGTAAGTTTATTAAAATCGCTAGAATGAAACATAGAGATGTGGTTATCTTCCAAAATCTAACAACTAACATAGCCACAAAGGTTTGAGATTATTGATTCAATTTGTTGGATAACTAAGTGATGGCGGGTCCAATCTAATTAGATCACTTAATCAACATAGCCACAAAGGTTTGAGACCAAAGTGATTTAGGGACTAAAGTAGACCATACCCTATTTAAAGAAATAGACAACAAAGAATTGTTGACCTTTGGTATTCATGTTTCAGCATAGCCATAAAGGTTTGAGAAATGTGTCTGATCATAGGAACTTGGTCATCCCACTTAGAGTCTTCTCATAGATTCATGTTTTCTCATTTAGGGAGTATGAGATTTAAAACAAATGGTGGGGTCGCTATTTTATCTTGCAATTTAATAGTTTTACATAAATATTTTTGTTAGTCTGCAATCTTACTTCTGTTATATTTACTTTTTCTACAGTTTATTTATGGCTTCATTCATAAATCCTATCTTGTCCATCCTTAATCATGATTATTTAATTGGACCAAACTTCGAGAAATAGTACAAAAGTTTAAGGGTAGTCCTCCGATTTGAGATAATTGAGTATATTCTGGATGTCCCGACATTTGCTCCTGTAAATGAGACTGCATTCGAGATCAACAAGATCACTTACTTTATATGGATCCAAGATGACATGCGTGCTAGGGAATACATTCTTTCGTCAATGAGTGATGATCTGCGACGATTCTATGAGGGGATTCCTCATTCCATAGATATCATTTGTTGTTTGGAAGAATCATTTGGCGAGAGCAGTCAGTCTATGAGATTCCAGTTGACCCATGAGCTTTTTAGTATGAGACTTGAAGAGGGTGGTGACGTAAACCAACACTGCCTGAGGATGATTTACTTGGTAACTCAACTGGAGGCATTTGGATTCGTCATGGACCCCCGACTTCAAGTAGACTTGATCTTGCAGTCTCTACCATCATCCTACTCTCCCTTGATCTTGGACTTACACATGCATCGAATTGAGGCACATTGAATGAGTTGCTAGATCTTCTAACTAACTGGCAGAATCTTGATTTGGGTGCAGCACTCGATCTCCATGTTGAGTCCTCTCCTTTTGTGGCTGAGGCCAGCCAAAACAGAAACGTTAGGAAGAGGAGGAGGAGGAAGAGGAGGATGAGACATAGGAGGAGCCTGGTTGTGGCATTCTTGCCAGGAAATCTCTCATCATAAAGGGATTGAGTAGTAGACTTAGTTTATGCATGATTTGGTTGTTTTGGATCGGCTTTGTATATGATCCCAATTTTGAAAAATGTTTATAAATGTTTGGATTAGTTTGAGTATTTCTTTAGAAATAGTAGTGACTATTATTAATCTTTTCTTACTATGGGTAATTTTGGAATTAATCCCTTGTAAGAAATGGTTGGCATTTTGTATATCTTTCATTATAGTAATGAAATGGTCGGAATGCGTATTGGAAGAAATAATATCTTCAAACTTGAACATTTATATTTTAAATTGGTTAGCATTTAATGAAATGACTAAATACCAAACATACTTATAATGTCTTGAACTTTGAAATGGTCAAGAGTTAAAGACTTGAATTCTTTTAGATGTCTATTCAAATGAGTTTGATAGATTAATTATTCTTTTTTGACAAAAAAGTTTGTTCAAAATAAATAATTAAAATAAATGGAGCTTATGAGACTTGTCCAGAATATGTTGGGTTATAAAAGAAGATTAGAGAATGCATCTTTTATCACCAAAATCTTTCAAATTGATTTTAAACTTATACCGTGTTTTAATTCTAAGGCTGAATAGAATTTAAACTCCTTCATGCATAGTTTCTTTAGAGAAAGGCAACTATGATGAAATGGATAACGAGTTTATTAGATGATATCTAAATTTATAAGAAAAGTTAGTGGGAGTTTTTGCCCTTAACAGATCTTGTGAATTTATGATACCTTCATTCTCGAAGGTCCAACTGAATTTTGTATCATGATGCATATCTAGGGTCTACCGATCATGTCTTGTGGTATCATGTCTATGAAGCACAATGATATGATTTTTTATTTTCTCATGGCCTGTACACCCAGTCATGATCTTAAAGTTTTCTTTAAGATGGAAGAATCTAAGAAACTTTGGTCTCTAGTCTTCAAGACAAGGTATCCGTCTTTTCTTGTAGATTTCCTTCTAACTATTAAGGGAAGGTTGCGAATGGTTTTTGCATCTAATCCTTTCTCTGTTTGCATTTTCCTTTAAATGCGATAGCAAGTACATGGCATGATATGATGTAATGAGTTACATGATAGATATCGAAGAGAATACATATTAGTTCTATTGATCTTATTGATATAACGATCTCTATATGAGCTTTAGCCCAGAATTTTAAGGTTATTGTGGTAATAGTGAGGTTCTTAGAGAATGATTCACTTAAAGGGATAAAAGTGTATTTAGTGGATTTGTATTTTATTGGAAAGAGTTCCGAATAATAATAAGTAATTGTTATGTTATTATTTGAGCCAAGAAGCTACTTGACTTTTATGACGTTTGGATATTGTGTGGTTCTGTCTATTGATAGTAGCTGATATCATGAAATATGGTAACTATTATAGAGGCTTTTTGCACAAGCTTAATAGAACCTGATCTCATCAAGAGTCCGAACCTGAAAAGAGTCAGTTCAAGAATTTCCTTCTTGATAGAAAATGAAATTAACATATATAGATCCTATAGTTGTTTCTATAGTTGACCCACTGATCCTGTAAAGACAGTTACAGTTGATCACCTTCTTGGATAAGATAAGTATATAGATACAAATGTAAAATGCACTAGATCCTATGGTTGATAGCATTAGTGCAAGTGGGAGATTGTTGGGGATATACCCAAATGCTATAGTTTGAGGTGACCTTATTAGGATTTAATAAGAATATATTTATGTCTTTTATACATTGTGTTAACTTGAGGATATTCATATTCTCCGCTTCGGTATGAATATGTCCCTAATGCTTATCCAAGAAGAAAAATGTTCTAAAAGTGTTTAGGATATTCCGCACTTTTTCTTTGATATGATAAGCATTGAGAATCAATTCATAGCCCTTCAGATTATTCAACCGGGACTAGAATAATCGAGTACAGGTTATCATATGTTATTACCTTTGATTAACATAGTGATGTTAATGATAAAGGATGGCGTGTGAAGTGCCATAACAACATGATGATGTGGACTAATAAACATATGAGTGATTGTCAGTGTACGGATCATTGAATGTGACAATAATAGTAAGCTGCATGATTTCAGGTTAATAGTTTACTATTTAGTTGTGAATTGTGCAAATTAATCCTCAGACTTGAGAAATTAAGGCTGTCGATTATATCAGACTAAATATTGCGTCTGGACAATACCCGTCTTCCATAAGGTGGGTTATGGCCATTCGCATTTTAGTTTTATGGTATGAACCGACAAGTAATTTTCGAGAGAGGATCTGTTAACCTCCGGCGTGAGGCGATATCCTATGATATTTGAGATCGGTTATTAACGAGGAAGTCCTTGGCCAAGGCGAGTATGAAGTGATGGAAATGAGTTTTTCCATGATAGTCATCCCTCGTTTCACCGGTTCAGATTTATACATAGTATCGGAGGTCGACTTAACCATTTCATGGTCCTTTTTCCCGATCGGGGCATTCTTAACAGAATGATCAGACTGCACGCTAATTCTCGACGATTAAATGGATTTATAAAAGACGTCGTGTTCATTATCATTTACATTCTCATGGTACGTTCGTTGCTAGCGCGTCACTCATGAGCATGAGGGTATTTCGGTAAATGGCGGAGACATTTTCAAAATAGATAAGGAGGCTTATCGAGCCCCTCATCAGTACGCGATTATGAATCTAGAAGGTCACACACTTATAAGTATCATGAATAAGTTCATCGGAAGCTTGTATAATGTGGTTGGTGCCTTTAAAGTGTTAAGAGTCATCAATGTTGGTATTTAGGCCAAAAGTATAATTTTAAAAAAATTTAGGGTCAAATTATAATTACCAAAACTTTTGGGGCCAAACTGTAGATATTAAAAAGTTGTTTCAATATATTTATTCTAATAGAGATTAGAATGGGCAAAAATAATATATATGTATATGTGTAATGGTGATGTAATTTGTGAAATGCTACGTCATCATCCTAGCCATCAAATGAAAAAGGCAAATTAATGATTGGGCATTGACATGTGGCATGTGAGATATAGGATTGTCCATGTCATCAATCCTAGTCATTTGAATTTGAAATTGATGGATGAGATTAACTTTTGAATAAAGACAAAAGAATCTTGACCATTACTTTTGATGGCAGAACCTTTTTGCCAAGTGTCATGAGAGAGAAAAAGGTGTCATTTGGATTGTAATACAATCCTAGGATGTGAATGGCTTTTACTTTAGAAGAAAACAATAATGATTGGCTATCTAATAAAGTGAGATTATATATATATATATATATATATATATATATATATAAATATATATAGAATAAGATAACAATATTCTCTCTCATTCTACTCATATTTTCGGCCATAGAAAGGAGGAGAGAGAAGATTGATCTCTTTCCAATCAATTGTAATGATTGTGATCCAATTCTTTGCATGTCTTTGTCTTGATCTTGCAAACAAGCTAGCAATTTTGATTGGCTAATTAACATTGCAAGAACATATAATATGGATTATATATTGTACAAAAGATGACAACTTCTCTAACATACATACACACACATTCGGCCAAGGCTATAGAGGAGAGAGAAACTCCATCTTCTTCCTTGAGCTAAGTGTATTTTCGGCCATTGCAAGATCTTCAAGAAGTTTTTGCTTTTTGATAAAACACCACATACACATAGCTTAATACTTTGAAGATATACTAGCACATATTTGTCTTCAAGTAGAAGGTGGACTTTGGATGCTTGTGGACCAACTAGACCCTTCAAGTTAAAAGGATTCCATAACTTCAACTTCAAGCTACATCACCTACCAAGTTGTCTACGAAATGTATACCTATGGACCTTGCTATTTCATTGGGTAGAGTTGATATATGGTGATTGGCTTACTAGTTTATGGACATATATGAAAGAATGCATGTTGATCTTTGCTAGAAATTTTTGAAATATGCCTTGCCTAGTTTCGGCCCTAGCCTTGTATCTATGCATCCCTTTCTCGATCTTGAATCCAACTAGTATATGTGTAGTGACATGATATATTCTGTTGGCTTGCACCCTTCACATCTATGTTGGTATTCGAGCCAAAAGTGCAATTTTGAAAAGTTTTAGGGTCAAATTGTAATTATTAAAACTTTTGGTTAAAATTGTAATTATTGAAAAGTTGTTTCAATGTATTCATTCTAATAGAGATGAGAATGAGAAAAAAATAATATATATATATATATATATATATATATATATATATATTCAAGACTCAATCATAACCATTCATTTCAAACTCAAATGACTAGGATTGATGACATGGACAATCCAATACATTTCACATGCCACATGTCAATGCTCAATCATTAATTTGTCTTTTCATTTGATGACTAGGATGATGAAGTGGCATTTCACAAATTACATCATCATTACACATGTACATATATATATATAAACACCTTTATATGATCATGCATATGATTAACTTGAGGACTAGTTGATTATTAAAGGTGTTTGATGGTCAAGAATGCAACTTATCTATATGTCTTGAAACTAGCAAAATGGATTTCACATAAAATAGGCCATTGTCTTCTAATCTTGAATTTTGGAAATTATGTAATTAGTTACATTTGGACATTTCTAAATTTAAGAAAGTTAAAAGATGTTATATAGTGATATAATACTTTTAAAAAGGGACTATTAGGCTAAAGTTAATTTACATAGGCCAAAAAGACATATTGAGTTGGGCTTGGGCCTTATGTGTGTATTTCTATTAATTCTTAGCCTATTGGGCCACTTTGTGTGAATGGGCCTTGGACTTGTATTTTTCTCTAAGTTTGGACTTGCATGTGTATATTATTAATTATAATGAGTTATGAATTAATGAGCCATCATGACTTGCATAAATAAAAAAAAGGGTTTTATAATTATGCAAAGAAGTATTGGTTTAGTTTAATTTTTCATATTTGATGAGTAAATTAAACTTGAATGCTAACAATTTATATGTTGATTATTATATATTTGATATGAATAATCATGCATGTATTCATATCTTGGAAATGGTAAATTTGATCATGGATTTGGGCTTTAGGGTCAAAAGTTATTGGGTTGTAATTTGAGACATAAGTCTCAATTTTATTTTTGTCTTTTGAGAGAATTATGTAGTGAGGACTTCTATATAATTTTTTCCAAAAAAAAAAGCTTGAAAGAAGGCCAAATGGAGTTTTCCAAGGGGTTGGAGGGCTAATGGAGATTTCAAGGAATTGAAGATCTTTTAAAGAAAATAGTTTTATTTCTTTAAGCCCAAAAGCCAAGCCCATGATCCACCATTCATTTATCTTTGCATTCATACTATTTGAATTGCTATAATTGTGATCATTAGCTTATAGTATGTTGAATGCTTAATGATTTGATGAGATTATATTAACTCCCTACGTGGAAACAAATATTAGATTTTCAAAAATGGTAAAAGGAGTTTTATTGTAGTCCTCCGCCATCCTAGGATATTTAATAAGACCTAAATGAATACAATCCTACTTACCCAAAGGTAGATGATATGTTTCAAAGTAAGTTTATTAAAATCGCTAAAATGAAACATTGAGATGTGGTTATCTTCCAAAATCTAACGGCCAATTATAGCCACAAAGGCTTAAGGTTATTGATTCAATTTGTCGGATAACTAAGTGATGGCGGGTACAATCTAACTAGATCACCTAATCAATTATAACCACAAAGGTTTGAGATCAAGTCATTTAGGGACTAAAGTAGACCATGCCCTATTTAGAGAAATAGACAACAAAGAGTTGTTAACCTTTGGTATTCATGTTTCAACATAGCCACAAAGGTTTAAGAAATGTGTCTGATCATAGGAACTTGGTCATCCCACTTAGAGTCTTCTCATAAATTCATGTTTTCTCAATAAAGGAGTATGAGATTTAAAACAAATAGTGGGAGTACCTATTTTTTTTTCCAATATTGTAGCTTTGCATATATTCTTGTTAGCCTGCAATCTTACTTACTGCTATATTTACTTTTTCTGCAGTTTATTTGCAATGGCTTCATTCATAAATCTTATGTTGTCCATCCTTAATCATAATTATTTAATTGGACCAAATTTCGAGAAATGGTACAAAAGTTTAAGGGTAGTCCTCCGATTTGAGAGAATTGAGTATATTCTGGATGTCCCGACATTTGCTCCTTTAGATGAGACTGCATCCGAGAACAACAAGATCACTTACTATAAATGGGTCCAGGATGACATGTGTTAGGGATATGCCCTAATGCTATAGTTTGAGATGATCTTATTAGGGTTTAAAAAGAATATTTTTACGTGTTTTATACACAATGTTATTTGTAGGATATTCATATTCTCCGCTTCGATATGAATATGTCACTAATGTTTATCCGAGAATAAAAATATTCTAAAAGGGTTTAGGATATTTTGCACTTTTTCTTTGATGTGATAAACATTGAGAAACGATTCATAGCCCTTCAGATTATTCAACCGGGACTAGAATAATCGAGTACGGGTTATCATATGTTATTACCTTTGATTAACATAGTGATGTAAATGATAAAGGATAGCGTGCGAAGTACCAGAACAACATGATGATGTGGACTAATAAACATATAAGTCATCGTCTATGTATGGATCATTAAATGTGACAATAAATAGTGAAATGCATGATTTTAGGTTAGTAGTTTACTATTTAGTTGAGAATTGTGCAAATTAATCCTCAGACTTGAGAGATTACGGCTACCGGTTATATCAGGGGCCAAATACTGCGTCTGGACAATACCCGTCTTCCATAAGGTGAGTTACGGCCTTTCGCGTTTTAGTCTTGTGGTATGAATCGATAGGTAATTGTCAAGATAGGATCTATAAACCTCCGATGTGAGGTGATGTCCTATGATATCTGAGATCAGTTGGAAAATGAGGAAGTCATTGGCCAAGGCGAGTATGAAGTGATGGAAATGGGTTTTTCCATGGTAGTCATATCTCGTTTCACCGATTCAGATTTATATATAGTATCGGAGGTGGACTTAACCATTTCATGGTCTTTTCCCGATCGGGGCACTATTAACAGAATGATTGGACTGCACGCTAATTCTCGACGGTTAAATGGATTCATAAAAGACGTCGTCTTCATTATTGTTTACATTCTCATGACACGTTCGTTGCTAGTACATCACTCATGAGCATGAGGGTATTTCAGTAAATGACGGAGACATTTTCGAAATAAATAAGGAGGTTTATCGATCCCTTATTAGTACGCGATTGTGAATCTAGAAGGTCACACTTATAAGTATCATGAATAAGTTCACCGGAAGTTTGTATGATGTGGTTGGTAGGTTTTAGGTGTTAAGAGTCATCTATGTTGGTATTTGGGCCAAAAGTATAATTTTAGAAAATTTTGGGGTCAAATTGTAATTACCTAAACTTTTTGGGTAGAACTATATTTATTGAAAAATAGTTTCTATATATTTATTCTAATAAAGATTAGAATGGGAAAAAATAATATATATATATATATATACATATATATATGTATATATATATAAAGGTGTTTATATATATATATGCATAATGATAATGTAATTTGTGAAAAGATGATAGTAGTTGCCTTGAAGTTCTCAAAAGTTTATTATTATTATATGTATGTATTAGAATAAAAGATTAAAAGATAGTTTTAAGCTTATTTTATGTGATTATGCATATGAATTTAGTTGAGGACTACTTGATGATTAAAAGTATTTAATAGTCAAGAATGCAACTTATCTGTCTGTCTTAAAAATTGCAAAATGGATTTCACATAAAGGCCATAGTTTTCTAATCTTGAAATTAGAAATGATCTAACATATTGTATTGAGGATATTTCTAAATTTTAAGATAGATAGAAAATGATTATATATTGATATAATGTTTTAGAGGACTATTGGGCTATAGTTAATGTATGTGGGCCTTAAAAGACATATGGATTTGGGCTTGGGCCTTGTGTACATCTACTTGTGCTTGATTTTTACCTATTGGTCCACTTTGTGTGAATAGGCCACGGACTTATGTTTTTCTTTAAAGTTTTGGACTTAGATGTGAATATAATTAATTATAAAGGGTTATGAATTAATGGGCCATTATCACTTGCATCTATAAAAGAGGTTTTATAATTATGCAAAAGGGCATTCCTTTAGTTTATTCTTTCATGTTTGATGAGTAGATTAAACTTGAATGCTAGAAATTAATGTGTTGGTTATTATATTTTGATATGAATAATCGTGCATATTTATTATTTTGAGGATGGTGAATTTGATCATGGACTTGGGCTTTAGGGTCAAAAGTTATTGGGTTGTAATTTGAGATATAAATCTCAATTTTAATTTTGTTTTTTGAGCAAATTATGTAGTGAAGACTTCTATGTAATTTATCAAAAGGAAAGTTTGATAAAGGCCCAATGGACTTTTCCAAGGAGTTGGAGGCCCAATGAAGATTTCAAGGTGTTGAAGATCTTTTAAATAAAATAGTGTTATTTCTTTAAGCCCAAAAGTCAAGCCCATGATCCACCATTCATATATCTGTGCATTCATACTATTTAAATTGCTATAATTGTGATTATTAGCTTAATAATATGTAGAATGTTTATTGATTTGATGAGATTGTATCAACTCCCTACGTGCAAACAAATATTAGATTTTCAAAAATGGTAAAAGGGGTTTTATCGTAGTCTTCTACCATCCTAGGATATTTAATAAGACCTAAATGAATACAATTCTTCTTACCCAAAGGTAGAGGATGTAACGCCCCGATCCCTCACGAGACCGGAGGCTCTAATAACCAAGCTATTCTCAACCCAATTCCAACCCAGTCTCAAAATTTTAGGGAAAAACGGACAGAGTTTCCCCTGTACTATGGACATTCTGAAAACCTGTAAACTCTCAAATAAGGTAACTACAAGGTAAACAAACTTTTCGTGGCTAATTATTTAAAGATTCAAGGCCATCCGAGCCTTGAAGCAAACAACAGTTCCAAAACCACACAAGCATGCAAGTAACTTGTTTACAATATAGTCTAATAACCATGCCATTCTAGGATAACATTAAAACATACTTAGAGATAAAACATTCTACACTAAGCCATTCACTCCCAAGCATGCAAAGCAATTAGAAATAGAAATATAAGTTATTACAAGCCATAGAATTACCACTGCTACTACATTATCAGACTTCCAGCTTACATATTACTCAAATACATACATGAGCTTTGAGGCCCCAAAATAGATTATACATAGAACAACAAATTCTTCACATAGCAACCAGAAAGCACTTCCACCTCAGACAAATATCACACAGCAGCTAAAGCAACTCCACCAACTATGCCACCTGAAACATGTTAGCGAGGTATGAGCAACCACTGTTGCCCAGTGAGGGATATAGTCCCGGGGCGTGCAATGCAACAGATAATACATTTATACAACAATATCACTTAGACAATTTAAGAAACAATGATAACTTAAGTAACCACACATTTAAAAGGATACATATCACACAATCCCCTATACGCCAATCTTCACTGGTCTTCATTCACGATCTGCGAACCACGAGCACGATCACGATAAGCCGGCATAATCCCCAAACACTCCAGTGGGTGTACTCCGGATGTACCCCGATAATCCTACGACCCAACATCCCCTGGCAATCTCCGGACCAGGCGAATGAGGGACTAGGGCACGGAGTTTGAATATCCACCGGCAAGCCCTCTGCCGCCCAGCCGATATTCAACACATCTGCCCCTGACACTATGGTTGCGCAACCACTATGCAATGCACTTAACAATGGCAATTTAATAGCAATAATATAAGCATTAACACATAGGAGGATCAACAAAGTAGGTTGACCTTGATGCAATTAGAATAGAAGCAATTATAGAAGCTAATAAGCAGTTTACAAAGGAACATATACAAGATAAGCATAGAATTATACCAAAAGCTCCAAATCAACTTGAAACCACATATAAACACTTAAGGAGTCATGCCATGGGTTTAGAAGTATGAGTCAACCGAAATTGCACCTAAACCCCTTTGTTTTTCAAACTATTTCTCTTCCAAACCAAAGTTAGTGATTTCATTTTCAAAGGAAACTCTCCCAACCTTCTAACTAACCCTCAAGGTACCCTCTCAACCCTCTAACTCATTCAAATGGCTGCGATTACCCCGAAAGCCCCAAATTCCCTCTTATTGCTTTAAACTACACATACATTGTTCGGACTTCAAACAAGGGATATCAAGGCTTCTATAGCACCTAGGTAGCCTAAGGATACTAGAATTGAAGCCCGAATTCACCCGGATTCGCATTAACCTTGGAAGCCCCAAATTAAAGTCGACTATTTTACAATTTAAGCGATTATAGAGCAATGTAAGTTGCGGGGCTATTAGACTACCTTCATTAGCACCTAGGGCTTCTATTATAAGCATTGAATCACGCTAATACGAGCAATTACGCAAAACCCTAGAAAAATATCACTATTCACCCTAAAAATCAAACTAACAATTCTAACCTTTTAAATTGCGAAACGATGGCTCAAATATGTTCTCTAGCATTCATATACATGGTATAATAGCATAGATAACTAATACAATGGCATTTGATCATATTTTCAACAAATCAAGAAATATGCAACAATTTAAAAATGCAAAAACAAGCCGTGAAATCCCTCACCAATACGCGTAGGAGCACCTAGGAACCTTGCAAACACCCTACACTAGTTGCTCAAGGCTTGGAGAGGCTTGGATTGGAGGCTTGGTGAGCAAAATCTCCTTCTTTTCCTTTCTTGGAGCTGTCGGGTTCTACCCTCATTTTTTTCAGCTTTTATTTTATTTTATTTTTTTTCTTTTGCATTTTATGAGCTTATAAGACTATATAATGACTAAGCTTAGGTGGGGTCTTGTTTGGGTACTTAAGTGGTCCAATAAAATGTGCTTAGTTAGCTTAAAACGAGCCTAGGTAGTAGAGTGTATGCTAATTAATTAAAACAATAAGTTATGTTACGTAATACTATTCATCTAATTACAAAAATCATTTTCTAAACGAGCTCTCCTATCGCCTCTAGCTCAATTGCACATTTTTCCCACTACTTTTACAATTAATATGATTTAATAAAAATGCTAATTAACCAATAGAATGCAGTTAATAAGACATAGAAAGAGGTACGCAAACAAAGGACGCAACAGTAATTAAATGCATGGCTAAAATCTCGGGCGTCACAGAGGACTTGTTTCAAAGTAAGTTTATTAAGATCGCTAGAATGAAACATAGAGATGTGGTTATCTTCCAAAATCTAACGACCAATATAGCCACAAAGGTTTGAGGTTATTGGTTCAATTTGTCGGATAACTAAGTGATGGCGGGTTCAATCTAACTAGATCACTTAATCAACATAGCCACAAAGGTTTGAGACCAAAGTGATTTAGGGACTAAAGTAGACCATACCCTATTTAGAGAAATAGACAACAGATAGTTGTTGACCTTTGGTATTCATGTTTCAACATAACCACAAAGGTTTGAGAAATGTGTCTGATCATAGGAACTTGGTCATCCCACTTAGAAGACTTTCATAGATTCATGTTTTCTCATTTAGGGAATATGATATTTAAAACAAATGGTGGGAGTAGCTATTATATCTTGCAATTTAATAGCTTTATCTATATTCTTGTTAGCCTGCAATCTTACTTTCTGTTATATTTACTTTTTCTGCAGTTTAATGGCTTCATTCATAAATCCTATTTTGTCCATCCTTAATCATGATTATTTAGTTGGACTAAACTTCGAGAAATAGTACAAAAGTTTAAGGGTAGTCCTCCGATTTGAGAGAATTAAGTATATTTTGGATGTCCCGACATTTGCTCCTGTAAATGAGACTGCATCTGAGACCAACAAGGTCACTTACTATAAATGGGTCCAGGATGACGTGCGTGCTAGGGGATACATTCTTTCATCAATGAGTGATAATCTGCGTCGATTCTATGAGGGGATGCCTCATTCCGTAGATATCATACATTGTTTGGAGGAATCCTTTGGCGAGCGCAGTCAGTCCATGACATTCCAGTTGACCCGTGAGCTTTTTAGTATAAGACTTGAAGAAGGGGGTGATGTGAACCAGCACTGCCTCAGAATGATTTACTTACTAATTCAACTGGAGGCATTTGGGTTTATTATAGATCCCTGACTTCAAGTAGACTTGATTTTGCAGTATCTTCCATCATCCTATTCTCCCTTGATCTTGGACTTTCACGTACATAGAATTGAGGTCACACTGAATGAGTTGCCAGATATTCTGACTAGCTGGCATAACCATGGTTTGGGTGCAGCACCTAATCCCCATGTTGAGTCCTCTCATTCTATGGCTGAGCCCAGCCAAAACAGAAACAGAAGAAGGATGAGGAGGAGGCATAGGAGGAGTTGGGCCGTGCCATTCTTACTAGGAGATTTCTCATCAGGAGCGGATTGAGTAATTGACCCTGTTTATGCATGATTTGGTCGTTTTTGGATCGGCTTGGTATGCGATCCCAATTTTGAAATATGTTTATAAATGTTTTAGCTTAGTTTGAACGTTTCTTTAAATAGTAGTGACATTTATCAATCTTTTCTTACTATGGGTAATTTTGGAATTGATCCTTGGTAAGAAATGATTGGCATTTTGTATATCCTTCATTAATAGTAATGAAATGATCGGAATGCGTATCGAAAGAAATGATGTTTTCAAGCTAAAACATTTATATTTCATTACTTAGCATTTAATGAAGTGGCTAAATACCAAATCATACATATATTGTCTTGAACTTTGAAATGGTCAAGAGTTAAAGACTATAATTTTTAAAAATATATCTATCCAAATGAGTTTGATAGATTAATTATTCTTTTTGACCAAAGAGTTTGTTCAAAATAAATAATTGAATGAAATGGAGCATATGAGACTTGTCCAGAATATGTTGGGTTTTAAAAGAAGATTAGAAAATGCATCTGTTATCACCAAAATCTTTCAAATTGATTTTAAGCTTATACCATGTTTTAATTCTATAGTTGTATAGAATTTAAACTCGTTCATGCATGATTTCTTTAGAGAAAGGTAACTATGATGAAATGGTTAAAATGAAAAGATAAAGATCGTTTTCATTAATAAATGAAGGTAATATCTAAATTTATAAGAAAAGTTAGTGGGAATTGATGCCCTTAACAAGTCTTGTGAATTTATGATACCTTCATTCGTCAAGGTCCAATCAAATTTTATATCATGTTGTATTTCTTGGGTAAACCGATCATGTCTTGTAAGTACCATGCAGATGAAGTACAATGATATGATTGATTGTTTTCTCACGACCTGTACACCCAGTCACGATCTTAAAATTTTAAGATGGAGGAATCTAATAAATTTTGGTCTCTTGTCTTTAATGACAGGGTGTCCGTCTTTTCTTGTAGATTTCCTTCTAACTATTAAGGAAAGGTTGCGAATGATTTTTGCACCTAATCCTTTTGCTGTTGGCATTCTCCTTTAATGCAATAGCAAGTACTTGGCACGATATGATGTAATGAGTTACATGATAGATATCGGAGAGAATACATATAAGTTCTATTGATCTTATTGTTATAATAATCTCTATATGAACTTTAACCCAGAATTTTAAGGTTTATGTTTATAGTGAAGTTCTTAATGAAGAATTCACTTAAAAAAGGATAAGAGTATATTTAATGGATTTGTGAATTATTGGAAAGAGTTCCGATAATAATAAGTAATAGTTATATTATTATTTGAGCCAAGATGCTGCTTGACTTTTATGATGTTTGGATAATATGTGGTTCTGTCTATTGATAGTAGCCGATATCTTGTAATATGGTAACTATTATAGAGCCTTTTTGCACAAGCTTAAAAGAAGAACCCGATCTCATCAAGAGTCCAAACTTGTAAAGAGTCAAAAAATGAATAAACAGATAAAGATCCTATAGTTGCTTCTATAGATGACCCACTGATCCTGTAAATAGAGTTACAGTTGATCAGCGTCTTTGGGAATATGAGTATACAGATATGAATGTAAAATGCATTAGATCTTATGGTTGATAACATTAGTGCAAGTGGGAGATTGTTAGGGATATGCCCTAATGCTATAGTTTGAGATAACCTTATTAGGGTTTAATAAGAATATTTTTACTTGTTTTATACACAATGTTATTTGTAGGATATTCATATTCTCCGCTTCGATATGAATATGTCCCTAATGTTTATTCGAGAAGAAAAATGTTCTAAAAGGGTTTAGGATATTTACTTTTTCTTCGATATGATAAATACTACGTCTGGACAATACTACGTATGGACAATTCCCGTCTTCCATAAGGTGGGTTACGGTCTTTCGCATTTTAGTCTTATGGTATGAATCGACAGGTCAATGTCAAGATAAGATCTGTTAACCTTCGACGTGAGGCGATGTCCTATGATATCTGAGATCGGTTGGAAAACGAGGAAGTCCTTGGCCAAGGCGAGTATGAAGTGATAGAAAGGGTTTTTCCATGGTAGTCATCTCTTGTTTCACCGATTCAGATTTATACATAGTATCGCAGGTGGACTTAACCATTTCATGGTCCTTTCCCGAACAGGACACTATTAACAGAAGGATCGGACTGCACGCTAATTCTCGATGGTTAAATGGATTCATAAAAAACGTCGTCTTCATTATCGTTTACATTCTCATAGTACGTTCGTTGCTAGTGCGTCACTCATGAGCGTGAGGGTATTTCGGTAAATGACGGAGACATTTTCGAAATAGATAAGGAGGTTTATCAATCCCTCATCGATATGTGATTATGAATCTAGAAGGTCACACACTAATAAGTATAATGAATAAGTTCACCGGGAGCTTGTATTTTGTGGTTGATGGCTTTAAGGTGTGAAGAGTCACCTATGTTGGTATTTGGGCCAAAAGTGTAATTTTGGAAAGTTTTGGAGTCAAATTATAATTATCAAAACTTTTCAGGTCAAACTGTAATTATTAAAAAGTAGTTTCAATATATTTATTCTAATATAGATTAGAGGTGTTTATATATATATATGCGTAATAATTATGTAATTTGTGAAATGCCACGTCATCGTCTTAGTTGTCAAAAGGTGAATTACAAATTAATGACTAGATAATTACACACATGCATGTAGAGATTGATCACTAGGATAGTCCATGTCATCAATCTTAGTCATTTAAATTTGAAATAAATGGATAGGATTCATTTTTGAATAAAGACAAAAGAATCTTGACCATTGCTTTTGATGATAAAGCCTTTTTACCCAATGTCAAGAGAGAGAATAAAAGTTGCCTTTGGATTGTAATGATTACAATCCTAGGATTTGCATGGATTTAACTTTATAAGAAAGCAATTGTGATTGGCTATCTAGTAAAGTAGGATTTTATATATATATATATATATATATATATATATATATATATATATATATATATGAGTATGTTATATATATATAATAATAGAAGACAATAGTCTCTCTCAATCCACTTGCATTTTTCGGCCAAGGGAAGGAGAAGAGAGAAGGTTGTCATCTTGTCATTCAAAGCTAATGATTAAGATCAAAAGGCTTGCATGGCTTCTTGCAAAAAGGTAACAAACATGATTGGTTACCTTTTATGATAGGTTGATATAATGCAAGATATGTATATACACATTTTTCTCTCATGCTAATGGTCTCTCACTCACACGACACACTCACCAACTTAGAAGAAAAATAACTTCATCTATTTCCTTGTTTTTTCTGCTATAGGCAAACTAGAATAGAGAAGTTTTTGTTTTGCTTGGTAACATACATATATAGTTTCAAAAACTTGAAGATATACTAGCACTCTTAATCTTCAAGTGGTGGTTGAGCTTTGGATATTTGGTGGACCGACTAGGGCCTTCGAGTTAGAAGGGTACAAAGGCTTGTCATCCATCTTCATCTTCTCCAAAGTGATCTACAAGTGAGGTATAGATATGAACCTCCCTATTTCTATGTGTAGAGTTGATATATATAGCTTGTGTTGATACTCAATGGACATAATATAAAGTTAGCATGTTGATCCTTGTTACAAAACTTTGAAAATTTTTGTTGATAGCCTATGTATGTTTCGGCTATACCAAGGTGTGCATGCACAACTTTTTCTGTCTTGAATCCAAGTTATGATTATGTTATGACATGATATCTTACGTTGGCTAGCAACCTTTCAACATGCACGCTAAGGGATACATTCTTTCATCAATGAGTGATGATCTGCATCGATTCTATGAGGGGTTGCCTCATTCCGTAGTTATTGTAACACCTCGATCCCTTTCGAGACCGGAGGTTCTATCAATCGATCTAATCACAACCCAAACCAAACCTCGGCAAAATTTTCAGGGAAAACGGACGGAGTCTCCCCTGTTTCTAGGCGAAATGTAAAACCTGCGACAGCATATAAGTAGACCAACACCGTGTCCAACCATTCAAACTACCTCAAGGCCATCCGAGCCTCGGTTCTCAACAATTAAACTCAGCAAGTATACATACATTTCCAATTTAAAAACTAACCTATCTCTTTTCATTTTTGACAAGTACATTCAAACTAGACAATTAAACCATACTAAGCTACTGCATAAAATAAACTATCATGCCATTCTAATTCTTTTCCTTGGGACATTACAAACATGCATTGAAGTTAAGCTATGCTAACTGATTACATAACTAGCTTATCGATTTACCTCAACTATTTAGCTAATTTAAATTACATTTCTTTTAACAATAAATACATACAACATATGAAAGCATATAACTTTACAACTTCGACATTCAAGCCACATAGGCACGCAAGACAACTTCTTAGGCACGAACTTTCACGAAATCACGAACTTTCACGAAATCACGAACTTTCCAGCTAACATGACATTTCCTGAAATGTGGTGGTGAGGAGTGAGTATACACAACACGTATACTCAGCGAGGGCGAGACAGATATCTAGTTGGAGAGAAAGAAATTCGTGCAATGCAACTAGACACAGCTAAACAATAAAATCAATAAGAAAAAATTCAATACAAACAACAATATATTAAACATTCAAGAAAGCATTAACACAACCATTCAAAGCTATACCACACTCTGAAGGCTATGGTTCACTCTTACGAGCAATATACCATTTCACGAGCGATACATCAATCTCGAGCTTGATGTTGACAACGATGACAATAAGCGCGCAACCACCTTATAACACCAGTTTGGAATACCTCAGGAGTAACCATCAATTCTACGACCCAAATCTCCCTGGGAGGCAACCCAAGCGAGAAAAGGGAATAGCCACGGAGCTAGAGCAACCAACACTGGCAACCCGAGGCTACCCAGAGAGGCCCATCACTCACGCGCTGGACACTATGCAATGCAAGACTCGATACAAGGCGATAAACGAGCGATAGCACAACAACACAGATAAAGGAGATAACCAAGATATCAAGCATTATTCAACAATTGTTAAACATTTCAATCAATAATCAACTCTAACAAGCGTAATAAGCATTAACAAGCATTTACAATCAAATAAGCAACAAGAACAATACCAACTAACATTATCAAGCAATAACAAGTATTCTATAGGCATTATAAGCATTCTATAGGCAATATACTATGAAAACTCACAAAATCCCAAAAATGACCCCAACTTTCAAACGCTACTACTTTCAAACGAGCCACGAGCTTTGGAAACCAACTTCACCAATCCTCCTAGGTCACCATAGGGCACGTCTAAAGACCCCGAAACCCTACTTTACCCTAGAATTCACGCAAAGTCCCGATTTTCCCCTTTGCTCGTTTAAACTACAACTATACTAACCAAACACCCAACCAATACCATAATCGCACCAAAAGTGCTTTCATGGCCTCCCGAAACAATGTCATCACGCAAAACGAGAAAACGCTAAACTCGACCTAAACGACCCCGACTTTCACCAAGGTGTTTTTCTCATTTTTTCCATTACGCAACCTAAACAAACCATGCATTTAGACATTCTAACATACCTAGCACCTTTTCACATTAACAGAAAGCATAACAACGCAACTTCATCGAAACGGGGGTTTACTATTCACTATTTACTATTTATTACACAATTTATATTTCAAATTCGATATTCAACCGCAGAAAATGTTAAAAAGCTATAAATACACGTTCTACAATTGCTAGAGAACATTCTTTAAGCAATGAAATAGACAAAATAACAACCTACGGTTAAATCACAAAAATTAAAGTTTATGTTCAACATTTTCAAATGCACAAATAACGATGAAACCCTCACCTTAGACGCTCCTAGACGCTAGGAAAACCACGTTGGATGCCTCGGAAACCACCCTGCACAAGCTCTCGCGAAGAAATTGAAGTTTGAAGTTGAAATATTTTTTTTTTCTTTTTCCTCCATGGTTTCAGCCATGGCCTTCTTTATTTCCTGATTTTGCTCTTTTGTTTCTTATTTCATACTTAAATAAAAGATGACAAATGGTCAAAGCTTCGGTCAACCCGCTAAACCAAAACAGCTATGCGCGACCTTGCGAAAACGGCCATAACTTCTTCTAGGAAACTCCAATTCACGAACGGTTTGAAGCCTCATAAACTAGACTCATAGAGCTTTCCAACCATATATAATTTGCTACCTAACTCTTCCCCAATTGGTTCAGATTTAATTCCAAAGTTGACCAAAAATTTGACTAACTTAACATTGCATTTTTTTATTTCTAATCCCAAGTTTGCCCTTTATTAAACATTTCAAAAATTTTCACCTTGTCCTAGTTGGTTATTGTAGATGAAAAGTCAACTAGTTTGGTCAAAGAAGGTGAAAGGTCGATAAAATGCAATTTAAATGAACTTTAAATGCTATTAAATATATGCCAGGTTCGGGGTATCACATCCTTCCCCCCTTAAAACAATTGCGTCCTCGCAATTCTTCTTCCAATAGAACTCTGCATCCACTGAAATCCAACTTTGACTAATCTTCTTCAGCTGCTGAGCAAGTATATAATCAAGATAACCAATAGGGAAGTTTAAGAAGAAATTCCAAGTAGTAATGCCGAATAAAGGCTCAAATGTAGATACCGCACAGAATCCCGTTGACACGAATACCGAAAAAGAGTAAAATTTCAACCAAAAGCGCCAAGATAATACCAATAAAGACTAAAGCAAAAAAACTATAGATGTCATTAATACTACACAATAACGACAAGAAGAATACCCCACGCACGAATCTCCAATAGAAGTCTAACTTTTACTGCCCGAGAATCCCCAAGCAAAAAGCCAAATAAAGGCCCAATCAAAGGTTCCATCTAGAGGTCCAAAGAATTACCCCGCTGGTCATGAATTTCATAGAAGAATTCCCTGTTAAGAGTGCTGGAGAAAATACTAAGAAACCCAATCAAATATACTTCAAAAGTTCCAAAGAAGCCTTCCAAACAATAACCCCATAGGACAACCAATTAGATTCCGAGTATCGCTATCAAATGCTGAGAAGAAGGTCCAAGGAATAGCAGAGAAAATATAATGTGCACAATAAGACAATCAAGTTGAATAACAAACATAGATTCCCAGATGGATGAAAACTCCAAGGATAAACACCGAACTGGTGAACAATATACCGAAAACAAACTTCGAGGCCTCTTCACTGTTTGCTAAGTGAGAACTTCATACAACCTTGCTAATAAGGAAAATACCAATAGAACGCCCAATAAGAATTTCAAAGAATACTATAAGTAGTATTATACAATAAGTCAGATAGGAACTCCAAATACCAAACCTACTGAGGAACACTGAAAAAGATATCCAAAACAATGCTCCAATAAGAAAGTAGCCAAATTTGCCCAATAAGTAAATACTAAATAATTGGCCACTGAGAATTCCATAAAATACCATTGAAGAATTTCCAATCAGGAATGCCAGTATCACACCAATAAAGACCGAGACACATATGCCATAGATAATACCATACAGTAAGTCCGATTGAGATCCCAATAGCCAAGTCCACCGAGAAGTGCCAACAAAAGATTCCAAAGAATACCCAATAAGAAAACCAAAGAATGCTCTCCAAAGAACAGCCAAATAGAACCTTAAAAGAAAACTACTCTTTCACAGCTGTTAAGCACAGAAGAGGACCCTAGAGATTCGCCAATAACTGAGCTCCAAAGGCAAACACCAACTTCCAAATCAAGGCTAGTTAAATGCCATTCATTTCCTGCCAATCCATACACCTTGGAAGGCTAGCTGTGAACCACTTCTTCAGGGGAGGAAGAGGACTTACTTATCATTTCCATAGGACATGTATCAATGCCAATATATCACAATTATACACATGCCTTAAACTATTATGCAAGCAAGTTTACGAAACAGTTTATTCAACAAAGTCACTCAAGCACGGCAATCAAGTCAAGCACAACATAATCAATTCAAATCACGGCATAGCTAATTCAAGACATTTCAATACACACATTACAAGCAATATTTCAAGCAAATAACAATTCACGAGGTCGATTCGATAGGTCAATTCAATGCATAACTAGACACTTCACTTTACTTGAGAAACATTTAACACATAATACATAACTATATCACATAGGTGCATACTTTCAAGTCAATCCACACAATCTCACATACAAGCATACACTTTCAAGACACACTTAACAAGCACACATTCAAGGGTCACTACCCACCAGACCAAGGACCCTGTCCCGGCTTATGGGCTAGACAAGCTCTGATACCACCTGTAACACCCCGATCCCTCTCGAGACCGGAGGTTCTATCAATCGATCTAATCACAACCCAAACAAAACCCGGACAAAATTTTCAGGGAAAACGGACGGAGTCTCCCCTGTTTCTAGGCGAAATGTAAAACCTGCGACAGGATATAAGTGGACCAATACCATGTCCCACCATACAAACTACCTCAAGGACATCTGAGCCTAGGTTCTCAACAATTAAACTCAGCAAGTATACATACATTTCCAATTTAAAAGCTAACCTATCTCTTTTCATTTTTGACAAGTACATTCAAACTAGACAATTAAACCATACTAAGCTACTGCATAAAATAAACTATCATGCCATTCTAATTCTTTTCCTTGGGACATTACAAACATGCATTGAAGTTAAGCTATGTTAACTGATTACATAACTAGCTTATCGATTTACCTCAACTATTTAGCAAATTTAGATTACATTTCTTTTAACAATAAATACATACAACATATGAAAGCATATATCTTTACAACTTCGACACTCAAGCCACATAGGCATGCAAGACAACTCTTCAGGCACGAACTTTCACGAAATCACGAACTTTTCAGCTAACATGACATTTCCTGAAATGTGGTGGTGAGGAGTGAGTATACACAACACGTATACTCAGTGAGGGCGAGACAGATATCGAGGTGGAGAGAAAGAAAGCCGTGCAATGCAAATAGACACAGCTAAACAATAAAATCAATAAGAAAGCATTCAATACAAACGACAATATATTAAACATTCAAGAAAGCATTAACACAACCATTCAAAGCTATATCACACTCTGAAGGCTATGGTTCACTCTTACGAGCAATATACCATTTCACGAGCAATACATCAATCTCGAGCTTGATGTTGACAACGATGACAATAAGCGCGCAACAACCTTATAACACCAGTTTGGAATACCCCAGGAGTAACCATCAATTCTACGACCCAAATCTCCCTGGGAGGCAACCCAAGCGAGAAAAGGGTATAGCCACGGAGCTAGAGCAACCAACACTGGCAACCCGAGGCTACCCAGAGAGGCCCATCACTTATGCGCTGGATACTATGCAATGCAAGACTCGATACAAGGTGATAAACAAGCGATAGCACAACAACACAGATAGAGGAGATAACCAAGATATCAACCATTATTCAACAATTGTTAACCATTTCAATCAATAATCAACTCTAACAAGCGTAATAAGCATTAACAAGCATTTACAGTCAAATAAGCAACAAGAACAACACCAACTAACATTATCAAGCAATAACAAGTATTCTATAGGCATTATAAGCATTCTATAGGCAATATACTATGAAAACACACAAAATCCCAAAAATGACCCCAACTTTCAAACGCTACTACTTTCAAACGAGCCACGAGCTTTGGAAACCGACTTCACCAATCCTCCTAGGTCACCATAAGGCACGTCTAAAGACCCCGAAACCCTACTTTATCCTAGAATTCACGAAAAGTCCCGATTTCCCCCTTTGCTCGTTTGAACTACAACTATACTAATCAAACACCTAACCAATGCCATAATCGCACCAAAAGTGCTTCCATGGCCTCCCGAAACAATGCCATCACGCAAAACGAGAAAACGCTAAACTCGACCTAAACGACCCCGACTTTCACCAAGGCATTTTTCTCATTTTTTCCATTACGCAACCTAAACAAACCATGCATTTAGACATTCTAGCATACCTAGCACCTTTTCACATCAACAGAAAGCATAACAGCGCAACTTCATCGAAACGGGGGTTTACTATTCACTATTTACTATTCATTACACAATTTATATTTCAAATTCGATATTCAACCGCAGAAAATGTTAAAAAGCTATAAATACACGTTCTACAATTGCTAGAGAACATTCTTTAAGCAATGAAACGGACAAAATAACAACCTACGGTTAAATCACAAAAATTAAAGTTTATGTTCAACATTTTCAAATGCGCAAATAACGATGAAACCCTCACCTTAGACGCTCCTAGACGCTAGGAAAACCACGCTGGATGCCTCGAAAACCACCCCGCACAAGCTCTCGCAAAGAAATTGAAGTTTGAAATTGAAATGTTTTTTTTTTCTTTTTCCTCCATGGTTTCAGCCATGGCCTTCTTTATTTCCTGATTTTGCTCTTTTGTTTCGTATTTCATACTTAAATAAAAGATGACAAATGGTCAAAGCTTCAGTCAACCCGCTAAACCAAAACAGCTATGCGCGACCTTACGAAAACGGCCATAACTTCTTCTAGAAAACTCCAATTCACGAACGGTTTGAAGCCTCAAAAACTAGACTCATAGAGCTTTCCAACCGTATATAATTTGTTACCTAACTCTTCCCCAATTGGTTCAGATTTAAATCCAAAGTTGACCCAAAATTTGACTAACTTAACATTGCATTTTTTTATTTATAATCCCAAGTTTGCCATTTATTAAACATTTCAAAAATTTTCACCTTGTCCTAGTTGGTCATTGTAGATGAAAAGTCAACTAGTTTGGTCAAAGAAGGTGAAAGGTCAATAAAATGCAATTTAAATAAACTTTAAATACTATTAAATATATGTCAGGTTCGGGGTATCACAGTGATAATACGTTGTTTGAAGGAATCCTTGGGTGAGCGTAGTCAGTCCATGAGATTCTAGTTGACCCGTGAGCTTTTTAGTATAAGACTTGAAGATGGTGGTGACGTGAGCCAACACTGCCTCAGAATGATTTAGTTGGTAACTCAATTGGAGGCATTTGATTTAGTCATGGACCCCCGACTTTAGGTGGACTTGATCTTGCAGTCTCTTCCATCATCCTACTCTCCCTTGATCTTGGACTTACATGTACATAGAATTGAGGTCACATTGAATGAGCTGCCAGATGTTATGACTAGCTGGAAAAATCTTGGTTTGGGTGCACCACCCGATCCCCATGTTGAGTCATCTTCTTCTGTAGCTGAGCCTAGCTAAAACAGAAACATTAGAAGAAGAAGGACGAGGATGAGACATAGGAGGAACCGGGCTATGGCATTCTTACCATGAGATCTCTCATCAGGAGGGGATTAAATAGTAGACCCTGATAATGCATGATTTGGTTGTTTTGGATCGGCTTGGTATGCAATCCCAATTTTGAAAAATGTTTATAAATTTTTGGATTAGTTTGAGTATTTATTTAGAGATAGTAGTGACCATTATCAATCTTATCTTACTATGGGTAATTTTGGAATTGATGCTTTGTAAGAAATGATTGGCATTTTGTATATCTTTCATTAATGGTAATGAAATGATCGGAATGTGTATCGAATAAAGAATATCTTCAAACTCGAACATTTATATTTTAATTGCTTAGCATTTTATGAAATGGCTAAACACCAAATCATACTTATAATGTCTTGAACTTTGAAATGGTCAAGAGTTAAAGACTTGAATTCTTTTATATGTCAATTCAAATGAGTTTGATAGATTAATTATTCTTTTTGACAAAAGGGTTTGTTCAAAATAAATAATTGAAAGAAATGGAGCTATGAGACTTGTCCAGAATATGTTGGGTTATAAAAGAACATTATAGAATGCATCTTTTATCACCGAAGTCTTTCAAATAGATTGTAAACTTATATCATGTTTTTCTCCTTCATGCATAGTTTCTTTAGAGAAAGGTAACTTTGATGAAATGGTTAAAATGAAAAGATAGAGATTGTTTTCATTAATAAATGAAGATGATATCTAAGTTTATAAGAAAAGTTAGTGGGAGTTTATGCCCTTAACAAGTCTTGAATATTTATGATACCTTCATTCTCCTAGGTCCAACCGAATTTTATATCATGATTTATTTCTCGAGTAAACCAATCATGTCTTGTGAGTATCATGTATATGAAGTACAATGATATGATTGATTGTTTTCTCACAGCCTGTACACCTAGTCACGATCTTAAAGTTTTCTTCGAGATAGAAGAATCTAAGAAACTTTGGTCTCTAGTCTTTATGACAGGGTATTTGTAACACCCCGATCCCTCTCGAGACCGGGAATTCTATCAATCAATCTAATCACAACCCAAACCAAACTCGGGCATAAATTTTCAGGGAAAACGGACGGAGGCTCCCCTGTTTTTAGGCGAAATGTAAAACCTGCGACAGCGTATAAGTGGACCAACACCGTGGCCAACCATATAAAACTTCCTCAAGGCCATCCGAGCCTCGGTTCTCAACAATTAAACTCAGCAAGTTGACATACATTTCCAATTTAAAAGCTAAGCTATCTCTTTTCATTTATGACAAGTACATTCAAACATGAAAATTAAACCATACTAAGCTGCTGCATAAAATAAACTATCATGCCATTCTAACTATTTTCCTTTGGACATTACAAACATGCATTGAAGTTAAGCTATGCTAACTGATTACAGAAACTAGCTTATCAATTTACCTCAACTACCTAGCTAGATTTAAATTACATTTCTTTTAACAATAAATACATACAACATATGAAAGCATATATCTTTACAATTTTGACACTCAAGCCACATAGGCACGCAAGACAACTCTTCAGGCACGAACTTTCACGAAATCACGAACTTTCCAACTAACATGACATTTCCTAAAATGTGGTGGTGAGGAGTGAGTATACACAACACGTATACTCAGTGAGGGCAAGATAGATATCGAGGTGGAGGGAAAGAAGATCGTGCAATGCAATTAAGGCAGTTAAGCAATATAACTGGTAAATAAGCAATCAAGACAAACAATCAATACAATAAGCAATTATTGAAAGCATTAACACAGCCATTCAAAGCTATACCACACTTTGAAGGCTATGGTTCACTCTTACGAGCAATATACCATTTCATGAGCGATACATCAATCTCGAGCTTGATGTTGACAACGATGACAATAAGCGCACAACCACCTTATAACACCAGTTTGGAATACCCCGGGAGTAACCATCAATTCTACGACCCAAATCTCCCTGGGAGGCAACCCAAGCGAGAAGAGGGAATAGCCACGGAGCTAGAGCAACCAACACTGGCAACCCGAGGCTACCCAGAGAGGCCCATCACTCACGCGCGGGACACTATGCAATGCAAGACTCGATACAAGGCGATAAACGAGCGATAAACAAGATATCAAGCATTATCAACAATTGATAAACATTTCAATCAATAAACAACTCTAACAAGCGTAATAAGCATTAACAAGCATTTACAATCAAACAAGTAACAAGAACAACACCAATTAACCTTATCAAGCAATAACAAGTATCCTATAGGCATTATAAACATTCTATAAGCAATATAAACATTCTATAAGCATTATAAACATTCTATAAGCATTATAAACATTCTATAAGCATTATACTATGAAAACACACAAAGTCCCAAAAATGACCCCAACTTTCAAACGCTACTACTTTCAAACGAGCCACGAGCTTTGGAAACCGACTTCACCAATCCTCCTAGGTCACCATAAGGCACGTCTAAAGACCCCGAAACCCTACTTTACCCTAGAATTCACGCAAAGTCCCAATTTCCCCCTTTGCTCGTTTGAACTACAACTACCTCAACCGATCACCCAACCAATGCCATAATCGCACCAAAAGTGCTTTCATGGCCTCTTGAAACAATGCCATCACTCAAAATAAGAAAACGCCAAACTCGACCGACACCACCCCGCCTTTCATTCAGCCCTTTTTTTCCGTTTTTTCATTACACATTCCAATTAAACCACAAATTTAGGCATTCTAGCATATCTAGCATCTTCCTAGATCAACAGAACGTGTAACGGAGATACTTCATCGAAACCGGGATTTACTATTCATAATTTACTATTCATTACACAATTTATATTTCAAATTCGATATTCAACAGCAGAAAATGTTAAAAAGCTATAAATACATGTTCTACAATTAACAAGGAACATTCTTTAAGCATTAAAACGATTAAACTAATGATCTACGCATAAAATCTAAAAATCAAAGTTTAGATACAAATATTTCAAATGCGCAAATAACGATGAAACCCTCACCTTAGACGCTCCTAGACGCTAGGAAAACCACGCTGGATGCCTCAAAAACCACCCCGCACAAGCTCACGCGACGAAATGAAGATTTGAAGTTGAAATGTTTCTTTTTCTTTTTCCTCCATGGTTTCGGCCATGGCTCTTTATTTTTCTGGTTTTGCTTCTTTTATTTCTTATTTCATGCTTAAATAAAGAATGACAATGGTCAAATGGTGAAGGCTTTGGTCAAACTAACATAAACTTGGTGAAATAGGCTTATTTCATGCATTTTAAAGCTAAAACAACTAACATAAATCCAATTCTAGTTAAATACAACTTAAAACACTAAAATTAAAACACTAAATGCTAGTTTTCACTATTTGCTGAGGACTGGAAATCGCTTCCTAACTATCTCTCTCGATATGCTATGCACTTTGCGTCAATAAAAGAATAGCAACTAAATCTCAAAGAATTTAAGAAAATATAATTTTTGAAGAGTAATCATGGTTCAAAATTTACTCCGGCTCGAAGCTACTTTTCATTTAATTGAAAATCGAGCCTTTAAGTGCAAGAAAAATAAAATCGATTGACATCAAAATGAAAAATAGTTGATATACCGTTAAAATAATTAGCTCAAGTATTATTCTAATTACTTCTAAAAGAAATATGAAAATAAAGCTTCAAATAAATGTTTAACTAAAAATAAACACAAATCCAATGCTAACATTTAAGATGTCACTTAGTTAAATGCAATTTAATGTCATTAAATGCATGCCGGGTTCGGGTTATCACAGTATCCGTCTTTTCTTGTAGATTCCTTCCGACTATTAAGGAAAGGTTGCGAATGGTTTTTGCACCTTATCCTTTTGCTGTTTGCATTCTCCTATTAAATACGATAACAAGTACTTGGCACGGTATGATGTAATGAGTTACATGATAGATATTGGAGAGAATACATATAAGTTTTATTGGTCTTATTGTTAAAATGATCTCTATATGAACTTTAACCCAGAATTTTAAGGGTTTGTGGTTATAGTGAAGTTCTTAGTGAACAATTCACTTAAAAGGATAAAAGTATATATATTAGATTTGTGAATTATTGGAAAGAGTTCCGAATAATGATAAATAATTGTTATGTTATTATTTGAGCCAAGATGATGCTTGACTTTTATGACGTTTGGATATTTTGTGGTTCTGTCTATTGATAGGAGCCGATATCATGAAATATGTTAACTATTATAGAGACTGTTTGCACAAGCTTAATAGAACTCGATCTAATCAAGAGTCCGAACCTGAAAAGAGTCAATTCAAGAATTTCTTTCTTGATAGAAAATGAATTAACAGATATAGATCCTATAGTTGCTTCTATAGTTGACCCACTGATCCTGTAAAGACAGTTACAGTTGATCACCGTCTTGGAGAAGATGAGTATACAGATACGAATATAAAATGCACTAGATCCTATAGTTGATAGCATTAGTGCAAGTGGGAGATTGTTGGGGATATGCCATAATGCTATAGTTTGAGATGACCTTATTAGGGTTTAATAAGAATATGTTTATGTGTTTTTTATACACTATGCTATTTGAGGATATTCATATTCTCCACTTCGATATGAATATGTCCCTAATGTTTATCCGAGAAGAAAAATGTTCTAAAAGGGTTTAGGATATTTCGCCATTTTTCTTCAATATGATAAACATTAAGAATTGATTCATAGCCCTTCAGATTATTCAACCGGGACTAGAATAATCGAGTATGGGTTATCATATGTTATTACATTTGATTAACATAGTGATGTTAATAATAAAGGATGGAGTGTGAAGTGCCAGAACAACATGATGATGTGGAATAATAAACATATAAGTGATCGTCTGTGTACGGATCATTGAATGTGACAATAAATAGTAAGCTGCATGATTTTAGGTTAATAGTTTACTATTTAGTTGGGAATTGTGCAAATTAATCCTCAGACTTGAGAAATTGTGGCTGCCGGTTATATCAGGGGCTAAAATATTGCGTCTAGACAATACTCGTCTTCCTTAAGGTGGGTTACGCTCTTTCGCGTTTTAATTTTGTGGTATGAACCGACAGGTAATTGTCAAGATAGGATATGTTAACCTCCGGCGTGAGGCAATATCCTATGATATCTGAGATCGGTCGTTAAATGAGGAAGTCATTGGCCAAGGCGAGTATGAAGTGATGGAAATGAGTTTTTCCATGGTAGTCATCTCTCGTTTCACCGATTCAGATTTATACATAGTATCGGAGGTGGACTTAACTATTTCATGGTCCTTTCCCGATCGAGGCACTCTTAATAGAAGAATCGGACTGCACGCTAATTCTCAACGGTTAAATGGATTAATAAAAGATGTCGTCTTTATTATCGTATACATTCTCATGGTACGTTTATTGCTAGTGCATCACTCATGAGCATGAGGGTATTTCGGTAAATGACGGAGACATTTCTGAAATAGATAAGGAAGTTTATCGGTCCCTTATTAGTACGCGATTGTGAATCTAGAAGGTCACACACTTATAAGTATCATGAATAAGTTCACTAGAAGCTTGTATAATGTGGTTGATGACTTTAAAGTATTAAGAGTCATCTATGTTGGTATTCGGGCCAAAATAGTAATTTTGAAAAGTTTTAGGGTCAAATTATAATTACCAAAACTTTTGGGGCAAAATTATAATTATTGAAAAGTTGTTTCAATGTATTCATTCTAATAGAGATTAGAATGAGCAAAAATAACATATATATATATATATATATATATATATATATAAAGGTGTTTATATATATATATGTACATGTGTAATGATGATGTAATTTGTGAAATGCCACGTCATCATCCTAGTCATCTAATGAAAAAACAAATTAATGATTGGGCATTGACATGTGGCATGTGAAATGTATTGGATTGTCCATGTCATCAATCCTAGTTATTTGAGTTTGAAATGAACGAATATGATTGAGTCTTGAATTAAGATAAAAGAATCTTAGCCATTGCTTTTTTATGATAGAATTTTTTTGCCAAGTGTCAAGAAAGAGAAAAAGGTGTCCCTTGCATGGCTTGGTTGATTCAAGCAAGAAAGAGAAATAATGTGACTGGCTCTTAAAGCATGAAGGACATTAAAATATAATAGAGATTACATAATGCATAAAAGTTGACAACTTTCTCTCTCTTTCTACTACCTTTTTCGGCCAAGCATATGAGGAGAGAGAATATTATATTCTTGCCATTCAATTGCAATCATTCTAATCCTAGGATGTGCATGGCTTGTCAAGAAAAGGAAGCCATTGTGATTGGGCATTTAATATAATAGTTTATGTTAATAAAAGAAGATAACTCTCTCTCTCCCTAAAGCCTACACATACACGACACAAACAAGACAACAAAAAGCAACCAATTTCATCTTCTCTAGTTGTCATTCTCGGCCATAGAGAGAAAGAAGAGTTAGCTTTGCTTTTTGTGGTGTAACCATTATACATTCTAAAATATATCTTGAAGAAAGACTAGCACTTTAACTCTTCAAGCTTTGGGTTGAGCTTTGGATGCTTGGTGGACTAACTAGACCCTTCAAGTTAGAAAGAATCAATAGCATCAAAGGTCTTCAAAGCTACATCAACCTAGTGTCTACAAAAGGTATACCGAACAACCTTACTTTTTCATTATATATAGTTGATTTATAATGTGTATGTATATCTAGTTTATGAACATCTTTGAATGTATGCATGTTGATCCTTTGCTTGAACCTTGTGAAATTTTTGTTGTTGGACATGTATGGTTCGGCTATGGCATTGTAGAATCCATGCATCACTTTCTAGATCTTGCTCATTAGCTTATGATATATAATGATATGATCATATGCTTTTGATTTTGCTTTCGTTGCTAGATGTAGATCTAAACCTCTTTCATTAACTAATGCCTTGGGCAAAGTCTCACGTGAGTCAGGTCCTCTTGGACTTCGAAGATCAAAAGAAAAAAAAAATCAAAGCCAGTTTAAAAAACCTATGCTTATATATAAATGAAAAAAAGCCACGACGCAAAGAGGGAGCGAACAGAACGCGAGCAACGGCGGGAATAGGATAGATAATTAGATTAGTTCAATTTTTATTATTTCATCTTTTTGCAACCATTAGACTATGATGTTGGATATCTTCCGGGCTTAAATTCTATAACATTTTCTTTTCTTTATTTTAATTTGTTGAATTATGTTTAATTTTCAGAATTCTTATTTTAATTTCTTTAGTATGTTAGGCTAAATTTCTTCGCTAAGGTGATGACGAAGCCTTGTTAAATTTCATACATACTATATTTTTGATTTAATTTTTTTCCCGTATTTTGATCATTCATGTTTATTGTTTATTATTTTATCAGTTGTTGAAATAATTTTTTGGATGGGTTTAATCATGTTTTTCTTATGCTTTGAATGAGTCTTAATAATTGAAAGTTTTGTTTTTAACAACAAATATTGTGACGGCCCAGACCCAACATGTAGCATAGTATACTTAATTGCATATAAATTGGTGTCAGTTTAAGTTTTATATGTGTGAATGTGTTTATTCTTGCGTTTAAGATTTAACTAGTAGCTTCATTTTCTTTTATTTCTCTTATTTTCTTTATAAAAAAAAAAGAACATCTAATACTATTAATTTAAATAAAATATTTTAACTACTATTTAACATTTACTGTGACGCCCGACTCCTAGTGCATACATTTATCATTCATGTACATATAAATTGTTCATTTATTTGTTTAAATGCTTACTTGCCATAGCATGCTATTAAATGCTTATTTGACATTTTATGTGAAATTTCATGTTTAATTGACTTCTAATAGTAGAATGGTGAATTAAATTATTTTAGAAAATGATCAATGTGCATTTAAACTATTTTCATAAAAGACTTATAATAAAACTTGCATTTACAGAGTTTTCTATTAAATTAAACCCAGACTAAAATTTTTATTATCTTATTTCCCGAATTTTATATTTTTCTATTATTACTTGACTTATATTTAGCATACGTTCACAAAAATATTGAGCATAACTTATCGGGTGCGTAAGTTACAAAAATGTTTTAGTATCATATGAATAGTAAAATCTATATAACATTTTTGGGCTTAAAGTAGCATTTCCTGCATTTTCCTTAAACTGACTAAGCCAAAACCCATTTTCCAAGCCCAATCCAATATCCATTTATATTATCTACCTTGTATACCTATATACATATACATAAACACCTAATTTATAAAACAAAGCAAACAAAAGAAGAAAAAAAAGTCAATTTTTGGCCAAGCAAAGAGAAAAAAAGGGATTGAGCTTTCAACCAAGGGTTTCCATTCTTGGACCATTCCAAGCCATTCCAAGATGATTTTCAGCCTTCCAAGCCTTTTACCTAGCATTTTCAAGTTGTTTTGGTGAGGGTTTTTACAAAAATTTGCATTTTAAGTGTTTATTTAGTATATGTCAAAAATTGAATATGTTATATATGCTTGTTATTAATCGTTTCCAAGCTTTATATCATGCTTCTAGGACTAGGAGAAGATACTTATATGGTTGTTTCATGTGTTTATGAAGTGTATGTACAAAATCATTTTTGTAAAGTCTTGAATTGGCACTATTCACACAGACCCATGAAATATTGCTCCAAACCTTAATCTAACGCTAGATATATGTTGTTGGGTTGCTAAAACGGACCCACGTTAAAATTTATCAAATTCTGATAATGTTGATTTTCATAGCCCTTTGTATACGCACGTCAGAATTGATGTAAGTAGAGCCTTTAGAACTAGTTTAATACTTGGTTAGGGTGCCATAAATGTAATAGAGAATAGTTAGATGCTTTGATTAACTAAACATTGATGAAAACTAGTTTTGGCTTGTTGAGCTTAAAGGGAAAAATAAGATTATAGTCTTTGTTCTTAGCTTTAGCTTGCTTGTTGTGCTATACTTGTTGAAGAGATTAGGAATACATGTTAGATGGCTAAAATAAGGTGGACGTGGCGTGTGCATGTGTTGAGAACTAAAGTGGCTTTATGAGATTAGTGAAGTTAGATTTGAAGTTTGTTATCTTGTGTGAAGTTTAGAACCTTAATTGTAAGCATTTGAAAAGAGTTTTGTTTGAATTTATGTGAATTAGTTGAGCTTATTGCATGATTAACTATTTGAGTTATTATAATTGCGATATTGTCTATTGATTGAGTTGTAATAGTAAATTGGGTGAATAAGCATGATAATGATTCTTAGATCATGTTTATAGTTAGATTATGTTTAAGTGTTAAGTGTGTTTGTATAGAATGTTTATCCTTTGGGTGAGGTCTTATGAGTTGAGTTACATGATTATTTTGCTTAGGGTGGATTGAATATGTTTCTAACTTGATGTGATGCTATTATTGAATGTCTTCAAACATGTCATCTAGTTATATAATAATTGAGTAGAGAAGAGTTGGGTGTCTTGTAATTGTAATTAATTACTTGCCATCTATTGAATTGAAAATATTATGTCCATGCTTGTTAATGCTTATTAGTTGATAAGAATTACTTTTAACTCATGAATGTCAAGTAAAGTAAGTCATATTGTATTTATATGATCAAGCTAGGATTGCGTATTTGAGTTAATGCAAGGTGATTAGAAATGAGTAGAAGCCATTTTTGCATTTGAGCTTGGTAAAGGTGAGAGACTTTATCCTGTTGTGCATTTAGTTTATTTACTTGTTCAAAAATTTCATGATTTAACCAAGTTACTGGAGTCGTGTTTTTACTTGATCATTTAGTAAAGTAGATTTGGAACCCTTTGTCTTGTGTGAAGAATATGATCTATTTAGTAAGTATTGGAATAATATTTTGTTGCATATCTTGTGAATTACTTGAATTAGTTGCATGAGTAATTGTTTATATTGTTATAATTGATTTATTTGATTATCAAATGTGTTATATGTTATATATGGGGTGAGGCTAGCCTACTTTTCTACCTCCCCACTTGATTCGTGATTCGTTATTCGGGGTTGTACAACTTTTTCGGACATAGTAGTGTCGAGAAACTCTGAGCAGCATCGGGCTATCGGTTTAGCTTGGCTACCATGGTGCCTATTCCCTTTCTCGCTGAAACATACTCCTCTACCCCCGAGGCGTAATTCACCTTATTGGGGCATACAGACCTACCTCAGGAGAAATGGGTCATAGGATCGGGGTACATCTGGAATACCCCATTGGTGGTATAAGGGGATTTGCCAGCATCTATTATTGAAGATCATGGTTCATGGTGTTAGAGATATGCCCTAATGCTACATATTTGGATGACATATATTAGGGCATTTTGACATTTACTTATGCCATTAGTGTTTATATGTTCGTTTACATATTGAGATAATTAGGACATTCATATTCTCCTTCTTTACGTGTATGAATGAGTCCCTAGTATTTTCATTAGAGGAATGTATTCTAAAAGCGTTTAGAATATGTTGGCGTATTTCCTTAATATGATAAATACTTAAAGCGTTCATAGTCCTTAGATTATTTGATCGGGACTTCAATAATCTATTATGGACTATCATATGTGTTGTTACCTTTGATCAACATAAGGATGTTGATGATAAAGGATGGTGAGCCACGTGCCATAATAGCATAGTGATGCGACTAACAAACATGTGGGTGACTATTAGTTGAATAGTTCTCTGAATGTGACGTGAATAATAAATTACATGACTTTGGATTAATAATTTGTTATCCGTTGCGATTGTGCATGTAATCCTTAGACTTGAGGCATTACGGTTGTCATATGTATTGGAGTTTGATTCAAGCGTTTGGATAATGCCTGTCTCGACAAACGAGATGAGATACGCCCTCTCGCAGTTTCATTCGCCTAGTATAGTGATTGACAGGTAGTGGTCAAGATAGGATCCATTAACCTCTGTCATGAGGCGATGTCCTATGTGATCTAAGCTTGGTTGTTTAATGAGGAAATCCTTGGCCAAGGTATGAATGATGGAGAAAGGGTTTTCCATGTGTCATCTCTTATTATACCAATTAGATCTATGCATAGTATCGAGTTTATAAACTTAATCGAATCATGGTTCTTGCTCGATGGGACAATTAATGGAAGGATTGGATTGCACGGTAATCGGCGACAATAAATAGGTTCATTACGTGATTACTTCATTGCCTTATAAATTGTCTTGATATGTTGCTAGACGTCACTCAAGACCTTAAGGGTGTTTCAAGAATTGAAGGAGAAATTCTTGAAACAAATCAAGAACCTGATTGACATTAAAGTTGTTTAATGTTTCCTTAGTGCTATTTGGCTATGAACCTAGAAAGTCACACCATATTAGTAAGGAGATTAAGTCTTGCTTGGACTTGAATTATCTTCTCTAATAAATTATTAAGAGTTAATAATTGTAGTCTCAACCATTAAAAGTTAATGGGGCAAATTTGTAAGATTGGGAAAGATTTGGGTGCTTAGTGCAAATAAGTAAAATATGATTTATTCCTATTGGTTGTCAACATGTTGATGTGGCAAAGTATTAGCCAATAAACTCAAAGCACCAAGATTAAAATCCTAGTCATCCATCTTTTAATCCAAGGGTTGAAATTGGTCAACAATTGTAGGCTACATTTAAATGTTAAATAATGCCAACTTGTCTTTGGTAGGCTAAAGCAATACAAATGTATTTGTGTGTGTTGTGTTTCACGGCAAAACCAAAGCAAGAGAAGACAAAGACATTTTGCTCTTTTTGCATGAATCAAGGAAAAGAGAAAAACATGAAAAAGCCTTGTCTCTTGGTCTTGTGTCTTCTTGGTCAAAGCAAGAGAAAGAAGACAAAGACCTCTTGAATTGTTGTGAGCAATACACGGACAATTGAAGCAAAAAAAAAAATGAGAGAGAAAATTCTGCTCATTTTCTCATGCTTATACATGGCTAAGTGAGTGAAGTAAGAAAGGCTTTTGGTCTTCTTCTTGATTCTGAAAATTCAGAAACACATACATACACAAAGTGAGTTGCAAGAACACTAGTGTTTGTTCTTCATTTGCTTTGTCAACTTGGATTAAATTGAGACTTGAAAGACAACTAAACTAAGAGTAGTTTTAAGTAATCTTTCAAAAGAGAGAAGTGTTCTTGTCCATGAATCTTCCAAGGAGTTTGCTAGCACTACAACTCAAGGAGGAGGAAAGGCTTCTTCAAATTGCTAGGTGGACAATCTAGGACTTCTACACTTGTGGAAGGTTCAAGGAGTTCTCAAAGCTTCACCAAATGATTCTAACCTTTGGTCTTCAAGAGGTATTGTTCTCTTCTTGTATTACCTTTGGTTTGAAATGTATATTGCATAAATATCAAGTATTGGGATTGACTACACATATGAATGTTATATATGTTATGAAAAATTGTATTTCATGTTATCTTCCGCTGCAAAATTTTTATTCTATATGTGCAATCCCGGATATCGTTCCTTCAATTGGTATCAGAGCCATGACTTGATATTCATGCAATTACATGTTTGTTTGCATTTAGTTTCGTGAGTTTTGAGCACTAAAAAGAACTTGGAAAGAGTTTCATAGTCTATGCATGTTTGATGTTTAGATTTGGTAAGCAAATATTCTGCGCACTGAAATTACAATACTGATTTTACATAGTAATTCTTGTTGTTTGGGGCTGATTTTTGGATATGTTATGTTATAGAGATAGTAGAACATTTCATCCTCTAATAGGCATCTCCAAATTTCGTGGTTAAGGGTCTCATTTAGACCCATTACAGTAGCATTGCTGATTCTCGCGCTCACTGGACAGACTGGACAGTGTCTGCTCCGAGGGGCATAACTCAGCCAATTTAAATCCGAATTGAGTTCCGTTTGATTCTAAAACTATCTACACTCGAAGAGCTACGTCTCTGTAAAATTTCAGAATTTTTGAAGAACTGTGGATAGGTGAAACGAATCAAAGTAGTTGGTATATGTGCAGCAGGTTTGTAATAGTAAGATTACAAGTTGAAAGCCATAACTAATTAATTGGATTTTGGTAAAGCCCAAAGGGCCCAAATATTCATGGGCTTAAATCTGATAGGATTAGATGAATTTTTCTTGGAGAAGATTAATTCAAGCCTAGGAACTCAAATTGGACCACGAAATGGACTAAGAATTTGCATTGGGCCTTATTTAACAAGCAGAGTTCTTTTATTTAACATTAGATGTTAAAAGCTCAAGATATGAAACTTATGGCAACCATGTCTTTAATTTCTTTTGTGGATATGATTCATAATTATATTATTCATATCTTGGCATGATGGATGGATCATGGACTTATAGATGAATGGTGAATGATTGTAAATTCATTTGATAACTTTGTAATTATATTCTTTCATTCATTTGATTTGTTGAGACATAAGTCTCATTTTTACATATATTGCAAGAGAGCAAATTGTAGTGAGATATATGATGTAATTATTCTACAAATCAAGCTTGCCAAGGAGTTCAAGATCAATCAAGAGATTGATGGACTTGGAGGTGTTGAAGAGTTCAAGGTGCCAAGACCCTTTGAAGACATGAGATGTGCTTGCTTAGGTTTTGTGATTGATCAAATTTATATGGCTCAAATTTGATCAACCACTAAGTCCATGATCCACCATATTTATATTATTGCATATATGTTTATTTAGTTATTTTGTATGAGATGCATGCTAAATGGACTAATGTGCAAAGTGAGACCTAAATAAATTCAAAATCTTCCTACGTGCAAACATATTAGATTGTAAAGCGGTAAAAGTGTTTATCGTTGCCCTCCACTATCCTAGGTTATATTTGCTCGATTGGGTATGTCTTGGCTAACCCAAAGGTAGAAAGACATATTCCATGAAAGTATTATATTTACCTAGCAAGCATAGTGATGTTGTGTTGTTCCAATATCACGAGGCCAATAATGCACCAAAGCTGAGGTCCGGGATTCAAATTGTCGCAACACTATGACGGTGGGTGTAATCTAACTAGATCACGTTTCCAATAATGCATCAAAGCTGAGGTTATGGTGATTTAGGGGCAAAATGGTCATATCCTATATAGTGATATAGATAGTAATCGTTGCTAACTCTTTGTATGTATATTCCAATAATGCACCAAAGCTGAGGGTATTCATATTAAAGAGAACCATGGTCACCTACTAATGAGTCTTTAATTAGATTCACGATCTCATTTAGGAAGTGTGGGATTCGATAAAAATTAGTGGGAGGTATCATTTAATTAAAGGTCAAATTAAATGTTTTAACAAGTTTTATGTCAACTTGCGATCTTATTTTCTGCATACGTTTATGGCTACAACAGTGAACCCGTTTTTATTAACTAGACTATATATCGCGTAACCGGACCAAATTTTTTGAATTAACGATTTTGTCTAAGAATGGTTCTTAGAAACTTAATCAAGTCTTAGAAACAAATGCTCCGTTATTTTTCATCTTGTTAATGTATCAAAACGAAAAATTGTAGTACTTATGGTTGATAAGTAAATAAAAAAAAGGGTTAAATATGCTAAGGAGTTGTATTCTTTCATAGTTTGCATATGGGAATGTAAGATGTAAAGAATATGATTCTAAACTAGCAAATGGTTGAGTTGTAAGCATATTTAATAGCATGATATTAGATATAAATGGAATTCATTTTTATAATTATATTTCCTCTTTGGTTAGTGGTAATGCAAAGAAGAAAGACAAAGATAAATGATTTCTATCTGCCAAGGGGAGCATATCTAAGAAGAAAATTAAGGATTGTATAGACATGTGTAAATGATGTTTTCATAGCCTTAAAACCGGACATTAAAAGAGGTTTTAATCCAAAGTATCTTTATAGCTTGAATGTCAAGGTTGTAAAACTACTATGAATTATAAATCTTCTTTTTATTATGATTGGTACTACTTAGTGTTTTTTATTCTAATGAAACATTAGTGAATGTGTTCATGGATAGAATTTTAATCACAGTAGTGCACTTTTGGAAGCGTGGAATATTTTTCGGTGTTAGCAAATGAAACAAAAGTTGTTGCGTTAGATAAAGACAATTTGTTTGGATACCTTCTGGACATATTTTGTATTTTAAAGATTATACTTAAATGATATTAGGAATAAAATGTATATTCCTAAAGCTTGTAAAAGCGTATTATGGTGTAGTCTTTATTATCTTGATATGAATGAAAGAATATATTGCAAACATATTGTCAACCATTATAACCATCCACCAAATTTTAAAAGATTGCTCAAATAATTCAAATTAATTGTAGTTTCTACATGATTAGGTTTTTCTAATAATAAGATGATGATTAGGTTGGTTTGATCAACTTATACATCTTATTTATTAGAATGGTAACCAAGTCATCCTTTGTTTGATAAAAGATTAAAACTACTAAGCTATTTGGATTAGTACGTATGATGTATTTTAGAGCTATTTGTGAATAGGCTCGTATAGAAAATGTATTAGTACCTTATGATTAGATCATGAAGGTAAAATACTTAAGTACTATTTTGTTTGAGTATCCCAAATTTTGATATAGTATCGAAATTAACAATGACCGGAGTACCACAATTAAATGGGGTTTTCTTAGTGAAGAAAACGTGTTTTGTTGGACATAGTACAATTGTTGATTAGTTTGACTAATCATTATATTTATTTGTGGGTTATGCTTTCCTCAATTTAATTTTATGTTGAATAGTAAATTCATACTATTGCTATAACTTTATATTTGATATAAGTTGGACAACAACCAAGGATTAAATGTGTTAATTTTGGTTTCTCCTACTTTTATTGAAAAGTTTTTTAAAGGACTAGTGCGAGTTTTAGTTAAAGGTAATTTTATAGTATATCCTAGTTTTGTAGGATATAATTTCTATTTAATGATTGATGTCTATTGATCTATTATATTGTAACCTTTCTTGAAGAAAATGTTTTGTTCAAGAAAATGTTACTTTCTAATAAAATAGAAATTGAGGAAGTATCCTCTAAAACTATAAAATCACCTAGACCAAAGTAATGAATCTATTCAATAAGGTCCGGAATGTGTCATCACACAAGATCTTTTTAAATCTAGTAATGTATCTCATCTTTAAAAGGTATATATATGGATATCTTTTTGGGATGCACGAAAGTTGTTTGTGTATTTGAGATAATGATCAATTAGTTGATCCTATGATTTACAAAGAAACGATATATGTGATATCGACTCCAAGAAACTATATAATGTAAAGCATATTAATTAGACTCCATATACTTTAACTTAATCTGGATATTGATTTCCGAGATAAATGTTGAAGTTAATGAAAAAGGCTGGTGACCTTTTATAGCTAGATTGGTTTTTTAAAAGATATCATCAAATGCAAAAATGTTGGCTATGATGAAGTCTTTTTACCAATTATGGTGCTTTAGTCTCATTGTATTATGCTAGTCATTATAGCACATTGTATTACTTTATTGATGATTCTGATCTATTGTTATGAGTAATATGTGCGTACTTGATAAATCCACTTATGGATTTTTAAGTAAATTTCTTGGAATTGTTTCGTCCAATTCAAATGAGATTAAAGAGTTAGATTTCATTTAAAATGTGGATGAACCTTGTGATTGCAAAATAATAGTGGGAACGCATCCACTTTTCTATGACTGCAATAATAATGACTGGGATATCATGGATGATGATATGTGTGTTATGATATTAATTAAAGTCTAGTCATATTAAATGCTCTCCATATGGAACATGTCGTTCGTATCTTATGAATTCGTTGCTATGGTGATAATACGAAGAGATTACTCGACATATTCATTAGATTGTACATAGAGTATTTTTGAAGGTGTTCAAGAAACTCTAGATGCATAGCAAATTTATGTTCAAGTTATAGTAACTTCATATTTGTTATACTATGTACAAAGCCTGATATTGCGCAAATTGTAAAGTGTTACGAGTAGATATCAATCTAATCCAGGTTTCGAAACGGTGGATAAAATTAAAATATATTCTTAAGTACTTGGGAAGCACCAAAGATATATTTTGGTTTATGGAGGAGGCAAATTTCGTAGTGACGGATTTACAAGTTCAGATTCTTAATCTGAATCTTGTAATAGAAAGTCTATGTTAGGGTTCATATTTATTTGTAGTGGGAGCTCAGTAAGTTAGAAAGGTTCTGACCAAACTGTAGATTTCATTATATAACTCATGTCTTTTGTGATATGTAATATTACAAAATAAATTGTTTGGATCGAGGAAATCATACGAGTTGGTTATGGTTCCTACCGTTAAGTTGTGATGCTTTTATGTTACAACTATACGGAGCTACTGCACAAGTTTGTAGAACCTAGGTCTCACAGTATGTCCAAACATTTGGAAAAGTGTTTCCATCTCATGCGTTGCACCTGTAGCCAATAATCATATTGAGATATGTCTTTGCAAAAAAAACGACCACATGTCTTGATGTAGTTGACCCACTAACCGTAGCTATGAACCTATCATAGCTAGGTCCTCGTTTTGAGAAGATGGATATTCGATACCATTGTATGTTGTGCTAATACTATGTGACATAGCATTAGTGCAAGTGGGATATTGTTAGAGATATGCCCTAATGCTACATATTTGGATGACATATATTAGGGCATTTTGACATTTACTTATGCCATTAGTGTTTATATGTTCGTTTACATATTGAGATAATTAGGACATTCATATTCTCCTTCTTTACGTGTATGAATGAGTCCCTAGTATTTTCATTAGAGGAATGTATTCTAAAAGCGTTTAGAATATGTTGGCGTATTTCCTTAATATGATAAATACTTAAAGCGTTCATAGTCCTTAGATTATTTGATCGGGACTTCAATAATCTATTATGGACTATCATATGTGTTGTTACCTTTGATCAACATAAGGATGTTGATGATAAAGGATGGTGAGCCACGTGCCATAATAGCATAGTGATGCGACTAACAAACATGTGGGTGACTATTAGTTGAATAGTTCTCTGAATGTGACGTGAATAATAAATTACATGACTTTGGATTAATAATTTGTTATCCGTTACGATTGTGCATGTAATCCTTAGACTTGAGGCATTACGGTTGTCATATGTATTGGAGTTTGATTCAAGCGTTTGGATAATGCCTGTCTCGACAAACGAGATGAGATACGTCCTCTCGCAGTTTCATTCGCCTAGTATAGTGATTGACAGGTAGTGGTCAAGATAGGATCCATTAACCTCTGTCATGAGGCGATGTCCTATGTGATCTAAGCTTGGTTGTTTAATGAGGAAATCCTTGGCCAAGGTATGAATGATGGAGAAAGGGTTTTCCATGTGTCATCTCTTATTATACCAATTAGATCTATGCATAGTATCGAGTTTATAAACTTAATCGAATCATGGTTCTTGCTCGACGGGACAATTAATGGAAGGATTGAATTGCACGGTAATCGACGACAATAAATAGGTTCATTACGTGATTACTTCATTGCCTTATAAATTGTCTTGATATGTTGCTAGACGTCACTCAAGACCTTAAGGGTGTTTCAAGAATTGAAGGAGAAATTCTTGAAACAAATCAAGAACCTGATTGACATTAAAGTTGTTTAATGTTTCCTTAGTGCTATTTGGCTATGAACCTAGAAAGTCACACCATATTAGTAAGGAGATTAAGTCTTGCTTGGACTTGAATTATCTTCTCTAATAAATTATTAAGAGTTAATAATTGTAGTCTCAACCATTAAAAGTTAATGGGGCAAATTTGTAAGATTGGGAAAGATTTGGGTGCTTAGTGCAAATAAGTAAAATATGATTTATTCCTATTGGTTGTCAACATGTTGATGTGGCAAAGTATTAGCCAATAAACTCAAAGCACCAAGATTAAAATCCTAGTCATCCATCTTTTAATCCAAGGGTTGAAATTGGTCAACAATTGTAGGCTACATTTAAATGTTAAATAATGCCAACTTGTCTTTGGTAGGCTAAAGCAATACAAATGTATTTGTGTGTGTTGTGTTTCACGGCAAAACCAAAGCAAGAGAAGACAAAGACATTTTGCTCTTTTTGCATGAATCAAGGAAAAGAGAAAAACATGAAAAAGCCTTGTCTCTTGGTCTTGTGTCTTCTTGGTCAAAGCAAGAGAAAGAAGACAAAGACCTCTTGAATTGTTGTGAGCAATACACGGACAATTGAAGCAAAAAAAAAAATGAGAGAGAAAATTCTGCTCATTTTCTCATGCTTATACATGGCTAAGTGAGTGAAGTAAGAAAGGCTTTTGGTCTTCTTCTTCATTCTGAAAATTCAGAAACACATACATACACAAAGTGAGTTGCAAGAACCCTAGTGTTTGTTCTTCATTTGCTTTGTCAACTTGGATTAAATTGAGACTTGAAAGACAACTAAACTAAGAGTAGTTTTAAGTAATCTTTCAAAAGAGAGAAGTGTTCTTGTCCATGAATCTTCCAAGGAGTTTGCTAGCACTACAACTCAAGGAGGAGGAAAGGCTTCTTCAAATTGCTAGGTGGACAATCTAGGACTTCTACACTTGTGGAAGGTTCAAGGAGTTCTCAAAGCTTCACCAAATGATTCTAACCTTTGGTCTTCAAGAGGTATTGTTCTCTTCTTGTATTACCTTTGGTTTGAAATGTATATTGCATAAATATCAAGTATTGGGATTGACTACACATATGAATGTTATATATGTTATGAAAAATTGTATTTCATGTTATCTTCCGCTGCAAAATTTTTATTCTATATGTGCAATCCCGGATATCGTTCCTTCACATGGCTCGAGATTGAAGACAAAGAAGTTGAACCGTATCCTTTTTAAATGTGTTTAATGGTTATTCAGTAAACTTGTTGTATTGTGTTACTTGTGTTCTCATCTTTGTTGCATTGCAGGAAATGGGTTTCGAAACACCCCCGGTTTATTGTTACCCCTCCCTCACTTAGTATACATGTGTTGTATGCTTACCCCTCTTTCTAATCATCTCAGGTTCAGGCCCTTCAGAGATAAAGAAAAAAAGGTTCAATTTGGTCAAATGCCTTGACTTGTTGCTTACCGAGATTGGATGGCTTGTGTGAAGAATATGATGTTGTCATGTATATGTTCAATTTTGAGATATTTTGGTCTTGTTTGTATTTATTTACTGGCTTGGAAGATTGTAATAGTTATTGTATGGCTGTATAGTTTGGATTTTAGCGGCATGTAATAACTTTAACTTTGCTTTATTGTCAATGTTGCATGCTTGTGTGGTCAGTGAAGATTAGTTGATTGGTTGGACTTAAATTATAAGTAGGTTAAATTGATAATATTAGAGTAATATGATAAGCGGTTCTAAAACACAGAAATTCAATAGGTTTGACCTTGCATGCTTGTATGTCTTCAATGTTGGGTTCCAAGGCTCGGATGGTCTTGAGGAGTTAGATGTATGTGATGTTAATGGATGTTAGGGTTTACGGAGAAGGTTGGACTTTGGTTTTGAGGTTATAACTGCGTGTACAGGTTTTGGATTGTCCTATAAACAAGGGAGACTACGTCCGTCTTCCCTTATTTTTCGTGACTTCGAGTATTGGATCGGGGCTCCGGTCTCGTGAGGGATCGGGGTGTTACAAATATTAATTGTGATTTTGAATTGAGATACAGTTAATGATTTGAATACTTTGTTGATATAAGAATAAACATATTTTTAGATTCACTAATTTAGAGCTTAAAAGAGTCGATGTTATATGGTTACGAAGCCAAATTGCGAGATTATCATGTAGTAAAACTTGGGGAAAATTAATGATCAAATATAGTTGACGTTAGGATTAGCAAGGTGGATTCTTAGCCTTAGCCTTTTATGATTACCACTTTACTTTTGTTATTTTACTCTGAGCGTTTTATTTTATTAGTTATTTTACTTTGCAATATTTTTAGTTTTAGTTTAATTTAATTTATTTCATTCAATTCATTAATTGATGTTATTCTAGAATTTAATTCTTAGTTCTTTAGAGTTATTGTCTATTCTTTTATTATTGTTTTATTTTTCGTTATGTGTCTTAATCTTTCCAACTAGATTAGAAAAACTACATCTTAGTCTAAAACTTGACCTCAACTAAACAAGTCTCTAAGGGATCGACCTCGTATTTTCCTAGCTATACTTTTGTACAGTTCGTGCACTTGCAAGCAATTCAAAACATACAACAGTTTATAATGAGAGAGTTTCCTTTTTGGAGGGCGACCTACCTTGGTCATTGGAAGAGCATTCCAGACTTTTCCCATTAGTGCATGAGAGTGCATTGAACTCTACCATGGTAGATGTGATCTCTGTAAAAGTACTACCGCTCTATGAGATCATAAACATCTCAAGCTACTAAGAAACCAGTGCTTTAGCTCTTGAGCATATAGAGATGACCAATGAACTCAAGCACATTTGTTTTGATTCACTATGGTACGATCTTGTATGGGTCAACAGCTTGGTATTTTAGATACATGGACTTGACTAATTGGCATATGCATATGTGTCAAGACGTTCTATGTCATCTTAATTGGTGAGTTATAACCCCTTTGTGGCATCCTATTGAAAGATATGCGACTTATCATATTCCCAAGACCGACGAAGATCTACATAGATCACTAGCCTTGGCCGAACTATACATGGTACTTTTCAAAAAAATTACAAGCTTTTAGCAAGAATCATCATGTAGTCTTCTAACCATGTCTATGAAACTAACATATATATATAAGACACATGTATATGTAAAGGAAAAGATAGGAGTTGAAGTTATACCTCTTGTAGACCTCCTTGTTGTAGAAGCTTGAAGACTAGCTCTTGATTCCTTCTAACTTGAAGGCTCTAGTAGGTCCACAAGTATCCAAAGCTCACCCAATGTTTGAAGACCAAATGTGCTAGTATATCTTCAAACAATATAGCTTAAAATGTATGTAGCTAAACAAAAGATGAAACCTTCTATGTCTATCCTACAATGGCCGAAAACCACCTTGTTTGGAAGACAAATTTTTCTCTCTTGGTTTTCTTGTGTGTGCCGTGAGTGAGTCTAGAGATTAAGAGAAAGGATCACTTTGATATCTCTTATAATCCTCTATTATAATCAAATCAAAATAAGAATTACCCAATCAACAATAGATAATTAGAGTGTGATCTTGGATAATCTCATTGCATGCTATTGGATTGCAATCATTACAATCCAATGCATAGAATCCATCTTCTCTCTCTTCTCTTTGTTTGGCCGAAAATGTGTGTCTAAGAGAGAGAACAATTGTCTTGCTTTTAATATATATAATCTCTATTATAATATTAACATTGTTTAATCAAGAAGCCAATCAAAATGGTTTCCTTAGTTGCAAGAAGAAAGAGAATGCATGCATATCCTTGGATTATAATCATCTCAATCCAAAAACTACTTTTCATCTTTCTTTTCTCTCTCTTGACACTTGGCAAAGAAACAACTATCATCAAAAGACAATGGCCAAGATTCTTTTGTCTTTATCCAAGACTTAATCTAGACCATCCAATTCAAAAACAAAAGACTAGAATTGATGACATGGACAATCTACTCATTCCACACGCCACATGTGCATGTCCAATCACTAACTTGCCTTTTCATTTGATGACTAGCTGTGATGACTTGGCATTTCTTCAAATTACATCACCAATACAAATATCTACATATATATATATATATATATATTATTTTGCCCATTTTAATCTCTATTAGAATAATAATATTGAAACAACTTTTCAATATTTACAGTTTGGCCTAAAAAGTTTTGGTAATTTCAATTTGACCCTAAAACTTTCCAAAATTATATTTTTGACCCGAACACAAATATAGATGACTCTTAACACCTTAAAGCCACCAACCACATTATATAAGCTACCGGTGAACTCATTCATGATACTTATAAGTGTGTGACTTTCTAGATTCATAATCGTATACTGATGAGGGACCGATACCGTCTTATCTATTTCGGAAATATCTCCGCCATTTCCTGAAATACCCTGATCCTCATGGGTGACGCACTAGCAATAAACGTGCCATGAGAATATACGCGATAATGAAGACGCAGTCTATTTATGAATCCATTTATTGTCGAGAATTACCGTGCAGTCCAATCCTTCTGTTAAAACGTCCTGATCAGGAAAAGGACCATGAAGAGGTTAAGTCCATATCCGATACTGTGAATGGATCTGAAACGATGAAACGAGAGATGACTACGATGGAAAAACCCTTTTCCATCAATTCATACTTGTCTTGGCCAAGGACTTCCTCATTTATCTACCGACTTCATATATCACAGGACATCCTACTCACACCGGAGGTTTAACAGATCTTATTTTGACAATTACCTGTCAGTCTATATCAAAAGACTAAAATGCGAAAGGCCGTAACTCACCTTTACAAAAGACGGGTATTGTCCAGAAGTAATGTTTAGCCCCTGATATAACCGGCAGCCATAATTTCTCAAGTCTGAGGATTAATTTGCAAAATTTTCAACTAAATAGTAAACTATTAACGTGGAATCATGTAGTTCACTATTTACTATCACAATCAATGACCCGTACCACTAACGATCATATGTTAATTAATCCACATCAACATGTCATTTTGATACTTCGCATGTCATCCTTTATCATTAACATCACTATGCTAATCAAAAGTAATTATATATGATAACCCGTACTCGATTATTCTAGTCCCAGTCGAACAATCTGAAGGGTTATGACACAATTCTTACTATTTATCATGTCAAAATAGAACAACGAAGCACTCTAAACCCCTTTTAGAATGTTCTCTCTTCTCCGATAAATATTAGGGACACATTCATATCAAAGCGGAGAATATTAATATCCGAAAACATCAAGATATATAAAACACATATATTCTTGTTAAAACCTTAATTAGGTCATCTAATCATTAGCATTAGGGCATATCCCTAACACCTATTAATCATCTAAACCTAAGTACTTAGTAATATAGTCAGTCAGGACTATATTTGGATATTAAACTTGTGACTCGTTCCTTGAATCAAGATAATAATATCTAGATAATGATTATTGGAGGATTAGAGGTACAAAGTATAGAAGTAATCAATAAAAGTTGATAGTACAAGGATTGGACCTAGTATTGATTATGGGTTCTACATAGAAGAATATTTCAGTCATTTTTCTTAGTAGGTTAAAGAAAAAGGTCAAACTTTATTCGACAGGCTTCTCGATAATTAGTATTCATTTTGGAGTACAGTCATAGCTCTTTAGTGGAATGAGCTAAGACCAAAATGGTCAAAATGCAACTAGTGACTAGTAGGGGCATTTTGGTCATTTTGAAGCTAGGACGAATATGTTTTTTGGTCCCTCTTCTAGCTAATTTCCAAATTGGTAAGTGCACTTTCTTTTTCCCTGTAAATGGCATGTGAAGTGTGTATTTAGCAAGAGAAAAACATGTGAATAGGTTAGAAAAGTAAGAAGATGGAATTGCAGGCTAGCTATTTTTTTGGGACTCTTTATTTTACGGATTTATCTTTATTTATTTGAAGATAAAAAAGTCATAATAAAGAGATCATACAAAGAATTATCTAGCTTATAATGTGCATAAAATAACGTGGACTATATCAAGTCCTGATACGTGGTCATTTATAAGTGCAATTCCATAACTCTTCTAATCCTCCTAAGACACATGAGTCACTTAGGACTCTTGCTAGTAAATACATGGCTAACTAGAAAAGAGGATGGGATTCCTCTTTTGAAATATAATGTTATACGACCATAAAGGAAAAAAAAAGAGAAAGTGAGAATCATCCCACCACGATTAAGCCAAAATTTTTGGAATTAGAAAAGAAAAGAAGTGTTGAAGATAATAAATTAAATAATAAACCATTCTCTAACAACTTAAGCTTTTAGATGATGTGGTAACTTAACATGGTATTAGAATCAGGTTCCAAAAAGGTCTTGAGTTCAAAACTCACCTTCACCCATTTAAAAATATTAAAACTGTCCAAGTGCGAGGCTCAGAAACTAACTCCCCCTGCACTTACGGGGGCGTGTTGAAGAAAATAAATTAAATAATAAACCTCTCTCTAACAGCTTAAGCTTTTAGATAAGGTGGTAACTTAACAACCTTGAGGGCCATTCCTTACAGTCATGCTTGTTTTTCATCTTCCATTGGTGTAGTGTTCTTAGCCAAGGCAAGCAAGGAGGAGTGGCATCCACTTATTGTAGTCCAACATGGTGAGAATCATCTTGTAGTATTGAGTTTTGAAGCCAACACTAAGGGTAATCAAATATGCCCCCGATTTTTAAATAGCGTTATAAGTATGTATGCTAGCATGTTTTGCATGTATCTTGATTGGTTTTCGGTCCTTGTTGTTTTTGCTTCCATACATTACAGTTTTAATGCCATATATTGAAAGTAATCTAGCCTTTAGAACCATGGTTATACCCTACAAGTGGTATTAGAACCACGCCAAATGTAATACATGTTAAAATATAGCGTTAAAATTGGTAAAAATGCTAGAAGTTCCATTGATTGGTGACTGTTTAGGCCATCACGAAGGTTGTTTTGTGTGCTAAAAATATGTGGGATTATTACAAGATAAATGAGGTTTCTAACCCCTGTTTTGCAACCTATAATAACCCTTCCTTGATGGTTAGAATGCATGATAATGTGATGGTTATAATTTTATCAGCTTTAGTGGTTTAATGTATGATTATTAGATTGGTGGTTTATCCAATCCATTTGTAATATTTAAATCGCTTTGTAGAGTTGAATGTAAGCTTCATAATTAAGCATAGGACCTTATGTAATAGATAGGTTTGTGGGATTTTGAAATTCTATTACACAATTGCATGTATATGCCAAGAATCACACGAGCCAAGTCAAGGGGCCAATGCAGACTTTTTGCAGACTGTTTTGATGATTTTCTCGAAGGAACAGCGGTGGTTTTGAGGCAAATTTGTGGCTATTCGACCCTCCAAGAGCGATATAAGGGTGGTGTGTGGTGGAGGAGGAATTCCATTGGCAATAAGACACTTGGTTGCTCATCCGAAGCAAAGAGTCCAAGATTGTACGATCTTTGGCTTTTACAAGGACTCTTACAAATTTTGGTGAGAAAAAAGGTCTTGATTAAGATTAGGATGATATTCTCATTCCTAAAATAGAAAGCTCTGAGAATGGCAACTTCCATTTCTTAAATGAAAAGTATAAGAAACCATCAAGGAAAGGGTCATGGTATTTGGATGAATGCCTTTATTTTGAATATATTTATGGATATGAAATACCTAGTAGCATGGCCAATCATTAGGATTTAAAAATGGCTAAATCCTAGAAAATTTGATTAGGTATGGCTAGTTAAAACACAAATTGAATCGACACCTAGACCAACATAGATTGAGGTTATCGATTTAATAATTGTTTAGGGAGATGCCTTAGAAACCAAAGTTTAATTAGATACCTAAGTAGCCTTACCTAATCCCGAATAGGTATGTAACTATTGAAATTAAAGGTAAAGTATTAAAAGCAAGGATTTAAGGATCGAGCTTGTTTAGATTTAAAACTTAAAGGCGAGATTGCAAAGGCTAGTTACAAGTAAAACCCATAGCTCAAAAATTATGTGGGAAAGGGGATTTGGAAAGAACCCCATGGCTTTCTGTTTTGGTATATGCTAATAATAAGAGGCTATCTTGTCTTACCTTTGTGTGGGTATTCCCTACAGAGGATAGTTTCTTTATTCAGACTTAGCAAAATAGATTATAGTAAATTTCAAACAAAAGGTTGATGGGTGTGATCACCTTATGGTGGGGCACTGCATCAAAGATCACTTTATAGAATATTGATGAGAGTTAATTGCCCTACAGTAGGCTCAAATTAAGAATATTATAAGTGAAAAGACCTTATGAAAAAATGGTTACACACTTCACATTGAAAAATAGTATCCTCCCTACGGAGTTCTTACTGTTACTTCAGTGAACCCAAACCAATCAATGATTGAAATATCATTGGATGGGCTACCATCCATAAGATAATATTTCAAATAAATGGTACTTAACTTAATCAAAACTGCAGCCATGATCACCCTACGGTGGGATGACTGTGAGTAGGATTAAACACTTAGACATCTTAGTAGTTTAAAGGGTTCAACTACTAAAATCAGAAATTAGATGTAGAATGATTATGAATGTCGTATTTTCTTTCTAACTGTCATTCATATGCATGCATCATGAATATAATTGTTTTTTACTGATTTATAATTGTTTGTTGAATATCCAGAGATGTTAGAAAATGTAGGTTCCTCTAAAGCCCATTATCTCTTTATGAACATTTTGACTGGGTATAATTTTAAAAGTTAGGAACATGACCTAGACATAGTACTTGAAGTAGAAAGGTACAAGTATGTCTTAGACCAACCTGTCCTCAAGTTTATCTACATTCTACTGATGATCGTGTAGAGGTAGAGAGACTTTGGAAGGAGACTAGGGGTGTGCAACGAAATAGCCAACCCATCCAAACCGCCTAACCCAACTCAAACTAACCTATTTTTTGTGGTTTTTTAAAAGTTTGGTTGGTTATGGTTTAAATTTTCATAAGAACTGACCACATGGTTTGGTTTATGGTTTTTACTATCAAAACCATAAACCCAAACCGACCCATATGTATATATATATATATATATATATATATATATGTATATAGAACTTTTCGTTTTCCTCTACATTTTTTAATTCATCTCTCCTTTCATTGAAAAAACCAAAAGATACTATGAGTAGTTCTATATTTAAGATTTCTACAATACAATTACTTTATTCAAATACAACTATAAGTTAAACTGAATGTATGATTTGGTTTGGTTTGGGTGGTTTGGTTTCTTCAAATGTATTGGTCTGGTTTCGGTGGTTCTGAGAGGTGTATGGGTTGGCTATGGTTTTAATTTTTTCAAACCGAATATGTTGGTTCAGGTCAAAAAATATGCTTTAAACCGCTCAAACCGACCCATGCACACCCCTAAAGGAGGCCGATAGCAAGGCTAAGAACATTATGTTGAATTCCATTTCTAATACTCTGTAGTTTCAACACGAACGTATAGATACTGCTAGTCATATGTTGACCACATTAGAATTTGTGAGTAGTGTGATGGCTACAAAGATAGCAGAGAAAACATCAGTCAGTCTGCATGTGCACCAGATGATGGAAAATATTTTCATTGCCATAATCTTCGGAGCTAGAATCAGTCCTGCAAGCAAGTTAAAACTAATCCTTAAAACTTTACCTAAATCCTTTACTGAGTTTAAGCTCAAATATCTTACGAGAGGTTGAGCATGACCTTCTCGTGGTTGTTAAATGATCTTCAGGGAAAAGGATAAGATATGGTACAACTACATCACTTACAGTCAGATAGAAAGTTGAGTAGAATCAAGAGGAAAGCTAATAGTAAAAGCCCAAAGGCAAATGCTTCAAGTGCAAACAAAAAGGGCATTGGAAGCAGGATTATCCTCGGTACCTAGCTAAGAGCAAATCAAGTATTTCTATTATCCCTTGAATATGAAACAGGCTTAGTAGTATAATCTACTATGGTAGACTTGGGCACCACTAATCATTACTGTATATCGTTGCAAGGGTTTTAGGTAGCAAGGAGGCAGATTAGAGAGTATTTGTTATGCAAGGAATGGGCTAGTACAGTGGGGGTAATTAGTTTTTTCTCTTAAATTATAATGTTATGTATTTAGAACATGCGATGAAATTAGGTTTTAGTATCACAAATTATTGTTTATTCTTTTATGAACATGATGATATTTTATATTAGTTAGAATGGTACAATAATTGGTTCTGTCTTGAATACATGGAGTTTTATTAATACTCCACTGCATAATATTGAGTTAAAAAGTCTCCTACCAGCGAAGTCTGCTAATGACATTTGTCTTCTATGCTAATTGAGAGAATGGTCAGAGAATGAATCTTTGGACTCATTAGATCTTGGACCATCACCTCAATTAGAATCTTACCTTAATGGAAAGTGATCGAAAGATCATTTGCCATTGAACAACAGAAGACAAATAACATACTAAGGTTGGTACACATAAGTGTAGTCTAATGAGAAAACTAGTTTATAATTAGATATTCATGATTTTCATAGATGATCATTAGAAGTTTGATTATGTACACTTTATGACGTATGTTTAAGCCTTTAGGCTTATACGGAGCGACTAACGGGTTATAAAATCAAAGTACTTCAATTGATCTTGAAGTGTATATCTCTTAGATGAGCTCAATGACCACTAGGTTGTGTCTATGATGACCACACATGATTTTTCACAAACAAAATGATGTGTTAAGAAATGAGTAGTTATGTCCTATTCGACATGGTAAGATACATGAGTGTCTCATGAATCTTCACAAATATTATCATATAATATGTAGTTGAAATAGCAGATCATAGTTCTATTCGAATTAGTGCTTAGGGCACCCTAGAACCACGAGCAGATCAAAACCTAGTTTTGGTGCATATCCATGTAAGGGTTGTCCAGCCTATGCATTGAATAGCGACACTATGAAAATAGGAAAACAAGATCAAGTGCATACTATTGTCGCTATGAAAATAGGAAAACAAGATCAAGTGCATACTATTTAATAGGCTATCCAAAGGGTACAATGTAAGGAATATTCTACAATACCAAGAAACAGAGGATACGGTGTAGTATCCAAGTTAAGTACTCGGAGGTATGTTATATGAATCTTCTAATAACCTAACTTAGATATAGTTCTAAAACTAAGAGTTTTAGATTACCCAAGCTTTATTACAAGGTTGCAGATAAATAGTAATTTAGTTCTTATACATAGATGGAACTGCGTTGTAGTGGGAGGAATTCTAGATACCTAGATAGCTACTTCAGAGAGTTTTCTTCAAAACTGACTTTGATAATCTAGTGATGGATCCCATATATTATATTGAAGTAGTTATCTATGTATATACAAACATATGGAACCATCTATTGGAATCTGTATCACACCCGAAGAAACAAATCCCGTAGGGTGTGAATAGTATACAATAAGTGGAGTAGATGGTCAAGAAGATGAAAATCTTTGAAGCATATCGCAAAGATTTTTCTTAAAAAGGAAAGGACCAACTATAAGAAAACTTATTTGCAAATGGCCAGGCTTGAGTCCATCTAGACACTCTTTGTCATTGGCAGTCATTTTGACTGCCAGATATGACAAGCAGATGTCAAGATAGTTTTCTTTGGGTAAAAGTCTTGACAGATCTATATGGTATGCTATTATGTTCAAGAACATACAATTTGTAGGCTTAAGGGGTCCATTTATTTGGACGTAAGCTAATATCCAAGGTACTAGAACATTGGATTTAATCAAATCCGTCTAAGGTTTTGATCAAAATGTTAGTGAGCCCTATATGTAAAAGAACAAAGAAGATTATTGAGGAGCACTCTTGGTTACAAGTGTGTAGATACTATTAGGATCTAGATGTCTTCTAATTTAGAGAAGACATGAGTCGTATTGGGAATACAAGGCTCCAAGAAATAGGCATTACTTTACAGATGTGGAGCAATTCTATCTCAAATCATTGTTTGAAGACAACTGAGGAGATAGAAACAATGTAAAGAATTCCATATGCATTTGTAGTTGGAAATCTTATGTATGTCAGGTTTAATTTTAGGTAAGATATTCGCTTTGCCTTAGGCATGATAAGCAAATATCAGTTGAACCTAAAACCAAGTCTTTTGATTCATAGGTAAGCATAAACTCAAGTATCTTAGGAGAAAGAGGGTTTATATATGCTGATATCTATCTGTTTATCTCATTATTACTAGGAATAAAGACTTAAGAAACTAGTCATATAGAATCTAGAGAATGGATCTCTGGATGTGTCTTTGTTTTGTGTGTTGTCGATGGGTGACAATTTTGTATTGTTAACTCAACCACGGAGATCAGAGTTAGCAACTCTAGTGGAAACTGCAAGAGAGAAAAAGTAACTCGAGAAATTCTTGATGGAATTAGAGTTTATCAATAGTACTGGAGCTTGGGAGTTATGTACTGTAGGGGCTTATTACCAAGAAAAACCTAGGGAACCACTATATAGGATGCATTTTGAATGAGAGTACCACTAATTTCAGGAGTTTGCTTGAAAGGGAGATGTGGTGGAGAAGATAGCTTTGGTAGATAATTTAGCAGGCCCTATTTTACCTATGAGTCTCATTAAAGAGTATTTCATACTCTTGTGAAGGCAAAAGGTGCTAGATTAGGTTGGTGGTAGTTCTCTTTAGTACAAATGGGAGTATGTTAGGAATTGTATGTCCTAAAGACCACTAGCACTAAAATATCTCAGTGAATGGATATTATAACAATTAATAATCAGTGCATCTATCATTAGCATCTCTTAACTCTCGATATATTCATAATATATGCATGCTAAAGGCTCCATGATTTGAATGAATGACATAAGTGTGTGGTGATTCGCACGGAATATATATGCCATAAGGCTTGAATCTAAACTATAGGTTCATAACCGAATAGTGAAGTTGGCACACTATGGAAGGTTATAATGAGAGAGTCTTCTTTTTGGAGGGTGAACTATCTTGGTCATTTGAAGGTCGATCCAGAATTTTCTCATTAGTGCATGATAGTGCATTGAACTGGACCATGATAGATGTGATCTCTATAAAAGTACTATTACTCGTATGAGATTATAAACATCTCAAGCTACTAAGAGACCAATGCTCTAGTTCTTGAGCATATGTGGATGACCAATAAACTCAAGCACATGTGCTTTGATTCACTATGGGTGCAATCTTGTGTGAGTCAATCGCTCGGTATTTTAGATACATGGACTTGACTAGTTGGTACATGCATATGTTTCAAAGCATTATATGTCATCTTAATTGGTGGGTTATAACCCCTTTGTGGCATCCTATTAATCATCTAAACCTAAGTACTTAATAATACAGTCAATCAGGACTATATTTAGATATTGAACTTGTGGGTCACTCCTTGTATCAAGAGAATAATATTTTGATAATGATTATTAGAAGATTAGAGGCACAAAGTATAGATGTAATCAATAAAGGTTGATAGTGTCACGCCCCGATCCCTCATGGGACTAGGACCCTTATTCATTCCACTAATAACAACCCAACCCTAACCCCGGGCACGAAAAATGAGAAAAAACGGACAGAGTTTTCCCTATACTTAGGCCAAACCAAAAACCTGCACGCATAAGAAATCAGCACAAACAACATCCTAAAACATATATATAAAATTCCATCTCTAATTCATAAGACTATTCTAGCTTACTTTCCTTAGACAAGTACATTTATGCATTGGACCTAAACAATACTATACTTTCCTTAGACAAGTACATTTATGCATTGGACCTAAACAATACTAATCTAATACAAACATTAGCTTATCATACCACTCTAATACTTTAAAGTAAACTTATTACAAGTTCCTACCTACAACAAATATATACAAGGTCAATAAAACAGAACAAATATTTAAATCACTAAATACACTTTATATATACATTACATTTCAACTAATAGTTCACACATGACATACACTCTCAAGCAACGAGCTATCATCGAATACTCGAACTTTTCTTTCAACCTCTGTAATACCTGAAAAGTTATTGAAAAGGGTGAGCATACACTTATGCTCAGTGAAAGAGGAATAAATGGGAAGGTTTTCGCAATCGTTTTCGTGCAATGTATATAAGACATGCATCCAACAAAAGTTATAACACTTAGGAATGCAAGAAGATAGCATTATAAGTAGAAAGCTTTCAAGTAACATAATGCTAGACAATAAGTAAACGCATGATGGAAACTCGAGAATAAAGCTTTATACATGGTAAACTTGTAGACATTATAATATTAAACGCTAAATAAACACGCATAAAAAGGATATTGCAAGCTCCATGTAACGCTCTGTCCATGCGAGCCACTAATCCCATGGAACGCTCCGTCCATGCGGGTTCTCTTCTCTTCTACTACTCTTCTCTTCTCTTGTCTTCGCTTTTCTTTAGTCTCGGTAAACCCTATACGCTAATGGGCTCCTGGTGCACCCATAATCCTATGACCCACGCCCATGGAACGTTCCGTCTATGCGACGAAGGAATAATCCACGGAGGGTTAGCACCCACTAGTAAGCCCGTTGCTGCCCAGTGGGTGATCACCACTTCCGGGCCAACGCAGCACCCATGAAAAACGCTAGTTATACTTGTTAGCTTGTTAGTTCCGCAAGAATATCATTATAACACGTATCACGTAATCACGTTGTAGCACTTATTGCATATAGATATGAAATGACATGTAAGGGAGGATTGACACAAGAGGTCATCCTCATGTATATATATACATTAACATGCTCTATAATCAATAAGTATGCACTATTTTACTTTACCCTAATTAACATGCTTTGAAGACAATCATTAACTTTCATGATTAAATCTAACATACACATAGCTTCAAAATATACATCTTAACTCATAAAATGGCATGAACCACACATAATCTTCAAGTTAAGCACTTAATCAATACTACAACACTTAAACACTAAACATAACTCAACTACTAAACATGTTAAAAGAACTCTAACATGCATTACTTTAAGCTAACTCATGAAACATGTTATGAAACATTCTTGATTCTCTAAATGGCAAGACTTCACATATAATTCACAAGTTAACACATTTTTCCCAACCTAACTTCACTTAACACTAAAGAATTAAGTCCAACCCGCACTACTATCCTTTACATGCCCCAACTACACCATATAAACAAGTAATTAGCATAAAACACACGAGTAGGGGAAAAGGGACCATTGGCCGAACATACACACACAAGCACACTTGAGCTATTTTGTTACTTCTTGCATGTTGTGCTAGTTTAGGTCATTGTCATGGCATGAATATGACACTTTAGCTTCTACACTTCATCTAAACATTAAATCAAACACCTAATCTTCCATTATTGCTTTAACTCAAGTTCTACAAATTCACAATAACTACCATTTATACTTCATATACAAGCTCTACAACAATAAAAGTCTACTATGCAAGTCCATTTGCTAGCATTAAATGCATTAAAAACTTCAACCATGAACTTTATACAAAATCACTATTCATCATCTTCTCTAATTATCCCTTTGCAAGAATGCCTACAAGCTCTAGCTTCACATGCACAACAAGCTTAAAAGTCTATTCTATACACTAATATACTCACACAACATGCATATTTAGTTCAAATATTCATCAACTACACAATATCATTTTTACTACAAAACAAGAAATTAATTAAAATTTGCACATAGGATGAAACCCTCACCTCAAGAAGGCTAAAAATGCTAGAAAAATGCAAGAGATCTCTTCAATTCTCCTTGAAATAGCTCAAAATAACTTTCCAATGCTAAACCCTAGAAAAAACTTATCTTTCCTTGTCCTTTGGCTCTACCCGATTTCATCATCTTTTTTTATTGGATTTTGTCTTCATTTTGTGTTATATAAGCTAACTAATGAATATAATGGGCTTAGGCTTGGTATATGGGATCTAATTAATTAATTTAAATGGTAGACAAAGGCCCAAAGCTAGCATTAATCTCTAATGGCCCAAAAATACAAACTAGAGTTTATTATTCAAACGATACACGAAACATTTTATATCTCACACTCCCAATATGCTATGCACAAAATTCTAATTTTCTCATGTCTCATAAATGTCAAGTATCATGGAAAAAATGCAAAATCAGAAAAATAAAATAGTGAATAGTACCTATTCCTACTATACAATAAACCTCACATAAACTACACAATCTCTCAAAATAAACACATAAGCATGTGCAAATAGGTACTATTATCTACATGCCAGGTCCGGGGTATCACAGATAGTACAAGGATTGGACATAGTATTGATTACAGGTTCTACATAACAAGGGCATTTCGATCATTTTTCCTAATAGGTCAAAGACAAAGGTCAAACTCTATTTGGCAGGCTTCTGGATAATCAATATTCATTCTGGAGTGCAATCATAGCTCTTTAGTGGAATGATCTAAGGCTAAAATGGTCAAAATGATCAAAATGCAATTAGGGGCTAGCAGGAGCATTTTGGACATTTTAGAGTTCGGACGAATGTCTTTTGGTCCCTCTTCTAGCTAATTTCCAAATTGGTAAATGCACTTTCCTTTTCTCTGTAAATGGTGTGTGGAGTGTGTATTTAGCAAGAGGAAGGCATGTGAATAGATTAGGAAAATAGGAAGATGGAATTGTAGGCTAGCTATTTTTCTGGGACTCTTTATTTTAATAGATTTATCTTTATTTATTTGAAGATAATAAATTCATAATAAAGAGATAATATAGAGAATTATCTAGCTTATAATGTGCATATATCAAGTCCAGATATGTTGTCATATGTAAGTGCAATTCTATAACTCTCTTAATCCTCCTAAGACACATGAGTCACTTAGGACTCTTGCTGGAAAATACACAGAAAACTAGAAAAAGAGGATGAGATTCCTCTTTTGAAATATAATGCTACACAACCATAAGGAAAAAAGAGAGAAAGTGAGAATTTTCCCGCCACAATTAAGCCAAAAATTTTGGAATTAGAATAGAAGAGAAAACCTTGAGAGCCATTCCTTATAGTCGTGCTTCTTTTTCTTCTTCTATTGGTGTGGTATTCTCGGCCAAGGCAAGCAAGAAGGAGTGGCGTCCACTCATTGCAGTCCAACATGGTGTGAATCATCTTGTAGTATTGAGTTTTGAAGCCAGCACTAAAGGTAATCAAATCTGTTCGTGATTTTTAAATAGTGTTATAAGCATGTACATGTATCTTGGTTGGTTTTCGGTTCTTGTTACTTTTGCTGCCATAGATTACAATTTTAATGCCATATATTGATAGTAATCTAGCCTTTAGAACTGTGGTTACACTCTACACTCTTGAGTCCACAAGAATAGTACAAGGTTCTTTATTTCTTTGAGTCCACAAAGAAAACAAACGCTCACTATACAATGAATCTCTCAAGGATAGGTCTAGAAGGTTTATCTCACAACAAGAGTAGAATAAATGTTTAGTACAATGAATAAATCTCAAGAGTAAATAAGTACAATTAAACCTCTCTTGAATGCTCAATGATTTACAAGTTCAAGCTCAATAAATGTGTAAGCAAAATGCTTTGAATGATATGAAAGCTTAGGATCAATTACTTGTTGATAGAAGAGATGAGAAGAGCATTGGGGGTGTTTGAAAATATATAGGAAAACTTTCCAATGGGTAGTTAATAGTTATATTTTTTAAAATTCAGTTGAAGAAGCGATTGAGCGCTCATCCGACTTGATTTGTCCGACTTGTCACAAGAGCAATCGATTGAAGGAAGTCGGTCAATACCCTCGACCGACTTACTTCATCCAACATGTTCCTACACTTTTTGTACAAGTCGGTTGAGGTGTTGGTTGAAACTCTCAATTGGCTTGCTTCATCTGATATATTCCAGTTAGCACTAAGACAAGTGGAAGAATAAGTCTCAAAGAGTTTTTCAAAGATAAGACAAGTTAGGATAAAACGCAACATCATCTGAGCCGTTAAATTGTTCTAACTCAATGCACACCTTTAGAAAATCTTTTTGGATCATTAGGAACTAATTTTTCAAGGAATCTTTGACTCATGTAAAAGTATTTTTCTCCAAAAAGATTTTTAGAAAATATTTTAAGCCTTACCGAGCATCTCAAGGGCATTCGACATTTAAATAGATGCTACCCCTTATGACACCACGTCTCCTTCTTTATAACTCCTTCTTCAACCAAGTCTTCATTCTTCATTGGTGAAGTCTTCATCGATCTTAGCACTTGACGAGCATATACTTGATAATCATGACTTCAATGCTTGAAGTCTTCACTAGTCTTTCATTTGACGAGCGTATAACATAAGTCTTCAAGGACATTTAGCATCCTTGACTAATCTCACTCACAATAGTATAGAGTGCAAGATTAGTCAGTAATCAAACAAGTGATTAAGATTTTAGTTATCATCAAAATTCATGATTAAGGCCTTTTAGGCTAACATGTTTTCTTTATTTTTTTTAAAAAATTAGATTATAAATTTGTTATTTTATTGGTGTGGATTTTTTACCATTTAAATTAATATTTTTACATACTTTTGGATTGATTTTATATTTAAATTAATTATTTAAGTAATCAGTTTCGATTTTGGTTACCCGTAGTTGTTTCAATACACATCGGTTTTGGTTTTGGATAATAGTTTTCAAAACTATCGATTTTCATTTTTGATTTTAGGTTTTGCTAAATGGTTTTGATTTCAATTTTTTCATTTTTTGCGGTTAACCAAACCGTTGCCATCCTTACCCAGTGCCACCTTACCCCAGCCACACTCATACCCCCTAGAGTAGCGTCAACCCACCCTAACCCCCACCCTATGCCACCCCAGCACCACCCTACCCCACCCTACCCTCCCATCTCTTACCATAGTGCCAGCCTACCCCACCCAACTCCTTAAAGCCACGATACCCTACCTTCTTAACCCCACCCCTTACGGTAACACCCACCACTAACTCCACCCACGACCAAAAAGAAAAACCTCAATAAGGACTGATTTGTGCATGCATGTATATATTTGTGTTATGTGTGTATACGTGGTATTAATACAACACACACATATATTAATACCACCTATACTAATACCATATATATATTTGTGTTATGTGTGTATACATGGTATTAATATATGTGTGTGCTGTATGTGTGCATGATATATGTATATGTATGTGTTGTGTGTGTACTTGTATGTATGAGTAAGTGGTTTGTATATGAGTATGGGGGTGGTGGGTGTATATCGGTAGAGAAAAAAAAGAAGGAAGAAGAAGATAATGAATGTGATAAAATTAAATTTTTTTGCAAGTTTGAGGACTGACTTGAATTTGTTTTTATAATTTTAGGGACTATATTGATGTCATTTGTAAACTTTGGGGACTAAATTAAATTTATTTGAAATTTTTTGGGACTAAAATGAAATTTTGTGAAGATATTATATTACTTTTCCGTTAAATTTAACACTATTTTTAATTTTATGGACAAAATTGATCATTTTTTAAAATAATAGGGACTGATTTGAACCATTTAAAACAATGGAGACTAACTTAATAAAAAACATGGGAGACTAATGGTGATATTCTCCCTTTGACTAACTTTTTGACGACATGGACTAAATTGAATTTTTTTAAGAAACAATAGAGACTAAATTGGTTAATTTTGAAAAAAAAATGAAAGAATTTGAAATTTTTTGAGATACAGTAGGGACCAAATTGGATAATTTTAAACAATAAGAATGAATTTAAAATTTTGAGAAAATAATAGGAACTATTTGTGTAATTTTTTAAATATTTCTAGTCCCATTTGACGAGTAAATATCAAATAGATAATGTTAGATGATTTTGAAAAGCGTTAAAAAATCTTATAACTTCTTAATATGATTTCATAAGGGTAAATTTTACAAATGGTCCTTATTGTTTGACTTTTTTTCATTTTCGTCCTCATTGTTTTTAAAGTGACGTACTTAATTTTCAAAAATTGCAAAAAAAATCAATTAGTACCTAGTATTTACACTTTCTATCAATTTCATCCCCAATATTTCAAAAGTAACGTACTTAGTTCCCATATTTTGTAAAATATTTCAGTTTAGTCCCTGTAATTTATGACTTGCATATGAAACATTAGGGATTAAATTGAAACTTTTTGAAAGCTTTGAAAACTAAGTGCGTCACTTTTGTAACAATAGAGATGAAATTGAAAAAAATGTAAAAACTCTACGAACTAAGCACGTCGCTTGTTAAATAATAGGGACAAAGATTAAAAAAAAAAAAAAGATGAAAATATTAGGGATCATTTGTGAAATTTGACCATTTCATAACGATAGACTAACTTAAAAATTAGATCAAGGATTACTAGTGAACTTTATCTAAAAATATTCAAATAAAAAAGTGAAAGAACTTCATCTAAAATTAATGGGGTCATTCCTAATGTGCAGAGTACCTTAACTAAGGTTTCTTTAAACTTTGAGCTGAAACTTTGAACTCAACTCATTACTTTGCCCTGTTGTCCGGCGGGTAATGCTACCTTTGACCTTGGTATTTAGTCGTGGTATGCCCCACCTATGAGGTGTCTTACACTGAACTGTGCTACCTCTTTCTCTCGTAAAAATCAGTTGTATGGTATTGCAGTCATTTGCAGGGACTCTTGGGGCTCTCTAATTGTTGGTCGCGCTATGAGGGTTGTATGCTCCACGCGTTGTCAACCAGAGGCCATGGCCTGTTAGATTGCATGCTTACTCGCTCATGTACATGGCTATATAGTCCCACTTTTGTTGGAAACGAATGCAACGTTGGTTTTTGATGGTCTGCGGGAGGTTTCAAAATGTGATTAGAGAATCTCCTTCATTATTCGCAATATGTAGTTTTTCCTATCTTTTTTATTTGGCCATACTATCCGACTTGTCTCACGATATACTAATTATGTGACAACTTGAATTGCTACAACAATTAGAATAAAAACCCTTCCCATAGGTTGGCGTTGTAGCCTCTCCTGGCTCTTGTTTTGCGCCTACAATATGATGCTGAAACTTAGACAGTGATTGGTATATGGGAATGAATTGGGAATGGAATGACATTCCCAATTCTATTTTAATTCCCATGTTTGGTATGAGGGAATGAACTTGGGAATGTCATTTCCAAGGGAAATACATTCCCACATACATAGGAATAGTCATTCCAGACTAAACATATGCTGATGACAACTTCTTGTACTTTTTGTATATATATTAAACTGACCCCAAAAAAAAAAGAAAAAAAACACGAGTATTTGAGCCGGGTGAGCCGGTTCTTTTTCCGGTTTATTTATTTTCTATTAGCTTTCAAGGGTTTAAAAGCCTCTTCCCTGTATCTACTGTTGGAGTCATTATCAGTGGCCAACATGCCTACCGTCAGCGTCGGCAGAGATCGCCTCTTCCAAGCCCTTGGCCGCACCTACAGTATCTTTCTCTCTCTCTCTCTCTCTCTCTCTCTCTATATATATATATATATATATATATATATATAGGAATTCATATTCAAGTTCTGCTCATTTGCTAATTTGTTGTTTTTTTCTTTCACCGTTTCAGCTCAGGAAGAATTCGAAGAGTTGTGCTTTAATTTCGGCATTGAGCTCGACGATGTCGTATGGACTCTTAAACTCCCTCTCGTTACATATACAACACCTTTTATATGTGAATCAATTTGCTAATCCATTTTTATAAATGTTGTTCAATGGTGGAATCGAAATTCGAAATTTCGTTAAATAAGAAATTTTCATGTCCGAAAGATTTCTTTTTGTTTTTAATTTTAATTTCTTTATTGCTGATATGCACGTATGATTTTATTATACATACATATATACACACACTCTATGTGATTTGAGTTTTACCCGTAGTTACATTGTTTGTTCGGATTTGAATGAGCTATTGATAATAGATGCAATTTTATGGGTATATTTGTTGGAAATGCAGACAACAGAAAAGAGAATTATTAGAAAAGAAAAGCATTTGGAAGAAGAAGAAAAGTAAGAGGATGAAGAGATTATATACAAAATCGAAGTTCCGGCCAACAGGTAAGTTTATTCAGTTATTAATTAGAAGTTTTAGTTTATATGAGTTTGATTAACTGCAGAATAATATTAGTTTGCAAATTTTGCACCTTTTGCAAAGTGGGCAATTTGAAACTGTCAGCTATTGTTTTAGTTTATGTCAAACAACTTAGTGGAATGTAAGATCCTGATAGTCTAGATTGATGATATGCAGATATGATTTGCTTTGTCTTGAGGGGTTGGCTCAGGCCCTTCTCATATTTAATGGGATTGATCCAATACCTACATTTAGCGTTGCAAATATTAGTGACGAGTCCATACCTAAAGTGCATGTAAAACCAGAGGTATTACTTTGTGAAGTCATTTTTCTCTAAGCTCTAATATACATTCGAGTTCAGTGTATTTCTAAATATTATTTGTCCTCTAAAATGGAGTAGTTTTTTTTTAATTAATTAATTTATTATTTATTTTTTTTATCATTTTTGTACAGACATCAATGATCCGCCCATATGTTGTTTGTGCTGTTTTAAGAGGTGTAACATTTGATGAAGCAAGATACAACAGTTTTATTGATCTTCAAGATCGGCTTCACCAGAACATCTGCAGGTTGTATTAGTGATGTGATAGTGCAATACTATCAAATTACTGATCTTCAAGAGAATACATATAGAATGGGGGAAGAAGTACACTTCTTCCCATAAATGCTTTGTTGGTACCGTATTTTATTGAAATTCTAGGTTTCATCCTCTTCTTTTTCTCAAATATTCTCTCATTAGGATTGTCAACTCTAGTGATTGTTTAGTTATTTGAGTTCCATTGAATTTGTGTCAAATTATGGAGCTGCTTGAGGACCAACTCAGTTACACATTAATTTATTGTTGTTTATTGCTTTCGTTTCTAGGCGGAGAACCTTGGTTGCCATTGGTACACATGATTTAGATACTATACAAGGCCCTTTCACCTATGAGGTATATTCCTGAGCTTATTGATAATCTTGGGTTATGCTCCATCTTTGTGGTCACATTCTTTTTCCATCGTCAGAAGGATTAAATATTTAATCGCTATTTAGTAGACATTTGCATGTGTTGTACTAATAATGTTGATAGAGCCCGTGTTACTATTCTGCTTTTCTGTACAAATGTGAGTGCCTGTCCAAAGCACTGCACTTTCAGGACTTTTTACAGGTGCTATATTGTCAAATATTTTACGTGAAAAGACCATTGGTGGTTATATAATTTCTTTCTCTTTCATAGTTTTCAATACTTTAGCAAATTTGAGATATTAACTACTTATCAGTAAATGGGTCTGAGGAAATTTTAATATCTAAAAACTATACATGAAGGTGCCAATTGGGTTTGTAGCTTTTATGATATATGAAAAGAATTTTTCACCGATAATACGAAAGTAAATGTCATTTCAGAATGTTTGGTTATGGTTTATATATAAGAGGTTATGTATATGTAATAGTTACCTAGCAGAACAAAGACAGAAGTATGAGCATATGAGTTTTTTATTGGTAAGCTAGACATACATTATGGATTGCATTGCCCTTGCCTCTATTACGCATATGGAATTCTATCACTGTCATGTTCAATGCTAATATGCAACTATTGTAAAAAGTTGATTTTGTGTTTGACTTATTATAGGAAAAATTCAAAAATCTCTTATCAAAAGGGAAGAAAAAAAGAAAAGGTCGCTATATGTTGGCTACTTCATTTTTAACCTCTTACATGGGGAAAAATAATAAAAAAAAAGCTCATTAGTCTTATGTTTTACAACTAGAATTATAGATAAGGGAAGCCATGAAATTTATGGTAATGATTTTTGTTTGTTACAAATTCTCAGGCTTTACCACCATCAAATATAAACTTTGTGCCACTGAAGCAGGTATGTGATTCAAGTTTCTATACTTGTCTTTGTCATAATTCTTTGAATATGTTCTTTGACTTAAAACTATTTTTGGTGATTAATGCAATCGAACTCTTCTGCTGGTGACATATTTGCTACTATGTATTGAATGAAGGACTGATTATGCTAATTAGCCTTTTATGAATTGGCAAAGTTAGTGCAAGATGCTTATTTCAAAATATATTTTTCGGCCTGTTAGTTTTGAGAAGAGTTCATTAAGACATATGTTAAGTGACCAAAATGCTTTTGTTGAAGGGAGGCAAATTCTAGATGCGGTACTTATTGCTAATGAAGTGGTGGATTCAAGGATTAAAAGTGGGAGCGGGGGGACAATTTGCTAGTTGGATATGGAGAAGGCATATGATCATGTGTCCTGGGTTTTTCTTATTTATATTCTAAAGAGAATGGGTTTCGATGATAAATGGTGTAAGTGGATCTTCAAATGTATTTCATCTACATCGTTCTCATTTATTATCAATGGTTGGCCTGCTGGGTATTTTTGCGCCTCTCGAGGATTACGTCAAGGAGACCCCTTATCCCCATTCTTTTTCATTTTGGTTATGGAGGCTTTGAGTAGAATGATTTTGAATCTGGTGCGAGATAATCTCCTTCAGGGTTTTCAGGTTGGAAATCAAGGGAGAAACATTACTTTATCTCATCTTTTTTTTTCAGATGATACTATTTTATTTTGTGATGCAGATTTTGATCAGATGATCAATCTTCGATGTCTTTTACTCTGTTTGAGGCAGTGTCGGGTCTGAAAATCAATCTCAGTAAAAGTGAGTTGATTCCTTTGGGTAATGTTGGGAATATGGAGTAACTAGCATTTGTTCCTGAATGTAAAGTGGATCTCTTCCATTGAGCTATCTTGGTCTTCCTTTTGGAGCCAAACATAAAGAGGCTAGTGTGTGGGATTCTTTCCAAGGGAGGAAGGCTAACAGAATCCCCAAGGGAGGAAGGCTAACTGTCATCAAAAGCACGCTTTCCAATCTCCCAGTTTATTTTATGTCTTTGTTCCTCATTCCGAGTTCTATAGCAAAAAAGTTGGAGAATATTCAAAATTGTTTTTTGTGGGGTCGGATGGGAGACGAATTCAAATACCATCTTGTAAGGTGGGGATTGTCAAACAACCTATTGACAAAGGAGGTCTTGGTATCAAATCACTTCTTATTTTCAATAAAGCCCTTCTTGGTAAATGGTTGTGAAGGTTTATGGTGGAGAAGGATAGCCTTTGGAAGAAGGATATTGTGTCGAAGGTTGAAGAAATTCATAATGGTTGGATGTCGAAGGAGTGGAGATCATCTCATGGGGTTGGCCTTTGGAAGAACATCGCCAAAGGTTGGGAAGCATTTATGAATTACATATCCTTCAATGTGGGTGACGGAGGTAGAACTTTCTTTTGGCTTGATAAATGGAATGTTTCTCCTTCGATTTCCTTAAAGGATCAATTTCCTACTCTCTTTTCTTTATCTAGGGAAAAAGATGCTACTATCAGTTCTTATATGCATTGAGAGAATGGTAATTATGGGTGGGATGTGACTTTTACAAGGGATGCAAATGATTGGGAGTTACAGGAGATTTTTAACTTCTTTGAGTATCTTAATAATTGTGCCCTTATTCACGGGAGGGAGGATAGAGTGAAATGGGATTTGGTAAAAAATGGAAATTTTAAGGTCAATTCTTTTTATAAAGTTCTAGTGGGTAGAACTGGGTATTTGAATCATTCCTTTGGAAGGTTGTTTGGAAGTCATGTGCTCCATCTAGAGTGGGTTTCTTTGTTTGGGAAGCTGCTTGGAGGAAGATTTTGACATTGGATAATCTTCAAAAAAGAGGACAAACTGTTGTGAATAACTGCTTCTTATGCAAAAATGATTTGGAGTCCGTAGAACACTTATTGCTTCGATGCAGTTAAGCAAGATGTTTATGGGAGATGGCCTTTAACATTGTGGGAGTACATTGGGTTGCCTCTAATAAGTCTTTTCTTGAGGAGATTAGAACATGGAGTGGGATTAAATCTTCCAAGCACAAAAAGAAACTCATTTGTACGATCCCCCTTGTCATCATTTGGAGTTTATGGAAGGAACGAAACCGTAGAGCATTTGAAGGGAAGGAATTGTCCCTTTTGGTCGTGAAATACCATTGCTTACATGATCTTTGTTTTTGGTCCAACGGTTCTTGCAAAATTGATGTTGATAGGATCCTTGATTGTTTTGATTGTATACATAGTTAATGTATATAGAGAGTATATATAGATGGTTCATAGTTTGATGTATATATTTTTGGGTTGCACCCCTTTGGTGCATTATTAATAAATTTACTTCTCAAAAAAACAAAAATGTTAAGTGACCACCTCAACTAAGAGCTTAAGTTGTTAGAGAGGGGTTTATTATATTAGTTAATCTTCAACACGCCCCCGCAAGTGCAGGTAGAATTAGATTTTGAGTCTTGTATTTGGACAGTTTTAATGTTTTTAAATGAGTGGCGGTGAGTTTTGAACCCAAGACTTTTTGATACTTAGTCTCTGATACTATATGAAGTGACCACATCATCTAAAAGTTTAAACTATTAAAGAGAGGTTAATTATATTATTTGTTATATTCAACACGCATCCGCAAGTGCAGACGAAGTTAGTTTTTGAATCTAGCACTTGAACAGTTTTAATGTTTTCAAATGGGTAGCGGTGAGTTTTGAACCCATGACCTTTTTGGTACTTAGGCTCTGATATCATGTTAAGTGACTACCTCATCTAAAAGTTTAAGCTGTTAGAGAGAGGTTTATTATATTAGTTAATCTTCAACATATTACACATCAAATATTTAGACATATTACACATCAAATGATGGTTCTTATTAGTAAACATAGATGATTTGTTTGGAAAAAATCTAATTAATTGCAGCGGTTCAACGTTGATATTTCTCGGTAGTGAAAATTGTTGGGTGCTTTTCAGAAGACGTGATCGTCCCACTCCTACAACGTCCTTGGATTAATGTCCTTTCTAGCAAAATGCTAATGTTGTCTCCCCAATAATATTCTTATCTATGTCAGTGTGTTATGTTTTTTCTCTTGTTTCCTTTCTATCTAAAGATTTATTGTAGTTAAGCAAGATGTTCTAGAATGCGAAGATAATATTGGCAAGCAGCAACTGTAGATGAATTTCTGTATGATAATAAAAAAAAAATTATCCATCAAATGTTTTCATGTCAAGATGTTAAAAGAGAGAAAATTCTTTTTGATTTAAGATTATCAGTCTTCTATATTGTCCTATTTTCCTTCAGATTTTTTCTTCCTTTTTGTGTCACTTGTGTTGGCTTTTCTTTTGTTGGACTTTAATTTGCTTTTCTTTTTTCCCCGTGAGGGAGGGAGGGAGGAGGGAAGAGGGGGTTTACAGTAGTATTGGATGTTGACATAGTTCATTATCTAACAGATAAAGTACAAGTTCCAATAGTTTGTTTAAAACTTTCATCTGTTCAATACATCATATGAAGGGTTGAACTTGAAATCTGAAAATTTCATTTGGACTCTATGGAAGGAACGAAATCGTAGAGACTTTGAAAGAGAGGAGTCAAGTCTTGTGTCCTTAGAAAAATCATTGTATCTATGACTTGTGTTTTTGGACAAGAGGGTTGTGTAAGATTTGTGTAGGTAGTATTCAAGAATGTTTAGATACTTAACAATGCTAATGTAAATAGTTCTTGGGTTGCACCCCCTTGGTGCATATTAATAAAATTTATTCACTTCTCCAAAAAAAGGAAATCTGAAAATTGCAAATTGTGTTTTTATCTTAAAGAAGGGGAAGATACAGTTCATGTAAAGAAATATTTGTTTGTTCATCCAAACTGTATGCCATTAGTGCATTTTTTCTTTACTTGGTCATATATGGTCGTGTAAGTTTTTTCCGATGTTTCTATTTTATAAAGAGAAGAAAGAGAGGGATGGAGGGAGGAAGGAAATTTATATTTATGATTATTATTATTTTAATAAAGTGAACTGCCACTAGGGAATTGTTACGGACTTCCAAGTGACAGTTAACCCCTTGATCTTTTCTATGTGGCAGTTGGCCCCTCAATCTTTTCTATGCGGCACTCCCCTTCTAAACTATCCATTTGTTTAAAAGCATTAGGCATGTAATTCTCACATGGCATATTGAATTACCTTATTGCCCTCAATATCTGTTTAAGAGTAATTTTTACTGAGAAATAATTTACAATAAAAATGCATCAAGCTAATATTTGGATTTTGGATTCAACATCCATTACTTTTAACCACCAAGGAGCAGAATTGTCATCAATAACCGCTCATTTATTCAATTTACCTAGAGTCAACCATATCAACAATAATTTCTTTTCGTTCCTATATTCATTCCCTAACCCGCTTCATTTGATCTCATTCTCATATGTAAAACCCCTACTATAGTCCTTAAGACACTTTAAGCAATGAAGGTCACCATCTATTTGCACTTAATCTCACCTCCTATTCGTACTGCTTTAATGGGCGAACAACCCAACCCTTAGAATATACGAGTAGAGATTGACCGTGGGGCCTCCATCAACGTGATGCCACTTTGGGCAGACAAGGATTTAATCATATCTAGCATTTTGTTGTTTGCTAGAACTGATCCAAGATTGCCTTGGTTTTGTATGTCTGATCTCCTTGGTCTATGGGTTCTTGATTTCAATGCTTTATTTTTTTATTCGATGGTATAAAACACCAGTAAACTACCACATCTGCCACCCCTTCCCTATCTAACTTAAACTTGCCCACCATTAACCAACACGAGGCACCATTTAACTGTTGGCAATAGCCACTAGAATCAAAATCAAATTGACTGAATGGGGTTTGGAGGGAGATGGTGCAAATGGATTTTTAAATGTACTTCGTCTACATCTTTCTCGATTATTCATGGTGGGCCCATTGTTTACTTTTGTGCTTCAAGAGGCTTTTATCCTAGGGGAATCTATTATCCCCGCTTCTCTTCATTTTGGTGATGGAAGTCATTATACGTGGTAACTATCTTTAGGAATTTCATGTAGGGAGTCAAGGAAGAGACATTACAAACTCTCACTTTTGTTTGTGGATGATACTATCTTGTTTTGTTGTGATGCTAATGTTGAATAGATTATCAACCTTTGGTGTCTCTTAATTTTGTTTGAGGCAGTGTCGGGTTTGAAAACCAATTTTAATAAGAGTGGGTTGATACTTTTAGGTGATGTAGGCTGTCACTCAAGTGAAACAAACTTGAAGATCAAGTTGTATTCTTGCTATAAATATAGCATTCTTGTATCAGTTCATAATCAATCAATGAAAAGCTCAATTTCTGAAAAATATCTTCTCTCTAGCTTTTCTCACAAAAAAAGTCTAACAAGAGTTGAACCACCAATCCCCAACTTCACATCCAACACTCTGACCATTAACTCGCACCACATTCTTGAACTGTAAAAGTGTAATGATATAAATATATAATATAAATACATATTCCCAAATTACCCCCCAACCACTTCCACTATTGTCTTCCTCGTGGTGGCGGAACCGCGAGAAATAGCAAGCAAGGAGCATCGCTGCTCCTCGCAAGCCCTTTTGCGAGAGAAGTGGACTGCTACTCCTTCGCAAGCTCGCGAGGAAGGCTGCTGCCATGGTGGAAACGACCATGGCAGATAGAGGAAGAGGGCGGGGGGAGAGGAAGAGAAAAAAAAAGAATAGAGTTTGGTTTTGGAACCAGAACCTAGATCCGGATTCGGAGTCAAGATCAACTGTGATATATACTACTTTCATAATACATTTTTAACTAATGAATGTGTTGTGGTTTAGTTGTTAAAGTGTTGGATCTCAAGTTTGTGGTTTGGGGTTCAACTCTTGTTAGACACTTTTTTCATGGCATTTTAATGCGTTGGGGCCGATTTACAAATAAGCTTAATTTCCTGGGAAAAAATATAATTTGTGTAATTGATTTTACAATTTTACCTTAATAGTTAGTCTATTTTAACAAAAAAATTGACGGAATGACCAAAATAATACCCAATTGATAGTTGAATGGGTAAAATAGGACCAAAAATAGTTTTATGGCCAAAACAATACTAACGAGATAGTTTAGTGACCGATGAAATTTTTTACCCTTTAAAAAATGTGAGAGTAGCATATGTAAATGTGTATAACTACTATACAACTAGTCTCAGTTCCGTTTGTTCAGATTCAGATCTTGAAATGGTCAGTGAGGAAGAAGAAATGGGTGGTAAAGAAGAAGAAGAAGATTCAGGGTGTGGTGTATCTTTGATGAATAAAGGAAGTACATATTGGTCAGTATCTTCATATATGCTCTCCTCCTGAAGATAATTGTGTGAGAAATATGGTTGACGTCGAACAACATTGACATCCATAGTGAAAAAGACTTCTTTTGTTGGTGGGTGATAACATTTGTATCCCTTTTGAGTAGGGGAGTAACCAAGAAAGGCACACCTTAGAGCTCTAGGATCAGGTTTTGTTTGATGGCGACCATGAATATGTACAATTGAAACACATCCGAACACTTTAGGAGAAAGATTCCCAAATTTTTGCATGAAGGAAAAAGACTATGCAATGATCCAATGGGGTTTGAAAATTAAGTACCCAAGATGGTAACCTGTTGATTAAATAAGTGGCAGTCAAGATAACTTCACCCCCGATATGTTTTTGGTACTCTCATTTGGAAAAGTAGAGCTCTAACAACCTTAAGTAACTGACGGTTTTTTCTATCAACAACCTCATTTTGTTAGGGAGTATCCGAACAATAGGATTATTGAATAATCCTTTCTTTTTGGCAATAGGAAATTAAGTCATTGTTGAAATGTTCCCTTCTATTATTTGAATGAAGAATATGGACTTTGTCACCAAACTGATTGCAAATTATCTTATGAAAGACGGGAAAAATTGGATTAACTTCATGTTTATTTTTTAGAAGATAAACCCAGGTTACCCTTGTATAATCGTCAATAAAAGAAGCAAACTAGTGAGCACCGGAGATGTTGGGAATTTTTTATTTTCCTCAAACATCAGTATGAATAAGACTCAAGGGTAAGACTAAAAGGTAAGGAAGATCTTCCATTTGTTGAGCTAAAAGTTGTTCTATGTTGTTTTGCCATTTCACAGATTTCACAATGAAAAGACATTTTATTGAAATCAAAAGAAAGAAATATTTTTTTCATGATAGTGAATGAAGGGTGTCCTAGCCTTTTGTGCCGAAGTAAAACATCAGAGTCCTCGAGTAAAGCAAGCCATGCAAGATCTTTAGTAAAGCCCACCTTTCTCCTATAGCCTCAAGGAAGTAAAGCCCACCTTTCTCCTTAGCCTGCCCAATCACCTTCCCCATACTCTAGTCCTGTATAACACAGTGAGAAGGAAAGAACACCAATGTGCAATTCTGATCTTTAGTAAGCTTTGTGATTGAGAAAAGATTACATGTCAGTTTAGGAACATGTAAAGCATAATTCAAAGATATGGAACTGGTCAAGGGAATCAATCCTTGGCCAGCAACAGGGTACTCGTTTTCATCAGCTGTAAAGATTTTTTCATTTCTAGCAGGTGTATAGTTGGAGAAAAAATGAGAAGAACCAGTCATATGATCTGAAGCCCCTGAATCTATGATCCAAGGGTCGGAATAGCAATCAGAAAAAGAAATTAAGCCTTTAGAGATATCACCTTGTTGAACATAGGAGCATGTTGGTGTTGTAGTGTTCATTTTATCAAGTACATCCTTCAATGCTTTTAGTTGTTCTTTACTGAATCCTCCAAACTTTGAGAATATATCTTCCCTCTTGTTCTCCATACTAAATGCTTGACCTTTTTTCACCAAACTTCTCCACTTTCCCGCTTGAGGAAGGCTTACCATGAAGCTTCCAACAAGTTTCTCTTATGTGGCGAGGTTTTCGCCAAAAGTCACACCACCTTGTGTCTTTCTCACTTGTACCCTTTCTCTCTTGCTTCTCAGCTGCAGAATAACCTGTTTTAGGGATAGCTAGGGCAGAGTTCTCCATAGATGGTTTTTCCAATAGTACCATCCGCAGACTCTCTTCTTCTCGAACATCATAAAAAATTTCTTTTAACGAGGGAAAGAGTTCTTTTCCCAAAATTTGCACCCTTACCTGATCAAATTTGGGCCGTAATCTTGTAAAAAATGCATAGATTCGATCTTCTTCAATCATCTTTTGGAGTTGAATAGCATCTGCTGCTGATTCCATCGGGAAATTCTTGTAGTGGTCCAACTCTAGCCAAAGCCCTTCTAGCGAGTTATAGTACTCAGTCACAGCTTTGTAGAGAAAATCGTATTCTTTGACTCATAAACACGAGCTTTTATCCCCACCTTAGAATGTGAACGTGTCACGGCATCTTAAATATCTTTAGCAATTGATAGGAAAAGCAGCGGTTTGCTAATTTTTGGTTGCATGAAATGAAGTAACCGAGACATCACCATGGAGTACTCAGCTTCCCATGTCTCAAACATGGGATCGTCTTCTTTTGGAGAAGGGATTTTTCTCATCACATAGACCATCTTCTTCTTGCTTTTGGGGAACAGCTTGGCTGATTGAGACCACTGAAGGAAATTTTGGCCATTAAGCTTGCAAATGGAGATTTGGGAATTAGGGTTCTCATTAGCAAAATTAAGAGTCGAATTTGTAGGTTGAATGTTGTTTTTAGGCTGAGTTTCATTTGGGCAAGATGTGATAGATTGAGAGGTTTGTAAATTTTCCGTAATAATCAGTAAAGGCTGAAGAAAATCTGGCAAATGATCAGCTACGAAGGCAGAATAACCCTAGCAATGAAGGCTAGGTTAAGGGATGACTAGGAATAGGATTAATCTAAAGCTGGCTCTGATACCATGTTGTTCAAGTGTGATTTTATATATCTTCCAATAGAATTACTATGGAGTATATATACAATTCTTGAAGAACTAATTTAGGGACTAGTCTAGGGATTCTAGGGGTTTTCTAGGGGTTTACAGCTAGCACATTTACAATTTAAAATACAACAAAAAATCCCTAAAATTAAGGGTCAAAGATCAACCCTTGAAATTAGGGATCCTTTGTCAACACTATGTACTTCTGCTATTAAACTTGTCACTTTGGTGTTGTAACTATGGTCTCTGCTGCAATTTTATGATATATGCCTTTGCTTTATGATGGGTGCTTACTAAAGATAATGTATTTCTGTCTAGACAAGAAATTTCAGAGCCGATGAGCTGATGGAGTTGTACAAGGTGAGTTGTAATCTGGTCCATCTTTGTTTTTAGTTTTCTTTCATTATTCTTTTTCTTTATACTGCAATCTGCATCTCAAGTGTGTTACTTAATATCCATTGTATCAGTGGATATGTATAGTTTTTAGTTACGCGTTGATATCATATTCTGATACCTAAATTATCAATCATATTGGCAGTCTGATTTGAAATTGAAGAAGTTCTTGCACATTATTGAGAACTCTCCAGTGTTCCCAGTCATATATGATCGTAACAGGTACTTCAATTGTTGACATATATAATTGTGCTTAAAGAATTTGAGTCATGTTTACAGTGTTTTTCTATTCTGTGATGTCCTATGGCTTTCTTTTGAATCATGGAACTCAGTGTTTTCTTTTTCTTCCTTCTCAAAAGTGCATCAAGCTTATAATCTTAAATAGGCAATCTATGTTTACGACGTGATCAGTACTTTAATTGTATAAGCTGCTTGAACAACTTCAAACTTTGGCTAAGTTGTGGATAGTTGATTAGATACTCGATATGCACGTCTGTATGGTTATACTTATTTAAACTGTTTGTTGTGGCATTTGGACCTTTTGACCTTTAAGAAAAGAATGTTGAACTAAGTTTTTCAACGTGATAAACCATCATCTCTAATCTCTACGTGCAGGACTGTTTTGTCTTTGCCTCCAATTATTAACGGTTCACATTCTGCCATCACTCTAAAGACAAAGAATGTGTTTATTGAATGCACAGCAACTGATATAACAAAGGCCAATATTGTCTTGAACACAATGGTAAGATATAGAGGTGCTAGCATTTTATCTCTGCCAGTTAAATCTCCCTATTTAGTTTACTACAATTGTTTAATATGCCTCGTTGCAGGTAACTGCAAAAAGAAGTTTGAGGTTGAGCCAGTTACAGTGCTATATTCAGATGAAAAGTCATATGTATACCCTGACCTATCACTCTACCAAATGGATGCCCCTTTATCGTACATCACTAGTATAGTTGGAGTTTCTTTGCCCGCAAATGAGGTACCTCAATTGTAAGCTACATATTTTTTTACTTATATCTTCTTGTTCTAGACATGTTCTGGCTTTTTGATTTGTAAGCGCATCCAAAGTTATTCTGTTGATTACAGGTGTATTGCTGTCATTGTAAGATATATGTTACAAAGTTGCCACATCGTCAGAGGTTTTCATCTTTAGTGCTTTGCCCCCTACCTTTGTTGGCACACCAGATTTTTCTATCTAACTTATATTGTCAGGCTTAATTTATGATAAAAGTGTAGAGCATACGGGTATGTGTCATCTGCTGAGCTTGTAAACCTCCACAGGAGCACATCTTTCCTCAAGTCATTTTAGAATACTTATTAAGACTGCACCACGTTGTATAAAATAAGGATGCGAAGGAAACTTTGATACTTAAATAAATTTGCATGTGAAAATATGATTACATGTCGTGTCACAGCTGCTTGGTGCAGAATAGTGTAAAATGTTGTGGTAGTTATCATGTAGTTGCCTACACATTCCTTCAATTTCATGAGTATCACCAATCAGAAATGGTAATTTTTGATCTGGTTGAAAATGGTCGGTAATTATCTCAATACCAAGACAAGAACCACAATTATCTAGATTGGCAAGGTATTTTCCGAGAAAGCTGCTGTAGCACTATAACACATTCCTCTTTCGTTACTTTTCACAGAGTTTATATGATTAGACCATCAAATAAATAGTCTAAAATTGCATGTCCTTCATATCCACCGTTATATCAACCTTTTCCAGAATTCTTAGGTAGATGTCCTTTGACGGGTATACATTGCCAGTGCAAACATCTTTTTCTCGCTAATATTGAAAAGGACTATCTATCTGGAAGGTTGAAACGTAAAGATGCTTAGGATGCAAGTAAAAATCCATAGAGTCAAGCCAATTTCTCATGGCTGGTACATATAAATCCAATGCATTCACGAATATAGGTCTTCAATCTCTTGATGAATGTGTGCAACTTGAAGTTATTAATACACTCTTTGTATTCTGTTCTCTTCCTCTTTAGCCTTTGAAATGTAGTACTACTACATTCTAAAGAACACTCCTAAACATGGCTATTAGCTTGCTCTTGAGATGATCATGGACACTTCTTACGCCTTAGGGTACATTCTGGTTTTTTTCCCTCCTAAGATATTTAATGATGTTCAATTTGGATACTGAATTTCATATGTTCATGGAGGTCTTCTGTACATTTTGCTTAAAGATAAATTTTGCTAAGTGGAGCTGACTAGAGTATGAAGTTATATAAGAAAATTAATTATGTATGTGTAAAGCTAGTTCCTAGTAATTTCAAATCTTGCAGTGGTGACATCGTCTCACATGTTAGAATGAAGATGATGATTCATTCTCTGTTCAAGCATAATGTTTATCTAAAACTTGCATTTCAATGTTAGGAAAAGAAGTCTGATTTGACCTGAATCATGGTCTTGATCATAGTTACCAGATTCGTTGTACGGTCCAAGTCATGGTAGGAGTTGTATGGGGTTCGACACTTAGAGTTTATCGGACGAGGGGAGTAGACTTCTTTGGTACGCTAATTGAGTTCACGGTATGCTGTGAACAATTATTGGGTTCGTTTACCAAATATTACGTAGATGAATGATATTGTCTATTTACCAATTACTACAATCAATTTGTTGCAAGGTTTAGTCTAAATCTATAATTGAAATTCAACAGCGAAGATATGTTTTATATTAATCTACAGAGTGTGCATCCTTCATCTCCGATATGCAAAATCTCTCTACGCATATCAACTTTATACAATTGTCTACTTTTCACATCCAAATCTAGTAGGACTTTAGGTTATCTGTTCTCTTTCATATTTTTATGATAAAAATTTGTATACTGTTTGGTTCGCTAAATTTTGCGAACTGGAATGTGAATCGCAGCATTTCGGTACACAAATGTACCATGAACATGCAACCTGGTATGTGGTTCCACAGGGGATAAGGCGAATCTTGTAACTGTGGTCTTGATGTTTCTGTGCAAAGTATCTTTAAAATGTTTGAACCAATTCAGTAATGTTGGAACAAGCCTCTTCTTTACTTCGGATGACATTATCTTGGAATATTTGAATGGTCTTTACTCTGTTCTCTGCTACTGCTGGTGATTGCCAAATGTTTTTGCCTGGTAACTTTGAACTTGTCTAATCAGAACCTGATTCTGTTTCAGGTTGCCAGATTGTTGGCTAAAATGCAATTATATGCTGAACAGTCTACGTCTAAAGATAACCAGATCAGTTTCACTGTATCTGTGCCTCCCACAAGAAGCGATATTCTCCATCCGTGTGATGTGGCTGAGGTATTGGTTAATTTCCTCCATATTCTCCATCACTGTTTGTGGTTTTAAAGAATCAATTGTCTTAACATATATACCCAAATTTAATTTTACTTCCCTTCCTGCTCTTCATTTTAACTCAAGGATGTTGCAATCGCTTATGGCTACAATGAAATTCCAAAAAGAAAACCTGCATCATTGAGGCCTCTGACTTTAAATGAGCTCAGTGACCTAATCCGGATGGAGGTAAGGCGTGTTCCTTCAGGCATTTGCTTAGTTCAGATATGCAGATCGTGATAGTTTTATCTTCATGTGATTGCAATCTTTAACATTGTAGCATTCACTTTAGTACGTTAACTTCTCTGAAGTTGTATTATGCATTGTTCTGACATTTTGTCAAAATGTAATCTAATATCAATGATCATGTGCCCTTTAGTTAATGGGACTTCCTCCTTTTATTTTCTTAATCCCTCTCTCTCTTCTACTCTCTCTGTGTGTGTGTGTCCCTATTTTTTGAGTCAGATTTTGATCGTTTTCGCATTGCATCATACCAACTCTTGTAATATCTCTACTGAAATTTGAGATTCTTTAATTCTTCTCTCTTCTACTTCATGTTTGAAGATCTAAGATTCTGTTTTTCCTTCTTTGTTTGAGAACTTTGAACTCTATCTAAATAATACCTATTCAACAGTTTACTGCACCAGGCAAGATGTAAATTAAACTTTAAATTGAATGAACCTAGATCTCTGTTCTTTTTTTCTCCATTTCTCCATTGGTTGAATTTGCCAGCGGTGTGAAAGGAATAGCCTTGAATCTTAAGAATGAGAATGCAGGGATTGTTGTCTTTGGTAGTGATACTGCTATTAAAGAATGAGATCTTGTCAAGCGCACTGGATCCATTGTGGATGTTCCTACGGGAAAGGCTATGCTAGGGCGTGTGGTCATGCCTTGGGAGTACCTATTGATGGAAGAGGGGCTCTAAGTGAGCACGAGCGAAGACGTGTTGAAGTGAAAGCCCTTGGGATTATTGAAAGTAAATCTGTGCATGAACCTATGCAAACAGGGTTAAAAGCGGTAGATAGCTTGGTTCCTATAGGTCGTGGTCAACGAGAGCTTATAATCGGGGACTGACAAACTGGAAAAACAGCTATTGCTATCGATACCATATTAAACCAAAAGAAAGTGAACTCAAGGGCCACCTCTGAGAGTGAGAGATAGTATTGTGTCTATGTAGCGATTGGACATAAACGCTCAACTGTGGCACAATTAGTTCAAATTCTTTCAGAAGCAAATGCTTTGGAATATTCTATTCTTGTAGCTGCCACCGCTTCAGATCCTGCTTCTCTACAATTTTTTGCCCCATATTCAGGGTGTGCCATGGGGGAATATTTCCGCAATAATGGAATGCACGCATTAATAATCTATAATGATCTTAGTAAACAGGCGGTGGCATATCGACAAATGTCTTTATTGTTACGCCAACCACCATGTCGTGAGGCTTTCCCAGGGGATATTTTCTATTTACATTACCGTCTCTTAGAAAGAGCGGCTAAACGATCAGACCAAACAGGCACAGGTAGCTTGATTGCCCTATCCGTCATTGAAACACAAGCTAGAAACATATCGGCCTATATTCCCACCAATGTGATCCCACACACACTTAGACTGTGATGTGTGATGTCTGCCAATAGCGATTAAAAGGGCTTCCCTAGTAGGGCTAGGCAATAAATAGGACTAGACTGCGTAACAATCGGACTATGCCGCTACTAGGACTATTACTGTACTAACTACCGGACTGATCGAACAAACTATTACTCCACCGTTTACTTGGTATTCTTGACATGGTATTGTCGGGGTGGTCTTCTCGTAACCATTGAATGAAAGTACAGTTGAGAAAAAAAAAGGAAAGATAGAAAAGAGGATGCATACCTAGGGAAGCTATCATTATTGCTTTAGGCATAGGAGGGGGGATTCCTCATTTCCAGAAAGCGTGCGAATGCAGTCCCACTCGGCTTTGGCTTCAGCCAAAGGAGGTTAGTCTTGCCCCAGGTTTGAGAGGAATGAGGTTGCCGACTCACACAGGGACTACGTGAAGGAGGTGCTACGTTGAGTTGTTCTACCCACTGCGTAAAAGAAGGGGTTATTCTACTACTCTACTATTAGGCAAATCTATTCAGAGGTTGATTTCGATGCTGAAACAACCGTTTATCGTTTGTACTATGCTTTGTCTTGTAACCTTGAGAGAATGTGTCCCCTTATCGGCTTGTTCACTCCAACACATATGCCGGCAACAATATAATTATAATATCCTTTAAAGAGGTTGGAATCCTATACATAGTATTTCTTCATTTCCTGCGTAATTTGATGCTTACTCTTCATTAATTAGAAGGGTGGTCACTCCACTCGAAACATCTTTTTAGAAAGGACTTTCTATCAAAACGAGATTGAAGTATGCTCCAGGACCGACATTTGTGAAAAAGCCGAACTCACACATTACCACTGGTGCTATGTTGCCTCCTCGTCATCGTGCAGCACTCCTATAAGGGTAAATATTCAATATACAATTCTTTGATGCTCACCAAGGGGAACGGGATCACGCAATATAAGATTACTATCAATTAAAATAGTACAACCACTACGTCTATTGTCGTACAACTTTCGCTGCTCTTCTACTCCCTAGCACTTGTGTCGCCATACCTCCCGCGGCATTTCCATGACCAACTAGAAATTACCCGCAAGAGTATTATTGCTAGAGAGATCGCAAAAGCTTTTATCGTTTGTTCCCTCGCTACCTCCTCTGTGCTTATCCTGAGTGGATCGAAAGTTTGGTTCTCCGACGGTGAAAACCAGTCCCTCGCCACGTGGTTAAGGGGTTCGTTACAATACTCACAGGGACTGCTGACTTGATGAGTGCTCCATGAAGGGATGGACCAAGCCAATATTCCTACTTTCTTTCGTCTTCTCGATGCATTTCTTTGGTCTTCATTTCTCACTAGTTTCGCACTAGCTCTTCGGTGTGAATAAGAAAGTGTCAAGTGATTGAGTCTTTCCTGTGGCTAGCTCTGGGTATGCTGTCAAATCTTCTTCAAGGACTGAGGGAAAAACAATTCATTCATTTCACAGGACAAGGAGAAAAAGAACCAGCGAAAGGGGAAATGATCTTTGAGAAGAAGAGATTGACCTCTTTAATACGAATAAGCTTTTCTTCCATTCCTCAGAATGACTCTTTGCTCAAGTTTACGCCATTCGCTCAAGGATAAGTCCTAACAAGAGATTTGATCATTCAAGTGCTTGTGCATACAAGATTATTCAAGTCGTTCATCTTAGTCAACATAGACTGTCAATGTATATGTATACAATCCCTCCCGTGGCGAAAAGAATGAGGTAAAGAGAGATATATATATATATATATATATAAAAATAGGCTCAAGCGCACAAACTACTCACACACACACACACAACCCACACATTTGCCCTTGGTTTTGTGAGGCTTAACGACTCAAGTGCACCGACACACACACACGCGCATTTATGTATATCTTATATCCTCTGTGATCATTGTTTTTATTGGAGAAATGTGCATAATTTATTAAGGTGCTACTTTTAGTTTACATGTAATATGGCAGTTACAAATATAACATACTCATTTTTTGTGGCGTTAATTGTGATAGTATGTTTAAGTTAAGAATTGCAACTTATAGCTTGGGAAATTTGACAATGATGATTATGTTTACCATCCTGTAACTCTTTCATGACTATTGTTACTTGTAAAATTCTTGAATGCCCTGATTTTTCTGTTTTGTGTTTTTATCCTTTTAGATTGCAATGGTTGGTTACACAGAGGTGCTAACATGGATACTATGCTCTTACAAAGAGAATTTCACTATGCTGAACCATAAAGATGATAAATTAACTGCAGCAATTAATGGAAACCCTCGTTCTGCTGATTTTGAGGTTTGTTGCACTCTGTTATAAGGAACAAACTGAAATAGTGTGTGGTGTGGTTGTTTGGTATTCATTCTCCTGCTGAATTGATATCTCTATCTTTTGACATTGTCTCTATCCTTTATTGTACACGGCAATGGTGGCGTTGCACTCTATCCTTCCACATTTCTGAATTTATACTGCCAAGGTTTATAATTCTACCATCAAATGGAGTGGTGGAAATATTTAGAGACGATTGTCTTGAAGTGATCATATTAGTTGTTACCAGCGTGAGGAACTCTGAGGAGCTCTTTATATGATTATCTGGTAGTGTTCATGTCAAATTTTGGTGCTTGTACGAAGTCTAAGAGCTGTTTATATATTTCTCTTCTTGTAATGGTTTATGGAAGTTAAAACTCCTTTCAAGATGTCTTTTCCGTGACATGTCTGGGGTAATTTAGGGAAATACTGATGTTCGTTTTCTGTGGAGCCTTGAACTTGTAGGAACTTTTTGCCAAACTAATGCATCTTCTAAAAAATATTCCCAATTTAAGTCCTCTTAAAACTAATTGCCCAACTGATTTTTCTTCACTTTAAATGAACACTTATTACATCACCCCTTTTCCCTACTCCCCTCCATTGGCAGTTGTGCCATTGACAAACTTCCCAAGGGTTGTTCCAATTTTTTTTGATAAAAGAAAAATAACTAAATATAGAGGCATTTGAAAATAAAAGTGGCATTCTCTTGTTTTAAATAGTATTTGTATGACTACCGGCCTGCAGCTATTCTCTCTGTTAAATCCACTGATAACCTATCGTGTATTGAATTCTGATATCATTGATACACATTGAAAATTGAGAGTGAAAAGCTTTAACATTTGGGTTATCTGTGTCACTCCAATCAACTACCAAAGAATGGATTCGACTTCACCATAGAATGGTAACATTGATAAGTCAATGCAAACACAATAAATTTTCAGCTCATGCAATTTTCCTAACTAAACCTTGAAAATCATACTAAATTTTCTTAGCCATTCTTTGCAATATTCACTAATGTGGCAGCAGATTTTTAAGAGTCAACGATAGCTGTCAAGTTTGTTATTTAGCTTCAATTGCTGTTCCTTTGTTGATGCATGATTTGAATGACGCACAGCACAGCTTATAATTTCTTGTCATGGCGTGCATCACTCCTGGAACTTTGGTTCTTCAATCCGACTCTTCTAGAGTATTGTTTTTCTGCTGCATCACTATTCTACTTTTAAGTTATCTAGAAAGGAAAATTGCAGGAAGCTGTTTATGCCTTTTTCTCCTGGAACTTTGGTTCCTCAGCTCTTCAAGAGTAGTGTTGGTCTGCTGCATCATTGTTCCACTTTTAAGATTACACAGAAAGGAAAATTGCTGGAAGCTGTTCATGCCTTTTAAGTTTCTTCAACTATAACGGAGAAGCCTGTTTCACATGAAAATTTTCATATATCGATTTAAACATGTAATTATTTGTTATAGGCTGAACTGTGCTCTCTTTGCTGAGGATAGTTAAGTAAAATAAGAATAATTATAAGGGAAACAATTTCATATGAAGTGCTATTAGTGCATATTGGATGCTAGTAAGGTTTTTCCACTTCGATGGCAAACTATTCTTGTCTGGTTCCCTTTTGGTTTGTTGATATTTACCAGTGTTTACTTATTGCTTAGCTTTTCGATCTCTTTCAAGTTTCAAGTGACTTCTTGGATAAGACAAAGAAGATGCATGTTTAAGTTTCTCTTCTGCCTTTTGCCTCCCTCTTTTCCTTGGTGGCTACCAATTATAACTTCAAGTCTTCAACTGCTCTGCAGGTTGTCCGGACCAGTCTCATGCCTGGCATATTAAAAACTGTTGGGCACAATAAAGACCATCCAAAACCTATAAAGGTGAATCAAATTCTGTTTGAAGTTATTAGTGTTTTTATTGACCGCATACTTTGCCATATCAGCAAAAATTTCCAAAATCTGCACATGCCTGGATGGAGAAACATTTTTCTGAAAATAGTCTCCGTGGTATATTAGGAATTTTCTGTTTTCAATTTTAGCATGTGAAGAAAACTCATGTTCTTTTCCCCTTTTTTTCTCAATTTGCACACTAATCTTAATGGAAGTGAACAGAAACATCAATGACAAACACGAGCCTTGAAGCATATTTGCAAAGATTCTTGGCCCAGTTTATTGTAGTTCTGTTGTTTGTTTCTTTTATGACCTGCGACCATCCTGATGTTTTGAAATTATACTTTTACTTGATCAATTTTTGTCTAACTCTACCATTATGATATTAGATATTTGAAGAGGGTGATATAGTGCTTTTAGATGACAAAAAAGATGTTGGTGCAGCCAACCATCGTCAACTTGCAGCTTTGTATTGTGGTGCCACCTCAGGATTTGAGGTACAAATTCTTTTAGCTATGCACGAGCTAATACTTTTGGGATATTTCGAACGTGATTGAAGTATTTTTTCTCTTTTTGTGTGTTTGTGGGTGTTTTTCTTTTGGTGCCCGGGGAGGATTGTTTAGGTTTCACCTGTTCTGGCAGGTCATTTATAGTTAACGAGAAATCAGAATGCGAACCATTGGTTATGCAATCACTTGGTTTCTGTTTGTGTGCACCTTGTAGTCTGCATATGATTAAGTCCATGACTAATGCAAACATGAAACAAACTTGTATTGTCACGTTCCATATCTAAAGCACAGTCCCATACCATGTTTTCTATTACTGCTAAAGGTGTACCCTGTGCAAAAGTTTCCCACGAGGCTCACTTGGGGAAGCTATGTGTTCACTCTTACACCTCTAGTTAGAGGTTTTCAGAACTTGAACTCTAGACCAAGTATTTGGCATGTGGGCGCTTGACTAACGTGTCAAGTCCCCACGTTTCCTATCGTCAATAACATAAAATCACTGTTTTATGACTGGGGGGTGTAGGAATTTGTTAATTTTTTTGGGTTCTTGAATATTTGTGCTCTTAGTCAAGAAAGGGAAGATAAAGTGAGATAGAATTTAGTTAAAAAGAAGACAATTACGGTGAAATCTTTCTATAAAACTCTTGTTCGTGATATTGAATCTAACATGTCTGAGACCTTCCCGTGGAAGGATATCTGGAAATCTTGTGCTTCAACAAGACTAGCATTCTTTGCTTGGGAGGCGGCTTGGGGAATGATTCTTATGTTGGACAATCTCCAAAAAAGAGGACAAATTGTGGTCAAAAGATGTTTTCTTTGTAAAAATGATACGAAATCGGTGGATCATCTACTTCTTAGATGCACTTGGGCTAGAAGCCTTTGGGAGATGGCCTTTCATATCACGGGGGTTCAATGGGTTGCTTCTAAGTCTTTTCGTGAAAAAGTGAGTACTTGGAGTGGGATCCAATCTTCCAAACACAAGAAAAAAGTCATTCAAACAGTCTTTATTGCCATCATTTCAACTTTATGGAGGGAACGAAATCGTAGAGCCTTCAAAGGGGAAGAATCGATCCTAGTGTCCTTAAAAAGTCATTGTATTTATGATTTATGTTTTTGGACTAAAGGATCTTGTAAGGTAGATGTAGATAGTATTCAAGAAGGTATAGATACTTTATGATATTGGTGTAAATAGCTTTTCGGCTGCACCCCTCGGTGCATATTACTAAAATTTATTCATTTCTCAGAAAAAAAAAAAAAAAAAAATCAGTGTTTTGTGATCTCCATATGACCAACACACTAATAGTGATTTTTTTTTTTTTTTTTGATTGGCTTAAAGTTATATACATTAAGAATTCAAGCAATGTTTAAGTTGACATGGGACTATGGTTGTATAAAAAAATAATTGTAAATGCGCATGCATGTATGGATGTATATGTCTGAATATTCTTTTCTATGTTATTGATAAGAAATCTTTCACCCTATGTTGGTTTATACAAACAATTAATGGTAAGAAGTAAAAGATAGTGATTTAAGTATTAAGATGATTTTTAAGTGAAACATTATCTTCTATATCAAATGATTTTAGACATATTGACATACCGCGACAGGTACTCATGGTGTCGAATTATTATTTGCATCTGCTATTTAGGAAGTGCTTTATCTTATTTGTTGTCTGTGGTTTGTGATCGTGTATTATGTAAACTTGATTTCTTACATATATGATCATTTGATGACCAGTTATGGTGCAGTTTATTTCATTTCATTCCTATGGTGGGTAGGGGTTGGGGGGAGGGGGAAGAAAAAAAGGGTTGAAATAAGCTATGAGTGTAGCGAAACCATTACAGTTCTCTATTCTTTCGGTTAGCAAGACTTGTTTTAGAACATACACTTGTTATAAATCGAAAAATCATAAATTCTTGAGCCACCTTATAAGATTCTAGGCTACTCTTCTTGTTTTAGTATAGAACTCCATGATTCTTAATATGGTACCAGAACTGGGCCCTTGGTCCAGTCTTGTTCATCCTTCCTCGTATCATCTTTCATGTGTGTTCAATCTTTCCGTGTATTCAATCTTCCATGTGTGTCCACGTGTTTAATCTTTCACGTGTGACCCATCTCAAATCAGGTCACATGTCTGTTCAATTTTTCACGCGTGACCATCTCAAATTGTGAAGGGGGACGTTAGAATATGTACTTGTCCCACATTGAAAAATAAAAATTTCGTAAGCCACCTCCTTATGTGATCTTGGGCTACTTCTTTTTACACTAATTGGTTTTAGAATGAAACCCCATGATTCTTAACAGTTTGTTACATATTAAAGACAACATACATTTAATTGCTACTGAAGAATGCATCTAGAGTGGGTGCAGTTTGATCCTCGAGCTTGAAGCAACTAAAAGAGGTTTTATTAAAATTATCTTGATATTCTGAATGGTTTATGGATTAAGGCTATAACATCTGTGTGAAATCTTTTCATTAGAAATTGACCACTTCTGGCTCAAGTGATTGCAAAACTACTGAGTAGTTTAATTACATGAAACAAGGATCTAGGCACCACGTGATTCCTTCATAAAGATTAATCTTATTGCCTTCCAAGTCTTAATTTGAAGTGCATTGAGCTCTGACCTCGTTTAAACTAATTCCTTGAACTAATTTTATTGATCTATAAATTACCATCATCAACATCATATTACATCCTGTAACTATTTCGTTCTTTCTGGTTCTGCTTAATTTAGACTATTTAGTTGCTCATTGTTCTAGAGTGTAGCTTCTTTTCACGTTTTTTCCTTTGCAGTTCATCCACAGGCTCGTTGATAGAATCATGGAAGTAACTGGAACTCCATTTGTATCACCAGGAGATAACTCGGGCTACTATATAAAATGTTCAAATGTAAGTACAAGAGACAATTTATTTTATGTTATTTTATATTATTATTATGAGATACAAGCATTATTTGAAGATTTACTGACCACCATCTGAATACGTGAACTGAAGGAGCCTGAGTTTCTTCCGGGTAGACAAGCTAGCATCATTTACAAAGGGAAGCAAATAGGGACTTTTGGTATCGTGCATCCAGAGGTATGTAAATTTATCAATTTAAGATGTGTGGGACTTGAATCGAATAGGTAGAAATGATCTGCCCGTGGACTTAGATTCGTAGACATAGCATCGTATATAAATGAGAGAAAGGCTTCTCTTCTCATGCTGGTAGCCATTGGGTGAAATTTTAGACATCATCACCTTTTTTAATACTTGACCAGTTACTCTGTTTTCGTCTCATCTATTTTCTGATCTTTAATCAGAAGAGTAATATAATCTTTGGTGTTTGTTTCTTTGATGTGAATATCTCAGGTGTTGGATAATTTTGACATTCCAGATCCCTGCTCCTTTGTGGAGAGTTTCTTGTGGATTTAGTTTTGTAACATCAAATGTTATAACAACACTTCCTTTACCCTTTTTTTTTTTCCTTACTTTTATCTCTCTCTCTCTCTCTCTCTCTCTCTCTCTCTCTTAAGGGACATGATACCACCATTAGACTCCGCAGCAAGACTGGCGAGAGATTAGTATCTGGACGTGTACAATGACTGACTAGTAGCTCTTTATGGCAATACACATATATTTGTTTTGAAAAGGAAAATTATTTATGCATTACAACCATGTATTCATTTTTCTGTCCTACAGTTATGATTAGTTACTTTGGAAAGAGAGAGAGAGATTGTTTCTACATATTAAATTGTAGCATTTTGGTGGAAGTTTGAAAGAATTTGCAGCTTACTACTGTATTATAATTCCACCACCACCACCACCATATATATATATAAACTCTCTTCTGGTAAGATCATGTTTGTTGTAGTTCCTCAATTGTTGAAAGTTTGTTACAATCTCGAGCAGATCAGAGTGGGTCGGATCTAATATGATAATGTTTACGGTGGTGGTGAATTCCTCGTTGTAAAGAAAAATTAAATAAAATCTCTCTCGTAGGATACTGAAAGATCAAAAGTAATATTAGGGTTTTACCCAAATCACAATTAGTTTTGTAGAATAATAGACGCCAACGACCAGATTTACTACTCTTTCGGTCCAATTGTAAATTTTTTAGCAAGTTGACACTACTATACATAAAGAAGCATCACATGCAAGTGAAAGGAAATAAATCCCGAGAGAATAATGGGAAGTCGCACGAAAAATCAGCTTTCATTCTTTTTGGTAAATCCATCAAGTTTCTGCAGAAGGCCTCTGAGAAAAACTGTCAACTTTTCACCCACAAAACTATTAAAAATAAATAAAAAAATAAAACATCATGAAGCACCCATCATCATCATGTAGAATTTAGCAACACCTTGAACAGAACCAAAACTATCAGCAAAAGAAAAATCTTATGCTACAATGTACAAACCAGGCAAGACTTAGTGCAGCGGCAGCTGGTTACCGTTTAGTTGTGATGTCAAATCCAACCTCAGTTTTCTTCAATGCCACTGACGTGCTTAGGCCAAATTAACTGGGGTTATTCACAATCAATCAATCACAATTCTAATCAACATCCCGGAAGAGACTGAGCTGAAGCATATGGCGAAAAGCTTGCGGCTGACTCGCTACAATGCAAGGCATTTGGCTGCTGACTAGAAGACCCGATATAACTTGATGAAGCATTGCCTGGACTTGGGACATAAGAAGAGAAGTATCTTGAATTAAGAGGTGATATCGAAGGGTAACCCAAGGAATGAGGTGAAACCATATACATGGGATCTTTGGGAAGATGCATTCCTAAGGTCCATTGAGCTTCGACTTATACTAAGATGAGGAGATTGGTGATACGACTGAAGAGATTGTTGGTTATAAGGATTGCTAGAAATCGAATAAGGGAGAGAAGCTGAAGGGGACGGTGATGATGCTGGGGCTATTTGTATGGCTGAGGATGATGCTAGTGATGATCTGACAGATGATAATTCGGATGACAAAATGGAAGCTTGGCTAGATGAAAGTAGTGGTGTAGATTCTGATACGGGTGGATCACCCGTACTAGTTCTTGCATCACGTTTGCAAACAGGACAAAATGTTCTCCATGATGTAAGCCAAGCATCGACACAGATAGCATGGAATTCTGTCAAAAAAATTTAGAACAATTTGTTAACATGGAAAAGAAACAAAAATGCCCAAATAAATAACATCACTTTCACTTTCTTTTCTCTTTCTAACACAGTGAATAGACCTGCTAAGGATCCAAATCAACCTCTTTCCATCTAAACAAAACATCTAAAGGAATAACATCGAGGGGACCCCAACGGAATAATCCAGCAATTTTGCAAATAATATTTATCTTTTTCTTTTAGGTCATAAATAATATTTATCCAAATTACATGCACAAAGATCTATGGCTGACTTCAAGCATCATAGGTTGAGTACCCGACCCCAGCCCAACACCCCAAGATATATTATACAGAGAAGAAAAAAAATTATAGCACATGTATGGAATGAACTACAATATAGTGTATAAGTTTCTAACTCTGTGGTGAACAGGTCTTTACCCATAATCCTTGACCTTTACAACACACAATAAGCTCAACATTTATGCATATCATGATTTGATAAAGATAGCAGCAAGATTAGCAAGAATAGCGAAGACTTACTATGGCGGCATGGCAGAATTCTAAGCTTTTCTCCAACATTATAATCCTCAAGACATATAGCACATGTTCTTGAAGTACAATTGTCCTCTTGAACAACAGTGAATATAAGGCTTGGCATGGCTTTCACAAGTCGACTGCTCATTCCATGGAATTCCCTAACATGTGAAGCTCTAGGCTGCTCTCTTCTAATTCGATGCCTCCGTACAAAGAAACAGGTAGCCAATACTGCAGACATTGCAAGCAACGAAATAAAAGAAATAGCCATGACTGACCATGCTGAATTCTCAAAGCTTTGGATTATCCATACTTCCATGTCAGCAGCACCAGCATACTTCATCAGCATTTCTCCCGAGGCTTTTGAAACAAAAATGGCAGGAATTTTTATACCAGCAGAATTTCCTGCCACTGCATTTTCCAGTGTTTCATTAGATTTCCTCATACACAAAATTCCACCTATCAAAATCAAAGTTAGCACTTTCAACACATCTGTCTTCTGTAACAAGGAGAAGGAGAAAAGCTCCTCTCTTAAGTTTTTATGATACTTTGTTTCAAAATCATATTAGCTTATTGTTCTTGAACAAATGAATAACTTCAAATTAATTCACCAAACATTAAAATGGAGAGGGTGATGATAAAGTTGGCAATATTCACACCTCCACCTTGACCTATTTAATAACTCAGTTTCAAAATCTATCGAGGATCTCAACTTATTGTGAAATGTTAAGAGGTTTAGAGCTTGAAAAGATACACGTCTACCTATAATTGGCGGAGAAAATGAACTCAAAGTTGTTACCCTCTCCATTCCAAATTGATGTCTTCCACTTTCCTTAAAGGGAAACTTCTATATATTTTCTTTGGGAAATGCCTCATCAAATAGGGAATAGAAAGTGAGCTGTAGATACCCTGGGAACTGCTCTATCCCTAACTGTATCTCTTTCCTGTGACACCTGTGCCTAAATTACCTAATCGTCAAAGCACTTATACCTACCTTACATTTGGATAGCCCCAGGTGAGCCCGAATTTGCCTTTTAAAGCATTGCATTGAGGACTTATATCAACCAGCTCGCAAGGCCCTCAATCGAAATGATATAAAATTTAACAAATGGAAATCATTTGCTTGGGAAGAAAAGGTTGCCTTTCAGTTGGTCTCAGATGGATTTCACTATTGTCCCAACGATTTAAGTGTTATTTAACTTTTAGAGCAAGGGCAAGGGCAAGGGCAAGGGAAAGGGCAAGGGAAAGGGAAAGTCCTTGAAGTCAATCAGAGTAAACAAGTGTCTGAAAAGGTGTACTCCTGAGTGCATAGAGTGAGCCTAGAGGCACGGTTCACCTAGTAATGTCTTTTCTGAGGTATGCAGTTACTGTTGCTAAGTCTCATGGATTTTTATTTTGTTTCATCCAGATGGAACAATGAACCTGCGATTACTTCAGACTTGCTTTACAGTGGGCTTCAAGCCTATATCAACATATTATCTCTCTTCTGGATTCTCCAAAATCCAAATATACTAGCAATACTTAGTTTGTTGACTTTCTTTACCTTAATTACTAATTATTTGCAAATTCATATTTTGGCCAAAGAGCCTGTAATTGATTCAGACTCGCTTTAGTTTGTATTGGGCTACAAACATATATGAATGCAATATCTTTCTTTGTTCCACTTGTTACATCTACTTTGTGTTCTCCAAAGTCCATAAATGCCAGCGTACCTCGTCTTGACATTCTTTACCCTAAATTCTCTGATACCCCTTTTAATTACTAATTATTTCCAAATTTCATATTTCAAATGCTTTCTCCATTTTTTAAATGTTTAAGAATTTTGTTTATCATTCTACATAAATGGTCACAAGTTAATATCTTAACACCATAAGAAGGTTGGCCATTTGGCTTAAAACATAGTGCTCATAATGTGCAGTTGAAAAACTCACAAGAAAGAGCTCAAGTTACAGCTACCTTCTCTATTACTATGTCTGACAAATGGCTACTCATCACTGATTGGCCATTGGTTGATTTGGTGGAAGGTGAACTCACTAGCTTAATCGTGGATGCTCATCAATTCCAAAATTTAGCAAAAAGTAACCTGCCCCTTCCTCCTAAACATTATTAAGTGATTCCAGTCAAGTAAGTCTCAGAGTTCAACCATATACACCTGGAGTGATGCAGTGAACAAGCTATGCCGTCAAGTTCATAATCACAAAGGGTTGAACAACAAAGTAGATAAGTAGGCATGAAAGTGATTGCAGGAAAGGGTCATACTTGCAACCAAATCACCATATTCATTGTCATAGATAATGGCCACTTTGAACCCTGCACCTTGGGCTCTTCTGACCTTATCCTCAAAGCTACATCCTCCTCCTCTAATGATCATCACAAATGGAGACTTGTTCACATCTTCAACAGCCTCAACTTGATTAGTTAGTGGCGAGCATGCATCCAAAGGCTCTGCCACATATAATATGCCACATTTCCCAGAAGCTTTTACTGTTGGAGCTGGAATCAGACACAAACATAAAATATGAATACCCAGAAACAAATAACAGTGTTTCTGTGTTCAAAAAGGAAAACAACTTCCTCCCAATAAATTATTCGCCTGTACAAGGGAAAATAACATAAAAAACATAAAATCTATCAAAGATGCAACCATGTCTTTGCTCTTATCAGGCAAACATAACAAACACACATACACGAATCCTCGATATATCTATCCAACATACCAAATTTAAGCACACATAAATACCCAGTTAGATCAAGCTTAATATGCGCAATTGTCTATATGAAAGATAACATCTTTTCACACCAAAAAAAAAAAAGAAGAAAGTTTAAAGGTTCAATTTTTATGGCCCCAAATATAAGCAGACATAAATACCCAGTTAGTTTAAGTTCAATATGCATCATTTTCTAAATAAAGATCACATATTTTCACAAAATAGCCAAAAGATTCAATTTTTCAGCTGAAAAATACTCAAACCAACTCAAGTTTCCCAATCTTTATCTCACTTCAATGATTATCAGAAACTAAAAGAATCGAAAATTCACCACTTATTAAGCTCCTTAACCACCAAATTACACAAAACCCATTTCACAATTAAATTCACAAACTCAATTTCTAAAATTTTAACATTAATTTAAGTTAAAAATATAGTACTAAAAAATCAAAAACAAACTCACCAAAGTTAGCTTCAATATCTTCAAAGGATAAGGTAACATTGTTTCCAATCACCACCACATTGCCAGAAGCTTTAAAAGCCATGAAACACAAAATCACACACACTAAAACCCAGTAACAATTCACCATTTCTCTTTCACCCACCAAATCTCAAAACCCTATTTATCCTTTTATACATATTTATTTTTCAGAGAAATCATTAATATTATAATGGAATATATGTTTTTCTTTTTTTTTTTTCTTTTTTTGTTAATGAGGCTTTATTTTTATTCTTATTTTTGTCGTTGTTGTTTCTTTTTTCTACTTCTAGGTTTTTGTCTATGTGGTATTGTGTGCTGTAATGATTATCTCTTGCATGGAGATTTAGAAAAAAATTAAAAATTGAATAGAAATATAAAATATAAAATATAAAATAAAATGAAATAAATCAAGGTCAAAATGTCAGTGATTTTTTTTTTTTTTTGGTTAAAAACAATATTATTTATTAAAAATAAGAGGGTAAAATGCAGCAGTAGTCCCCATTGTTTACTCAAAAGTCAATTTAATCCCCATTGTTTCAAAATGCTCAAAAAGGTCCTCAATATTTGTAAACATGCTCATTGTGGTCCCTACCTTTAAAATTTTAACAGAAAATTTATAAAATAACTAAACTACCCTTACTTAAAAATAAAATACCCAAAATATCTCTATCTTCTTCTTCCTCTTCCAAACCCTCAACCCACCACCACCAAGCACCACCAAGCACCACCAAGCACCACCACCACCCACCACCCACTCTCCTGCGGCACAGCGCCTCCCCCCACCCCCCCTGCGCGACAGCGCCCCCCCCACCCCCCCCCCCCCCGCGCGGGACAGCGCCCCCCCACCCCCCCCCCCTGCGCGCAACAGCGCCTCCCACCCCCCCCTGCCGCGACAGCGCCTCCCCCCACCCCCCCCCCTGCGCGCGACAGCGCCCCCCCCACCCCCCCCTGCGCGCGACAGCGCCCCCCCTCCCCCCCAGCGCCCCCCCACCCCCCTGCGCGAACAGCGCCACCCACCCCCCCCCTGCTGCGCGAACAGCCCCACCCCCCTCCTTGTGTATTAGTGTGTGTTTTGGTGTTAGTGTGTGTTTATGAGTGTGTATTAGTGTGTATTTTTTGGTGTTAGTGTGTGTTTTTTGATGTTAGTGTGTGTTTGTGGGTGTGTTAATGTGTGTATATTAGTGTGTTTTTTGGTGTTTTTGTGAGTGTGTGTGTTTGTGGGTGTGTTAGTGTGTGTTTTTTGGTGAGTGCGTGTGTTTGTAGGTGTGTTAGTGTGTGTTTTTTGGTATTTTTGTGTGAAATTTTGTGTTTTTTGTGATTTTTCAAATTTACCCTTGAAATACTATTCACATCTGTTAAAACTAACCAAAATTTTAACGGTAGGGACCACAATGAGCATGTTTACAAACATTGAGGACCTTTTTGAGCATTTTGAAACAATGGGGATTAAATTGACTTTTGAGTAAACAATGGGGACTACTGCTGCATTTTACCCAAAATAAGATATACAAAGAATGATTAGGTTTCAAACTATACAAGTTTAGAAGAAACGCAACTATACGGTCGCGTTTATTTGTAACGCTACCAACTACTAACTTAAAAAAAAAAAAAAAAAAAAGATAACATTGTTAAAAACCTTTTGAGATCTTGAAGTGTTGAAAGTACAAGCCAATAAAAATATTAAAGGAAAGATTAGATGTGTAAAAATAAATAAATAAATAAATAACAGATTATTTTAGTCCATAACAATATTCGTCTTTTGATATCAGCCACCTCTAATGAGGATACTGGATTAATTTAGTCGACAGGATGTGTTTAATAATGCATATGATGAAGTTAGTTCATTAATTGTATATGTTGTATATGGTCAAGTAGGTGTCCGGGGGGGGGGGATCACATTTTTTTTTTTTTTTTTTTTGTTGGTCATTCACATGTTTTGTGCATTTGGACAATGATGACAGAGACTAATGCAATTGGTGCTCGGTGTAGCTTATTCTCATTGGGGGGCAAGAAAAGACTTGGGACAAGGTGATAACGTGGGTCCATTATATGTTCAACTTCATTCTTTTTTTGTCCACACATTGTCAAGGAATTACAGAAAACGCCATTTAATCCGAGAGTTTGTCCAGCAAGAAATATAGTGGTAGAATAGATTGTCTTAACTAATAACTTAGCAGATTCATGTATCAAAACACTCACAGATAAAGTTTTTTCAGCTCATATAAAGTCTATGGGTCTTAACATAGATAGTAGTGATCTTTAGTACAAGTGAGTATCTGTTGGGATTAGTATAATCTAGAGACCACTAGCACATGATATTGTAGTAACATTAAATACGTATTGTGATTGTTAATATTAATGAAAACATTTATTCCTTATTCTCTCTGTCTTATTTATGTGTATTTGCTTGTATAGAGACCCTTGATCCATAGTGAATGATTTAGGTGCACGGTGACTGAGTACAAAAGGTCTAAGTCAAAAATTGCATGAACAGTTCGTGTTTTCTAGAGATTAGTTTTTGGACAGACTGAACAGTGTCTGTTCTAGGAGACATAATTCGGTCAAAACAAATCTAATTCGAGTTCTATTTGATTATAACATTATCTACATTTAAAGGGATATCTCTATATAATATTTCAGAATTTTTCTAATCCAAGACATTTTTGAGTGTCTTAGGTGTGGATTAGACGCAATTGAATTCTCATTATAAGAACTTTTTGCTTTAAGATATCTGAACCGTTATAATAAACTACCTTCAACCATTTGATCAAACTATTTGACGGTCAAATCGAAATTAAACAGAAGTCTAGCCTATGTATACCTACATACATAGTTATGTTTGTTAAATTTGCAATTTGATTTTAGCATGTTAGTTGGTCTCTAATAATTGATTCCTGAACTTTTATACAAAAAAATTGTAAAAATATGTGCAGATTTATACATAATTTGAAGCTTTAAAACACTTAAATTGCTTCCTTTATTCATTTCTTCATTTGTAAATCTTTAGTAGTTGTTGCAATACTTAAAGGACAATGCAAATTTTTTAATACACGCGAAGATTTAATAGCTATAATGTCAAAATAACTTCACAATTTTGTTGAACGCACTATTGTACTTTGATATTGAAAATGGATATCCATAATAGCAACTTTTTTCTTTTTCTTTGTTGTTTGAATTGCTAATTTTCTCCAAATTTTATGACTGTTGGATTACTACTATTTAAAAAAGAATCTTTTAGGATATATGATAAATCTTAAAAATTTGAAAAGATCTCTTAAAAACGACACGTTTACTTTTAATATGTTGGGCTAGGGGTTGGGAATTTACCCATGTGACTTTGTCACAGCCTACCCCAACGTGAACCTTGAGAACTTTCTTTTGGGAAGTAAGGAGTGATGGGGGTCAAAGCACGACACAGCTGCAACGTCAGAGCACGAGTATCCGAAAAAGGCCTGCCTACCTACCTACCTACCTACAGGACTATTCGGCACTGCAGCTGAGAGAGTTTACAACAAAATAGCATAACCGAGGAAGCATTGAAGTGTTGAGCATTGAGAAATATTGCATCAGTTTTTGCTTTCTTCAACAGGGAAGTGGTTCTCTCAGACCACTTTGCCTCTTGCCTTGTAATTTTTCTTTCCCTAAAAGCTATCAAACTTCAATTTGCAGTCTCCGATATCCATAAAGCCAAGGAGATCTCCGATTCCTGTTTCATCACTTATATTAGAAGAGAGGCAAATAAGGAGAAGCATTGATAGAAACATAAAGTTAATATAGAAAAGATCAAAACAGTGGAGACATTTACAACTCTCCCATTCTTTTAGTACATTGGAGGACAAAGTACCTAATATCTACAAGGGTTACAAAGTACAAAGGAAAAGTAAATTGTTCATAGAAGCTGCACCCAGAAAGGGTTCATATTCATCTATAAAAGAGATACAATGCTGTGATAAACCTCTTCTTTTTTTTCTTTTTTTTTTTGGATTGGGGAGAGGAAAGAAGTGAGAACCAAAAGAGCATACGGAAGAAATTTCATTTTCCCTCCAAGTTCGTCCGAAAACTGGGGAAGTGCAATGTCTATGAAAAGTTTTTCTTTACAGGAGGCCAAGATAATCTCCTGGAGTCCCCTGTTTCACTTGTTGAATCATCCCCTTGCTGATGCTCACCTTCTGGCTTTCTCAAGCTTCTAACGGTTAAATCATCAAAACTTGATTCACTTCTCCATGGAGGAGGGGTTACACATTCAGAATCTCCAGTAATCCTACGGGATGGATCATTGTTTGGTGTCATAGCCAAGGAAGAAGGACCAACTCTCAAATTTTGAAGAGTGGCAAATGATTCCCTCATTGCAGACATTGCTTCAAAGAACCGAGTGCATGATGCTAAGGCAACAGGAATAGGACGTAGCATCTCCTGCAATATACCAGAAGAATGTCAAATCGCATCGTACGACAATGCTAAATTTAAGATATTAATAACCACCCAGAATCACCTCAGCATAATATTCTCGCAAGAAACCCACTAGTTAACATAGTAAAACACGTGGTTTGCCATTTTGTATCATTCAATTTAAATAGCAAAGATCACACAATCCATTCAAAATAAGATTTTTCAAACAAAATCATCAAAATCATATCTTGAACACACATTATAAGTAATTCCTTAATTACTCATATTTGTTTTTTTTTTTCTGAAGAACACAAGTCAACAGGTACACCAGAAGGTCTCCATTCTCTCATTCTCCCCAGTTGGCATCCTCCCAGTGATTATCATCAGCTGCCACTCTGCCCTTACCATACTTCTATTCTTGTTAGACTCAAAAAGCAGGCGCGGTCAACAGATATCAAAACAACCCTAGCTGCACATTATCTAAAGGCCAAGTAATAGTAGCTTACCCCTCGCATCTTCAAGAAATAGAAGTGTTGTTTATGTCTCTGGTTGGGTCTAGATCAATCTGAACAGATATGAATATTGATCTGGTAGCAAAGATATTATTATCTTGATACCCACCTTGCATAATAGTACTGAAAGGCTATGTGAAAGAAGATGTACCAAGAATCTTGATTCATTCTTTTTTATCTATTTCACTAGAGCTTTTGTAAAAAAAAAATCCATTTTGATGAGATACTAAAATAAATAGAGTCCTCAGAGAAAGACGATCAAAAAATTCCCAATCATGGTCCTTGCAGATCAGATCAGATCATCCATATAATATACAAAAAGAAACTCCTTATATTTGATATCTATCTCTTTGAATAAGATCTCAATTCCAGCAACAGTTTCATTAGATATCTTACAATTAGAATCCCTCTTTTTTCCGATCCAGTTCCTCCACCACAACAAAATACATAAATCAGTTAATAAAAGAATAGAAAAAGCTTGAATATTTACTCTTTCAATCTCTATTTCAGTTTCCAATTCTTTCTAATGAATAGATCTGATCGGAACTTCGAATATGGAATTCAAAGGGATCAAATAGGAAAGGATACTTTGAATCATAGAACTACAATGAAATATACAATCAACCAACATTTGTCGAATTTGTAAAAGAGTCTGAAGAAATTGTTCGATCCTCTTATTTTGATTTCTCAAACCAACAAAATCTGTTAACTTCCCATTTCTCCTCCACAACGTCTATGTAAAGTCTCTCTACGCACTTTCGCACCATGTAAATTACAGGCCATTCTTGTAGGACAGATCTAGATACAAAAAGTTTGACAACATTTCTCTAAATTGACCAAGAACCCTTCACCATTCTCTGGTGGTTTAGGGTTACACCCATATATCAACTCATAACTTGATGGAAGCATAGTCAATAACCAGTGAAGAAGCTGCAAAGTGAAGAAGTCTTTTGAAATCCAGTCTCAAGTCCTTTACGCTATAAATTTATGATTATCACTAGTTTCAACTAAGGTTTGCTATATTATAGAGGTCAAGATCATTATTTCCAATTGGGTTATTGTATCTTAGAAGTCAAAGCATTCTGGCAACTTTCAGAATTTGAAGACAACATATAAGCCACGGTTATAAACAGGTAGCTGCATTTTAGTGTACAAGTTTCGCAATACTAAATTGGATTTGCATATGTCATTTGAATTCATCTCAGCTTTCGGGTGATTGGGGGTGAGATGTGGAATTCGAAAAGAACGTTAGTTGGTTTTGATTTTGAATGAAATAAGTTAGGCTTTCAGTATCGGATTCTTTTTTGCAGACAAGCAAACTTTGGTTTCACTATTATAGTGAATACAATCAATGACCTTCATGGTGGAAAGAATGGGAGATGAGGAGACATGCCATCTACTACGATTAGTTGGCAGTGATGGGTGACAGATGCTGCAATGCTGGAAGAATCATGGTGAGAAGGCCATAAGGATGAAGGGATCAAAGTCACAGTTGAAGTATCAATTTCTAACATGAGAGTTGAGGGGCAGGGGGCGCATGGAGAAGGTAGGGAAGCCCTAGAAGTCACGGGCGGGCTACCAGAATCGAAAAATGATAGGAAGAAGATTTCAACTGTAGAAAATTAAATTACTTTTTACTGAAAAAATGATAGTATTATTCTCTTAAATAAGGATAAGAGTAAGATAATCGAGTTTCACACAACGAACTTCCACAACTAGGAGGAAGTCAAGTAAGAAAATCTTCTTCAGGCTTTAGAACAAACAAAATCATACTTGTTTTCACCTTCATATACAAAGGCAATCATTCTTTTCCCAAATCTTATCGTAGAAGGCCCACGCTGGCAAAAAACTACTGATCAAGAAAACAACCGAAATGGTATTGTCTATGATGTCCAGGGTGGTCATCATGTCTCAAGTCCGTAACACTTGAAGCTTCAAGCCCCTATCGTTCCCATTCGTATGCTGAAATCCTTAAACACCAGTCCTAGTAGCAGGACTAGAAGACAGCCACCAAAACTCTTTCTACTGCCAACCTAAATAAACTTCCAATTCTTAAGTTTATGTGTGCCTTTACAATATCAGACAGCTCACTCCAGCTCAAATATAAAATGGCTTGAGACCTGAGATTTTAGTCATTTTAGAGAAAAGCCTTGAAAGAACAGTTTCTTTCCCTGATTACTGCTTTAGATAAGTTAAAGCCTTACCCAATATGTAGTAGACCACCTAATGGGAAAAATATGGGAGAAACAGATCATTTTTCAGATAGCGAGAGAAACATGTGATCTATTCAAGATTGCAGGTAGATTGGAGACACGATTCAACATTATCAAGAGAGGAAGAGGGTTGCAGCCTAGCATGAGCTAAGAAAGAAGGTCTTTGGAATTGATTTTCCAGCATTTGAAAAAGCCTCCAAGACACAGCACCAAGGCCAATGGTGGCAAAGGGTTCTAGGAAGGGGAATATTATGGAAGCAATAAGAACAAATGGCGGCACCTCATTTGCAGTGGTCGAAGTACATTCCATATGTACTTCAATATTGTTCTTTCCAATCTATTTGAAATTTTGAATCAGGCTGAAACCATTTACTGTCATGGGTGTCCTGACACTCTACATTTGATAGAACAATCTACCATTAGATAACATCTCAAACTAAGTGTAGAGATAACTATATGTGAAACTATACTTGAAAGTATACTTTCAAACTTAGAAAAGAATGATTTAGTATTATTTCAAACTCCATCTCAAGAAATCTGAGTTCTAGAACCAACATACCCCCCATACTGAAGGTGGTTCTTTGAAATTTTGACTCCACTGGAAATCTGCAACAGATGCTGTCAAAGTGCCATAATCACTTGCAGCCTTCATCAACAGCTCGGAAAATTGTTTCTGCCAAAATGCAGGCAAAATAAAACATCAATCTACGTTGGCATGGAGATTTAGTGCACTGACAATGTCAAAACCTTTAGCATTTGACAACCCAAGAAAAAGACGCATGGTATCATGAACATGTCACCACCAGTATAATTCACATGACTGCATTAAAACACAAAAATCATCTTGTTCCTAAAGTGTTTCCTTGTTCATGAAGCTAAACTTTGAAAGACCTTTGCTTTTCCATTTCCAAGCAAACTTCTTGATTGCATTCCTATCATGATGCTGGCATGCACTTGCTAACAAGCGACCGATCCTCCTTTATTTTCTGATTTGGACCATTACTTTTTCAGTTGGCTATTCTATCACCAAACAAAAGCATCCAAGAAGATAAGTATTCTACTTTTCCTTTCAACTACCAAAGAAGACCTAGAGACCCCAATTAGACAAAGTATGAAAACATCATGATGTTATAGAACAACTTGAATTGATCAAGTTGGACACTTTAAGTGGTTCTCGTCTAAACCTATATGCAAATAGAGATGAAAGATTGTTTATCATGTCAGGAGAAACTAATATATTTCAGTATCTAAAGAGAAATTCAAATAATAGTCCAATCAATTGATTTCACTAAGTGTCAGACCTGATATTCTGCTTCCACTGGAATGCAATCCAACGAATATGGTTGTTGAAGCCGAGCAATAATGCGATCCTGGAAAATAGAAAAAAGAAAGATTAACTATGTAGACCTCAGGACTAACTGAGAAAATTTGCATCTGCCCATATGGACCAGACAAAACCTATAGGGATTACTTCTGTCTTCATGGAAAATTGCTGCCTCAAGCTACTGAAATTAGATTAGGCATTTTCTTGGTGAACTTGAGGCAAAATTCACATGTACATCACTATTGAGTTTTGTCTCAGGCAGGCAGGAAAATTTTCTTCACTGGTCAATCTAACAAGTCTAGGAACTTCATGACACTTATGTAGTTGAAAGAGAATTCAAATCAAGCATTTAATCATCAATTCATGAGAATACAATTAAGGCAAAAGATTTCATCAAGACTAGGTGACGAGGGAGCAAATACTAGGAATCAACAAATTTTGATTTTCAAATAAAATCATCCAGTATACTGCCGATCCTTGCCAATGTAGTAAAAGGAATTTCGCATCAAGCACTCCATTGTCATGTCATGAAGCTTCAAAAGGAATACAATTTTTCACCATGTTTAGGTCACAGAAGCAGGGAAAGCAAACATAAGCATTAAGTGAACTACCTTGTTTTGAATTACATCTTTCAGTATTGCAGTGATCCTTGCCAAAGTCTCAATCTTCTTTTCCATTTCGCTTACATGTGTCAGATGAGCAACATTCTTATCCTCCTATAAACCACACATATTTATTTCACATTAGCTCTTAGAGAAGAGGTTAACAAATTAAAAACATGATGAAACAATTGAAATTTTTAAAAGAAATTCAAACTGAAAGAAAGTGCTGCCCCAATGATAAAATGAAGTAAATGTCAATAACATCAAGCAAAAAACCAATCAAATTGGAGACCAGGTGGTTTCACACTTCCTCTAGTAATATACCTCAATGACCCAAGAATGACAAGATTCAAGGGTAAGCTCCGGCTAAGTCCACTAAATCTTCTCAGCTTGGTTTAAGCTTATGTCTCTAATCTGGATCATGAAGTAGCGTAATTTCAAAGGAAATAATCGCTTTTACACATGGCTTGTCATCCCATACTTGTACAATTGTTGGTACATAGACTCAATGAAGAAGTCAAGGTACTAAGTACCACCGGAATACACATGACTACACTTGGGATATAATTAAGAAGAGAAATGTAACAAAAATATAACCATATAACTTCAAGAATGTAGTATACAAGAAATCTATGTGCACAAGCCGAACAAGCTGAGTTTGCATTTCGGGTTCAACTTATCTAACACAATCTCAAAAACTGGCTTAAGATCAACTGCTTTACTAAATTATAACTCTAAGCTATGAAAGATATTTAAAGTTTGACTTGTTGATGAACAATTTGGTTCTCTTGCAACCAAGGGTGGAACCAGGAATTTTGTTGGAGGGTCCTAATAAGGCAATTGATTTATTTGACCATGGTCCTAATATGGCAATTGATTTATTTGACCATTTTTCTATTTTTAATGACGGAAAAAGAAAGAAAGAGAAAAAAAAAAAGCACTTCCAAGAATACTGATGAATACTACCGATCTTACGAAATTTCTCAAACAATGGTGACAAATAACATAATCCAGATATTTCTCCTTCATATGCATTCAGGTATTTGTTAAAATATCATAATCTCATATCCTCCTAAGAATTACAACAAGTAATACACAGAAGATATAAAAGGTCGTTTAAGTAACATCTGAATCACCATACATCAGAGCCGCCCATGCAGATCTACTATACCATAGAGCAATGAGCAGAATAACAACTAGTGCTGTCAACATAAGCACAGTATTTAATTAAGCCCAAGAGTTTGTTGTATTACTGCTTCTGAACTGCTTTACTTTACTTATTTCATGGAGATATTAACCATAAATAGGCTCTTGGAAAACCATCCTTGTGAAATTTGATAATAGTAAAGCATGCAATAGAAAAACAAGATCAACAGGAAAATGCCACTTATTTGACGGAGAATCTTAACCATAACTAAGTCCAAGAACACTGCAAAGTGAGAGTTTACCTTTCGACCTTGAAGTTCTACTTGCAAATCTGCTATTTTCCTTTGTACGGCAGTAAGTTCTCTCAAGACCCTTATTAAGTCCTCACCCTTTTCACCAGTACTGGATGATAGGTTTGCAATCTCTTCCTGTTTAAGTGCAGAACACCACTATCAGAATTTACTTCATAATCCACCACACCAGGAAGCTACTTCAACATAAATACAAAGCAAGAAATATATAACTAAGACGAAATGTAAAATTAGCTGTTGTAATTTAAAATGTACCATAGAGCACAGATATCTCTATGCTAAAACTTAGGTGTCAGATTGTCCTCCATCTTGTTTTCAAACACATTGATTTTGTATGTTACAAACCTTTTAACTCAATGAAGGTCTAAATATTTAAGAACAGGAAAATGAAGGCGATCATAGTTATGTATAACATTGGAATTACAGCTGGTGACGGAAGTCGGAGGAAGGGAGGAAGAGAATTTGAGAGAGAAGAATAAATCTAATATACAACCTTTACACCCATTTTCATCTTCATCCTCAGGAATGCACAAGCATCTTGTACAACTACAGGTATAGAAGTTCAGTTAATGCCGACCTACATCAACAATCTATTAATGGATTTTCACAGATTTTACAAGATATTAAATCTACAAAACCTGACCACTTCCAGAAAATGAGCAAATTAGGTAACTATCATGACCCATCCCCTCATGGAAATCTTAAACAATTATGAAAGAATTTCAGCTACAAAAATTACCCAGCTGAAATTCATTCCTTCAACTACCAGGTAACTAATACCTCAATAGTTCTTGCCATTACTTGCTGGGACTGCAAATGATTTAGGCCAAATCGGATTATCATTTCGTTTCCAACAACATTTTCCCTTAAGTTGTGTTTGTGTGCCCAGAAATTGAAACATGGTTTTTGAAATGCACAAAAACTCAACTCAAAATCTGATGCAACATTTTCCAATCATAATTGAAAGTCAAATTCATTGGCGGTATTCTATCAATTCCAATAAAATGGAAAAAAAAACCAGCTCAAGGAGGCATTACACCAAGAAAATAAAAAAAATGAATTTACTAGAGCTCAAAATTTTAGGTTGGAGTCATTGAAGTGCATGATTGGGTTAGGCAGCTTACTATGATAACCAAGAAAATTCAACTAACGAATTTAGTAACCCAATCTTACTTATTATTTGGGTCCGAATAAGATCCACTTTACCAAAATGGAATACTTGGACTATCAAACGTTACGAGAGAATCCAAATCCATAGCGACGGAGTGTGTGTGTACCTGAGTAGGAGGAGGGGTAACAGAGAAACCGAGATCAGAGGCAATGGAGAGAGCATCGGACATTCCTCCTAACCGTCTCAGAGGTTTTCTTCCCACCCAAGTCGTGTCGCTTCCCATTGACATCTTTCTCTTTTAACTTTTTGGGTTTTTGGCTCTGAGGAATGTGCCTTTAAATTTGGGAAGAAAAGGACATTGAGGTCCCTTTCTTTTTGCCTTACGGTGTGTTTGGATTAGGGGAAATGGGGGGAAGGGGAGGGTTAGTAAGGAGAGAGGTTGAGTCCTTATTTTGTTTGGTTTGGAAAGAAATGGGGGGAAAGGATATAGAGGGGATGAGGCTCACCCCTCCATACCCCTAGAATGTTGTCCTTCCAATTTGGGGAGAAATGGGGGGAGGGGAAAATACTGTTTGTTATAATGACATTTTTGCCTTTTTTTTCTTCTCATCAAATCATGAAAATTTAATATAAAATAAAAAAAGAGTATAAAAGTCATTATACACATAAAATTTATCTCTCCCTTTCATTTTCTTTCTCATCCAAACAAAAGATACTCATAATCTTTTATGATACTCTCTTTTATAAAATTTTTCAATTCAAACATGATTTGACCATCTCCACTCATTTCTTTTATGATACTTTTCCTTCCTCTCCTTTACTAAAGCTCCTCCCCCTCAATCCAAACACACCCTTAGTCTCATATAGGTCCCTGAGTAGTTGAAAATAGCTTCTCAGGTCCTTTAGTCTTAACCCCGTTAACAAATTTGGATGTAAACGGTATTTTCACTGTCAAATAACCAATTTTCCCTTGATTAATTAGGTATGTTAAAAGTCCATTTTACCTATACGCTGTTAAAATTAATTAACTATGATAAAATTAAAGGACCTGAGAAGCTATTTTCAACTACTCAGGGACCTATACGAGATGAAGGCAAAAAGATAGGGACCTGAATGTCCTTTTCCCGTTTGTGAATATATCTCTTGCTCGGTCTGAATCACTTGCTGTGTGGGTTTCTTCTTTCAAATTTTGGCCATCTGTGTGGGCTCTTGTTATTGGGCCTTAATGGTCTTGCAATCCTTGTAGCCCATAACTTAAATTGGCCAATACACCTCAAGTGCTTGAAATCTTGCCTTTTTCTTTATTCTCCCTTCTTCTATCTTTTTTGTAAACTAATAGGGATAATATAGTAGTTAAACACTCTCTAAAATGCTCTCTTCTCTTTTGACTCAAGTTTGGGGTGATTGAAAATGAGCATTGGAAGTGACTTTTCAAAAATCATCTATTAATATATTCTCTCTAATCCTTCCCAATCCAAACAAAGAGAGGGAAACCAATCATTTCCCCTAAAACTCCCAATCCAAACTCACTATTTTATGAGAATAAAAATGATTAAAAGCAAGCAAAAGCTTTCTAATTCTAGGTTGTGGAGTCGATTTCTCTAGCTACAGCCTACGAGCCATCTCATTTTTCTTTTTTAGGTCATAACAAGTCATTAGATTGAAGAATCAACCTGACATGCTTTGTTTATCGCTTGTAGTCTCGCAAGAGATCCCTTCCTACTTTTAACAGACAATACGTGAAGAAAAGAATAAATAAGAAAATATAATAAAATATAACTTTGTTTCACTTTCGCATAATTGCTATAGCCAATATATTTTGTTTGTTACTATTTTCAATAAAATAAAGGGTTAATTCCATTTTGCAACCCTTAGCTTTAGGGTCAGTGTCACTTATTAACCCTCATGTTTTATTTTAACAACTTATTACCCTTTTGTTCATATGCCGTTAAAAATTTAACGGAGCTAGTTACTGTTACATATTTTTGGACAAAATTATCCCTACAATATACTTTTCATCCACACACACACCACATCAAGAACACACACCTACCTCTCATCCAAACACACACCATATCAAAAATACACGCACACCATGAAATCACACACACCCCACAACAAGAACATACACACCAATAGTCACATAAGACAACTCACTGAATAAAAAATAAATAAATAAACAAACATGTCCCGTTTATTTTTCTAAATAAATATAAATAAAAAGCATTAGTAAATGCAGCTCACTGTCTACCTAAAAACAAAGTAAACCTTAAAATACGGAACTTTAATATATTTCTTTCATTTTAAATAATATTCTACAAAGCAACTTTTTAGGCAAATTTGGTCAACAGTCAACTCAACAGTTGTTAGAAGATACAATGTTGATCGCAAATACAATAATTTAATTATGAAGGATGTTGTTGAGAGTATTATATGTGTGTGAGAATATTATATATTGAGTGCTATTTGTTTATTTCTACTTTATTTGTATCTTTGCCCTATAAGTAAGGGCTTATTCTTGCTAATACAATCAACCTTTTCTGTGCAATGTCTCTATGTCATACCATCGAACATGGTATCTAGAGCTAGGTTAAGGCATTGCACTCATCTTTAAACCCGCCTACCACCCTTCAAACACCAAAAAAAAAAATTTTAAAAAAATAAAAAATAAAATAAAAATAAATAAATATATATATATATATATATATATATATATATATATATACACAAATAAATATATATATATATATATATATATATTTCTTTTATATATATACATGCACTGTTTCCACCACCATTGGGGTCATGACACCACCACCCAGCTATACCACCAGCCTCACCGCCATCCCACGACCACCAATCTCTCACCGCCGTCGCTTGCCGTTGCCGAAAATGAGAGAACACATTAAACCCTAACTAGACTTCTCAAATCCACCCATCGACGCACATCACAACATAAATGTATCACCATCGCTGAACTCAGCACGAAAAATCGACCCCAAAAGCCCATTTCCTGTCGCCGGAAACCCCCTACCAACTCCCCACGAGCCATCACCCTAGGCGCGTACATCTCACGCGTTGCCGGCAGCTTCCAGATTCGCCGAAAATCACCACCATCATGCTTGGCCCATTCTCTACTTCCCATTTCTACAATTTTTGTGCTTTGATCTGCTTGTTTTCAATTAGATCTAAGGCTTCACATAAAAAAATGTTTTCCTAGTCTACTTATATATATATATATATATATATATATATATATATATATATATATATGTCTTTGTGTATATATATATATCTATTTAAAAAAAAACAGATTCAAAAAAAAAAAAAATCTTATCCAAAAAAAAAAAAGAACGAAAATATGAATATGTAGTTCCTGTGTCTATCCTTTATAACATTATTCTTTCTTTGTTCCCTTGCCCCGACCTCTTTTGTTAATTGTTTATTAACATAGACTCATCTACAACTGAAACCACCACAAGCCTATCTTTACCTGAAACCGGGAATACCTCAAATGACCCCACATCCGACATTCGGGTTGTTATTCTTACTTTTTCTGGTACCCCAGTTATTACTACGACCAAACACAACGGTCGTAATTACACTCAATGGACCTCTTCTGTAAAATTATGATTTCAAGGGCAAGGACTAGCACGATACTTGACTGAAAATCCACCTCAGACCACACCAGCGAAGTTGGAACTATGGGATCAAGTAGATGCCTAACTCACCAGCCTGTTACTTCAATCCATTGAACCAGAATTGCATTTCATCTTTGCTAACGTCCAATCTTGCAAATGTCTTTGGACAATGGCACAACAGATGTACACTAGTAACGTCAGTCGAATTTATGATGTGATTAATGATCTCTGGAATATTCAACTAAATGAAGGTGGTCTCCCTATTTATTTTGGCCTGTATTAACGTGCTATAACGAAATACAATGAGATATTCCCTTCTGATATCGATATTAATCGCCGACAACATGAGCAACTATTTATTGTCCTTATGTTTTGGGGCCTTCCACCTCCTTATCATTCAGTTCGCTCACAAATATTGTCTGGTTCTTCACTTCCATCAATGCCTGAAGTGTATGCTGCCCTCAATCGTGCATCCATTGCTCCTGACTCCCATCACAATGATGATACAACTACCCTTCTCACATAGGCAACTGGACGTCAAGATGGTACAACTCGTGGAGGCCAAGGACGAGGTCATGGTCGGGGAGGTAGATGGTCAGACTTATCGTCCAGACCAAAGTGTACGCATTGTAACAGGATGGGTCATACTCGCGACAAATGTTGGATCTTGCATGGTAAACCACCTGGTACTGCTAATGCTGCTCAAGCTGATGTTGCTGATGCAAATTCTACCACAGCTCCACCCAATAAGCCGCCTACATATACTCTTACTGATGCTGAATACTCACAGTTTCTTCAATTCCAGGCCTTATAACAGGCGTCTCAGTCACCTGTTGCCTCTCTTGCACATGCCACCATTACTACTGCTTTCTTATCACAGTCTTCTCATTCTGGTAAGTGGATTCTTGACTCTGGTGCTTTCGATCACATGAGCGGTAACTCCTCCTTACTCACTCATCTCCGTTCTACTTCATTTCCACCCATTTCCTTTTTGATGGTTCATTTTCTTCTGTATGTGGCATAGGCACATCAACTCCTACATCTTCTCTTAAATTATCATTTGTCTTGCACATTCCCACTTTTTCTTGTAACTTATTGTCCATTAGCAAGTTAACTAAACTCTTTAATTGTACTGTTACCTTCACATATGATTCTGTTCTTATTCAGGATCTGCAGACGGGTGCTCGGATTGGTACAAGACATGAAGCTAATGGTCTTTACTACCCTGTTACCCAAAAGTCACTTGTGTGCACTGCTGTTTCCACTGCTAAACTTATCCATAGTAGACTAGGCCATCCTTCTCTTTCAAGTCTCAAAAAGATGGTTCCTAGCTTAAATAACGTTTGTAATATTTTGTGTGAGTCTTGTCAATTAGGAAAGCACTCCCGTAGTTCCTTTCCTACACGTCTCAATAAACGAGCTCATGCCCCATTTGAGTTAATTCACTCAGATATTTGGGGACCCAGCCGTCATGTATCAAAGTTTGGTTGTCGGTACTTTGTTATCTTCATTGATGATTTCTCTCGTGTCACTTGGTTGTTTTTAATGAAAGATCGTTATGAGATTTTCTCCATTTTTCAAAACTTTTGTGCTGAAATTCACAATCAATTTGGTACCATTATTCGCATATTACGCAGTGATAATTCCAAAGAGTATTTCTCTTCTGCCTTTTCTACATTCTTGTCCTCTAAAGGTATCATTCATCAATCTTTTAGCGTCTATACTCTACAACAGAATGGGGTTGCTGAACGTAAGAATCGCCATCTAATTGAGACTGCTCGCACACTTCTTCTTCTTCATATGAATGTTCCAATTCATTTTTGGGACGATACTGTCATCACTGCCTACTATCTTATCAATCGCATGTCATCTTCTATCCTCAATGACAAAATCTCTTTCTCTGTCCTTTTTCCTCATCAATCCATTTACCTTTTACCCTTACGCATCTTTGGATGCGTGTGTTTTGTTCATAATCTTGCTCCCAGCGCAGATAAATTTAGCCATCGCTTAATCAAGTGTATCTTTCTTGGGTATGCTCGACACCAAATAGGCTATCGCTGCTACTCACCAGAGTTAGATAAATTTTTTTTGTGTACTGATGTAATATTTTTTGAATCTAAATCATATTTTGCTCATCCATCCCATCCATCTAACACAATCATGGATGATTTACCTCTCCCTGTTCCATTTTTTGATCCTCCTACGGATCCCCTATCATCTACTTACCCTCTGTCACCGGATCCTCTCATCTCTCGTCTGGATCGTCCGAATCTAAAGACATATCAACGACGTCCTTGACAACCACCAACTGTTGAAGATTCTGTACCATCTATTTCGCCTGCTTCAAATTCGGTGCCTGATTCCTTAGTCTCTGATTTGGATGTCCCTATTGCTCTTCGGAAAGGTAAGCGTACTTGTACCACTAAACACCCCATCTCTAATTTTGTCTCATATCATGCTATATCTCCATCCTATGCATCCTCTATTGTTTCTCTTTTCTCTGTCTCTGTTCCTCATACTGTCTCAGAAGCACTTGTTCACTCTGGTTGGCATGCGGCTATGATTGAGGAAATGTCTGCCTTACAATTGAATGGCACCTAGGAATTGGTTGATCTACCTGAAGGTAAATCTGTTGTGGGTTGTCGTTGGATCTACACAATTAAATGTTCTCCTGATGGTCAAGTGGATAGGATGAAGGCTCGTTTAGTTGCCAAAGGGTACACTCAGGTCTATGGGGTTGACTATGATGATACTTTTTCTCCGGTTGCTAAGATGCCTTTTGTTCATATCTTTTTGGCCCTTGCAGTGATGTTTCAATGGACGCTTCAATAACTAGGCATTAAAAATGACTTTCTAAATAGTGAACTTGATGAAGAAATATATATGGAGCAACCACCAGGGTTTGTTGCTCAGGGGGAGTCATATAAGGTTTGTCGACTGAAAAAGTCTTTATATGGATTGAAGCAGTCCCCTCGAGCATGGTTTGGCCATTTTAGTGAAGCCGTCATTGAGTTTGGACTTAAACGGTGTAGATTCGACCACTCAGTCTTCTATAGAAATTATGCTGGGAAACATCTGTTATTAATTGTCTATGTTGACGATATCATTATAACCAGGGATCACACGGTAGGTATATAGGATCTAAAATCCTTTTTGCATAAACAGTTTCAAACAAAAGACTTGGGAGAGTTACACTATTTCCTCGGCATTGAGGTTGCACGCTCTAATCAAGGCATCTTTATCTCTCAACACAAGTATACTCTTGATATGCTGGAAGAAGCTGGGATGCTTGGTTCAAGACCTTCTAACTCACCAATGGATCCGAATGTGAAGCTCATACTAATATCAGACCCAGGACAATACAGAAGATTAGTTGGCAAACTCAATTACCTCACTGTGACTTGTCCTGATATTTCATTTGCTGTCAGTATAGTCAGCCAATTTCTAAATTCACCTTGAGAAAGTCACTGGAATACAGCTATTCGTATTCTTCGGTATCTCAAGAATGCCCCAGGAAAAGGAATACTATATAAGAACAGAGGACACACAAAAATTGTTGCTTATTCTGATGCAGATTAGGCTGGAAGTCCTGAAGATGGACGACCTACTTCTGGATATTGTGTTTTCATTGGAAGAAATCTTATATCATGGAAAAGTAAGAAATAAACTGTTGTTGCTCGTTCTAGCACAAAGTCTGAATACCGAGCCATGGGTGTAGCCACATGTGAACTGATATGGGTCAAGCACTTGGTTAAAGAAATTGGGATTGACTGCTTTCAACCAATGACATTAATTTGTAATAATCAGGCGGCAATGCACATTGCATCAAACCCAGTGTTTCATAAGCGGACTAAACACATTGAGATTGACTGTCATTTTGTGAGAAGTAAAGTGTTAGCTAAAGGAATTGTTACTTCACATGTCAGTTCAAATGATCAATTAGCTGATCTTTTTACTAAATCTTTAAGGGGTCCTCAGGTTGAATATATTTGTAACAAGTTGGGCACATATGATATATATTCTCCAACTTGAGAGGGAGTGTTGAGGGTATTATATGTGTGTGAGAAAATTATATGTTGAGTGCTATTTGTTTATTTCTACTTTATTTGTATCTTTGTCCTGTAAGTAAGGGCTTATTCTTGCTAATACAATTAGCATTTTCTGTGCAATGTCTCTATGTCTATACCATTGAACAGATGTAACTACTGATCTTTGGAAAAAAAAATTATGTCAATTGATGTGAGCACGAAAGATTATGAGATTAATTTTCGTTAGTGACATATTTTTTAATATCTATTATACGGCTTACGCCTCTCTTTAATTAAATATATATATATATCATTGGTTTTATGTTGAGTGCATAACATGAGTTTTGTATCTGTATCTATAAACACGGTGAGGGAAGTGGATTAGCATATTTTGTATGGAGATAACCTCTCTCCATTTAAAAGCTGAAGCCTTTGATGCTAAAATGACAACATAATTTCGAACAAGTTAAAAGAAAGTAAGAGCTACTAATTTAATATATCTTCTATTAATTTCCCCTCTAAATTCGCTATCTATTTTTTTAATACCAGTCCATTGCTTGCTATGCACTTAAAATAGTTCTGAAACAATAATTTGTCTGTGTCCAAAAAGAAGCATTTGCGAGTGGCTTGTAGTATCAACAGTTTATTTAGGGTTTATAACCTATCAGGTCATTTATCTTTGTAGCTATTGATTAGTTGGTCCATCATTTTCAAAACGATCTTATGTCAGTCCCTTATTTTTTAAAGTTGTGTCACCGTTGGTCCTACCGTCTATTTTTTAACAGATTGAACATGTGCCATGCATGTGAGTCATTTTATTGAGGGCATAATTGTCATTTGAGGGAAAATTTGTCTTTTAGCCATAATAATATCTCGTATCAGACCCAATTCTACCCCAAATCCCTAATTACCCATTTATCCGAAATCCCTAATCGACTCGCCTCTTCTCATTCTGTTCAAATGTTGGAGTCCAGCAACATTCTTCAAAATACAAGTTACAACATCAGAGAAGTGATCCAGCTATTTCTTTTCTTGTCCAAAGGAAAAAAGGAAGGAAATATTACTTGAATGACAAAAGTGGGGGAAAGAACAAGAAGAAAGAGAAAAAAAGAATGGATATCTTTAGCAAGGAGGAGAAATTCGAAGAGCTTCCTCAACAGGGAATAACATACAAATTCGGTATTTACAAAACAATGCCTTTGTCTTTCACCAAAGGAAAGAGGAAAAACAAGGTTAAGAAAAAAAGGTTGAAGACAAGTCAAGCTGCATTGTGTAACAATTTGTATATAATTTGTAGAAGAAAGAACAAAAAAAATCGAAAGCAACAAAGAACAAAGAAATAATTAAAGGCATAATTTTAATTTTTCCCACTGAAAGAAAGAAATGCAATAGAGGTTATAGAGGAACCACCTCTAAAAACTTAACAGAAAAATTAAGCTAAGAACTCTCCTCCCTATTCTTCTCTGCTACTCTCCTTCTTATAGTTGTTCTTTCTTGCTCTTCACGTGTTCTGCTCATGTGCTTCCCTTATATTCCACACCTTTTCAGTTACAACAGAATTCTTCATACTTGAAATGATACTGCTAGAGACCATAAAATCCACAAATCTTTTCCTTTTCATTTTTAGCATAGAATTTTTTTTTTGAATAATTGTTGATGGAGAAAATTCAAATTCTTTTCATTTTCCACCAACATCCCTGTCTACCATAAGAGTCCCTAATCCAAGACTTAAACTACCAAAATCCTCATTGTCAATTACATCAACTACTATAACCTCTTCAACATCACTCTCATCAAATGCAATATCAATAACTTCTACTCTCTTCTCATAAATCATTTCAATGCCACAAGCAGACCCCAAAGCTCACTTGTCTTCAAATCGGGTATGCAAGAGCAAAAGCGAAATCCTTGACGACGAGCAAGAGAGGAAAGAATTTGGGAAGAAGGAGAAGAGGGATTTGGGGCTAAATGGACGATTTAGGGATTTGGGCCTATAAGAATGATTTAGGGATTTGGTTTGTGGGTTTTCAATCGGGTAAGGGTTGGGTATAAAATGGGAGAAAATATGCTGATTAAGCTAAAATGACGATTATACCCTCAATAAAATAATTCACATGCATGGCACAAATTCAATCTGTCAAAAAATAGACGGAAGGACTGACAATGACACAACTTTAAAGGATAAGGGACTGACATATGATCGTTTTAAAAATAAAAGACCAACTAGTCAATAGCTACAAAAATAAAGAACCTGATAGGTTATAAACCCATAAATTTAATCGGAATAAAGCTTTTTGATATTCTTGATCTATCAATAGCCAAAACTGTCATCTTATTTCGCACAATCATGTGGTAAGCATCAAGAAATTAAAAATCTTCAGACTTGAGCAAAGATGATTTCTTTTTTTTCTTAATGTCTTCCAGTCAAGATCTTTCATGGTTGAGTGATTAGTCATGTTTTTGTCGAAATTGGATCGCTAGAAACATATCATTCAGACATGATTAATTAAATATCCGTTCATACATGATTAATTAAATATCGACGGTCAGGTTCACGAGACGTACGCGAAAGTATTTACTATGTAAGATTTAACAATTGATAAAAAGAACTCAACAATCTGAATAAAAAAACAGTTCAATGTACGAAACTCCTGTTCAATCATGCCCATTATGAGAGTTTCACCAAAAAGAAAGTCGCTGCACTTACTTATTTTGGTTCTGTTTTCCTGGAGCCATTATGGGATGGGAGAGGCAGAAACGAATGATTCTCTAATCTCAGTGTCTAAACCATTTTATCAGCTTAAAAAAGACAACTAATTTTGCATCAAGAAAAGAGCTGGAGATCAAACCCGTCAAACAAATGTGTTAAATTCAATTGTAAAGGTCAAGTCAGGATACAAATTGCTATCCTTACCACGAGTTGCCCCAAGACAATCTGAAAGTAAACCTTTATTCGCCATGACAGTTTTGCGAAGAGCTCTTGGTTTTCTTCTTTATGAATCGTATTACTTGCGTTAAATAAAAAACGTCACTTTCTTGATAGCAGTCCTCTCAAGAAGAGAAAGAACTGAAATTATGAGTTTAAACCAATAACGCTCCGGGTAAAAGAGAGCCCAACTGGATAAGACCTGTGAATTCTCATCTTTGTGGTACAAATACCTTCTGTGGTTTTATCATGCGTGCTATTTTTCTTTGCCTCGACAGTTGATACCTGTGTTGTACTAGGTTCACTGTTTCCAACAATGAACTGAAGCCCTTGGACAGGTTCATGCTGCAGGAATGTCAACCATTAAGAAAGAGTTTCATTCTTTTTCGTTCTTTTTCTTTCTCCTCCCGCAAGTGGAGTTGTTTAAAAATGAATTAGATACGTACCTTTGCTGAACTTTCCTTGTGTTTGACAGGAGGTTGATCTATTAGCTTAGCCCCAATATCCTGGTCAAGTGCAGAAAAAAATCCTCAAACATGAGAAGATTAGATAGTGTTTATAAAAGGTTTGCCTTTATCACTAGTTTCTACCCTTTTGGTTACGATTTTTTTTTTTTACTTTTCCTTCTATGTATTTTGGGAGATGGTTCTAACCCCCCTTTCACAATGCAGCATAAACTAAACCAACAATTAAGTTAAGCACGAAAATCTAAGCTTAGTTTACTAAAATACAAAAGGTTTCTCCAAAGCAAAAATCAAAACGATAATACACTCACAGGCCAACAGAAAAGCATAGAGAAGGCTTCACAATTTCCCTTTAGCTTGCTGAAGGGCAGGGCCAACCAGTTGCAAATTTGCAGGATATAAAAATAAAATATGGTCTCTTTCTTTGTTAATGACAATATGGTGGAGCAAAGCTAAGGAAAGAAGTGGAGATTAATTCTCAGTAGATAATTAAACTGACCTGAATAGCTTTAGCACTTTCTCCATTTCCAATTTCATTAGCTGCTTGACACAGATACCATAGACCTGAATTTGTGACATCCTACGAGGAGAAAAGACCAAGTTTAATGTTTTCAAAACTTTCGATACCATACTAAAACTCCAAGGTACAATATGTTCAATGTTTTTATTCAACAATCACCTGCTTGCTCTCAAGGAGCTCGATTTTTCCTTCCTGTTTATGTTCAATAAACAGTGAAACATTTAGGAAAGAGCACGGCAGGTATCTGTGAATCCAATTCACCTTATCAAGAAGTGATTCCTCACCAACCCGGATACCATTTGATGGATCAAGTCAATGTCGTAGCCAATTTGATTAAGATCTGACTTCACATCATTTACCTGCATATCAATAGTGTGGAAGAACATGTGAAGTTGTGATACTACAAACTCGATATGTTTTGATAATAGGTTTTAAATGTTATTGACATGCAAAATTTTACAAGATTCACATAGTACATACTCTTGGCACTTCTCTTTATGTCACCATGTGACCCTAAGTGAAAATCCGCTTTGCACAAACAAATAAGTGCACTAAATAACGAGGAAGAGGCATCTAATTTAGAAATTGTAGGAACAAACCTTCAAACTTTTCCTTTTCAGTTTAAAGTTTTGTCTCTACACAAGCTCTAACAGCCAAGAGAAGAAATAAATTGACTAGGAGACGCGGAAGCTGAAAATGGTGAAGAGAAAATGAATATTGTTAGGACTTTCTTGTGCATGCGTGCGTGTTTTATCTTTGGACATACCAGGTCAAATGAGGGCCACAGATGATTCTAATGCACACCAAAGAATTTTCCAATCTGGCATCCAGAATGTCCACGCACACTTAAACTTTCAAGAGATGAATGTGTCTGTGTGTCATAGAGAGAGAGAGAGAGAGAGAGAGATCTGAACTTTTGGGCCTTCGCCCTCACTATCAGGTTGTTAAACTAAGGCTCCGTTTGTTTGCTGTAAAATATTTTACCGGAAAACATTTTTCGGATTTTACGGTGTTTGGTAACACTGAAAAATTGGTCAACTGTAAAATATTTTCCAGTCAAAAATTGCGGCTGCTTTTTCTTAATTTTACGATGTTTGGTAACACCGGAAAATTGGTCAACCATAAAATATTTTCCGGTCAACAATTGCGGCTAGTACAAAATTATGTAAAATGTTTTCATGTCCTTTGGGATAAGAAAACATTTTACCGAACTTACCGTACATCCAAACACCAGAAAATATTTTTTAGTATTCTATTTTCCAGTAAAATATTTTACATTAATAAGTTATTTTACGGCAAACAAACAGAGCCATGTAAAATATTTTATTTTCCAGGAAAATACTTTTACGGAAAATATTTTACACAAGTAAATTATTTTACGGCAAACAAACGGAGCCTAAATGCAACATTAGGAAAAAGCAATACCGTGCTGGTAAAGTTTCCCTCTCATTTCACATATTAAATATATGATTTAGTCCTAATGCACAGCCAAGTAAAAGTTTACCAAAAGCTACATCAGACATAGCAAATATCATACTCTGGCATGTTTAGAAACTATTTAGTAAAAACTTAAAAGGAAATAAGGTTAGGAGTGAATTCAGGTAAGAACTGGAATGGATCCCCTACATCATTTGCAATAAGCTTCGATATTTCCCTCTGATCATCCAGCTTCCAATCCAAGTTCTCCAGCCTTTTAGCTAAATGTCTCTTTGTTGACTGCCAAAACAGGTTTTAAAGCAAAATAATTATTAACAGAAACTCCATATAAAGTCAATTTATATCCAACTTCTTAACTAATTCACTTACAGTCAATGCTTCAGATACATGCTCTAACTGCTTTGATACAGATGCAACAGCATTCGCCATGTTATGCTTGGTAACAAACATGACATCAGTAAACGACCAGCCCTGCAGAGTAAAACCAAATGAAAATACATGTAGGCGTAACAACAGACTTACTGCAATATCTAAGACCATAACATCTACTATTAGCTAAGTTCATCCAAAGATTACCTTCCACCACATGTAACAGTATCCCATAGCTCCAAGTGCTGCGGCTGGCAAAATATAAGAGGCATAACTCCCTGCATAAATTCAAAGAATGTATAAGAATCATTGCCATTCATTTAAATTTAGAATAACTATTCTAAGGGATCTCTCAGGAAACAATTCGCTTTGTGGACGGATACTGAGAAGCTTCACCACAATACTTCTTGCTCGACTCCAGACACAGTTTGGATATTCAGGAACTCTAAAATACTTCTTTTACTTCATTTTGTGCCCACGTATTATTGCAGATCATAGTCCTCATCTTTGATGACATGATAGAGGTTAAAGTCAAAGGCTTTCTTTTGAACTAAGGCTCTGTTTGGCCTAACTTTTTGATACTCAAAAGTACTTCTTGTAAGTTTAAAAGCTGAGACTAACTTGTTTGACCCATTTCTGAAAGTGCTTTTAGCTAAAAGCTAAAGCTGAAAAAAGCTAAAAATAAGAGCTTTTCAAAATAGACTTTTGCATAGCTGTTTTTACATAATACGGGAAGCTGCTTTCTTTTTCTTTCTCAAATATATCCCTTCATATTTTTTAAAGTCCAATATTGCCCTCAAATTTTCTAAAAGCTCACCATTACTCAACATAAGCCAAATAGTCAACTGCTTTTGTTCAACAACACTTCTAGCCAAAGCTCTACTACTAAAAGCTTTTAAACTATCTTTACCGCTCAAAAGCTAAAATCTTACAATTAGGCCAAACAGAGCCTAAGACTCACAAGCTTATGTTTCAATATGATTAAAAGGGTGATTCTGCAAATGCTTCCACAGAAATGGAAAAATACAAATCCTTCAAAGGCAGGGTGAAGTGATTGTCTCTGCTCATGAAAGAACCTCCTTTGCAAATTGAATGGTATATATATTCCAAATAAAATGAAAGGGCCTGTCTGAAAAGTATCATTCTGCTTGCACTCAGAAGGAAGATAAGACATCACATTGTACTAGTCTCAGAAAATTGACTTAAATTCATATGTAAAAACTGATAATTGATAGGGAAGTGGTTTTGGAGATTTCAGAGAAGGCGGTCTCTTTGTATTCCACTGATTTTATTCATGATGATGAATCTCGTTTTATAAACGTGCATAAATTTAAGATCGATTTGTTTCAAACAGAAGTGGGGAGAAGAAGTGAAGTGAGGGAAATATTTCCATAGAAGAATGTTAAGGGAAAGTCTTTGTCTTGTAGATCTTCTGGTCTTTGATGATACTTGACATTTTCCAGGAAATGGCAGAATTTAGCAACAATTCTTTTTTTTTTGGCCAACTTTCCCAATCTCTGAAAAATCATTTTCCCTCCTTTTCCAGATTTTTGGATAGAACCAGATGCATAGTTAAGTTTTTCCCTGAAAATTTCTTCTCTTTTCCATGCCTTGGCTCCTATCAATTCAGTTCTAAGAAAGTCTGCTGGCAGATTGCTTCTTTAACAATTCAGTAATCGTATACTAGTACTCAAATCTTTGAACCAAGTGTTTCACAAGCTAATGTTCTTGCGTATTGTTGTTCCAGAAAAGCCAGAGCCATTGACCCCTTACAAGCATATATATTTAGGAACAAGCCATAGTTCTTGCATACTGTTCCCACAAATATCAGAATTGCTGATCCTTACAAGCATATACAAGGCCTAAATATGCATAGCTGGCCATTATTTTCTTTTCTTACAAATCAAAAAAGACAGTTTGGATGCAATTTTCTAGATCCACATATGAATTGGAGATTAGTTTGTTGTTGTTCTTCCAATTGTTATTAAATCATTATAGAATAATTTCTCTCAAATTCAAGCTCTCTCTTTCTCCTGATTTTTTTTTGTCTCAGCCCATGCGTTATTTCCACTTTCCTGCACCTTTCTTCCCTTTCCGGACTCTTATATCTGTTCATTCTTCTATATTCTCTCTGCCCTTCTGCACCTGTTATAGTCATTATGATTACACCTTCAAAAAGAGGGGAAAGGAAAGGAAGTTGTACTAGTGCTTAGGAGTAAACAAAAACCAACCCAAGCCTTATCCCACGGGCTGGGGTGCTCGAGGACTAAAATGTGAAATTTCCAAGCGGAGAAGCAAAAATTACTTTAACAAGCAATGAAGGAATGTGTTTAGGAGGTCAGCAGGGGTGCCAATGATATGTGGGACCAAGTGCAGATCATATCAGAAAAGTAGGAAAGGAACTTCTAGGAGAACTTAAATGGGGTATACTGTCCCAAAAATAATTATTGTGGTGCAGCAAGGATGTCCAAGACAAGGTAAAGCATAAGAGAGAATGCTATAAAGCTTTACAGAGAGACCATAAGGAAAGGAAATTCGAAGAAACATAAAGCAGTTAAAAGGAGGGCAAGAAGGCAATGAATGAGGCTAGAGCAAAGTCGTATCCAGATCTATATAGATGACTTGACACAAATGAAGGCCACAAGGAGGTGTTCATGGTCACGAAAGCTAGGGAAAGGATGATTTGGATTTAAAAAATGTCAAATATATCAAGAATAGGGATAAAATGTTGCTCATCAAGGAGGTAAAGATAAAGAAACACCAAAAAGTTACTCCTGTATATTATTTTTAAGACAGTGTCACCAGTGTTTTAGCATAGAGGCAACTTAATAATCAAAAGGTGATCCAAAATGTATAGTCACTCGGCAAATAAGATGAGAAGAAGTTCAGAAAGCACTTCAAAAGATAACAAGGGGAAGGCTGTTGAACGGATGGTATTCCTTGTTGAGATCTGAAGGTTTATAACAAGGCATTTTAATGTAATTCTGAAGAGTAAAAGAATATCTGATGCAGAAGAGTATTCTGTACTCTGATACCCATTTACAAGAGCACAAGGGACATCCAAAACTGTGCCAATTACCATGGTATCAAATTAATGAGTCATACTAGATATTATAGGAAATGGTGACTCAATAGTTAAGATGAAATATATGTTTCAAAGAATTTTCTTCATACCCAGGAGAACACTGCAATATATATTTTTTTATTAAGGGGCCAATAGAGCAACACCGAGAGAACGAAAAAGACATACTCATGGTGATTAATATTTCGGAAAAAGCGTATGATCGAGCTTTAGGTAGGTCTTACGGGGGGGAGTGTTGAAGAAGAAAGGTGTACGTATGGCATTTATTTAAGTGATGAATGATGAGAGGCACGTATGACACAACTATGACTTGTGTAAGGACAAAGTGGTGGGAGACCAGTGATTGTCTTTCCTAATAACAATTGGTCTACAACAAGGATCAGCCTTGAGCCAATCTTTTTTTATATCCTGATGACAATTCAGTATACACCAAGAATCAACCTTGAGCCCATCTTTTTAGCTATAGTCATGGACAAGCTCACAAGCCACATCCAAGACAAGATGTCTTGGTCATGCTATTCGCAAATGACATTATTTTAGTAGAGAATAAAAGAAGTTCTAAATACGAAGTTAAAACTCTAGGAAAATACTAAGCAAAAGGTTTAAGCTAAGTAGACAGAGCCGGAATATATGGAATGCGAGTCCAACTAGAGTTGGTCAAGAATAAGGTTAAAGTAAGATTAGACATGGAAACAATATATGAAGAGAAAAAGAAAACTTTAGATACCTTCGAATTATTGTCCAAAAACATGGAAAGATTGATGGTGTAGATGGCAGTTACAGAATCAAGGCAGGACTGACAACATGGAATAGTAATGGAGAGTATTGATTGAGGCAGTGATTAACATGTTCAAAAGATGACAGTGGTCAAGTTGTCAAGACGAATTACCCAGATGGATGTAAGACAATACTAGGAAGAACATGATTATAAATTATGTTATTTCAGCGAAATAGGTGGTAGCTCTGAACGCGGACGAGGTAAGGGACAATCGATTGTGAATCTGTCACAATGTGTGAAGGTACAGAGGTTACCCTCCATCATAGGAGTAGAGACAGACCTAAGGGAAGTTGGATGGAAACACTTAGATGAGATATTGTATGCATAGAGCTATAAGAAGACATAGATCTTAACTTTATATCCATATAGTCAACTCCAACCAATGAGATAAGACTTAATTTGGTTTTGTTTTGTTTGACATTAACTGGCTTCCTCCTGATTAAACCAACAGAAGCCAAGGGAAAAGCTAGCTTCAAAGGCATTAGAACAATGTGAACTCCTAATAATCTGGAGATTAAGTGTGTTTTGACTTGCCATTCATTGTTAGCTCCTGTGAAAACCAGAATTAGTTAGTCACCAATAGATGTCAGGGTAACATGAACTGGACAGATGGTCGAACAGTTAAACAACTATATCCTCCTACTTTTCAGTGTCTTTTAATCTTAATATAAAGCTTCATTGGAGCCAAATACCAAAGCACTCCACCACCACTGCTTTTTGAACAACACCCAATCTTCATCATTAAGCAATAGTCATCCCAAAATATACGTTCAAGTAGCTCAGATCCAACAAATATCATTCAAAAATTGTTCAAAGCAGATATCTAATGGCCGTATCCGTGTCACTTTATAAGTTCATATTACCAACACAATGTAGCAACCACAAATGGTGAACTTTCAGAAAACTACAGTACCACGCCTTCAAATTATAATACTTATGTTGGAAAGAATCACTCTCTTGTAATTAATAGTTTCTATATAAGCTACTTTCCTAATCTAGTGATTCAATTAGGCTATGATTATGAGCTTGTTTGACATAGTTTAGGCAATAGTCTAGATTAGGCAATACTCGGTTAGTTTCCTTATTAGACTAGATTTCAGGTTTCCTTATTGAATTATATCCCTAATTAGTTAGTTCTTGTTCTTGGTCACCAAGTTATGAGGCCTATAAATAGATACTCTCATATTGTATTTCAGGACACCAAGATTTAACATGTAGTCATTATCTCTCTCTCTTCTAGAGCCACCACGGCCTATAAATAGACACTTTCATATTGTATTTCAGAACACCAAGATTTAATATGTAGTCATTATCTCTTTCTCTCTTCTAGAGCCACCGTTAATGGTGGCTCCTAATGTTTCTCTTTTCTTTTACTTTCAACATGGTATTTGAATTTAGATACCAAAAGGTCCTGGGTTCAAAACTTACCACTACCCATTTAAAAACATTAAAACTGTCAAAGTGCAAGGCTCAAAAACTAACTCCACCTGCACTTGCGGGGGCGTGTTGAAGAATATAAATAATATAATAAACTTTTCTCTTAACAACTTAAGTTTTTAGATAAGATGATTACTTAACATGATATCAGAACCCGGTATAAAGACTGGGCACGACATGAAGAGGAAGCTGTTTGTTGCCTTTAGAATATTTTAATCCCTCAACTAGAAACTGCTCTTCAACCTCCTCTTGTGCTTGTCTGGCTTGTGCTAGTTTTTTAAAATCAGAGATAATGTGGACTTGACTTTGCCCCTTACAAATCACTTGTCATGTAAAGGGTCCAAGCTTTTAGAGTTTTTCCTTCCAACTAATTTTCATGCAGCGCAATGTGATGAAATTCTTCATGCTTCCAATCAGCAGCAGAAAAAAAAAAGGGAGGAAATTCATTTTTCCTCTCCAATTGGTTCTTTCTCTAGTTTATACTTATTCACTAGCAAGGCCATACTCTTTCCTCGCGTTAGTTTCTAAACTCTTGAGCCCAGGTTTAAAGACTAGGCATGATGTGGAAAATAATGTGTTTGTGGGACTTATTCAAAAAATAAAAAATAAAAAATAAAAAAATTAGAATGGTTCGTTGCAAGTCCAACCTTGATAGAAGTTTGGAATGCTGCTCTGTGCATTGTCTTTGCTGCAATTTTCATGTGGGTGCTATAGTTTGATTTGGATTATTTAAGTGGGCAAGATACTGCCTTTTTCTCAAAAAGGCTCCTTTTTCTTTTCACCGGCCTTCATTGCTAGCAGCCACCATTGTTTTCGGCCTACATTACCAGAAAATTTTCTTCAGTCCTTTACTGGCCTTGCTTTCTTAACGAGCCTTTATTGCCAAGTTTTTGTGTGGAAAGGAGCAGCAAAGGAGCTCATAAAGGGTAATATAACTTTTTTAAACTCTGGTATACAACCACTTATAGAAACTATCACTACTTAAACCACTCAAAAAAAACAAAAAAACAAGATTTGAAAAAGAGGAGATCCACATCTATGCATGGAGGAAAGAAGTCCACGACATTGGGAGTAGCAGTGGACATGGTTGTCATGGTTCGATCACTAATTGGACGAAATGGTTGAGGTCACCGAACGCCGAGGAAGCAAATCCCGCAAACGGCATTGTAATCCAACGACCAGATTTGAAGATATGGTTCAATCGGTTTTGGGCAAAGAAAATGTCCTAGATATGTGGTTTCGATCATGTGCTTTGCAGTGCATGTTGTGGTGGTAAGCTTGGATGTCATTGGGTTTTGTGGAAGATATGATCTAAGGAGGTTCTAATCCAGTGTGGGACAGGGCATGGGATTATGGTGCACCTGGTTCGTTGAATGGCCAATAGGAGGATGCTGATCTAGTGCTGTGCAGGTGGAGGATTTGGTGAGCTCACTTTGACTAGGATATTTGACCGAGTTGACAGAACCTTGACTCACCTTTGACCGATGGTGTCCTTAAGGTTTTCGAGTGTCCTGAATCTGATTTTGTAGTCCATTTCTCTCACGGGCTTTCTCACTTGAAATCTAGAGGCTCTTGTCGTTCTTCCAGGAATTCTGGCTTTTTCATTTTTTTCTGATACAGCCAATTTCGTCATCCCTTAAGGACTATTCACATTCTCTTTTGGTCGTAGCCTATTTCTCAAGAGACATTCAAGCTTATGACTCCTTGCACAACATTCCTTTGAGGCACTATTATCGTGGATTTGTTTTATCACCTTTTTTCTTCACCTTCCCTTAGCACTTCCTATAATGCTGATTTCGTGGTGTTGTGGTTGATCATAAATCCATTATTGGCTATCTTATGCTTTTCAAGTGATTTCGAAAAAGTGAAGAAGCCCAGTGATGTCCGCTTGTTCGTGTGGAGTCCAATTATCATGCCTACCACTAATTTCTATACTTCAACATCTTCCACTCCAAACTTCAGTTGTTTTCCTTATCAGAGCCTAAAGTTTGCGGGGGGCGTTGGAAAGAATCACTCTCTTGTAATTAATAGTTTCTATATAAGCTACTTTCCTAATCTAGTGATTCAATTAGGCTATGATTATGAGCTTGTTTGACGTCGTTTAGGCAGTAGTCTATATTAGGCAATACTCAGTTAGTTTCCTTATTAAACTAGATTTTAGGTTTCCGTATTGAATTATATTCCTAATTAGTTAGTTCTTATTTTTGGTCACTAAGTTATGAGACCTATAAATAGGCACTCTCATATTGTATTTCAGAACACCAAGATTTAAATATGTAGTCATTATCTCTTTCTCTCTTCTAGAGCCACCATTGCTGGTGGCTCCTAATGTTTCTCTTTTCTTTTACTTTCAACAACTTAAGAATGGCATTTGCTCTGAGTTACTGCTAGTAATGAAGTTGCAGTATGGCACCTGCAATTCCAAATCAAGGCAGAAGCTGCATAATTCATATTGTCAATGTCAATAACAACTTGCCCCAAAAGCTAGAAAATATTTCACCCAATTCGAGAACTTTCGGTAACTGTGATTTTATGTCTGATTAAGAGACATAATGAAAGTTCAACATTGCACTCTATAGATATTGTCAGAAGTGGAGGCTTTAATGGTTTGTCCAACATTGCATTCTATAGGAATTGCAACTAAAACTGTTGGGAGAAATCACAGGTACTGAGAAATTAAAGATATATTAGGACTGAGCAAATTTGAGAGGGTGAGTATACTTCTATATCATATTGTGGGCACCCTAATTAAGCTGTTAATAAATCTTTCGTAGACCAGTGTCAAATGCACAATGCAGACACACACACACATACACAACCCTTCTACAAACCAAAGTATCAAAGCCATCACACCAATAATATCAAGGAAACAAGAGATTTTGGCACAAGGTTAGACAGATTTTGGGGAATGCTTCTTGTTGGGTCTGTTCTCGGTCCTAAGAATGCACATATATCCAGCTATACACATAAGTATCTGATGCATACCTGAGGAGGTAGAATTTCCATTAAAGATCGTTATAGGACTTGATATGCTTAATTCTCTGATTTCTTGTGCCAGTTGTCGAATCTGAAGGCGAGATCAAATGAAAGGAATAGAAATTAATATAGTAATCAACAGCTCTCTCATAAAGGGATTAAAAACTTATAACCAATGCTGCCTCAAGAGCACCCCAACGATTAATGAAAGAAGATGAAATTTATGAGATTCTTAAGGCTATATGTTGGTAATTCTTAGGCATGTTTCCCTTCGATCTATTTCAGTTATTCTGTTTGGCATATGTCTCTTTATTGACAAGCAAAGGAAAAAGGAAAAACAGAATCAGCCTCACTGGGTGAGCAAAAAGTTTGAAATTGAGTACAAAATTAAGAAGAATCTGGAGCCATTGACGTACATGTCAATAGCCTAAAATGAGTTTCATGTTCAACAATATTTAGGTGAAGAGGCAAACTGTTTCATGATGTAAGCAAGCAAACAGAACCAATTAGTACCTTATATAGTTTGAAAAAACCTGCTCAGTATTCAATTCATTTTTCTACAGACAAATAAAAACATTAGAAAACTGTGCCAGAGCCCGGTCCAATCATGAAATAAAACTTTTGTCATCAGAGCCTGGTCAGATTTCCAATTTGTTACAGCTAGCTAACTGACTCAATCCATTAAAAGTATGGTCACTCACCCGGTCACATTATCCTCTTGCTTTTGCTTGGTCACACGAAATAAATACAGATAGCATGTGCAAAAAGTCTTTGTTTCTGTGCATAATTTTTGAATATGAAGATAAGAATCTCTTCTTAGATAAAAACGAAAAACCTTACGTCACCAACTAAAAGAACATAAAAGAGCTCACATACACATGCAACCCGAGATCAGGACCACGCGCACCAACAACTGCCCTATAAAGAATCAAGGTCGCCAAAGCAAGCTTCACAAGCAGTGTACTTTAGCTTGTTGCAAAATATGCAAATGCCTTTCTACTCTCCCTCTCCCTCTCTCCTGCTTTCTACTTTATAAGTATTCCTTTAGAAGATAAAAGAACAAAAGGACAGGCATACAGACTCCTCATTATAGTTCTGACCCAGTGCATAAGACACCGGCAAAGTTTGGAGGGCAATTTCCACAACTGAACCCAACACCAAGTATTGAACAAGTGAGGACTTGGCCACCACGCTAAGGACAATCAGTGTATAGATTTCTCTATGATGTACAAAAATCTCAGTAAAGATGAATGATGATATGTGGGTATGGTCCTAGCTCCAAAGATGGTAAAAAATGACGAAATCTGGTCTAATGTGATAAAAATATAGAAAACAAGAATAGAAAGAGGATAAAGATAAATAGGAGAATAAAATATTGTGAGTAGGAACACCAACCCCCCTCACCTGACACCACCCCCTCCCCCAACCCCACCCTCTTTCCCATTGCCCCCTATCTGACCAAAGAAAAAAAACCAACACCACTACCCCCCTCCGCCCCCAACACCACCCCCTCCCCACCGGTCCCAGCACCCTATCTGACCAAAAAAAAAAAACCAACACCACCGCCCCCAACCCAACATCACCCCCTCCCCCAACACCCACCCCTTCCTGTCACTATCCCCAACCCCCCAATTCCTGTCGCGTCCAGCCCCCAACCCCATTGTTTTGTGTGTGCATGTGTTGTAAATATATGTATGTGTGTGTGTTGTATATATATGTATGTATATGGGTGTCAGTGCGTGTGTTATGTGTATATGTACGTGGTTTGTGGGTGTTCGTGGGTGGTGGTGGTGGAGGATTGGAGAAGATAAAGGGACGAAATTGAAATTTTTTACAAGTTTAGGGACTAAACTAGAGTTATTTGTAAACTTTGGGGACTAAACAGTCTAAACTGAATTTATTTGTAAATTTTGGGGACTAAATTGAAGTTTGATAAAGATATTATACTACTTTTACCATTTTACTCCTATGTTACTGTTCATTAACGTTAAATTTAGTACCAATGTTTTACATTAGGGACTAAATTGACCCTTTTGAAAACATTGGAGACTGATTTGAACTTTTATAGAAACAATGGGGACTGATTTGAACTATTTGAAACAATGGGGACTAATTTGAAAAAATGTGTAACAATGGGAACTACTGGTGCAATTCTCCCTATGTTTTGCTCTTTTCCTCAAACTGAAAGATAACATAGATGTTTGATGTTAACAGACTGTTATAGTTCTGATCTTCCTTGAACAAACATAATATAGTAAACCCCACCTCCGGCACATAATAAAGTCAAGACCAAAAAATATATTGACTAGGAATCAGCATTACTCAATAAATTCAAAACAACCTATCTATGCGTGTATGTGTATAATCACCATATGTATATCTATACATGTATATATATATATATATAGAAAGAGAGAGAGAGAGAGAGATATATATACTATGTATGTATGTATGTATTAAGGAAATGGTGATGCGGTAGCACGCAAAAAAGAAAAGGAAAATTCTGATATTACTAGAAGAATGTTTTAAAGTCAATTTTGCTAGGTTTATACAGATCATCTGCAGTTTTACTGTAGGAGCATCGGGAATTGTTACTGGGGTTGAGTCTTAAGAGTATTTAGGCAATTTTGTAATTTTAATAGTTTCTTTATCTATTTTCCAAGACTTTTGAACAATTTTGTACACTTTTTACAGTTTTGTACACTTTTGTACTGTTTTGTACACTTATGCACACATTTGTACAGTTTTGTGCACTTTTGTACGGTTTTTTACACTTTTATACAGTTTTGTACACTTTTGTATCTTTTTGTAAAATCATAATGATTAATATGTTTTGCTCTTTCCCTCAAACTGAAAGATAACATAGATGTTAATACACTGTTAAAGTCCTGATCTCCCTTTTGAACAAACATTATATAGTAAACCCCACCTCCGACAAATAATAAAGTCAAAACCGAAAAATATATTGACTAGTAATCAGTATTACTCAATAAATTCAAAACAACCTATGTATGCGTGTATGTGTATAATCACCATATGTATATATATATATAGATATACTATATATGTATTATAGATATACATATGTATGTTGTATATGTTAAGGAAATGGTGATGTGGTAGCACGCAAAAAAGAAAAGGAAAATTCTGATACCACTGGGAGAATGTTTTAAAGTCAATTTTGCTAGGTTTATACAGATCATCTGCAGTTTTACTGAAGGAGCAGCTGGAATTTTTACTGGGGTGTCTTAAGAGTACTTAGGTAATTTTGTAATTTTAATAAATTTCTTTATCTATTTTCCAAGAGTCTTAAAATTAGTTGTTCTAGAAGAGTTTAGGTTTCTTATTGTCCCAACAGCCTATAAATATCTATGAAATATTTTAAGCAAATAATGAGCATTCGATATTTTATGTCTATGATCTTGCCTGACCAGTGTGAGGGTGAAGCCCTCTCTCTTCTTCACTCCTTTCAATCCTCTCTTCAATTAATGGGTATTGTTCTTCAGCACCCAAAATCACTCTTAAAAATTGTTTCTTACACATTCTTTCAGCCCAAAATTCCTCCCAGGCGTAACCATCCTAAACGCTTACCCGACATTCCTTCTCACCTTTCAAGTACCGACAGGCCCAAACAACCTCCCTATTCTTCCATTTTTCATGGTAGGAGAGTGTTTTCCTAGCACTTGAACTTCCATGAATTGAAACTATTCTTCCATGTACTGAAGTAAAAACCACTTACTAATAAAACCTCTTTTGTTAGAGGTAGATAGCATTGTAGTATTGAGCCGGACCAGCTGAAGCTTGCTCGCTAGCTCAGCTTGATTATTTTAGGGCCCTTTAAAAGAGTTTGGGTCTATTTCTTAATGAGAGCCGAGCCTATGCACTAAGCCATGCTAGGCTCAGCTCAATTTAGGCTAGAGCTAGACTAACTTTGTGTGTTATGTTAGTCATAACCTATATATAGTATATTCATTTTCATATATATTTACCAAATGAAAATCCAATTTTAAGATCAAAAGGGAAAATAAAAGAAGAAAATAGATGACAGACTTTATGCGAAAAATAAAAGAAGAAAATAGATGGCGGACTATCATTTGATTACTTTTGTGATTTTTATCCACATAAGGTAAAAGCAAAAAGGGAAAATTGAAGACGCTGAGCCAGGGCTTACTCCAGCTTAGCTAGCAGCTCATTGAAATGTGTGAGCTGAGTTGATAGGTACAAGCACGCCGAGCTTAGGCTGAACATCTGATTTTCATTCAAGCCAAGCCAAGCCCACCCAGGCTCAACTCAAGCCATTGATTGAGAGGCCTATCGATAAACCAAAGCAGTCATCCAATCTTGGCTTCTTATAACCCAAAAATAAATTGTTGATTAACTATTTGTAGTTGTTGTAAGATATAACAAAGAAGTAATGAGTTGGAGTTCTCACAGATTTTCCTTGACATGCATATACACTGCATATGTATGATCCCAGAGACTGCTATGCAACATCAAAAAGTTACTTCATCTTACATCAGGTCAAGATCTTTAAACTGATTTCTCTTACATACATAGATACACACACACATACACAGATAAAAGTTGCAACTTTTCCATAAACTATTGGTCTTTCTCATTTTTTTCACAGGCAAAGAAATGTATTAAGAAAAGCACAGAAGGGTCGCAACCCACTATAAAACTGACCATATTCCAAAGCTATTCATAGCATGCAACAAAAATAATGTGCGATGTCAATACTTATGTGATTAGTGCATGGAAATAAGAAGTGTTGGCCTCCCAGCAGACGATTCTTACAAATATAAGGAGATAAATCTTGGAAGGCCAAGGCCCCAATCCAAATAAATCGCTTCCTTATATTCACGTAATTCATTGCCCATGTACAGCAAGATTAAGCAGGTAGGTCCTTGACACTGGCAAGTAAACTGCAAGTCCTCCCTGCCCCAATGTGTTGACAGTTCTCACTCTTAGAATTTATTTTCCTGTTCTACTATCTGGTTGGGACCAATCATTTTAAAGCCTCAGTTTTTAATTCATTCTAATTAACAATAATGCATTACCACAGCGTATATATATTCTAAGATCAACCACACATCTTAAGGAAGTGTTGATCATAGCATCCCAACAAAAAAAACATTCTTAATATATTTTTTACTATAAAAAATCTGCACGTAATGCAGTAGCATGTTACTAATATGGGCATGTCGGGAGTATTGACAGTGGCAGCACTACTGCAGCTACATTTCAAGAACAAACGACATTGTTTCAAAAAGAGAACTAGAAGAGTATTTGCATATCCCTGTAGCTTAGATGTTGACACTGTCTCATAAAGAAAACTAGAAGAATATCTGGGATACATTGGAACCCTAGAATAGAGAAGGTCTAAAGTTTGGTGTAACTTTCCATTCATGTGATGCCACCTGTCCAATTGTAGTTCAATTTGGCGAAGATGGATGAGTGACATCACATGGATGGAAGATTACATCAAGTTCTTACTGTCACTGCTCCATTCTAGAAGTTTCCCCTAGAAAAGCTATCTCAAACAATTGAAGTCGTGAGGAACATTACTCATATCCACAACGAAACTTATGGTGGCACCTAACATTGTCATCAAAATCATAGGGTATTCGGATCTTACAATTCCCTTGGATTCACAAGCAGCAGGTGAATCGTTTTTTAACATTAATCAACTGAACTACACCAAATTGTACGATTGGACGATTTGCTAAAGTTCACTTCTATGTTGCATTTTATAAAATAAAAAAAAAGATTATTAAACCTGTAATAAAACTCAGCCGACCTTTAAAAAAAAAATCAAACATGAAAATCTTACCTAACCACCTACATCACTGAATCAAAAAGATATGCCATTGGCAAAATAAAAACCATTCCAACACCAAAAGTCTATTGCTCTATCACCTAGAAACCTAGGTGAAGCTAAAGATGATGAAGACAAGGTTTGGTTGTCAACTCGTCATTATTGATGGTACTTTTCTTGGCATTAAAGTTGCTTTTGATATTCTTTCTCTCTTTTTAATTTAAGGCCCATGCAAGGATACAATTACAAACCTATTTTTAAAATGTGACGAAATTGTTACGATTTACAATTTCGATAAGATTCATGATTTTAAAAAATAATATTTCAATTCATGATTTGAAAACTATGGTAGCTAAAGCTAATGATGCACCAAATATCAAAGATTTAGTGAAATGAGTTACTTTTGTTCCTCATTCATTCTTCTCTTTTTCTTTACTTTTTGCACGAATGTTGGGCGAATTAAGACTTTCTAAATCATTTTCCTTCCTATTGTACAATTGAGAAGCCATATTCTCCATTTTTACAAGAGGAATTTTCTCTTCTTCTTTGTGTGGACTAATAATTCAATCAACATTAAAATGATGTTATTAGAATGGAAAATGGCAATAGCTATACCTGACCTGCTAGAAGAGCAGCATCATACTTCCCCGGTGACGTCTCAGCTTCATTCACACCCTTCATTACCTCTTGCAGCTGCAAAAGAATTTCGGACAGCTTTCCACTCCTCAATATAACCGACCCGGTCAACCCTATAAACATAAAAGGCAGAGAAAAAGGACAAGCTGAGTTTTGCAAGCTATATAGAACACTTGCACTTTCATTGATACAAAAAGCATTCAAACAAACTCGGCAAAAAAAAAAGGTAAAAGCATTTAAACAATTTTCAAACTTATAATCTCCTCAACCCAAGACCGAAATTTTACCTGAATTCCCAACAAATGGGATAAACATAGAAAATACAATTTCTACATTCCCGCGTTTCGCAGATTATAGTATCATACCACAAAAGAAAATCGTATTTAGAATATTCCATATGCCTTTTAATACATGAGAACTCCTAATTTTTCCAATCACTTCTTCTGCTAAGAATTTTTCCAATCACTTGATTGATAAGAAACATCAGACAATGATTTCTTTATTCTAATTTCTTCTAATATTTTGTAATTTTCACAAACATTTACCAAAGCTGACTTTATAACGAAATTAATAAATAAATAAATAAATAATAAACAGTAATTTTTCACGAATGAAGAGAAAATTACCATGATTATCAGAAAATGATGTATACAAACATCGTGAGTGTGTGAGCATATAAATACATCTATAGAGAGACAGAGGGGTTACCGGCGCCGACGAGGACGAGGACTTTAGATGCGGCAACGCCGGTCTGCATCGCCATGGTTGGGCGTTTAGCTTAGAAAAGAGTCCACCGCAAATAGTTGAAACTTTGAATCTTCTGGTAATAACTTTGTATTTGTGTATTATATACACCCACATATATGGTCTTGCGCTTAACGTCCAGAGTTGGGGCCAGTAGTGAAAAGTCATATTCACTCTTTCTTACTATGATGGAAATGGTTACTTTCACTAATTATCATATACAGTACAAATTTTTAAAACTAAAACTTGATAAATTAATAAATTTTTTAAATAATAAAAATATTCCGTCTTAACTTAGAATCAGTGTAAAAAATAAGTAATTTCAATAAAATTATAACATAATATATTTAAAATATTTCTTTTATATTTTATTAATCTAAATATTTTATAAATTAATAATTAATAAAAAACTACATAATAAATTAACTATAAAATTAGATAAATTTGTTCTAATCATAATCTTAATACGAGATTAGAGAAACTTATTCTAATTCTACTAAATTAAATTTTTATTTTCTATTCTCGTTAGACTTTTCTACTTGTCCTTTTAAATTGGCTTGAAAAATATAAGTTATTTTTTTAAAAAAATACCATAAATATAATATGTTTACTATTAATCCAAAAAAACTAAAAATATCTATCGATAAATTAAAATCTTACTAAATTAATAGAATTTAGTGGTCAACGCTATTAATTTAAAAAATTATACTATAAAATAAAATATGTTACTTTTACTATTTCTTTTTATGATGACTCACCCTCGTCACCATATTGAACTCTCCTCAAAATTATAAAATTTATAGCATTGTGGTTGTACTCTAAATCACGCGTCATACTTACCCAATATATTGTATGGGAATGTATAAATTTAAATTTAGAACATTATAGTACAACAAATAATATCCGACAATTCTAACCAACTTTTAAACGTTACTTTTATTACTTGTTAACAAAAGTTTGTGTGTTTAATGAAAGAAAAAATTTCTAATAATTATCAGCTAAATCTTTTACTTTCATAGAAAAAGATTGAAGGATGACTACTTTATTCTTTAATAAGATGAAGTCAAAATCTCTATCTTCCCAAGGGTTTATTTAAGTTCAAAATGTTTCAATTATTTTGATACATGTATTTATGTGTAATCAGCGTTGTATTTTTTTTGTTTTTTTCTAAGTGAGCAAAATTGTGCAATCCAATTAAAGGACACAAAACAAATGTTCTTATAAAAGACGTGGACCGAATGTCAAATCAAGAACAATGCAAGAAGCAAATTACAAAAATGAAACAAACAGCAAAGAAAGTGAAATCCATTGGCAAATTCACGTCAAATTAAGTTGAACTCTATTGGCATAGTATCTATTAATGTTTGTGTTGCGAAATCTTCTCAGCTTGAGTTCTGGCAAAGATGTCCGCACGAATCCGCCCTACTAGCTATTCCTCTTGTTCACTTTATTCCAAAAAATTCATCCATTCCTTTGAATCCAGATGTGATAAATTGCAGCACAAAACAGGAGACGAAATATATAACTTTTGAGGTCCTTGCTTCCTGCAACAAAATGAGCAAGCAAAAGAATTGAATTAAAGGAACAATCAATGAACAATAAGTTAAGACATTCCTTCCAACTACGTTTTATAAAACTGTAATTAAAGAAGAGATGATCCCTGATCTTGCATCCAAAGTAGCAGAAAATGTAATTAGCTCGGTCCAAGGTACCCTAGGATAAGAGTCAATATCTAGTGGTTAATCGATCATGACTAGAAAACTAGGTGATGAAAGACTTGGGGATGTTATGAGAGAACTAGACTAGTGATGCCAATCAATAAAAATACCTCTATCTCTTATGAAGTCCCAAACTTTCATGAAGGAGAACATACAATTTTTTGAAATTTTCTAGTGGAAGTGGTCATTCTGATCATCACAAGTAAAAAAGTTATGGTTGCTCAAATTAAGCCTAACAGGCGATGGTGGGTAAATCGGCCATACCCACTGTCCATCCACAATAATGTCTGCCACTTTGCTGTCTAAGTAAGGGTAAAGGACCCTGATGTCATGAAGGAGGACAAGATGCCAGACGAGTGCTAGTTATTATGCCAAAAAAAAAAAGTATCTCTACTATTACCAATCTTGTGAGTAATCAAATCTCGAGCAACTGGTCTAAGCTTGAGAATTTTCCTCTAAGACCAACAAGCATCACTAGGGATTTTCATTGTCCAAATGCATTTATTTCTGATATAGTTTGTCCAGACTCACAAACTCCAAGAATATTCCTTATATAGTATAATCTCCAAAACATCTTCAAGAAGGCAATTTTATTGAAATCAATAAGTTTTCGAAGACCAAGTCCTCCTTTCTCAACTGGTTTACAAACACTATCCCAAGCAATTCTTAGTCCAGAGTCACGCCAAAGAAAAACCATAAACTTCATCTCAATGATGTTCAGAACACCTTCGGGGTTAAATAAAGAACTAGCCCAGAAAAGGTGAAAATGGTTGAGCACTAATTTCAAGAGTTAGAATCTACCTGCAAAAGTGAGTCAATTATTAGTCCAGTGATTAATTCTTTTAGATATTTTATCAATAAGATTCTAACAATCAAATTTCATGAATCTCCTAATAATTATGGGAACACCAAGATAACGGATAGGGAGGTTACGTTCTTTAAAACCAAAGTCTCCTTAATGCAATCTCTGAGGTGCTGATTTTCTCACCAAAAAACACTTCACTTTTAGCAGCATTGAATTTCAAACCAGAGAGCATGTGAAGAGTTCGAGGGTAGAAACAATAACTTTGACTGTGTTCATATCTGCTTTGCAAAAAATGAGAAGATCATTTGCAAAGCAGAGATGGTTAAGCTTAAACTTGTCACATTTAGGATGAAAAGCAAAATTATCTCTTGAACCCAACCTATTCAGAAGACAAGTAAGAACTTTCATAAATTTGACAAAAAGGTAATAAGATATACGATCACTCTGTCTAATAGCATTAGAGCCCTTAAAATACTTGACTAACTAATAGACATAGTTTTTATACTTGTCTAAAAATTGGTCTTTGCAAATGAATTTTTGAAATCAAAATCATACAACTCAAGCTAATTTGCTTGAAAGATCATATCAAATACACAGCAAATTTGGCATGCAAATCATCCAACGCATTATACGATGACCCACGCATTTTTAGATTCTTTATAACGTTTGCTTCTCTCTTTTGTGACTTTTTTCAATTATTAGAAGATACAATGATAAAGAGACTTTATGCCATAAATCCTCTACTAGATGTGGATGTGTAACCATATAATCAATAGCAATAGAGTGTGAGATTTTAGAAGAAGGTTATGCACATATTGAAAGAAAAAAAAAAAGGCAAAGAGGGGAAGGGAGGGGAGGGGAGGGGAGGGGCAGAATTTTGGTGTGTTAGAAAGGGCCCATTTATCAAATGCAAAAGAAATTGATCCATATTGTTTAAAATTTTATTGAGAAAAATTATTTTAGTCCCTGAAAAATATAATAAGTCTTAAATAAGTCCCTAGTCTCTCCACAAGTCCTTGTACTTTAGTTTCTTTTGTAATTTTTGATAGAAAAAGAAACAATGCACTAAAATGTTATTTTTTCCCTTAAAATTTTACATGGATTAACAAATTTGTGATGCTTGCAAATTTTCATTACTTCATGCAAGGCACAACGTGAAAGAGTTTTGTCTCAAAAAAAAATAGTTTGACCCTTTTTTCTTGGTTAAAGAAAATTATATTAATGTAGTCACGTTGTTCAACGAACTAGTTGAAAATTAATAAAAGAAGAATGGTCCAATAGATAGTTGGACAATGATCAAATTATAAGGGTAAAAATGACATTTTAATGCATTATTCTTTTTTCCCTAAAAAAGTTATAAAATAAATTAACAGTCAAAAACTTGTGGAGAGATTTTCAAATTCACAAAAATCTATTTGAGACTTATTATATTTTTCATTGAATAAAATGACTTTTTCCCCCTTTTATTTTTGGTCATTAGATCCATATTGGTTTAATAGATTGCTTTGTTATTCTATACGTGGAAAGTTTATTTTATTAATTATAAGTGGTTCCAAAGCCTAACATGGTCAGAACACCTAATGGGTGGCGAACTTATTCTTTTTTTTTTTTGGTTAAAATCTATGAGTGTCTTTACACCCAAAAGTATGAGACTAATTCTCGTTTGGGGTTCGAGAATGCCTCTGACTACAAATTGCTTTCAATGAGTTTTGAACTTCTGACCTTATAAGTAAAATTCACCCACTAAGAATTCATTTACCATTTGGAGTGGTCTTATTCTTTAGTAATACATAACTAGTTTCCATCACATTCTAATATTTTTGGTTGGAAATTGAAACATTTCCTACTTCTTGGTTGAAAGTTCCTTATAGATACTTTTGCATTCTAATAAGATGACTTCTGGCTCAAGGCTTGGAATACTAGCAACCTCCATGACTATCCAGTGCAAAAGAGTGAAATATTGAATTAATAAAATATAAAATAGTATGAAATGTACATGTTAAAGTTTGTGATCAATTTTCCTATGCTCCTTGTAGCCACACCCGTATTAGCCTTCAACATGCTGTTTGAGTCCAGTTGGGTCAACTCGACCTGTGAACTCATTTAATACAGTTAATAAATGGGTTGAGTTAACCCAAATCATTATTATCTGGGCTGAGTTGGGCTAGGTTGAGATTCAAAAAAAAAAATTCAACTCGATCCATTAATTTTACACGAGTTAAATGTGTTAAATTGTGTTGGGTTCGGGATAGCCCATTTTTTAAGCAAAAAAATAAGTAATATATATCAATGAATTATTAAATCACGAGACAATACAAAATTTTAAAAATAACTCAAAATGTTATAAAGTTAAAATTTTGAACTTACAAAAATTAAAAATTGATATGAGAAATAATACAAAAATAAAAACAAAAAAAATCATATTCAAACTAATTATTTTTAGTTGTAAAATAAATAAAACATTGTGGTCATGAGATTCAAGACTCATGAACGATCTAACTTTGTGAAGCCCGAGAAATTTGTATCATATTCATAAATAATTGTTGCATATTTCTTTGCACATTTTACTATGTTTTATTTTGGTTTTAATATGTATTTCTTGTTGGGTACTATTTATAAGAAAATTCACTGTTTAATTTGCTCGAATTGATATTTTCCTAGGTCATATGGCATATAAAATGAATGAGAAAAGTGAGATTTTGTGCATTACTTCTTTGGAGAGCGTGTTTAGAAAATGATTTCTAATATCGTATGAATAGTGAAATAGTAGGAAACATTTAATTTATAACTAGCTAGCATTTATTTGAGTTTTAAGCTAGTAATTGACTATGTCTTGCAACATTTGAGGACTTATTTGCCTACACTTATGTTGTATATAACTTATGCTAACTAAATATAACTTAATAGTTAACAAAAAAAATAAATAAATAAGAACCCCAAAACCCCCCAAACCCGTCGAAGCATCAGGAAAGGAAAGGAGGAAAATTCTTCAAGCAAACTTGCAATCCAAGCCTAGCCATGCCATCTCCAAGTAGTTTTGAGCTCTCCCAAGCCTTCTCTTAGCCTCTTTGCACGTTTTTAGTGAGGGAGTTAGCTTAAAATTGCATTTTTGAGTTTATGTCTATATTTTATTTTTTCTTGATTTGTTAATTTCGGCCCATAGCTCCAATCTTGTATAATATTGTGTTTACACGTGGTATAGACTATATTTGTGTAGTTTATGAGCTTGTTTATGGATTTATTGCAAAAGGTAAAATGTGGAAGATGATAAATAGTATCTATAAATAGTAACCTGTGAATTTTGGAGTTTTGCATTTCTAATCGTTTTATTGCTTCTAATACATAAAATGATTGCTAGAGAGCTTGTAGAGTAAACTTTTGGCATTGTATTACTTGTATCTTGAATGTTAGTTGTGATTTTAGTTGCAACTAGTAAAACTTGAATGAAATTTTATAGTAGTAGCTAAGGTGTTTGTTTAATGTCCTAAATAAAGTGTAGGACTGTGTCACATGCTAGTATAATACTCACAGTTAGTTCAATGCAAGAAATGTGCATGTGTGTGTGGATACCCTGTCTGGGTAGTTCACTATCGTCATTTTCTAGAGCAGTTTTTACATAGTAAATAAGCTTAGAATTGAACGAAATTTATACAGCAGCTAGATTAGGCAGTTTAGAGAAAATGTTGATTTCTATGACTAAGGCTAATTCTAAAGTTTTAGCTCTTTGATCACATCATTTCCAAAATATAGCTCAAAAATCGCTGGTTCTGTCCAGCTATGCGTGGTTGTGCGGTAAGGGCTATAACTTTTGGAATTTAACTCGAAATTGAGCACCATTCGAACCTAAAATTAACTACAATCGAAGAGCTACAATTATACATAAAAATAAAATAGTTTAGAGGTCAATAGCCTAGGTAACCGAATGAGTTAAGTTAAGCTTATGTTAGAGGAATTGGAAAATGTCTTAGTTGAGCTTGCGGTATTAACTTTGCACTTGGAAACTTGTACTGAATGTTTGAAGAATTAATTAGAATGTAAGTTAAATGTAAAGATGTTAACCAATGCATGTTAGTTGAGTCCACTTGTACAGTTGGCATTTAGTTTATATGTTAAGTACAATTTTGGTTAGTTATAGTTAGCTTAACTTTATATATTAGTAAATGCTTTTATGATGTACAAAGGTATGGTGTTTAATTAAGTTACAATGAAATAAAGTATTCAATATAAATTCTTGGATGTGAAAGATAGTTGTTAAACCTTCTATAGTCAATCATTAAAGTGTTATACTTATATGAAAACTAGGGTATTCATATTCAAGCTAACCCAAGGAAAGTTGGAGTAACTAAGTGATTTTTACATCTTGAGGCTTGGAAAGGTGAGGGAGTCTTAACCTCTTATGTGCATCTTAACTTATTTTATTGTTTCTAGATTGTACTATTTAGTAATTGACAAAGTTTGTATGCATTATTTACTTACTATCTTGTATTTTTTCGTGTTATCTGTGATTAATTGCGAGGGTGGCCTCCTTTGTCGTTCCTCTTATGTGATTTGATATTCTTGGCTCTCGTGATCTTGACTCGGGGTTGTGCAACCTTTTCGGACATGGTAGTGTCAAGACACACGAGCGGCATCGGGCTTGCTGTGCTCCCTCGACTACATGGTACCTATTCCCTTTCTCGCTGAGGCATACTCCTCTATCCCAGAGGCGTAGTTCATCTCGTTGGGGCATACGGACCTACTTAGGGAGAAATGGGTCGTAAGATCGGGGTACATCCGGAGTATTCCATTTGGAAGAATAAGGGGTTTGCCGGCACTTGCTTGAATATCTTGGCTCGTGGCTTGTGATTGAAGACAAACGTGGAACCGTATCCTTTTTATACGCGGTTAAATACTTGTCTAATTAATTTTGTTATTTTGTGTTGTATATGTTATTATCCTTGTTGCATCTCATGAAAACATTCATCGGTATTCTACATTACCTCCCTCACTGAGTATACATGTTGTATACTCACTCTCGTTTCTAACACCTTTCAGGATCAGTGCTATCTGAGGTAGAAAAGAAGGTTCGAGAGTTTTGTGATTGATTATTTTGGCTTACGTGGTTTGTCATTGAATTCAGTTTTATAATTGTAAAGTTAAGTTTAGAATGTATTGCTAGTTATGAAGGGCTTGTAATGTTGTAATAACTTGTAATATTTACTTTATTGTCTAGTAGCTTCATGCTTGCATGTTTTGACTGGTTGGCGGACTTAAATTATAAGAAAGGAAACTAGATAATATTAGAGTGGTATGATAAGTGAAGTTATAATTATAGACGTTCAACAGTTAATGAATGCATGCTTGTGTGTCTTCAATGTTGGGATCCAAGGCTCGATGGCCTTGAGAAGTTTGTTGTATGAGATAGTTTTGGTAGAGTGGATGAATGAATGAAGTTAGATCATAGTTTTGTGGTTATAAATATTGTTTACAGGTTTTGGATTGTCCTATAAACAAGGGATACTCTGTCCGTTTCCCTCATTTTTCGTGATCTCGGGTATTGGATTAGGGCTCCATTCTCATGAGGGATCGGGGTGTTACCTTCACAAAAAATAATATTGTAATCATGACTCTACGATCTGACTTCGCTATATATATATATATATATATATATATATATATATATATATGGTCATGACACTATGATCTGACTTCACATTAAAAAAAAGAATTATTTTTCTTAGAAAAAGAGCTAAATTGAATTGGACTAGTTTGCCGAATCGAGCTAGGTTAGTTTACTGAATTGAGATGGACTGGGTTATCGAATCGAGCTAGGCTGGGTTACCGAATCGAGTTGAACTGGGTTCTTATCTAGGTTGAGTTGGGCTGGGTTTATAATTTTTAAACTTGAATCCAGCTTAACCCGCAGTATTACATGGGTTATAACCCAGCCTAGTATTTTAACAATTGGGTTGGGCTAAATTGGATTATTATCAACTTGGACTAAATTACAACCTGATAAATCCAGCCCAATTAACATATTGAATTAGCCTAATCTTTGGCTTGTCATCCCCCAATTAGATATCAGACCCTTGATATTTGGATGATTGTCAATTAACCATCCATAGGTTTTGAAAATCTTACTTAAGCTCTCACAAATTATTGTCTATCCATACTTTTGCTTAGTTCAAAGGTATATGTGTTCTACCTTAACATAATAATGGAAGAACTTTTAAAAGACTAGCCATGTCAAAATTTTCCAAAAAAGTTCACTAACCAAACCAAACCAAACTAAGTCTTGTCTCACTAGGTGGAGTCGGCTATATGGATCATGCGACACATTCTTTCCTGTTGAGAGTCATCTCCTCTATGACATCCATGCGCGCGAGGTCTCGTCTAATTGTCTTCGTCCAAGTAATATTAGGCCTACTTCTACCTTCTTTTGATGTATTATTTCTAAACCTTCGCACCTTCTAACAGGTCGTCTCCTTACGTAGCCAAACCATCTTAGACGATTTTTCCTCATCTTATCCTCAATCGGGGCCACTCCTACTCTTTCACGTATCATCTCGTTCCTATATCTCGTCTTTCCTAGTTTTGCCATACATCCATCTCAACATTATCATCTCAGCCACCGACATTTTATGAACATGTTGATATTTCACCGCCCAACACTCCGAATAATATAACATAGCAGGTCTAATGGCTATCCTATAGAACTTCCCTTTTAGCTTAAGTGGTATTTTTCGATCATACAAGATTCTTGACGCATTTATCCACTTCGTCTATCTAGCTTTGATTCTATGATCAACGTCCGCATTAATCTCCCCATCTTGTTGAACCATAGAGCCCAAGTATCTAAAACTCTCTTTTTCTTGTATTCTTTCTGAGTCTAATCTTACATCTATCGCATTTATCGACTTATTTTTGCTAAACATACATTCCATATATTCTGTCTTTGATCTGCTTAGTTTAAAGCTCTTAGATTCTAAAGTAGATCTCCATAATTCTAGCTTAGTATTTACACCTTCTCTAGACTCATCTATCAAAACAATATCATCCACACATAACATGCACCAGGGTACTACATCTTGGATTTGACTAGTGAGCTCATCTATAACTAGTGCGAAAAAGTATGGGCTCAAGGTAGATCCTTGCTATAGTCCTATTGTAATCGGAAAAAGACTAGACTCTCTTCCACTCGTCCTTACGCTAGTCATCGCTCCATTATACATATCTTTTATCACATCAATATATGCTACACACACACCTTTTTTCTCCAAAACCCTGCACATAACTTCCCTAGGACTCGATTATATGTTTTCTCCAAGTCAATAAATACCATGTGTAAGTCTTTCTGGTTTTCTCGATATTGTTTTATTAACCTCCTTAGCAAAAATATAGCTTCCATTGTTGATCTTCCAGGTATAAAACCAAATTGATTCCAAAAAAGTTCACTAATTATGTTTATTGTATTTGTCCCCAATTATTCAATAGTATTTCATGTTAACAATAGAATGCCTCATCCCTTGCCCAAATGGTTAATTATCATTCAACCCCCTAAATATTTGAAAATTTCACTTAGTCACCACAAATTTAGGGAAGTATTGTCTAAACCGTTCTATTAAAGTTTCATTTGTTCTTCCATCCAATTCTTAGTGAAAGATAATTTATCCTTCATATATTTAACCTTCTACTCAATTCCTTGTATTAAATTGTAAGCATTTTTGTGAATAATGACATTTATTAAAATCTTCAAATACTTGTCATTAATTGTTTTATTTCATATCTACACATCTACAATGGTATTAAATTGTTACCCAAACAATGGATTAATTAAAATGTTGCAAATATCTAAAAACTATTTTTTTCCAAATACCTTAAAAAAATAGAATGACATATAAGGTGGTGATTGGTATCCTAAAATAATTTTGGATATGAATAAAATGAGTTAAAGAATGAAATGATCTTGAAAAATGGTATGTCATACTTTGTATGCTTTACGGGTGAAGATAGAAATATATATATATATATATATATATATTGATTCCAAGCTCATGTTTGGTAGTAAATATAACAGAACAGTAACGAGAATACCTTATGTAAAATGACAAAAATCCCCTTTCATTGCAATAAATATATTATTGTCTTAATAATAAAAATAAGCGTAATAATAATATGGTTAGTTTGAGGTATATTATTATTATTATTATTATATTTAAATATTAGTTATTATTATTTTTAAATATTATTATTATTATTATTATTTATAATTATTGTATTATTACTATGTTATTGTTATATATTTATATTTATATTATATTATTATGACTTAAAAAACTATTATATTATATTTTATTTTATTTTATATATACTATTTATACTTATTATTATTTTATTCATGTTTATTATTCTTATTTATTATTATTGTTTGTACTATTATTATTATATTTTATAATAATAATGGTTAAAATAAGAATAAATAACACTAATAAATGAAAATGATATATAATAATAATTAATTATATTAATAACAATGTTATTTGTGTAGTGTGTAATATATTTTTTTAAAGGTATTTTGGCCACTTGAGTAATAAGTTCATTCCAAAACATATGAGAATGGGCTATTCCGATGTGTTTTGTTTGGAATGGGTATTCTCAAATTTATAAAAATAAGATTACCAAGGGAATGGGGTTCCTATGTTCATTTTTTTATACCAAACATGAAAATTAAAATAAAATTGAGAGTATCATTATTACCAACACATTCCCACATTCCTATTCTAAGTAGGTTATAAGACAAACATGACCATGAGACGTATCGACCAACTTAAAGAAGTAAACCCATAAAATATAGGGTGAAGTGCACCAAACCCCATGTACTTTAGCGAAAGTGCACAACACCCCCTATAGTTCAAAAATCTCCTGAACTAGTCCTTGTGGTTTTTCCAAAGTGCACAACACACCTCTGTTAAAAAATATGTTAAATTTAATGGAGAGTGACGCGTTAAGTGAGATTTTTATTAATTTTTAATGAATTTATCCATTAAATAATTTTAAGAATTGATCAAATTACCTTTTTTAAAAAAAAATTAAAAAATAGTTATCTTCCATAACACCACCCTCCACCTCGTCCTCCACCCCCCACCTTGTCACCCCCTCCACTCCCACCCCCACCCCCACTCCCACCCCACCCAGCCTATTACCCCCACATCTATACCCACACCCACACCCACACCCACACATACACCTAGCATGTCACCCACAACCCTCCATATCCCTACCCAGCCCGTTAACCCCCCCACCCCCACCCAGCCCATCACCCATCCCCCATACCCAACCCCATCAGCACCCCTACGTAGCCCCATCCCAACCCCTATATTCTTTTTGCAATGTTATATATATACATATATATGTGTGTGTGTGTATGTGTATTTTTCCTTTTTTTGTGTGTATATATATATATATCTTTTTCTTTTATTTTTTTGGTCTAAACAAAAGGGAAAAAGACAAAAAAGAGGAATAAAAAAAGATTGAGGGTATTTACGTCTTTTTTACAAAATCCATTAAATGTGATAGATTTTTTAACGATAGAGGGTGTTGTGCACTTTTAAAAAATACAAAGACTAGTTTAGGGAGTTTTTGAACTATAGGGAGTGTTGTGCACTTTCGTTAAAGTACAGGGAGGTCTGGTGACTTCACCCTAAAATATATTATGTCATGCGCGATGCAGAGGCCTCCCAAACATTAGGCCTCTTATATTATTTATCTAATGACTTGTAGGATTCCAAACATTTTGTGGATTCAAGTTTTATAGGTGAATGCCCAAGTATGACCAAGGCACAAAGCATATCACAACTACACTTGCACACCAAACACAGTACACATACATACACAACAACTCCATGCTACCAACAAGATAACCTATCCTTACCCTATAGGCCATAGCTAATATTACCATCGCACAACACCTACCACGGCCCTTACCGGAGCCACCACTGGAAATCTATTCAAGCCGATTTTTCACAATGAAAAAGGCATGAATTTAATCCAAACATTAGATTGTTACCAAATAGCTTGAAAGCAAGATGGTATATAGGGTCTTGGACAAACATGATGTGTGTTAGCCAACTTAAAGAAGTAAATCCATAATATTATGTCATTTCCCACGAAGAGGTTGTCACGCCCCAATACGATCCCACTTATGATTAGTCAGGACGCGGTAGAAATTTGGCATTGTAACATCTGTAACATGGACAACAGAACCCTAAACTGGTTCATCTTCAAATAACTCACATCCAACAACAACTTCAACAAAACACAAGGCAACCAAAGCATTTCATATACCAACTATCTAAACCAAAGTATAATGCCCCTGTCTCAACCATATACAACAAACCATAATAGACATATTCAAAATAGACTACTAAGCTAGCTTATCAATATATACATAACCAAAAGAAAGACTATAAGCTAGCATTATACAATCTACTAATTAAAAGTAAGTTCTACATTACAAACTTTAATCCTTTAATACAATACAATCATAAACATAAGTTTGAGGTCAACATATGAAACAATCCACGCAAGCACTCAAGGACGAGACTCACCCACATAAGGCCCAACCTCAACTTCTTGAGGCACAAACACAGGCTCCTGCTTAAGCTCACCTGAAAGAGGGTAACAAAGAGGACGAGTTTCCACCAACTCAGCGAGGGTTCAATAGGAGGTTTTGAAGACATTTTCATGAAAACCCTTTCAAAAATACCCTTGGAAACAATGAATGCACTACAAACATCAACAACTCAAATATAGCAATATAAGTAACCAAATAACAATGATACAATAACACTTGTTGATGTAGCTCCTTATACCGCCATCACGAACTCAACCCACTTCTTGTCTCTCCCATTGATACATTCCAGAAATACCCAAACTAGACCCACACCCCATGATCATTCTCCGATCACACGAGATAGGGGACAAAACATGATAGTCGTGTCAATGCAACCCAGCAAGCCCAATACTGCTCGAGGTGACACAACCCTATCATGCATCACAACAATTAAAACTTAACACTTAATATTTCGAGAGAACAATAAAGTAGGTTGTCTCTCGGCACTTCAACATTTAACAACCAACTAATCAGCACTTCAACAATCAACAACCCAACATTTATAAAACACTTAAGACACTTAAGTTTGATAACAAAGTAGGGCATTCAAACTCAACACACACTTCAACACTCAATCAACCCCGAGCCTACTTATCACCAACTCAAGTTCCAACCACAAAAATAACACCAAACAATTAAAGACAACACTTAACTAATTCAAAGAAACATAACCCTAACTTTCCAACAACATAACTCAAAATCTAACAACCAAACAACCCCCAAACCTTCTCCTATCACTTAACCTCTTAAGCAAGTACCTAAACCACATTGAGAGCAACCCAAAAGTCATCTAAAACAAGCCCAACAAGCCTAACAAGGCAATGGATAGGCGGGTGGAATTTTGAGCTTTTAAACCAACTATCATTTCAACATTTTTGCATTATAACATTGCTAGTCTATGCTAAACAAGTCCATACAAGTATATACAACCTAAAAACAACTAACACAACAAGAATCAAACCAATATTTAGCTAAATAATCAATTTAAAACAAATAAAATAAAACTATAACATTCCACCATTTAAATTAGCTAAAATCAACCTATGTTAGTCTACAACACTTAACTAACAACAATCATAAGCCAATTTAGCTATACAACAACTATATATGCAATATCAAAATTTTGACATAAACTTAATTTTTGAGATTTAGTTTTTCCCTCACCTTTGATGCAAACTAAGGCTAGAAGTAGGTAGAACACAAGTTGAATAAGCAAAATCAAGCTTTGAATGGAAGGATTTGGCCTTGAATCAAGTATTTTTCTTCAAAAATGGTTGAAAACCCTTGAAAAACACTATTTTTTTTCCTTTTCCAAGGGATCACGATTTTGTGTGTATTTTTATGGTGTTTTGACTGGTTTTTGCAATATATGAGCTTAAATGATAAAGTCAATGGAAGACAAAAGGTGAAAATTGGTTTAAAATTGATTTTAAAGATAAAAGACTAAATTAACCTTAGTTTTTGTTCTATTTTCCAAATATGCCATCCTAGGATTATTTAAGATGATAATACGCAAGAGTCGATTTTAGTAGAAATCACTATTTAACATTAAAACGTTACTTTTTTATTCGAAAAGTCTATTTTAAATTCCTAATTTGTTTCAAAATCAATTTTTATTAAATCACGGGTAAATTAATAATGGATGACTAGTTTTTAAAACTTTTAAAAGACCGGTTTCCAAAATTTAATGGAAGTGTCCTCAAATGCTATTTAAAGGCACTTTAAATGAAATTTTCTCTAAAAATCTTTATGAAAGTTTTATGAATGTATATATATCATATAATAGGAGTAGTAATCATATGAATTACACATATATTAATTCAAATAGTATATAAACATGTCAAAACACGTAATTGCACATAAATGAAAATTTTGGAATCTCACAGAGGCACTAAAAAAATTAAGACACAGGCAGCGGTTTTTTTGGTTATTTAAACCGCCCCTAAACAATAGGCGGCAGTTAGATGAACCGCCGTAAATTTATTTGTCACAAATAGAAACAGCGGCGGTTGACTCAACCGCAACAAAAAAATTGTTTTAGGAACTGCCGCAATTGCATTAGCGGCGGTTCTAAGAACTGCCGCCTATAAGCATATTGCGGAAAAATAAAGAATAGACATTAATTGTATAAGAACCGCCGCCTATAATCATTATGCAAAAAAATAAAAATTGAATAGAAGAAACCACCATTTTTTTAACAAAAATAAAATAAAATACGGAACTGTGAATTGTAATAGCGATGAAAGCTCACACCAAAATATCGTGTAAAAAGAGTTTGAAAGATTCGATCACTATCTCAAAGCCAAAACATCACACACAAAATTAGCTAAGGTTCAACAGTAAGCTATACATCATTTCATCAGACTATCATAGTCTGCTAACAACTATGCACATAATAACACATTCTAAAGTTGAACTGCATAATAACACATTCTAAAGTCTCTGATATACTCTTTGGTTTGCTCGACTCTGGACATGAAAATTCGAGGTTTGACTTCAAGGCATCTTCAAATCCCCTAATAGCATCTGATGATGAAAACCAACCTAAATCATCTTCATTACTGGTACCAAGTCCAAATGTTGAATCGCAACTCCTGAAAGATTGGTTTGACAATCCAAAAAATTAGCATGACAATTATGATTGAGATATATTTTGAACAGTTAAGGATGTATAACAATAACCTAAGCATCCGATCAACATCTTCAAAGTTTCCTATATCAGGCCAATCACAATATAAGAGATCAATAGAATCTTTGTCCTCATGATTGTTGCCAAAGAAACTGAGACCTTTATCTGCTTCTGAAATATGATCAAGTGGATAACCAAAGGAATTGTTAACTGCAGTACTTCTGTCATTGAGAACGGAATTATTAGCACAAAGCTCATTGCCAACCTAAAAGAACTTTTCTATCGAAATGACACATTTATCTTCCCAAAGAAAATAAAATATGACAACATAGTTACAGAATATCAAAATCACAATAAAACAAATTCTAACCTTCAAAACTTCAAGCAATATAACATCGATATGTTCACAGTGAAGAGTTATTTCTATTGGTTGTGCATAAGATCTCCTTCCACAAGATAGAGAAGTATGTAGATTTCTGGAACCCATAAAATCATGGTCGGTATCCTGGTCTAAAGGCATTTTCATCCATGTAGTCTTACAGTGACAAACTAGCGTAAAGATAGGTACCACATGACAAGATGCAACACTAATATCAGTTTGTCAATAATTGCTTAGTGAGGATTCTTAAATTAAATATAAATCAATGATAAAGTGTTTTTATATATAACTTTTGAGCAAGACTTGCTAGTCTGTACTTACTAACTTCAAGTGACCAAATGTCGCATCTACAACATAGCCACAAGAATCATGCTACCAGAAGTCCACAAAAACTCCGTGCTGCCAAAGCAAATCTATTAAAGAGGGAATCCCTTGTAAACTAATCATTTCAAAAAGAACATAATAGCAAGTCTACCCGAAATTCTTATATGTTTAGATCCTATGATATCCTTCTCAGGCAAAATCCCAACAAGCATTTTCCTAAAACTTGCAATCAAAAGAAACACCCTAGCAAAAGAGTGAAGATAAAAGGCATCTATGAGATTAGGTTATAGAGCTTCACTTTGAAATCCTTTCTTTTCATTTTGGTACATGAGTATCTCACACCAAAATAGGTAGTCAGTAATTCCACCTTTTACTTTTTCCTGCAAGATTATATGTAATTTAATTGTAATGTTAATAACTTATGAATGATATCTAAGAGATTTAGTTCCAAGTACCATATTCTTCCTTTTTCGGGCAAGAAGCTTACTACCTGATATGTGTGATCTGTTTACTCGCTCCTAAATCTACGAAATCTATCCATTGAGCATTTTTCACCCATTTTGAAACAAGACGATAAACTTCTGGTTTAGGTGTTCTGTTATCTACTTCAACTCTTATAAAATCCCTCAATTTGCATTTATGGTCTTTCTATTTATGCCCAATAGATTGTAGCAGATTTTTTTTCACATTTTTCATATTCTTCCTTCTCCTTGGGGAAAATGTAGCTCTTCTACTACATATAAAAGGCTTACTGTCTACCCTATTTTGAACAAAGGAAAACCCTCCCCAAAAAAAACAAAGTGCACCTTCATTATAACAAAATATATACTCAGACTGCATCATTTATCGAGTTTTTGAGAAGTTATCAACATTAATCAATGATCCAAGACAAGATACACTTACTTGCACCCAACAGAAAACACAGATGAGTCACCGATTAAACAAACATAAACACAATTTCAATACAATATTCATTACCTAACTGATTAAACCATCATATAAACATGTTAAACATAATCCTGAAAACAATCTGTATCCATATTCAATCCAATTTCCTAGGCACATATACAAATACATGTATGCATGACTGAAACTCTCTCAAAACACACATATAAATAAATCGATAAAAGGGTGGTCTAGTACATAAATCTCCTGCTATATACATGTTCGGGGATGTATGGGCCCTACTCAAGCTATTATACATACATATATATAGATGTAGATTCAAATTTGTATATTATATATGTATATATATGAACAAAAGAAGAAAAAAGAAGACCTTGGTGATGAAATTTTCATGTTTTTCAGCCTGCTTAGCGATCTTAACGGCTTGTTTGGACAAGATCTGTTTTGTTTTCTCCTTTGTTTCTGCAACTTTCTACACACAAAAACAAAAACAAGCACAATCACATTTCAAGAAATCTATATATATACATACCCAACAAAATCAAGAACATATATATGTATATATATATATATATATATATATATATATATATTCACCTAATCCCAAATCAATTTTATGATTAGGGTTTCTACCCTATTCCCAAACGGGATTAGGTTTACCAAATTTAGGAGGTGTAGGCGTGCATCCGACATTGTGGACGAAGTGTGGTGGCAAGGTGAGGTGTTGGAGGATTTTTTTCGGCACGGTGAGGTAATGGGACAGTGGGTGGCGCGATTAGGTAGGGGAGAGAGAATAAATGAAGAAAAAAACAACAAAGAAGAAAAGAATAGGGCAAGTGAGAACATAAGATATTTGGGGAGGGGTTGGAAAAGCTTTGACTAAAATGTATAGGGTTAAAAAATGGGATAAAGACATAGAAGTCCCCTACTTTTTTTTGTTAGGACCAAATATAACCTTGAGTTTTTTTTTTTTAAATCTCTTCTGAGGTCCTCAAGTTTAAAGGTATTTTTAATTTTAACAAATAGTGGGTATTATAGTCATTTCTGTATTAGTAAAAAAATAAATGAATCACTTTCATTATAGACATTTCAGTGTTAATAAAAAATAAATGAGTGTATATATAGGCATTATATTTAGCTGTTATAAAAAAAAATAATTAACTTAATTTCAAAACATATATATATATATATATATATATATATATATATATATATATATAGGTTAATCAAAAATGTAAAAAATGCATATGAATTAATAAAAGTTGTTATCAATAAATGAAATACAAATATGAATAAAAAGGCTTATATATAGAGAAAATCTAAAACTATTATGATAATTGAGCTCGAAGAAGAACTAAATATAGTTTAAAAAAGTAAATATGAATGATTGGCGATTTTTTTAAAAAATATATATATATATATAGATTAAGAAAAATCGAAGTTATTAGGATAACTTTAATGAAAAGTGCACATATGAATTCGTGAAAGTTGTACCTAAAGGAAATATACATTTGAATCAAATAGTGTACAAGTAAAGGAGTGTTAAGGTTCTATCATAATTAAACTTGAATGGAAAACTAAATTGTTTGTTAAAAAAATTATTATTGAATAATTGACGAATTTAAATAGAAGTAATATATGTGAGTTAATGAAAGACATAATAGAAAAATGAATTTGAACATAAACAATATATGGTTTACTAAAATTGAATAGTATTTAACAAAACAATAGTATATGAACTATTAAAAAGCGTATTTTGATAAAATAAATAAATAAATTATAATATGTATAAGATTATATTTGGAGGAAACTATGTAAGAGTTAAGGGAAATAGTATTTAAAACAATAATTGAGATTGAATTAAGACGATATATAGGTTAGTAAAATTTATAATTACAAAAAGTGTATATAAATTTGAACGGATATTTAAAAGATAACTAAATGACCAAAATGTCTCTTTGTGTATTACCCGCAATCAAGAGTAGGTACTACATTCGTACTATCATCCTCTTTGGATTATATATATACCTTGGACTTTTATCCTTCATATAATCATCACCCATATACTAATATCTTGTTCCAAGGAGTGATCCATAAGTTCAGTATCTAATATAGCCCGAGCTATATTACTAAGCGTTTAGATTTGGTTGATTACATAGATAACTCCAAGATGGTATCACTCTATCATTTAAGATAGCATAGAATCAATGAGCATATGCATGTTCCTAATGAATAAAGTTCATGTATCCAAAACACCAAGCTATAGACTCATATGAGATCTTACCCATAGTGAATCAAAACACATGTCCTAGAATTCATTGGTTCATCTACATATGCTCATGATATAGGGCATTAGCCACTTAGTAGCTTAAGATACTTTTGACCTCATTTAATGATAGTACTTTTAATAGAGATTGCATCTTATGTGGTCCCATTCAATCCATTCACATGTACTAATGAGAGGAGTCCGGGAAGCCCTGATATGACCAAGGCATGTCATCCTACAAATAGGAGACTCTCTCATTATGATCTTACCATAGCGTAGTGTCCAACTTTAGTATTCGGCTATGAACCCATAATTTCAATTCAAGCCTCATGACATAGACCTTCTGTGCGGATCACCACACATGTATGTAATTCACATGTATCATGGAGCCTTATTGCATACATATATCAAATAAGATGAGAGAAAATAGCATGCTAATGATAAATGTACTAATTTATAAATTGAATAATATTCATTTACATTGAGATATCTTAGTGCTAGTGGTCTTTGGGGTATACAATGTCCAACACGGATGAGGTATCTGGTCAAGGCACTCATCCGGCTCATACGAATGACAATTTGGAAAAAAAATTATTCGTTAACTAGCCAATACACTTTTCTCTATATGTGTCCTAATACTCCATTATAACAAATCACATCTTCTATGTACAAGCAATTGTTCTAACATTTTCAAAGCAATCATTCATCATTAAAAACACATTTATTGAGCTAACACTTGTAAATCCTTGAGCTACAATATGTGCTTCATGTGTATTATCAAACTATTTCAGGAGTTAAAGTTTTGTATATTTGATATATACATATTATTGTTTGTAATACATTCTAGTTCTTAGATTGTGATAATCATAGAAGACAGAAAAGTGTTTGATGTATTTATATTTTTGGCTTATTTCTTGTGTTTTAGAATTCCTTATTCACATTTAATGAAGAATTTAATCACTTTAATTATATTTTCGTGCATGTAGGTTTGTGATGACAAAAGAACAATTGGAGCGAAATATAGGAAAATTGAATTGTTAAAGAAATAAAGCAAAGAAGAAAAAAAAGTGACAAAGGCTTTTCATAGCCTTGGCCACCGTACAACACATGGCTAATTTTTGGCCATATGGTCAATTAGTCAAATTGTATTTCAAAATAAAAAAAGAAGAACAAAGTCAAGAATGGTTGGCACAAGGCTACCTAAAATTTGTTATGTTTACCATTCTTCTTTCTTTTGTCAAAAAGCAAGCAGTAGCACAAGAAAAAAAAAAAGAAATCAACAAGCAAAAGTCGTAAGCTACGCGGCTAAAAAGAAAAAAAAGACAGCGCATCAATGGCACCGAAGAAATAAGAAAAACATCTCAGTAAAAAACAACAAAATTGCATGCGCAGTTGGCTAAGTTAAGACTTTGTATAATTGTTGTTCTTTATATAAGCAGGAGTAGCAGCGAAAGAAAGGGTGTGCCATTTTTAGGTCCAGAACGTATTTTTGACCAATTTTTCTCTCTTTTCTGTTTTTTATATTTTTTGTAAATAGTTAGGATTAAATTAGTTTTTTTATTTTTGTATTTAGTCTAGTAGTTTGGATATAATATGAAGGGAAAACCCAGTAGCTACGCCCGTGGCACCTCTGCTCAAACCCAGTGTTAAAAAATATGTGTTCATCTAATGGGGGGGCCTTTCTTTACTCTCTTTTATTTGTGTAGCTCGTATTTAATTTTAATATTTGAGTAGATCTATTATCTAAGGGAAGATATTGTAATAACGGTATTTTAATTTATGGTCTCAGATTGGGATAATTTGATTTCAATATTATATATGGCTTTCATTATTCAGTTCATTATTGTCTTTCATATTGATTATACTTGTAGTTAATGTTATGATTGTTTTACATTCGTGTCATATATTCGAGCTTTAATAGTGAATCTATAGGTTGTACCATAGTTTCCATGAAATTATAGGTTGTACATAATTTCTACTTTTGAAATTGTTAATGACTTAGTTCAGTTAATTTGTCCGATCACTTAAATTACTAGAACAAATCTATACTTCAGCTAGATAAAGGACTCGAGGATAGAACGACACATATAATTAAATAGTAACTGAGACTTAATTATACTTAGGAAATTAACTAGGTTAAGCTTGTAGCTTAATCCGAGCATTGAATCAAAGAATCCTGAACTCGAGCCTAGATTAATTGCCTCATTGCATATCTGACCCGTAGATCATTTCTCTCGAATTTGACGAAACCGCAATTTAGTTTAAAGTTTATTCCACTTCACAACCTTTCATGGAACTCACAAATTATTTCACACACTCACTTAAACACTTCACACTACTTCACGAACTAGCTTAGGAGCCTCCATGTGGATACGACCCCGCACTCAAAAGCACACTACACTACACTACACTGATCTGTGCACTTGCGGATTTTAAAACTTGGTTGAATTTTGCACACATTTTATATGCTGACCGAGTAACGATTAATGTTGTTGATCCTTTCTGGACTCCAATGAAGAGAAATAGTAGGTTGAGCTTCACCTACATTTGAAGAAACTATTGTATTGCTCTTGTGGACTCAAGAGTGTTTGTAACGTTAGTTTGTGCTTCACCAACTTTTAAAGAAACAACTCTAGTAGAGCTAGTGGAAACCCTAAGAGGTAAAAATCTTAGGTGGTGGATGTCGATTAGCGAACCACCATAAATCATTGTATTTGTTCTCTATCTCTTTTACTCTCATTGCTTTCATTATTATGCCTTCTACCTATTTGATAGTTTGCTTGTTTGATTTGAAATTGCCTTGATTTAAAAATTTTAATTGGTAGTAATGGCCAAATACTTAATTCACCCCCTTTAAGTATATTTGACTTAACAATTATTGTTATTATATTTATAATTATTATCATATCATATATTATTATTATTATTATTATTATTATTATTATCATTATTATCATCCTTGTTTCAATTTATTTATATTTATCAATATTCATCTATTTTTGTTGTATATTTATTATTGTTATATTATATGTTATTATAAATATTATTATTAGTATTATATTTTATTGATATTTATTATTTATCTTATTTTATTGTTATTATTATTAAGTTTTACTATAAACTTATCTTATATTATTATTATTATTATTATTAAAATAATTATTATATTATATTAACACACCATTTATTCTATTATTATTATTATTATTATTATATTTTGTTGATATTTACTATTATTTTTATTTATTTCATTTTATTATATTATTTATATATTATTATTATTATTATTATATAATACTAATAAATAAAAATAAAAATAATTAAAATGATAATAACGTCATTTATATAATGTGTAATACGCATTTTTCAAGGGTATTTTTACCACTTGAATAATAAATTCATTCTAAAACACATGAGAATGAGTTATTCCCATGTGTTTTGTCAGGAATAGGTATTCTAATGTTTGTAGGAATAGGATTACTGAGTAAATAAGATTTTTAATCTTTTATACAAAGTGTGGAAATTGGAATAAAATTGGGAATATCATTCAATTCTCAACCCATTCTTACATACGAATCACTATCTAAATGAATTATGAATTTTTTCGCATCACTAGTGTATTTTATAAGATAACGATTAGTACAATAGAATGAGATTGAGAATGAAATGACATTCTCAACTCTTTTTAGTTCCCATGCTTGGTATGAATGAATGAACTTGAGAATTTTATTCCCAAGGTAATTCCATTCCCACAGACATGGAAATAGCCATTCCAGAGAAAATACATAGAAATAGCCTATTCCCATGTGTTTGGGAATAAGTTTGACTATCATACTCTCATATAAAATAAATTTTATATATAGTTTGTTTTACAATAATAATAATAATTAAAAATATAATAATAATTAAAAATATAATAATAATAATAATAATAATAATAATAATAAAAATAATAATAAAATTAATGATAATAATAATAATTATTTTTTTAAAAAAAATACTAATAATTATTATTATAAAAAAAAACATAAATTAATAATAATAATAATAATAATAATAATAATAATAATAATAATAAATAAAAAATAAAAATAAAAATAAAAAATTAATAAAAATACATTAATAACAAAAATAAAAATAAAAAATAATAATATTGATTAAAATAATAATAATAATAATGACAATATAATAATAATAATAATAATAATAAATAAATAAATAATAATAATAACAAAAAACAAAATAAAAATAATAATTATAAAAATAATAATAATAATAAATAAATAAATAAAAATAAAAGTAATAATAATAATATTGATTAAAATAATAATAAATAAATAAATAAATAAATTAATAATAATACCAATATAATAATGATGATAATAATAATAATAATAATAATAATAATAATAATAATAAAATAAATAATAATACCAATATAATAACAACAACAACAACAACAACAACAACAACAACAACAACAATAATAATAATAATAATAATAATAATAATAATAATAATAATAAAATGACAATCTTGTCATATTATACAAGACATTTTCATTACTACTTTTCATTCTAGAGCATACCAAACATGTCATTATCATTCCCAATTTCATTCCATTGTTTTGCCCATTCCATTTATGTCCAAATCTATTCCAGTGTATCAATCACTACCTAAAGGTTTCTTTTTTGTTTCTTTTTTTCCATTTACAAGGTAGCTAGAGGCCAAGGATTAAACCACATTTTGCCTGGGGAATGTCATGCCTCTTTTATCTCTATCCAATAAGTCAATTAGCTCAGGGGGGGACTCATTCCGCAGTATGGTATTCTAATAGATAGAGCAATCCCAAGTTCGCGAATTAATCCACACAATGATTTACTCCCCTATATATATGACACATTTTAAATCTAGAATTATTAAGAAGAATCCTCTTACATTCCTCAATCTGGGGTCTGAAGAAATTAGTTCTCAGCATGGCCAGGCTCAAATAGGCTTCAGTAGTTCTGTCTTCACTGTGGGAAGAAACACTCTCATAGATTATATGCTAACAGTTAATTCTTTATATTTAGGCCCAACAAATAACTATTTTGTTAACAATTCTCCATATTTTACATGAACCTATTCACATATGTTTAGCAGTTTAAGCCACAAATCTCTTAAATAGCATTAGATAGGGAAAATCTCACTAGAAGTCCCCATTGTTTCATTTTGTCCCAAACTAGTCCCCATTGTTTAAAATGTACTAAAATGGTCCCCAATGTTTGAAAAAAAGTCTCAAAATGGTCCTCACATCCAAAATTCTGTCATCTTTGACAAAAAATTAGTAAAAAGACTAAATTACCCTCACACATTTGAGTTAATATCAACAATACCCTTGACCTTTTTTAGCACTTTTTCTCTCCTTGTTTGTCACACCCGCGTACACCAACAACAAAAACACCTACAACTGCCATCACTATCTCCAACCATCACCATCGTCTCAGTTTGCCATTGTCTTCTCAACCGCGTCATCGTCAACCATTGTTGCGATCATCATCGTCATCATCAACCACCATCAGCCATCATCATCGTCAACTACCATCAGTCATCCTCATCGGCAACCACCATTACTCATCGTCATTGTCAACCATCATCGCGATGGCTTATGTTCGAAGATTCACGTCGCCTCTACCTAAATACGGTATGTTTATAAATTTAACTTAATTGATTTAAGGTTTCTGATTTGCCTAATCATAAACCCTAAATCGATTTAGGGTTTATGATTTCCCGATTGTTATTATTATTTTTTGTTGTAAAATAATGTTGTTTTGGTTAGTTAATGAATATACATAATGCTATTTTGGTATGATACATTTATTTGCTTAGTTAATCCCTAATCTCAAGTATGCATTTCTAGATGCCAAGTCAGATGCTGCATTGTTTAGTATTCAGATGCATCATGGTAGGGCTTTACTGAAAAATCCTATTAGGAAGTATGTTGGTAGTATGGTAGACTACTTTGATTTTGTTGATGGAAATTTAATTGGGTTTGATGACATACTGAATATGGCAATGTTATGTGGATACAAAAAGGACAACCTAAGGATATGGCATTAGTATGGAAGTGATCTTCAGGGGGGCAGTAGGTATATTAAGAGTAATGATTGTGACGTCCGAGAACTTTGCCGTACTCTATTTACTGTTGCATCCACTATTTGCGCATTTTTACTGTGCATTACTTGTTGCTTTAAGTGGTTACTATTCATCACGTTTTTTTCAACTGCTTGATTACTTTGAATTAGCATTTTTCTTAAATCATATTAATTGTTTAGGACTGAGAAAAATGTACATTTGAGCAAAAAGTGATAGGAACATCCGGTTAGAAAACATTTTATTGAACTAGTGAATAGTATTACGTAGGTAAACTTTATATTTTAGTTAGCTATCATATTATTTCACCTTAGGACTTATATTTAGCTAGTTTGACTCACCTTTTTAGTCAACATATACACATAAAATAACCCAACTTATGAAAATAAACTCTACACACACACAATGCTTATAACATCACACAAAACAAAAAAAAATAGAGTGAATAGTGCCAGGAAGAACCCGACAACCCTTTGTGCAGCCAAGGAGGAATTTTGCTTCACCATACTTGCATCTCAAGCTCTCTTAAGCTAGGTCCAAGCCCTTCCACAAGTGTTCTAGCCTTCTCTTAGCTCATACGCACAATTAGTGAGGGATTTCATGGTTGTTTTTGCATTTTAAAAATGTTACACTTTTCTTGAATTTCTTGTTTTGCTATTAAATGATTATGAAATTCTTACAGTAGCTTATATATGTTGTGTACATGTAGTAAAGACCATATTTATACTATTGTTTAGTATTTTAAACGGATGAAATCGATAGTTTGATCGTAGGGGTGAATAGTGATGAATTTTCTAGGGTTTGTGAAAATGAACCTTATAGTTTGATTCAATAATCCAAATAGATGCTCTAGGTGCTAATGAGGGTAGTGTAATGACCTCGTAAGGTTTACTTGCTCTTAACTTAACAAAAACATGAATTAGGTGACTTTTTAAATGGAGCTTTGGGGCTATCGCAAATCCAGGTTAATTTGGCCTCCACATTTGGTATTCCTAGGCTATATAGGTTCTAGATAAGCTTTGTTAACTCTCAATTGAGTCCCGATTGAAGTACATGTAGTACAAAGTCATAAAGGGAAAATTGGGGCTTTTGAGCTAAACACGGGAAATTGGGTAACCTTGAGGGTCTTAAGGGTGCCATATGGGTTAATTAGAAGTATGGAATAGGCCACTTACAAATCTAGAACAATAGCTTGAGTTTGGAAGGAAAATGGTTTGTGTTACAAAGGGGTTAAAGTAGGAAATCGGTTCTCTCACGCTTCAAAGTTCTTATAACTGTTCCTTAAGTGTTTAAACGTGTTTCTAAGGCATTCTTGAGCTTTTGGAAAAATTCTATGAGAAATGTGTAAATGCCCCTTTGAAATTTTTTTAGTTGCTATATGTTAATGCCTCTATTCTAACTGTTTGGAGGATAACCTACTTTGTTGTTCCTCCCATGTTTTATTGCTTCCATTGTTGTTATATTGTCATATGTTAACGTGCATTGCATAGTGGTTGTGCAACCATAGTGTCAAGGGCGGATGTATTGGGTATCGGTTGGGCAGCAGCGGGCTTGCCAGTGGATATTCAATCTCCGTGCTCTAGTCCCTCACTCGCCTGGTCCAGAGATTGCCAGGGGGTGTTGGGTCGTAGGATTCTCGGGGTACATCCGGAGTATACCCACTAGAGTGATTGGGATTATGTCGGCACACCGATCGTGGTTCGCGGTTCGCGGTTCGAGATCGAAATTAAAGAAGGGAATTCTGGAGTGTTAGGGTTAAGTGTATCGTATCCTTTAATATGTGTGGTTTCTTGCTATTTCAATTGTCCTTTACTTTCTTTTATTGCTTAATAGCTATAATTGTTGCATTGCACGCCCCGGTAGACTTTATCCCTCACTTGGCAATTGTGGTTGCTTATACCTCGCTAACATATTTCAGGAGGTGCTGAGGTTAAACCCCTGCTTGATTTGGTTGAGGCTGAAGAGCAGGAAGTCCAAACTGAGCAGTTGCCTTAGTTGCAGTGTCCTATTTGCTTGAGGTGGATTGTGGTTCTTGTTGTTATATGAAGACCTTGCTTGTTCTACTTTATGTTCTATTTTGGTGCCCTTGAGCTCATGTATATATTGTGTAATTGTCAGTTAGAATGTATTGTATGATAAGTATCCATGGCATGTAATAACTAAAATTCTTACTTTTAGTTTGCTGCATGCTTGTGTGTGGTTGTAAGAGTTGTAGGGTTGACTTTAATTTTCCAAATATGTTTAAATGCTATCTTAGAGTGGTATGATAAGCGATTTTGTAAAGAAGTTTGTATTGTGGACTGCATGCTTGTATGTATCTAATCTGTTTGTATTGCTTAAGGCTCGGATGGCCTTGAAGCTAGGATTTTAATTAGAAATGAAGCTCTTGTTGTTTTGTGGTTCTATTGAATGCTTATAAGTTTTCAGAATGTCCACGGTACAGAAGAAACTTTGTCCGTTTGTTGGGTCCAGACTTAACATTTAGCGTGAGGTTGGGTCGGGGCGTGACAATGATGGTGTGAAAGGATTTTAAAAGTTCATTACTACTAAAAAGGTTGTTCAGATTTATCTCGAACACTTGGATCTGGATAATGTTGTTCGAAACTAGATTGAGTGTAGTGTAAATGATGCCAGCTTGATTCAGTTTGGGGGTGGTAGGACTCAATTTAACTTGGACAATGAGGAGAAAAAGTCTGAGATGTCTAGGGATAATGATTCAGAAGATGCAGATTTCAATGAGAGTGACTATGGGCTGAGTAATGATGATGAGATGTTTGATCAGAATGTAGACCAAAGTATAGAGAATGTGGAAAGTGATGAACAGGATTTAATAGCTTCAAATGACATTATCAACTTGAATTGTTCAGGAAGTGATGAGGACTATCCTGTATTCAACCCTAGAGTTTATATGAATAATCTTGATTTTCAAGTTGGAATGGTATTTGGTTCTAGGAAGGAATTTAAGGATGCATTAGATACTTTTTTTGTCAAGAATGGTAAGAAGTTCAAATATGTTAAAAATAATAGTCTTAGAATTAGGGCAAAATGCAAACAAAAAGGATGTACCTGGGAGATTTATGCTAGAAATATTAATGGTGAGATGTCTTTCCAAATAAGGACATATAGGCCTAAACATACATGTTATTGGTCATTTTATAGAAAAAGTGTTAACTCAAAATGGTTGGCAAAGAAGTATGAGCACAAATTTAGGATTAATCCTAAGTTAAGGGCCAAAGAGTTTAAAAATGAGTTAACAGTGGAGCTTAAGGCTCACATATCTAGAAATATGGCATATAGAGCAAAGACAGCTACAATGAATAGGATTCATGGTAATCTTGAGCAGCAATTCAACACGTTAGGGTCATATTGTGAAGAAATTATGAGGACTAACCCTAACAACACAGTGATGGTGAAGATGGTAGATCAATATGATCCCTTAGAACGTCCTAGATTCATGAGGATGTATATGTGTTTTGATGCATGCAAGAGAGGGTTTCAAGAAGGTTGCAGGCCAATTATTGGTGTTGATGGTAGTCATATAAAGTCAGCACAAGGTGGACAACTTTTAGCAGCAATAGGGATAGATGCCAACAATAACATGTACCCACTTGCTTGGGCTATTGTTGAGAATGAGAACACAAGTAGTTGGTGTTGGTTCTTATCTTTTCCAAAATAGGACTTTAAGATTGATAGTGAAGATGAGACTTATAAACAATGGACATTTATGAGTGACAAACAAAAGGGCTTGATTGAGGCATTTGAGCAGATACTTGCTCATGTTCACCATAGATTTTATGTGAGACATTTGCATGGAAATTTCACGAGGGCTGGGCATAGAGGTCAAGCATTGAAGGATGCTTTATGGTCAACTGCCATGTCAACTACTATTCAATGGTTTGAAGTTGCAATGGAGAAGATGACAACATTGGATGTAGGTGCAGTGAATTGGCTAGTTGATAAACCTCCTGCACATTGGTCTAAATCTTACTTTGATACATCTGTTAAGTGTGACATGCTATTGAACAACCTTTGTGAGAGTTTTAATTACTTCATTAGGGATGCAAGGGATAAGCCTCTAATAACCATGTTTGAAACAATTAGAGTACTGGTGATGACAAGGATACAAACAAATAGAGATAAGGCACAAAAATGGAGTGGACCTTTGTGTCCTAGAATAAGGGAAAGACTTGTACAATTGACTGAGGTTGGTTGTGCATTTATTCCTTTGAAGGCTAATGAGTTTCACTTTAAGGTGGTTGGTAGTCATAATGAAAAATATGCTGTGGATTTGCTCAACCATACTTGCAGTTGTAGGAAATGGCAACTAACTGGATTCCCTTGTAAGCATGCGTGCTTAGCATTGGCAATGAAATGGAGTAACCCGAAGGACTATGTACATGAATGTTATAGACTGGAGACCTTCAAGAAGATTTATGAACCAGCTATAATGCCTCTAAATGGTCCTGACCTATGGCCCAAGACTGATAGAGTTCCACCACTCCCTCCTAAGTACAGCAAAAAGGCAGGAAGACCAAACAAAGAAAGAAGACGAGACCCAGTTCGTGAGCAACCTAACCCTACGGGGCATGAGCCCACCAAGAGAGTAAATCATTGTAGAAACTGTTGGCAGAGCGGGCACAACTCAAAAAGTTGTCCATTATCCAAAGAAGTAAGTTTTGTTTCAATTTCATTTTTTTCCCTGTTTTAGTATTCCATTACATCTAATTGGTATATTATGATAGGTTGGTGAAGGCATTCAGGGAAGAAGGCCACCTATGCATGCTTCAATACCATATACTCCAGTTCCACATGTTAATGACGCACCAACTAAAGCTGCTCCAAATTTAGAAGTTGGTGATTCAGTTCCAGTGCATATTACTGCCTTGGAGGTGTTTTCCGAGTTCTTTAACTAAGGAGATGATGAGGGTTGTCATTTTGGTCCTTTTGGTTTTTCTATGCTATTTTTGGGGATTCAATTCATGTAATGACAAGGGATGGTTTAATGCTATTTTTGGGAATTCATTTCCTATTGGTTTTGTATGCTATTGTTAGCAGGATCTATGCTATTTTTGGGGATTCATTCCATGTAATGACAATGGTTTTAATGTTATTTTTCCTTTTGATTTTTGTATGGTATTGTTGGCAGGAAATCCGTTAAATTTTTTTATTCATCCCCATTTAATATATATATATATATATATCAAGTTAGTAGGTCGCTTAGATTTTTTTTAGGTTGAAGTGTTGTTTAGAATTTTTTAAAGATCATTATAATGAATTTTTGGCCAATTTTCAAGTTTGCCCTCAAACAGTAGAACGTGGTGTTCCCGCCAAATACATTTTATGTCAAAGATGACATAATTTTGGATATGAGGACCATTTTGAGGCTTTTTCTCAAACATTGGAGACTATTTTGGTACACTTTAAACAATAAGGACTAATTTGGGACAAAATAAAACAATAGGTACTTCTAGTGAGATTTTCCCCCATTAGATACCCTAAACATTTCCGATAGGAAAAATGTCACATTTAATCTCTATTGTTCATCAAAAGTTTTAATTTCATCTCTATTATTTAAAAAAATTTAATTTTGTCTCTATTATTTTTAAAAAAGTTTCAATTTTGTCCTTCTTATTTTAAATTTTTTTTAATTTCGTTTCTATTATTTCTTTAAGTTTCAAATCCCTATTGTTTTCTAAAAAAATCCAAATTCATCAACATTGTTTTGGGTAAATGTCTAGTTTAGTCCATTATGTTTGGTGTAAATGACACTTTCATCCATTATCTTTTAAAATAAACATTTTAGTCCATTATCTTTGGTGTAAATAACACTTTCATCCATTATATTTTGAAATGAGCCTTTTAGTCTAATATGTTTCACATCAATGACGCTATTAGTCCGATATATTTCCCCCAATATGTTTTGAAGTTAGACTAACGACGTTATTTATGTAAAATATATTGAACTAAAAGGTTCATTTTGAAAGATAATAGATGAAAGTGTCATTTACACTAAAGATAATAGATTAAAATGTTCATTTTAAAATATAATAAATGAAAATGTTATTTACACCAAACATAATAGACTAAACTAGACCTTTACCTTATTGTTTTTAAAAAAATATCAATTTAGTCATATTATTTTAATTTTTTTTTAATTTCATTTATATTATTTTTTAAAATTTTAAATTCGTATCTATTGTTTAAAATTAATTAATTTAGTCTAAAGAAACAACTTGTCACAAAGAGGGATTAATAATTATTAACGAAGCTTTCAAACCCCTTCGAATTTCTCAAATAATTTCAGCGTCCTGATTATTAAACAAAGGTGTCTGCTTTATAGCCTATAGGCGTATTTAAGAAGAAGAAGAAGAAGAAGAAGAAAACGAAAAAAGCAAAAAGTACATCAAATAAAAAATGTGCCTTCTTTCTCCTCTTCCTCTTCCCATTTGATCAACGAGAAAATTTGAAGCACTCGTCTTCTTCTGTAATTAATCTCTCTATCTCTCTCTATGTATATATATTACACTATATATACATATATTTATTTATTTTGCTAAAGCTCATATATATTTGGATCGCCATCAATCTCTCCCCCTCCTTTATTTATTTATTTATTTTTGATTCATCCCCTCCTTTATTTTAAACACTTTTACATTTTTTGTTCTATTGAATTACCTTCTCTCATTTGCATTTACAATTCCCGGAAAAGAAAGAAGAAAAGGAAAAAAAATTACCTTCATCATATATATAAATGCGTGCATGCAATGCATGCGAAGAAAGACACGTGCATAGGATGAGAAAAGAAAGGAAAAAAATGATGAATGTTAATGGAATCAAATTCACTGGTCAATGGGTATAAAGGAATGGAATGGAGGAAGAAAGCAGTGTTTTTGTGATCATTATTGTTAATCTAAGAAAGAATTATTTGTTAAAGAACCCCGCGCATAGTGGTAAAAGAAGTATTTGTTGGCAATAATTTTGGAGCTAAATGGAGAGTGCCGTGGATGGGAGATACTGGGCAGAGGGCTATAGAGGAATGTCCTCTGATAACATAAAGGGGTTGGTGTTGGCATTGTCTTCAAGTTTCTTTATTGGTACTAGCTTTATTGTCAAGAAGAAGGGTCTCAAAAGAGCTAGTGTTTCTGGCATCAGGGCAGGTATTTTCTTTATCTTTATTATTCTTCTTTTGCCTGACAAAAAATTTGAACTGTTAATGAAAGTTGTCTTCTTTGTTGTGGTATGAGTTGAAATTGAACTGGGTTTTTGATTTGGAGTTTTTATTGATAGGTATTTGAATTGCGCTTCTGCTAATTAGAAGTAGGTATTAGGTTTCATGATTAACACAGAACCCGAGCCTGCATTCGGGACTAATGTTATATGTTTAGTATTAACCGTATTGAGCCTCAAATCGTTATCATGAGTTATTACTTAAACACACAAGACTTGACTTATAAACTCTCTCTTATATTATGTCTCAGACACCACTGTGGGACATCGCATGTGTTCTGTTCCGGTGGTGTTTTGTTTTATACAACTATCAGGCTAGCGAGCAAGTTAACATGGTTGAACCACCTTGCATGATATTTTTTGTGGCTAGATATCTACCTCATCATTTGGATGCTGCCTCAGCTGAGGCACTGCTTCGCGAGGTGAGGCATTAGGAGAATTAATTCTTTCTAAAAGATCTTCAAGGATACTCAAGGAGAGATTTCGTGTGAAATGGAAATATAGACAAGGATGGATGCTGGATTTGCCTTTTGAGGAATTACTCACCCCTTCCTTCACAAGAGTCCTTTTAAGGACAATACCTCATAGGACACACTCCAATATCCTCATATCATCATTGGCGTAGTCTGTGGCAATCCCACATTGGTACCCTGAAAATGCATAGTTTCACCTTTGACTAGAGGCTGGTATTGGGGAGAGCTTTCGTCAACATGGGAATATAGTCAAGGATGAATCTACTTTATAACGAGGAGTCATCCCTTCCTCCGTGAGGGCCTTTCAAGGATAGAGTCACGAGGTCAAACAGGCCAAAGTGGACAATACCTCCTAACAATACATACTACAAACTTCTAATATCATCAGCTTTTAAGTGGTTGGATCAATTGTTGGTTTATCAGTCAAGAGCTTGAAATCAACAAAGCACGGCTATTGGTGAAAGCTTTGTTTATTTAACTTGTTTATTAGGCCTGACTTTATTTGAGTCACTAAGTGTTTTAGTTTGATTTAAAAAACTGATGGTTCATTGTGAATGATGTGGGTCAGTTGCTGGCATAGTTGTCTCATATAAAATTAGTTAGAGACAGAGGCGGATGCACACAGGTGACAGTGGGGCTGTAGCCCCGCTGATCCAAAAAAAAAGGTTAAAAATTTTATGTATTTTTTTTTTTTATAAAAAAAATTAGATATCTTTGTATTTTTTGTTAAAAAAATTAATTAGCCCCCACTGGAAAAAAAAAAATTCATATAGTTAAAAAATTATGTGTTTTGTTCCCATTGACAAGAATTCCTGGATCCGCCCTTAGTTAGAGACTTAAGAGTTTCAAATAGGTTTTATGGCCTTGCAGTTTTGATCTTAAAAAGGTGATTCAGTTCCTTACAAGGTTGGATTTCCTCCTTGGCGTAGCATCTCAAGCATCAAATTTGATGTGTGAATTTTTATATATTGGCCAGCTCAAGGTTCTCCCTTGAGATTTCACTGTTAAAGTCAAATATGCCATTGTTTCTACTTCTGTATATTTGGTTTTATATGGACTTAATCTTGTGCTGGACTCTCCAATTGGCCTCTTTTTTGAGAAGGCAATATTCTAGGATCTGCAAAATTGGCATGTTGTATGCCAGTGTAATTGTATGGAAGTAATGGAATAATAATATGCTGAATTATAACTTCTCAAATTTATTTGTCGTTGTCATGGAAGTTTCTTGAGATGCAATGTTATCATGGACAAATATCTAATATCTTGAGAAGCATAATCATAATCTGCTTGAATTTTTTACTTGCTTTAGTACCAACGTTTATATTACATTTTTTCATTCCATATTTCCAATGCGTGAGTGGAAACAATTCTTTTCTGAAAATTTTGGTTTCTCTTTGCTGACCATTTTTAGATTTCAGCTTTTTTGAATGTAAAAGACTAGCAGCCTTAACATAAAATGCTGATGTCGCAACTCTTATTTTGATAGTGTTTTAAAGACAGAAAGAAAGGAACTCTTCTCGTGATTGTTCTATAATATATTTCTGATGTATGTTTGACTATTATGTATTGTGCTACTAACTTTCTACTGTACAAGACCATTTCTTATATAGGGTTCCTATAAAAGAAAAACCTATTACATCTGTGCGACATTTACACTAATAATTATGTGAAACATATTAATCCCTTTTGTTGAGCCTTATCAATCGATGGAATAGTCAACAATGAGTGGGTGCGTTTGTGCCTTACATTGGTTTTCTGAAGCTGCTTACATCAGTGTTTGGAAGGATAATATAACAATGAATGTAAATTTCTTATGTTTCTTTTAGTTTTAGTAGTACCTAAAAGGCCGAAATTTCCTTGATAAAAGCACGAAAAGGGCTGATCATTAGAATATTCAATATGTGAACTACATCTGAAATTATTCTGTATGCTTCATGGGCTCATAACCACGGAGTAGTATATCTGTTGATGGAAAGTAATGTGATTAATCTGAACAACTTCTTCTGTTGTTTGTTTCCAGGTTGAAACTTAAATTATTTGCTTTTGTAAGAGTTCAGATAGTCAACATAACGTAAATCCAACTCCGTAGATGTCGTTTCTCTACAAGTTAAGAATCTTCGAGGCTTAGCTAGAAAACTGAACATTTATTTGTACATTCACAAGTTTCAACCTTGCCCAATGCTCTTGACAAAATATTCATGAGAAGAACGAGCTTGTAAGGCTGCTGACGATGGGAACTGGAGATGATACAATGATATAGCTGCTAGTCTTGTCCGTGGTTGATCAGATTAACTGAATCATTTGTATGAATGGGAGGATTTTAATGAATTTGACATCTGTGAGATCCGACCTGATGTAATTGTTCCTTTTTTTTTTTTCTTTCATTTGCTTCAATGTAGCCAATTTTGCACAAAAAACTTGAGGATTCACTATATTCGGAAGACACCCAGTTTCTGTGCTCGTCGTGTTGCTTAACACCTCTGCTTGTAGTAATGCGTTATTTTTTAAATACATGATTTACATTCTTCAGTATGACTACCAAAGGAAATTTTTTGAACTCTTGGATCTGCCAAAACTGAAGTAATTTGCTTCTACCATGTGGCACAAGATGTCTCTGTTCATTTGCTGACAATTTGTTGCAGGTGCTGGAGGTTACTCTTACTTACTAGAGCCACTTTGGTGGACTGGCATGATAACAAGTAAGTCTTTTTTTCTTGATAAATTACATATTACATGACAGTGGTGGGTTTGTTATTTAGTTGAGATCGTATTTTAACTTTGCATGATAGAGATTGGGCATGTTATTTTTTTCTTTTTAATGGCTTAATTAGCGAATTTGTCTTCACCTCGTAGGAAACTATTGGCAATGGCATAGAATGATTACTTTAGGTCTTGTGATATTAATGCAGCCTATACATTGAACTACATTTGTGCACATTAATAGATTGGGTTCACATATCACCTATGCTATTATTAATGACAAACCATTGTGAACATTCGATAAAAAATTCTGGAGGTCATAGGTGGAATTGGCCAAATGTTTTTTATGGTGGGGTCGACTGGATTGGTTGGCATGTGGAGATTGAGAAGATAAAAGCCTTGTGTATTTCTGGACCCTTACGAGTAATTGGACATTATCACACAATGTGTATAATATTTGTTTTTCGCTAGTTTACATCTAACAATGAATGTATTGGCCAAATTGCAAAAATTTAGAGATTTTGAAAAAATTGGTTTGGGTTTGTTTTTTTTTCTCTTCTGAAAGTCATTTTTTTAATATAATTAGATTTCAGTTCCGGCATCCATAGGCAATAGTGATATAGAGGCTGAAACTGTGAAGTGTTAGGAACCCTTTATATTGTATCTTTGTTTTTCTTTTTATCTTAGCTACTATCGCAAAGGTTGCCAAACAAGCTTCAAAATCATGTTCCCATTGTGAACCAGAAGCTGCTCATTAAAAATTCCGTAGATTAAAAAGAAAACATAGGAAATAGAAGAATATGGTTCTATACAACAGTGATACGGTAACTCAAACCATATATTAAGAAGTATGGTGAAAAAAATCACATAATTGTTTAGATTGGTGAGTTGAAAAACCATAAAATTGGAATTTTGTTTCTAAATTACATCAGAGGATAGCGTTGACACATATCAAGTTACTTAATGCTGATTCTAAGAGAGATTACATCATATGCAACCAAATCAAAAGGCTGATTATGTTTGAAGGATATGCGGAATATATATTTACAAAAAAAATTAGTTGATGAAATTTTGAGCATCAATTAACTTATGGGAGATGGTTTATGTGAAAAGATCCTGAATATGTGATCATGATTGTGTGAATCAAGGAATCTGATTTAATGCAATCAATTAAGAGGATATGATTGAAAATATCCATAAATAGTTAGTTGACTAGTTATGGTTAAAAAGGTAGATCCTAAATTATAGGGATTGTGATTGTATTTACCTAGTATTTTTTAGGAAATATAGTGGTGTAGTTTATGTTAAATATAGGGTTGTACATCTCAAGCTAATACAATATATCAGAAATTAATCCTATTTTCTACATGGTATCTGAGCCAGGTTCTCCTATATGCTGAACCTAGCAGAGCAAAAAGAAGACTTATTCTTCTATCCTATGTTTCAATTCCAGAAGACTTATTCTTCTACTTATCGCTACTGTTTTCTTTAACCTTCATTCTTCACCATGTCTAAAATTTCACTCGGGGAAACCTCATCTAATCCTTCAAACACTCTGAAACCTCATAGCCATCCATCTAGTTCAGGGGATAATTCAATCTTCCAAATCACCACTCATTGGTTGAATGGGCAAAATTTTCTACGATAGTCTCAATCTATAAAGTTGTTTATTACAGAGCGAGAGAAGATTGGGTATTTAATTGGTGCAAAAGAGGCCCCAAAGGAATACGACCCTGAGTATGCAGTGTGGGATGCAGAGAATTCCATGATTATGTCATGGCTTGTGAATTCCATGGAGTTGGAGATAGGCCAAACATATATGTATCTGTCTACAACCAAAGAACTATGGGATGCTATAATTGAGACATATTCAGATTTGGGCAATTCTGCACAAGTTTACGAAATTAAAACAAAAATACAAGAAACAAAGCAAGGAGATCAAACAGTTACAAAGTATTACAATATGCTGCAAAGTTTATGGCCAGAACTTGATTTATTTTATGACTCTGATTGGGCATGTGCAAAAGATAGTGCCAAGAATTGATAAATCGGCTGAATGATTTTCATATATCTTGAAGGGGTATATATACAGAGTATTCGTAACCTATTCTAGGAAGATCACTATACAATAAAGCTGACAACTAATGCAATGATTCTAATACATCAATTCCTATCTAAATAAGTAGACATAATAATATAGAATATTATACCAGCTGTACATGCTAACTCTTCCCCTCAAGTTGGTGTATAGATATCACACATGCCCAACTTGGATAGTCCTGTATAGAACAAACCACTCGGAACGACATGAGTCATCATGTCAGCTAGCTGATCTGCACTCCTAATGTAAGGAACCTTTATCTTGCCAAAGTCTAGGTTATCTTTGATGTAGTTCCTGTCAAGCTCAACATGCTTAGTCCGATCATGTTGTACAGGATTATTTGCGATATGAATAGCAGCCTTGTTATCACAGAAGAGTGTCATAGGTTTTTTCGAACCAAAACCAAGTTCACTTAGGAGAATTTTCAGCCACGTAAGCTCTGTAGTGGCATTATGAAGAGCCCGGAATTCAGCTTTCGCACTAGACAATGACACAACATTTTGTTTCTTGCTTCTCCAAGTTACCAGATTGCCCCCAACAAATGATACATAACCTGATGTAGACTTCTTATCCAATCCAGATACAGCAAAATCTGAATCTGTATAACCAACAATGTCCAGATGACCATGTTTGGAGAACATTATTCCTTTGCCTGGAGAAGACTTAAGATAAGCAAGGATATGATTCACTGCACTCATGTGTTTGTCACTTGGATTGTGCATGAACTGACTCACGACATTGACTGCATATGACAAGTCAATTCTAGTGTGAGTTAGATAGATCAATTTCCCCACCAGCCTCTGATATCTCTCTTTATTCGTTGGAATTTGATTCGGATAGATACTTAAGCCATGATTCGCCTCAATGGGAGTATCTATAGGTTGACAAGCTGAGTTCCCAGTTTCAACCAAGAGATCTAATGCGTACTTTCGTTGAGAGAGGAAGAGTCCATGCTTAGACCGAGACACTTCAATGCCTAAGAAGTATTTTAGAATTCCCAAGTCCTTCATTTCAAATTCCTTCGACAAATAGCTTCGAAGCTTATCTATCTTATTGAAGTTACTACCTGTGACAATCATGTCATCAACATAAACAATAAATAGAGTAATATCATCACCATATTTCTTATAAAATAGAGTGTGATATGCTATAGCTTGCTTGAAACCATACTCCCTCGTAGAGTAGCTCAATCTGCCAAACCGCCCGTGGTGACTGTTTCAATCCATACAAAGCCTTCTTCAGTTTGCACACTTTACCTTCTTTAGGTGTAAACCCAGGTGGAGAATCCATATACACCTTTTTCCAACAGATCACCGTGTAGGAAGACATTCTTCACATCAAACTGCCTTAATGACCAGTCTAGATTAACTGCAAGGGGTAGCATTATTCTTACAATATTCATTTTGGCCACAGGAGCAAAGGTTTCTTGATAGTTGATTCCATAAGTCTGGGTGTATCCCTTGGCAACCAATCTAGCCTTGTACCTGTGAATTGTTCCATCTGACTTGTACTTCACTGAAAAAACCTACTTGCATTCTACCGTCTTCTTATCCCTAGGAAGCTAGACTATCTCCTAAGTAGAGTTTTTCTGGAGAGCCTTCATTTCGTCTACCATAGCAGATTTCCACTTAGGATCTTCAAGGGCTTCCTGAAAATGACTAAGAATAGACATAGAGGATAACTGGAGGGCAAAGGCAAGGTGAGCCTTAGATAGATGATGGTACGAGACAAAATCAGAAATGGGATAGACAATGTTTGAGGATGATTTTGAGAAACCCAACCTATTAGGTACTTTACGATCCCAAAGAGGATATCTTCTACCTTGGTCTTCAACCTATGAATTCAATATAGAAGTTTCTGGAATCAAAGAAGGTGAAGAAGAATGTACCTCAGGATTTGTATCTGAAGAGTCATCCGATGGCATAGTAGTATCATTGAGAGGAGCATTGGAACTTGGAGGGGTTATGATTGCAACATCTTTGTTCCTCCTTGTATAGCCTTGCTTGAAAAACAAATCATTCGGTCTATCCCTTCTTTCCCTAGGTTCAGGCTCGGCTACTATAGGTTCAAGAGCATTAGAAGATTCCTTCTGACCATCAGTTGAGTCTTCCCCCGGACCTCATGAAATCCAAAATCTCTTTTTTTCCCGCCATAATTTTTCCTCTTCCTTACTGTTAAGCTCCCCCTGAAGAGGAACTAGAGACACATTCCCAGAGAAATAAGACTCACGTTCATAGAATTGGACATCCATGGAGGCTGTTAAGAATATGCTTTACATCTGTGTTTACTTTACAGATTGTTTGTGAGCTGTGTGTGTATTTTACAGATGTGTATCACTTCTTTATTGGTGCTTTTTCTTGTATCATTGCCCTATAAATCAGGGGCTTGTTCTTGCTAATACATATGAAGCAATTTTCTTCTTTTCTATAATGTCTCTCTCTCTCTCTTTTATCATTATCATGGTATCAAGAGCCTGGTTGGGAGACATTAAACCCTAGTATACCACAATATAGCATTATCAAAAAAAAAAAAAAAAAAAAAAAAAAAAAAAAAAAAACTGTTCACGACGGTACTGTTCACGGCAGTAGCCTAAAACCACATTTATAGATACCAATCAGCAAACCAACACCACGATCCACCTCTCCACCTCACGGCGACATCCACCACCACCTTCCCGTCACTCACCAGCGCCGGAAAAGCTGCCGGAAAACTCCAAACAGTGAAAACCCTTGCTGAAATCCTCAGTCCACTCTCTTCCAGCCTTCTAATCTCCAATCTGACCACACCATCTTGTTCAACATCAAAATCCGACCAAGACACTACCTTACCTGTCGCCACTGTAGCCCTCACGCGCCACCACCGACAGCGCGCGCACCTCACGCGCCCCCACCCCCTGCGGGAATGCTCAGCGGCGACCACTCCCATGCTCGGTTCTCCCTCCTCTTTGCATTAATGCTGTTGTCTTGCCTTTGGTTTGCATGCTTCATGTGTTTTTCTCTTAGTTTCTTAACTGTTATATATATCTATACATATCTATATATATTTATATATATTATGTTGACTGTTATATATATATATATATATATATATTATGTATTAGCTTTTAAATTTAAAAAAAACAAAAAAAAAAAAAAAAAAAACAGGGGACAGAGGTTCTATAAATAAATAAATAAATAAATAAAATTCCTCTGCTTTACTACTGATTGAGATTCATTTGTTGCCTTGCCCCGACCATTTTTTTTTATCATGGACTCTTCTTTAGCAGAAACCTCCAAAGGAGGTACTTCAAGTGAACCCATGTCCGATATTAAGGTTGTTGTTCCCACCTTTTCTGGTACTCCAGTTATTACTACAACCAAACTTAATGGTCGCAATTACACTCAATGGGCCTCCTCTGTCAAATTATGGTTTCGGGGACAAGGTTTAGCACGGTACTTGACTAAAGATCCACCTAAACTCTCATCAGACAAACTGGAACTATGGGATCAAGTTGATGCCCAACTCACCAGTTTGCTACTGCAATCTATTGAAACAGAATTGCACTTCATCTTTGCAGAGGTTCAATCTTGCAAGCGTCTTTGGACTATGGCACAACAGATGTATACCAGTAATGTTAGTCGCATTTATGATGTGATTAATGATCTTTGGAACATTCAACTTGATGAAGGCGGTCTCCCTATTTATTTTGGTCGATACCAACGCGCTCTGGCAGAGTATAATGAGATTTTCCCTCCTGACACTGACATTAATCGCCGACAACGAGAGCAACTCTTTGTTGTCCTTATGATTCGGGGCCTTCCACCTCCTTATCATTCCGTTCGCTCGCAAATCTTGTCTGGCTCTTCACTTCCATCTATGCCTGAAGTGTATGCTGCCCTCAACCGTGCATCTATCACTACTGATACTCCACACAATGATGATGCAGCTGCCCTTTTCACTCAGACGATTGGTCGTCCTAATAGAACATCTCGTGGAGATCGAGGAAGAGGTCGTGGTCGGGGAGGTGGACGTTCGGACTCTTCCAGACCAAAGTGTACATATTGCAACAAGACCGGTCATACTCGCGACAGATGTTGGAGCTTGCATGGTAAACCTCCTGGTACTGCAAATGTTGCTCAAATTGATGCTGCTGATACAAATTCTACCACAGATCCACCAAATCAGCCGCCCACACATACTTTCTCGGAAACCGAATACTTACAGTTTCTTCAGTTCCAGGCATCACAACAGGTGTCTCAATCATCCGCTGCCTCTCTTCCGCATGCCACCACTGCTACTGCCAATTTGTCTCACTCTTCTCATTCTGGTAAGTGGATACTTGACTCTGGTGCATCTGATCACATGAGCGGTAACCCCTCCTTACTCTCTGAATTTCGTTCTTCCACTTCCTTTTCCCCTATTTCCCTTGCCGATGGTTCTTTCACTCCTGTACGTGGAGTAGGCGTAGCGAATCCTACGTCATCTATTAAGATGACATCTGTCTTGTACATTCCCACTTTTCCTTGTAATTTATTGTCCATTAGCAAGTTAACCAAACTCTTTAATTGTACTGTCACCTTCACATCTGATTCTATTCTTATTCAAGATCTGCAGACGGGCGCAAGGATTGGTAGAGGATACGAAACTAATGGTCTTTACTACCTTGATATCCAAACATCTCTTGCATGCACAGCTATCTCCACTGCTGAACTTATCCATAGTCGACTAGGCCATCTGTCCATTGCAAATCTAAAAAAAGATGGTTCCTAGTTTACATAATGTTAGTATTGTTTTGTGTAAGTCTTGTTAATTAGGAAAGCACTCTCGTAATTCCTTTCCTAATCGCTTCAATAAAAGAGCTCAGGCTCCGTTTGAGTTAATTCACTCAGATATTTGGGGACCCAGTCGCCATGTATCAAAGTTTGGTTATCGATATTTTGTTACCTTCATTGATGATTTTTCCCGTGTCACTTGGTTATTTTTAATGAAAGATCGTTCTGAACTTTTTTCTATATTTCAAAATTTTTGTGGTGAAATTCAAAATCAATTTGGTACTACAATTCTCATCTTACGTAGTGATAATGCCAAAGAATATTTCTCTTCTACCTTCTCCACATTCTTGTCTTCCAAAGGTATCATTCATCAATCCTCTTGCGCCTATACTCCACAACAAAATGGGGTTGCTGAACGTAAGAACCGCCATCTAATTGAGACTGCTCGCACACTTCTTCTTCATATGAATGTTCCAATTCGTTTTTGGGATGATGCTGTCCTTACTGCCTGCTATCTTATTAACCGCATGCCACCATCTATCCTAAATGACAAAATTCTTTTCTCTGTCCTCTTTCCTTATCAATCCATCTATCTTTTACGCTTACGCGTCTTTGGATGCGTGTGTTTTGTTCATAATCTTACTCCTGGCTCAGACAAATTAAGGCTTCGCTCCACAAAGTGTATCTTCCTTGGGTATGCTTGATATCAAAAAGGCTATCGGTGCCCCAAGAGTTAGATAACTTCTTTGTGTGTGCTGATGTAACTTTCTTTGAGTCCAAATCATATTTTGCTCCTCCATCCCATTCATCTTATACAATAATAGACGATTTACCTCTTCCTCTTCCATTTTTTCTTCTTCCTGCGGATCCTCCATCGTCTACTAGCCCTAATTTACCTGATCTTTCCCTTTCTCGCTTGGATCGTCCAGATCTAAAGACATATCAACGACGTCCACAGCAACGACCCCTAGTTGAAGATTCTGTACCATCTACTTCGCCCGCTCTAGATCCACTCCCTGATCCCTTAGTCTCTGATCTGGATGTCCCTATTGCTCTTCGAAAAGGTACACGTACTTGCACCACTAAATACCCCATCTCCAATTTTGTCTCGTATTGTGCTCTATCTCCATCCTATGTGTCCTTTCTTGTTTCTCTTTCCTCTGTTTCTGTTCCTCACACTGTATCAGAAGCTCTTGATCACCCCGGTTGGCATGCGGCTATGATTGAGGAAATGTCTGCTTTACGCTTAAATGGTACATGGGACTTAGTTGATCTACCTGAGGGAAAATCTGTTGTGGGTTGTCGATGGATCTACACTGTCAAATGTTCTCCCAATGGACAAGTGGATAGGCTGAAGGCTCGTTTGGTTGCAAAAGGATACACTCAGGTCTATGGAGTTGACTATGATGATACTTTTTCTCCAGTTGCTAAGCTTCCTTCTGTTCGTCTATTTATGGCACTTGCAGCAATGTTTCAATGGCCGCTTCACCAACTTGACATTAAAAATGCTTTCTTAAATGGTGAGCTCGAGGAAGAAGTTTATATGGAGCAACCACCAGGGTTTGTTGCTCAGGGGGAGTCACATAAGGTTTGTCGATTAAAAAAGTCTTTATATGGATTGAAGCAGTCCCCTCGAGCATGGTTTGGGAAATTTAGTGAAGCCGTCATTGATTTTGGACTTACACGGTGTGGAGTTGACCACTCAGTCTTCTATAGACATTTTGCTGGGAAACGTCTATTACTAATTGTCTATGTTGATGATATTATTATTACTGGAGACGACACAGCAGGCATACAAGACCTAAAAACCTTTTTGCATAAACAGCTCCAAACAAAAGATTTGGGAGAGTTACACTATTTCCTTGGCATTGAGGTTGCATGATCTGATCAGGGCATCTTTATCTCACAACGCAAGTATACACTTGATATGTTGGAAGAAACAGGGATGCTGGGCTCAAGACCATGTTACTCACCAATGGATCCAAATGTGAAACTTGTATCTAATGAGGGGGAGTCGATATCAGATCCAGGACAATACAGAAGATTAGTTGGCAAACTCAATTACCTCACTGTAACCCGTCCTGACATTTCTTTTACTGTCAATGTTGTTAGTCAGTTTCTGAATTCACCTTGAGAAAGTCATTGGAATGCAGTTATCCGTATTCTTCGGTATCTCAAGAATGCCCCAGGAAAATGAATGTTATATGAGAATAGAGGACACACATAAATTGTTGGTTATTCTGATGCAGATTGGGTTGGATCTCCTGACGAGAGATGATCCACTTCTGGATATTATGTTTTCATTTGAGGAAATCTTATTTCATGGAAAAGCAAGAAACAAACTGTTGTTGCTTATTCAAGCGCAGAGTCTGGGTACCGAGCTATTGGTGTTGCCACATGTGAACTGATATGGGTCAAGCACTTGGTTACAGGAATTGGGATTGATTGTCCTCAATCGATGACATTAATTTGTGATAATCAGGCAGCAATGCACATTGCATCAAACCCCGTGTTTCATGAGCGGACTAAACACATTGAGATTGATTGTCATTTTGTGAGAAGTAAAGTGTTAGCTAAAGAAATTGTTACTTCACATGTCAGTTCAAATGATCAATTAGCTGATCTCTTTACTAAACCTTTAAGGGGTCCTCGGGTTGAATATATTTGTAACAAGTTGGGCACATATGATATATATGCTCCAACTTGAGGGAGAGTGTTAAGAATATGCTTTACATCTGTGTTTACTTTACAGATTGTTTGTGAGCTGTGTGTGTATTTTACAGATGTGTATCACTTCTTTATTGGTGCTTTTTCTTGTATCATTGCCCTATAAATAAGGGTTTTGTTCTTGCTAATACATATGAAGCAATTTTCTTCTTTTCTATAATGTCTCTCTCTCTCTCTTTTATCATTATCAGAGGCATAGTATTTTCTTGTAGGAGGATGATAGCATTTATAGCTCTTTGAGAGTTAGAATAGCCAAGAAAGACACATTTGAGAGCACGAGGATCAAGTTTGTCCTTTCGGTGTGAGTGAACATGAACAGACACAACCAAAAACTTTAGGACAAAGATTCAAGGCAGAAGAATAGAGTGAAACTGAGATAACATACGCAAAAGAATTTGATAGTCAATGACACGGGCATGCATGTGATTGATAAGGAAAACAACAGTCATAACAACATTAGCCCATAAACGTTTTGGAACCCGCATAGTGAAGCATAAAGATCATGCCACTTCAAGGATATGGCCATTTTTACGCTATGCTATGCCATTCTATTGGGGCGTGTATGTACACGTTTGGTGGAGAATTCCATTTTCTTTGAAAAATTCAGCAAGGGACTGATTAACGAACTCACGACCATTGTCAGAATGAAAAACCTTAACATGTGTGTTAAACTGTGTGACAATCATTTTTGAAAATTGAGGAATAACATGTAACACATCATCCTTAGACTTCAACAAGTGTACCCAACTCACTCTAGTGCAGTCATCAATAAAAGACATAAAGTAACGATGACCTGAAGCAGAAGAAGTAGAGAAAGGACCCCAAATATTTGTAAAAACATGGGTAAAAGGACTCGGACTTCTATTGAGACTTATTTTGAAAGTTACATGATGATTCTTAGCATAAATGCATTGTTCACACCTTAAGCTAGAAGCTGAAATATTTTTAAACAACTGAGGAAATAAACGATCCAAATACGAAAAAGATGGGTGACCCAATCGACAATGCCATAGAAGAATTTTTTCTCTATCAGATGTCTTCCTTGTTACTTGAAAAACACGGACCGATTCAAGTTGTAACTCCCTTGCCCCCTCCAAGTAGTAGAGGCCACTTCTCTCCTTACCAATACCAATCGTCATCTTCGTAAGATTGTCCTGAAAAACATAGTGAGTAGAATAAAATGTCACAAAACATTGAAGGTGTTTGGTAATCTTGCTAATGGAAATAAGATTATTAGAGAGACAATGAGCAAGTAACACAGAGGACATGAAAAGTGTAGGAGAAAATGAGATGTTCCCAACCCCAGAGACAGGCATGGGAGGCCCATTAGTAACCTGAACAGACTTGACAGTATAAGGCATTAGAGTATCTAGTAGGGAAGGATTACTAGTCATATGATCAGTAGCCCCTGAATCAATTATGCAAGTGTTAGGGGTAGCAGAAACAAAGGCCAAGCCAGAATTACCTTCCTGAAAAGATAAATGAGAAACCTGAGACGCAAAAGCAATAGGAGGCGAAGGAGGGTCAGTAAGAGCAACCTGAGCCGAATTGTTGTTCTTCCTTTCAGCTTGTTTCAGTTTGTACCACTTTGGATAACCATGCTTCTTCTAGCAAACGTCCACCGTGTGTTTGATGCTATTGCAGTGAGTATAAAACTGAGAAGAAAAATCAGTTGAGTGAGGAGAGAGTGTTGTTAGTGTAATCAATATTATAGCTATAATATGTCTACTATGTATTCTCTGTAAAGCTCTAATATAGTTAGTTAAGGATTGATAGTGGTAGCCAGCTGTAATCAGCACATGGCCCATGTGCAGCCATGTGCTGAATAGATTAGAGCTAAGATCAGTTAGTTCGATAAATATGTAAAGCACACACAGTGTATCATTATGAAAATCAATACATGAAATTTCATAAATATCTTCTCTTCTATTTCTTTCATGGTATCAAGAGCAGGTTCATATCCTCTCTAGAGTAGCCATTTTTTTTTCGAGCTTCACAATCTCCATTGAAGCTCTTTCTGAAGCTTTATAACTAATCTTCATCGAATCGTTAACCTACTCCATGGAGGTTTGATTCCAGTCGAAATTGCAGCACGAAATTCAATTTTCACTTAAAAAAACCCCTAATTTTCTCCAAAACACCATTGGAGAACATCTTCATACCTCCATTAAAGTACTTCAAATAGCTTCAAAACTCAGTTGAAGCTTTCTTGTGGACTACTTTAGCTTTTCACCGATTCAATTTCGAGAAATTTCCATTTTCTCAACTCGTACCAAAATTTTCTTTATCCTCAAGCTTCTCTTCAATGGCTGCCTCAGATGTTGATCTGCCTCAAGGTCTGAAACTGTTGAGTCAGAATCTTCACAATCTGATCAAAATCAACCTAGACAACACTAACTATGTCATCTGGAGGAAGCAGATGCAAGTTGTTCTGTAAGCCTACCAAGTGTTTGAGCATGTGACTGGTCAAGAACCTTGCCCAAGCAAGCTCTTGTCTGCTAGCTCAGCCACTGCTACTGCTAGCTCAGACACTGTTTCCACTGCTATCAATCCAGCCTACAATGCTTGGATTCTCAAGGATCAACATCTTCAAACATGCTTGTTTGCCACTATGTTTTCCCCTATTCTTTCCCAGGTTCTACATCTTCCTACGGCTTCCTCTGTATGGTCTGTACTTGCTTCTAGGTTTACATCTCTTAGTAGATCTGATATTCATCATATTAAACATCAACTTCATAATCTGTCTAAGGTACTCAAAGCATGCAATCCTATCTTGATCATGTCAAAATTCTAGCTGAGAGTCTTGCTAATTCTGCTGAAAATGTCTCTGATGAAGATCTTGTTCTCTATATTCTAAAAGGGCTTCCCACTTAATTTGATTCCTTTAAACAAAACATTAGGGTCAGACCTTTTCCTATAACTGTGCAAGACCTCACTAACATTCTCATCACAGAGGAATTGCACATGAATCAAACTAAACCTCCTCCCCTGTTACCCACTCTTGACCTACATACTGCATTGTACACACAGTACAACTCTAGAGGTAGAGGTGGATTTCAGAATTCTAAGGGTACAAGGAGAGGGGGGGGGGGGGGGGGGGGGGGTAAAAGTCAAAGAGGCCAAGGTAGAGGACCTCCACCTAGTGCATACATTCCATTCTACCTGTCTGTTTCTTCACCATCTTCATCTGCTTCTCAACCTAAAGTACTTTGCCAAATCTGTGGAAAACCTAATCACTCAGCTGTGGTGTGTTGGCATAGACTTGACACTACTAAATATGTCTATCTGATAAGCCAGTCTGAGGAACTACAGAGTAATACTAAACTAATGAGTTGTATACAGCTGTAAACTACAGTTAGTTAGTGCTAATACATCTGGCACACAATATCTAGTTAGTTAGTTAACACATGTGCTAATAATCTGAGGTACAAACTAATATATTCAGCAGAATCTATCTCTATAAATAGATATCACACTGTATCATTTCAGATAAGTCAAATAGAAAATATTTTACACTTTCTCTCTCTAGAAGTTTCTTTCACTATCCTCCCCAACCTAAACAAGCCCTAGCTGCTCACATTACACCTACTGCACCTCCTGCTACACAATGGTGTCTCGACAGTGGTGCTAATCTTCATGTCACAAATGACCCCTCACAACTTCAGCAATCTCATTCTTATGCTGGTTTAGACTCTATCTCAGTGGGCAATGGTCAGTCACTTCCTATTCACAGTGTTGGTTATGGTAATCTTCTTACCACTACAGCTACCTTTTCCCTTAATAATATTCACTATGTCCCTATTATTTCTTCCAATTTGTTATCTGTTCATCAATTTACCCAAGATAACAATTGTTCTCTCCTTTTTACTTCTAAGGAGGTGAGCATTTTGGACAATTCTACCCACAGGGTGATGTACAAGGCCCTCTGTGACAAAGGATTATATTCTCTGCCATCTGCTCATCAATGACCTACAAATTCACCCTTAAGATACCTCAGTTGCCACTCTGCCACATCCAATTCATCAGCTATGCAGTGGCATTTCAGATTGGGACATCCATCTGCAAATGCTACACAAACCTTGTCATCTATCTTAGGAATAAAATTGAGTCATAACAGTCTAGACTGTACTTCTTGCTATGTAGCAAAGGCTTAAAAGTTGCCTTTTTCTTTGTCTCAGTCTATTGCTAATAAGCCTTTTGAGTTAGTTCGTTCAGACGTTTGGGGCCCTGCCCCCTTTCCTTCATGTAAAGGTTTCAAATACTATATTCTATTCATTGATGATTTTAGTAGACATTCGTGGCTTTATCCTCTTAAATTCAAGTCTGATGCTTTTTCAGCTTTCACTAGCTTTAATAATATGGTGCAAACTCAATTCAGAACTGCTATAAAGATCTTTAGAACTGACAATGGCACCGAATATGTTAACCACAAATTCAGTAGCCTACTGCAGTCCTTAGGTACCTTGCACCAAACCACTTGCCCCCACACACCTAAACAAAATGGAGGGGTAGAAATGAGACACAGGCACTTAGTAGAAATTACTCTGGTTTTACTAAACCAATCTTTCCTACCCACACAATTTTGGCTGGAAGCTTTTGCTACAGCTCACTACTTTATCAATCGGTTACCTTATTCAGTTCTTAAACAAAAATCTCCCTATGAAGTCCTCTATCATACCCTACCTGACTACCAAGCATTAAGGGTCTTTGGGTACCTATGCTACCCTTGGTTAAAACCCTATACACATCATTTGCTTGAAAACTAATCCAAACCTTGTACCTTTATTGGTTACTATCCTTCTACTAAGGGCTATAAATGTTTGGATCCTACTAACAACAGAGTTTATGTGTCTAGGCATGTTAGGTTTGTAGAAACAGTTTTCCCCTTTCAAACCATCCAAGTTATTCCCACTTCTACATTTATCTCCTCACCACTTAATTTTCCCCCAATTTTTCACACCTCTAATTACTCCACCTTACTGAATACTTCTTCTTCATCTAGTGCTCTATCTTCCAGTTTCTACTTCTCCTTTAGGACCTTTGATTCCCTTATTCCACCTAATACTACTCCTCAGGTATCAGTCCCTACTTCTTCTGCATCTGTCTCTCCCTCTTCTACTTCTGCACACACAAATTCATCTAATCCTCCTGCAGTCTCTTCAAGGACTGTACTTATTACTCAGTTGTCTAGTTCTCCAAATTTAGTGTCCTCCCCACCTAATGCAGAATCTACTGTTCCTTCCTCTAGTACTCAATCCCTCACTGCACTAGCACCGGGTTCCCACCATCCTATGCTCACTAGAAGTAAAACAGGTTGCCTACCACCCCCTCTATATTCTCTCCATCATACTGTCTCTAATACTCCACTCACTGAACCTTATACATACAAAGAGGCAGTTAAACACTCATGTTGGCAACAAGCTATGCAAGAAGAATATGATGCTTTGATGGCATAACATACATGGGATCTTGTCCCCCTCCCACCCAATAGGCAACCCATTGGCTGCAAATGGGTTTACAAAATCAAGAAGCATGCCAATGGCTCCATTGCCTGATACAAGGCCAGGTTTGTGGCCAAAGGTTATCTAGAAGAGGCAGGTATAGACTATCAGGAAACATTCAGTCCAGTTGTAAAAGCCTAGACCATTAGACTTGTTCTTAGTCTAGCCCTTAACTCCAACTGGTTCCTAAAACAACTTGATGTATCTAATGTTTTTTTACATGGTCATTTGGAAGAAACAGTTTACATGCATCAACCTCCTGGCTTCACAAACACTACCTACCCAAATCATGTCTGCCAACTCAAAAAGTCATTATATGGCCTGAAACAAGCCCCTAGGGCTTGGTACCATATGCTATCTTCCTTTCTAATTCAACAAGGCTTCACTATGAGCACTGCAGATACCTCTCTGTTTATTCATAAGTCTGCCACTGATTACACTCTCATGCTCATCTATGTGGATGATATCATCCTAACAAGCAGCTCCACATCCTATATTACTACTCTTATTGCAGCTATGAATCAGAAATTTGTCATGATAGACTTGGGTCTTCTTACCTATTTTTTGGGCATCGAAGTATACTATTTAGCCAATAAAATTCTTCTCAATCGACATAAATATGTTAAGGAGTTGCTTCATAGAGCAGGGCTTATTGATTGCCACTCAGCTGCAACACCAACTGCTTCAAAATCTAAAATAATCACTGCTACTGATTCAGCTCCCTATGTTAATCCCACATAGTTCAGAAGTCTTATAGGGGCTTTACAATACTTAACCATAACCAAACCTGATGTGCAGTTTGCAATCAACTCCCTTTGTTAGCATATGCACTCCCCTAGCAATGCTGATTCTGCAGCTTTAAAAAAGACTCTTGAGGTATATTAAGGGAACCATCACTTAGGGATTACTCTTCCAGAAAGGACCACTGCAGCTATATGGATACACCGACTCTGACTGGGCTAGTGACCCTGAGGACAGAAAGTCTACATCAGGCTATGCCATATTTCTAGGGCTTAATCTCCTCTCATGGACTTCCAAAAAGTAGGCTATTGTATCCAGGTCCTCCACAGAGGCCGAGTACAGAGCCATGGCTCATGCTACTGCAGAAATTAAATGGATCAGCTATCTCCTTAATGATCTCTCTATTTCTACAACTATCCCAGTCTTATACTGTGATAGTCTATCAACTATGGCTTTGGCCTCCAATCCAGTTTTTCATGGTAGGACCAAGCATATAGAAATAGACTATCATTTTGTGAGAACTCAAGTGGTTTCTAAGGCTCTGCAACTCACCTATATTCCTACAACTAAGCAAGTAGCTGACATTTTCACCAAGTCTCTAACACATGACAAGTTTACCTATCTCAGGAGCAAGCTTCCCTTGGCAGTCCCAAGTTCAGCTTGAGGGGGGCTGTTAGTGTATCAATATTATAGCTGTAATATGTCTATTCTGTATTCTCTGTAAAGCTCTAATATAGTTAGTTAAGGATTGATAGTGGTAGCCAGCTGTAATCAGCACATGGCCCATGTGCAGCCATGTGCTGAATAGATTAGAGCTAAGATCAGTTACTTCTATAAATATGTAAAGCACACACAATGCATTATTATGAAAATCAATACATGAAATTTCAGAAAAATCTTCTCTTCTATTTCTTTCAAGTGTTGGCCGTGTATTATTCTTTTGGACAGCCATTGTAGACGCCTTAGAATGTTCTTCTAATCCCATGGTAACCTGCCTTTGTGCCTCACGACGGACCTGCAAATATGCTTCCTCTAGACTTGGTAAAAGAGAGGTAGCCAAGACCCGACCATTAACTTGATCCAGATTGTGATCAAGACCTGCAAGGAATATATAGACTCGATCCTCAACGGTACGGTTCCTTAGTTTCTCAACATCAGTTAGGCATTCCATATCATTCTACAAGAGGACGGTCTCCTTGGCGTGATTGGAATTATTTTTTCATTAGTTTGTAAACTTGAGAAGAATCAGAGACATCAAGATAGCTCCTCTTGATTGCATCCCAAACCTCTTTAGCTATTCCACACTGCACAAAATGTGCCATCAGTTTGTTGGTCATAGAATTGATGAGCCAAGACTTGACCAACGCATCTTCAGCCTCGCATTCATCATAGCTTGGGTCATTTTCTGTGGGTGCAGCCTTCCTTCCTATGATATATCCCTTTTTCCTTCTGCCAGTAATATGCATCTCCAAGATTTGAGACCAAACATGAGAATTGGCACCATCCAACTTAATCGAAATTGTTGGAGAGGACGTCTCATGAGCAGTCACTGTGGATGGCTTCTTGCTGTTAGAAATATTCACATCTGCTTTCTCAGACATGGTGTAGGAAGATGAAATGAGAAGGAAGATGTGGCTAGGGTTTCAGCCAAAAAGAAGCAACAAATTTTTTTTTCCTGATACCAAATTGATAAATCGGCTGAATGATTTTCATATATCTCGAAGGGATATATATACAGAGTATTCGTAACCTATTCTAGGAAGGTCAACTATACAATAAAGTTGACAACTAATACAATGATTCTAATACATCAATTCCTATCTAAATAAGGAAACATAATAATACAGAATATTATACCAGCTGTACATGCTAACTCCAAGTTTAAAAAAGCTGTTGAGAAGTATCGTGTCTTTGAATTCTTGGCTGGATTAAATTCTGAGTTAGATGAGGTAAGAGGGCGTGTTCTTGGTAAAGTGCCATTGCCATCTACTAGAGAAGTCTTCTCAGAATTAAGGAGAGAATATAGTCGGAGGTCGGTGATGTTGGGAAAAAAAGTCCCTAGTTTGGAAAAACTTTTGCACTCTATGCATCCAGCACTGAAAATATAGCAGCTACAGCTAACTTCAAATCAATAAACCAATTAGTTGGGCCTCGGAAGTTTGAAGACAAGGATAAAGTATGGTGTGATGTCTGTAATAAACCTAGACATACACGAGAAACATGCTGGAAAATACATGGAAAACAAGCAAATTGGAAAATCAGATTTGGAGACAAGAATGGATGTGGATTGCATGTTGCTACTGAGTCAGAGTCACCTACATCTCCCTTCAATAAGAAGCAACCTGTTCATCTCTACAAATTACTCAGTCAAACTCAGGTTTCAAGTATTCCCTCAAGTTCTCTTGCTCATAAAGGTAGTTTTCTAAGTGCCCTCACTAGTTCTTTAAATCCTGCACCTTGGATCATTGATTCGGGTACATCAGAACATATGAATTGCTTATCATACTTGTTTAACTCATATCTTCCTTGTACGGGTCATCTAAAAATTCGCAATGTTGATGGTAGCTTTTCTTCGGTTGCGGGAAAAGGTTCTATACATGTCGCTGAAAATCTTATTTTTAAATCTGTCCTTCATGTACCGAAACTTTCATGTAACCTTATATCAATTAGCAAACTTACCAAAGACTTTAACTGTGTTGTCAAAATTTTTGATTCTCACTGTGAATTTCAGGACCTACATTTGGGGAAGATGATTGGCAGTGCTAGAATGGTTGAGGGACAATATTATTTTGACAATGAAATCTTCAAGAGTGGACAAGCTCAAATCGCAAGTAATAGTGATATTTCTTTGTCTGTTAAGAGTCGAATAATGTTATGGCACTATAGGTTAGGCCATCTAATTTTTTCTTATTTAAAACATTTGTTCTCATCTTTATTAAAAAATTTGAATCCTTTGCTATTTCAATGTGAATCTTGCTAGCTATCAAAGCATTAACGAATTTCCTATCCTTGTCATTTATATCAAGCATCAAAATCTTTTTATTTGATCCATAGTGATGTGTGGGGACCATCACGGGTTACTAATGTGAGTGGAACTAGGTGGTTCATAACTTTCATTGATGACTACACTAGAGTGTGTTGGATATATTTATTGAGAGAAAAATATGAGGCTGCAAAAGTGTTTAAAGAATTTTATGCCGTGATTGAAAATTAGTTTCAAACCAAGATTCAAGTTTTGAGAACAAACAATGGAAGAGAATTTTTCAATTCCACACTTGCTGATTCTTTGAAAGAAAAAGATATTTCTCATCAATCTACTTGTCCTAATACTCAACAAAATGTATAGTTGAAAGAAAAAAAATCACCACCTTCTTGAAGTTGCAAGAGCACTAATGTTGATTATAGGGGTTCCTAAATACCTATGGGGTGAAGTTGTTCTTACAACTACATATTCGATCAATTGAATGCCAAATAGAGTGTTGCGATTTGAAACACCCATAAACAGTTTGTTAGCAATTTTTTCCCATATTAGAACTCTCATTTCTTTACCTCTTAAAGTGTTTGGATGCACAACCTTTGTACATATTCATAAACATGAGCAATCAAAACTTGATCTCATGGCTGAAAAGTGTGTGTTTATTAGGTATTTTGCCAAGCAAAAAGGGTATAAATATAATAATCCCATTTCTAGGAAATTCTTAATGAGTATGGATATGACATTCTTTAGAAATCAACCCTATTTCACCAAAAATGCTATTCAGGGGGAGAATGATGAGAAAACTCTCCGAATAGAGATGTCTTGAATAAAACACGTACTTCTATCTCTTTAATGATGAGAGGGAATATCCTTTTTGGGAAGTGTTGAGTTCGGATTCCTTACAAATGCCGAGTGATTCTCCATTGTCTATTCCTATTGTACCCACACCCACTCTTTCTCTTTCGGAACCTCTTGAATCAAACATTGAATACTATACTTTAGGAAAATAATCACTACCAATTCAACCTCAACTCGAGCTTCGTGTTTAGTCTCGCAAATAGAATTATCAAAATAAGGAACACCAACCTTTCGCCTACCAAGAAAATTCTCCGAATAAAGATGTCTTGAATAAAACAGATACTTCTATCTCTTTAATGATGAGAGGGAATATCCTTTTTGGGAATTGTTGAGTTCAGATTCCTTACAAATGCCGAGTGATTCTCCATTGTCTATTCGTATTGTATCCACACCCACTCTTTCTCTTTCGGAACCTCTTGAATCAAACATTGAAGGCTACACTTCAGGAAAAGAATCACTACCAATTCAACCTCAGCCTGAGCTTCGTGGTTACTCTCGCAAAAGAATTATCAAAATAAAAACACCAATCTTCTGCCTACCAAGAAAATTCTCCGAATAGAGATGTCTTGAATAAAACAGGTACTTCTATCTCTTTAATGATGAGAGGATATATCCTTTTTGGGAAGTGTTGAGTTCGGATTCCTTACAAATGCCGAGTGATTCTCCATTGTCTATTCCTATTGTACCCACACCCACTCTTTCTCTTTCGGAACCTCTTGAATCAAACATTGAAGGCTACACTTCAGGAAAAGAATCACTACCAAATCAACTTCAGCTTGAGCTTCGTGTTTACTCTCGCAGAAAGAATTATCAAAATAAAGAACACCAATCTTCTGCCTGCCAAGAAAACTCTCCGAATAGAGGCGTCTTGAATGAAACAGGTACTTTTATCTCTTCTCCATCTTTAATTACTGAAATCAACAAGGGAGAATGCCTTCCTCATGACCTTGATATCCCTTTTGCGCCTAGGAAAAAGTCCCGTGCTTGTACTATGCAACATATTGCCAAATATGTGTCCTACCATAGGTTGTCTCCAAATTATAGAGCTTTTACCACTAATCTCTCTCATGTTTCAATTCCAAGAACTATGCAGGAAGCTTTGAATCATGCTGAGTGGAAGACTGTAGTTATTGAATAGATGAGGGCTCTTGATCAAAACAAAACTTGGGAGATTGTTGAGTTGCAAAGAGGGAAGAAAATTGTAGGTTGCAAATGGGTGTTCACGATCAAATACAAGGCAGATGGTAGCATTGAAAGATATAAGGCGAGACTTGTGGTTAAAGGCTTCACCCAACATATGGAATAGACTACCAAGAAACATTTGTCCTTATGGCAAAGATAAATTCCATACGGGTGTTATTGTCTCTTGCTGCAAATTTGAGTTGGCCATTGCAGCAATTTGACGTAAAGAATGCTTTCTTAAATGGTGAGATAGAGGAAGAGGTATTCATGGATATACCACCTGGATTGGAAGATATTATGGAGTTGAAAAAGTGTGCAGATTGAAGAAATCACTTTATGGTTTAAAACAATCACCGAGAGCATGGTTTGTTCGATTTACAAAAGCTATCAAGGGTCATGGGTACTGTCAAAGTCAGGCTGATCACACACTATTCTACAAACATTCAAGTGATAGAAAGATAGCTATACTTGTTGTCTAAGTGGACGACATAATCTTGACCGGAGACAATATAAGAGAGCTAGAAGATTTAAAGTTTTCTCTTGCAAAATAATTTGAGATAAAAGATCTTGGAGCCTTGAAATACTTCCTAGGAATGGAATTTGTGAGATCTAGGAAAGGGATATTTATTTCTCAAAGGAAATATGTGTTAGATTTACTTACGGAGACAGGTTTACTTGGTTGCAAACCAGTAGAAACACCTATGGAGCCAAATTTAAAGTTGCAAGCGGCTAGAGCAAAAAGTGTTTTGAATCGAGAGCAGTTTCAAAGGTTGGTTGGAAGACTTATTTCTCCCTCACATACTTGGTCAGATATTGCCTTTGCAGTGAGCGTTATAAGCCAATTTATGCACTCTCCAAGAGAACACTTTGAGGCAGCCTATAGGATTCTCAAGTATCTAAAAGGCACACCTGGAAAAGGTTTGTTATTTGAGAATCCTGGTCATCTAAGCATTGAAGCTTATATTGATGTAGATTGGGCAGGAAGTGTGACAAATAGAAGGTCTACTTCAGGCTATTGTACTTATGTTGGTGGAAATTTAGTAACTTGGAGAAGCAATAAACAAAATGTTATGGCGAGAAATAGTGCGGAAGCTGAGTTTAGAGAAGTTGCTCATGGGATGTGTGAACTTCTGTGGCTGAAAAGGTTGTTTGAAGATCCTAAAGTCTCAAGTCCAATGCCAATAAAGCTTTATTGTGACAATAAATCTGCAATCGACATAGCTCATAATCCTATTCAACATGATAGGAGTAAGCATGTAGAAATAAATAGACAATTCATCAAGGAGAAACTGGAAAATGGAGGGATATGGATGACCTATATTCCTACAGAAGTGCAAGTGGCAGATATTTTCACTAAAGGATTACAGAAGCAACAATTTGATAGTCTTCTATGCAAGTTGGGAATGCAAGACATCTTCGAGCCAACTTGAGGGGGAGTGTGGAAAGATCTTGAATATGTGATCACAATTGTGTGAATCAAGGAATCTGATTTAATGCAATCAATTAAGAGGATATGATTGAAAATATCCATAAATAGTTAGTTGACTAGTTATGGTTAAAAAGGTAGATCCTAAATTATAGGGATTGTGATTGTATTTACCTAGTATTTTTTAGGAAATATAGTGGTGTAGTTTATGTATAAATATAGGGTTGTACATCTCAAGCTAATACAATATACCAGGAATTAATCTTGTTTTCTACAGTTTATAAGCTTAAATTTGAGGTGGCTTGGGGATGGGTAATTTGGTCTCTAACAACATATTCTTCGTTGGGAAAGCGGTTTAAGTGTTTTCCTTTAAAATCTGATTCTCATTGGGATGGAAAGTCACCATGAATAGGTCCAGTATACACCCAAATGGATATGATAAAATTACTTATGCTCTTCCAGGGCAATTCATCCTGTATGTTAGCTAAATCTCTACTATTATGCTTCAGGATCAATAAAGGTCCATTCCTTGCTTTAGCAAGACCCTTGGGCAGATAATGTTGCTTTCTTAATTGTTTATCTATGTCTACATTCATTCTAATGCTCAAATTTCTAATTTTCATATCACAGGAAATAGACTACTCAAGGGATCTACACTTCTTTTTTTTCCTTTTCCCCTGAAACTCGAATGCTAGGCAGTCAAATGCACTGTTAGATTTGGATGATGCACTTTCATTTCACCATCCTGCTTCTGTCTTATCTCAAGTTGCCCCTTGTTTCTCTTTGGTTTGTTTTTATTCTGGTTTGTTTTTATTCGAGGTACCAAATTGTTCCTCAAGAAGAAGGCTTTTTAACCATTTTTCCATTCTCAAGAAGATTGACACTTATGACCTTTATAGTTCAGAATCCTGTCATGGTTCTCAAAGCTGCTTGTTGTTCATGTGCAAGAAGAGTAGGTAGTGGCATCTTAAACTTATTGTCCAAGTCCAAAGGTGCTACTTGAGCTAATTGGTGTAAAAGTAGAATCTTGTATTGCTCTAGGCTTTGGGTTTCTAATCGAGTCTTGGGTAGTGGGGATGGCAGCGAAGGCATGATTTTGTGGGTTCCATGATGGCCATTACATGGTAGTTTGAATTCAATAGAGCCTTACAAAGTTGAAATCACTATCTTTCCCTTAGTGCTTGGGTAAGGTGGTCTTTCGTCCTGTCTATTGCTTTGAGCTCTGGTAATGGCTTTGCTATTGAAAATTCATGTGGCTGTAGTACAAATGTTTGGATGATCTTATATTTTCTTTTATTATTATTTCCTTAGTGCTAATTAAGGACTCAAAGGTATTGCTTGGCGCGATTGTCAAGTGCTCAGTTGGTCAATACTATTTAATTATTGGAAACAGCCTCTTTGGTAACGTGGGTAAGGATGTGTACATCTACCTTTCTTAGACACTGCTATTTGCCAGAGGCTTGTGTGCATTGATTACAACCTTCGTAACTAAGTACTCATTCTCCTCCATCACTAGATATATATTCCTTGTACTTCAACTCTTCTTCTCTTATAGAATGAATAAGCTTGTAATATCTCTTTGAATGGATGGGAGTAGTGAATAAGAGGGGAAAAACTAAGTTTCTTTATGCCTTAAGGCTGGCTGATGTAGTAAAGCATAACAAGTTGGCTATTGTGTAGTCATAGGATTTCTTTCTCTTAAAACTTTCTGCCTATGTTGTTGTAATGTCTGTAGACTAAGAAGCACGGACCCTTTCCTCGAGGTAGCATATCTGTGTCAGACACACATTGCACACTGACACTTTTGTACCTCTTGAATATGCGACACTCCTTTAATGGTGTCCAAAATAAAAAAATTAATTCAAAACTTTAAAGTATCGGATGGTTGTTGGAAACTTAAGTAATACCTATTGGACACTCATGCACCACTTAACATTTGACTGAAGCCACAGCTACACTAAAATATGTGTTGATATCGCTATAACTCAAGTCATCACAAAAGTGCTTTTGTCAAGAGCTTATTTAGTTGGCCAAAAAAAAAAAAAAAAAAGAGCTTATTTAGTAGAACTCCACCGTACTTTAATGACCTCAAGTCAAATTAACTAGTCTTCAACAAGTAAATTTAGTCATTTCCTTAATGTTATTAACTTCTAACGCAACTGATTCTAGCAAAGAAAAATGATTATTAGATCTTTGGTGTCTATCAAATTTTCTTTTAGAAGGGTTCTATGCTTTCACATGTGATAATTCTTTTCTGGACATGTGCTTTTACATCTTACGATGCTTGTTTTAAAATCTTGTCTATAAAAGTTTTAATTAGGAGTAATCATTAGACCATATTAAAAGAAGAATGTTTTTGGAGGATTTTGTTTAGGATATTTAGGTTGAAGATATCTGTGTGCGCCTTTGTGTATATGCCTTGTGGCTCGTCCATGTCATGTTTTGTCTCTATCCATAATTCTCAATGTATAGGATAAGGTATCTCTTCTAATGCCATCTCTCTGTTTGTATGGAGAGAGAGTGATATATGTAGTCATAGATACTATTTTCAATTCACTCTAGTGGTATATGATTCTTTCTAGTCTATACAATGGATTGATTTGAATGGCTGCTCTGTACAGTGGTTGTTGGAGAAATTGCTAATTTTGCTGCTTATGCGTTTGCGCCAGCTATCCTGGTTACACCTCTAGGAGCAGTCAGTATCATTATCAGGCAAGAGTACAACCACAAACAAGCTTTAAATTTAAACTTTCTCTGGTTTGAATGCTGATATTCAGTTTTCCTGCAGCGCTATACTGGCTCATATAATTTTACGAGAGAAACTACATGTTTTTGGGGTCGTTGGTTGTATTTTATGCACTGTTGGTTCCACAGTTCTTGTTCTGCATGCTCCAAAAGAACGTGAAATTGATTCTGTAACGGAAGTTTGGGATCTAGCCACCGAGCCAGGTAAGCGTATTTGCTCAAATGAAAGTTACTCTCTCATAGTAGTATATCTGTATGTGTTGTAATCATGCTGCAGATTTATAAGAAATTGCGTTTCTGTTGATTTTATCATAATAGTCTTTTCCATTTTTCGTCCACAAACATTTCTTGTCATATATGACTTCTTGTTTCGCATATGGCAGGCTTTCTCTTGTATGCAGCTTTGGTAACAGCAGCAGCAATTGTAATCATTGTACGTTATGTCCCAAAGTACGGGCAGACTTACATAATTGCATACATTGGAGTTTGTTCACTTGTTGGTTCTATTGGGGTATATTGTTTATTGCTATCTTCATTGGAGTTCTTTTCATTTTCCTTGTATTATCTCTGCCAATTCAGAAATACAGTGTTTGCTACATTACTAGTACCTCTCTCTTTATAATATCATCAACTCTCCTGAACAGAATATATGACAGGTCATGAGCGTCAGAGCTCTTGGAATTGCGTTGAAGTTAACATTCTCCGGTATGAATCAGCTGGTGTATCCTCAGACATGGGCTTTTGCTATAATTATGTTAACTTGTGTACTGACTCAGATGAACTACTTAAACAAGGTAATTTCGAATAACGTTTACTACTGTCCTAGACTATGACTGATAAATGCCATCCTGCACTTTAAGACTTATATTTTTGTCATTCTATGCACAGAATAAATATCAATTTACCCTGTTCCAGTTTGTTTATAGGATCTTCAAGCTATACCAAGGAAATGTGTATCTTCCTCCCTCACTAAAAAGCTAAAGATCTTACACAACCATTCAACTATTACAAACCACTTATTTTGCATTCATAGAGTAAACTGCATTCAAATAAGTGGTAAAGACTCCTCTAAAACTAAAAGGAAGAATTGAAGGGCAATAAGATAAAGCATAATCTAATGCTAACTAATTTAGAATACCTAGGGTACTTTATCACATTGACAATTGCCTTTATGTTGTTTAGATTAATATCCTTGAGTTTTGGGCGGTTCATTGGTGCAATCCTTAGATTGAGGAATTTCAAGAACTGTAGCAGCAATAAACTACCGAAAATTTAATAACATCATGACATAAAATGACTGTCATAACCAAGATAATAGGCATAAAGTGAGGATGTAAGTAACATGGAAAAACAGGCTTCCAAACATAATAATTTTTTTGTTAAGTAAAAGCTTCATTAATGATGCATCAAGAGGGTCCAACTCATTTTATGAAATATATTATTCAGTCATACGACCATGTATATTATTCGAAAGGTGTTGAGAAGGAAGTAAAACAGGAAGATAATCTATGAAAAGAAAAATGTTTTAAAAAGCTTCTTTCAAAATGCCTTACTACTTATCTCCTTCTAAATAGTCCAAAAGATGTACAAGGGTGTGTAGTCTAAATGTATTGTTCCTTCTACTATATAAACTCTAACCCATGGGAAGATCGCAACAGTTCAAAGCTTGGTCCTGGATGCTCCCTTTATAAGACCAAATCGCTTGTCCAGTTTCGGAATGACGAAGTAGAGGACTAATAATTTCTTCTGCTTTTTTGCACATCAAACAGTAGTTGACATATAATTGTCTTCCCTTCATTACGTCATGTCCTGTTAGAATTTTTTCATGGGCTGCTTTTACAAGGACATAGACAGATACCACTTAATGAATGCAAGAACAAAACATCCATCAAACGGTCTAGATGCACATGGAAGATGAACAAAGATTGGACCGAGGGCTCAACTCTGATACCATGTTAAAAATTAACAGAGGTTCTATCCTAAAACCAATTGGTGCTAGGCGGAGCATAGGATCTTATAAGGTGGTCTTAAAGTTTATGATTTTTCAATGTGGGACAAGTGTGTATTCTAACAAAGATGGTTGAAGGAAGGGGAACTAGATAAAACTCAGGTAGGGAAGGAGAAAGAGGGGGTAAGAAAGATTGTAGTAGGAGATCAAAGACCAGGTTTCTTATGATAGAGAGATAGAGATAGGCTCCATGCGGGGAAAAGGATAAAGAAGAAAATGGAAGAGTGATATTTTTGAGGAGTGCAAGCAACTTAAGCTTGTCTTTTGGGTAGAAAACGAGAATGAAAGAGAAGAGAAAAGAATGGGGGAATTTGGAGGAGAAAAAAGACATTCCAGAGGGTAGAACAAGAGAGAGAAGTAGAGGAAGAAGAGAATAGATGAAGAGGAAGTTTCTGAAAGAGGAAGCTATAGAAAACAACCTTGCGTTGAGGTTTCCAGTTAAAAAAGAAGTATTTCCTTGGGTTAAGGGAACAAGAAGATTATGGTAGTGCAACAAAGGACCAATGCTATATCCCTTTTCCAGAAACTCTGGTAGTTTCTTACAAAATTAGCATTTAATAAGATGCGGAAAACATAACTGAATGGCGGTGACAAATCTATCTAGCTGATGTCACATAGTGAGATGAGGCTTGCTTTTGGTAGAAGATGTAGACAATCACTGCAACTTGTGACAACTTTGTATAAATAAGTATCATTACTTATCAAAAAAGGCAAAATTAAACTATTGCATGAAAAGTAATTTTAGAAAAAGAATGTAGAGTGAAAAAATAAAAGAAAGAAATATCCACCTACAACACTGATGTTCTGAATGCTAAATTGACCAGTTTGTGAGTTTTATTATTTCTTAGAGTTGATATTAGTCTATTTGATCATCATTGTTGATATCCATGCCTACATCTTATGCATTACATTACATTGATTGTGGCCATTTTCATTGCCTGTGGATATCTGTGGCTTATAATGTAATTTTGGATGTCTTTCTAAGACATGTTGGAACATCTTTTCGTGATGAAGCTATTGTGAGTAGGGTTGAATCTAGCATGTTTTACCTGTGAGGCTATAACACATAATGACAATCATCTTTCAACACTAACCAGTAAATATTTTTCCATTGTTAACTAAAATTAAATAATGCTAGTTTGCTATTTAGTTAAAAAGAAATAATAAACGATCAACAATTTTTTTTATCAAACAATTTTCATATTTACATTGACAACGATTTTTAACATAATGAACTCAATTTCATCCATTTAGGCCCAATTAGGAATACGTGGATCATCTACGGAACTTGGTTCAGAAACAACTTCTTACTAGTAGGAGCTAATTACATAATTCAAGAAAAAGAAATTGAAGTAGGCCTGCTTCAGTAGATCTAATATATGCACAAAAAATAATACCAAAGATGTCACATTTTCGTATATCAAAGTCAGTTACCCATTGGAAATTCGAGTATTAAACAAAATGTCTTCTGATACAAAGGCAAAACCTAAGAATTAATAAAAACATTTAAAATTAATTAAGGGATTAAAAACTCACCTACAAAGTAGAGTGTTTTTTGAATTCCAACCACTTATCTAAAACAGTGGAACATGTGATTTCTTTTTGTGTACTGATAGAGTAAATGAAGAAGAACAAGCCAATAAAGGAAGACCGGACAGGGAAAGTGGAACATTGGGATGACTTGGTGCTTAACAAAGAAAAAGCTAGATTCTTTTGGCATTGCATAAAAAAGCTAGATTTGATTTTCCTCTCTTATGTTTGTTTTTTGATTTGCAAAGCTTTATACAAAAGAAATTAATACCTTATGGAATTTACTGGAACCAACTAAAGTTAGTGGACCTATAGGAGTTTGGTTTGGAAGACCAACTTAATTGTGGTGCTAATTAATTTTTTAGAATAAGAATTTACCCATACATTTTATGGCATTTTGTGAGGTTAATGAAGTTGCAGCCCCCTCTCGCCCATATGTAGACTACCCACTTATTCTAAGTTTATGCAAGAATGGATTTTTAGGTTTATGGTGCTAATATTCTCATGTGGTACACGGTTAGGTCATCAATAAGAAAATTACTATTTCAATTTCTTTGTGCTTTATCGCAGGCCCTTGATACTTTTAACACGGCTGTTGTATCACCAATATACTATGTAATGTTTACATCTTTGACAATTATGGCTAGTGTTATCATGTTTAAGGTACATCTTTTCTAACTATTTGATGGTTATACATAATGCCTCTTTGTTTTTTTTTTCTTTTGTTACAATGGACCCTGAAGTTGTGGTTCGTAAAAAACTTCTGAGTACAATAGGTCACTACCTGACATTTCTACCCAACTCTTAAGTGTATAATGTCTTTTTTTTTTTTGGTTTTTGCTCAGCAAGTAAATCATTTCATTCCACTATCTTTAAACATTTATAGCATGTACAATCAGTCCTAACCAAAAATCAATGTGTACAAATATTCCAATCTCTACACAAAACTGTTTTTAGGCTACATGAATAATTACGTTGCAAACTAATTTTACACCTGACATCAGATAAAATCTTTCCAACAATTTGGTCTTCAGTCTGTGGGCTGGATCCATAAATACTACCATTGTATTCAATCCAGATATTATAAACACAAGAGTTGAAAGCAGTTGGAATGATGTCTGATTTGAGGCTTTTACCCTTTCTCAGCACAAGTTTATTAGTAGGAGTATCCCATCTAAGATTCATGTTGCCACTTCTGAATTTCTTGGCACAGACCTTCCAAATATGATTAGAGAAAAGGCATTCGAAAAATAAATGATCCCTACAATCTATCCCCAAAGCACATAAAACACAACAGACTTCATTCAGCACACCCCACCTGTTTAGTCGCATGCCTATCGAGAAAAGAAAGCTAAGAGCAAAAGCTCTATATGGGATCGAGACTTTGTTCCAAACCTAATTTGCCCATCAAACCTCCTCGTGCTTAACATGGATAGCATCACAGGTCTCAAAGGAAGAGAATTTACAAGAATTCCTTGCCTTTCACACCACAACATCCTCTGAATCCTCTCTCGGCATAACATGCCCGACATCCTTAAGCCATCTTAATTCAACTGGCCCATACCATTGGTTGTCATGGATAAACTCTGCCACTTTGGCTTGCACCAGTGCACTAGAGACATTGGCATTCAGTGTTCTTGCAACCTCCCAAAGTCTGCCACAAGGAAGCCAAGGATCCGAAAATAAAGAAGTTCCAACACCATCATTTACTTTATTGTTGGATGAAGTTGAATGCCACATGTCTGACTTGGAGAAGTTTACTCCAAGTCCAAGTAGCATTGGATAGAATATTAATAGTCCAAATATTGTTGCAATCTAGTAAGACACGGTTCATCCGATATCCCCAAAGTGGGTGACTGTTATAGATAGTGTGCTAATTTTTTTTACCAAAGCCACTTGGTTTATATCAGATAGACTTTGGATATCCAAACCCCCTTCTTTCTTGGGTCTTCAAATGCTATTCCATGCCACCGTAGCTCCGTTTGCACTCTTACTGCCACCCTTCTACAAGACGACTAAGAGTTTCCTCTTAATGTCCTTGATAACTCCTTTTAGTAACATAAAGCATTGCACCAATAGGCCGAAATGCTATGCAAGACTGAGTTGATGAGTTGCAGTCTACCCGCATAAGATAACCAATTTGTTGTCCAATGGTCAATCTTGGCTGTAATATTAGCAATAAGGGCATTACGATTTTGCTTGTTCAGCCTTCCAATAATCAACAGGATACTGAGGTAATGAACTGGTAAACAACCATCTTTAAACCCCAGCAAGACACTAAGGAAATTGTTGCAGCTATCCGAACACCTCGTAAAATAAATTTCACTCTTGGCTGCACTAATTGGAGGTCCGACATTCTAGAAAAAATATGCAGAGCTTTGCTAATGAGTTGCAAGAGGACTTCCATGACAGTGATGAAGATATAAGGAGAGATAGTCTTACCTTGTCGGAGACCCTTCTTCCCCGGAAAGAACCCCTCAATCTGGCCATTCATCATAATTAAGTAGAAGGAGAAGAAATACACATATCAACCCAAATAATGAAGATATGGGGGAACTCAAATGCTATTAAACATTTACGAATGATGTCTTAATCAACTGAGTCATATGCCTTCATAATATCAAATTTGATGATACAACGTCGGCTTGAATGTTTTCTCCCATAGTTCCTTACCAAATATTGCACAATCAGCACATTATCCAGAATTTTTTTCCCTGGGGTGAAAGCTGTTTGGTTCATGGAAATAATAGAACCAAGAATCTGTCGCGGTTTGTTTGCCAAAACTTTTGGCACACATTTATAGAGGACATTGCCAAAACTGATTCGCCTGAGGGTGCTTTTCTTTGGGTTGAGAAGAATGGTTCATAACAAGAGATTTATGAGACACTTTGGGACGATAACCCTTAGGGGTAGCTCAACTAGTAAAAATCCTGGGGGTGTATCCATAGGTCGCTAGTTCGAGTCTTCTCAGGGGTACTGGAGGTTTACCTAACTGTTAATTTCAGGGCCCCGTGGGATTAGTCGGGTAAAGTTCGGATACTCATAGATTTACAAAAAAAAAAGAGACACTTTGGGACAATATGGGGACTTAGATCTAGTGGTACCCGCATCCCTCCATTCCTCGTGAGGGTTCTTGTTCTTACCGCCGTTGCAGAACAATGGTTTCCACATATACTCAACCTCTACATCCACCTAATAACCATCACCCATATCCAAAGGAATTATCAACAGTAGATCCTTCTTCAAATCAACCTCAACATACACCTTGTAATAAAGTTGTGTTCTAGCTTCTGTAGTAGCATCCATCTGCAACGGAACCCTTAGAGCACTCGCAATAAGGCCAATGCCTCTTTTTGTTCAGATTATAGAGGGCACCTTTTTGAGCTTGACCCAAATGGGAATATTCTTTGACTTCACCTTCTCCCACTGAGTATTAGGCTTTAATCTCCTAAGTAGTAGAGGCCTATTGCCCACATGCCAGAACTGCTCCAGTACCAATTGGCATTTGTTCTCGTCTTCAAACCGAAACACATAAAGACCTTCATCCCTAGACTTGATCTCCACTTTCCTGAACTTGCGCTACTGAGGGGCGCAATCCATAAATTGCCCTACCAAGCACGATTTCCAATAAGGTATGCCTTCCTCGATTATGTCTTTAGAAGCTCTAACCACTAATTTCCCATCTTCCTCCAGTGGCTCTGTGAAACAGAGCTGTGTAGAGTCCTTGAAAAAACTCCCTTCAAAGAGGTGTTTCCACGTCTTCACTACAGGAGCTTGTTGACTCTGTGAAAAACCCTTACCAAACACATGGTTAGCCTTCTTTGAGGCGTATACTAGTTGCTTGTTGAGCTGCAAAAGAGTGACAAGGTTAGCAGCAATCAAAGCCACATCAGCCCCTTTGGCATAGGCAAAACATGACAGATCTGGTCCCTGAGGTTAGAATCGCCGACATATTTGGGACATGGGGATTGGGAGGAGGTAGCATTGTCCTCTTCCACCTCAACCTTAATCTTGATTTTTCCTTCACTGTTAGCACAATTCTCTCAATCTATTAGTTGCTGCACAACAATGTTTAAGCTATCATAATAGTATGCAAAATATCTTAATTTTGGTCAAATACTTCAATTCTTTAAGTGATCATGTATTTAACAATTGTGAAAATACCTTTGCCTCTTAAGATGTAATTGCTGTGTAATAAATAGGCACTTTTTGCTCTTCACATAGAGTAGATAGGATACATCTAGGATATTTGTCACAATTATTTTTCACTTTGAGAGGAATACCTTTATTTCATTGCTAAGACATGGATTATTGAAAATAAAATGATAAGACTTGTATTTTATTATTTCTCTTTAACTATTTATGTTATATAAATAATATCAGGGAGTTGAGCAGAATTCTCCAATGAGAAAATTCTGCTTGTTAGCCGATATCTATATACACCTACCACATTTTATATTATTGTCGGATATTTGGCTATTTCCCATCTTCTCCTTTTACTCCATTTTTCATGTGCTATAGTCATCCATATCACTAATGATTTTGTTAACTGTTATTTCCCATTTGTTTGTGAGTACCCTTTTTCTTTTTCGTTGTATCTACCTGCAGGGTTTGGCAATCCTTTTCTTTGAGAGTGTGTGTGTGTGTATTAGGAATTACAGATATTTGGCTCACCGTTATATTCTTAGTCTTGCCTTAACACTGTTAAAAATCAATCTTATTATAACACGAAAGCTTGTTCTTCAGATTCTGATTAAGTTGGCTCTCTATTTTGTGAAAAATAAAACGATAATCAGTTATTCAATTTTTTAAGTTTTATCCAAACTCTGATTACATGAGGCGTGTACTTCACATTCCTTCACTTTTAGCTATTCTGATATTCCATCATTTTAAATCATCTTTCCAGGATCTCTACTTAGAATTTACTCTCCTAGTACTCGTAATCCACTCATGACTTTAAATCGCTATATGTATATGCACATATCATCGAACTTTATAGATGGGCACACATTCACACTCCAATTGATGAGGAAGCTAACGTGAGGATCACAAGATGGGTGAGCAGCTGTTAAGAGGAAAAATAGTGAACTAACACTGCTTTAACATCATTGGAAGTAGCATAATATATATGACTCTATGTAGACTAGAGGTGCTGAAAGCTTAAGATATTAATGTGAAAAATAATGTTTCTTTGAGAAATTACGGTACTCAGACCAAGATTTTATCTGATGACCTTGAACGAGAAAGATTTGCTCTCGGTATGAGATTAGCAACAAAAGAAAGAAGAGGAATTGGATGCACCAGAGCCTGATAAGCCTTAAAGTCGACATAAGGAAGATGAGACAGTATTAAGGTCTAGCTTGACTCACTTACCAGCCTGGCTCTTTTGGCCCCTTCTTCAAACCCTTGCAAGAAGCGTGAAAGGAAAGTACAAAATTAAAGTAACATAAAAAAGAGTTAATCTGCTACCTATATGTATGAATCTAGATCTCATGATATACTTTCCCTCCTTTTCCATTTCTTTCTACCAAAAATATTAGAGCAAATTTTCTCCTAATTTGTTTTAGAAGAAAGTAATGTGAAACAATGTAATTCATTGATGATACAATTTGTGTTTCTACATTGTGGTTTATATAGGCCTAAAAGGAGTAGACAACATTCCCTAATTTATGGAGCAAATTGCTCCTTACAACAAGCCTAAATTCATGGAGCAAATTGCTCCTTACAACAAGCCTAAAATTATGGAATTAAAGTAATATAATATTTCAACACTCCCCCTCAAGTTGGGGCGAAGATATCAATGAGCCTGAGCTTGACAAGAGCTGATTGGAGAAGTGACGGTCCAATTGACTTAGTGAACATATCAGCAGCCTGCTCGGATGATGTAACAAAACAAGGTGTGATCACCCCTGAGCGAACTTTTTCTCGAATGAAATGAATATCAACCTCGATGTGTTTTGTCCTCTCATGAAGGACTGAGTCAGAGGACAACATAATGGTAGATTTATTATCACAGAACAAGGTAGTCGAGTCTGTTACCGAAAACTCCAACTCAGTCAGAAGAAAATGTAACCAAAGAAGTTCACATGTTCCTTGGGTCATAGCACGCTACTCAACTTTAGCAGAAGATCGCGAGACAACTGCTTGCTATTTACTTTTCCATGAGATAAGGTGATTGCCACGAAAAGTACACATCCCCAAGGTAGAACGCCAATCACTCTTTGACCCTGCATAATCAGCATCAGTGTAACAAGACAACCCCTCATGTATACCCGTTGCATAGAAGATACCAAGACCAGGAGAAGATTTAAGATACCGAAGAATATCATAGACAGCATCCAAATGAGACGTACGAGGTATGTGCATGAATTGGCTTACAATACTCACTTCATATGTAAGGCCCGGCCTTGTGTTAGTCAAATAGATAAGTCGACCTACAAGTCTTTGATATAATGATGGCTCGGCTAACAACTCCCATGATTCTGCTGTCAACTTAAGATTGGGGTCCATAGGAGTGGCGGCAGGTCGACAGCCTAGCATTCTGTATCTTGAAGGAGATCCAATGCATACTTTCTTTGGGATAAGGATATACCCTGGAGATTTCGAGCCACCTCAATACCAAGAAAGTATCGGAGCATATCCAAATCTTTAATGTCAAAGATTGTCCCAAGGCCTTGCTTCACTTGGACAATTCCCTGAGTGTCATCTCCAGAATGATAATATCGTCCACATAAACTGAGATAATGATGCATCTACCCTGAGGATGACGTCGAACAAAGCATGTATGATCTGAATGACACCGAATAAACCCCATAGTAAGGACCACCTCACTAAAACGATTGAACCAAGCTCGAGGGGATTGTTTAAGCCCATAGAGAGATTTACGAAGGCGACAAACTTTCCCAGAATACTCCCCCTGAGCTCGAAAACCTGGTGGAGGATCCATGTAAATAGTCTCAGAAAGATCACCATTAAGAAAGGCACTTTTCACATCCAATTGGTGAAGAGGCCAAGAATGAGAAGCGGCCAAAGAGACCAGGAGTCGAACAGTAGTTAATTTGGCAACAGGAGCGAATGTGGCACCAAAGTCCTTGCCTGGTACTTGAGTAAACCCTTTAGCGACAAAACGTGCCTTATACCGATCAATGGTGCCGTCAGCAAGATATTTCACACTAAACACCCACTTGCACCCAACTGTCCTTTCACCAACTGGAAGATCAACCAACTCCCACGTCTGATTCTGTTGCAGGGCATCCATCTCTGTTTTCATAGCAGTCACCCATAAAGGATGCTGGAGAGCCTCATGGACGGAGCGAGGAAAAGAGACTAAATCAACCTGACTAAGGAAAGATTTATACTGATCGGAGAGACCCTGAAATGACACAAACTTGGCAATAGGATGATTAGTACTACATGAAAGTAAATAACGGGAAGGGGGACGCCGTTCACGAGTGGGGTAAGGAGAAGGTGCAGGTTCAGGCACAAAGGGAGAATGAGGGTTACCTGAATCCGGAGAAGAATCTGGCAGTGGAGCTGGAGCACGAGGACGCCGAGAGTAAACTTGTAATGGAACTGGAGAGGAACCGAATGAGAGAGTATTATTGGAGCTAGATGGTAGTTTAGTAGTAGGCTGAGATGTGTCAAGAATAGGAACTGGACGAGGTAAAGGAGGGTCCTCTGCAGAAAGTACCTACGCAAGTTGCTCTAACGAACAAGCAGAGAAGAAAGGGATAGTTTCAAGGAATGTGACATCCATCGAGTGGTAAAAGTGGCGAGTCACAGGATCATAGCACCTATATCCTTTAGACATGGAAGAATATCCAAGAAAGACACAATGTATAGCTTTATCATCTAGCTTAGTATGGGTCGGGTTGCGATTTTGAACAAAGCATGTGCAACCAAAGACGCGTGGGAGAAGAGAAAATAGGACAGTATTTGGTCGGAGAATATGCAAGGGTGTTTGACCTTGGAGGACACGACTAGGGGTACGATTGATGATATATGTAGCGGTGAGTACAGTTAGGTTCCAGAAATATTTCGGGACATTCATACCAGATAGAAGACATCGGACCATAGACATAATGTGGCTTCGTTCTGCCACACCATTCTGTTCAGGTGTGTAAGGGCAGGTAAGTTGTTGAAGAATCCCTTTTTTATTGAGTTCGGCCCGAAAGTCATTGGTTAGGTATTCTCTGCCATTATCAGACCTAATATTCTAGACAACAGTGTGGAATCGGGTTTTCACCATTTGAAGGAAGTGAGTGAAATGAGTGAAGACTTCAGATTTTTTCTTCATTAGGTAGACCCAAGTACACCGACTATAATCATCTATGAATGTCACATAGTAACGATGGTCAGAGAGGGCCGTGACAGGAGAGGGACCCCAAATATCAGAGTGAACAAGATCAAAGCACATGGAGCTCGATGCATGCGAGGAATATATGTAGTACGAGTGTGTTTTGACAATTCGCAAGTCACACAATTAAACTTAAAATCCTTGCATGTTTTTTTAAAAAATGGAAATAACAAACATAAATATTGAAATTTTGCATGTCCTAGACGAGCATGCCACAAATCTAAATTTTGGACAGAACCAATAGGAGTGTCAAAAACTGGAGACACAGAAGCATGTAGACTTGACGAGGGTACTGTAGAGGTTGGAAGTTCTCCAAAATAGTAAAGTCCATCGTGCTCATATCCCCTGCCAAAAATCTTCTTCGAAGTCAGGTCCTGCAAGAAGCAACGGTCAGGCAAGAAGACAACTGCATAGTGAAAACTCTTGGCAAGACGACTGACAGACAATAGATTATAAGCAAAGTTGGGGACATAGTAAACAGAGTGAAGAGTAATATCTGAGGATAAACAGGCATCTCCTTGACAACGGATAAGAATAGACGTTCCATCGGCAATTTGAACCGATTGATTTATGGAAGTGATAGGAGAAGAAAAGACAGAAAGCTCACCAGTCATATGATTATTGGCCCCGGAATCCAGAATTGGCCTAAGTCACCATGAAGTGCGGTAAGAGTACCTGTAGCAAGGGTAGCCGTGGGGCCAGATGGTGAAGTGAGGCCCAGGTGGAGTTGAAGTTGAGCAATCTGAGCTTGAAGCTGACTATAATCCGGTTGGGCCAAGACTAATTCTGTTGAGGCTGAATGGGGTGCTGATTCGGCTACAACCCCAATACGAGGAGCTCATTTCTTTTGTCCACCACCACGGTTGTTAGAGTATTGTTGCTTCAATTCAGGATGTAGAATAAAACATCGGTCAATGAGGTGACCAATCTTCCGACAATGTTGGCAATAAGGACGGGTACTGGTTTGCCGAAAATCGGAAGGAACATCAAATGCCATCTGGTCCGGAATAGAAGGAGTGGGCTTGGGTGCAAGAAGTAGACTTCTTCGTTCATCACCATCCACAGTTGCAAATGCCTCATATAGAGATGGAAAAGAAGATGCATTTAAAATCTGAGTCCGAAGATTCTCGAATTCAGGTTTTAAACCCATCAAGAACTGATAAGTCCGACGATGATCAAGACGTTTAGACTCAACCTCAGCATCATTCGGGAAGTCACTCAAAGGTTCATATTGGGCTAGCTCTTCCCATCTAGTTTGGAGGTACCCAAAATAATCCGCAACAGATAGTCCTAAAGTAGCCTGAGAAGCATAAGAAATTTCCCGGTAAAGTTCGAAGATTCGAGAATCATGACGTGCATGGGCATACATCTTTGTCAGTGCAGTCCATAGATCATGAACCGTCTCGTGATACATAAACATATTATAAATCTGAGTCTCCATGGAATTGAACATCCAACCCAAAATAATACAATTGTCTGCATCCCAGTGAGCATAATCAGGATCAGTTTCTTTCGGCTTTTTCTCCTTGCCTGTAATCCATCCAATTTTCCGTTTTCCACCAAGATAAAGACGGAACGAACGGGACCAAGCATGAAATTTTTTCCCATTCAGTAATACACTAGTGACCCGTTGTGTAGGGGCATTAGGTTCCCGAGAGAGATCTACACGAGTCACAGTGGTAGACTGATTTTCTATCTTATCAGTAGGTGCCATTAATAAACGATGACGATAGAAGCAGCCGGACACTTGGCAACCTTTACAATAGGCAACTAAGGAGTAAAGTGGCTATTTCTCACCACATCAGAGAAGAAAAGGGCTTAAACCGACAAAAAATCATGAAAGAATCAGACAAAAAAAAGAATATAAAGTGAATTTTGGTCATTGTGTTAAGAAATCTGAGTTTGGATGGCAGTGGAAGGGGAAAAAAAAAAACTGATGAACAGTAAGTAGATTTTTTTTTTTTTTTGGTGTGTGTATATTGTTGGCTCTAGATACCAAGAAGAAAGTAATGTGAAACAATGTAATTCATTGATGATACAATTTGTGTTTCTACATTGTGGTTTTATATAGGCCTAAAAGGAGTAGACAACATTCCCTAATTTATGGAGCAAATTGCTCCATACAACAAGCTTAAATTCATGGAGCAAATTGCTTTTTACAACAAGCCTAAAATTATGGAATTAAAGTAATATAATATTTCAACAGTTTTTGATAAAGGATTAGAGTTGCAGAGAGCTGCAGAGATTAGTTCTTGTAATTAGAATTGTGCAAACTTATTAATGACTGAGTTAGTTATGAGATGTACTCATAACTTACTCAAGGCTGTTAGAGTTAGTTAAAACTCACAGCTGCCTCCAGCTTACATTTGTACTCTGTTAGGCTAGCAGCACATGCTTATAAACTGATACGAACAACGTCAACATGCGACGCGACCCAAAATCAAATATGGCAAACAACCACAAGACCTTTCAGGATTGGATGGAACCGCAATCCTATGCTTAGCAAAGCAAGAACCTTGGTATGGTAAAGACGCCACAAACGAGGATAGAAAACTCGTTTGATAAGTCAAGGTTGAACACCACAAGAATTATCTTGATAAGTTCGAAAAGTTTCTTGAAGAACTCAAAGGAGAATAATCTCACAAATTTTATGAATCAAAATTGTCTTCTTTTATTATCACAAAAACAGCCTTATATAGGCAATAACAAATAAGTATCCTGCTTGGAAAAAGACTCCTAAACCCTAGCCCAAGTAGGAAAAATGTGAATAGTAACCTAGGTCAAAGAAGTAGACTTGGAGCCCAAGAAAGACTCCTATTAACTATTCACGTGAATAGTAATATGAATAGTAACTAAAAAGGAAGCAAACTTGCAGCCCAAGAAAGGCTCCTTTCTAGTGTGAACACCTAACTTGCAGCCCAAGAAAGACTTCTCCCTAGTGTGAACACCTAATTTTCATCCATAGGGGGTTCTAGAGAATAAACTAGAATTCAAATTAAACTAAAACTAAAACTAAGATAGAATTACAAAGAAATCAAATCTTGACCAAATCTTCAAATCTTCTTGAAACTTCTTGAAGAATCTTGAAGTTCTTGAATCTTGAAAATAGAATCTTGACTTGAATCTTTGCTAGAAAATTCGCCCAAATAAATGGTTCATTGAACTTGGACGCTTAAGGCTGGTTCTCATCATTCCCCCCCTCTTGAGAAGGATTTGTCCTCAAATCCTCCAGGTTCAAAGACTAGCCTAGGTGGTAGACCATGTGGTATGTCCTCGGGAAACACTTCCTCAAAATCCTGCATGAGAGAAACAATAACACCAGGCAATGCAGAGTCAAGTTGATTAGTGTTTAAAAGATTTTTCTCTCTTCTTACTTCCTCTCCAGATTCGACCTTTTTCCCACTCTCATTCTTTTGCTCTCTCATATTCTTTTGATCACTCAAGTTCTTTTGATCACTCAATTTTTGTAACCTCACTTGATCCTCATAAACTTGTTTTGGTGTCATCAGAACTAGAGTGATTGTCTGTTTACTGAACATGAATGAGTACTTGTTGGTGAAGTCATCATGCTGTAGACGTCAATCAAATTGCCATGGTCTTCCTAAGAGAAGATGTCCAGCATGCATAGGTACCACATCGCACAATACTTCATCTTCATACTTTCCAATTCGAAATGGTACAACAACCTGCTTGGCAACTCCTACTTCACCACAATCATTCAACCACTGCAGTTTGTATGGACGTGGATGTTTAACTGTGCTGAGCCCTAGCTTTTCTACCTACAACTACCACCATCAATAATAACACTACATACCTTATCTTTCATGTGGCAGTGAGTATGAAAGATGTTCTCACGTTGCACGACTTCTTCCTCTTCTTTAGCTTGCAATCTCAAGGCTCGTCGTGCCACTAGTCCAAGCATCTCTCCATGATCTGCCCTAAACTCCTCTTCTCCTACTTCAATGTTCTCTAGTATGGGCATGTCATCAGAATATGTTTCCTCTTTAGATTCAATCTCACTGCTTTCCAAGACTACCATTGCTTGTTTGTTTGGGCATTGGCTCGCTATGTGACCTCGTCCTTGACATTTAAAGCATTTAATATCAGTAGAAAGAGTTGTAGGAGGGGCTGTTTTACCTTGAGAGGTCGTGGCATGGGTGGATTGTTTGGGCTTGGGCTTGGCCTTGGGAGTAGACAAATTTTGTTCTTCCTTTCGGTAGTTCGTCCTCCAAGGTGCACTCGAGTATTGTGGGGCTGGTTTTTGTCGTGTGCCACCCCTCTTTAATTGCTTTCCACCTTAATTGCCATATGCACCAAATCCTCCAATTCCACATAATGATATAACTCGATGGTATTAGCAATTTCTCTGTTTAACCCATTCAAAAATCTTGCCATTGTTGTCTCTCGATCTTCCTCCACATTGGCTCTAATCATAGCCATCTCCATCTCTTTATAGTAATCATCGACACTCTTATTACCTTGATGAAGACCTTGCAGCTTGAGGTATAAATCTCGATAGTAATGACTACACAAATCGTCGCCTCATCACTCTCTTCATCTCATCCCAAGTTGCAATAGGACGATCTCCATTCCGCCTCCTATTGATGCACAACTGATCCCACCAAACAATAGCATAATCAGTAAATTCAATTACAGCAAGTTTTACCTTTTTCAGTTCAGCATAGTTATGACAATCAAAAACCAACTCCATCTTCTTCTCCCAGTCAAGATATGCTTCGGGATCACTCATTCCTTGAAAAGTAGGAATCTTCATTTGATGCTTCCCAAATTGTGATCAACACGGTTCCTAGCTTCTCTATCTCGGCTATGTCTTCCATTGCTGCCTATTGACATCCGATCAAGTTCCTCATCTATCCTTTCTTCTTCAAATTCATCCACAACTTCAATTTCTCTTCGATGCAACCTATTCCTCCTTGGTGCGTTTGGAGCAACTGGTGGCCGTACCCTTGGTGTTCTCTGTTCTACCCTATCCATCCTCTCATGTAGTTGATCAAATTCAGCCCCCATCATTCGTCTCATCTCTCCCAACAAAGCTTGCATCTGTAAGTTCGGAGCAATGGCTTGTTGGCCTTCTTCGTTGATGTCATCCCCTTGAGTTTGAGACATGATTGAAATCAACACTCTCTCACATGTTTCACTCAAATTCAACTTGGCTTTTACCCTCTAATAATCTCACACACTCTTCCTTTTTCCTCTTGTATTCTCCCTTTAGTTCATTTGAAACTAATCAACACTATCAAGAAGAACCAACCAGCAAAACAATTTTTGTCACGGAATCTGAATTTTTTTTTCTTTTTTTTTTTTGACAAACAATGGTTCTGGAAAACAGGACTCTAAGACGTGGGGACAAGATTAGAAAAAATAATTAAGACAAAGAAGGACAAAGAAACCTAGAGTGATTAGAAAAGTTAGAGAAAATCTATGCGAAAACACACAAAACGTCAAAAAAACTTAGTAAACGATAAAATTTGGCCAAAAAAGGGAAGTGCTCATTGCATAGCAATAAGTTATGCTCAGAACATCGTTTCCCTTCGGAAAAGTTTGGTCTTGAAGGCTGATTCAACAATTTTTTTTTTTCAGACCTTCACTATCTTTTTTTGTTTGTTTTTCTTTCTTTTCTTGACATTTCTTTTCTGTTTTTTTCTTTTTCAGAAACGAAACACAATGAGAAAGTCACAAGAATTCAAATTTAGAAGCACAAGAAACCCTAGTTCACGTTTCTTGGGTTTGGCCAATTGAAAGCAAGAAACGGAATTGAAAAACAAGACTCAAGAAACGAAAAACAAGACTCAAGACACGAAATTAAAGAGCAAGAATGGAATCAAGACACAACCAAGGAAACGAATTGGAAGCAAGACACAATCAAGAAAGAAGAAAGGAATTAAAACCTAGACCTAGACTCACGGAACTAACCAAGAAAACTAGAAAAGGATAGGCAAACCTGATAAATCTAAGCTCTGATACCAATTGATATGAACCACGCCAACATGTGACGCGACCCAACACCAAATATCGCAAATGACCCCAAGAGCTTTCAGGATTGGATGGAACTGCGACCCTATGCTTAGCAAAGCAAGAACCTTGGTATGGTGAAGACACCACAAACGAGGATGGAATAACCTGTTTGATAAGTCAAGGTTGAACGCCACAAGAATTATCTTGATAAGTTCGAAGAGTTTCTTGAAGAACTCAAAGGAGAATATCTCACAAATTTTATGAATCAAAATTGTCTTCCTTTATTATCACAAAAATAGCCTTATATAGGCAATAACAAATAAGTATCCTGCTTGGAATAGGACTCCTAAACCCTAGTCCAAGTAGAAAAAACGTGAATAGTAACCTAGGTCAAAGAAGTAGACTTGGAGCCCAATAAAGACTCCTATTAACTATTCATGTGAATAGTAACATGAATAGTAACTAAAAAGGAAGCAAACTTGCAGCCCAAGAAAGGCTTCTTTCTAGTGTGAACACCTAACTTGCAGCCCAAGAAAGACTTCTCCCTAGTATAAACACCTAATTTTCGTCCATAGGGGGTTCTAGAGAATAAAATAGAATTCAAATTAAACTAAAACTAAAACTAAGATAGAATCAAATCTTAACCAAATCTTCTTGAATCTTGAAAATAGAATCTTGACTTGAATCTTTGCTAGAAAATTCGCCCAAGGAAATGGTTAATTGAACTTGGACGCTTAAGGCTGGTTCTCATCATAAACTCTATAAATAGTTGTACTGTATTAAAGAATATTCAATGAACGAGAATCTAAATTTTTTCTAGAACGATCTCTCTCTCTTCTCTCATATTCTTCATGGTATCGAGAGCTAGAGATCTCGTTGTGAGATCTAGATCCGTCATTTTTTCTTTGAAATCAAGCTTTATCAAGCAGACTTCGATCTTCTCTCTGGTGCGAAGCCATTGGAGCATCATTTTGAAGCTTCGCAACATCAAATCCAAGACTTCTCACTCTTCGCATAGCTAGGGTTTTAACCTCAATTAGTTCATCTTCATCACACCTTCATAAATTGAAACCCTAGATTTCATTACTACTTTTGCTCAAATTTAATCTCCATAACTGATATCCGACAAGCTACATTCCATATCACAGTCATGGCCTTACCCTCAGATCAAGCCTTACCGTATGGATTGAAGTTGCTTCTTCAAAATTACAATTCTCTAGTTAAAATTCAACTAGAGAACACCAATTATTTGATGTGGAAGGCTCAATTAGAAGCTGTTCTTGAAGCAAATGATCTTCCTGAGTATGTTAATGGAGATCTACCTTGTCCACCAAAGGAGATCATCAATGAAGCTGGTTCAAAAACTCCCAATCCAGAGTATAACACCTGGCTAACAGTCAACAAACACCTCAGAACCTGCTTCATTGCTTCAATCTCAGCAACAGTGTTGCCTCAAGTATTACATCTCAAATTTGTTGCTGATATTTGGAAAGCCCTGGAGAAAAGATATAGCTCAGTTAGCAGAACTTATGTTCATCATCTAAAGAACAAACTGCACACCTTGAGCAAAAGACATCAAAGCATGCAAAGTTACCTTGACCAAATCAAAGTCATCACTGATAGCTTGAGCTCTGCTGGAACACCTGTTGCAGAAGAAGATATCCTTCTGTACATCCTCAAAGGATTGCCAATAGAGTATGAAAATTTCAGAACTCATATTAGGCTCAAGTCCAAACCTCTAGGCATCAGTGAACTAACTAATCTACTTCTCACAGAAGAACTTAATCTGCAGTTGCTTCATTTAGTCAATATTAACTCATCCTCCTCCACTGACTCCTACTGCACTTTATACTAAGACTTCTACTACTTCTGAGACATCTAATAGAGGCAGGGGAAGAAGGAATAACAGAGGAAAATGTGGCAGAGGTTAGAGATACACTAATCATGGTAACTTCAATCAACAACACAACAAATCAGCTAATACCACTACCTCCTCTCCTATCTCCTGTCAAATCTGTGGGAAACCCAACCACTCTGCTCTAGAGTGTTGGCACAGATTTGATGCTGTGAACTATAACTGCCCTAAACCTGAAAAGAAAGTCATGGCTGCAACAACTGGTGCTCATGCTTACTCAAACAATCAGTGGTTCTTGGATTCTGGGGCTAATACCCATGTTACTCATTATTTGGCATATCTGAACCAACCTCAGCCCTATGAAGGTGCAGAAACAGTTGTAGTTGGCAATGGTAATACCCTCCCAATTCATAGTATAGTTACCAATACACTTAGCACTTCCACTTCTACACTAGCATTATCTTTTGTTATATTCCACAAATATCATTTAATCTCTTATCTGTTTCTCAGCTAACAAAAGACAATAACTGCACTTTACTTTTCAATTCTAAGGGAGTCATCATACTAGACAATGCTACCCACGAGACTATCTTCTAGGCCCCCTGTAATCAAGGTCTCTACCCACTGCCCTGCAGCCTACCTTCTGCTCCTCCTACTGCAGGCAAAATTCTCTCATGCACTACTCAGTCTTTCACTCAACCATCCAGTTTTCAGTGGCATCTAAGGCTAAGACATCCATCCAAGCCAGCTGTACAGCTGAGAGAACTCCAACATACTATTGAATGTAATTCATGTTCAGTCAGTGAAGTACACAAATTGTCTTTCTCTCCTTCTAGCCATGTAACTGAATTTCCTTTCTAGTTAGTGCACTCTGATGTATGGGGTCCAGCACCCATTTCTTCCTGTATACAATTTAAATACTATGTGATCTTTCTTGATGATTTTACTAGATTTACATGGCTATATCCATTGAAACAAAAGTGAGATGTCTTTTTTGCTTTTTTGAGTTTCTCTGCCTTGGTTACAAATTAGTTTCATGCTACAATTAGGTACTTAGGACAGACAATGACACATAATTCATCAATAACCAGTTTGGTCAACATTTAAATTATCTAGGCATTCTTTACGAAACCTCCTGTCCTCACAGGCCAGAACAAAATGGGAAGGCTGAGAGGAAGCATCTTTACCTCATTGAAACAGCTTTAGCACTCCTAAATCAGTCTCATCTTCCTCCCAAATATTGGCTAGAAGCTGTTGCCACTGCAAACTTTCTTATCAATAGACTTCCAACCCCAATACTATATAATCAGTCTCCTTATGAAGCCCTCTATTCCATACAACCTGACTATTCTTTCCTTATAGTTTTTGGGTACTTATGCTACCCTTGGTTGAGACTATATGCTAGGACTAAACTTGAGAATAGGTCAAAACCTTGTGTTTTTATTGGTTACTGTTCTCATTCAAAAGGTTACAAGTGTTTAGATTTAACTACAAACAGGGTATACACCTCTAGACATGTAAGGTTTTTAGAAAATGTTTTCCTTTGCATGAATACTTCTTCACAGTCACAGATAGGACAGTCACCACAGTCACCTATCCTACACCCGCTGCCCTTATTCCAAACTACTATTGAACCTGTTTCCTCCTCACTCAATACACACCCTGCATAGTCTACTGCCCATAATACTGCACAGTCTATTGAGACTGCCTCTCCCATACACTCTACTGCACAGTCTTCAGAGACTACCTCTCAATCACAGAATTTACTATCTTCTAATTCCTAACAGAATACTGCAATTTCTATTCCTACACCTAATACTCACACTACTTCTCAGGCTGCAGATATAGCATCTGCCTCTGCTCCTTCCTCTTCTCAGTCACAAATATAGCCTACAGTCTCAATAGACTCATTTACCTCACTAGCACTTTCTTCAAGGCATCCAATTCTCACAAGGTCAAAAACTGGCTGCTTGCTACCACCTTTATATAACTACAACATAGTGCTCACACACTCACCCACCACTGAACCTACAACTTATAAAGAAGCTTCTAAACACTACCATTGGCTGTAAGCTATGCAGCAAGAATACCAAGCCCTCATTGACCAAAAGACCTGGACATTGATGTCCTTACCATCTAATAGAAAAGCTATAGGCTGCAGGTGGGTATACAGGATAAAAACTCACTTTGATGGCTCTATAGCAAGGTATAAGGCTAGATTAGTAGCCAAAGGCTACAATCAACACGCAGGCATAGACTATACAAAAACCTTTAGCCCAGTGGTCAAACATCAAACAATTAGGATTGTTCTTTCACTAGCCTTGAATCAGAAATGGTCCCTACACCAACTAGATGTTTCTAATGCTTTTCTACATGGTTTCTTGGATGAGGAGATTTATATGACCCAACCTCAGGGGTTTGTGGACTCAGCCCAACCCCACCATGTATGCAAACTCCAAAAGTCCTTGTATGGTCTCAAACAAGCACCAAGGGCTTGGTACTCAAGACTCTCTTCTTTCCTTCTCAGTCAGGGTTTTCTATGTAGCAAAGAAGACACATCTTTGTTTGTTCAACATACAAAACACCATGTTCTAATCTTATTAGTCTATGTGGATGATATCATCATCACAGGGTCCTCTCCTCTAGCTATCAAATAGTTCATTTCTTCTATGCACAAAGAGTTCTCTATGAAAGATCTAGGCACTTTGTCTTATTTCCTAGGTATAGAGGTCACCAAACAGTCCCAAAATCTGCTTCTACATCAGACAAAATATGCATTAGATCTTTCTACAGATAGCTGGTTTGTGTGAGTGTAAGTCTTCTGGTACACCTACTTATTCTAAGCACACACATAACCCTGCTTCTTCTTCTACTCCTTATGCTAATCCTACTCAGTTTAGGAGCCTAGTAGGTGCACTGCAGTATTTAACTATAACTAGGCCTGACATTCAATATGCTGTTAATACCTTATTTCAACACATGCATTAGCCAACTGTAGCTGACTTTTCTGCCCTTAAAAGGACACTTAGATATGTCAAAGGGACAATAAATAAAGGTCTGATCTTTCAGCCAGGGCCTCTGCATTTGCAGGCTTATTGTGATAGTGATTGGGCAAGCTCTTATGAAGACAGAAGGTCCACTACAGGGTTTCAGGTATTTCTGGGTAATAATGCTATCTCTTGGTGTTCTAAAAGGCAACAAACAATGGTAAGGTCTAGTACAGAGGCTGAATATAGGGCATTGGCTCACACAACAGCTGAGTTGAGATGGCTAACTTTCATTCTACTTGATCTATATATCCTTGTCAACCCCCCAGTCATTCACTGTGACAATAAATCAGCCATTGCCCTAGCTGCCAACCCAGTTTTCCACAGTCGGACAAAGCATATAGAACTTGACTACCACTTTGTCAAAGAACAAGTGGTAGCCAAGCAGTTACATATATCCTATCCTATGTTGCTTCAACAGAACAACTTGCAAATTTGTTTACAAAGCCACTGCCCCAGAGACAGTTTAGCTATCTTCTCACCAAGCTTCCCTTTGGCTCAGCCAAGCTCAGCTTGAAGGGGGGTGATAAAGGATTAGAGTTGCAGAGAGATGCAGAGATTAGTTCTTGTATTTAGAATTGTGCAGACTTATTAGTTACTGAGTTAGTTATGAGATATACTCATAACTTACTCAAGGCTGTTAGAGTTGGTTAAAACTCACAGCTGTTTCCAGCTGTCATTTGTACTCTGTTAGGCTAGCTGCACATGCTTATAAACTCTATAAATAGTTGTACTCTGAAGAATATTCAATGAATGAGAATCTAAATTTTTCCTAGAACACACTCTCTCTCTCTCTCTCTTCTCTCATCTTCTTCAGTTTTTCTATTGAAACGCACAGAGGCTTAGTCATCTAACCAAATTGCAGCATCAACACAATTCACCTTATATTTTTGCAATTGTCTTTCATTTTAGAGTGCATTTCCTCTGATCAAATTGTATTCATTATGTAAGAAGGGCCAGAACATGCACGCCGATCAGCTATCTAGTGTTACACATCTTGATGCGAGGGCTACAGAATAATAGTTGTGGCTCAATTATATCATCACCACATTGAAACAAAAGTGCTCTTTCCTCTGTAGAATGTGAAAAGATGAGCTAACTAAACCGGGTCATTTGTTAAACAGAACTCTTCGATCAGATGTTCTCCAACTTAAAGGGTAGAAAAGGGAGAAAGAGAAAGGGCTAGGATTTCTATCATTGCATGAACTTGTTATTTTGTTTTACCGATAGTTTTGATTGGTTTCAAACTTCATCTTTCCCCTATTGACTCAAAATGAAGGACCTCTTTCTTTGATTTTAAATGAATGGCTTTGTTTAGAGTAAATTTAATCTGATGGAAGCCCATGGTTGACCTTATGAGGTTGCACTAAGATCTATTCAATATGGTAGTAAGGTGTATAAAAGTCTGTCTATGTCAAATTTTGACATGACCTCCTGCTTCCTCTTCTAGTAGAGATCTATGTTTCATTAACTTGCTCTCTGATGAACTGTGGATGAATTAAAAAAGAATGCACGAAAGAAGAAAGGCATATACTCGAAATTTTGTCTGGCTTATGGTAATTATAACCTTAATTGGAAGTTGCAATATGCAATTAGATATTTCTGTAGTGGCTGATTATTCCATTGGTGAAGTGCGGAATTTCCAATTTTGTTGTGGAAATCGGTCCTTCAGTTCACAGCCAAGTTGTTTGAAGGTCATGCTAGACGTGATGGCCAAGTGTTCACTTGTTGAACACTTGGTCTCAGGTTCAAGCCTTTGAAATAGAGCCCTAGCAATACTTAACTTCCTAGATCCTGCTATTTGCAGTAGTAGTCTTGTGCATTTAGTACGACCAAGTGTCTTGCCTTCGTGTTACATATTTGACACTACTGGTGACTTGTTCGCTTGTTTGGATGTCTTCACTGCAAATTTTTGTGGTTTCTTAGGAGTGTCATAATTTTGCACATTGGAAGGTCATTCTTAAGTTTCTGCTTCGACAAGCTATCTACTATGAATTCTAATATCAAAATACTGTTGTCATATATATTAAGACATGGTTAGTGAAACCTTACTAGTAGAGTCAGTTTTTAGTTTTCATTATATTTTTAGGACTTAATTTATCCACCGCATTCTTGAATACTCTTCTAAGTGTTGTCTTGCATCTTACACTACTTGAAACAGGATTGGGATGGCCAAGATGCTACTCAAATTGTTACGGAGCTTTGTGGGTTTCTGACCATTCTGGCAGGGACCTTCCTTCTTCAAAAAACTAAGGACTTGGAGGGCTGTATGTTTCTTATGCTTTTCTTACTTCATTTTGCATTGGTTTTGAAATTATATTCTTTGATTTGATAGTAACTTCACCTCTACGATCACAGCTTCAACTTCTTACTCTATGTGGCACACTAAGCATGAACTTGAGCCAGAAGGTATTCCTCTTTGGCGCCAAGAAACCATGCGGTGACCACCACTTTGTTCTGCAAATCTGCCATTAATTGTGTACTTGCATGAGTTCCTAGGAAGGATGCCCGAGCCATTAGTCCCAAAGAATTCACAGCCCCTGTCGCACTTCTTAAACTACAATAAGAGAGCAAGAACCCTGTCTTGAATGATCTGAAAATGAAATATAGTGGTCGATTCCAATTGCTGCAGATTGATTACTCGATCAGTTCCTCTTCATTTATGTCAATTCGAGGTTGCCGATTGTCGATCGGATATTTGTTGTCTCTCTACTTTCAACGTTTGCCAGGAATACAAGAATGCTGCTTTTGGCTCAGAGAAAGAATGTCTTGCAACACATCTGCTGGGAGATTGAAGCGTACTTTTCCTCTTCGAGATAAGAGCTTTAAAGTTTTCTTCGGCCGTTTGTAACTGTTTATTTTGCTGAGATCAGAGCTGATAAATCATCTATTTCAGGTTCCATTTTGATGTAAACACATTGAGCTCAGAATTTTCTCATCTATCATGTCTTATTTTCCTTTGTTTCATTATTTTTCTTTGGAAAAAAAAACCTTTTAGTCCCTGAGGTTTAGGGAAAAACCCAAACAAGTCCCTCAGGTATGAAAAATAGGTAATTTAGTTCCTACTTTTCAAAATTTTAGGGGCAAAATTAGTAACTCATTACAAACACACAAACACACCAAGAGCACATACACAAACACACCAAGAACACACAATCACACCAAACCCAAAACACCACCACCTCCACCAACCAACACCAATTTTGCCCCTAAAAACTAAAGCTCCAACACCAGCACATGGTTTCGACCATGTGCTTAAAGTTTTACTAAAGCTTTGTTTTACTTTTTTTTTTAATGCATTAACTTGACATTTTGATCACAACGTTCTTTTTTTTTTTCTTCACTCACAAACCGTGCACAATCACAATTTGACACTTCAATTGTTTTTCTTTTCTTTTCGGCACATCACCAATTTGAACCAGTAAACTTGCACTTCCATTTTTTGTGTGGTCACTTAACCGCGCCATGCTTCACTAGCCACCAAAGGCCGCATCACCAATTGTTCAATGAGCACAACACACACGGATCCCAACTCGAACCAACACTTGACAGGCGCGGATGGTGGAGGTGGCTAACTTGGTGTCTGATAAGTCGAATGATAAGGTAGTTAGAACTAATCTAGTGTTGGAGATGTTGTCTTTTGCTGATGTTGTAAATGGTAAAAAGAAGTCAGTAGAACAACCACCTACCTTGACCTTCTTCTTCCAAGGCTCAGTTTGGTAGTAATATGAGATTTAGGAAGAGTAATGTCAAAATCTGAATAGGAAGAATAAAGTTTGGGTTAGGGTGGATAAAGTTATCTCCAATTAGGCTTATGGAGAGTTTAGTGGGGTTCCATGGGTTCGGGGGCCTTGTCAACTATTGGTGATTAGGCCTAATTTTGTTAACTAGGTCCTGTCTAACAATTCACTATATTTTTGGTGATCAGGGGAAGGAAGCTAAATGTTTTATTCCTAAGAAGTTGTACTTTGATTCTATATCAGATGAGGCTAAAAAAAAAGAGGGCCTAGTTCCAGATATTAGATACGAATCGGAGCCTTCAATCTCTTTTGCTATAGTTTTAGATGGTGGTGATGCTTGTCTTGAGTTTGTGGTTCCTAGCGTGGGGTCCCCTTGTGGGTTGAATGTGATTGAAAGGTGTTTTCAAGTTAATCTTTTAGTAAGATTCATAGTCGTATAGAAAAATTAGTAAATCGACTGAAGTAATTTTCAATGGTTATGAAGAAAAACTCTTTTAACTTTCTTATGGAAATTGAGTTGACCAAAGCAAAAGAATCCAAAAAGGGAGTCAAGATTGATTCTTCAAGTAAGAAAGTACAAGGGACCCTCGAATAAGGAGGTTAAGAGGTTGCAATGTTCCATTAATTATGAGAAATGGAAGAGTTCAATAATATTGGTGGCTAGAGTAGTGTTTCAGGGGTTTACAAGTTGATTAATGGGCCTCAAAATTCTTTCGTGGACTCAATGAGCCATCAAAAAGATCTTTTTATTGAAAAATGCATAAAAGAGGTGAAATGTGATTTGGTGTGTTTCGTATGAAATTTGGGCCATATCTTTGCTTCTGTGGGGGCGTTGCATGATATTATGGTGTTTGGGATCCCAATTTGATTTGTTGTGATGATTAGGTGGGTAGGTGTTCAATCGATTTCTTGTCTCTTCACTTCAGAAGATGACGAATTCTAATGGGTTGTCTCGCGAGTATATGGTCTTGGCGAGGGGAATGGTAGAGAGGATTTGTAAGGTGATTTGGCTAGAGTTAGGATGAGATGGGAGAGCCCTTTGGTCATTGGAATGAATTTTAATGTGATGTTGTTTTCTTATTAAAAACGTGGGGAAAGTTATGAGAATGTGGCCATGAGAAATGGTTGGATTAGTATGATTTGATGGATATTTTATTAATGGGAGATTTGTACACTTGGTGTAACTTTAAGGACTCACCATCTTTTTCTAGACTTGATAGATTCCTTTTATCAAGCTCTTGAGAATCTCATCACCCAAGTGTATCTAAAAAACTTTTTCCTAGACTCGCATACGATCATCATTCTACATTTTTTTGGAGGTTGGGGGAATTAAGTAGGGTCATTTTCCTTTCCGGTTTAAGAATAAATGATTGAAAGTTGAAGTGTTTAGGATCTAGAAGGAGTGGTTGGATGGATTTGAGGTCACTAATCATGCTAGTCTTCGAATTGCGAAGAAATTGAAACGATGTAATACCAATATACACTTGACATTACACTTGAGCATTTCCACAAATTCACTTCAATAGAACATAACTCAATAACATTAAACATCTATCATATAACCATCAATTAACCAACTTATAAAGCAATATAAATGCCCAACCTTAGCATAACCGACATACTAGCCAACTCTAATGTGATATAAGTGCACAACATGAGCAAAATCAAGCATAAAACAAGGTTAACAAGTAAAATGCAAAAATTGCACCTTTGCTGGAAAATTCTGAAAATTCACAAAAGGACCCCAAAACTCCACCAAACCCTGCTCCTAGGCCATTAAAACCATGCAATAAACATATACATATATAAATGAACTTTTAATCTAAGCTAGGAATCAATATTAGCTTCATATCTAAGCTACAATTCAACCTACAACTCAATAAAGCTAACATATAACATTTGATAGTTCATTGAATCTCATATGCATATATGTTACTCTCAAAACTCTACTAAGCAAGATATACATGCACAATTAACAAATATAGCATAGATACACAAGTTCATAACCAAAACATAAACTTTAAACTTCTAGATTTAAAATCCCCTCACCTATAGTGGTAGAAAATGCAAGAAAAGGCAAGAATGAGCAATGGTTGAGAAATTTCCACTTCCAATTTGACCTAAAATACAACCTTTTCCTTTAATTTCACCCAAAATCACCCAAACCCTAACTATTCATCTTCTTCCCCCTTTTTCTTCTTCTACCTGGTTTGATCTCTCTTATTTGGTCTTGTTTTTGGCTTTTTATTTTGTTTTGTTATGTATGTAATGTACATAATGTATATAATGGTCAATAGTAGTCAATAATGCTATGTCAAATATTAAGTCAAGAAAGGTAGGCTAGGCAAATATCTAAAAGGACAAAAGACTACTTATGTAATAACAATTGTGTTAATGACTAACTTGTCCTAGTCTACCAAATTAAATGAAATGTCACTTAAACTCTAAATACATGCAATCTAATTTCACATTTTATCTACTAACACTAAGTAGATCACTTAAATACACATATTACTTTCAAATAATAATCAAAGAAAGTAAATGCACATATTACGTACCAAAATAATAAAGCAATTAAATGCACATAAAATTCATGCTCGGGTCTTACACCTCCTACCACCCCGTCACCCTACCCACCCTACCACTCTATTACCCTACCACGCTGTCAGCCCCACCCATTCTATCACCCTATTCCCCTCGTCAACCCCACCCAATGCATAGATCTGTGTATGTGTATATATTTTCTTATATCCATAGATTTGTGTATGTATATATATAAACAAAAGAGAAAAGGGGAAAAGAGAAAAAGAAAAAATTAAGGGTAAATATGTCTTTTAACAACTTCAGTTAGTTTTTTTGGCAGGAAGGTTATGTTGGGGTCCGTGTGATAAATTTAGAAAACTACTGAGGAGGTGTTTGGTGCTTTTTGCACCACATGAAGATGTTGTACAGTTTTGGAAAAGCATAGGGGGTCATAAGCAGTTCTCCTAGAACTGAGAAATTTTGCTTCATTACAAACCCCTGGTGTAGGAGCTTTGAAATATTGCTTGATCGATCCAATGATCATCTTGACAAGACTTGTCCTCTACATAGTCAAGCAAGTTAGTCTTTTGCGTCTTCACTTGTTGCCTTAGAACTATGTGCCCCGAGATATTTGGGTTAATAGGCTCTTGAGAAATCCAATTTTCATCAGTTAGTTCTCAAGCCATTTGGCCACTTGTTTCCTCATTGTAATTCCCATGCCAGAGGCAAGTTGGAATAAATTGATGATTTTTGGGAAATGATCATTAATGTTTAAAAAGGTAATGAGTGGTGTGGAATGCGCCAAAATGATGCTGGGACATTTTAGTGGATGTCAAATTGAATTAAATAAGTTATACTCGGAAGTTACGAGTCAGTTTCGGGCCAACTTCGGAGTAAAATCTGTATCAATTGGAGAAGAGTTAGGTGGTGAATTATATATAGTTGGAAAGCTCTATGAGTCTAGTTTCTAACACTTTAGACAGTTTGTGAATTGGACTAAAAGAAGTTATGGCCGTTTTCGTAAACTGTGGTGGAACTGTTTCTTTATGCGAGAATTGACCATTGTTTGACTTTTACTTAAGCTTATATCATCAAAACAAAGCCAAAAATTTCCAAATTTCTTCTTCTTCAGCCGTGAGAGTGAGGAGAGAAGTGAATAGTGATTTCAAGGGTTTTAAAGCAAAATTTGAAGAGAAAGAGGAAGATCAAAGGCCTTGCACTCAAATTGGAGTTTGTTCTTGCTTAACCTAAGCTTATTCTACATGTTTCTTGCATTTTTATCCACAAAGGTGAGGGGATTTTCTAAATCTAAGTTTTAAAGTTGAAGCATGGTTTATATATTTGTATATATATGCTATATAATGTTGTATATGTACATGAATCTTGCTAGATAGGTCTTAGAGAGCAACATACATGAGTTTTAGCTTGAATGATCCATGGGTTGATGTAGTTGGGCAAAAATGTGTTGTATGTAGAGTTTTGAAGATAGATATGTGTTCAATCTTTGTACTTAGTCTAGATATATAGTTCAAATGTATACATACATGTTTCTAGCTTAATTTCGTGGATTAAATGCAAGTTTAGTGAATTTTAGTGGCAATTTAGTGAATTTCTTTAAAATTCCAACAGTGATGCATTTTTATGATTTTTCTTATTAATCTTGTTTTATGCTCAGAATTGCCAATGTTGTGCACTTATAATGTAATATAGTTAGTATATAAGATGGTTGTACAAAGTTTGTGCATGTACATTGTTATTAAGTGGGTTAATTATTGGTTGAAAGGTAGTTGTTAATTAAGCTAAAGTGTTGAATTGGGTTCTAATGTGTTGAAGGTGTGGTTATGCTTGAGAATGGTGTCAAAAGTAATTGGAATTAGTTAAAGCATGAAAGTATTTGCTATCAGTTAGGTGATCTACTTTGTTACCTAACCTATGTGTTGTTAAATGAAATGGATTGTTGAATAAATGCTAAATGTAATTATGTGTCAAATGTGACTGGAGGGACAACCTACTTTGTTGTCTTCTCAAAGTGTCGTGAATACGAGATATGTGTTAAATGCGAATGCGAATGTGAAGCGCATGTGTTAAATGTAAGTGTTTATGCGCGGCATGATAGCGTCGTGTCACACTGGGCGGCATTGGGCTTGTCAAGCGATGACATGACTATTGTAACACCCGAGCTGAGCATGAAATTTTTTATGTTTCTTTTTCTGAATTTCATTTTTTTCTTTAATACTTGCTATTTTAGATGCATATATCCATTCAGCTTACATGCATAGCATATCGGGAGCAACGGGAAAAAATTCGTAAGCAAGCGTAACGAATAGTGAAAATTTTCCAGCATTTTTCCAGCATTTTCATCTTACCACTCTTGACCCATTTTGTACAAAACTCGATCCATTTGCATTCTATTTGACCCAAGCTTGACCCATTGACCCATTTGACCCTTTGACCAACTTATTAAAAAGGCTTGTCTTCATGTAATAGTGCCAAATCAAAAACAAAACCAAAGAGAAAAGAGGGAGAAGGCCGTGAGCTTCTCTTTGGCCTTAAAAAATTTTTGCTTTCATTTTCTTGCATCAAATTCTTCCTAGCTTGCTCAAGGTTCATTCTAGAGACCTCAACAAGCTTTCTTCCTCTTGCATTAAGGTGATGGATGCATTCATTTTGTGTGATTTTGCAATTCTAGTATAGACTTCAATTTTAAGATCTTGCAATATATTGGTTATTTATGCTTGTTTATGCTTTAAATACCTTCTATTGTGATTATAGAACATTGTTTTATAGTTAGATTGCAAAGTTTATGGTTAGAAATTGAAAATGTAAGTTGAGGAAGATGATGAATAGTAAAAAATATGAATAGTAAACCCTTGTTGTGATTTTTGTTATGAATTGTGTTTTCTTGATTTGGTTAGATGCTAGAAATGTTAGAATGCTTAAATGTGTGGTTTAAATGGGTTGTACTTTGAAAGATTGAGAAATAGACCTTGAATTGCAAATGAGACGTTTTGACCAAGTGTGAAATTTGTTCAGTTTGAGTGTTGGCATTGTCTTAGGAGGTCATGGAAGCACTTTTGGTGTGGTAATGACATTAGTCGGGTGATCGGTTAATGTAATTGTAGTACAAATTGACTAAGGGGTCAAATGGAGTTTTGTGATTGTTGTGGTTGAAAATGGGTTTTCTTTGCATTTAAGTGGATCATAATATGGATAGGTTCAAGTGGTGAAATCGGATTTCTAGTATCATAGCTTGTTGGGATGTGATATATAAGGACCCGTACCTAAGTCTCGAATGGTAATATATAAAATAAGTGTAACGACCCCAACATTTGAACCCGTCCCAGGACTAGGTCACAGGTCTAAGCAAGCGAACCACGCTCATTCAATCGTCCCACATCAATCATAAGCAGAACGAACTAGGCTTTTATATATATAACCTTTCTTGTTACAACCATGGTTACAACCTCTTAACGACCGACCAGACTCTACATTCAACAAAATGAGTCTGGGAACTAAGCTAACATGCTCACTCTTTATACATGATACCGTAGTAGACCATGTATGCCACCATGCATGGTCCAAATCCGATATCTATGACTACATCATTAACTATTACATCGTATACCAGATGATGAGATACATCCAGGTTTACTACATCTTCGTTAAAGAGATAATGACGATGAATGATGGCATCAATGTCTCTTGGGACTAACTGATCCAGGCCCCTCAGTACACAAAATAGGCACATAATTGTATACTAGTTCGACTTCCTCTACTTCAGCTTCACCTGAAATGGGGGAGGAAAGGGTAATAAACTCAAAAGAACTCAGTGCGGGGTAGTCACCGGGGAGGTTTTGAAAACATTTTCGAGCTTTTGGAAAATATGATGCAATGTAGTTAAAATATAACTGGAAATGAATAATAGTTACAAATCACATTGTAAAGGATACAATATGACTTTTCTTCTTGAGGTGGCCGGCCAGAACAAAACACAACTCCTTATTTCTCCCAGGAAGGGTACTCCAGATTGTACCCGAAACTACAACCCAACTCTCCGAGGGTGGAATGCCAAGCAGAGAAGGACTAGGACCACAATAGTCATGAGAGCACCGGCAAGACCTATGCCGCCTGACATTCATGCAACACTATCGTGCCTGAGGTTGTAACCCCTAAATGGCATACAAGCATGCACAAGTAATCACGTAACACACACGCGTACAAGTAATGAATATGAAAGAACGATAAAGTCCGTCATCTCGTAAGCATATGTAGATAGTGGAGGTAAAATAAATTCATTGTTGTCACCAAAATGTTTCGCAAATAGCAATTTAGTTAATAATAAGTAAGTAGTTAAGTAGGTAATTAATATAGTCAAGTAAATAATGCTTAATCATAACCCTAGTTAAGTATTACAGCAATAAGTAGGACGTGGAAATCTAGTTGGCAATCTTAACTTCTTACTAAATATAGTTTATTGTCCAATTGGCTAGATCAATAATATTATATTAAGCTAATATCTAAAATAGTCACCTAACGGATTGGCTTTAGTAGTAGCACAACTAAATGGTCAGCCTAACCTTTGAATATCAGAAGTAGACAATTGAAATATTCAGGTTATATATTATCAACTCTTAGTTTACTGAACTCTTAGTAAGTACCTAAAGAGAAATTAAAATAGTAATGGCTCGTGTGCTAAGTTGATTAATTTCTCAAAATCTTTTAATAACAAGCTAAGTGTTAACTCTAATATTCCAGTTCTTTTCTTCCAAACTAGGAATATTATTTTCTTCCAAATTGAATTAATCCTTCAATGAAACTATTCAACAAAGTTACTTAATTTATTCTATATCAAGCTACCATATTCCAAGTTCTGATTAATTACTTATAAACTCTAGTTATTAACTAAGTATAATTCCTACAATAAAATGGTTCAACTAATGCCTATTAATACCCTATCATAACCTAATTACAAAATTCATACCAAATGAATTCAATTATTCCTAGCTATAAAGTTGTTAAATTCAAACAGCAGATATACTCTAACTCTTTGAAATGAAAGCTAAGCTTGATATGCTAAATTTATCACTCATACTTAGTTTAAGTTAATTCCTCACCATTCGAAATTCAAGTACGGGTTCTTACATTCTCCCCTCCTTATAAAAATTTTGTCCTCAAAATTTACCTATCTTGCAAATAATCCAGGAAATTGTCACTCCATCTAATCCTTTTGCTCCCAGGTGGCTTCTTCGAGCCTGTGATGAATCCAAAGAACTTTTACCATCGGTATCGTTTTAGATCTGAACTCCCGATTTGTGTATCCAGGATCCGAACGTGTCTCTCCTCATAAGACAAATCTTCGTGTAATTGTAGCGGTTCCAGCTTCAGAACGTGAGAGGGGTCGGGATGGTACTTTTTTAAGGATGATAGGTGGAATACATCGTGGAGGTTGGCTAGTTTTGAGGTAAACCCAATTGGTAAGCTAGTTTCCCGATTTTGTCCAAAAACTCAAATGGCCCAATAAATCGTGGACTTAACTTCCCACTTTTACCATGCCAGACTAATCCTTTTCGAGGTGACAATTTCAAAAATACCAAGTCACCGATTTCAAACTCCAAATCCCGTCTACATTTATCGGCGTAACTCTTCTGCCGACTTTGGGCGGTTAACATTCTTTTTCAGATCAAATGAATATCTGCTATCTTTTCTTCTAGTTCTGGCAATATAGTCGGTTCAATAGTTTTTATTTCTCCGACTTCATCCCAGTATAAGGGGGACCTACACTTCCTTCTATACAAGGCTTCATACGGAGCCTTGCCAATAGTGGCCTGGTAGCTGTTGTTATAGGCAAACTCAGCCAAAGGAAGGTATTTTCCCAGTTTTTCCCGAAGTTTAACACACAAGCTCTTAACATATCCTCCAAGATTTGAATTGTTCTCTCAAATTGTCCATCTGTCTGAGGATGATAGGCCGTGCTGAAATTCAGCTTAGTACCCAAAGCGACCTGCAACTTCTGCCAGAGTCTAGATGTATACTGGGGATCCCTATATGACACAATGCTTACGGGTACCCCATGAAGTCTTACAATATTTGCCACATACAAATCAACGAGCTTATCTATCTTGTCTTCCATATTCATGGCAGTGAAATGGGTAGTCTTAGTCAACCGATCTATTACTACCCAGATAGCGTCGCATCCCTGAGGAGACCTAGGTAACCCCATGACGAAATCCATGGTCATGTGTTCCCATTTCCACTGGGGTATCTCCAACGGCTGCAGCAATCTGGCAGGTCTTTGATGTTCTGCTTTCACTCGTTGACAAGTTAGGCACCGAGTTACGAACTCTGCTATATCTCTTTTCATATTTTTCCACCAATAGTATTGTTTCAAATCGCAGTACATCTTGGTTCCTCCAGGATAAATAGTATATTTTGAAGTATGGGCTTCCTCAAGAATCTTCCTTTTTAACTCTGGGTTATTCGGTACACAAACTCGATTCCTAAACCTCCATAACCCATCTTGATGCAATTTAAGGTCAATATTGTCTTCTCTAATCTTTTGGAATTGAGGATCTTGTTTCTGCGCTTCTTGTAATTGTGACAGCAAGTCCGAATGTATTTGCAAATAGGCGTACCATACTCCGTTGTTTATTATTTCAGATTTCCCCAGACTGGGAATCACTAAACTCGTCTTCCGACTCAGAGCATCCGCTATAATGTTTGCCTTTCCCGGTACATAGTTAATGGAACAATCATAGTCGTTTAATAGCTCCATCCATCTTCGCTGCCTCATATTAAGTTCCTTATGAGAGAAAATGTATTTTAAACTTTTATGATCCGTGAATATTTCAAACCTAATTCTCCACAAGTAATGCCTCCACTTCTTCAAGGCAAACACAATAGCGACTAATTTCAAATCATGAGTAGGGTAATTCACTCATAGGGTTTCAATTTTCGTGAAACATAGGTAATTACCCGGTTATTCTGGATTAGCACACAGCCCAAGCCTTCCTTTGAGGTATCGCTATAGATAATGTAATTTTGATCCCCTTCTGGTAGAGCTAGAATAGGTATGGTAGTCAGTCTATTTTTCAATTCCTAAAAACTACCTTCGCACTTATTTTTCCATTTGAATACCGTTCTCTTTTGTGTAAGCTAAGTGAGTCGTCCTGCTATCTTCGAAAAATGGTTAACAAAGCGTCGATAGTATCTTGTCAATCCTAGAAAACTTCGCACTTCAGTGACATTTTCTGGCTTCTTCCAAGATGATATTACTTCAATCTTTGTTGGGTCCACTGCTAAACCATCTTGGAAAATTATGTGTCCCAAAAAGGACACATGTTGGAGCCAGAACTCACATTTACTAAATTTGGCATATAATTGATGCTCTCGGAGCCTTTGCAGCACTAGATTCAAATATTGCTCGTGCTCCCTCTCAGTCTTGGAATAGACTAGTATATTGTCTATGAATATTACTACGAATTGATCCAAGTAGGAATGGAATATCCGATGCATCATATCCATCAAGGCTGCATGTGTATTGGTTAGTCTAAAGGACATCACGATAAATTCATAGTGCCCATACCGAGTTCGGAAGGCACTCTTCGGTATATCATTTTTCTTAATCTGAAGCTGATGATAGCCTTGCCTCAGGTCAAATTTAGAGAACACTTTTGCTCCTTGTAATTGATCAAACAATTCATCAATTAAAGGCAAATGATACTTGTTCTTGATAGTTACCTAGTTCAAACCTCGGTAGTCAATACACAACCTTAAGGAACCATATATCTTTTTAACAAACAGTACTGGCGCTCCCCATGGTGAAGAACTAGGTTGAATGAAGCCCTTTTACACTAAGTCCTGTAACTGTACTTTCAGTTCTTTCAATTCTGCTGGTGCCATTCTGTAGGGAGCTCTAGAGATTGGTTGGGTTCCAGGTAGTAACTCGATGGTGAAATCAATTTCCCATTTTGGAGGTAGCTCGGGTAATTCTTTGGGAAATATATCTGGATATTCTTTTATTATCGCAACTTCTTTCAATTTGGCTTTATCGGCCGGCTTATTGACCAGATATGCGAGAAACCCTGTTCCCCCTTTCATGATAGATTTTGTGGCCTTCATGGCTAAAACAATAACTTCGCTTGTACGGTCTTTTTTATCGCTTGAGATTTTGATCACCAGTTGCCGTGGTACCTATAACCTTAACATTTTGGTTTTACAATCTAAGTGTGCATGATGAGTAGATAGCCAATCCATTCCTAAAATAACCTCATATCTCTCGCAAGGAAGGAAGGTTAGATCAGTGGATAATTCACAATTTTCAACCTGAATCTTACATGCTTTACAAGCAAATTTAGTCACAAATCTATTACCCATCGAGGTACTTACCTCAACACTATAACACAACTTATTAATTGGAATACCAATTCGATGCACACAAAAGGGAGTAATGAATGAATGAGTTGCCCCAGTGTCAATTAATGCCTTAACAGGCCGAGTTAAAATTGAGAATATACCTTCTATCACAACGGCGTCGTTAGGTAACTCCTGTTGTTCAATTGCATAAACTTTAGCCTGTACATGCCGATTTGTCACAGGCTTATCTTGGTTCCATTTCCCTTGCCATTTCAGGCAATCCCTAATCTAATGTTGATTGTTTCCACAACCGACATATTTTCCTGCCTTCCTCCAACACTGCTGCTTAGTGTGTCCTTTCTTGTCACAAAAGGCACATACTTTGGTTTGAGTCTTAGTGCCTGATAGTCCTCGAGCTGAGGATGCTATCGACCCGCTTAGTTGTGGTCGGTTCACCACTGATCCCGTTTGACTATGTCCTTGGTTAAAATAACCTGAACTTGCTCTTTGCTGCACCAGGGCTTGCTGGAAGGGTTTCTTGTTGGGTTGACTTAGACCACCCCTAGTTTTTTTCTTCCTTTTCGCTACTCATGTAGCTGCTTCCATGACTTCTCCATAGGTTTCAAATTTTAATGCAACCAGGCTATCTTGTATTTCAGCCCGTAGTCCTCTTATGAACTTCCAAATTGCCTTGCTACACAACAGTCATGCCCCGTATTGGACAATAGTCATGTCCCCTTGCCTCAGTGTCATAAATTCTTCTTCTCGTTTCTCCCTGGCAACCGCCGGGATGTATTTCTCCTTAAAGATGTCAGTAAATTCGTCCAGGTGTAAGGTGTGTGATTTTTCTCCCATCGACGCTTTACTACTTTTCACCATTGCTCTATATCCCTTTTAAGTAGAAATGCTGCAAGTATAATTTGTTGCTCACCATTATAGTCCAAAGCCTCATAAATTTTTTCCACCTCCGAAAGCCATGCTTCCGCCTTTCTATCATCTGGGTCTCCGAAGAATTTTAGGGGATAATAACCCAGGAATTCTTTGAGTGGACTCATCCTAATCCCTCAATTACCATTGTTTTTCCTTCCTTCAACGTTGCGAGAGTTAACCGCTTCTCTTGCTTCTTGGCGCTTTAGAACTCTGGACACCCTGTCCATTGCTGTTGCCATCAAATTGAACATAGCCATTCCTGGATGAGCTTGTCCAGGTTTTTCTACTGGTTCAGTATTCCTGCTGGTTCTTCGTGTACTTGTTCCAGCCATCTTTTCTAAACACATACAAGTACTCTCGTTTGTTTAATATATATTTAAAATATCAAGATATAACACATAGACATACGATACACATAAGCACGTAATTCCTCAGTAAGGACATCCAGGTCAAGACCTCTAATCGAACCCACTGCCCAGTTTCTAAACCCGGCTTCTAAGGCAATATAATGCTCTGATACCAACTGTAACGACCCCATCAATTGAACTCGTCCCAGGACTAGGTCACAGGTTTAAGCAAGCGAACCACGCTCATTTAATCGTCCCACAGCAATCATAAGCAGAACGAACTAGGCTTTTAAATATATAGCCTTTTTTGTTACAACCATGGTTACAACCTTCTAATGACCGACCAGACTCTACATTCAATAAAATGAGTCTGGGAACTAAGCTAACATGCTCACCCTCGTACATGATACCGTAGTAGACCATGTATGCCACCATGCATGGTTCAAATTCGATATCTATGACTATATCATTAACTATTACATCGTACACCAGATGATGAGGTACGTCCAGGTTCACTACATCTTCGTCAAAGAGACAATGACGACGAATGATGACATCAACGTCCAGTTAGAGATATGCCCTAATGCTATATAGTTAGATGACCTATATAGGGCATTTTGATGTAAATCTGAATGGCATGTTAATTGGATGTTCATATTCTCTGTTCAATTATATGAATATGCCCTCAATGTTTTTCGAAGAAGAAATATATTCTTAAGGTGTTGAGAATTCAATGGCATATTTCTTCGACATGATAAATATTCAAAAGCATTCATAGTCCTTAGATTATTCGACCAGCACTAGAATAATCAAGTACGGACTATCATATATAGTTACCTTTGATTAACATAGAGATGTTAATGGTAAAGGGTAGCGAGCGTTGAGCTACAACGACATAGGTATGCGATTAATTCACATATGAATGATCGTTGGTTGAATGAATCATTGAATGTGACCGGAATGATAAAACTACATGACTTTGGATTAATAGTTTCTCATTCATTACAAATTGTGCAAATTAATCATTTGACTTGAGAAATTACGGCTGCTGGCTATATCGGGGGCTAAATCTTGCGTTTGGACAATGCTTGCCTTCTTTGAGGGCGAGATACGGCCTCTTGTAGTTTAGTCTTGTGATATGAGTCCGACAGATAATTGTCAAGATATGATCTGTTAACCTCCAATAGTGAGGTGATGTCCTATGCGATCTAGTGTCAGTCGTCTGAAATGAGAAATCCTCGGCCGGGGTAGTTGAACGATGGAAAGGTGTTTTTTCATAGATGTCATCTCTCATTCCACCGAATTAGATCTATGCATAGAATCATATAGCAGACTTAATCATTTCATGGTCTCCACAACGATCGGGATATTTTAACAGAAGGATCGGACTACACGTTAATTTGCGACTATAAATAGGTTCGTTGGAATTTGACTTCATTACTGTACATATTGTCATGATACGTTTGTTGCTAGCACGTAACTCATGAACATGAAGGTATTCCAGAAAATGACGGAGACATTTTCGGAATCGATCCTTTATCGCTGTACGATCATGAACTTAGAAAGTCACACACTTAGGGTATCATGAATAAAGCATTTCTGAGCTTGGTATTGAGTTGGAAACACGTTAAAGTGTTAACAGTGTGATTTTGGACATTACCGGTTAAGTGGGCCAAAATCATAATTTTTGAAAGTTTTGGGGTTAAAGTATAAATATTGAAAAGAATTATGGCTTTAGTGCAAATAGATTGAGAGGTCAATCTGCAATTAATTATTCTAAAAGGGTTTAGGAATAATTAATGTTTGTCTTCACTAAAAGACAAACAACAAGTTGTACAAAAAGACAAGCACAAAAAGACGAAACACAAAATGACAAAAAACAACTTGCACAAAATGACAAACAACAAGTTGCAAGCAAAAATTGTCCAATTTGCCCCCCTTTGGCCAGCCATGCATAGGATTAGGACACTCGGCTTCTTGATCATGACACTTGGCATTTGATGAACTTGTTCATGCATCTATAAATAGAAGACAAGTTCTTCATTCTTGTTTGCACCTTATGGCCGAAATTCTCTCTCTTTTAGAAGCTTATTGTTCTCTCTTTTCTCTTGGTGTTTTCAGCCAAGTCTAGTAGAGATAGGAAACTTTTGCTTCTAAGTTTTTAACTCTTAATTTACTAAGCTCTTGGACTTAACTAAGCTAGCACTACAATTAGTTAAGTTGTCATTTTCTTTTGGATACCTGTGGACCGACTAGGACGTTTACACGTGCGAATGAGCTTTGCCCGAGTCAAGATCTTCTTCAAGTGTTCACATCCGAGTTCTCCATGCAAGGTATTCTTGAATTTTGATTTAAATACATATGTATATAATTGTATATACTTCTTATGTATTTTCTTTTAATGTACTAGTTACAGATTTACTCTTGAGTTTATATAAATACAAACTTGTTTACATGCAAATTTTAATTGTTATTATTTTCGCTGTGCTTGCATGTCTTTGTTATTTACATATCTCGAGACGATCCCGTTGCACTCCCGCTCTTGAAGCTGACGCCTTTTGTGCCTTCATTATGAAGCTGACTCCTCTATGCGCCTTCAAGTGGTATCAGAGCCACGGTTTTGAAAGTCCATAATATGTACATTAGATCTAATCTTTTAATGTTTTTTTTTGACATGTTTATGTGAAAGATATGAGTTGATTCCATCCCGCATAGAAAGATCGACTTTGATTATAGCGAGCCAAAAGTTTTCTATGATCGGGCCTAATGATCCCTTTATATGGAGATCTTGGTTTACATGTCATATCGAGACTATATGGCTTGTGAACTCGGTTGGTCTTGGAATGCTTGGTTGATGTTAAAGTCAATTCTTTTTCATGCATGTTGTCAAAACATTAATAGAGGATTAGATGGACTTTGTTTATCTTTTGTATATGATGCGTTAAGATGTTTATTGATTATTTTCATTTAGCTTTGATTATCTATGTGATAAGTTCAATCTAGCCACATGATGCATAAATAGTGAACTTGATCATGGACTTAGTGGATACCCGGTTTGTAATTAAGACATAAGTCTCATTTTATTTTTCTTGCTTTTGAGAGAACTTTGTAGTGAGGACTATATGTAAATTCTCAAGAAGATATAGTGATGTGTTTTAAGATAGTTTTTCCTTTTTATTCCAAAGTCCATGATCCACCATTTATACCTGTTGCATCCATTATATACTATATAATTGTTAATGTATGCATGATAAGATCTATTACAAAACTCCCAAATGTGCAAATCAATATGTCCGGTCTTACCCATAGGTAGAGGGACATGATTCGTACTAAGTTTAATTAAGTTGCTAGTATAACATAGTGATGTGGTTGTCTGCCAAAATCTAACGGCGAATTATAGCCACAAAGGCTTGAGGCTATTGATTCAATTTGTGGGATAACTGTGAGATGACGGGTTGGATCTAACTAAATCACTTAGTCAATTATAACCACAAAGGTTTGAGACCGAGTAATTTAGGGACTGAATATGACCATAACCTATTTTGTGAAATAGACAACAAAGCGTTGTTGACTCTTAATATTTATATTCCAATTATAACCACAAATGTTTGAGGGATGCAAATTATTAAGAGAATTTGGTCACCCACTACCGGATTCTAATGAATTCGCGTTTCTCGTTCTGGGAGTATGAGATTCAATAAAATTAGTGGGAAATACTATTTTTGTAAAGACCATACGTAAATAGTTATGCATTTTTACATCAACTAGCAGTCTTACTTTCTGTACTACTTATTTCTGCAGTACTTTTATGATGGCTTCTATTTCAAATCCCATTGCCCGTATCCTTGATAAAAATGCTTTAACCGGACCAAACTTTGTCGATTGGTTTCGCAATCTTAAAATTGTTTTGGGATTGAAAAAGATTGAATATGTTCTAGATAAAGCATCTCCTGCTATCCTTCCTAAAACTGCAACTGAAGAGGAGCAAGAAACATATCGGCTCTGGGTTGAACATGACTTGAGGGCAAAGGCTTACATCCTTGCTTCAATGTCAATTGAACTGCAAAAGTAGCATTAGAATATATCCGATACTGCTAGCATGATTCTGAACTTGAAAGAGCTGTATGGTGAGCAAAGTGATGTTGTCAGATATGAACTGTCAAAAGAGTTATTCAGAGCTAGATTGGAAGAAGGTGGTGATGTCAGCAAGCATGTTCTCAGGATGATTAATCTGATTACTCAACTTGAGATGCATGAGTTTGACATGGACTGTAAGCTGCACACAGACCTTATTCTGCAGTCCCTCCTACCTTCCTTCAATCAGTTCATAGTGAACTTTTAGATGAACAAGCTCTCTGCTTGAGCTGGCCAATATGTTGACCACTGCGCAATCATAGTTCAAGGGAAAAGGTAAGGAGACTGTCCTCGTTGCTACCTCTTCTTCTGGGTTTAGGCCTAAGAATAGAAGAAAGAGAAATAACAAGAAGAAGAAGAACACTGCTCCTAAGCCCACTGGAGGTGTTAAGAAGAAGAAAGTCATCCCTAAAGGGCAATGTTATCACTGCAAGGGTAATAATGCCCATTGGAGAAGAAATTGGCCCTTGTACCTTCAAGTGTTGAAAGAGAAACAGGTTGCCGCCAATGCGCGAGGTACAACTTCTTTTTCTGTGAATGAAACTAATTTTTCAATTAGTCCGGCTTGTACATCTTGAATTTTAGATTATGGTGCTACGATACATGTTTGCATGTCCTCATAGAATCTGAATGACAGGATAACGCTTCAGAAGCGTGAGATTGTTTTGAAGGTTAGTAATAGAGAAAGTGTTGCGGCCCATGCCAAAGGAAATGTTGAAGTTTGTTTACCTGTTGGTCATGTTTTGCGTCTTTCAAATGTTTTGTTTCTTCCGAATGCTGTTAGGAATATTGTTTCTATTCCTAAACTTGTCTGTAAGAATTATGAATTTTCTTTTTCAAACAAGAGCTGTAATATTTATTACCGTAATGAATATATCAGCTCAGCTACTTTGTTGAACGGACTTTACCGTTTGAATTTGGATGAATGCATGCATGTAACTTCATCTTTCACTTCAAATGAGAAACAAACAAAAGATATTCAAATTAATATGAAGCAATTGTGGCACTTGAGACTCGGTCGTATTAATGAAAAAAGATTAACATGGATGGCTCAAAATGAACTTATCGATTCATTGAGATTTGAGCCCGGGCCTACATGTGAGTCTTGTATTCTCAGGAAAATGACCAAGTCATCATTTGTTGGAAAAGGAACAAGAGCCACTGAATTGTTAGCATTAGTACATAGTGATGTATGCGGACCCTTTAGAGAGATGGCTCGCGGTGATTATATCTACTTCATAACCTTTACCGATGACTATTCTCAGTATGGTTATGTGTACTTAATGAAGTACAAATCTGAGGCTTTTGATAAATTCAAGGAATTTAAAGCTGAAGTAGAAAACCAAACGGGAAAAAGTATTAAAACCTTGCAATCCGATCGAGGAGGTGAATTCTTAAGTACCGAATTTTTTGAATATCTTAAACAAGCTGGAATAATATCACAGACTACTCTACCTGTTACACCACAATTAAATGGAGTATCTCAACGTAAGAATCGTACATTGATGGATATGGTACGATCTATGATCAGTTACACCGATCTTCCAATTTCATTGTGGGGGTATGCACTTCTTATGGCTATTTACTTGTTGAATAGGGCTCCAACTAAAGCTGTTCCTACTACACCATATGAGATGTGGTTTGGTAGGAAACCAAGTCTTAATCATATTAGGATTTGGGGTTGTCCTGCTTATGTTAAGAAACTTAAGACGGACAAGTTGGAAGCAAGATCTGACAAAGGAAGATTTGTGGGATATCCTAAAGAGACTGGATGATATTATTTCTATTTTTCCGATGATCAAATGATATTGATCAGCCGAGATGTCTTCTTTCTTGAAAAAGAGTTTGTTCAAGAAGGAGGCAGTGGGAGGAAAATAAGAATTGAAGAAGAGTCTTCTGAACCACAAAATGATCAAAGTCATGATCCCGAACCAATTCAACAAGATCCAGAACCAGTTATCACACAAGGACCTCAAAGATCTAGTAGAGTATCCCGTCCCCCCGAGAGATATGGTTATCTGCTTGAGGAAACACAAAAGTTGTTTGTGATAAGGGATAAAGATCATTTGGATGATCCTACTGATTATGAGGAAGCAATACAAGATGTTGATTTCGAGAAATGGCGGCAGGCTATGCAAACAGAGATAGATTCCATGTATTCAAATGATGTTTGGACCTTAGTTGACCAACCTGAAGATATTGTACCTATAGGTTGTAAATGGGTCTTCAAAAGGAAACTTGGAATAGATGGAAATGTGGAAACTTATAAAGCAAGGCTGGTTGTGAAAGGTTTTCATTAGAAACAAGGTGTTGATTATGACGAAACTTTTTCACCAGTTGCCATACTTAAGTCCATCCGCATCATGCTTGTTATTGCCGCACATTATGATTTTGAGATCTGGCAAATGGATGTTAAAACTACGTTCCTGAATTGCTATCTTGAGGAAGATATCTATATGGAACAGCTTGAAGGTATTAAATCCAACAAAGATCAAGTGTGTAAGCTCAAAAGATCAATTTATGGTCTAAAGCAAGCCTCTCGTTCTTGGAACATTAGATTTAATAATGAGATCAAAGAGATTGGTTTCATTAGAAATGACGATGAACCTTGTGTATACAAAATGATCAGTGGGAGCATGACTACTTTTCTGATTTTGTATGTTGATGACATTCTAATCATGGGAAATGATGTTGGACAGATGATGTCCACTAAGATTTGGTTGAATGACAAGTTTTTCGTGAAAGATCTGGGAGAAGCCTCTTATATCTTAGGGATTCGTGTCTATAGAGATAGACCAAAAAGATTGATTGGTTTGTCTCAAAGTCTGTACATAGAGCGAGTATTGAAGAAATTCAATATGGAAAGTTCTAAGAAAGGCCTTCTGCCTATCCGGCATGGAATACATCTTTCCAAGAACATGTATCCTAAATTCGAAGATGAAAGGCAACGTATGGAATGTGTGCCTTATGCTTCGGCTGTTGGCAGTCTCATCTATGCCATGATATGTACGAGGTCTGATATTGCGTATGCTGTAAGCCTTGTAAGTAGATATCATTCCAATCCAGGAGAAGAACACTGGATGGTAGTGAATCATATCCTTAAGTACTTGTGAAGGACTAAGGACCTTGCACTGATTTATGGAGGAGGAGAACTCCGGATAGATGGGTACACAGATTCAGATTTTCAATATGATACGGATGATAGAAAGTCTACATTCGGATTTGTGTTTGTTTGTAATGGATGAGTAGTAAGTTGGAAGAGTTCCACGTAACCTGTTACTGCTGACTCCACTACAGAAACCGAGTACATTGCTGCATCTGATGCAGCAAAAGAAGCTGTTTGGATGAGAAAGTTCTTGTTAGAGCTAAAAGTAGTTCCTTCTATCGAGTTGCCGATACCGCTATATTCCGACAACAATGGAGCTATTGCACAAGCTAAGGAACCTAGATCTCATCGGAAATTCAAACACATAGAAAGGCGTTTCCATATAATTTGAGAGATAGTTGCTCGAAAAGATATAAGTATGCAGAAAGTTCCTACATTAGAGAATGTAGCTGACCCACTTACTAAGCCCATGAGTCAATCGCAGTTAGAACGTCATCTTGAATAGATGGGGATGTGATACTATGTAGATATGCGCTGAAGGCTATATTCTATAGTATTAGTGCAAGTGGAAGATTGTTAGAGATATGCCCTAATGCTATATAGTTAGATGACCTATATAGGGCATTTTGATGTAAATCTAAATGGCATGTTAATTGGATGTTCATATTCTCCGTTCAATTATATGAATCTGTCCTCAATGTTTATCGGAGAAGAAATATATTCTTAAAGTGTTGAGAATTCAATGGCATGTTTCTTCGACATGATAAACATTCAAAAGCATTCATAGTCTTTAGATTATTCGACCATGACTAGAATAATCATGTACGGAATATCATAATTGTATACTAGTTCGACTTGCTCTATTTCAGCTTCACCTGAAATGGGGAAGGAAAGGGTAATGAGCTCAAAAGAACTCAGTGCGGGGTAGTCACCGGGGAGGTTTTGAAAACATTTTTAAGCTTCTGGAAATATGATGCAATGTAGTTAAAATATAACTAGAAATGATTAATTGTTACAGATCATATTGTAAAGGACACAATCTGACTTTTCTTCTTGAGTTGGCCGACCAGAACAAAACACAATTCCTTATTTCTCCTAGGAGAGGTACTCCGGATTGTACCAAAAACTACGACCCAAATCTCCGAGGGTGGAATGCCGAGCGAGAGAGGGACTAGGACCACGATAGTCATGGGAGCACCGACAAGCCCTATGCCGGCCGGCGTTCGTGAAACATTATCGTGCCTGAGGTTGCAACCCCCAAATGGCATACAAGCATACACAAGTAATCACGTAACACACGCGCGTAAAAATAATGAATATGAGAGAACGATAAAGTCCATCGTCTCTTGAGCATATGTAGATAGTGGAGGTAAAATAAATTCATTGTTGTCACCAAAATGTTTAGCAAATAGCAATTTAGTTAATAATAAGTAGGTAATTAGTATAGTCAAGTAAATAATCCTTAATCATAACCCTAGTTAAATTTTAAAACAATAAGTAAGATGTGGAAATCTAGTTGGCAATCTTAACTTCTTACTAAATATAGGTCATTGTCCAATTGGCTAGATTAAGAATCTTATAGTAAGCTAATATCTAACATAGTCACCTAACGGATTTCCTTTAGTAGTAGCACAACTAAATGGTCAGCCTAACCTTTGAATATCAGAAGTAGACAATTGAAATATTCAGGTAATATATTATCAACTCTTAGTTTACTGAACTCTTAGTAAGTACCTAAAGAAAAATTAAAATAGTAAGTATCCTATTAACCAGCTTAGCATTACAGTAAATAACATATAACTTCCTAACTCAGTAACCGGAAAAAATAATTCCTATGGCTTACGTATTAATTCTTTCATAAGCAAATAGAAGAATAGCAATAACTTCACACATATAAACTTTTAAAAGAATTTCAGTAATGCTTGTTATTAAGGAAACCCACACATCCATTATTTTACATATAAAACTTATGAAAAGATTAGTAACGCAATTTGAAAAGAACCCGCACTTGGTAAATCGCGAATTGTTAGGAGAATTTAAAACTATATATATATATATATAAAACTTGTTTGTGTTATGTCTTTAACAATTCGAACCTCGTAGCTCTTATATAGAGGTTTCTATGTATTTCTATTGGTTGCTACACTAATCATAATGCTACTATTATAGCATAAGTGAAGAAGGAAGCTGCGTGCCTTAATTATAAGAAAATTTATCTCATGTAATCTTGTAGGAAATGGACAGCAAAGACGTGGTAATGGCAGCTCACGCAGGTAATCACCTTTCAATTTCCTATGTTTCCTTGCACGGTGCCAGCGTTGAGGCTAATGGCTGACTCACAACTTGCTCTCCTATCACGCTAAGGCTTAGGGTAATCATGGCTGGTTACGTGTGCCTTGCTTAGATAGGATAGCAGCTCTGGCTAGTCATCACTTAGTGATGTTTAACAAGGCCATCTGCCATGACCGCTTAACGTGGTATAAGGTGGCGGTGGTGATAAGCGCTACTAGGAAAAACTTAGGTTGCAGGTGTTAATGATGATGCTACTAGTTTATTTTTCTTAAGATATCTAATGTTCATTGGCGCGAGGTTGCGGTGTAATTTGTCTTTGTCCAGCTAGCTACTCACTCAAAAGTTTGGAAGCAAAACAGCTACTCTGTGACGCCTTGCATGGTGCCTACGATAAGCTCAGCTGCAGCGGATGAGTAATCCATCTATGATAATGTTGAAAACTAGATGCTCATGTGTTTATCCTAGCTGACGAGGATGGCAACCATATGTAATGAAACTAAACTGCGAAGATGAGAATCAAATGATGTAGTTTATACTTAATTGATTTAACGAACTTAATAAGTTTCTTATTCACGGCTGAAGAAAATAAATTGATAGATTAACCTAAGTTTTCCAAATTACCTAATTTTCTCTCCTCCTCATAGTATAAGAGTTATATCTATTATAGGGGTTGATGGCAGTGTCAAATAATTTTTTCTAAGTTATTAACTTAATTCTTCATTCCCAATCGCCCTACTCCACTTTAACAAAGATAATTGATTTTTTTGAAACTATACAATATCTATAAGGAATACCTGAAAACTTTATTCCAATTTTTTTTTAAAAATCTAATACATACACTTAATGACTTCTAAATAGTGGCTCGTGTGCTAAGTTGATTAATTGCTCAAAATCTTTTAATAACAAGCTAAGTGTTAACTCTTATATTCCAGTTCTTTTCTTCCAAACTAGGAATATTTTTTTCTTCCAAACTAAATTAATCCTTCAATGAAACTATTCAACAAAGTTGCTTATTTTAATCTATCTCAAGCTACCATATTCCAAGTTCTGATTAAGTACTTATAAACTCTAGTTATTAACTAAGTATCATTCCTACAATAAAATGGTTCAGCTAATGCCTATTAATACCCTATCATAACCTAATTACAAAATTCATACCAAATGAATTCAATTATTCCTAGCTATAAAGTTGTTAAATTCAAACAGCAGATAGACTCTAACTCTTTGAAACGAATGCTTAGCTTGATATGCTAAATTTATCACTCATACTTAGTTTAAGTTAATTCCTCACCATTTGAAATTCAAGTACGGGTTCTCACAATAAATGTCACTCATGTGTTTGCCTTACTTTGATTATGTGTCTGGTGTTCTTTTATGCTTAGAAATAATCTACACTAAGAAAATGTGTTACAACTAGCATATCAAGCTAATCATTCGTTTCAATTAACAAGTTAATTAAGATAATTTGTGCTTGGAAATGACTGGAAATGCTAAAGTTATAGAATTCTATTGACCACCTTAGCTAGATAGGGTTTGCCGAGAATTGGAACGGTAATAAGATGTGAACCCAGATTTAAATTGATGATCTAGCTTCTATCATTTGAGTTACTGGAGTTGGCTATGAGTAAACTATTAGAGCAACAGGGTAACTTAAGGCACTTGGGGTTATCTGGATTATTAATTGAGCTTGTGGCATTAGTCTATCTTGAGGATTTATATTGGATGCTTGCAGACTTTAGAATGAATGTTGACTATTATCTTTTAAATGAATTATGTGGAGGAATTTTGGGCGACACTAGATAAGAGTTAATCCTAGGATAATAGCCTAATAGGACTAGTGTCTACTGGTATTACAAAGAATAGTTAGGGGTGATTGTTTATCTTCCTTTGATACTTAATTAGTTATAGATAGATGTTACCTTAATCGAGGGAAAATTGCTAGGTAGATTGTTTGCGAATTATTTTGTTACCTTGCAAAAGATGAAAAGTTGGTTAAGATGTACTCTGGAAATCATTAAGATATAAAGTAATAGATTAATATAGCTTTGTAGTAATGGTAAGTTAAGTGTACTTATAGTACTCTTAAGTCCTACATATAAGTAGTTAGTAGATTGCTGTTGAGAAATTAGGGTTGATTATTAGCCAATCAGAAAAGTTAACTTTTAGTGGGAAAAAATTGCAATAGTGGATTAGTGTAGTAATCTAAAGTTGAGCCATCCTTAGATCCTAACTAGTTTTTCTAAGGTATTATTAAGAGGTTCAAACAAATTGGAGATGCTAATCTATTAAAATAAGATGATAATAATCCTCTAGTTAGTTCATTAAGGATTTTATTAACATTTTTGCCTCGGCAATACATCTTAGTAAAGGGGGGAAATTGGATTCAATAGTTTAAACTATTAAGCATCTTAAATTGTTTAACAAATAATAATACTTAAGCTATGTTGTTATTAACTACTTACCACTAAAATGAATTAGAAATGTCCTCAAAATTGTTTTATCTGTAGCTAAATTTCTCTGCCTTGACCTAACATCTACAAAATTAATTAAACTATACTAACCAATTAGGCATCCAATGAGCAGCCTGCTCGATTAGGACATGTATTCATCATGTTTGGTGCATAATTCTAGCTCCGTCGAGCTGTGTTGGTGCACCAAGGCTGTACTTAACTAGCTCGATAAGATGAGTGCGTCCTTAGTCGTTAATAAGCAACTAGCCATGCAAAATAAATAAGCTGCCACCCCACCTTCATGAATTACAGTCTCACGTTAATAAGTAGTTTTATTAATAAGTCATATCCTCAAAATTCACCACTTAGCCGCTTAACTCAACTCCATGCTTTTATTATTATAAGAATCACCATTACTTCACCAATACATCACTAAACGTTCTAATAAGCTAGCTGTCTCGTGAGCAGCTCACATGTGTAAGCCGTGAATTAGCTTAGCGTAAATGAGCTATGATTACCATTCGACTATGAGCTACTTGTATCACCAATTTTCTTATAACACTTATAAGTACACTTAGTGTCGTGCCATCAAGGAGGAATTACACGCAACAGCTTGCTTCATGGCCTAGCCGCATGCATGCTAACGTGTTGACATCTTGTAAGTAGGTGGATCATCATTTAACTTAGCTACCAATTATGACTTTTGCTTTGCTGTTCATTTCCGAGTACATGCATGAAGCTAATGCATCTTCCATAGAGCACGCAGCAGCTTGGACTTAGTTATCATAATCATTACCTACAAATAGGATATTGTTGCTGTCAATAGGATAGAGGAACTAAGCTTTGAATCAGTAATTGATTTGAATCCCTGGCACAACATTTAGGAGCTTAAGAAATTGGAAGGTTACCACCTGTTCAAGCTAAACCATAGTTGTTATTATTATAGAAGGGACCAATTAGATTGAAGTGGAATACCTATATAAGGAATGCGTGTATTCTGTTGGTAAGATATAAGCAACAAAGTTAAGTTAAAAACTATATACCTTTCCATAGTTTAATTTGTCTTTTCCGAGTACAAAGCAAGAACGACTACAAGCAGATTTGATTCCACTGTGAAGGATTATGCAGTAAATATATAATATATTATAGCTTGACCTATTAGATGATAAGTTACATGTTTATGAATATAGTATATATATAATATATAGTCTGTTTCTATTATAGCTTTGACCTTTAATATAATAAGTTACATGTACATCAACATATTCTTTTAACATTAGACTCATATGTTTGCCATACATGAAACAAGGAATATATGTATAAGTTTGCGTGGGTAATTTTATTAGAATGAAGCTAATATTTATAGTTGAATAAAAGAGCCTATAAACCCGATGAGTTTTGATTAAGGATTTAAGCTATTAGATTACACTTTACTGTGTAGGAGATACTATAGTTAAACTTACTCCATATTAAAACATGTTTATAGCTTGTCATGTGAAAGCTTTTATTAAGATACTTTAGGAATATGGAAACTAATCAACCAAGAAATACACTGTAATATAAATCAAGTGGTAGTTGTTAAGAAGTTAAATAGGTTAAGGTCATTCTAACAGTTAATCAAGTAAGAGTTAACATTATCTACTACTAAGTTTTCAAAAAACTAAGATAACCGTTAGTTAATTTTATTTACTCTTAAAAGGTGACTATGTTTAGAAGGTTTATATGTTAAACAATATAATTATAACTATATCAATTATTAGATCCTTAACTTAATCATGAAAGGACAACTCAGCCTAATACAAGACTTTATGTACTAGGACTGCAAACCATATTTATGCATCATGTTTACTTAACTAAGGTTTGATTAGGGTTCAAAGTAGGGTTTTAACTAAAAGGTATACCTTGTTACTTAAATCACCCACCTAATGATGATTGGACATTTTTAGTAACAACAATGCAATATCTGCTTTATTAACTGGGCATTTTAATTGACAACAATGAGTATAATTAAGCAATTTACTTTTACTATTTTATTACCAGAAAATGATTTTGTTTAATCAAAGAATATGCTTGTCCGGGACAACCTCTTTTGTTGATTCCCATACTATCTGCTGTGTGCTATATGACTACTTGTTTATGCTTGTATGCTACTTGGGGGTTGCAACCTCAGGCGCGATAGCTTGCACGAATGACGGGCAGCATATGTAACACCCCGATCCCTCTTGAGACTGGGAGTTCTATCGATCAATCTAATCACAACCCAGACCAAACCCGGGCATAAATTTTCAGGGAAAACGGACAAGTCTCCCCTGTTTCTAGGCAAATTGCAAAACCTGTAATAGCATATAAATGGACCACCACCGTGTCCAACCATACAAAACTTCCTCAAGGCCATCCGAGCCTCAGTTCTTAACAATTTAAACTTAGCAAGTATACATACATTCCCAATTAAAACTAACCTATCTCTTTTCATTCTTGACAAATACATTCAAACTAGACAATTAAACCATACTAAGCTACTGCATAAAATAAACTATCATGCCATTCTAATTCTTTTTCTTGGGACATTACAAACATGCATTGAGGTTAAGTTATAACAACTAGATACATAATCTAACTTATCCAACTACTTAGCTAGATTTAAATTACATTTATTTTAACATTAAATACATACAACATAAAAGCATACAACTTTACAACTTTGACAACTCAAGTCACTTAGGCACGCAAGACAACTCTTCAAGCACGGTCTTTCACGAAATCACGAACCTTCCAGCTAACATGACATTTCCTAAAATGTGGTGGTGAGGAGTGAGTATACACAACACGTATACTCAGTGAGGGCGAGACAAATATCGAATTGGAGAGAAAGAAAGTCGTGCAATGCAAATAAGACAGTTAAGCAATATAACTGATAAATAAGCAATCAAGACAAACAATCAATACAATAAGCAATTACTGAAAGTATTAACACAACCATTCAAAGCTATACCACACTCTGAAGTCTATGGTTCACTCTTACGAGCAATATTCCATTTCACGAGCGATACATCAATCTCGAGCTTGATGTTGACAACGATGACAATAAGCGCGCAACCACCTTATAACACCAGTTTGGAATACCCCGGAAGTATCCATCAATTCTACGACCCAAATCTCCCTGGGAGGCAACCCAAGCGAGAAAGGGAATAGCAGCGGAGCTAGAGCAACCAACACTGGCAACCCAAGGCTACCCAGAGAGGCCCATCACTCACGCGCAAGACACTATGCAATGCAAGCTCGATACAAGGCAATAAACGAGCGATAGCAAAACAATACAAAATAGTCACAACACACGAGATACTAAGCAATCACAATCAATTCTAGCATTCAACTAACTTTTCAAGCATAACAAGCGATAATAAGCAACAGTAACACCATTTAAACAAGTATATCAAGCAGCCCTAAGCATTCTATAGGCATAATATCAAGATAACAAGCAAAATCACAAACGGCCCCAACTATCAAAACACTACCATTTCTAAACGAGCGACGAGTTCTCGAAACCGACTTCGCCAATCCTCCTAGGTCACCATAAGGCACGTCCAAGGACCCCGAAACCCTACTTTACCCTAGAATTCACGCAAAGTCCTGATTTCCCCCTTTGCCCGTTTGAACTACAACTATACCAACCAAACACCCAACCAATCCCATAATCGCACCAAAAGTACTTCCATGGCCTCCCGAAACAATGCCAACACGCAAAACGAGAAAACGCCAAACTCGACCTAAATGACCCCGACTTTCACTAAGTCATTTTTCTCCATTTTTCCATTACACATTCCAATTAAACCACACATTTAGGCATTCTAGCATATCTAGCATCTTCCTACATCAACAGAACGCGTAACGGAGCAACTTCATCAAAACGGGAGTTTACTATTCACTAATTACTATTCATTAATCAATTTAAATTGCAATTTTGATTTTCAACTGCAGAAAATGCTAAAAAGCTATAAATACATGTTCTACAATCAACAAGGAACATTCTTTAAGCAACAAAACGATTAAAACAACAATCTACGCATAAGTTCTAAAAATTAAAGTTTAGACATACATTTTTCAAATGCGCAAATAACGATGAAACCCTTACCTTAGACACTCCTAGACGCTAGGAAAACCTCGAAGGACGCCTCGGAAACCACCCCGTGCAAGCTCACGCAAAAAATCAAAGAATTGAAGTTGAAAGGTTTTTTTTTTCTTCCTTCATATTTTCGGCCAGCTGCATTCTGATTCTTTGCTTTGTTTTTTTTTATTTTGTTATGTTTTAAGCTTATTAAGGTGACTATTTGGTCAAAGGTCAAGGCTACTTGGTCAAACAACTTAAAATTGGTCAAAATGACTTGTTTTCATGCATTTTTAAGCTAAAACAACTAAGGAAATGTTAATTCTAGCTAACAACAATTAAATTATAAAATTTAAGTCATCTAAATACTAGTTTCACTATTTGCTGAGGACTCGAATTCATTTCCTAACTATCTCTCTCGATATGCTATGCACTTTGCGTCAACCAAGAAGTGATAATTAAACCTCAAAGAATCTAAGAAATATATCATTTTTGGAAAGCATCATAGTTTAAAATTTACTCCGTCTCGGAGTTACCTTTCATTTAATTGAAATCCGAGCATTTAAGTGCAAGAAAACTAAAACCGATTGATATAAATATGAAATGTAGGTGATATTCCGTTAAAATAATTAACTCAAGTATTATTTTAATTACTTCCAAAAGAAATATGAAAATAAAGCTACAATTAAATGTTTAACCAAAAATAAACACATAATTCAATGCTAACATTTAAGATAACACTTAATTAAATACAACTAAATGTCATTAAATGCATGTTGGGTTCGGGTTATCACATCCTCCCCCCCTTAAAACAATTGCGTCCTCGCAATTTTTCTTCCAATAGAACTCTGCATCATCTGAAATCCAACTCTGACCACTATTCATTGGTTGCTAAACAAGACACCGAATAAGAACGCTCAAAGAACACCTTACTAAGAAGCCCCAATAGTACTGACTGGAAACTCCAAAACAATAAGGCCAAATAAAGGTTTAATTGAAAATACCATCTTGAAATCCAAATAAGAATTCCGCTGGTCAAGAATGTCATAAGAGAATTTCCCACTAAGAGTGCCGAGAAGATGCCAATAAAGACTAAAGCAAAGATACTGTAGATATTACCAATATACGAATCCTCTATAAAAATCCAACAAGTATCAAATAAGGAAGTCAAAGGATGGCCAAAATAGATGCAGCACATATAAGACCAAGCTCCAAGACCTCTTCGCCATTTGCCGAGTGCAACCTTTATACAGCTTGCCATCAAGGACGCCAGTAGAATGCCCACCGGACAATGCTCCGGTAAGAATGTAGCCAAGTTTGCCTAATAAGTAAATGCTAAATAAATGGCCACTAAGGATCCTAAAGAATGCCATAATAGAATCCCAACTAAAAGTACCAAGAACATACCAATAAACAATATGAGGCAGAGTCTAACCAAGAATCCCAAGTACCACTCGGGAAGACTCCAAACAAGAAATCCAGTCAATCATATTACAGAAGTTTCAAGGAAGTCTTTCAATATATAGCTCTAGAAGCATCTGATTAGGAAATCCAAAATGTACGCCAACATATATATACTTATCAAAAGTCCATGAATGAACACCAAGCTGAATAACCAAGTAGATTCCCAAAATAATATTGCTATCGAATATTGGGTGAAATACCAGAGGAAATGCCGTGCAGGTACACCATATGCTATTGAAGATTTCCAATCACGATTGCCAATAAAATATCAAGAAAGACCAGAACAAAGATATTGTAGATAATATTATGCAGCAAGTCCAATAAGAACTCCGATTGTCAAATCCATTGAGAAATGTCCACAAAGAATACCAAAATAGTACGCCTCACGCAAAGCTGATCATTGTAAGTAGACTCAAATCAAAGTTCCCCATAAGAATGCGGAAAGAACACCAAAGGTTGATTAAAATCCCAACCTAGTCTTCCACGAATGCCATTATAGAAAAACTCGATGAATGCCCAACAAGGAAATATTAAGAAGATGCTCCAAAGAGTTATCATGTAGAACTCCAAAGAAAGTCATTTTTACTAAGCATAAGAGATAATCTTAAAGGAACCCCAACAGCCAAGTCTACCAAGAAATGCCAATAGTAGTCTCCAAAGAAAACCCAGTAAGGAAGCCAAAGAATGTTACCAAGAGCCATCATACCGAAACCCCAAAGAAAGTTATCTTTTTCACAACTGTTAAGCACAGAGAAGGACCATAGAGATTTGCCAATATCTGAGCTCCAAAAGCAAACACCAACTCCCAAATAAAACCTAGTCAAATACCATTCATTTTCTACCAATCCATACACCTTGAAAGGCCAACTGTGAACCACTTTCTTCAGGGGAGGAAGATGACTTATTTACCATTTCCATAGGACATGTATGAATGCCAATATATCACAGTTATACACATGCCTTAAACTATTATGCAAGCAAGTTTGTAAAATAGTTTATTCAACAAAGTCACTCAAGCATGGCAATCAAGTCAAGCACAACCTAATCAATTCAAACCACGGCATAGCTAATTCAAGACATTCTATACACACATTACAAGCAATACTTCAAGCAAATAACAATTCACGAGGTCGATTCAATTCACGATGCCAATTCAATAGGTCAATTCAATGCACAACTAGATATTTCACTTCACTTAGCACACAATTTACACATGACACATAACTATATCACATAGGTGCATACATTCAAGTCAAGACACACAATCTCACATACAAGCATACACTTTCAAGACACACTTATCAAGCACACATTCAAGGATCACTACCCACCAGACCGAGGACCCTATCCCGGCTTAAGAGCTAAACAAGCTCTGATACCATCTGTAACACCCCGATCCCTCTCGAGACCGGGAGTTCTATCGATCAATCTAATCACAAACCAGACCAAACCCGAGCATAAATTTTCAGGGAAAACGGACAGAGTCTCCCTTGTTTCTAGGCAAATTACAAAACCTGTAATATCATATAAATGGACCACCACCGTGTCCAACCATACAAAACTTCCTCAAGGCCATCCGAGCCTCGGTTCTTAACAATTTAAACTTAGCAAGTATACATACATTCCCAATTAAAACTAACCTATCTCTTTTCATTCTTGACAAATACATTCAAACTAGACAATTAAACCATACTAAGCTACTGCATAAAATAAACTATCATGCCATTCTAATTCTTTTTCTTGGGACATTACAAACATGCATTGAGGTTAAGTTATAACAACTAGATACATAATCTAACTTATCCAACTACTTAGCTAGATTTAAATTACATTTCTTTTAACATTAAATACATACAACATAAAAGCATACAAATTTACAACTTTGACAACTCAAGTCACTTAGGCACGCAAGACAACTCTTCAAGCACGGTCTTTCACGAAATCACGAACCTTCCAGCTAACATGACATTTCCTGAAACGTGGTGGAGAGGAGTGAGTATACACAACACGTATACTCAGTGAGGGCGAGACAAATATCGAATTGGAGAGAAAGAAAGTCGTGCAATGCAAATAAGACAGTTAAGCAATATAACTGATAAATAAGCAATCAAGACAAACAATCAATACAATAAGCAATTACTGAAAGCATTAACACAACCATTCAAAGCTATACCACACTCTGAAGGCTATGGTTCACTCTTACGAGCAATATTCCATTTCACGAGCGATACATCAATCTCGAGCTTGATGTTGACAACGATGACAATAAGCGCGCATCCACCTTATAACACCAGTTTGGAATACCCCGGAAGTATCCATCAATTCTACGACCCAAATCTCCCTAGGAGGCAACCTAAGCGAGAAAAGGAATAGCAGCGGAGCTAGAGCAACCAACACTGGCAACCCGAGGCTACCCAGAGAGGCCCATCACTCACGCGCAAGACACTATGCAATGCAAGACTCGATACAAGGCGATAAACGAGCGATAGCACAACAATAAAACTAGTAACAACAAACGAGATAACAAGCAATCACAATCAATACTAGCATTCAACTAACTTTTCAAGCATAACAAGCAATAATAAGCAACAATAACACCAATTAAACAAGTATATCAAGCAACCCTAAGCATTCTATAGGCATAATATCAAGATAACAAGCAAAATCACAAATCGGCCCCAACTATCAAAACACTACCATTTCCAAATGAGCCACGAGTTCTGGAAACCGACTTCGCCAATCCTCCTAGGTCACCATAAGGCACGTCCAAGGACTCCGAAACCCTACTTTACCCTAGAATTCACGCAAAGTCCCGATTTTCCCCTTTGCCCATTTGAACTACAACTATACCAACCAAACACCCAACCAATGCCATAATCACACCAAAAGTGCTTCCATGGCCTCCCGAAACAATGCCAACACGCAAAACGAGAAAATGCCAAACTCGACCTAAACGACCCCGACTTTCACTAAGCCGTTTTTCTCCATTTTTCCATTACACATTCCAATTAAACCACGCATTTAGGCATTCTAGCATATCTAGCATCTTCCTACATCAACAGAACGCGTAACGGAGCAACTTCATCGAAATGGGGGTTTACTATTCACTAATTACTATTCATTAATCAATTTAAATTGCAATTTTGATTTTCAACCGCAGAAAATGCTAAAAAGCTATAAATACATGTTCTACAATCAACAAGGAACATTCTTTAAGCAACAAAACGATTAAAACAACAATCTACGCATAAGTTCTAAAAATTAAAGTTTAGACATACATTTTTCAAATGCGCAAATAACGATGAAACCCTCACCTTAGATGCTCCTAGACGCTAGGAAAACCTCGTACGAAGTCTCGGAAACCACCCCGTGCAAGCTCACGCGAAAAATCAAAGAATTGAAGTCGAAAGGTTTTTTTTCTTCCTTCATATTTTCGGCCAGCTGCATTCTGATTCTTTGCTTCGTTTTTTTTATTTTGTTATGTTTTAAGCTTATTAAGGTGACTATTTGGTCAAAGGTCAAGGCTACTTGGTCAAACAACTTAAAATTGGTCAAAATGACTTATTTTCATGCATTTTTAAGCTAAAACAACAAAGGAAATGTTAATTCTAGCTAACAACAATTAAATTATAAAACTTAAGTCATCTAAATACTAGTTTCACTATTTGCTGAGGACTCGAATTCATTTCCTAACTATCTCTCTTGATATGCTATGCACTTTGCGTCAACCAAGAAGTGACAATTAAACCTCAAAGAATCTAAGAAATATATCATTTTTGGAAAGCATCATAGTTTAAAATTTACTCCGGCTCGGAGTTACTTTTCATTTAATTGAAATCCGAGCATTTAAGTGCAAGAAAACTAAAACCGATTGACACAAATATGAAATGTAGGTGATATTCCGTTAAAATAATTAACTCAAGTATTATTTTAATTACTTCCAAAAGAAATATGAAAATAAAGCTAGAATTAAATGTTTAACTAAAAATAAACACATAATTCAATGCTAACATTTAAGATAACACTTAATTAAATGCAATTAAATATCATTAAATGCATGCCGGGTTCGGGTTATCACAGTATAGGGCTTGCCGGTACTCCCATGTCTATCGTAGTCCTATTCCCTCTCTCGCTTGGTACCACTCTCGGAGAGCTGGGTCATAGATTTAGGGTACAATCCAGAGTACCCTCTTGGGAGAGATAAGAAGTTGTGATCTTGATTCGGCTGGTCATCTTGAGAAGTGAAGACAAACTGTATCGTTTGCAACGTGATTTGTATATGTTACTTGTGTATTGGTATACTTGTATTGCATTGCATCATGATTTTAAAAAAACTTGAAAATGATTTCAAAACTTCCCCGGCTGACTTCCCCGCACTGAGTTCTCTCGAACTCACGACCCATTCCCCCCATTTCAGGTAAAACAGAGAAGGATTGTAAAACCAAATAGTGACAATATGTGTTTATTTTGCTTCATGGGCAACCATGACCTTCTGATTCCAAGGTTTATTGAAGTCAATATGCACCAATAGGACTCACACAGTGAAGACTACGAGAATCTTAACATACCCCACCATCTAGTGTATGACGTTATAGTCAACACTGTTCCAGTTGACTTTGGTTTTGGACCATGGGAGTTGGCCAATGTACTTTACTTTAGTCCAGATTACGAGGTGTAGGCCCTATGTAGTAGTTGGATTATCCAGGCTCGTTTTGTCAAAGTTGAGTCTGGGGCCAGGAAACGATTGTAACTTCAGATGTAAATGAAAAGTTATATAATATCTAATGCCAAACCTACCCTTTTATATGTTTAGATTTGCAATTGCAGACTCTCTATTCAATATTAAGAAGGGTTGAATTTGGGGTCGTTACATGATAGCTTGAGAAAGTTAGAGAAATGAATAGTATTCTATTGAGTTTTGTGACTTTTGCTCAATTGATGATTTTAGTGCTTGCATTAGGTGCCATAAGTGTTATAGTTGCTAGATTGATGCCTAAATTGAGTAGATTGTGATTGGACTTTGTTATGGTTGGTTTGAATACAAAGGGGCCTTTTGTGTGGTTTTGGGTCATGTGAGTGTTATGTATCTTTATAGAGCTTGGATGTGGTTTATAAGTGATTGTGAGGGGTCTAGAGTGCCTATAATGTGTCTTCGATGTTAAATGACTAGTTTTATAGTTATAGAGCAAAAGGGGCCAAATGGAAGAAAGTTAGTTGAATGTTGGCATTTGAATGCAGATTGACTAGTTGAGTGGTTTAATGAACTTGATTGGAATGTGGGGTTAATCGGGGAAACAAATATGATCGAAATGTATGGATGCATAGGTATTTGAGTGTTATGAACATTGGTGTGCCATGTGTATTCCATTAAGATTTAGGTGTTTGATTAGAGTTCTTGAATACTTTGAGTATTCCTTGAATTGAAGGTGTTTGATTTTGTGAGGGGTGTATTGATTTGAGTTAACTGGATTATTGGAGGGGTTTTGGTAAAGTAGGAAATGTTTAGGTGAATGCCATGGCTTAGTTGAATTGAGGTTCTATGAATGTTGATAGCTTTGGACTTAGTTGTTAGCATTTATATATTGATTGTATAGATTGGCCCTTATATGTTAAGTTGTGTGTCTAGCAAGATTATAGAGTAACCTTGTGGTTATATAACTTGTCTAATGGTTAAAAAATGTAAAAAGGTTAGTTAAGATAATTAAATTAGTAGTTGATAATTATCTTGCAATTGATTAACTATGTGTTTAGTTGCATTGGTATAGATTTTTTATCCCTTTTGGACAACTTCGTAAGTTGAGCTATAAGTTACTTTGTAAAAGATTGAGTGAACATGTCTATAACTTGTCTATATCACTTATGTTGCTTGATTGAGTCAATATGCATGTTCACTTGTTTATATTGATTGTATAACTATTAATGGTATTTTATTGCTTATTTGTAAGAGTGTTAAGTATAGTTGTATTAATTTATAGATGTTCGAAGAGATTCTGGAAGTTAAGAGCTATCTAGTTATGATTTGTAAGATGTATAATTGCGTAGATTGAATATGCTTTATAGTTGTTCTAATTGCTAATGTTATATGCTTATCAAATTGTAGGATTCATAAAGAAAGTTTAATGTGTTGTTTAAGTAGTGAAACGTAATGCATGCTAAATAAGGAAATGGATTTGATAGTTATGTTAGTTCGATGAAATCAATGAAAATGAATTAGTTAATGGAGTTATGAACTAGCTTTAATTGAGTATGAATGTGGAAACTACTTGTTGAATGAATGTATAACTTCTTATGCAAATAGTTGAGTGTATCATGTAGTGGTAATTGAAGGAAATTGGTGCTTTTGGTGAATATTGAAGAAGTCTTAGCTAAATTCATACAGGTTTGGCTTCTTAAAAGGTGAGGGATTCATTTTGCTTGTCATCGGAATTGATTCATTGCACTCTATTGTTAAGGATATTACAGGGCTAATAAGTATTAGAGTTATTTCGTTGGGTAAAATAAATTTTAAAGTTATATTGATTGAATTTCTTATTAATTGTTTCGTATGTGTGAGGACAACTTCTTTTGTTGTTCTCATTTCGTGTTTATCAGTTGTGTGCTTACCGTATCGTGTGGTTATATTTGTTAATTGCTTGCGTGTGTTAACGTATCCTTTCGATGGTTGCACAACCTTATCATCGCAGCGGATGCGATGGCCTCGCTGGGCGGCATCGAGCTTGCTGGTGTTGGTTGCCTTAGCTCCGTCTGCTATTCCCTCACTCGCTTGGTCCGGAGATCGCTAAGGGGTGTTGGGTCGTAGGTATTGGGTACATCTGGAGTACCCATTGGTGTTTGGGATGCCGGCATATGGAGATAGTGGATCGTGGTTTGTGAATCGAAGAATTAAGTGATAAGGGTTATCGATCGTATCCTTTTTACAGTGTGTAGTATTTTATTGTTTAATTGTTCCTTTATTTGTATAGTTACTATTTCTTGTGATAACTATTGCATTGTACGAAAACATTTTTGAAAACCCCGGTTAACTGTTTCCCTCCCTCACTGAGTATACATGTATTATATGCTCACCTTTCATTTCTAACATTTTCCACGTAAAGAGAAACTGGGCCCCTAGAAGAAGTTTGGAGGTTTCATTGCTTGCTTGTAGCTGTGGACGAGTGTTTTATGTGTTATGATGTAAAGTATATTGATATGACAAAGTTGTATGTATTTGTGTTGTCTGAGGGATTGTAATATGAGTTAAAAGATTTGTATAATTAGATAGTTGTAGAGAACATGTAATAATTGTAATGTTTTACTTTATTGTCTAAGTTTAACTTGCATGCTTGTGTGGGATTTAAGGAAAGATGATTGATGACTTAAATTATAAGAAAGAAAGGTAAATATGATTAGAGTGGTAAGATAAGTGGATTTAGAACATAGAATTTCAATGGATTTGATTCTGCATGCTTGTTTGTGGACTTTTGTTGAGGTCAAGGCTTGGATGGCCTTGAGGAGTTATTGAAGGTGTTGGAAATGGAAGATGGGAACTGTTAAGGAGATTGGTTTATGGCTTTGTGGTCAAATATTCTGTGCGCAGGTAAACTATTAGTCCTATAACAGGGGAGACTCTATCCGTTTTCCATTGTGTTTTCGTGACCTCAGGAATGGGTTCGGGAACTCCGTTCTCGTGAGGGAACGGGGCATTACAGGTGGTATCAGAGCGTAGTTAACTCTCAGGCAGGATATGGTCATCGGTCTGTCTGGTAGCAACTCTGGAATGTGTGATTGTGAAATGTGTCTTGAGAATGTGTGTGCTTGTATGTGAAATTGTGTATCTTGAAATGAATGTGTACACCTATGTGATATAGTTGTTTGCTATGTGCTAAATGTGTGTCAAGTGAAGTGAAGTGGCTAATCCTGAATCGAAGTGACTCGACTCTATGGATTGTTACCTGCTTGAACTTTTGATTGTCATGTGTGTATTTGAGTGTCTTGGAATAAGTTGTGTTATGATTTGTATTAGTTGTGTTGTGATTTGTGTTTGAATTACTTCGTCGATTAACTGGTTTCTATAAACTCTTTTATAATCTTGGTTGCATGATAGCTTAGAGAATATTTGTATATATGTGATATCCTGACATTCATGCATAACTGGTTGAAATGGTAAGAAATCTTTTTCTTCTCCCTGAAGTGAGGTGATTGGTAACAGACCTTCCGTTATATGGACTAACAAGAATGAGAAACATTTAATCAACCCTTTATTTAGAAGTTGGTGTTTATATTTAGAGTTTGATTATTGGAATTCCTCTAAGGTATTCTCTTATGCTCAGCAGTCATAAATGAGTGGATTTCCTTGGGATTTCTACATGGTGGTTTTTCTCGGGGTATTCTTTCAGTATTTTCTTATTGGTACTTCTCGGCGGAATTGGTATTTGGGATTCTAATCAGACTTATTGTCCTGTGTTATCTACGGTATTTTGTGGAGCTCGCATTGGGTTTCTTATTGGCATTTTAGGATAGTATTATCATTCTGAATACTTGTTGGATTTTTATTGAAGATCACTTATTGGTATTTTCTCAACATCCTTATTCGGAACTTTGGAAGAAATTTCTTATTCGACACGCCCACCGGGAACCTTATATGGTGATTGTAGTCAGAAGAGGTTCTTGTTCAGACTTCTAGATGGCATTCTAATAGGAGCCTTTATTTGGCTACCCTTCTCGGGATTTCTTATAAGGATTTCTTTTCAGTATCCTTGATGGATTCCTTGGTGGTAATCTTAAGGAATCTTCTTGTTCGATTACTTGTCTTCGGCAACAGTTTTGACCAAAGTTGCTACAGCTGCTGGGGAGTTCTTTTGAGAATAAGAAATTGCAAGGACGCAATTGTTTTAAGGGGGGAATGATGTAACACCCGAGCCGAGCATGGAAATTTTTCTGTTCTTTTTCTGAATTTCATATTTTTCCTTTAATACTTGCTATTTTAGATGCATATATCCATTGGGTTTGAGTGCATAGCATATCAGGAGCAACGGGAAAAAAATTCATAAGCGAGCGTAATGAATAGTGAAAAATTTTCAGCATTTTTCTAGCTTTTTCATTTTAATACTCTTGACCCATTTTGCACAAAACTGATCCATTTGCATTCTATTTGACCCAAGCTTGACCCATTGACCCATTGACCCATTTGACCCTTTGACCAACTTATTAAAAGGCTTGTCTTCATGTAATAGTGCCAAAACAAAAACAAAACCAAAGAGAAAAGAGGGAGAAGGCTGTGAGACCTCAACAAGCTTTCTTCCTCTTGCATTAAGGTGAGAGATGCATTCATTTTGTGTGATTTTGCAATTCTAGTATAGACTTTAATTTTAAGATCTTGCAATATATTGGTTATCTATACTTGTTTATACTTCAAATACCTTCTATTGTGATTATAGAACCTTGTTTTATAGTTAGATTCCAAAGTTTATGGCTAGAAATTGAAAATGTAAGTTGAGGAAGATGATGAATAGTAAAAAATATGAATAGTAAACCCTTGTTGTGATTTTTGTTCCGCATTGTGTTTTCTTGATTTGGTTAGGTGCTAGAAATGTTAGAATGCTTAAATGTGCAGTTTAAATGGGTTGTACTTTGAAAAATTGAGAAATAGACCTTGAATTGTAAAAGGGACGTTTTGACCAAGTGTGAAATTTGCTCGGTTTGAGTGTTGGCATTGTCTTAAGAGGTCATAGAAGCACTTTTGGTATGGTAATGACATTAGTTGGGGTGATCGGTTAATGTAGTTGTAGTACAAATCAACTAAGGGGTCAAATAGAGTTTTGTGGTTGAAAACGGGTTTGCTTTGCATTTAAGTGGATCATAATGTGGATAGGTTCGAGTGGTAAAATCAGATTTCTAGTATTATAGCTCGTTGGGATGTGATAGCTTGAGAAAGTTAGAGAAATGAATAGTATTCTATTGAGTTTTGTGACTTTTGCTCAATTGAGGACTTTAGTGCTTGCATTAGGTGCCATAAGTGTTATAGTTGCTAGATTGATGCCCAAATTGAGTAGATTGTGATTGGAGTTTGTTATGGTTGGATTGAATACAAAGGGGTCTTTTGTATGGTTTTGGGTCATATGAGTGTTATGTGTATTTATAGAGCTTAGATGTGGTTCATAAGTGACTGTGAGGGGTCTAGAGTGCCTATAATGTGTCTTCGATGTTAAATGACTAGTTTTATAGTTATAGAGCAAAAGGGGCCAAATGGAAGAAAATTAGTTGAATGTTGGCATTTGAATGTAGATTGACTAGTTGAGTGGTTTAATGAACTTGATTGGATTGTGGGGTTAATCAGGGAAACAAAGGTGATCGAAATGCATGGATGCATAGGTATTTGAGTGTTATGAACATTGGTGCGCCATGTGTATTCCATTAAGATTTAGGTGTTTGATTGGAGTTCTTGAATGCTTTGAGTATTCCTTGAATATGAAGTGTTTGATTTTGTGAGGGGTGTATTGATTTGAGTTAAGTGGATTATTGGAGGGGTTTTGGTAAAGTAGGAAATGTTTAGGTGAATGCCATAGCTTAGTTGAATTGAGATTCTATGAATATTGATAGCTTTGGACTTAGTTGTTAGCGTTCTTGGTTTATATATTGATTGTATAGATTGACCCTTATATGTTAAGTGGTGTGTCTAGCAAGATTATAGAGTAACCTTGTGGTTATATAACTTGTCTAATGGTTAAAAAATGTAAAAAGGTTAGTTAAGATAATTGAATTAGTGGTTGATAATTATCTTGCAATTGATTAACTATGTGTTTATTTGCATTGGTATATAATGTTTATTCCTTTTGGAGAAGTTCGTAAGTTGAGCTATAAGTTACTTTGTTAAAGATTGAGTGAACATGTCTATAACTTGTCTATATCACTTATGTTGCTTGATTGAGTCAATATGCATGTTCACTTGTTTATATTGATTGTATAGCTATTAATGATATTTTATTGCTTATTTGTGAGAGTGTTAAGTATAGTTGTATTAATTTATAGATGTTCAAAGAGATTCTGGAAGTTAAGAGCTATCTAGTTATGATTTGTAAGATGTATAATTGCGTAGATTGAATATGCTTTATAGTTGTTCTAATTGCTAATGTTATATGCTTATCAAATTGTAGGATTCATAAAGAATGTTTAATGTGTTGTTTAAGTAGTGAAACGTAATGCAAGCTAAATAAGGAAATGGATTTGATAGTTATGTTAGTTCGATGAAATCAATGAAAATGAATTAGTTAATGGAGTTATGAACTGGCTTTAATTGAGTGTGAATGTGGAAACTACTTGTTGAATGAATGTATAACCTCTTATGCAAATAGTTGATTGTATCATGTAGTGGTAATTGAAGGAAATTGGTGCTTTTGGTGAATATTGAAGGAGTCTTAGCTAACAGACTACAGGTTGGCTTCCTAAAAGGTGACGGATTCATTTTGTTTGTCATCGTAATTGATTCATTGCACTCTATTATTAAGGATATTATGGGGCTAATAAGTATTAGAGTTATTTCATTGGGTAAAATAAATTTTAAAGTTATAGTGATTGAATTTCTTATTAATTGTTTTGTATGTGTGAGGACAACCTCTTTTGTTGTCCTCATTTCGTGTTTATCAGTTGTGTGCTTACCGTATCGTGTGATTATATTTGTTAATTGCTTGCGCGTGTTATCGTATCCTTTCGATGGTTGCGCAACCTCATCATCTTGGCTGATGCGATGGCCTCACTGGGCAGCATCGGGATTGCCAATGTTGGTTGCCTTAGCTCTGTCTGCTATTCCCTCACTCGCTTGGTCTAGAGATCACTAGGGGGTATTGGGTCGTAGGTATTAGGTACATCCGAAGTGCCAATTGGTGTTTGAAATGCTGGCATATCGAGATCGTGGATCGTGGTTCGTGAATCAAAGAATTAAGTGATAAGGGTTATCGATCGTATCCTTTTTAAAGTGTGTAGTATTTTATTGTTTAATTGTTCCTTTATTTGTATAGTTATTATTTCTTGTGATAACTATTGCATTGTACGGAAACATTTTCGAAAACCCGGGTTAACTGTTTCCCTCCCTTACTGAGTATACATGTATTATATGCTCACCCTTCCTTTTTAACATTTTCCACGTAAAGAGAAACTAGGCCCCTAGAGGAATTTTGGAGGCCTCATTGCTTGCTTGTAGCTATGGACAAGTGTTTTACGTGTTATGATGTAAAGTATATTGATATGACAAAGTTGTATGTATTTGCGTTGTCTAAGGGATTGTAATATGAGTTAAAAGATTTGTATAATTAGATAGTTGTAGAGAACATGTAATAATTGTAATGTTTTACTTTATTGTCTAAGTTTAACTTGCATGCTTGTGTGGTATTTAAGGAAAGATGATTGATGACTTAAATTATAAGAAAGAAAGGTAAATATGATTAGAGTGGTAAGATAAGTGGATTTAAAACATAGAATTTCAATGGATTTGATTTTGCATGCTTGTTTGTGGACTTTTGTTGAGGTCAAGGCTCGGATGGCCTTGAGGAGTTATTGAAGGTGTTGGAAATAGAGGATGGGAACTGTTAAGGAGATTGGTTTATGGCTTTGTGGTCAAATATTCTTTGCGCAGGTAAACTGTTAGTCCTATAAACAGGGGAGACTCTGTCCATTTTCTCTCGTTTTTTGTGACCTAGGGAATAGATTCGGGAACTTCGGTCTCGTGAGGGAATAGGGCGTTACAACTACTATGGTTCGAGTCCCTCACTCGTGTGGACGGAGCTTGTCCATAGGGTGTTGGGTCGTAGATTCCAGGGTATCCGAATGCACCTGGCGGGAGTAACAAGGGAATGGTAGAGTTCGTGATGGTGGTAAAAGGATCGGCATCAATGACGATTAATGTATCCTTTTACTGTGTGGCTATATAGCTTATTATTACTTGAATAAGTGTTTACATGCTTCCTGTTAATGTTTAATGCCTACATGCTCTACTAATTGCCTTTCAATGCTTATGTTCTTTAATGTTACCTAAGCTAATTGCCTTAATTGCTCATTGTTTCATATGGCATCACATGTACGTTTTCGAAAGGGTTTTTCAAAGTTAAAATATTTTTTAAAAGCTTCCCTATCTCCTCCTTACTGAGTTTGTGAAGCTCACCCCGTTTTCTAACATTTCAGGAGAAGCCGAGTTTGAGCTCTTGGAGATTGTAAGTGAATGTGATGCCTGACTTGCTTATTGGAAGATATTTATGTTGTTATGAAGTTGCACAACTTATATTGAAATGGAGGACTCTTGGATTATGTAATATATGTTAAGCTTTAGTTGTCTATTTTGGAAGACTTTATTATTGCTTATGTAGTAAGTGTTGGATTATAGATTTGTGGTATCATAGAAGGCTCGATTGCTAGTTGGAGTTTTATTTTTGAATTAATATAATTGTTATGCTTCAAGTGTAATGATGGACTTGATACAGGTGATCATAATGAATGAGTTTGGATGTTGTTTATATGTTATTTGTGAAGTTATGTAAATTATGATGTAATGATGGATAATTATGGAAATGTATTCTTTGGCATTGAAGTGTTAATGTGAAGGATTGTTGTAATGAATTTTTGAATGTATTTAAAAGGTTTTAATAGCTCTGATGTTTTGCTGTATGGATATTAGTGATCGGGCTATTGTAGTGTGCCTTTGCGGACTTAGGAAAAGTGATCTTTTTAAGCCTGTGGCATCACGATCCTAGGATTGTATGTTGTTTATTTTTATGGTATCAAAAACTGTATTAGCAAAATTGGGGTTGTGACAATCACAACCATGTTTTGAGTTAACCCTTGCGTAGTCTGGAGATATTTTCATATCATTACTATTTCTTGGTAACGCTATAACAATCATATATTTCTTATACATGTAGCCAGTTGTTTTGACTTTTACAACTATTATAGTGAAGGAAGGGAAGAAATGTACTTTTATCGATAACTTTTCCCTTATTTTCTTTTGGAGGCATACACACAAGACTCAGTGGCTATCTTAGCAAGTTCTGAATTTGGGCGATTATCAATGCTACAGGATAAATAATGCAAGAATTCAAGATATAAAATGTGAAACGTGTAATGCGATATGACAATAATACATGCTACCAGAATGGTAGCTCTGATACCATGTTGAAAATTAAGAGCGTTAGTAGAGAAGAGTTTGAAAAAGATGAATATATATTTGATGCTTTTGTGTTATTCTTTATATATTTACAATGGGGGATATATATAGAGAGGAAAAGTGAACTTCTACCTAACAACATTTACTAATTCTTGCTAACTACCTATATTATTACATATCACTACTAACAACATTATAAATCCTACCTCAATTAATTTGAAGTATACAAATATGGCAATAAGTATAACACATATGCTAACAGTTTCATTGCTAAAAGTGCAGCTAGGGTTATTTGCAAGATTCTCTTGCCATAGATGGTGGCGTTACTTTGAACCTTCACATATGTTTTATCCCATGCGAGACCTTCACTTACTATACCACCAATCATCTTAGGACTACCATTTAATGTGGTAGCCAAATGACTGTTTGCCGTCAGAAAGAATTTGTAAATGTTCATCCTATCGATCTTCATTTAAAGTCGTTAGTGTAAAAGGGCCGAATTCATCTTTAGCAACATCAAGTTGATACTGGTTGAGTTCTTCTTCGTGTCTTCATAGAGCCGTTTAATAATATCGACGGTTATTTCACCTATCTTTTGGCACAATTACTTTATTGCCATTTTGTCCTTCACATTTAAAACAGTTTGCTTTGTAACTGTTGACAGTTGTCAATTATATCCCAAGATTGATCTTACTACTACTCCCACGATTGGGTTCACGATTTTGCACATGCAAGTAGATTGCCCACCCATCCCGTTTCATAACTAGTTGTACATAGCTAGCCTTAAATTCACTATTTGTTTTATGTCAAGTAATACATGAAAAAAGTCCAAATTTAACAATGAAATGAAGACGTATAAGTTTGCCAAATTCATTATTCCTTCATTGAGATCACCCTCAACGCCTTACACTTTCATGTCTACAACCCAATTCATCCGATTACTACAGGGATGAATTCAATCTAGAATATGAACCATAAAAGAAAATACTTATTAAACCAATCACAAGAATACCAGTTACAGTATCTATGATCCAAAGATGAATCCTTCCAGTAGTATTGGCCATTTACCCTACTTCCCTCCATCATACGGTAAAAATGACAAGACAACTTTATTTCTTAAGAAATAAGTCACATGCCCCTATGACGTACAAAAATGAGTAATAACACCCAGTAGAGACTGATACGATTCAATTCAACATTTTGTTCGTTTGGGTTTGATTGTGTCATAGCTCAATAATTCGGATTAGGTTTATTGTTGGATGAACTACATTGCTAAGATTGACCTAAAAAAAAAATGGTAAATATAGCTAGACCGAGAACAACATACCATCATACAGTAAAAATGACAAGAAAACTTTATTCCTTAAGAAATAAGTCCCATGCCCCTATGACGTCTGTTTCCTTCACAACATTTTCTACCTTTATGTCACTCGCTTTATAACTCCAAACGTACGTTGCTCAAATAGAATGTGCCATTGTGTAGAACAATTTATGGTTTAAAAAGGAATGCTCTACTTTTGGCCCACTAGTTATTAAACATCAATGATATTGTGAGAGGTTCAAATGCAGACAATATATCATGCCCAGGATATTTGGTCTGCAAGTTAATTATATTGTCAACACATCCACTGCACAAACACAGTAGCGCCACAGATGTTTGAAAGTCTCAATTTCAATAAGGGTAAATTGCATATAGCCCCCTGTGTTAGATCGAAAGTGTGCATAAAATCCTGTGTTATGAAAAGTAGCAGTTATTCTCCTGTGTTTTACCGGGATGTTGCATATTACACCCTGCCGTTTAAAAATCCGTTATAGTTAACGAAAATGTAATATACGCTCGTGGCTCTCGTCTATCATAGATTTGATAGACAAAAATACCCTTGAGCGAAATATAGTTTACCCCCTTGTGTTTTGCGAAATGTGAACAATAGACCCTGTGTTATGAAAAAGTAGCATCTATCTCCCTGTGTTATGACAAAACTTTGCATACTCACCCAGGGGGTTATAAACTATATAAAGGCAAAAAAGTCTTTTGACAAAATCTGTTAATCAAAGTTGACGGAAATAAACTTTGGGCGAGTATGCAACGTTTGGTATTAACACATGGGATTATATGCTACTTTTCATAACAAAGGGGCTATGGTGCAATTTATGTAAAACACAGGGGGGTAAACTATATTTCACTCTTTCAATGAGGAAGGTCATGGGAAATATATGTATATATATATATATATATATATATATATGTAAAATGACAGTAATAATCTTCACAGCAAGGTAAATGAGCTTCATTATCATACAATCTTGAATAACCCGCTAACACGCATGACACCAAAAAAAGGCACCCGCATTGACCATTAAGCTACATTTCTCGACCAGATTTATTGCAATTGATACATGGGAGTACAAAGGTATCGGGTGCCGAACCAAGACTTATGTTTTTCCAAACAAATTTTTTTTCCAAATGATAAATCCTTTTAAGTCAAAGACTTATGTTAAGAATGCTAAGAAGGAAGAATATGATCTTCCTCAGAACTTAGAATTGCTAAATAAATGGACTATTCCAAGAATAGAACCTAGGAGCATATATCAGTTTGGTACCTTTGAAAATTTAGGTATTAAACACATGGTTAAAACAATTGAAGCATCTATCCCTATGGATGATAATGAATTAACAATACAATTATTATCACAAGATGATATTGATAGATATGCTCATACACATAGATTTTTACATATTGGTTTAATACAAATTGCTTTTAAACCTTTAACCTTATCAGGTTTACCAGAGAACTTTATGGAAGTTCTTAGAGATGCTAGAAATTTAAATTGGAGGCAATCTCTGATTGGAATTATGCAAATTAGTCTGGCACATGGACCAGTTTATTTTAATGTTAAGCCAAATTTACAACTTTCATTATCTTATAGAAATATTCTTGATGCTCTCACATTATATGTTAAAGCTCATGGTTATGATTATAAAATTGGATCAGAAATTATGTGTATATGTTATCGCATATATTATAAGGTTTTGCATACTCTTAACCCTAACTATAAATTACAGGATAGAACAGGTGCAACTGTTATGAAAGAAACTAATTTAAGTAGATCTAAGATATCAACTAAAAGAATGATTCAATGGGATGAAATAGAATTTCCAGAATGTTGGAATATTGATAAAGCTGTACCTAGTGAACCTAGGGTTGAAACATAATTAACAGAAGTTGAACAAACTCCTAAAGGCCAAATTAGGCTTAGATTTCAACAGATTCCCAATTTAGGATCCTCTCGTTTATTAAACAGATCTGTGTCATCACACAACTATATTTCTCCTTTTGATTATAGAGTTGAAATACCCTCTACATCTAAGGCTTCTATTTCACATTTAAATGAAGACCTGAATAGATCTGAATCTACAGAAGAAAATCAAGAACTTCCTCAAGAAGTTATTGAAAAAATTAGATTGACTAAAAGTCAGATTCCTCAGGGAATTAAGTTAGATTGTTCCACTGGAATAAGATTAGGAGTTAATCCTACTCCCTCAGATTTTGGAGGAAATACCTCATAAATTAATTTTAGTGGTTAATGGATTTTACACCTGGAAGCAATGAAAGGAAACTTATTAATAATGAGTTTTTACAACCTAAATGGAAAGAATTTCGTGATTGGTTTTTCTCTTATTTTCTACAAGAGGAAAGATTTCAATTTAGAGATCAGTTTTACAATCATTTGAATGATATTCAAGAACATAAATATTTTGTTCCTTGGTTTTTTGAAAACCTTATGAATGCTCATATTTCTGTTGTTGAAAGAAAATGGATTATTAGAACTTCTAGTTCTATGAAGATTTTACAGGTTACTTATCCGCCTTTACAACCATTTAAACATTCTGATGAAAAAACTTTAGCTAAAATTGAAGGCAATGCTTTTATGAAAATGATTGACAATAATGTTTTGCCAACAGTCACTGACCATATAAATAAGCTTTTTCAAATAAAATAATTTTACCAATATTTTACTAAAGATTTTTGGTGAACAACTTTCTTTGATTTTAAATACTCTTTCTAAAATCAATCAAAATATGGAAAATATTTCAAAAATGAAAGGATCAAATACTTATTCATCTTCTGATATTTTAATTGAATTAAATCCTCATATAAGGCAGGATCCCAAACCATATAGGTTTTCGGAACTGATAAACCAGTTAAATGAAAGACAGAATGTTGTTGTTACTATTGATGATTTACTTCCAGATTAACTGGTTTATCAGTTCTGAAAACCTATATGGTTTGGGATCCTGCCTTATATGAGGATTTAATTCCTGATTAGAATTAAAACAATCAATAATTTTAGCTTTTAATTTTGTATCATTAATACTATCAAGTAAATCAATAATTTTGTCACTTGAGGTAATAACATTTAATTCAATATCTTGAAATTGAGATTGCAATTTATAAATATCAATATCAGATTCACTATTATCTTTTTGGCATTTATTACAATAATTTTTCTCATTTTCATTATTAGAAAAACTGATTAAATCATCAGATTCAATAGCATGCAAATTATTATTACTATTAGTAGTAGTACTAGTATCACTATAAGATCTTTCACTATCTGAGTTTAATAATACTTTAGCTAAGGAAACCTTAAGCTTATCATCAATATCAAGACTATTTATCTTCTTTTTCATGCTACATTTATTAGCATAATGGCCTTTTTTACCACATGTATAACATGTAGGTATTTTCTTATGAGGTACATAACCCTTCTTTCCACGCCATTTGCGTTTCTTGGCTGCTTTCTTTTTATAAGCATTTGATTTATATTTCTTATAATATTCTATTTTATGGGGTCTCTCCTTATGGTGTTTTCTAGGTTTATTCCTAGATGTGCTAGGTACATCCATAGCAAATTGTTCACAAAATTCTCCTAACTGATTTCTCTCAGTTAGATGTTGTTTTTCAATTGATAATTCATTCGTAAATCATTACAAAGAGATAACCCCTCTTCTACACATAGTGTAATTAAAGTACCATAATTAAAAGTATCCCATGCAATATTATTGCTATATAATCTTTTCCTAAGATCTTTTCTTATTCTTTCTGCGAAAACAGAAGGTAAACCATCCACAAATTTGGATTTCCAATGATTACTATTAGCATCAGATAGATTCATAACTCTAGATAAGAAAACATCCTTATACCATCTAAAAGAGGACACCGAAAATTCTGCAACAGGGTCCTAGAATTATCATATTGGTGTAAATATCTTCCTGTGAAATGTTCACATATAGATAAACAAAGAGTATAAACAACATTTTCTTGTACTTGTTCATCTACTATCTTAGTAGTATTTAAAATTTCATCACGTTGGGTATGGTTCAAATAATTGCCCCACCAACCTTTTAATTGGCCAGCAAATCCTGCTGTAATCATCATGGCTATGCGCCTATCAGAATTATCATTTTGTTTACAAATAGGATAATACATGAGCATTCTATGAGCTGTATTATAAATTTGCAACTTAGTTTGACCATCTATAGTCAGTTTGACCATCTATAGTCCATTCATAGATTTGTCTACCACTAAATGTAATGGTTTCAGTCATTAAAGGTTCTTCAAAAAGAACATCTTGCGGTGTAGGACGAGGATAATAATATTTCATTTGGATAGGATCATCCTGATATTTATTCTTATAATTTTTTAGCTTATTGACATCAAAAGCTATTTGCAAATTTCAAGCATGAGCTATCTTCTCATCTTGAGTAAGATTGGGTTCAAATTGATCATTAATCATACTAAGCTTTAATCCTTTCAAAGCATCATCAAGAACCTGTTCTAATTTAGAAGTAGAAGGTTCCAATTTAAATCCATCTATATTAAGAGGGGGCTGAATATCAACTTGAACTTCAATTAAAATGTCAGAGGTATTAGATCTTTCATTTTTGAAATATTTTCCATATTTTGATTGATTTTATTAAGAGTATTTAAAATCAAAGAAAGTTGTTCACCAAAAATCTTTAGTGAAATATTTGTAAAATTATTTTGCTTAAAAAGCTTATTTATATGGTCAATGACCATTGGCAAAACATTATTGTCAATCATTTTTATAAAAGCATTGCCTTCAATTTCAGTTGAAGTTTTTTCATCAGAATGTTTAAATGGCTGTAAAGGCGGATAAGTAGCCTGTAATATCTTCATGGAACTAGAAGTTCCAATATTCCATTTTCTTTCAACAACAGAAATATGAGCATTCATAAGGTTTTCAAAAAACCAAGGAACAAAATATTTATGTTCTTGAATATCATTCAAATGGTTGTAAGACTGACCTCTAAATTGAAATCTTTCCTCTTGTGAAAAATAAGAGAAAAACCAGTCACAAAATTCTTTCCATTTAGGTTGTAAAAACTCTATTAATAAGTTTCCTTTCATTGCTTCCGGGTGTAAAATCCATTAACCACTAAAATTAATTTCTGAGATATTTCCTCCAAAATCTGAGGGAGTAGGATTAACTCCTAATCTTATTCCAGTGGAACGATCTAACTTAATTCCCTGAGGAATCTGACTTTTAGTCAATCTAATTTTTTCAATAACTTCTTGAGGAAGTTCTTGATTTTCTTCTGTAGATTCAGATCTAGTCAGGTCTTCATTTAAATGTGAAATAGAAGCCCTAAATGTATAGGGTATTTCAACTCTATAATCAAAAGGAGAAATATAGTTATATGATGACACAGATCTGTTAATAAACGAGAGGGTCCTAAATTAGGAATCTATTGAAATCTAAGCCTAATTTGGCCTTCAGGAGTTTGTTCAACTTCTGTTAATTCTGTTTCTATCTTTGGCTGACTAGGTACAGCTTTATCAATATTTCAACATTTTGGAAATTCTATTTCATTCCATTGAATCATTCTTCTAGTAGATATCTTAGATTTACTTAAATTAATTTCTATCATAACAGTTTCACATATTCTATCCTGTAATTTACAGTTAGGGTTAAGAGTATGCAAAACCTTATAATATATGCGATAACATATACACATAATTTATGATCCAATTTTATAATCATAACTATGAGCTTTAACATATAATGTAAGAGCATCAAGAATATTTCTATCAGATAATGAAAACTGTAAATTTGGCTTAACATTAAAATAAATTGGTCCACGTGCCAAACTAGTTTGCAAAATTCCAATAAGAGATTATCTCCAATTTAAATTTCTAACATCTCTAAGAACTGCCATAAAATTCTCTGGTAAACCTAATAAGGTTAAAGGTTTAAAAGCAATTTGTATTAAACCAATATATAAAAATCTATGCGTATGAGCATATCCATCAATATCATCTTGTGATAATAATTGTATTGTTAATTCATTATCACCCATAGGAATAGATTCTTCAATTGTTTTAACCATGTGTTTAATACCTAAATTTTCAAATGTACCAAACTGATATGTACTCCTAGATTCTATTTTAAGAATAGTTCATTTATTTAGCAATTCTAAGTTCTGAGGAAGATCATATTTTTCCTTCTTAGCATTCTTAACACAAGTCTCTGACTTAAAAGGATTTATCATTTAGAAACGAATACTGTTTGGTAAACCTACTATACAATATAGTCCTTGGCACCAAAAAAGGCACCCCCATTGACCATTAAGCTACATTTCTCGACCAGATTTATCGCAATTGATACATGGGAGTACAAAGGTATCGGATGCCCAACCATGCCACTGTACATGGCAACAAATGAATATGAAACCAATGGAATGAATGACATGAAACTAATTGAATGAAGGTCTGAAGCCAAATGTTTCTATTCTTCCTAGCAAGAGGAGCCAGTGAAATCACCTTCCATGCCAGCATTGTTGTAACTGATTGAGATTCACATTCACCACCTTCACACAATATTTCCCAGTATGCTCTACGATTTGAGCAACCAGAACTTTGAAACATGGTTACAGGATGTCCGGAAGAACTAAGTGTGATGATGCATATAACATACAAAAGAATGAACCAGCTAACACGAAAATAGCAACAGACTACTCAGTGTCATGCTGAGGCATACTTCTCTTCTCCTCTGACCTGTGATGGAACAATTTAGCTATTTTTCGCCTCTCACAGTCCTGCAAACCATGAACATATTTCAGAATATCTAGAGAAACAAAAAGTCCTACTTGAGTCTTACCATGGTTAAGTTTCTGTAAGTTGAGTGCAACTGCATAATTTAGTGGATTCTCACCTTGAACATATTGAGATAAAAATGTTTATCTGGGTTTGTCTTTCTCATCTTGTAGTACGTGTATGCAAAACTCAGCTGATCACGAGGTGTAAACCGATCCACCTCATTGAACCAAAGACAAGAAAACAAGTTTGACATTGGTGTGTGTGCCCTTACAATGAGAGACCCTTCAGGTACATCTGTTTATACACGAAAAATATGTCAAATTGAAAAATAGAAAGAAGATGCTGAAACTTAAGAAGGATCAAATATAAAAATGAAGTAACGAAATCATACTGCTTGGGAGCAACTTATTGGGATCTGATGCATTGAATCTTTTCAATCCATCAGCTTGGTAGAAAGAAAATTGTTCATCTATGACCGTATGGTTGTACTTGTTTAGCTTCTTATTTTGAGCAACTTCTTCCCACACACAATGGCGATCATAGTGATTCGAAATAGCATATTCAAAACCTTTACGCCACAAAAGGTACTCCAAGATAAGAAGTGGGTCAAGTTGGAGACGCAGCTTACTGTCCAACCATATTGAGTACCTAAAAAAATTTAGGAAGTCGATAAACAAAAACCAGTTGAGTTAATTTGGGATTGCTAACCAACCGAGAAAACAACTATTTTAGATGAACAATGTGTGGATAAACAATCCTCTCAATATGGAAAGGGAAAATATTAGAATTATGTAATTTGATTAACCAGGGGAACAACATTGATCTTGTCCGACGCTTAGTTTCTTTCTTTAAAGCCTCAACCTCGAGCATATTATAATTCTGAATTTATTTATTTTAACAGTTCTATTTTGTTTTACCATTTTTGTAGTTTACTCCCTTTATTTCAAAATGCATGTTTTAGTTTGAAAACCAACTCGCGCATAAAGCTTAGAACAAAGAAGATTGGTACACTTGTTGCATTTTAAATGGTTAATAGGCCCTAACAAGAATGTTATATTACAAAAAAGTATTCCATTTAAAAAGAAGTGGACATCAAATTTGAATGGTCCAATACTAGAGACATGCAACGCGGGACTAAGGGATTACAATTATTAGACATTTGTGGACATTCTTGAATTATTGTAGCTTAGTATTTTAAACAACTAGAAATCTTAGGTTTTTACATTGTTTTAATCCCAATAATTAGTAAGACCGCAGATCGAGGATTATGTATAGATGTTTTAAGTACAAGTAAACAGTAAAATGACAGAGATTAAATATTTATAAGTAAACTTCATAGACAAAGTAACTGCAAAATTGCTTTTGTTAAGTAAAAGAAGTTACATGGAATGACCAATCATCTAAAAACTTAAGAAGCTGAGGAGAGAGAAATTTTACCTTACCTTGATTAGCATATATTACAAAAGTTGATGCTAGCCCTGAAAGGCGCGTTTATTAAAGGACGCAACCATTGATTTCAAGGTTAACACTAAGTCCACAACCAAATTTAATAATGAAACTAGCATAGTAAGGGGGAAGAAAGCTTTCTGGTCTAGAAGTTATATCCATTTTATTTTTACATATTAGAGCATTTACACTCCAGAGTAGACTACTGCCTCCATCCCATCAGTTAATGTCCTACTTCCCATTTTGGGATTTCCAGCATTTTAGTTTGAAAAGTCAAAGCATTTCTTTCTCAGAATATCCGAGTTAAATCTCCATCGCATGTTAAAAATCAAACTTGGAGGAAGCTTCTTTCACTTTTAAAAATTTGAATTTTTTACATTACTTATAGTAAGTTCCCATTGGAAAAGTTAGAACCTTCCAAAAGGGAGTCTTAATTTGAGGACAGATGCACACAAAAGAAAAAGGGAAAGAATGAAGAAACAAGATTAGTAAACTAAGAAGTTCATTCCATACAGTGACCAGTCATTTCTTTTACCTGGCTGAAGGAAAAAGTCGATGAGACAATAATTTTGGTATCTTGCCCACTCTCCGCATGTCAGTGTAAGGAAGATTCTTCACCACCACAATCTTCCACAAACCAATGAAGCCCATTCTATCCGGCATTTGTCCTTCTGAAGAGAGAGTTTGTAAAGTATATTCATCAACAAACATAACAAAGCAAACATTCTTTCTTGACAACTTTGAGACCTGCACTCAACATTGAAAGAGGACACAGAGAATGTAGTGAAAAGTGAGGCCTCAAAATTATTCAAGTGCAAGCAATTTTCATGTATCTCCCATAAGCATACTGAAACTCACTACTGATCTCTCACAAAGCAAAAACATATCCGAGAGTAGGACATATAGACACATTACGTCATCAAGCCTATGACATATGAAAAAAAACTATTAACTTCCATACCAATTGTCAAATGAAAATCACGTCACATCACTCCAGTCCTTTATCATTTATTTGGATAATCATGGCCATATCAATAATTGATGAACTCGGTCCAAATATTTAGGATGTAAAGATTCACTTTAGGACAGTCAAGCAAATAGGTGACTGAATCCTGTATAGTAGATCACCAGTAACCTGCTGAACCTAGTTACTATGTCCAAAGGAGATAAGTAACAGGTAGGCAGTGTGCGAACATTGCTCACCTAAGCCCAATAAGATTGTCAGATCATCAGTGTCATATTTGCAGTATATTTACATAATGGGTAGTGCTCAGCTCAAGACTACGAAAGCCACGTCTCATGTTATTGGATTGGAATCTTGGACTGCTTGCTGCCACAACATGAAATGCTTTTTTTTTTGGGAAGTGAAAAAATTAATTAATATGCACCAAAGGGGTGCAACCCAAAAGTATATACATCAACTATGAAAAGCGTCTAAACATACTCGCTATATTCATTAATTACACAAAGAATCTAAACAATCTTGGATCCTATCAACATCAACTTTACAAGAGCCATCAATCCAAAAACAAGTATCATGTAAACAAAGGCTTTTCATGACTGAAAGAGACAATTCTTTCCCTTCAACTCTACGGCTCTATTCCTTCCATAAACTCCAAACGATGACAAGAGGGACAGTACAAATGACTTTCTTCTTGTGCTTGGAAGATTTAATCCCACTCCATGTTCTAATCTCCATATTGAAAGACTTAAGAGGCAACCCAATGCACTCCCACAATACTAAAGGCCATCTCCAATAAACATCTCGCCCAACTGCATCAAAGCAATAAGTGTTCTACTGACTCCATATCACTTTTGCATAAGAAACATCTAGTCACAACAATTAGACCACAACATGAAATGTTGACAACCTAGGATGTTCATTTTCAATACTCTTAATGTCGGCAATCATTGGAACACACCTAAAACTAAGATTCTGAATATTATGAAAAGCAACTGGCCTGTGGGGTAAAGATGACAAGATATGCAAGCACCCACCTTTAGCACCTGTTCAATCTGTTATCTTCTCTGTGCCAAGATATGATTATAACTCTATCTCAGATTTCTAAAATGAACATTTGGTCCTGGATTTATACTTTACCAAAGAGCAATCTGCCATAGACCAACATCTATCTCTTACATATTCAGCACATCATTGCATACGAATTTGATCTCCTATCAGTTGGTGTCAGTATATTTATCCAATCAACCTATCAGGTTTCCCTTTCAGGTCTCACAGGTTCGCCTTACATAGGTGAAATGATAGAATTTGTTATGATGTCCAAGGGACAGACTAAAGAAGAATTCACTTCAACAAAAAATAAGAGACAACATGCTCAATGTTTCAACAGTAGGTCCCAGTTACCAAAGAGCAATCTGACATAGGCGAACATCTATCTCTTACATATTCAGCACATCATTGCATACGAATTTGATCTACTATCAGTTGGTGTCAGTAATTTATCCAATCAACCTATCAGGTTTCCCTTTCAGGTCTCACAGGTTCGCCTTACATAAGGGAAATGATAAAATTTGTTATGATGTCCAAGGGACAGACTAAAGAAGAATTCACTTCAGCAGACAATAAGAGATACCATGCTCAATGTTTCAACAGTAGGTCCCAGAGAAAGTATAAACCATCAATGCCTTGGGATTTCACAGATCACAGTGGTGCTTATTTTCATGTCCAATATCTTTGTATGATTTATTGACGCAGAACGGAAGCGAAACACTAGATTCGTTCTAGCAAAACGTCCTTGATACAAGGAAAACTTTAAATATTACAACTCTAGAATGCTAGAGAGGAAGTATACAATACTAGTTTTGTATTGATTGAAGTGTGTTTAATGAGCTTGGAGAGCTATCTATTTATAGGAGCTCTTAGGCCTTAAAATTTGCTAAACTTCCTATGTGGGATAAAACAAACTAAAGGATACTATTCATAACAAAACAATACTATTCATAACATAAGAAAAAATATGAAGGTTTATTTCTTCTTCTTCTTGGGATTGATTTTGTCAATCTTTTTCATCAACTCCTTTGAATCATGTTCCGCATCAATCTCCCCCACTTGAGAAAAACTCGCCCTCGAGTTAATTTCTGGATATAAAGAACCTTCCTGTGGATAGTAATCATATAAATCAACAACATTGAAGGTTGATGAAATTCCCCAATCATCCGGAAGATCAACCACATAAGCATTGTCATTGATCTTCTTTAAAATTTGGTAGGGACCATACTTCTTCGGATTCAGCTTGTTGTAGGTACCCACTGGAATTCTTTCTTTCCTCAAGTAGACCATGACCATATCTCCTTTTTTAAATACCTTCACCCTTTTATGCTTATCAGCTGCAGCCTTGTATTTGGCATTTGAGGCTTCCAATTTCTGTTTCACCTCTTCTTGAATAGACTGCACTTGTTCCGCCATTTTATTTGCTGCAATGCTCTTATCAGAGAATTTCGGCAGTTTAACCAAATCTAGAGCATGCTTTGGTACCTTCTTGTAGACAATGAAAAATGGTGAAACTCCAGTTGAGCTGTGGATTGCACTATTATAGGCAAACTCAGCTTGTGCAAGTGCAAAATCCCATTGTCTCGGCTTATCTTGGCAAATACAACGAATCAAATTTCCCAAGGTTCTGTTGGTTGCCTCGGTTTGACCATCAGTTTGAGGATGAGCTGTGCTGCTGAACTTCAAACTTGCATCGAAGCGCTTCCATAATGTGAGCCAGAAGTGAGATAGAAATTTAGAATCTCTATCAGAAGTGATGGATTTTGGGACTCCATGGAGTCGCACAATCTCTTGGAAGAATAGTCTTGCAATGTACACTGCATCTGAAGTTTTCCTGCAAGGGATGAAATGCGCCATCTTTGAAAACCTATCCACGACCACAAATACAGAGTCTACTCCTCTTTGGGTTCTTGGCAATCCCAAGACGAAATCCATAGACAAATCTTCCCAAATATCTTCTGGTATAGGCAACGGCATATAGAGTCCCGTGTTTTGTGTCTGGCCCTTTGCAATTTGACAAATTGGATATTCTCTCATGAACTTGCCCACATCTCTTTTGATTTGTGGCCAGAAATACCTTTCTTCCACACTTGCTATAGTCTTATCTAGTCCAAGATGTCCACCGACTCCTCCTCCATGCAAGTCTCGAATGATTTTCTCCCTTAAAGATGTCCTCGGAATGCAAAGTCTGTTACCTTTGAATAGATAATCATCATGGACGTGAAAGTCTCCAATTGGTTGCTTTGACAAGTGTTTATGCCAAACTTCATTAAATTCTTCATCTTCTGGGTAGAGATCTTTCAGACATTCAAACCCTACAACTTCGCCACTTAAAGTAACCAGCAAAGTTGCCCTTCTACTCAAGGCATCGGCAACACAGTTGGAAGCTCCTGATTTATGTTTAATAACATAAGGAAATTGCTCCATATACGAAGCCCACCTTGCATGCATCTTGTTCAAATGTTTTTGACTCTTGAAATGCTTCAAGGCTTCATGATCAGAATATATTACAAATTCACGTGGAATTAAGTAATACTCCCAATGTCGTAAAGCTTGAAGCACAGCATATAACTCCTGCTCATAGGTTAACCATTTTTTACGTGCCTCGCTAAGCTTTTCACTGTAGAATGCAACAGGTCTGCCTTCTTGAGATAATACTGCCCCAATGCCAATTCCACTTGCATCACATTCCACTTCAAAAACTTTATCGAAATTCGGCAACACCAAGACAGGTGCAGTTGTCAACTTTTCTTTGATTTGTGCAAAACTTTTGTCAGCTGCCTCACTCCACTGGAATTTCCCTTTCTTTAAGCAATCAGTGATAGGAGCAACGATACTGCTAAAATTCTTGATGAACCTCCTGTAAAATGTGGCTAAGCCATGAAAGCTTCTGACTTCAGTGACTGTCTTTGGAGTCGGCCAGTCTCTGATTGCTCGAACTTTCTCATCATCAACATGGATTCCTTCAGCACTTACAATGAAGCCCAAGAAAACTAAGCGATTTGTCATAAAGCTGCATTTTTTTAAGTTGACAAATAGCTTGTTGTCTTGAAGGACTTTCATAATCTGACGCAGGTGGTCCACATGCTCTTCTTTGTTGTGGCTATAGATCAAAATGTCGTCGAAATAAACCACGACAAACCTTCCGATAAATGGCTTGAGGACTTGATTCATAAGGCGCATGAATGTACTTGGTGCGTTGGATAGTCCAAATGGCATGACTAACCATTCGTATAAGCCTTCCCGTGTTTTGAAAGCAGTTTTCCATTCATCTCCCGGTCTTATACAGATTTGGTGATAGCCGCTACGCAAGTCAATCTTTGAGAAGATTGTTGACCCTTGTAATTGATCCAACATATCCTCCAGTCGAGGTATAGGGAAACGATACCTGACTGTGATTTTGTTGATGGCTCGGCTATCCACACACATTCTCCAGCTTCCATCCTTCTTGGGTGTCAACAAAGCTGGTATTGCACACGGACTCATACTTTCTCTAATATGCCCCTTGCGCATTAATTCTTCTACCTTCTCTTTTAGTATTTCATTCTCCTTTGGGCTCATCCGATAGTGAGGTAGATTTGGCAAACTTGCTCCAGGGACTAAGTCAATGTGATGCTGGATGTCCCTCATCGGTGGAAGTCCATCAGGTAATTCATCCGGAATAATTTCTTAAAATTTTTCCAATATGTGTTGTACCTCATCTGGGACTTCTTCTTCATGCAATTCATCTCATTTGACTACAAGAGCAAAAGTTTCTCCGGTCTCATTTGATTCTTTGAAGAATTCATTTGCAGAATCCGCCATAATAAGGAAAGATTTCCCCTCCACTTTAGAAGTTTTGGGTCTATCTTTGTTGGTTGGGAGGATTGCTATTTTCTTTCCATTCCACCAGAAAAAGTAGACATTTGTTCTTCCTCGATAAGTTGCATCAACGTCATATTGCCATGGTCGCCCAAGTAGAATATGACAGACATCCATGTCAATTACGTCACACATGATTTCATCCTTGTAAGATTTTCCAATAGAAATAGGAACTTTGCACACCTCTGTGACCTTTATTGAAGGTCCTTTCTTGACCCACCCAATCTCGTACGGTGTTGGATGAGGTTCTGTGGGCAGCTTCAAGTGATTCACCAAAGCTCTTGAAACAATATTCTCCCAACTCCCGTTGTCAATAATAAGGTTGCATACCTTTTCTTGAATACTGCATTTTGAATGAAAGATGCGTTTGCGCTGGGATGAGTCTTTTTGTTTCGGGGTGTACAATAATCGTTGAATGACACACGTCACTTTTTCTCCATCTTCGTCTGCAATTTCAGCATCCTCCAAGTCATCATCATTATTGTACTCAACTTCTTCATCACGCTCATTATCATAGTCTGCTAGATTGACAGACTTGCGAGCTCGGCATTCATTGGAACGATGACCAGGTTCTCCACATTTGAAACATTTTCCAATGGTTGGCCTAGCATATGGATTATTGGGTCGGGTGGTATTCGACGCCTGTCTGATTGATTTGGCCACCCCTTGATTGCTAGTGCCAGTATTGTGAGTAGAAGGATGAGTTGCTTCTTCTGCAACTTGTTTGCCTCTGTCAGGATTCGAACGGACTGGTGCAAAAGGAGTTTGTCGAGTGGAAGGACGAGCCAAAAGCATTTCTGCCTTTAATGCCATGTTGTAACCTTCATCAACGGTCCATATTGGAGCTAATGTCATCTTATCCCGGATTGCAAATTTCAAGCCGTTGAGGTATCGTGATGTTTGCTGTTCCTCCGACTCTGATATATTGCACCTAGCAGTAAGGCGCAGAAATTCATCAGTGTATTCTCTCACTGATCGATGACCCTGGCTGCAGTTTTGGTATTGTTGGAACAAGTATTGTTCATAATCTGGAGGAAGGAATCTTCCTTTCAGTTGTTGTTTCATCTTTCTCCAAGTCCGAACGGGTGCCTTTCCTTGTCGCCTTCTATTGTTTTGCAAGGTGTCCCACCAAGCAGCTGCACCGCCCTTTAATTTGTAGGCGACTAGTTTTACTTGTTTGTTCTCCGGTACATCCATCATGTCAAAGAATTTTTCAACTTCATAGCACCAATCAAGAAATGCTTCAATATTAAGATCGCCGTTGAAGTTGGGAATGTCGGCTTTAGGACGATAATCATCGAAGCCTTGTCCTCTCCTGGGTGCATGTTGATGCCTTTGATTTATTTCTTCGTCACTGTCAGATTCCTCCTCATATGTTGGTGGTCTACGATGTCGAGCAAAACCACGTTGATGAGGATGTTGTGGTTGATTTCTAGCTCGTGGTTGTGCTTGGTTGATTCCTCGGTAGTTTAGGAGCTCTTCATCAGATTCATCTTCATAGGCTGGTTGCCTATGACGAATTGCAAGGTCGCGTTGATTGATAGGTTGGCCACGAGCATCTTCTCTGGCACGGTTGATCCCACCATCGTCACGAGCCCTGTTGGCGTTTAGGCTTAAGTTGGAAAGGATGTCGCGAATCTCTCGGAGTTCACGGGTCATCTTTTCTTCTTGAGCTTGTATCGCCGCCCAAAGGGCCTCCATCCCTCGATCACGGTCAATAGGATGGCCGCCTTCGCCTCTGCTATGGCTACTACCAGCAATGTTGATGTCGACGTTGCCACTATCTCCACCACCATTGTTGTTCTTGGACGCCATCTTCTCCGGCTTATAGGTTTGTAATTTAATCGGTCGAGTTTTCTGATGCACAGGATCCACTATACGTGGCAAGTGCAGAGCATACGACTCAATCGACCAATCAAGCTTTCTGATGCACAGGGTCCACTATTAGTGGCAAGTGCAGAGCATACGGCTCAATTACAACTACAACCCTCTAAACTAGGACTCTCGAACTTGGCTCTGGTGCCAACTGACGCAGAACGGAAGCGAAACACTAGATTCGTTCTAGCAAAACGTCCTTGATATAAGGAAAACTTTAAATATTACAACTCTAGAATGCTAGAGAGGAAGTATACAATACTAGTTTTGTATTGATTGAAGTGTGTTTAATGAGCTTGGAGAGCTATCTATTTATAGGAGCTCTTAGGCCTTAAAATTTGCTAAACTTCCTATGTGGGATAAAACAAACTAAAGGATACTATTCATAACAAAACAATACTATTCATAACATAAGAAAAAATATGAAGGTTTATTTCTTCTTCTTCTTGGGATTGATTTTGTCAATCTTTTTCATCAACTCCTTTGAATCATGTTCCGCATCATTTATGATACTCTTAACAAGAGCATGCAAAAGTTCATTGTGCAATAACCAACAATACACATCAATTTTCTTTTGGCGGGATCAACAAAACCAAATTGAACACTTTGATAATTTTTCTCTCACTTTATACTACAGACTTCTGAAAATTCACATATGATGATGAAACATAACAGAAGATCACATATGCAATTGATCTTATATTTGGAAGAAAGGGGTTCAAATACTTTGGTTCCAGAACATAAATGCAGCCTGAGTTTCCATAGTTAATCGTCGGAAGTGAATGGATACTAGAACAATTCCGGGTACTCAAATGAAGACCACCTGCTCTCATCATTGACAGACCCAATAAATTTAAAGATAAAAGGGAAATAACTTCGATCTGATAAATTCTTTTTTGCATGAAAAAGAATTACCGATCCTGATCAACATAACAAAGTTACAGGCTCTCATAACTGGAACAAAAAGATATGACAGAGGCACAGTATATGAGCCCTATTAACCACAGAAAGATGATAATATAGAAGACAATCTTTTAAATCAAAATATGGCACAGTCAACAGTTCTGCAAAATGATAAGCAAATGAGAGATTTAAGATTGAAATAGAAAGGGAAAGGCATACAAAAACTATATCAATGTAAAAGATAACACTATCATAAAAGAACAGATAAGGCCCAATACCATCTTTCCGGTTGGTGATCTCAAGCGATCTGAATTTCCAAAGATGCAAGATACCACAGCAATGTGGCAGCTACTAATATATTTTGCATCATCTTCAGCCAAGTCGAATCCAGTACTAGGAGATCCTTTAGGACCTTTCACAAACCCACAGTTTATTTTTTGATCATGTGCAATAAATGATAGCTCCCTTTCTTTCAAGCTCTGATGCCCGGAAAATCTGGGTTCCCATTGGTCATTTTCACTGAGCTTCTCTTCCGTGTCTGTATACTGCAAAGAAACTCTAGCAAATTTTCGGCTTTCTAACGGTTCAACCAGCAAGGTACTAGAATTCAAAATTTTCATCTCACAGGAACCTGAGTTATTAAGCATCAATTCTTTAGTAAAAAGCTAATGTAGACATAATAGAAAAGAAATAGTTTGCGGTTTTCAAACTACCGGCAAATACACCTATGTTAATCATTGCAATCGTCAAAACAATTGCACATTTGTCGATAAGCAAAGTCCAAACACTTTTATTTACCTTTTCCTTCTATAGTATTCTAAATTCAAAATATAACAACCTTATGTATAAGGCATTCGCAATAACTTGAAGTTAAAGGGAAAGAAATAGGTAAAATTGATATCAATGAACTACAGAAATAACAAATACTGGTCAAGTTCTGTATGACCAGAAGGTTGTTGAAGTTTCACAACGTCAGGGGATTCTGAACCCGTCTCTCACAAGTCATAAACATATACAATTGTAATGTAAAAGTATGCAGCTATTATGATCTGCAGTTCAGTAATTCTGCTATGTTATATCATTTCTGCAATAATTACTTTGTGCAAGTCAAGAGAAACTCATATTTGCTAATATGAAAGCCTTTCCATAACAAATTTCCACTCGTACCATACAGGACTATTAGTACTCAGGAGAGCCTTAAAAAGAAAGAACCAACATAAACATTTTATCAGGAAAAAAGGTTATTATTAAAAACTTCCAACTGTCCTTGTGTAATTTGGGTACCCTTAAAAGCGCAAGCATGTGTCTCCCCCTTTTCCTTGTACTCCTGACTTTTCTGCATTGCTGCTTTCACCAACCAGAATTAATTTTGCTTAACAAACCTTATCATCAAGATATTCATAGTACCATAAGACTAATCTGAAGTCAAAGCTGTCTTCCCAAATTTAGTTTGAAATCAAATGGCCCTCTTTTAAAGTGATCTCAGTTTTCACCTTCCCCTACTGCCCATCATTACTACGTCAAAGCTTTCATCACCCAAATATAAAGGAAGATGTTTGACACAAGAAATAGAGAAGTAGAGAACGATGTTAATAAACAGTTTTTGTAACCATGTCCATAAAGGCACCTTTGCAGCATTTGGATAATCTTCGAGGTCCTTAATGGGGCTCCTCATGGTTATTTTTCCTTTTTTGACAAGTTTCCAGAATATGCTCTTACTAGAGGTTCTATGTTTAGTTTTCTGTAGATCTATGAACCCCCTCCCCACCTCTTTCCCGAAGACAAAGTTTTTTAGTTCAACAAATGCAATGATACAAAATTTGATGATGTTTATATTCATAACTTACACTGACCAACACAGTTACATCACTTAGAACAAAAACAATTACATAAAAAACAATAAGTGCGCCAAAGAATTACAAGAAAGAGCAGGTGATTACCAGAATATTTGCGACGCTTTGACTTCTTTTTGGAACCTGTCTGCTTGTCAGGAGAAGATATTTTACTAGACTGCCCATCCAAGAAATTAACACTTTGTGACTTAGCATTAATCTTATCCAAATGTTCCTCAATAGAGAAATCACTGGAAGATTCGTGAACGCCCTCAACATTTCGTCTGCTGGTCCCAGCAGAAGACTCTCCACCATTTGTGCCTCGGGATATCAAAATATCAGATGGGTGCTTAATGTCATGTCCAATTTCACTATATTCATCGACCAGAGTATCCTGAGAATCAATGCCATCATCATACTCATCATCAACATCCAACACCTCATTCTGATTTTGCACATCAGCACCATTCCTCAGCTGATTTGTATTACTGTTGTAATGTTTTGGTTTCCCACTAATCTTCAAAGATGCCTCATATTCAGCTTCATACCTTTTTAACTCGCCACGACCGGCTTCATTGTACAAACCACTGTTTTTGTGATGCAAACCTTTATGAGATTCTATGCTAGATGATCTCTTATCACTATTTTCCCCCCTCACTGGAATATGATCCTTATCTATAGAATCTTCCCGAGATTGCTCCAAGTCCTCCTCACTGTAATCTTCGTCTCTTCTCCTATCATCCCTGTCCCAATAGCGTGAATCTCTTCCATGTGTAACTGACCCATGTCCAAACTTTAGGACCTTGGATTTTCGTGTTCGTGTCACATTTGTAAGAAAATCTGCATCACTTCCTATGTCATCATCTTGGGAAAAATAACCGTTGCTTTCTGCATGAAAAAGAGAGAGAGAGAGAAAGAATCAAGTAAACTTGCTAATTTTTTTATGGAGAAAGACGAAATTAACTGGTCAAACTCAGCCCCATGATCGGTCACTGAAGTTCACAGTGGATTCCATCTAACTTCGGAAAGTAGTAAAACCTAGTAAAACTAGACGGCAAAAGATGAATATGTCATGAACCCATGAGCAGCTCCACATGTAGTTGAGGGTGGGCAAGGGCCCCCGCCCTCACCCCGTGCATAAACACAAAATTATCTATAAAAAAAATTGCCCCTTTCAAGTTCAAAATGTGGTGCAAAAAGCCATATATTGTTTGAAATTCTTAACTGTTGATCACCTGTCCTAGCTCTACAGAGAACCCATCCCGATATTTGTAGTATAAAGAAGGGTAAAGCCACTAGTGTTCCTATTAGAATCAAAGTCTATAGACCAAGTATATTGATCCCCTCAAAGATATGTAAATTTTTTCGATTCAGTCTCTTTATTATTTCAATCTAAACTCCATATACAAGTTTCAAAGATTGTACATACTATTCTAATGCATTATTAACATCTCTTTAGATATTACTATTATTACATAAGTGGTATAGCCGTATTTGCAATATGATAAAACAGTCTTTTACAATTTTATGCAAATTAAAAAAAAAGAAAACATTTATAGATTCATTATGTGCCAAGAAAAGATTTTAAAGCTAATTGTTGCCCCTGTCCCCTTGACCTTGGGTCCTAATTCTGCCAGTGCTAGAACCTGAATTCCATCAGCTGCCATTTCCTCATCTCTAGTTCATGCATTCACTTGCTCTTCAATATTTTACTTAACAAGAACTGAAAAGTCAAAATGCACTTCAGTTCTTTGCATTTATCCAGACTTTCTCAAAGTTCTAAAAGATGTTCAGTTCAATAGATATCAAATTCCATTTACAAGTACGATGTCACCATTTTCTGAACAAGTACGATATCACCTCTTTAAGATTTCAGCATATCATTCAGTAAATGACTAGAAAACTATTTTTTAACTTATGTACTCTTTTTCTATATAGACCTTCTTTCTAACTTGGTTAACAATTTCCCGTTTCTCTTAAAACCCGAATAAGTAGCCAGACAACATTTAAACACTAAAAAACTGACACTCCTCATCAAACCAAGAAGTTTTTCCATATGGCAATTTGAAACGTAACAAGCCATTTTCACCTGTCCATATCTTCTTAATTAGATCTAGTAATTAATGAAATTGCTCTTTATAATATAGGCACAACTTCAAAAGCACATTGTACAATACTCGTCGCCATTCAAGACATGGGACACAATAAAGGAAAACTCTTAACACCAGAATAGAATACTCTGCCCCAACTACAACAAGCAATTGTCTCGCTGCAATTATGCATCACTCTATTAACCTTAGTTAACTATGAGCTCCACAGTCAAAATCATAAAACTTAACCTAATATTATATGTGTAAACGTATATCACCTGCCCATTTCTTTCTTAGATCTTCTAATAAAACAAATTGCTGTTTCTGACATTACCAGAGCAAGATAAAACTTCTGAAGCACAATCTACGATAAGAAAACTCTTTCCAGCAGAGTAGACTACTCAAAGCCGAAGCACACAAGCAGCAATTTTTGTTCTATAATTTATGCATCACTCTTCTTTCACCTTACTTTACTAACTCCTCCACACTAAGAATATTAAAAATAAATCTACAATTACAAATATATATATATATATATATTTGTAATAATACAATAATGATTTATAAGTTAGTGACGTAGAAATCAGGTAATAAATAACTCAGATTAATTATTTCATGGCACGGGATTTGAGCTACCCTAAGTGTCGCTTCTCGGGATTTATTTTAGAACCGGGGCGTGACAGAATGGTAATTTACCTTTATTTTGTGAAGAGAGGAAAAGGAATGCGATGACGGCAGCGACGAAGGCGATGAAGAGGAAGACAATGAGAGCGATGATTAAGATCTTGCGGCGCCCAGCCTTTAGACGACGGTGATGGTGTCGAGATTGTTGTTGATGCTTGTGCGACGCACCGGAGTGAATCCCGATGGATACCAATTGTGGTTGCTGCTGCTGACCCGGTGCGACGCCGTTTCGTATCAGGCCGTTACCAGCAACACCTCCGTTCCCTGATTGCCTGTAACTAGCCATTCAAGCATGGTGATTTAATTCAACTTTAATATATTTCAAAAAAAAAAAACACACACACACACACCTATAAAAGAGTATATGTGTGTATGTGTGTGTGTGCGTGTTTTGTATTAATGTAAATGAAGAACTTCAAAGAGGATTGGACAGCGAAGTTTTAGTCACCGGAGAAGGAATGATGATGTGTGTACACATTGTTTACTGAGAAAGTGGGACCTATAATCGATTTAGAATTTACAAGAAACCACCAAAATGCCCTTCGTTTATGAAGATTGTTTTAAGGGTTTAATATTGGTTTTTAGACCATCGAACCCAAAAAACCAGAAATTACTGGTTTGGACCGCTTATTTTTATTATTTTTGATAAGTTAATCCTTTCTTTTCAAAAGTGTTTGTTAGCCAAAAGGGCGTTAATTAGGATATAGAGGCAATAATATTACTTTTTTTAAATATATTTACAACCAGTTAATTCTATCAAACAATATATCAAACATAATATATGCAATAAAGTAAAGGGTAAAAGAGAAGAGAAAAGAGAGATGAAGTCAACGATTTTAAGGTGATTCACTACTCTACATTCACCACCTAAGGTAATCTTTCCTTAGGATTTTTTACCAACTCCACTAGAATAACGCTTCTTCAAAAATTGGTGAAGTACAAACTAACTACAACAATCTCTTGAATTCACAAGAGATCAACCAAGTTTCTTCAAAAGTAGGTGAAACTCAAACCTACTTACAATCCACTCTTGAATCCACAAGAGCAACGCACTCTTGAATCCACAAGAGCGAAGTAAGACTTTTCTCTTCTTTGATTCTACAAAGAAAGTCCCAACCACTCTCTCTAAACAGTGAATCATTTAATGTGTAGTTCTAGAGAATGTACAATGAACAGTGAGAATGATGAGTAAGAGTACAATTGATATCTCATTTTCAGATGATTAAATACAAATATATCACAATTTGTAGCCAAGGATTTTGCAAGTGAAAGCTCAACAAATGCTTTTGAAAGATATATGAAAGTGTTAGCACAAGCTTTAAAATGCTTCTGAAGAGTTTTCTTCAGATTCTCAAAGTTATGTTTCTCAAAAACATTGTCTGCCTAAATAGAAAACTTGTAACGGCTATTTTAAACGGCTAGTTTTTTTTAATGCTGGTCGAGGTGTCAAATAAGCATTTGTTTGGCAAGCTCATCTGTATCCCTTTGGAATTGTCGATCGAGTCTTGTCGGATGAGTGGCTCATCCAGCAGGCTCATCCAGAGCATTTTGGAATTGCCGGATGAGCCTATCGGATGAGCCTTTTGTCTGGCAGGCTCGTCCGGCTGTTCCTTGCCTTAGCCAATTGAGTTTGTCAGTTGAATCCCTCAAACGACAGACTCAACTGGACTTAAGCAAGAATAGCCCGACAAGTCTTTTGCAATTTTGAAAACATGCAAACAGTTTTTGCAAGAACTCTTGAGAGCAAAGAGAGATTTTAAAAAACTCAAACATATTTAGAGAATTTAAAATGATTATGAGCTTTCATAATTCAATCCAAGGCATACCACATAAAAGGATGCTACCTTTTACGTAGCCACATCTCCTTCTTTGTGACTCCATCTGCAAGCTCTGTTCTTCAATTTTTATTGTCACGCCCTAACTTGACCCCCCTTACGATCAGTAAGGACGCAACGGAATTTCAGCAGTATAACGACTGTAACACGTACATCAGGGCTCTAAACCAACCATTTATAACTTCATACAACTAACTCCAAAGATCAACAACAACTTCACAACCATGTTAACAACGTACAACGCAACCATTTCCATATATTGAACAACCATTCATCAGTTCATTCATAAGTTATACGCCTCCGTTTCAACAACATACATAAGCTATATTATACATTCACAAAATAGATTATAAACCAGTCTAGCAACCTAATCATGTTCAAAAGAAAGACTATTAAACTAGCATTACATAAGTCTTTAACTTTAAGTAAGTTATACAATATAACATATTACAAACGCTAAGACAAACTCATGGAAAAGACTCCGACACGTAAGACTCGTCCACGTAAGGCATATACTCAGCTTCCTGAGGAACGTACACAAAGTCTGGCTCAGTAAAACCTGAATGCAGAAAACGAATAAGAGTGAGCTTATATAAAACAAGCCCAGTGAGGATTCGATAGATCTTTTAAAACCATCTACTATACCCCTTGGAAATCATCCCTTGAGCAGTAAACACATAATGAACATCAATAACATTATAAGTACAACAATAACAATAATCAATCAATAAGGATACTCTAGTTGGTGTAGCTCCATACGCCATCACGATCTCAACCAACTTCTTGTAACTCCTATAATACATAACCGAGGTACCTTATCTAGCCTCTCCTTCCATGGCATCTCCGCCACACGAACTGGGGGTAGTCATGATAGTCATGCCGTTATCAACCCGACAGCCCGATGATGCCCGATAGGTGGCACACACTTATCAAAACTCATGACAATAATAATAAACATTCACATCACGGGAGGACAACAAAAGTAGGTTGCCTATCTCCCGACATCATCAATCATCAATCAATTAACAACATTTCAACAACATAACATCAATTAATCAATTAACAACTCAACAACTAAGTTAAATGACAAAGTAGGCCACCTAACTTAACATGCATTAAACCACACAACCAAACCCGAATCTAACCAACAACAACCCAAGATTCAATCACTCAAACACTACCCAAACAACCAAAGACAATATTTCAACATTTAAAGAAAGACTACACAAACTTTCAACAATCATAACTTACAATCTACTAATCCAATAACCTCCAATCCATTTCCTATCACTCACCCATACATGCAACTACAATAACCCCACTAGAGACCAACCAAAAGTCATCCAAAACAAGCCCAACAACCCTAATTTTGGCAATGCTATTGGCTGAATTTTTTGGGATTTTGCTACAACATTCCAATCAAAAATTCGGCATTACAACATTACTACCCCGCAATTAACAAACTTTTAGAAGCAACAACCAACCAATTCCAACCACTACAACAACAATTAATCAACAACAAGCCAAATACTCAACTTTTAATACCCGAAAAATAGAAATACATGCTACTACCATTCAAAACTTATATAAACGCACATAAGCGATCATTGACATCTATTGAGCAATAATCTAACAACAATTTAACATTTCATCGGATAAAATTTTAATTATATGAAAATGACATAAAATAGCATTTTGAGATCTAGAATTTTTCTCTCATATTTGATGTAAACTAAGGTTAGAAATAGTAGAATGGATGCCCAACAAGCAAAATCAAGCTTTGAATGAAGTGATTTGGACTTGAATTGCAAAATCTATAAAGAAATTACTTGAAAACTTGAACAAAAATGGCTTCTCTTTGCTTCCCTTGGAATTTTCGGCCATCTAGGTGTTTTTGGAGGTGTTTTGTGTTGTTTTCAATGTGTGTTGATGATATAAGCTCAAGTCAACAAAATATAAAAAGTCCAAGTTGATTTACTTAGTATTTTAATTGTATTTTTAGTCTTTTAATTGTGTTTTAGACTATTTTTGCTCAAACAAGTAGAAATACTATATTTACTATATTTAGTAAACTAAATTTAGGTGACAACAAATTTTATATGCATACATATACATACAACTAGGGTATAAAACTCAATTTTTACAAAAGAAGATGAAAAGTCATATTATTTGTTTTCAAATGTCTTTTGAAGGCACAATTAATCTAAAATCATTTAATACCACATATAAATATATTTATATTAATATATACTAGGCCAACGAAAGTCAATGCAAGAATCGGGTTTAGCAGAAATCACTATTTAGCTAAAAAATGCTACTTTTTGCCTGAAAAGTCTATTTAAATTCCTATTCCATTTCAGAATCAATTTTTATCAAACATGGGTCTATTAATAACAGAGGACTAGGTTTTCAAACCCTAAAAATACCCGTGTCAAAATTTTAACGGACGTGCGTTTAAAATACTATTCATAAAAACCGATGATAAAATTTCTGATGCCGATTTTAATAAAAATTTTATGAATGCACACATAGCATGTAAAAGAAATATAAATCACAGAATTAGCGCATTCTAACTCATATAACACATAAACAGGTCAAAACACGCAATTTTATACAAAGGTAAAATCTAGGGTTTCACATTTATGGTAAGATCTTTTCAGGGAAGATGACACTTTGAGGCTTCATAGATCTTCACCACCATAGTGCTTGCACAAGATTGATCATGTTGAGCTCTTGGAAGGATCTCCATGATTGAATCAACACTTTGAGCTTGATCAACATCATTTAACCTTTCTTTGACTTTGATGTCAAACAATATTGAGCTCGTTTAGCATGAAGATCTTGAGTTGTATTCTTGAGCTTGTAGTTGAAGGATGCCATATGTTTGATTATCATTTCATTTACCATAAGCTTGATCATCACTCCAATCTTCATGTGCTTACTCATCATTTGAACATTCTTCAATATTTGACTAATCTCAAACATAGTGAACTCATACAAAGCATGATTAGTCAATAGATATTTGTATAATCAAGATTTAGTTATCATCAAAATATACAATTAAGGTCTTCAAGCTAACAATCTCCCCCTTTTTGATTATGACGAAATCTTATACAATTAAGTACAATAAGATTTGATATCAAGGCATAAGAAAGATTTTCAAGTAGATAAAGAAAAGCTCCCCCTTATTATATACATAACAAATTTACTCATGTTCAAAGTTTCTCCCCATAATTGTATCCCATATGTTCTCCCTTATAATTTTCTTCCCTTTTGGCGTCATCAAAATGAGTTGAATATAAGAGGGTCAATATAGCATCACAGTGGGATCTTGCATGAAATAGCATTACAATGGGATTTAACTCAAGATAGCATTTCAATGAGATCTTATTTAAGATAGTACCACAGTGGATATTACATAAAATAGCATGTTAATGGGATTTTACCTAAAATAGCATCACAATGGTATTTTTCGTCTCCCCTTACTTAGTGCATATCTCAATCATATAAGCATTTCAACTTTGAGCATTTAATTCAAGCACATACCATAGCGTGCACAATGATTCACATATGAACATATTATATCTCATAAATTTTATTGTTTCTCGTTTCATTTGATATCATTTCTTTTCCATATTAGATACCACTATTATTTCTCCCCCTTTGGTATTCAAACAAAGCAAATAAATCATGTAAGCTCGAGAAATCATACAATTTTCAACATTTTTTTTCAAGGTCTTTATCTCATGCACTCATTTAATTCATCATACATTTTCAATCAATCATCATCATTTTTATATCACATGTATGACATCACATATTTGACTAGAGAAATTAAAGTTTTAAATCTTTCTCAAGAAGCACATTATGATAATAAAACTTTGTTACCAGTGCTTCCCCTTTTTGAGATTGGTTGTACTCCTTGATTGGATAAATCATTTGAAACACTAGAAGACCCATATTCTTGAGATTTATGTGCGGTAAGTTCACTTTGACTTCCATCTTCTTGAGTACCTACACTATCATCATTCTTTCTCGGTGCAAAGGGATTAGAATTATCAAAGTTCTCATGCATTTCATATGTTCATGAAGTTAAAAATGATCAAGAGCACAATCCATCAAGAAGTCATGATAAACATTTTAGTAAGGTGATGGAAAAATAATTTAAGTTTCCTTTTATAATGCTCTAATGAAATTTTGAATCAATGTCATAACCAAGTATACAAGAGCATTGTTATCATCATATTAGAGGCAATTGAATGTAAAACATTATCGAGCATACCTTTATACTTCTTTTTGACATTCAATATACCTTTTTTTATCTTTGTAAAGCTTGGTTGATGTACTCATTTGAGTCCTTGATTACTTTGTCATGAACAAGTACAAACTCATTGGTTTGATTTTGTTGTGATCTTGGTTTGACTTGTAATACTCTTTCTTGATTTTCTTGATTAGGAGTTCGAGGAAGAACTTCGATTCTCCTTTTATTTGCTCAGTTTTACAGCCCTTTGCAAGGTCTTAGAGAGAATTTCTCAAGAAGATGTATTAGTTGCATAAATCAATTAATCAAATGTTCAACAAATATCTATTCTTGCAACAATATCTTTTCAAGATATATTCAAGATGAAACTTAAGCATGCCCTTTCTATGTCATGGTCAACTATTTGTCATTTAGATGGATGAGTATTTTCAATATCTATGACAAACTTCATGTGTGTGTATGATGGAGAAAAGTCAAAATATTTCATGTATAACAATCATCAGACATTTTTAATATTCCAATGAATCATAAAAACTTGATCTTCTATGATATAGCATCAATTTTGTTCATTTAATTCATCAAAGAATTTCACATATCATCCAAACAATTCATGTCACTTTAGCATGTACTACGTACATGTCACGCCCCAACTTGCCTTTACCTAACACCGAGTCGGGATGCGATTGAATTTTGACATTATAACGTTTGAAACATGGCCCCATAAACAAATAAAACCTACACAACAACTCAGATAATCCATAATTAAGTCAAATCTACAACCATGGGCCTTCCAACATACAACAAAAGTATAATCCGTCCGTCACAACTACTTAACATAGTAATAAAAGTACATGATGCAAAATGAACTTCATAAGCCTAGCCACCTATACAACAAATTAGACTTACAAATTATATTACAAGACTACAAACTTCAAAGTAAACATCTTAAGCTTAGCATAAATTATATATAGCTAACAAGTCTCCATAATATTTACAATACAACCACAAGCTATTTTCTAGAATCAGGTACTAGGATGCTAGATGACGCTAATACGAGCTCAAAAATGGTTGGAATGGCCTTTGATCTATTTTATTTGCTTCAATTTTTGCTAAAAAAATCCTAAAATATACTATTCACTCTCTTGTTCACTCACGACTGAAGAGGAAAGGAAAATGGGATTTTTTCAGCTTTTATTTTGTGTTTTATGCTTAAGTAATGGTCAATGGAAGGTCAATGCAAGTCAATTGAAGATAAAAGGCCCAAATGACTAAGTTAGCCCTCAATTTTGTTTCTAATTTCAAGTTAAACCTTCTAGAAAACATTTAAAATGATAAAAGTCTAGTTTAGGCAAGATTTTAACTAATATTAGCAAGTTTACCCTTATGTGGTCAAAGAAGACGAAAAGTCAACATTTAGCAATTCAAATGAATTTTAAACGCACATTTAACCTAATAAACCTAAGTAAATCATATAATTTCACATATTAGGTACTAAATTAAATAAACGCATAATTTTTGCACATAAAAGTCAAATAAACACATAATTTACACATAAATGTTGAACTCGGGTCTCACATCCTCCCCCTCTTAAAATAATTTCGCCCTCAAAATTCTTACTTTCTTCATGACGCAATCCTTGCAGATCAATGGTATAAGCTTTAGTCTAAACACATGGCTGTGGAGGTGCGATATCTGTCAGCTTACCTTGGTTACCTCTGGTTGTTATCTGCCCTTGCCTAGTCTTATATTTTGGGCAATCCCTTGACCTGTGCTGGTTACTACCACATCCTATGCATTTGCCAACCTTCTTCCAACAGTTGGCTTCCCTATGGCCCTTCTTGTTACAAAAGGCACAAAGTGGAATGTTAATAGTAGCACTGCCTCCTAAGGAGCTCTAAGCTGTCGAAGTAACTGAATCACTCTGTTGAAATCTCATAACAACTGGTCTACTCTAATCCTAAGTCTGGGACTGCCCTGGCTGAGACCTCACAATAATCAACTGATCCTACAACTGATTAAGAATGTGCTTTAATTGTATCAGAGGCTGAAAAGATCCTTGCTGGTCATCTATCTGAATCTGGGGCTAATAGTACCTCTGCTAGCCTTGGGACGAAAAGGGTTGCTGCTGACTCTGGCTTTGAGGCTGAATGGCTTCTTATTGGGTTGACTTGACTCGACTCCGACTTCTCTTTTTCTTTTCTCAACCCTCAATGTAGCATTTAAGGTCTCTGAGTAAGTAGTAAACTGGAATAGAGCTAAACTATCCTGGATATCGGGCCTCAGTCCTCTGACAAATCTCTGTTCCTTCTGGCTATTGGATTGCACCATTGCAGGTGCATAGTGAGACAACTTGTTAAGCCGAGCCTCATATTGTGCCACTGACATAGTCCCCTGACTGAAAGTCAAGAACTCATCTTCTCGTCTTTCTCGTACAATCTCCAGTATATAATTGTTCTTGAATGCCTTCACAAAGTTTTGCAACAAATACAGGGTGTTGTGCTATTCCCACTAAAGTCTAACCGTCCTCTACCACTGACTGACATCCCCGTCTAATAAAAAAACTGCAAAGGTGATTTTCCTGTCATCTGTGTAGTCAATTGCATCATATATGTTTTGAATTCTCTCCAGCCACTCTTTTACCTTCTCATCATCTGGCTTGCAGAAGAATTGTTAGGGATATGCCCCAATGCTATAGATTAGATGACCTAATTAGGGTTTAATAAAAATATATGTGTTTTTTCTACACAATGATGTTTTTGGATATTCATATTCTTTGCTTTTATATGAATGTGTCCCTAGTATTTATCGGAAAAGAAAAACATTCTAAAAGGGTTTAGAATACTTCACTATATCTCTTCGATATGATAAACATTAAGAATTAAATCATAACCCTTCAAATTATTTGACTAGGACTAGAATAATTGAGTACGGGTTATCATATGTTATTACATTTGATTAACCTAGTGATGTTAATGAAAAAGGATGGTATGCGAAGTACGAGAACAACATGAGGATGTGGACTAATATACATATGAGTGATCGTCAGTGGTACAGATCATTGAATGTGATGATAAATAGTGAACTACATGATTTCAGGTTAATAGTTTACTATTTAGTTGAGAATTGTGCAAATTAATCCTCAGACTTGAGAAATTACGGCTGCCAGATATATCATGGGCTAAATATAGCGTCTGGACTATACCTGCTTTCTATAAGGTAAGTTACGACCTTTTGCATTTTAGTCTTGTGATATAGAGACTGACAGATAATTGTCAAGATATGATCTATTAACCTCCGTTAAGAGGTGATGTCCTATGATATCTAAAATCGGTCAATAAATAAGGAAGTCCTTGGCTAAGACAAGAATAAAATTGATGGAAAAGAGTTTTTCCATAGTAGTCATCTCTCGTTTCACCGTTTTAGATCTATTCATAGAATCGGAAGTGGACTTAACCATTTCATGGTCTTTTTCCCGATCAGGATATTTTAATAGAAGGATCGTACTGCACGATAATTCCTGACAGTAAATAGATTCATAAAAGACCGAGTCTTCATTATCGCATACATTTTCATGGTACGTTTGTTGTTAGTGCGTCACTCATGAACATGAGGGTATTTCGGGTAATGATGGAGACATTCCCGAAATAGATTAAGAGGTTTAAAGGTCTCTCATTAGTATGCGATTATGAATCTAGAAAGTCACATACTAATAAGCATCAAGAATGAGTTCGTCTGTAGCTTGTATGATGTGGTTAATGACTTTAAGGTGTTAAAAGTCATCTAGATTAGTATTTGGGCCAAAAGTATGGTTTTGTAAAGTTTTGGGGTCAAAACGTAAATAAAAAAAGTTTTGGGGCCTATATATATATATATATATATATATATAATAAAAGGGATTTGATTTGATGAAGTGCCACGTCATCAATTCTAATCATCAAATGGCAAATTAAATTATTGGATAATAGAGTACAAGTGGTATGATGCCCGAGATTTTTCCGTACTTCTAGCTCACTATTGCATTCACTAGTTGCACATTTCTTCTGTGTTTTAATTACTATCTTCTTTAGTTACTATTCATTTCATTTTTCAACTGCATAATATTATTGAATTAGCATTTTTATTAAATTATATTAATTGTTTTAGGAGTGAGAAAAATGTGCGATTGAGCTAGGAACGAAATGAGCCTTCATTTAGAAAATGGTTTTGTGAACTAATGAATAGTGTTACGTAACTTAACTAAGTGTTTTATTTAGCTAGCACCTAATTGCACCTTAGACTTATTTTTAAGCAACCTATGCTTATTTTAATAGCCCATTTATGCACCCAACATGACCCACCTTAATATAAACTCACACAACACACCACATAAGCTCATAACTAGCAAAACAAAACAAAAATAAGCTGAAATTATTGTAGTTGGGCCTACAGCTCCTTGTAGCCAAAATAGGGAGATTTTGATCTTCAAATCTTCAAACCAAGCCAAGCCAAGCTAGGAGCAAGTGCGTTAGGGTGTCTTCTAGCCTTCTACGAGTTCTCACAAGCTTTGGTGAGGGTTTTCATGCTTATTTGTGCATTTTAGAAATGTTGCTATTTTCTTAAATTGTTAAAAATGCTATCAAATGCTATTGCAATGATTATCCATGCTATTGTATATTGTATATAAGTGCTAGAGAACATATTTAAGCTATTGGTTCGTATTTTAAACGGTTGAAATTGTTACTTTGATTATATGAGGTGAATAGTGATGGATTTTTAGGGTTTTGTGTAATTGTGCGTATTGGCTTGCTTCATTGCTTCTAATAGATGCTTTAGGTGCCAATGAAGGTAGTCCAATAGCCCCGTGCCCTTGAATTGTTCTAAACTTGTATAAAACGTGAAATAGCTTAATTTTTTAAAAGGGGTTTCGGGGTTAATGCTAATCCGGGTTGAATTGGCCTCCACATTTAGTAATTCTAGGCTATTTAAGACCTAACTAAGCTTTGTTAGTTCCCATTTGAGTCCCGATTGAGGTACTTGTAGTACAAAGCCAAAAGAGGGAATTTGGGGCTTTCGGGCTAAATGCGGGTGTTTGTGTGATTTCGAGGGTCCTAAAGGTGCCTAAGGGGTTAACTAGAAGCATGGTATAGGCCGCTTGTTAATTCAGAACCATAACATTAGTTTGGAAGGAAAACGGGTTGGGTCACAAAGGGGTTTAAGTACAAATTCATTTGTCTCACGCTTCTAAGACCTTGTCATGACTCCTTGTGTGTTTACATGTGGTTTCAAGATATTTTGGAGCTTTTGGTATAGTTCTATGTGAATCTCGAATATGTCCCTTTGTAAATTTCTTAATTGCTTATACGAAACTATTTCTTTTTTAACTGTTTCGAGGTCAACCTACTTTGTTGATCCTCCCATGTGTTATTACTTATATTGTTGATATTGTCTTTCCATTGTTAAGTGCATTGCATATTGGTTGCACAACTATAGTGTCAGGGGTGGATGTGTTGAATATCGACTAGGCGGCAGAGGGCTTGTCAGTGGATATTCAAACTCCGTAACCTAGTCCCTCATTCGCCTAGTTCAGAGATTGCCAGGGGATGTTGGGTCATAGGATTATTTGGGTACATCCGGAGTACACCCATTGGAGTGATTGGGAATTTGCCTGCATATTGATCATGGTTCGTGGATCATGGTTCGTGGCCAAAGATAAGAGAATCATGGAGTGTTGGGGTTAAGTGTATTGTATTCTTTGATATGTGTGGTTATTTACTGTTTCAAATGTTCTTTACTTGTTTTTCTTGTTAACTGTTATATTTGTTGCATTGCACTTCCCGTTTGGCCTTTATCCCTCACTGGGCAATAGTTGTTGCTCATACCTCGCTAATATGTTTCAGGAGACGCTATGTGTGATCCCCAGCTAGATTTGGTTGAGGAAGAATAACCGGAGGTTCAGACTGATCCATTGCCTTAGTTGCTGTGTCTAGTTGTCTGAGGTGGTTTATGTTCTTGTTGTTGGATGAAGAACTTGTTTATTCTAATTTATGTTCTATTTTGTAGCCTAAGAGCTATGCATATGTTATGTAGTTGCAAGTTGAAAGATAGATGTTGTAGTAGTAGATTTGGAACCATGGTATGTAATAACTTATGTTTCTACTTCTAGCTACTTGCATGCTTGGGTTTAAATGCTATGTTGTATGTTTGTTTCTAAATTCCAAGCATGTTTCAATGCTATAATAGAGTGGCATGATAAGCGGTTTGGTAAAGAAGTGAAGTTGGATGCATGCTTGTGTGAATCTGAACTATTGTATGTCTCAAGGCTTGGATGGACTTGAACCTTTGAAATTTTGTTATAAAAGCTTGTCCTGTTATATTGTGATTTTTTTTTAGCATTTACAGGTTTTCAGAATGTCTACGGTATAGGGGAGACTCTGTCCATTTGTCGGGTCCAGACTTAACCTTTAGCGTGGGGTTGGGTCGGAGCGTGACATTTAGGTGGTATCAGAGCTTATAGAATGCATGAAGCCGGGTTAATTTTCTCGGTCTGTGGGTAGGAGTCTATTAAGTTGAGCCGTGATTGTGTGAATAAATATTTCTTTGATTGGCTAAGGGAAGGATTGAATGGTTAAAGCACATGCTAGCATGAAAGCAAGAATGTGAAAGGTCTTTTATGAGTTATTGTGTAAAAGTGAAAAGTTAAGAATGAAAACTATGATTAATTGTTTTACTTGTGTCTTTAGTATGTAAAGTGTTTGTATGACCCTATATGCGATCTTATGTTAACTTATTTGAACTTATTCTTATGTGATTTAATAGTGAATTATACATATGCTTGTCATAATACTTTACATTCTAGTTGTCTGGAATGGGACCCCGCCGTCGAACTGGGAATCAGAATGTTGATAGAGAACAAGATGAGGCTCCCAGGCAAGAACCCAGTATGGCAGGAAATGCACCACAAGTTCAGGAACCGAGTAACGCGCAGATCTTGGCCATAATGGCCAATGCTATGAATACCATTGCCCAGTTCGTGACTCAGCAGGGATATACAGGGGCTGCCAGAGGTAATCAGGCTACAAGAGCTAAGGGTAGTGGTACTACCAGAGGTAATTTGTATGATAGGTTTTTACATCATGGGGCCTACAGCTTCTTCGGAGAGCCAGATGATATGAAGGCTGAATTGTGGTTGAGAAAGTTTGAAAGGGTGGCTACAATGCTCGAGTGCATTGATGAGAGAAAAATTACCTATGCCACATTTCTTTTGGAGGGTGATGCCGAGGAGTGATGGCGTACTGTTAGTGAGAAATAGGAAGCCGAGAGGGTTCAACATTCGTGGGCTGACTTCGTTTGTGAATTCCGAGATAAGTATATATCAGTGGTTTCTCGTGAGAGATGCCAAGCAGAGTTCATAGCTTTGAAGTAGGGAAATATGACAGTGGATTAGTATGAGGCTACTTTTACTAGGCTGTCCCATTACGTGGCGGCTTTGGTACAGCCAGAGGACATGAAAATGCAAAGATTCATCATGGGGTTGAGAAATGATATTATGCTAAATCTGTCTGTGAATGATTACCCTAATTATGCTGCAGTGGTCAGAGCCGCCTCGAGGTATGAAAAACGCAAGACAGATGTGTTGGCCGAGACTAGTCAATCGAGTAAGCGGCAGTTCCAGTCATAGAGTCAGAGGTACCAGAGGCAGACTATTTCAGTTGGGCAGAGTCCGCAGCCGAGGCAGACACAGAGTTATGCAGGGCCTACTAAGACTCAGGCACGACCAGTTCAGAGTCAAAATCAGGGGCGGTCTCATCCAGTTGCAGCTCGATCTCAACAGGGTAGTTCAACTACCTCTTCTTATAGAGCTCCTTCAGGAGGCACTGTTGCAAGACGTCACCAGCAGTGCAGCTTCTGTCAATGCCAGGGTCATACTGAGGAAAATTGTTGGAAGAGATTGGGCCGATGTACCGGATGTGGCAGTGATCAACACAAGGTTAAAGACTACCTGAAATTCAAGAATACTAGGGGTCAGACATCTGGTCAGGGCAATCAGACCAGGGCGTCAGCTGCAACACCAGTACCACGGGGTCATGCCCGAGTATTTGCCTTAGATGCAAAGGAACTTCCGGATACAACTGCTGTAGTAGAAGGTACTTTTCTTCTTAATGATCAATCGGTTAAAGTTTTAATTGATTTCGGGGTTTCGCATTCATTTATTACTCCTACTTGTGCACAAAATGCTAAACTGAATCATGATAAATTGTTGCATGAGATTATGGTTTACACTCCTATGGGTCCGAAGTTTGTTACTAGATCTATTTGCAGAGCATGTAATATTTTTATTGAGGGTCGTGTATTTCCTGTTGACTTGATTAGTCTACCCTTCAATGACTTTGAAATTATATTGGGGATGGATTGGTTAGGAAGTTATTATGCATAGCTTAACTGTAGAAAGAAGATTGTGAGATTAGAAATGCCTGACCACCCTGTAATTGAAATAGTTGGTAGTAGAAAATCAACTGGAACTTCTATCATTTCTTCCATTAGAGCATCTAAACTGTTGAGCAAATGTTGTGGGGCTTATCTTGCATATTTGATTAATCAACCGGTGGACCAGTTGAAATTGAATGATGTACCTATTGTGAGAGAGTTTCTGGGGGTCTTTCTTGAGGAATTACCTTGTTTACCGCCCGATAGAGAGATAAAGTTCATGATTGATTTATTGTCGGGGACTATACCTATCTCTAGGACACCGTATAGAATGGCTCCACCCGAATTGCAAGAATTGAAAGTTCAATTGCAAGGCTTGCTTGAGAAAGGATTCATTCAACGAGTTCTTCACCTTGGGGTGCACCAGTTCTATTTGTTAAAAAAAAGACGGATCTCTTCGCTTATGCATTGATTATTGAGGTCTTAATCAGGTAACTATCAAAAACAAATATCCATTGCCTTTGATTGAGGAGTTATTTGATTAGCTGCAAGGTGCCAGGATATTTTTTAAATTTGATCTGAGGCAGGGCTATTATCAGTTAAGGATTAAGTCAGATGATGTTCCCAAAATTGCTTTCAGAACTCAGTATGGTCATTATGAGTTAGTTGTTCTGCCTTTTGGGTTAACTAATGCTCTTGCCGCATTCATGGATTTGATGCATAGAGTATTTCATCCATATCTGGATCAGTTTGTGGTTATTTTCATTGATGATATCCTTGTATACTCTAAATCTGAGGCTGAACATGAACAACATCTCAGGATTGTACTGCAGACTCTTCAAGAGCATAAATTGTTTGCGAAGTTCAGTAAGTGTTAGTGGAAAGTGACATCATAATCCACTAAGTTGAGTTAGTGGAAGATGACATCACATTCCACTAAGTCTAAATAAATGGCTAAGTTTTCACTAGATTCAAATCAAATGCCAAGATTTAATCTTGCTTAGATAGTGGAAAATGACATCATACTCAATAAAGACGAGTATTGTCCTAGTGCTAGGATTTAAATTCCAATATATCAGACAACCATAATTTCTCAAGTCAGAGAATTACTTGCACAATCGCAAAGAATAATAAAACTATTAATCTTGAGTCATGTAGTTTATTATTCATGCCACATTCAATGAACTATTCTACTAATAATCATTTATACGTAAGTTAATTGCATCACATGTTGTTATGGCTCGAGGCTTGCCATCCTTTATCATTAATATCAGATATTAATCAAAGGTAAGTACATATGATAGCCCGTAATTGATTATTCTAGTCCCAGTTGAATAATCTAAGGACTATGAATAATTTTTTAATGCTAATCATATTAAAGAAATATGCCAAGATATTCTAAACACCTTTTAGAATATATTTCTTTTATGAAAAACATAAGGACACATTCATACAACATAAAACGGAGAATATGAATGTCAACTTAAAATTGCCATTATATAATACATAGATTTACATCAAAATGCCCTATACGGGTCATCTAACCATATAGCATTAGGGCGTATCACTAACAAAAAGAAGAAGTTTTTCTTGTTGTTTTGCTAGTGTGTGTGTGTGTCGTGTGTGTGAGAGGCATTAAGTGAGAGAGAGATTTATCATATATTAATATAAGCAATTAACATAATAAGTGTCCAATCACAATTGTTACATTTTCATGACAAGCCATGCATGTCTTAGGATCACAATCATTATCAATAGATGGCAAGATTTCAATTTTCTCTCTCCTCCTATGCTTGGCCGAAATTGTGAGTAGAAAGAGAAAGAATGTTGTCATTTTTTATTATATACATATATATATATACATATATATACATATACATATATATATATATATACATATATATACATATATATATATATATATATGTATATATATATATATATATATATATATATATATACATATATATATATATATATATATATATATATTAAACTAAATTTATTAGATGGCCAATCACTATTGCTATCTTCTAAAGTTAAATAAAACAAAGTCATGCAAATTCTAGGATTGTAATCATTGCAATCTAAAAGTTCACTATATTCTCTCTCTTGACACTTGGCAAAAAGGTTCTATCATCAAAAGTAAATGTTAGGATTTACTTGTCTTTATCCAAGACTAAATCCTGGCCATCCAATTCGAATTCAAATGACTAGGATTGATGACATGGACAATCCAGTCATCAATCTGTACATGCACATGCCACATGTACATATCCAGTCATTAATTTGCCATTCTCTTTTGATGACGTGGCATTTTTCAAATTACATCATCATTATACATATATATATATATATATATACTCTTCTTTGTTCATTCTAATCTCTATTAGAATAAATATATTGAAACTACTTTTCAAAAACTACAGTTTGCTCCAAAAAGTTTTGGTAATTATAATTTAACCCCAAAACTTTCCAAAATTACATTTTTGGCCCAAAAACCAATATATATGACTCTTAACACTTTAAAGCTACCAACCACATTATACAAGCTTTCGGTGAACTTATTTTTGATACTTATTACAATGTGACCTTCTAGATTCACAATCGCGTACTGATGAGGGACTGGTAAACCTCCTTATCTATTTCGAAAATGTCTCCACCATTTGCCGAAATACCTTCATGCTTATGAGTGACGCACTAGCAACAAACGTACCATAAGAATGTAAACGATAATGAAGACACTGTCTTTCATGAATCCATTTAACCGTCAAGAATTGGTGTGCAGTCCGATCCTTCTATTAAGAATGCCCCGATCGGGAAAAGACTATAAAATGGTTAAGCCTACCTCCGATACTATGAATAAATCTAAACTAGTGAAACGAGAGATGACAACCATGAAAAAACCCTTTTCCATCATTTCATACTCACCTTGGCCAAGGACTTCCTCGTTTAACGACCGATCTCAGATATCATAGGATATCGCCTCACGTCGGAGGTTAACAAATCCTATCTTGACAATTACCTGTCAGTTCATACCACAAAACTAAAATGCAAAAGGTTGTAACCCACCTTTTGGAAGACGGGTATTGTTTAAACGCAGTATTTAGTCCCTAATATAATCGACAGCCATAATTTCTCAAGTTTGAGAATTAATTTGCACAATTCCTAACTAAATAATAAACTATTAACCTGAAATCATGCAGTTCACTATTTATTGTCACATTTAATGATCCGTACACCGATGATCACTCATATGTTTATTAGTCCACATCATTATGTTGTTCTGGCACTTCGTACGTCATCGTTTATCATTAACATCACTATGTAATCAAAGGTAACATATGATAACCGGTACTCGATTATTCTAGTCCTAGTCGAATAATTTGTAGGGATATGAATCAATTCTTAATGTTTATCATATCGAAGAAAAACTGTGAAATATCCTAAACCTTTTTAGGACATTTTTCTTCTCGGATAAGCATTAGGGACATATTCATATCGATGCAGATAATATGAACATCTTGGAAATAACATAGTGTATAAAACACATAAATATATTCTTACTAAACCCTAATCTAGGTCATCTCAACTATATCATTAGGGCATATCCCCAACATAATTCTGGTTTGGGTAAAATAATAAATGGCTATTATGCCCTTAGACACCTAGACTTGATTAGAGACTTAGGAAAGGCATTGCATAGGGTTTTAATTAAACCCGGATTAGGTAATATTATTTAAAACAAATACTTAAAGATTTTTTTTTCTCGCCCCGCCCCCATACCCCATTTTCCTCCACCCCCATGACTCAAACCCTGCCAACCCACTTGGCAGGGGGTACAACTCTCTACTGGGCTGCACCTCAGAGTCAAAAAATACCTAAACGTTTTAAACAAAAAGTTTATCATTATAACCTAGTTTTTTGGATTAAAACCTGAAAATTAAGTATTAAAAGTAAATCATGGATTATAAACCCTTAAGGAAAATAATCGGGTGGGAGAGGGAAACGGAAAATTCCATGATTTTCCATATCTAGCTCACACTAAGGAGAGATGTCACCTCGCCTTACCATGTGCTATGCTCCCTACGGAGGGTGACATCTTATTCGAATTTAGCAGTTGATTTAAAAATAGGTATTCATAAACAAAGTATTAGTGGAACGACCACCCCATCGATGGAGTTCTTTACTATAATCGCTTTATAAATATTGATGAGGGTCACTACCCTATTAGAGGAATCTCATATAAGGAATGGTATTACACTCGACTCGAGAAATGTAGTATCATTCCCATCAGAGTAAGTGCTACTATTTCTTGAGAAGCCAAACATATCGGTGATTGGATTGACACTGGGTAATACTAGATAGTGAAAAATCCAAATAAGTGGGCTTAACTCAATAATACTAAAGGCATGTCCATCCCATCGATGGAGTAATTGATAAGAAATTGAGACACTAATACACTATTGTAGTTTAATGAGTTCCTTTTATTACTGTCATGCATGCTATAAATATTTGTCATACATTTATATATGTTCATACTAATCATATTGCATGAATATCCAGAAAAAATGACAGGGAGTTCTTTTGGCCCATTGTCAAGTATTCTAATGAATAACAAGTTGACAGTTCCTGACTTCATTGGCTAGAATAGACAGTTGGACATAGTACTCACTACTGAAGAGTACAAGTTTGTTCTGACCTAGCCTTGTCCTCATATAGGGCTAATTCTACTGATGCCTAACGTGAGGCCCATCAAAAGTAGTTAAAGGTTGCTAGCATGTTGTCTGACGTGTTGTAGGTTCAACATGGGAACATGGCCACTGCTGTTGAAATCATGACCTCGCTGACTGAGATATTCTCAAACTAGAACAAGCCCACGTGGTAGGCTGCTATGAGGGAGATCATGACGGTTAAGATGACTGAAGGTTCGTCTATTTGTGAACATGTTCTCAAGATGATAGACAACTTCAATAATGTTGAAGTCTTGGGTCTCAAATAGACACTGCTAGCAGGGTAGACATAATCCTCAAAACACTGCCTGAATCTTTTTCCCAGTTCAAGCTCAACTATAATATGAACAAGTTAAAAATGGGGCTTCCAGAGCTTAGCTTCAAGCACCTAAGGCTATCATACAGCCTAAACCTCAAGCTCATGTGGCATAAGCTTCTTCTTCCGAGCTTAACCTGAAAGGGAAAAAGTTTAAGAAGAAACAAGACAGTGTAGGACAGAAGAAGAAAAGCGTTGCTAGTGATAAGCCCAGAGTGAAATTCTTTGAGTGTGACTTGAAAGGCCACTAGAAGAAGGATCAACCCAAGTTATTTGTCAAGCACAGCCCGATACTTACTTTGTTTTTCTTTGTAGGGGTTTCAAGAAATGCAGAAGGTGAGTAAATGAGTGTTCTACGAGTTGGTAATAGAACGAAGATCGAGGTTGCTATTGTTGGAAAAGTTACTTTACATTTTCCTAGTGATAGGGTTTCGATATTAAATAATATTTATTATGTTTCAAACATGTGAAAGAATTTGATTTTAGCTTCGTAATTAGTTTCTATTCTGACATTAAAATCAATAGAGATGAAAAATTTATTTGTTCTGGTAGTTTACATGAAAATTTGTTTTTATCTTAATCCTATTATCTCCAGCATGCATAACATAAAGCAAAAAAGCTTAACTTCCCTTAAAAAGAAGTTTCATCTACCAATGACACATACTTGAGCACTTACATTCAGTCATATAAACCTAAACAAGATTTAGAGGTTGGTAGAGGATGGACCCCTAAGCTCATTAGATCTCGAGTCATTACCTTAGTGTGAATCTTGCCTAAAAGGAAAGATGACCAAAATGTCATTTTCTTCTATGGGATATAGGGAAACTGAAGTATTGAATTGGTACATAGTGATGTGTGTGGTCCTATATGCAAATTGGCTCGAAAAGGTTTTGAGTTCTCCATCACCTTCACTGATGATTACTCAAGGTAAGCCTCTATTTACCTAATGCAACATAAGTCGAAATCTTTTGACAAGTTCAAAGAATTTAAGGTTGAAGTAGAGCGGCAATTAAGAAAACCTTAAAAAACCCTTCGATCCAACCAAGGTGGCGAATACATCTCTGTTCAAGGAATATTTCACACAATAGGGTATTATGTCTCAGTTGACTACACTTTGAACTTCTTAGCATAACTGTAAGGACCCGAACCTAAGTCTCGAATGGTAATATATAAAATAGGTGTCACTTATATGTTTGGCTTACTTCACATATGTGCCTGGTGTTTTATAATAAAAAGATGTGTTACAACTAGCATATCAAGACAAACATTCATTTAATTCACCAGCATATTAAGATAATTTGAGCTTAGAAGTCACAGGAAATGCTAAAGTTATGGAATTCTATTAACTACCTTAGATGTATAGGATTTTCCAGAAATTGGAACGGTAACAAGATGTGAACCCAGATTTATGATAATAAATTTAGCTTCTATTATTGGAGTTCCTGAAGTTGGCTATTAGGGCAACAGGGCAACTTAAGACACTTGAAGTTATTTAGATTATTAATTGAGCGTATGGTACTAGGTTATCTTGAGGATTTATATTGGATACTTGCAGACCTTGGAATGGATGTTAGAGTAGAGATTGGAGACTCTAAACAAATTACTTATAAGACATTAATTTATTTAGGAGGATAACACCTTACTTTGCGTTTGGATTTAACAACTTTGGAATTAGGAATGGTTGAATGCATTTATGACATTTTATAGGGTATTAAGATTAAATTGTATAAACAGGAAAAAGAAAATAGGACATTAACTGAGCCAGTCTATGTAGAGGATGATACCAAGTTATTTATTCGAAGGTTATACAAAACCAGTGGAATATAGTTATGGGCATCTCATAAAGTGGTTGAAACTGATAGATAGAAGAATATTGAGGTTGACAATAAAAATTGGTTAAAGGTGGAGTTAGTGATCAAATAACGTATTATATATCTTCAAATAGCCTCCAGAGCTTTACCAAGTAATTAATTTAGTTCAGATAGTTGAGAATTAAATAAGTGGCCATCACCTGCCTGAATAGGCTGTATTCTAATTTAGGATTGAATAAAAATCGTAGTACTCAATATGAATTAGAATTACTTTAGTTAGATTTAGCCCAGATACTAAGCTAGCTAGGAGGATGATTTCAAATATTCCTAAGTCTTCATGTCCTAAAGATGATAGAATTAATGTAGCCTACTAGTAAAGGATTATAATCACAAAGTCTTTAATTGTACTAAGGTTATATGAAGAAAAAAAACAAGGAAGTCATAGTGGGAAATGCGTAAGTGAATAAACATACTAAGTAATTGAGGATTATAGAAATAATGATAAGCTTAATCTATATAGTTTACTGGGTTAGAAACTTGTATTAGGATACTTTCACGTATTAAGGTTGTCACGCCCCAACTCGACCTCACCTACGATCAGTCAGAACACAATAGAATTTCGGCAGTATAACGACAGTAACACGGATACCGGGTATGAAACCCCAGCTTTTGTCTTTATCTCGAATTGCGTGTCTTTGCCTCGATTTGCATGATTTGACATGTTTATGTGTTATATGAGTTAGAATGTGCTAAATATGTGATTTATATTCCTAACACATGCTATGTGTGCATTCATGAAATTTTCATAAAAAACGGCATTGAAAATTTTATCGTCGGTTTTTGTGAATAGTATTTTGAACGCACGTCCGCTAAAATTTTTACACGGGTGTTTTAAACGTCTTAAAACCAGTCCTATATTAATAGACCCACGTTTGATCAAAATTGATTCTGAAACGGAATAGTAATTTAAATAGACTTTTCGAGCGAAAAGCAGCATTTTTTAGCCAAATAGTGATTTCTTCTAAACTCGATTCTTGCATTGACTTTCGTTGACCTAGTCTATATTAATATAGATGTATTTATATGTGGTATTAAATGATTTTAGATTAATTGTGCATTCAAAAGACATTTGAAAACAAATAATATGACTTTTCACATTCTTTTGCAAAAATCGAGTTTTTAACTGAGTCGGGTGTAAGTCTATACATGTGAAACTTGTTGTCAACTAAAAATATACTACTTAAAATAGTCTAAGTGTTGAATGCATGTTTGTGAGCAAAATAGTCTAAAAATACAATTAAAAGACTAGAAATAATTAAAAGACTAAATAAAACTAACTTTGACCATTTTAAATTTGTTTGACCTTGGCATATATGCATCAACACACGTTAAAATCAACACAAAACACCACAAGCACACACACAAGGTGGCCGAAACTCCATAGCTTTCCTTGAGAGTTTTTTCAACATTTTTTTAAAGATATTTTTCATTAAAAGTTGCAATTAAAGGCTAAACTTCATCAACCAAAGCTTGATTCCACTTCTTGAGCATCCATTGAGCATTTTTTAGCTCCATAACACATCAAAGGTGAGAGAAAAGTTCTAGATCTCAAATGTTATCTTTTATGTTTTTGCGTATAATTGAATTTTGAACTGTTAGAAAGTTGAATTGATGTTATATTATTGCTCAATGCATGCTAAGGATCGTTTGTATGCGTTTATATAAGATTTGAACCATTGTAGCATGAATTTTTATTTTTGGGTATTAAAAGTTGAGTTGTTGGCGATTTGTTGAATATTTTGAGTTGTAGTGGTTGGAATCGATTGTCTCCGATTTGTAAAAGTTTGTTAAATACGTGGTAGTATTGTTGTAATGCTGAAATTTTGATTGCGATGTCAGTACAAAAATCCAGAAATTTCAGCCAAGGTGCATTAGGGTTTTAGGGTTCTTGGGCTTGATTTGGATACATTTTGGTTGGTTTCCGAGGGGGCTAATGTAGTTGATTGAGTGGGTGAGTGATAGAAACTGGTTTGGAGTTGTTTGGATTAGTAGAATGTAAATTATGATTATTAGAAGTTTAGATTGTCTTTCTTTAAAATGTTGATATATACTTTTAGTTGTTTGGGTGGTGTTTGAGTGATTGAATTGTGAGTTGTTAATGGTTAGACTAGAATTTGATTGTGTGTTTAATGCATGTTAGGTTGGATGGACTACTTTTTCATCTAACTTAGTTGTTTAGTTGTTAACTGATTAATTGATGTTATGTTGTTGAAATTTTATTAATTGATTGATGATTAATTGATTATTGATTATTGATTATTGATTATTGATTATTGATGAATGGGGAGATAGTCAACGGAAAAGGTTGTCCTCTTGTGATTGAATATTTATTATTATTGCTGAGTCTTAGTATGTGTGTGTCACCTCTCGGGCAACATCGGGCTGTCAGGTTGAAACTAGCATGACTACCATAGGCTATCCCCAGCTCGTATGATGGAGGTATCATGGAGGGCTGGGCTAGAGAGGTACCTCGAGTGCGTGAGTAATGGGAGTTACAAGAAGAACGGTTAAGATCGTGATGTCATTTAGAGCTACACCAACTAGAGTATCCTTTATTGATTGGTCATTATAGTTAATGTGTTTGTATTGTTATTGATGATTATTGTATGTTTACTGTTCAAAGGATGATTTCCAAGGAGTATAATAAATATTGTTAGAAATCTATCGAATCTTCACTGGGCTTGTTTTATATAAGCTCACTCTCAATTATTGCATGCATACAGGTGAAATTGAACAACATTACGTGTACGTGCCTCAGGAAGCTGAGAATGTGCTTTATGTGGACGAGTCTTATGTGCCGGAGTCGTTGCCATGAGTTTGTTTTAGTTGTTGTAATATATTGTATTGTATAACTTATTTAAAGATAATGGCTTATGTATATTGCTAGTTTAGTAGCTTTTCTTTTGAACATGATTAGGTTGCTAGATTGGTTATAATTTATTTTGGGAAAAAGTATGTTATTTAGTAAATGTATGATGTTGGAACGAGGCGTATAACTTATGGATGCAATGGTAAAAGAATGTTTAATGTATATTGTGGTTGTGTTGTTTAATTGTTTAATTGTTTGTGGAGTTGGTTGTATGAGTTATAAAAGAGGTTGTTTAGAGCCTCGGTATCCAAGTTACAGTCGTTATACTGCAGAAATTCCGTTGCGTCCCGACTGATTTTAGGAGGGGTCGAGTTGGGGTATGACACCGGGGCTCTAAACCAACCCCTTTGTAACTCATACAACCAACTTCAAATATCAACAACTCCACAACCATTTCAACAACATACAATACAACCATTTCCATATATTAAACAACCATACGACAGTTCATTCATAAGTTATACGCCTCCGTTCCAACATCAATCCATAGGCTATATCATACATTTGCAAAATAGATTATAAACCAATCTAGCAATCTATTCAAGTTCAAAAGAAAGACTACTAAGCTAGCATTATATAAGTCTCTATCTTTAGGTAAGTTACATAATACATCATACTACAAAGCTAAGACAAACTCATGGATATGACTTCGGTACATAAGACTCATCCACGTAAGGTACATTCTCAGCTTCCTGAGGCACGTACCCATAATCCTATTAAGTAACACCTGAATGCAGATAACGAATGAGAGTGAGCTTATATGAAATAAGCCTAGTGAGGAATTCGATAGATCTTTGAAAACATTTACTTTAACACTTTGGAAATCATCCTGTGAGCAATAACACACAATTAACACTGATAACAATACTAATATAGAAACAACAATAAACACACAATAAGGATACGATACAGTTGTTGATGAAGCTCCATACACCATTTTCAACGCTCAACAACTCCTTCAAACCCAATGACACAATCCTGAGGTACCTTAACCTAGACCCACACCCCATGGCCTTACCGCCCATGCGAGATAAAGATTAGCCATTATAACTGTGCCCGCAACCCAGGATACCTCCCGAGGTGACACAATATTACCAAAGCTCACAACAATGACTCTGACTCAATTCAAGAAGTCAACAACGTAAGTTGCCCGACTTCCGACTCATAACAACAATAACAATTCCAATTCGAGAAGTCAACAACATGGGTTGTCCGACTCCCAACATTTCAACAATCAACAATCAGTTAACAATGTAATGCCCCGGATTAACCCCGAGCGCGCTACTAAAAAGGTAATGTCCGCTTTGGCTACACCCCGGATTAACCCCGAGCGTGCTCCTCACGGTTTTGTGTCAACAATCAATTAAACAATATTTAAACAATCAACAACTATACAATTCTAAATCAATTAAGCTGGATGACAAACTAGGTCATCCAACTCAACATGCATTTAAACAAACATTCAACCCCGATCCCAATCAACAACAATCCAAGAATCAACTACCCAAACACTACCCAAACAACCCAAGACAATATATCAACGTTTTAAAGAAAAGCTATACAAACTTCTAAAATTCATAATTTACATTTTATTAATCCAATAACCTTCAAACTACTTCCTATCACTCCACCACACATGCAATTACATTAGCCCCATCGGAAACCAACCAAATGCCACCCAAATCAAGTCCAACAACCCTAGTTTTGGCAATACACATGGCTGAATTTTTTGGGATTTTTGCTACAACATTCCAATCAAAAATTCGGCATTACAACATTACTACCCTGAAATTAACAAACTTTTAGAAGTTATAATCAATCAACTCCAACCACTACAACAACAACTATTCAACAATGAACTCAAAATTCAATTTTAATACCCAAAAAATAAAAATACATGTTACTACCGTTCAAAATAACTATAAACCCATATAAATGATCCTTTGCAACTACTAAGCAATAATCTAAAGACAATTTAACATTTCATTAGATAAAAATTCAATTATATGAAAATGACATAAAATAGCATTTTAAGATCTGGAATTTTTCTCTCACCTGTGATCCAAAGTAAAGCTAGAAGTACATGCAATAGGTGCCTAACAAGCAGAATCCAGTCCGGTTTGAAAAGAATCGGACTTTAAATGAGTTTTTTAAAGCAAAATTGCTTTGAAAATAAGTTGAGAAAATCTCTCTTTTTCCCCTTGAAGACTCACGGCAATGTGTGTATTTTTGGAGGTGTTTTTGTGTGTGTTTTGGCTGAAATTGTTTGTTAAATAAGTAAAATTCAAAGTCAACAATTATAAGCTAAGTCAAAGTTGTCATATTTTGCTATTTTAGTTGTTTTAGCCAAAAATAGTAATAATAATACTATCTAACTTATATTATATATTTAGTAGACTATATTTTGAGGACCATTAATATTCATAAGCATATATTTACTACGATTAAAATAAAACGCTTATTTTTATAAAAGACGATGAAAAATTTATATTATTTATTTTTTAAATATCTTTTAAATGCATTTTTCAATTGTGCCATTTTAGAAATATTTAAGATGAAATATAATTTGTATTTAATATATACTAAGTCAACAAAAGTCAACGCAAGAATTAAATGTAGCAGAAATCACTATTTTTTATTAAAAACGTACTTTTTCGCCTGTAAAGTCTATTTAAATTCCTAATCAGTTTCAGAAATAATTTTTACTAAAATACGGGTCTATTAATAATGGAGGACTAGTATTTAAAACGTTTAAATGACTTGTGTCAAAATTTTAGCGGACGTGCGTTCAAAATACTGTTCACAAAAACCGACGATAAAATTTTCAATACCGTTTTTTATGAAAATTTTATGAATGCATACATAACATGTAATAGGAATATAAATCACATAATTAGCGCATTATAACTCATATAACACATAAACAGGTCAAAACACGCAACTCTATGCAAATGTGAAATCTAGGGTTTCACAAAGGTCCTAATGAATAGATAATGGGTGAAGCTTAGAATAAAGAGATTAGAATTTTCAAACAAATTAACTAGAAAGCAAAGTTTAGCTTATAAAATAAAATAAAATATTTGTCCAAACCAAGGAATTTTGTTTAAGATTTAAGCTAAAATATTTTAAAGCTATACCATTTTATTAATGCCAAAACCTTGAGCTTTAATCTATGAGATAATATTCTTAGTAACAACACCTTTGACCAACAATTTTCTAAGCTTTACCGCTCTCAACTCACTTTATCACCACACCAATAGCTAAAGCTTCATCCTCACGCTTTGTTGTAAGCATTAGAATCAGTCCATGTATACATCAAGCTTATCGTAGGACATTGGAGATTTTACATAACTCAACCATGTTGCACCATGGACATTTTTCATTCTTTGGTAAGCCTTACGCACTACCATGACACCATCAGCCCATTCGAAATGAGCAGCCTGCTTAATAAGACAAATCTCACCAACCATAATCATTACCTTTCTTGTTAATCATGAAAACATTTGGCCAGCGAGCAGCTTAACTTACTACTATCAATTAGCCAACATGCATGGAAGACACGAAACTGTAAAGTCACCGAAGTTATACAAGAGTTCCAATCAAAGCCTACAAGTAGAACACCAATTTTGTAGTGCTGCATGACGTCATTGGCTGCTGCTCCAATAAACCTTCAACACATTATAATAAATCAGCGTGGTGGAAGCAGGAGGTGTCAGCATGCATAGTTATTAGAAATTATAGATTTCGATTCGGCGCCTAGCTTGTAATAAGGTTGTTACACGAAGCCAATTAGGGAATTATAAGCTTAGATTATTTGATCCAACAAAAATCATGAGTAGAGTGGTATAAATAGGCTACTAAACAATCGACTTTAACACACAAAAAAACAATAGATTTTCATTAAAGCTATTAAACTTTAGCTTTGTTTTCTTTCATCTTCACGTGCAAAGCAACAACGATAGGTGCGGGTGTGGATTTCTTAAAAATGCATTGCTAATTTAATTCCATTGTGAAATATTATATATAATATATTATAGTATGATAAGTTACATGTTTGTGAATATAGTACATATATAATATAAAGTCTATTCATGTGGCAGCTTTGACCTTTTAAATTACATGTTTGTGAATATAATATATGTATAATATATGGTCTATTTCTATTATAGCGTTGACCTTTAATATGATTAGTTATATATGTAACAACTTACTCTTTTAACATGAGGCAAGGAATACATGTAAACAAAATCTGTGTAAGTAATTTTATTAGAATGAAATAATCTTTCTAGTTAAATAAAAGAGCCTATAAACCCGATAAGTTTTGATTAAGTATTTAAGCTATTAGATTATACTTTACTTAATTGTAGAAGATACTGTAGTTTATTACACATTAAAACATGTTTATGGCTTGTCAAGTGAAAGTTTTATTTAAGACACTTACTTTTACTAGGAATATGGAAACTATAATCAACCAAGAAATACACTACAATGTAAATCAGGTAGTGGTTGTTAAGAAGTTAAATAGGTTAAGGTCATTCTAATAGCTAATCAGGTAAGAGCTAATATTATCTGCTACTAAATTTTCAAGAGCTAAAATAACCATTAGTTAATCTTAAAAGGTGACTACATTTAGAAGGTTTAACAATAAAGTCTATATGCTAAATAAAATAATTATAAATCTTTCACTTAATCAGGGAAGGACAACTTGGCTTAGTATAAGACTTTATGGACTAGGACTGTGAACCATATATATGCATCATGTTTTCTAAACTAGGGCTTGATTAGGGTTCGAAGTAGCGTTTTAACTATAAGGTATCTACCTTGTTACTAAAAACACCTTCCTAATGATTGGACATTTTTAGTAACAGCCAGACAATATCTGATTTATTAACTGGGCATTTTGAGTGACAACAATGGGCATAATTAAGCAATTTACCTTTACTATTTTAATACCAGAAAATGATTTTGTTAAACCAATGAATGTACTTGTCTGGGATAACCTCTTTTGTTGATCCCATACTATCTGTTGTGTGTTATATAACTACTTGTGCATGCTTGTGTGCTACTTGGGGATTGTAAGCTCAGGCACAATAGCTGGCACGAACGCCCAGCGGCATAGAGCTTGTCGGTGCTCCCGTGCCTATCGTAGTCCTATTCTTTCTCCTGTTTGACGATCTCCACCCTCAGGGAGCTGGGTCATAGAATTCGGGTACAATCTGGAGTACCCTCTTGGGAGAGATAAGAAGTTGTGAGCTTGATCCGACCGGCCATCTTGAAGACAAACTGTATCCTTTGCAACGTGATTTGTATATGTTATTTGTTGATATACTTGCTAAACTTGCATTGTAAGACCCCAGATTTTGTCTTTGTCTAGATTTGCGTGATTTGACCTGTTTATGTGTTATATGGGTTCGAATGTGCTAATTCTGTGATTTATATTCCTATTACATGCTATGTGTGCATTCATGAAATTTTCATCAAAATCGGCATCATAAATTTTATCGACGGTTTTTGTGAATAGTATTTTGAACACACGTCCGCTAAAATTTTTACACAGGTGTTTTAAACGTTTTAAAACCTAGTACTCAGATATTAATAGACACGTGTCTGATTAAAATAGATTTTGAATCGGATTAGAAATTTTAAAGGTTTTTACACTTTCTTTTGCAAAAATCACGTTTTTAACTGAGTCGAGTGAGAGTCTTTGCTTGTGAAAATATTGTCACCTAAAATAAACTACCTAAAAAGAGTCTAAGTGTTGAATACTTGTTTTGAGCAAAAATAGTCTAAAATACTAAATAAAAGACTAAAAAAATACTAAAAATAACTAAGTGTTCACCTTTGACTATTTTAATTTTGTTGAATTTGAGCTTATAAGCATCAACACACACTAAAAACAACATAAAGCACACTCACAAACACACACAAGGCCGAGAATCCATAGAGAGAAAAAGAGAGAAAATTTCAAACATTTTCAAAGCAAAATTGTCTTGAAACACCTAGTTTTTGTCCGTAGTTTTGCAAACCAATCTAGATTCCATTTGTTGGGCACTCATTGCACGTATTCCTAGGCTTGTTTCGGATCAAATGTGAGAGAAAAATTCTAAATCTCAAAATACTATTTTTATGTCAATTCATATAATCAAATTTTTAGTCATTGAATGATGTTAGAATATTACTCAGTAGATGCTAAGGATCAGTTATATGTGTTTATATAAGTTTTGATCGGTTGTAGCGTGTATTTCTATTTTTCGGGTATTAAAATTGAGTTATTGGCTTGTTGTTGATTTAATGGAGTTGTGGTGGTTGGAATTGATTTTTGTTAGCTTCTAAAAGTTTGTTAAATACGTGGTAGTAATGTTGTAATGCCAAAATTTTGATTGTGATGTCGTGGTGAAAGTCCAAAAATTTCAGCCATAGTGCATTGAGGTTTTAGGGTTGTCGGGCTTGTTTTGGAGGGATTGTGGTTGGTTTCCGAGGGGGCTAATGTAGTTGTTTGAGTGGGTAAGTGTTAGAAACTGGTTTGGAGGTTATTGGATTAGTAGATTGTAAGTTATGACTTTTAGAAATTTGAGTAGTTTTTTCTTTAAATGTTGAAATAATGTCTTTAGTTGTCTGAGTGGTGTTTGAGATGTTGAATCATGGGTTGTTGTTGGTTAGATTCGGGTTTGGGTGAGGGGTTTAATGCATGTTAAGTTAGATGGCCTACTTTATTATCTAACTTAGTTGTTAAGTTGTTAATTGATTAATTGATGTTATGTTGATGAAATGATATTAATTGATTGATTGCTGATGAAGCCGGGAGATAGGCAACCTATTTTGTTGTTCTCCTATGATATGAATGATTATTATTATTGTCATGAGTCTTGGTATGTGTGTGCCACCTCTCGGGCAGCGTTGGGCTGTCGGGTTGATAACGACATGACTATGAAACCCTAGATTTTACATTTGCATAGAATTACGTGTTTTGACTTGTTTATGTGTTATATGAGTTAGAATGCGCTAATTCTGTGATTTATATTCCTATTACATGCTAAGTGTGCATTCATGAAATTTTCATCAAAATCGGCATCAAAAATTTTATCGACGATTTTATGAATAATATTTTGAACACCTGTCCGCTAAAATTTTTATAGGCGTGTTTTAGGTGTCTTAAAACCTATTCCTCGGAGATTAATAGACCTGTGTTTGTTTAAAAACGGATTTCAAATCGGCTTAGGAATTTAAAAGGGTTTTTACACATTTTTTTGCAAAAATCGAGTTTTTAACCGAGTCGGGTAAAAATGTTTGCAAATGAAAAATGATGTCACCTAATCTTGAACTACTAAATATAGTATTTTTGCTTGTTTGAGCAAAGTAATCCAAAATTGCAATTAAAAGACAAAAACACAAAAAAACTAACAAGTGTTCAACTTTGACTTTTTAAATTTTATTTGACTTTGAGCTATTAAGCATCAACACACATTAAAAGCTCACAAAACATCTAAAACTACACACACATAGCCGAGAGTTTGGAGAGAAAAATAGAGAGAAAATTTCAAAGGATCTCAAAGCAAAATTCAGTTGAAAAACCTAGTTTTTATCCGTAGTTTTTTTAACCGAGTTGGATTCCGCTTGTTGGGCATGCATTGCATGCATTCATAGCCTTGTTTTGGATCAAAGAAGAGAGAAAAATTCTAGATCTCAAAATGCTATTATTATGTAAATTTATATAATCGAATTTTTAGCCGTTGAATGTTAAATTGTTGTTATATTATTGCTCAATAGATGCTAAGGATTGATTATGTGGGTTTATAGCAGTTTTGAACCGTGGTAGCATATATTTTTATTTTTCGGGTATTAAAGTTGATAATTTGGCCATTTGTTGAATAATTGGAGTTGTGGTAGTTGGAATTGGTTGATGTTAGCTTCTAAAAGTTTGTTAAATATGTGGTAGTAATGTTGTAATGCCGAACTTTTGATTGTGATGTCGTGGTGAAAGTCCAAAAATTTCAGCCATGGTGCATTGAGGTTTTAGGGTTGTTGGGCTTCATTTGGATGGATTGTGGTTGGTATCCGAGGGGGGTAATGTAGGTGCTTGAGTGGGTGAGTGACAGAAACTGGTTTGGAGGTTATTGGATTAGTAGATTGTAAGTTATGTTTTTTTAGAAGTATGAGTAGTCTTTCTTTAAATGTTGAAATAATGTCTTTAGTTGTTTGAGTGGTATTTGAGTGGTTGAATCATGGGTTGTTGTTGGTTAGATTCGGGTTTGGATGAGTAGTTTGATGCATGTTAAGTTGGATGGTCTACTTTGTCATCTAGCTTAGTTGTTGAGTTGTTAACTGATTAATTAATGTTATGTTGTTGAAATGATGTTAACTGATTGTTGATTGTTGATGAGCCGGGAGATATGCAACCTACTTTTGTTGTCCTCCTGTGATATGAATGATTATTATTATTGTCATGAGTCATGGTACGTGTGTGCCACCTCTCAGGCAGCGTTAGGCTATCGGGTTGATAATGGCATGACTATCATAGACTACCCCCAGCTCGCATGGGCGGAGATGCCATTGAGGGAGGGGCTAGTGAGGTACCTCGGGTACGTAAGTAATGGGGAGTTATAAGAAGATGGTTGAGATCGTGATGGCGTTTGGAGCTACGTCAACTAGAGTATCCTTATTGATTGGTTATTATTATTGTTGTGCTTATATTGTTATTGATGTTTATTATGTGTTTACTACTCAAAGGATGATTTCCAAGGGGTATAGTAAATACCTTTAAAAGATCTATCGAATCCTCACTGGGCTTGTTTTATATAAGCTCACTCTCATTCGTTATCTGCATTCAGGTGTTACAAAGCCAAACTTTGTGTACGTTCCTCAATAAGCTAAGTATATGCCTTCTGTGGAGGAGTCTTATGTGCCGGAGTCATATCCATGAGTTTGTCTTAGCTTTTGTAGTATGATGTATTGTATAACTTACTTAAAGATAAAGAATTATATAACTTTAGTTTAATAGTCTTTCTTTTGACCATGATTAGATTGCTAGACTGGTTATAATCTATTTTGCAAATGTATGATATGTCATATGGTTGATGTTGGAACGGAGGCGTATAACTTATGAATGAACTGATGAATGGATGTTTAATATATGAGAATGGTTGTGTTGTATGTTGTTGGTTTGGTTGTGGAGTTGTTGTTGATCTTTGGAGTTGGTTGTATGGAATTATGAGGGTTGGTTTAGAGCCCTGATGTCCGTGTTACTGTCGTTATACTACCAAAATTATGTTGCGTCCTGACTGATCATAAGTAGGGTCGAGTAGGGGCGTGACAATGACTATCATATACTACCCCTATCTCGCATGGGCGGAGGTACCATGGAGGGAGGGGCTAGTGAGGTACCTCGGGTGTGTGAGTAATAGAGAGTTATAAGAAGATGGTTGAGATCGTGATGGCGTTTGAAGCTACACCAACTAGAGTATCCTTTATTGATTGGTTATTATCATTGTTGTGCTTATATTGCTATTGATGTTTATTATGTGTTTACTGCTCAAATGATGATTTCCAAGGAGTATAGTAAATACCTGTAAAAGATCTATCGAATCCTCACTGGACTTGTTTTATATAAGCTCACTCTCATTCGTTATATGCATACAGGTGATACTGAATAGGATTGCAGGTACGTGCCTTAGGAAGCTGAGAATGTGCTTTATATGGACGAGTCTTATGTGCTGGAGTCGTTGCCATGAGTTTGTCTTAATTGTTGTAATATGTTATATTGTATAACTTACTCAATTATAAGACTTATGTATATTGCTAGTTTAGTAGCCTTTCTTTTGAACATGATTAGGTTGCTAGATTGGTTTATAATCTATTTTGAGATGTATGTTATAGCCTATGGTTTGATGTTAGAACGGAGGCGTATAACTAGCGAATGAAATATGGAATAGTTGTTAATATAGTTGAAATGGTTGTGATGTTTATTGTTGAATTGGTTGTGGAGTTGTTGTTGTTGATTTTGATGCTGGTTGAATGAGTTACAAAGAGGTTGGTTTAGAGCCTCGGTATCCAAGTTACTGTTGTTATACTGCCGAAATTCCGTTGCGTCCTGACTGATTGTAAGTGGGGTCGAGTTGGGGCGTTACATTAAGTGGTATCAGAGCGCATGTTTAGCTGTCAGCCAGGGTATTCTCGGAATGTGGGTAATGGTCTTAGTATGAAAGTATGCATGAAGTGAAAGAAAAGTAAAATATGTGTTAATATGATTAAGTGATTATGTGATTTAGTGACTATGTGATTATGTGATCAATTTGTTTATGTGATTGATACTTAAGTGATTTATGTGCTTTATGTGAGTTTGTTGCTTATGTGCTAATAATTGTCTATAGCATGTTTATGTACTATAACCTGTGCTAACTCTTTGATAGTAGAATGTCGGGTCGACCGAGAACAAGAGGTAGGCCGGAGGCAGATAATGAGGCATCGGGTAATGTGGCACCGTGTCGAGATCGGGGTAATAACCATATTGATGCAGCTATGGATAGAATGACGGAAATCATAGCAGGACAGACATAGTTATTAGCAGGGAAAGCTGCCCAGGAACAGGCTGTGCAGGCACAGATGATGAATACACAGGGTAGTTACCACGGGCGAAATACGTTGAAGGAATTCTTGGGTTACTATCCACCGAGATTCCAGGGCGAGCCAGATGATAGGAAGGCGGAGGCATGGATCAACAAGCTTGAGAAGATTTTTGATCCTTTGGATTACACTGACGAGAGGAAAGTCACTTTTGCAGTTTATTTGTTTGATGACGAGGCCGAAGAGTGGTGGCATACAGTGAAAGCCAGTTGGGAGGCAAGAGGTACTCCTTATGTTTAGGATACCTTTCTTAGAGTGTTTCGGGATAAGTACGTCCCGAGAATTGCTCGGGAACGGAGAGAGGCGGAGTTCCTGTCTTTGGTTCAAGGTGATGCTACAGTGGCTCAGTATGAGGCCACTTTTACCAGGCTATCCCGGTATGCACCGGAATTTGTAGCAGATGAGGAGCGTAAGACTCGGAGGTTTATGTTGGGTTTGAGGCCAGAGATTCCGGATGCAATGGCCCTGAATCAGTATGATGTGTTTTTTGAGGCTTTTGAGGCGGCATCTAGGTTGGAAAAGAGGAAAGGGGAACAGATTGGACCTAGTCAGCCTAGTAAGAGGCCATTTCAGCTGCAGGGTTAGCAGGGTGTGTATAGGCCTCTAGTGCAGCAGGTTGTGTATAGGCCGCCAGTACAGCAGAGCTCTTTTAGACCATAGGGTCAGCAAGGTTTCTATAGGCCACAGTTTCAGCAAGGGTCCTACCAGGCTCAGTCATAGTACAGGTCGGCCCAGTTTCAGGGTCAATATAGGCCTAGCATTGCGAGACCTCAGCAATAGGTTGGTACAGCTACTTTTTCAGCTTCTGGGTCTTCGAGGGGCAGTGTTAGTGATTTGTCACCGTAGTGTACTTACTGCAAACGTCAGGGCCATTTGGAGGCCGACTATAGGGTGAAGGCAGGAACATGTTTGGGTTGCGACAGCAATCAACACAGGGTGAGGGATTGCCCTAGATTTCAGAGGTCTGAGGGTCGGACAGTGACCCAAGGTTATCAGGGTCGACCTACCGGTGGTGCACCTCAACAGCAGCGGGTTCAAGCTCGGGCCTACGCAGTCGATTTGGAGGAAGTAGCTGAGGCAGCAGCAGTTGTGGAAGGTAACTTCTTTATACTCAATCAACTTGTTAAAGTGTTGATTGATTCTGGTGCTACGCATTCTTTCATTATACCTATTTGTGTGCAATGCGTTAACATGCAACCTGAAAGATTGCCTTATGTGGTTGAGATTAGTACTTCTTTAACTGATAAGTATGTGACTGGCTTAGTATGTAAAGACTGTAAAATACATGTTAAGGGTCAAGATTTTCCTTCGGACCTTATCTTATTTCCCATCCGGGGATATGATGTTATCTTGGGTATGGATTGGATTTCTAAGTACGATGCCCAGTTAAACTGTAGAACAAAAGTAGTACAGTTTCGGTTACCAGAACAGCCAGTGGTTGAGGTAGCGGGGAACCGGGATGCTAAGACGAGTTTTATTATCTCATCAACTAAAGCTATTAAGCTAGTGAGTAAGGGGTGTTCGGGTTATTTAGCTTATTTGATCAACAAGTCATCTGATAAGCTAAAGCTGGAGGAAGTTCCTATTATTCAGGAATATCCCAATGTATTTCCTGAGGAGTTGCCAAGATTGCCGTCAGAGAGAGATGTTGAGTTTGTAATTAATTTGATTCCCGGTACTCAACCTATTTCTAAATCAGCATACCAGATGGCACTATCCGAACTTAAGGAGCTGAAAACACAATTGCAGGAGTTATTAGAGAAAGGTTTCATTCGGCAGAGTTCTTCACCATGGGGAGCACCTGTCTTATTTGTGAAGAAGAAGGATGGTACCTTGAGATTATGTATTGATTATCATGGTTTAAATCAGGTAACCATCAAGAACAAGTATCATTTACCATTGATTGACGAGTTGTTTGATCAGCTTCAGGGAGCTAAAGTCTACTTTAAGTTTGACTTGAGGCAGGGGTATTATCAGCTTCGGATTCGTACGGAGGATGTTCCAAAGTCTGCTTTTAGGACTCGGGACGGGCATTATGAATTTGTAGTTCTGTCCTTTGGACTGATTAATGCACCGGTAGCATTCATGGATCTTATACATCAGGTCTTTCAGCTGTACTTGGACCAGTTCGTGGTAATCTTTATTGATGATATCTTGGTTTATTCTAAGTCTGAATCGGAGCACGAGCAACATCTACGGCTTGTCCTACAGAAGCTGCAGGAGCATCAGTTGTTTGCGAAATTCAGCAAATGTGAATTCTGGCTGCAACGAATATCTTTTCTTGGTCATGTCATTACACATAGCGATATTTCTGTAGATCCCACTAAGATTGAAGTGGTGATGTCTTGGAAACGATCAGAGAATGTTTCGGAGGTTCGTAGTTTCTTTGGCTTAGTGGGTTATTACCGTAGGTTTGTGAAGGACTTTTCTAAGATTGCAAGGCCACTTTCTAAGTAACTCATAAATGAACCAGCTTTATTTAGGATGAGAAATGTGAGAGTGGATTTTAGGAGTTAAAAAAGAGGTTGACTACCGTTCCAGTACTTTCTCTACCAGAAGGGATCAATAATATGGTTATCTATAGTGATGCATCCAAGGAGGGCTTGGGTTGTGTACTTATGCAGAATGGTCGGGTTATTGCCTATGCTTCTAGAGAGTTGAAACCATATGAGGTGAATTATCCGACTCATGATCTTGAGTTGGCAGCCGTTGTATTCGCACTGCAAAAGTGGCGACATTATCTGTGGGGTAGTAAGTTCGAGATTTTCACTTATCATAAGAGTCTGAAGTATTTGTTATCACAGAAGGAGTTAAATATGCGTCAACGGAAGTGGATGGAACTTCTTGGAGATTATAATTGCTCTATCGGTTATCTGCCTGGGAAGGCAAATGTGGTAGTAGATGCTCTTAGCCGTAAGGCGAGTATTTCTTGTTTGCCTATCAAGAAGTAGGAGGTTCTTGAGGAAGTCAATTATTGGAGACCGGAATTGACTCAGGCTGGGGTGATGTATTCATATCTCCGTATCCAGCCTTTATTGCTGTCTCAGATCAGTGAAGCTCAGCAACTTGATGAAAAACTGCAGAAGACCAAGGATCAGATCACGGATGATCAGTCTGACTTCAAATTACATGAAGATGGTATTCTTCGATTTCGGAACAGGGTATGTGTTCCCGATGAACTAAGTTTGAAGAAAGGTATTCTGGAGGAGGCTCATAATTCTAAGTACACTATTCATCCCATTGCTCAGTTTGTATCCAGATGTTTGACTTGTCAACAGGTGAAAGCAGAACATCAATGACCCGCAGGGTTACTTCAGCAATTGGCAATACCAGAGTAGAAGTGGGAGCATATTGCGATGGACTTCATCACTAGTTTGCCTAGAACACCGAGAGGTAACGATGCAGTTTGGGTTGTTGTGGACTGTTTGACGAAGACAGCTCATTTTATTCCGATGAGGTTAGAAGATGAGGTTGCAAAGTTGGCGGATCTTTATGTGGATCAGATTATTAAACTTCATGGGATTCCATCTAGTATTGTCTCAGATCGAGATCCTCGATTTACTTCTTGATTGTGGGAGAAACTTCAGGAAACTTTGGGTACTCAATTAAACTTCAGCACAGCGTATCATCCACAAACTAACGGTCAGTCTGAGAGGACTATTCAGATTTTGGAGGATATGCTCAGGGCTTGTGTTCTGGACTTCGGGAAGAACTGGGAGAAACACCTACCACTTGCCGAGTTTGCCTATAACAATAGTTATCAAGCGACTATTAGGATGGCACCTTTTGCAACTCTCTACAGTCGTAAATGCCGATCACCTTTGTATTAGGATGAAGTAGAGGAGATGAAGGCTATTGATCCGACTATCATGCCAGAGTTTCTGGAGAAGATTGAGAATGTTCAGTTGATTAGGCAGAGAATGCTTACAGCGCAGAGCAGATACAAAAGTTATGCTGATAGGCGTCATCGGGATTTAGAATTTGCAGTCGGGGATCGGGTTTTCTTGAAATTGTCTCCTTGAAAGGGGTTTGCTCGCTATGGTAAAGGTGGTAAGTTGAGTCCGAGATTTGCAGGGCCATTTGAGATTACCGACAGGGTTGGCAAGTTAGCATATCAGTTGGCTTTACCAGATAATTTCTCTAATGTTCACGATGTCTTTCACGTGTCTAATTTGCGAAAATATAATCTAGATCCTTCTCATATTCTAGATCCAGAGCAGTTACAGCTTCGTGAGAATCTGACTTATGATGAGCGGCCGATTCGCATTCTTGATCAGATGGAAGAAGATTCCGATTGTCAAAGTGTTGTGGAAGAATCACGTGATTGAGGAAGCTACATGGGAGAGGAGAGATCAGATGCAGCAGCAGTATCCAGATCTTTTTCGTATAGCAAGTAAGAATTTTCAGGACGAAATTTCTTTAAGGGGGGAGAATGTGAGACCCTAGATTTCGTCTTTGACTAGATTTGCATGATTTGACCTGTTTACGTATTATATGGGTTAGAATGTGTTAATTCTATGATTTATATTCCTATTACATGCTATGTGCGCATTCATGAAATTTTCATCAAAATCGACATCATAAATTTTATCGACGGTTTTTGTGAATAGTATTTTGAACACACGTCGACTAAAATTTTTACACGGGTGTTTTAAACGTTTTAAAACCTATTCCTCGGATATTAATAGACCCCTGACTGATTAAAATGGATTTTGAATCGTTTAAGAATTTTAAAAGTTTTTACACTTTCTTTTGCAAAAATCACGTTTTTAACTGAGTCGGGTGAGAGTCTTTGCATGTGAAAATTTGTCACCAAAAATAAACTACCAAAAAATAGTCTAAGTGTTGAATACTTGTTTTGAGCAAAAATAGTCTAAAATACTAATTAAAAAACAAAAAAAAAAATTACTAAAAATAACTAAGTGTTCACCTTTGACTATTTTAATTTTGTTGACTTTGAGCTTATAAGCATCAACACATACTAAAAACAACATAAAGCATACTCACAAACACACACAAGGCCGAGAATCCATAGAGAGAAAAAAAGAGAAAATTTCAAAGGTTTTCAAAGCAAAATTATCTTGAAAAACCTAGTTTTTGTCCGTAGTTTTGCAAACCAAGCTAGATTCCGCTTGTTGGGCACTTATTGCATGCATTCCTAGGCTTGTTTCGAATCAAATATGAGAGAAAAATTCTAGATCTCAAAATACTATTTTTATGTCAATTCATATAATCAAATTTTTAGCCGTTGAATTGATGTTAGAATATTGCTCAGTAGATGCTAAGGATCAGTTTATGTGTTTATATAAGTTTTGATCGGTTGTAGCATGTATTTCTATTTTTCAGGTATTAAAATTGAGCTATTGGCTTATTGTTGATTTAATGGAGTTGTGGTGGTTGAAATTGATTTTTGTTAGCTTCTAAAAGTTTGTTAAATACGTGGTAGTAATGTTGTAATACCGAAATTTTGATTGTGATGTCGTGGTGAAAGTCCGAAAATTTCAGCCATAGTGCATTGAGGTTTTAGGATTGTTGGGCTTGTTTTGGATGGATTGTGGTTGGTTTCCGAGGGGACTAATGTAGTTGCTTGAGTGGGTAAGTGTTAGAAACTGGTTTGGAGGTTATTGGATTAGTAGATTGTAAGTTATGACTTTTAGAAATTTTAGTTTTTCTTTAAATTTTGAAATAATGTCTTTAGTTGTTTGGGTGGTGTTTGAGTGGTTGAATCATGGGTTGTTGTTGGTTAGATTCGGGTTTGGTTGAGTGGTTTAATACATGTTAAGTTGGATGACCTACTTTGTCATCTAACTTAGTCGTTGAGTTGTTAATTGATTAATTGATATTACGTTGATGAAATGATATTAATTGATTAATTGTTGATGAAGTCGGGAGATAGGCAACCTACTTTGTTGTCCTCCTATGATATGAATGATTATTATTATTGTCATGAGTCTTGGTATGTGTGTGCCACCTCTCGGGCAGCGTTGGGCTATCGGGTTGATAACAACATGACTATCATAGATTACCCTCAGCTCGCATGGGTGGAGGTGCCATGGAGGGAGGGGCTAGTGAGGTACCTCGGGTGTGTGAGTAATGGGGAGTTATAAGAAGATGGTTGAGATCGTGATGGCGTTTGGAGCTACACCAACTAGAGTATCCTTTATTGATTGGTTATTATAATTGTTGTGCTTATATTGCGATTGATGTTTATTATGTGTTTACTGCTCAAATGATGATTTCCAAGGAGTATAGTAAATACCTGTAAAAGATCTATCGAATCCTCACTAGGCTTATTTTATATAAGCTTACTTTCATTCGTTATATGCATACAGGTGATACTAAACAGGATTACGGGTACATGCCTCAGGAAGCTGAGAATGTGCTTTATGTGGACGAGTCTTTTGTGCCGGAGTCGTTGCCATGAGTTTGTCTTAGTTGTTGTAATATGTTATATTGTATAACTTACTAAATTATAAGATTTATGTATATTGCTAGTTTAGTAGCCTTTCTTTTGAACATGATTAGGTTGCTAGATTGGTTTATAATCTATTTTGAGATGTATGTTATAGCCTATGGTTTGATGTTGGAACGGAGGCGTATAACTAGCGAATGAAATGTGGAATGGTTGTTAATATAGTTGAAATAGTTGTGATGTTTATTGTTGAATGGTTGTGGAGTTGTTGTTGATTTTGATGTTGGTTGAATGAGTTACAAAGAGGTTGGTTTAGAGCCTCGGTATCCAAGTTACTGTTGTTATACTGCCGAAATTCCATTGCGTCCTGACTGATTGTAGGTGGGGTCGAGTTGAGGCATTACATGCATTGCATCATGATTTCCAAAACTCGAAAACGTTTTCAAAACTACCTCGGTTGACTTCCCCGCACTGAGTTCATTTGAGCTCACGACCCCTTTCCCCCATTACAGGTGAAAGACAAGAAGATTAAAAAACCAAGTAATAACAATATATGCCTATTCTACTTCATGGGCAACCCTGATCTTTTTATTCCAAGGTTTATTGAGGTCAATCCACATCAGCAGGGCTCACACAGTGAGGATTACGAGAATCTTAGCATACTCCACCATCTAGTGTACGACCTTATAGTTAACGTTGTTCATGTTGACTTTGGTGTTGGACCATGGGAGATGGCCTATGTATTTTACTTTAGTCCAGGTTACGAGATGTAAGTTGTATGTAATTAAGGAAACTATGTAATATATAGTATAGATCTTGCCTTTTATATGTTTAGATTTACAATTGCAGACTCTTTATCCAATCTTGAGAATGGTTGAATTTGGGGTCGTTACAGTTAGTATCAGAGCATCCTAGTGCCTTAGAAGCCGGGTTTAGAAACTGGGCAGTGGGTTAGATTAGGGGTCTTGACCTAAACGTCCTTACCTTGGAATTACGTACCTATGTGAATTGCCTGTTTACGTGTTATAATCTGATAAGTTAAGTGTGTATTGGCTATGATAATTAAACAAATGAGAATACTTGCGTGTGTTTAGAAAGAATGACTGGACCTAGTACACGGAGAACCGACAGGAATGCTGAACCAATAGAGGAACCTGGTCAGAATAATCCAGGAATAGTTATGTTCAATCTAATGGCAGCTGCAATGGACAGGATGTCCAGAGTTCTAGAACACCAGGAACCAAGAGAGGCGGTTGACCCTCGCAACGTTGAAAGAGGGGAAAACAATGGAAATGAATGGAACAGGATGAGTCCACTCAAAGAATTCCTGGGTTATTACCCCCCAAAATTCTTCGGGGACCCAGATGATGAGAAGGCAGAAGCAGGGCTTTCGGAGGTAGAGAAAATCTATGAGGCTTTGGACTACAATAGTGAGCAACAAGTTACACTTGCAGCGTTCTTGCTCAAAGGATATGCAGAGCAATGGTGGAAGGTTGTAAGGCGCCGGTGGGAGGAAAATCACACATTTTACACTTAGACAAGCTTTATTGAAGTCTTTAAGGAGAAGTACATCCCGACTGTTGCCAAGGAGAAGCAGGATGAAGAATTTATGACTCTAAGGCAGGGAAGCATGACCGTTGTCCAGTATAGGGCACGTCTTGACAAACTATCCTAATATGTGCCTGAGCTAATACAACCACTAAGCCGGGCAATTCGAAAGTTCATAAGAGGATTAAGGGCTGAAATACAAGATAGTTTGGTCGCACTAAAATTTGAAACCTATGGAGAGGCCATGGAAGCGGCCACACGAGTAGAGAAAAGAAATATGGAAACTGGGGGTGGATTAAATCAACCCAGCAAGAAACCCTTTTAGCAACCCTCGGTACAACGGAGGACAAACCAAGGTTCAAGTTACCCTAGTCAAGGACGAGGTCAAGAGGGATCGGTGGTTACCCGACCACAGCCAAATGGGTTAGTCGCATCCTCAGCCCGAGGACAATCAGGCACTAAGACTCAAACCGAAACGTGTTCCTTTTGTGGTAGGAAAGGACACACCAAGGTGCAGTGCTGGAGAAAGGCTAAAAGGTGTATTGGTTGTGGAAGTGACGAGTAAAGACTGCCTTTGGTGACAAGGGGATCAGAAGAAGCCTGTGACAAATCAGCGTGTACAGGCTAAGGTGTACGCAGTAGAGCAGCAAGACTTACCTGATGATGCTGCAATGATAGAGGAAACATTCCCAGATTTAACTAAACTTGTTGAAGCACTAGTTGATGATGAGGTAGTACCTTATATTATTTGCAGAATGAATAAATTGCAAGGACGCAATTTTTCTAAGGATAGAAGGATGTAAGGACCCGAACCTAAGTCTCAAATGCTAATATATAAAATAGGTATCACTTAAATGTTTGGTTTACTTCACTTATGTGCCTGGTGTTTTATAATAAGAAAATGTGTTACAACTAGCATATCAAGCCAAGCTTTTGTTTTAATTCACTAGTATATTAAGATAATTTGAGCTTGGAAGTGACTGGAAATGCTAAATTTATGGAATTCTATTAACTACCTTCGTTGGATAAGATTTGCCGAAAATTGGAACGGTAATAAGATGTGAACCAGAATTTATGATAATAAATTTAGCTTCTATTATTGGAGTTCCTGAAGTTGGCTATTAGGGCAACATGGTAACTTAAGACACTTGAAGTTATTTAGATTATTAATTGAGCTTATGGTACTAGGTTATCTTGAGGGTTTATATTGGATACTTGCAGACTTTGGAACGGATGTTAGAGTAAAGATTGGAGACTCCAATTAAATTACTTATAAGACATTAATTTATTTAGGAGGATAACACCTTACATTGCGTTTGGATTTAACAACTTTAGAATTAGGAATGGTTGAATTCATTTATGACATTTTATAGGGTATTAAGATTAACTTGTATAAACAGGAAAAAGAAAATAGGACATTAGCTGAGTCAGTCTATGTAGAGGATGATACCTAGTTATTTATTCAAGGGTTATAAAAAACTAGTGGAATATAGTTACGGACATCTCATAAAGCGGTTGAAACTGATAGATAGAAGAATATTGGGGTTGACAATAAAAATTGGTTAAATGAGGAGTTAGTGATCAAATAACGTATTATATATCTTCGAATAGCCTCCGGAGCTTTACCAAGTAATTAATTTAGTTTGGATGGTTGAGAATTAAATAAGTGGCCATCACTTGCCTGAATAGGCTGTATTCTGATTTAGGATTGAATAAAAATCGTAGTACTCAATATGAATTAGAATTACTTTAGTTAGATTTAGCCCAGATACTAAGCTAGCTAGGATGATGATTTCAAATATTCCGAAGTCTTCATGTCGTAAAGGATTATAATCACAAAGTCTTTAATTGTTTTAAGGCTATATGAAAAAAAAACTGGGAAGTCATAGTAGGAAATGCGCAAGTGAATAAACATACTAAGTAATTGGGGATTATAGAAATAATGATAAGCTTAATCTATATAGTTTACTGGGTTAGAAACTTGTATTAGGATACTTTCGCGCATTAAGGTCCTAATGAATAGATAACGGGTGAAGTTTAGAATAAAGAGATTAGAATTTTCGAACAAATTAACTAGATAGCAAAGTTTAGCTTATAAAATAAAATAAAATATTTGTCCAAACCAAGGAATTTTGTTTAAGATTTAAGCTTAAATATTTTAAAAATATACCATTTTATTAATGCCAAAACCTACAACTTTAATCTATGAGATAATATTCTTAGTAACAACACCTTTTACCAACAATTTTCTAAGCTTTACTGCTCTCAACTCACTTTATCACCACGCCACTAGCTAAAGCTTCGTTCTCACGCTTTGTTGTAAGCATTAGAATCAGTCCATGTATAGGGTCACGCGACCTCAAGCTTATCGTGGGACATTGGAGATTTTACATAACTCAACCATGTTGCACCATGGACATTTTTCATTCTTTGGTAAGCCTCACGCACCACCATGACACTGCTTAATAAGACAAATCTCACCAGCCATAATCATTATCTTTCTTGTTAATCATGAAAACATTTGGCCAGCGAGCAGCTTAAGTTACTACTATCAATTAGCCAACATGCATGGAAAACACGAAACTGTTGAGTCACCAAAGGTATATAAGAGTTCCAATCAAAGCCTACAAGTAGAACGCCAATTTTGCCGCGCTGCATGATGCCGTAAGCTGCTCCTCCAATAAACCTTCAACACATTATAATGAATCAGCGTGGTAGAAACAGGAGGTGTTAGCATGCATGGTTATTAGAAATTATAGATTTTGATTCAGTGCCTAGCTTGCAATAAGGTTGTTACACGAAGCCAATTAGGGAATCATGAGCTTAGATTATTTGATCCAACAAATATCCGGAGTAAAGCAGTATAAATAGGCTGTTAAACCATCGACTTTAACACACATAAAAATAATAGATTTGTTATGAAATATCGATTGGTGGATATTCACTATCAATCTAAGCAGCTTACAAGTAGCAGCGTAAGCAGCTTGCAATCACCAGCTACCAAGCAGCAGCGTAAGCAGTTTGCAGTCACCAGCTACCAAGCAGCTTACAAGTAGCAGTGTAAGCAGCTTGCAGTCATTAGCAGCTTACAAGCAGCAGTGTAAGCAGCTTGCAGTCATCAGCTACTAGCTTCTGAAATTCTATAAATAGAGAAGTATAATTGAAATGTAAATTATTCAAAAATCAATAACAGTTTCAGTTCTCTCTCTATACTATTGTTATCTTTTTACAGTTAATTTACAACACGTTATCAGCATGAGCCTCTACATACTTTGGTTTTGTAAGGTACGAATAATCTTTCTGTATTTCAAATTATATTTTGATATGGAAAACATTGCAAAACATGAATTTGATGTCCTTTATATCTCTGGAAAAAAATTTCTATCTTGGGTTCTTGATGCCGAGATACATCTTGATTCAAGAAATCTTGGGGAAACAATTAAAGAAAATAATAGCGCATCCCAGCAGGATTGTGCAAAATCTTTGATATTCCTTCGTCATCACATCCATGAAGGATAAGACTGAATATCTTACTATCAAAAATCCCTTTACACTTTGGAAGAATCTGAATGAAATGAATAATCACCAAAAAACTGTGATTCTTCCAAGAGCTCGTTATGATTGGATGCACCTGAGGTTGTAAGATTATAGATATGTCAGTGAGTATAACTCTGCGCTGTTCAAAATCAGTTCTCAACTGAAATTATGCGGAGAAACTATCACTGAACAAGACATGTTAGAAAAGACATTTTCTACGTTTCATGCCAGGAATATGCTCCTGCAGCAGCAATATCGTGAACGTAGATTTGCAAAATATTCTGAGTTGATATCATGTCTTCTTGTTGCTGAACAAAATAATGAGCTTTTGATGCAGAATCATCAATTACGTCCAGTTGGCATGGCCCCACTCCCAGAAGTGAATGGAGTTGCAGTCCTAAAAATGAATGCAACATATGAACACAGTAATCGACGGGGTCGTGGCCGTGGCCGAGGACAAGGACGTCGTCGTGGTCATGGTCGAAATAATACTTGATTTCGGGATGATCCAAATATTATTAAGAAAGACAAACCTCACCACCAGAAGTGGAATAATGAGGAAAAACGTGACAAAGAGAAGACCACTAAATACAAGTCACCCCATAACAATGACATATGTTACAGATGTGGAGGGACTGGTCATTGGTCACGTATCTGTCGTGCGCAAAACTATTTGGTTGATCTTTACAAAGCATCAAGAAAAGGAAAGGAGAAAATAGTTGAGACAAATTGTATTGATTATAATGAACCAGAGGTCTCTACATATTTAGATGTCAGTGATTTTTTCACTGACCCTAATGGCAGCATAGAACATTTAATCGGGGATGGAAATGTCCGAACCGATTAAAAGTACTATTAGTTATGTTTTTGTTTTAAGTTAAGTTGTTTAAAAAGGCTGTTAGTTATGTTATCGTTTTAAGTTTAAGTCGTCGTTTTTTATTTCCACCTTATGTAAAATTTATGTTTGATAATAAATATGTTTGTTGCACATTACAAGTTTTTAAAGACATAATTTTTGTTTATGATATTGTTAGATCTCAAGATGAAAGACGAAGATATATGTTGGGCAGATAATGCAACAACACATACTATACTACGTGATAAAACGTATTTTGTCACTTTACTAAATACCTCAACTAATGTATTTACCATTTCTGGTTCTACCAATCTGATAGAGGGCTCTGGAAGAGCTCATTTCATGTTACCTAATGGCACAAAATTTAACATTGCTAGTGCACTGTATTCAAGCAAATTCGGAAGAAATTTGCTAAGTTTTAAAGATATTCGTCGGAATTGATATCATATTGAAACTGCAAATGAAGGTGATAAAAAGTATCTTTATATCACTTCTTTGAATTCATGCCAGAAGCATGTATTAGAAAAACTTCTTGCTCTTTGTTTTGGATTATACCAAACAACTATACGAACGGTTGAAGCACATGCAGTGCAAAAGCAAATGTATAACGATCCTAATACTTTCATGCTTTGGCATGATCGCCTTGGTCATCCAGGGGCAATAGTGATGCGTCGAATAATTGAGAACTTGCTTGGGTATTCTTTAAAGAACCAGCAGATTATTTGGCCAAGTAATTATCTATGTGTCGCATGTTCTCAAGGCAAATTAATTGTGAGACCATCTCCAACCACGTTGCTTTTGAGGCCCCTAAATTCTTGGATCGAATTCAAGGAGATATTTGTGGACCTATTCATCCACCATGTGGACCATTTTATTATTTCATGGGTCTTATAGATTCATCAACTAGATGGTCACATGTTTGTCTACTTTCTTCTAGAAATCATGCATTTGCTAGACTGCTTGCTTTGATAATCCGATTGAGATCATAATTTCCTGATTATTCTATTAAAACAATTCGCCTTGATAATGCTGGTGAGTTTTCATCTAAAGCATTTGATGATTATTGCATGTCTATTGGAGTTGAAATTGAACATCCTGTCCCTCATGTGCATACTCAATATGGTTTAGTTGAATCATTTATCAAGCGACTTCAATTAATTGCAAAACCTTTACTTATGATATCTAAACTCCCTATATCAGCTTGGGGGCATGCCATTCTACATACTGATGCATTGATTCTTATAAGACCTACATCATATCATAAATATTCTCCTTTACAACTTATGCATGATCATCCACCGAATATTTCTCATTTACGTGTTTTTGGTTGTGCGGTACTAGTTCTAATAGTACCAACACAACGTAGTAAAATGGGACCACAAAGGCAACTTGGAATTTATGTTGGATTTGATTCTCCATCTATTATTCAATATAGTGAACCCCTTACAGGTGATCTGTTTAGAGCACGCTTTGCAGATTGTCACTTTAATAAGACTCTCTTCCCATCATTGGGGGGAGAAAAATCGCAACTAGAAATACAGCGTGACATATCTTGGAATGCATCATCATTGTCGCATTTGGATCCAAGAACTAAACAATGTGAACTTGAAGTTCAAAGGATCGTTCATTTGCAGAATATTGCAAATAATCTACCAGATGCATTTACAAACACAAAGAATATTGTAAAATCACATATACCTACTGTGAATGTGCCGGCACGAATTGATGTCCTAGTAGGACATATTGTAAACACAACAGCAAATATACCTAAGGCACGCCAGAAGCGTGGTCGACCTATCGATGCAAAAGATTATGTACCCCGAAAAAGGATGACACATGGGGAAGATACAGGGCGAATGAATCTGAAAGATTCTATACTATCGAGATGCACGACAGAAATGGTAGAACCAACAGATGTTGGTAAATGCACAATCCCTGAAGAGATTGAAACACAATTGGTCCCTGAAGAGACTGAGGTACATGGAAATGAAGAAATTTTCATAAATTATGTAACTACCAGAAAGACATGGTAGCACTTGAAATAAATGATGAGGATCCTGAACCACAAAGTGTGGAAGAATGTTGACAAAGAAATTATTGGCCACAGTGGAAAGAAGCTATACGAGCAGAGCTCAGCTCGTTAGAAAAACGCAAGGTGTTTAGACCTGTAGTCCAAACACCCGCAGATACAAAACTTGTTGGATACAAATGGGTATTTGTACGCAAGCGAAATGCAGTAAATAAAATTGTGAGATATAAAGCTCGACTTGTAGCTCAAGGTTTCTCACAAAGACCTGACATTGATTATGAGGAAACATATTCGCCGGTAATTGATGCAATCACATTTCGCTTCCTAATTAGTCTTGCTGCTCAAACTAATTTGGAAATGCGCTTAATGGATGTTGTTACAACATATTTATATGGATCACTTGATAGTGACATATATATGAAAATCCCTGAAGGATTTCATTTGCCAGAAGCAAATAAAGTGAAACCCCGTCATATGTATTCACTTAAACTACAACGATCCCTGTATGGATTAAAACAATCTGGTCGTATGTGGTACAATCGTTTAAGTGATTACTTATCTGGAGAAGGCTATATCAATAATCCCGTTTGTCCATGTATTTTCATTAAAAAATCAACAACGGGATTTGCAATTATTGCAGTATATGTTGATGATCTTAACCTTGTTGGAACTCCTGAAGAACTCAACAAATTTGCTGCATATCTAAAGAAAGAATTTGAAATGAAAGATCTAGGACAAATGAAGTTTTGTCTTGGTCTTCAAATTGAGCATTTTTCAGAAGGAATTTTTCTCCATCAATCAACTTATACGAATAAGATTCTTAAAAGATTTTACATAGATAAAGCTCATCCACTAACGACCCCGATGGTTGTTAGGTCACTTGATGTGACAAAAGATCCTTTTCGCCCTCGAAAAGATTGAGAAAAGTTACTTGGTCCTGAAGCACCATATCTTAGTGCCATTGGCGCATTAATGTACTTAGCTAATAATACAAGGCCAGATATTGCTTTTTCTGTTAACTTATTAGCTAGGTATAGTGCGGCTCCAACTCGCAGGCACTGGGATGGAATTAAACACATATTTCGCTATTTGCGTGGAACACCAGATATGAGTTTATTCTATTCGAGACAATCAAGATCTTCATTAGTTGGTCATGCTGATGTTGGTTATCTATCAGATCCTCATAAGGCAAGATCAAAAACAGGATACGTTTTCTATTTTGGTGATACTGCTATATCATGGCGGTCCATGAAGTAAACAATGACTGCTACTTCTTCAAATCATGCTGAAATTTTATCTATTCATGAAGCTAGCCAAGAATGTGTTTGGTTGAAATCGGTCATCCAACATATTCAAGAATCATGTGGATTACCCTTCGACAAAGACCAACCAACCACACTATATGAAGATAACACAGTATGTATCACACAAATCAAAGGTGGCTATATCAAAAGTGGTAGAGCAAAGCATATATCACTGAAATTCTTCTACACACATGAGCTCCAAACAAGCGGAATAGTTGATATTCAACAAGTAAGGTCAGATCAAAATCCAGCATATTTATTCACTAAAGCATTACCGCCAACGATCTTCAAATCACATGTACAAAGATGTGGAATGTGCCGCCTGAAAGATTTGTCATCATGAGGGGGAGAGGCTATTTGTGCATTGTACTCTTTTTCCTTCACCAAGGTTTTTATCCCAACTGGGTTTTTCCTGGTAAGGTTTTAACGAGGCAAGCCAAATAAAATAGTATTCTTCATAAAGATAATGTACTCTTTTTCCTTAGTCAAGTTTTTATCCCACTGGGTTTTCTTGACGAGGTTTTAATGAGACATATTTTTATAATGAATATCCAATGAGGAGTGTTATGAAATATCGATTGATGGATATTCACTATCAATCTAAGCAGCTTACAAGTAGCAGCGTAAGCAACTTGCAGTCACCAGCTACCAAACAACTTACAAGCAGCTTGCAGTCACCAGCTACCAAGCAGCTTACAAGCAGCAGTGTAAGCAACTTGCAGTCATCAGCAGCTTACAAGCAGCAGTGTAACCAGCTTGCAGTCATCAGCTACTAGCTTTTGAAACTCTATAAATAGAGAAGTATAATTGAAATGTAAATTATTCAAAAATCAATAACAGTTTCAGTTCTCTCTCTATACTATTGTTATCTTTTTGCAGTTAATTTACAACAAGATTTTCATTAAAGCTTTTAAACTTTAGCTTTGTTTTCATTCCTCTTCACGTGCAAAGCAACAACGACAGGTGCGGGTTTGCTTTTCTTAAAAACGCGTTGCTAATTTAATTCCATTGTGAAAGATTATATATAATATATTATAGTATGATAAGTTACATGTTTGTGAATATAGACATATATAATATAAAGTCTATTGCTGTTGCAGCTTTGACCTTTTAAATTACATGTTTGTGAATATAATATATGTATAATATATGGTATGTTTCTATTATAGCGTTGAAATTTAATATGATTAGTTACATATGTAACAACTTATTCTTTCAACATTTAGCAAGGAATACATGTAAACAAAATATGCGTGGGTAATTTTATCAGAATGAAATAATCTTTCTAGTTAAATAAAAGAACCTATAAACCTAATAAGTTTTGATTAAGTATTTAAGCTATTAGATTATACTTTACTTAATTGTAGAAGATACTATAGTTTACTCCGCATTAAAACATGTTTATGGCTTGTCAAGTGAAAGTCTTTATTTAAGATACTTACTTTTACTAGGAATATGGAAACTATAATCAACCAAGAAATACACTATAGTGTAAATCAGGTAGTGGTTGTTAAGAAGTTAAATAGGTTAAGGTCATTCTAACAGTTAATCAGGTAAGAGCTAATATTATCTACGACTAAATTTTCAAGAGCTAAAATAACCATTAGTTAATCTTAAAAGGTGACTACATTTAGAAGGTTTAACAATAAAGTCTCTATGCTAAATAATATAATTATAAATCCTTCACTTAATCAGGGAAGGACAACTCGGCTTAGTATAAGACTTTATGGACTAGGACTGTGAACCATATATATGCATCATGTTTTCTAAACTAAGGTTTGATTAGGGTTCGAAGTAAGGTTTTAACTATAAGGTATCTACCTTGTTACTTAAAATACCCACCTAATGATTGGATATTTTCAGTAACAGCCAGGCAATATTTGATTTATTAACTGGGCATTTTGAGTGACAACAATGAGTATAATTAAGCAATTTACCTTTACTATTTTAATACCGGAAAATGATTTTGTTAAATCAATGAATGTACTTGTTCAGGACAACCTTTTTTGTTGATCCCATACTATCTGTTGTGTGTTATATGACTACTTGTGCATGCATGTGTACTACTTGGGGTTGCAACTTCAGGCACGATAGCTGACACGAACGTCGGGCGGCATAGGGCTTGCCGGTGCTTCCGTGCCTATCGTGGTCCTATTCCCTCTCCTGCTTGGGGATCTCTACCCTCGGGGAGTTGGGTCGTAAAGTTTGGGTACAATCCGGAGTACTCTCTTAGGAGAGATAAGAAGTTGTGAGCTTGATCCGGCTAGCCATCTTGAAGACAAATTGTATCCTTTGCAACGTGATTTGTACATGTTATTTGTTGATATACTTGCATTGCATCATGATTTCCAAAACTCGAAAACGTTTTCAAAACTACCTCGATTGACTTCCCTGCACTGAGTTCGTTTGAGCTCACAACCCTATTCCCCCATTACAGGTGAAAGACAATAAGATTATAAAACCAGGTAGTAACAACATGTGTCGTTCTGCTTCATGGGCAATCCTGATCTTTTCATTCCAAGGTTTATTAAGGTCAATCCACATCAGCAGGGCTCACACAGTGAGGATTATGAGAATCTTAGCATACCCCACAATCTAGTGTACGACATTATAGTTAACGCTGTTCCCGTTGACTTTGGTGTTGGACCATGGGAGATAGCCTATGTACTTTATTTAAATCCAAGTTATGAGATGTATGATGTATGTAATTAAGGAAATTATGTAATATATAGTACAGATCTTGCTTTTTTATATGTTTACATTTACAATTGCAGACTCTTTATCCAATCTTGAGAAGGTTGAAATTGGGGTCGTTACAAGAACGGTGTATGTGAGAGAAGAAATAAGACAGTTTTACATATGGTAAGATCTATGATAAGTCATGGGACTCTACCCATATTATTTTGGAGGTATGCCTTGGAAATTGCAATTTACATCTTGAACTTGGAACCATCTAAATCAGTACCTAGGACACCATATGAATTGTAGAAAGGCCACAAACCTATACTACAAGCATAGCTGCTTGGACGACGGCAAAATCCGTCGCTTAACAGGTGCAAAAAAGACGAGCGACCAACACCCGACAGAAAATGACTGTCACCAAATAGAGCATCGTTAAAATGCAATTTTTTGGTTAAATTAAAAAAATAAATAATTTAAATAATTCAAAAAATTAAAAATTAAAAAATTTAAAAAATAAATATAAAATAAAAATTTAAAGAATTTGAAAATAAAACTTTAAAATTACAAAAATAAAAGGAATAATAACAAAATTCATTCTGTGAACCAAATAACCTCAAGGAATTAACCCATTCTCATGTGCGTAAGAATGAATTCATTTGTCAAATGATCAAATTTTAATTTAAAAATATAAGATGTATATAATATCAAAAGGGAAATCACTATTGTCATGATCATCTATTATTATTATTATTATTATTATTATTATTATCATCGTCATTTATGAATACTATTTAATATTTAATAATGTTACTATTTACCAAATGTCCAAACCTTTTCAAAACATAATATGTATATAATAACAAAGGGTAATCCTTATAATTATTACAGTGATATTGATTATCACTTATGAATATTATTCATACATATTTATTAGTTATTAATTAATAATATTAATTTTTATCAAATAACCAAAATTCCATTTAAAAATATAAAGGTATATAATAGAAATTTTTTAATTATTATTTTTATTTTTGTTATTTTTTATGATTATTGTTTTTGTGATTACCATTGCTATTATTATTATAATTATTATCTTTATTTTTATTTTTAAGATAATAACATGTATATAATTGAAGGTGCATTCTACCTAGATAGTACTAAGTTCAAAATTTTATTTTAATGTAACAAAAACTAATAGCGTGCAAAGTATGGATCAAACCACATAATTTACATGGAAAAATACATAAATAAAAACTTGTATACTATCAGAATCATGTAAAGATAAACAAATTCAACACTAGTTGAATTTACCTCAGTTCATTAGCTCTGATCTTAAGGAATAAAAATTGAACAATGCTTCAAAAAAGCTCACATATTGTTCTTCACGCCTAGAAAGAAGATCTCCTAATGGCCTTCTTCCCTATAACCTCCTTCCTTGCTAATAAGTGCTAGATTAAATTTTGGGATTCAATGTTCTTGTTTTTCTTCTTTCCTGCGTGTGGAATAAGAGAGGAAGAGATAATTTTTTTCTTTTATTTTTCTTATGGGACATGTGAGAGGCTCCTATAGCTGTAGGAGAGAGCTCCTTATATAGATGTGATAAAGGCATAAAGTAAAAACCAAAAAAGAGAAGATAAGTATCTAGACATTTCTATGTACCTAGGACTTTAGTTGTCTTTCCGTATCCATTCTTTTGGTCTCATAATCCATATTAATTTCTTTCCACATGCCTTTCACCCTATACAACACGCTTAGCTCATCTCTTTGTGCCAAGATACCAAATTTATTCCAGCAAGATTCCATAATGAGTTCAACTATCTATTTAGGAAACTCCATTACCAAAATAGAAAGTCCTTCATAACTTAGACTTCTAGTTGCATTAGGATTCAATATTTGACAACTCCAAGACACATGGGAGGAAAGGATCGATATAGAGTTATGAACATCATATATGTAATAATTTAAGCAGAAGCAATAGTCAATTTCAAAAAAATTTCAAGATTAAGCATTATGTTTATTTCAAAACCCTAACTTGGATTCATGTGATTAACACACTCTACGCATATATATATCTCATATATGTTTTCAAGAGTTAGTATAACATATTATCTCTTGAAGACAGGCCATGAAGCCCAATGAAACCAAGTTTTTCTTCATTTGATGCAAGACATCATCTCTTACAAGTATAAGAGTCCTAGTAGGTCCACACAAACAAAGAATGTGAAACCCCAGTTTTCGTCTTTACCTCGATTTGCGTGTCTTTGCCTCGATTTGCGTGATATGACATGTTTATGTGTTATATGAATTAGAATGCGCTAAATAGGTGATTTATATTCCTATTACATGCTATGTGTCCATTCATGAAATTTTCATAAAAAACGGAATCATAAATTTTATTAACAGTTTTTGTGAATAGTATTTTAGACGTACGTCCGCTAAAATTTTTACACGGGTGTTTTAAGTGTTTCAAAACCTAGTTCTCAGATATTAATAGACCCGTGTTTAATTAAAACGGACTTCAAATCGGCTTTGAAATTTTAAAGGTTTTTACACTTTCTTTTGCGAAAACTGAGTTTTTTACCCGAGCGGGTGTATGAGTATGCATGTGAAAATGTTGTTACCTATTCTTAACCTACTAAATATAATATTTTTACTTGAGCAAGCAAAATAGTCAAGAAAATAGAATTAAAAGACTAAAAATACTAAATTAAAAGACTAAATACCAACTTTGACTTTTTAATTTTGTTGACTTAGCTTATATATATGCATCAACACCTACTAAAACAACACAAAACACCTAAAATTGCACACACATTTACGTGAGCCATAGGAGAGAAAAAGAGAGTTTTGTTCAAGGTTTTTCAAAGCGAATTTTGCGTAGAAAACTTGGTTTTTGTCCGAAGCTTTTCAAATCGAGTTGGATTCCACTTGTTGGGCACGCATTGCACGCATTCATAGCTTTGTTTCGGATCAAAGGTGAGAGAAAAATTTTAGATCTCAAAATGCCATTTTTATGTTAATTCATATAATCTAATTTTTAGCCATTGAAATGTTAAATTGATGTTATATTATTGCTCAGTATATGCTAAGGATTGATTATATGTGTTTATATCAGTTTTGAACCGTTGTAGCATGAATTTTTATTTTTCGGGTATTAAAATTGAGTTGTTGGCTCTTTGTTAAATGATTGGAGTTGTGGTGGTTGGAATCAATTGTTGTTAGCTTGTAAAAGTTTTGTTAAATACGTGGTAGTAATATTGTAATGCCAAAATTTTGATTGTGATGTCGGTGTGAAAGTCCGAAAATTTTAGTCATGATGCATTAGGGTTTTAGGGTTGTTGGGCTTGATTTGGATGGATTATGGTTAGTTTCCAAGGGGGCTAATGTAGAGAGTAGGCGAGCGATAGAAACTGGTTTGGAGGTGTTTGGATTAGTAAAATGTAAGTTATGACTTTTAGAAGATTGGGTTGTCTTTCTTTAAAATGTTGAATTATGCCTTTGGATGTTTGGGTGGTATTTGAGTGAATGAATTATGAGTTGTTGATGGTTAGACTAGGGTTTGGATGTGTGGTTATTGCATGTTAAGTTGGATGGCCTACTTTGTCATCTAACTTAGTTGTTGAGTTGTTAATTGTTTATTAGATGATATGTTGGTGAAATGATGATTATTGATTGATTATTGTGAGCCGGGAGATAGGCAACCTACTTTGTTATCCTCCTGTGATAATTGATTATTGATGAGCCGGGAGATAGTCAATGTGAAAGTTTGTTCTCCTGAGATTTGAATGATTATTATTATTGTCATGAGTCTTGATATGTGTGTCCCACCTCTCAGGCAGCGTCGGGTTGTCAGGTTGAAAACGGCATGACTATCATAGGCTACCCCCAACTCGCATGGGCGAAGGTGCCATGGAGGGAGGGGTTAGTGAGGTACCTCGAGTGCGTAAGTAATGGTGAGTTATAAGAAGAACGGTTGAGATCGTGATAGTGTTTGGAGCTACATCAACTAGAGTATCATTTATTGATTGATTATTATAATTAATGTGCTTATATGGTTATTGAGGATTATTATGTATTTACTGCTCAAATGATGATTTCCAATGAGTATAGTAAATACTGTTAGAGATCTATCGAATCCTTACTGGGCTTGTTTTATATAAGCTCACTCTCAATTATTGCATGTATATAGGTGTTACCGATTCAGATTACGGGTACGTGCCTCCAGAAGAAGATAATATGCCATATGTGGACGAGTCCTATGTGCCAGAGTCTTGTCCTTGATATCTGATGTTATACTCTTTTGTTATCTTGTATATTAAAATTAGTTGGTTTGTATTTACTTAGAAGTTTATGATGTATAAGATGTTGTAAAGATAATGCATTAAATGTTGCTAGTTTAGTAGTCTTGTTTTGGAAAATGATTAGACTACTAGATTGGTTATAATCTATTTTGTAAAATGTATGCTATATAGTAAATGTATGATGTTGGAACGGAGGCGTATAACTTATGGATGCAATGGTAAAAGAATGTTTAAGGTATATTGTGGTTGTGTTGTTTAATTGTTGAATTGTTTGTGGAGTTGGTTATATGAGTTGCGAAGAGGTTGGTTTAGAGCCTCGGTGTCATAATTACTGTCGTTATACTGTCGAAATTCCATTGCGTCCTGACTGATTATAGGAGGGGTCAAGTTGGGGCGTGACAAAGAATGACCTTCCATGATCTTCTAAGACCTTAGTGCTAGCATGAGCTTGGATGTTGAAGATTGGAAGAAGAAAGCTTTTCTGCTTCTTTTTCTTCTCAATCCCATCGGTACCCATTGGAAGAGGAAAAAAGTGCCTTTTTGCTTTCTTTTGTGTTGTTTATATGTGTTAATGCTATGGTCAAAGACACCTTGACCAATATATTTTATTATCTTGCATGTACATACATATCATACACATATAACATACATATGATAAAAAATATACAATATATGCATCATATGTGTAGTATTAATTTTAGACATTAATTCAAATTAAGTTGGTAGACAAGATGATGTGGATTGATCTTGTCCATCCTTGGTGTTCTTTACTTTTTGGAAGTCATACATGCATATATACATAACATATACATGTCATATTAGTCTTCCAACTATGTAATTAATTAACTAAGCTAATCTCCATTAGTTTAATTAATTATGAAAATAATCTTTCCATATTTGCACATTGGCCCCAACATTAATTCGAATTTATACATTGGCACCATAATTAACAATTAATTATATATTGGCCCTACTAACTATTAATGGTCAATTACACTATTGTTAAGACCTTAGCAATACAAGAGAAACAAAACATAATTTTTAACTCTTTAACAATCAAAGAAAAATAACATTCAAGCTCAATAGGAAAAAAAAAAACATTCACAAGTGTTTTATTGTGTGTGACTTTCTAGCTTCACTGTCATATTGCAACGAGTGAACATTAAACACTTTTAATCTATTTTGAGAATATTTCTCATCCTCAAAGTACTCTCAAGTTCTAGGTTGACGTCTAGCAACATGCCTAGACAATATATAAAGGCAATGAAATCAAATTCAAGTGAATCTATTTATGGTCGCTTATAACCATGCAATCCAATCCTTCCATTAATTGTCCCGTTAAGCAAGAACCATGATATAATTAAGTTCATAAACTTGATACTATGCATAGATTCAAATGGTAGAATAAGAGATAATATCCATGGAAAAACCCATTTTCATCATCATGCTCTGGCTAGAGACTTCCTCAATCAACAACCACGCTTAGATTGCATAGGACATCACCTCACGCCGGAGGTTAATGGATTCTATCTTGACAACTACCTGTCAACCACTATACTAGACAAATGACACCACAAGAGGTCGTAACCCATCTCGATTAAACAAAGACAAGTGTTGTCCAAATGCAAGTATTAAGCCCCGATACATATGACAGCCGCAATGGCTTAAGTCAAAGGATTACATGCACAATCACAACAAATAACAAATTATTAATCCGAAGTCACGTAATTTGTTATTCACATCATATTTAGTGATCTATTACACTAACAATCACTCACATGTTTGTTAATCAAATCCTATGTTATTATGGCACGTGGCTTACCATCATTTCTCATTAACATTCCCATGTCAATCAAAGGTAACAATACACATGATAGTCCATAATAGATTATTGAAATTCCGATAAAATAATCTAAGGACTATGAATAGCTTAAGTATTTATCATAATAAAGAGATATGTCATCATATTTTAAACGCCTTCTAGAATACATCTCTTTAATGAAAATACCAGGGACTCATTCATATACAAAAAGAAGGAGAATATGAATGTGTATAAGATGTCAATATGTAAACAAACATATAGACAACAATGCCATAATGTACAAGTTAAGGTCAAAATGTCCAAAATATGTCATCCAAATATATAGCATTAAGGTATATCTCCAACAATGGGAAACTAACAAAAAAACAACAATAGCACTAAATAGGAAATAGGCTAGAGGATAGACCAAAAGACATAAAAACCCTGGCTCTTAAAATGATCAAAATGCCCCTACTAACCCCAAGAAACATTTTGACCTTTTAACCTTAACTTATTCCACTAAAAAGTTATGGTTGAACTCTAGGATGAATATTGTTGGGTAAATTTCACATTTAGTTCTTATAGTTTACATATTTTTTCAATATCGTCCCTAATATTCCAAAAGATTCATTAGTGATTCAAAATTATCCCTATTGTTCAATATTACCCAATTTGGTCCTTATTATTTAAAAAAAAATTCAATTCAGTCCTTATTGTTTCTTAAAAAAATTCAATTTAGTTACTGCACGTGACCCCTATTTGGGGACTAAATTAAATTTTTTTAGAAATTAATAGGGACTAAATTGGATAGTTTTGAACAATATGGACCATTTTGAATCACTTTGTAAACATTAGGGACTAGTATGTTTTTTTTTGAAATATTAAGGATCAACTTTAAAAAATGTGTAAGCAATAGGGACTATATGCATAATTTACCCAATATTGTTATCCACATAATCTCGTCATACTATGTATGACTTTTGTCTTCAACCTACTAAGTAAAATAATCGAGATGCCCATCTTTGTAACACTCACAATCAAGAAAATTCTTTTACCTTGTACTATATCTCTCTTGATTGCATCTTATCCTTAAGACATCTAATCCATAAAATTACCATCCACTGGATATGAAACACTTAATCTAGGGAGTGACGCTCAAGTCAAATATCCGATATACCCTAAACAAAATATACCACTAACCTTAAATTTAGATTATTTTTTCAGATTATCACAAGGGAGTGATTACTCCATCACATGATGGAATGAATTCTATATTGTATACACACATTCCAACTAGTCAAACTCATTTACCCAGCACACAGAGCTATTGACCCACAATTGAGGTCTCACCTATCATGCATCAAAAGTACATGAACCTGATTTCGTCAATTCATCCACACATGCTCAAGATTAAAAGCAATGGTCACTTAGTAGTATAAGATATATTTGATCTCTATTTTTTTATATTACCTATTGAGAGATCATACCTAAGTTGTTCAGTTCAATGTATGATACACACACTAGTGAGACAAGTTTGAAAATCTTCTAATGACCAAAGTAGGTCACCCTATACAAGAGAATTTCCCACTATAACCTTATCCCGATGAAATGCTCAACTTCATCATACAGTTATGATCTAGAAATAAGTGTCTATGACTTAGACCTTCTGTGCACGACCATCGTGCACCTAAGTCATTTACATGGATCAAGGACTTCTATACAACCATATACACATAAATATAACAGAGAGAATGATGACGAATGCTATCATTATTACTAATGTATTAGAATACGTATCCATTTATTTTGAAATTTTACGTGCTAATGGTCCTTAGGACATACTAATCCCAACAATAATAGAAAAAGAAAACTCATGTCATTTTAAAGTTATTCTAAATACTACCCTAGTATACTGACTATCAAATATATGTTTGAAATTAATAGACTCATTCATATCTTCATTCTTAGAGCATACCAAGTACAACATACATTTTCCTAAGTTTATTCCATTCCTACATTTTGTCTATTCCTAATTGATTCTATTCTTGTCTAAGTTCATTCCAAGATATCAATCTCCACTTTATTGTTATAAAACTAAATATTGTTCAACTATTGTATAGTCTAAGACTTTGGACACTACAAATGACAATGGAAACCAATAGAGGAATATGTGTTTTTGCTAATTCATTGAGCAATATGTATCATTAATCAATAAAATTGTACATAGCTGGATCAAAAGACCATTACAACAAAAAAAGATGATAATCTACCCTATTTGATACAACATTGAAGCCCATGCTAAATCAAAAAAGAACAAAATAAAACATTTCCAAAAGAAAAAGAGAAATGAAAGCCAAGTTCAATTTGTAATGTCTCACTGGGGCAATAGTTTCTCAACCAAACATCTTCAATCGAAAAAATGTCCATGACCTCAATCATCATAATTGCAAACCTTAACCTTAAAAATTCAAAAAGATCACAATCCTTCTCAAGATAAACATCTTCAACTGAGTCCAAGATGATAACAAAATGAGGCATCAAAGGAATCAAATGTGACCATGACCACAAGTGTCAAAATGCAAAAGGAAGCACCAAGGATCCAAAAGTGGGAATAAACACAATATTGACAAGAAGATGAAATAATCATCATGTAGGTGGGGGAATGCAAGCAATCCCAAAGAGTCATTATATATAGGAAGAATATGGATTTGGGGAACTGAAATTGGATTTCGGGGGATCATGAGTGGATTTAGGGGATCTATTTTTGGATTTAGGGGAGCCATATTTGGATTTAGGGAAGACATGTGAACGATTGGGGGAGTTTTTATTCAAGAAGTTCACAATGTCATGAGAAATAAAACCTAGGTTAGGGAGACCATCTACCCCTACAACTTCATTGGTGGCCTTGGCCTCAAGCCTCATTTGTTCATCAATCATCGTGCCAGGATCTAGCATATCATCTTCTAAGATTGCATTTGTATTCTCTAACACTTCAAATTGACTTTTATATGTGGCTAACTTTGAGGGGGTAGCCAAAGGGGAAAACTCTTTAGGAGGAACTTTCTTGGAGACTTTTTGCCACTTAGTTGCTTTTAGAGGTTGTCGGGCCTTTGTTGGTTGAATGAGCTTCTCCTTATCTACTGGAGGGGAATTAACACAATTTGAAATCATGTGCCCAACAACATTACAATGAGTAGGCAGCTTTCAAGCATATTCAATTCCAATCATCACGACGGAACCATTCGGGAGCTTGACAAATATGGAGTTAAGAAGCTCTTCTTCAATGTTCATTTCACACAAATGCGAGCATAGCCAAACTGAGCTCTTGACTCCGTTAAAGAGTCTAAGATTGCCACCAATGCAACTAAAGCCATTTCTTGACCAAAGACCTAAGGAAACATTCGTGAGCTTAATCCAAATCAGACCCTTATCATTTTTCAGCTTGACAAGTTGGGTGTTAAGGGTCCTATTTTCAAATGTGGAGAGGATGATGGTTGACATGCCACAATTGTTCTAAGACTTTATCACACACTTCTTCATTCTCAAGTTGGAAGAGAAACAATCATTTCTCAACGGATTTGATTTCAACTCTACCATAGTTCTTCCATTGTGTATCTATGAATTTTTTGACTAGGAAGAATATATGTGGTTTGCCCACAAATCTTTCAATCAATCAACACCTCTAATAGGAATATGTTTCCTCATAAACACAAGGTGGATGGTAATCAATAACAGTACCGTCGATAATATCCGTTACTCCAAATTTTTTTCAACTTTAAAGATTGTTTTAAGTTTTCCATAAAATGATGTTTTCAATTCGAAATAGAGAAAGCTTTTAGGTGACCAAGAAAGTTAGTATTTTTAGGAGGTAGTTTTGGTCTAGGACCAAGTATGGCTCAAATTTTATGAGAGGTGAGAAGAAGTTATCCATGGGTGGATAAGAAATTTTATGAGAAGGGAGAAGAAGTTATCCATGGGTGGATAGGAAATTTTATGAGAGGGGAGAAGAAGTTATCCATGGGTGGATAGGTTGAAGAAAGGGGGGAGACAATTTGATGAAAAGGAAAATATTGTCCAAGGATGGAAGAAGTATAGTTCACATTCATAGAGTTGGTAAATAAAATAGATGGAGGAGAGATTGAAATTTGAGAGCTCTTGTAGCTCAATGATAGAGCCATGGTTAGAGAATAAAGAAGAGCTTAAGAGTAGGGAGGGGAAGATGGTGGTGGTAAAACCATAAGAGAGGTGACAAGAGGTTGAAGTGGGAGTTGAGATGTTAGGGATAACACATTATGTGAAGGGGAAGATGAAATATGCAAATGAGATGAGGAAGAAGGAGGTTGTAGTTGACAAAGGGAAGGGGAATTCGGTTCTTGAAAGGTGAAAATCGACTCCAAAGCCTTAGAAGATGACAAAGTTGAGGGGGAGAGGAGATGAGTGAGATCTAGGGCATCATTAAGTGATATGGCTAATGAGATGGCACCACATGGGATGGGGGAAGTAGGTCCAAATCGGGTAGGGGACAAGAAAATGAGAGAAAGATGGGTTATTGCCCATGATGTGGGATTTTTCCAATTGAAAATGATGAGTTGTCAAGTGTGCGGTGTTTGCAGAAAAGTTGGGGGAGAGAGAGTGTTAGGGAAATGAATTGTCCATAATTTCAGCTAGAAGCTAAGAGTATTACATTAAGGGTAAAAAAGGGGGGACAATAGAGGAAAAGTAATACTATGTATCATTCCTTTTTCTATCACTCTTTTATCACCTCTTACATGGAATCCTATAGGGCTTGCCAACTAGACTATTTATTTCTCTTTCTTCTTTTTAATTCTTTAATCTCTTTTCAATTCCTTTTTTTATCTCTTAATTAATATTTAATCAAAATACTTTTATTTCTTTGTTTAATCATATCTGGTACCATGAAAGGGATAAATATTTCCTTGTATTGATTTGACTTAATTGTTACAACAACATGGATAACAAATATTACATGTGGAAGAGATTGAGATTTTGTAAACAATTTCGTAGATAAATATTATAGCAAAATAAATTTAAACTACAAGATAACTATAACAAACAAATTCAAAAATAATGTTATCCTAAGTTATCTGTTATCAATATTAGACCTCTTGACAAAAAAAAAAATCATATCACACCCAAATATTGGGGAAACAATAATAAATCAATCAGCCAAAAGAATATAACCAGTCTTAAGTAGTTTTTTTTTCTTTCTTGCTATGCGTCGTTCTCATTAAAGAATTAATACTGATTTTTTACATCTTTCGGTGAAAAATGGTGATATATAGTATTATTACTCATACATGAATATGTTAATTATAATCAAATCATATTTCACATCCGCCTATTTGTATGCATGCATACACGAATTATATCCATCGTGTTGCATTTATGCCATGTATGTCGTTAGAGTAGTGTTTACAACCGCTATTCTAATGAATATAGAACGAAAATGGCCACATTGAACATTACATACAAGGAGAACATAAATATATGAATCTACCCATCCATGCCATAATTTTGTAATAGACACATAGATGGCAAATGAAAGAAGCAATTCATATTAAAGATGAGAAAAAAAACTTTTTAGTCCCTCAAGTTTTGCTTAAGTGCCCAATTGGTCCCTCAACTTTTCGAAACATCCAAACTAGTCCCTTCTGTCAGTTAACTTTAACGGTCAAGGTTTGACTTTGCTGATGTTCCCAATTTGCCCTTTGATTGATTTTTTCTCTCCTGGAACTGAATTTTCTTAATGTTGTTGTTGTTGAAGATTGTTGTTTGAAACTATAAGCACCATTTTGGCAACCAAGAACATGGAAAAATTTAGCAAAAATTTTACCATTTCCGGCCAAATTTCACCTATCAAACCCAAGTGTTCGCATATCGAAATCAAGAGACAATCCATTGAAATTTTATTTCTACTGCCCACTATCAAAATACTCATTTTACACATTCAAACAACACATTAAGGATAACATCTCAAAGCCCTTAAAGCTTTCTCAAATTAAGATACAATTCAGAATAAGACTAGATACCAACACAATTTCATTGCTAACCTAAATATAAATAAACAAAGCTTCGTGCATAAAACTTCCACTATGACACCCCGGCCCGTGGATATAATTATTTTATAAATTTGCATATATTTATTGTAATAATTGGCATATTTCTTGAAAAACGTGTATCAATAATTATTTCCATTGCATTTAGAGAGCATAGAATTAATGTTAATAGGAGTATATTACATGGGAAATAAATATAAGAGTTTTTAGTGGGCTTCTTGTAATTGGGCTTAAGTAATTGCATTGGAATTTAATTAAAAGCCCAACATTGGCCTATTTAGTAAAACAAAAGATTAAATAGCATAAAACAAGAGAAAATCAAGAGGAAAAAAAAGATGAAGGGTCGGGTAGAGAGAGAAAGGAAGAGAGGAAGAGAGGAAGAGAGGAAGAGAAAGAAGTTAGGGTTTAAGATAAAAAAGAAGAAAAGGGGGAAAATAAGAACGAAGAAGTGAAATTCAAGCCTTGCATAGCTATTTTCATGCCATTCTTCATGTTTTAGGTGAAGGAATCATGTTTATGTGCATTTTAATTGATTTATTGCTAGTAAAAAGATTGTATTGATGTAGCAAAATGATAGTTGAAGCTTTATATGCATGTAAAGTTAGTTGTTTTTGTGTGTAGAGTAAAGTATTGGCTTGGTAGTACTTGTGTAGTTGAAGTTGTATGTAGTGTAGCTAATTGCTTAAGACTTGGATTAATGCTTAGAAGTGTAGTTGTAGTGTTTGTTAAAATGCCTTAGAGAGTAATTTACATTATGTATATAGTAAACAATGGTTATAGCAAGACAAACATGCAAAGAAATAGCTCAAATGTGCATTGTGCAAGTGAGTGTGTTTTTGGACAAATCTGGGCAACTGACTTGTAGAGCTTATTTGACATAGTAAATGTTGTTAGAATTGTCTAAATGTTTTATATGTTGTGGCCAAGACCTTGAGGAACAAACTCTCTTTTAGGTGCAAGTTCTAATCATGTCATTAAGATGCCTTTTTAGTGCCAAAACAGTAGGTTTTCGATTCTCGCTAGGTGCAGGACAGTTTTGTGCAGTAAACTTCTAAAGGCTGTAACTTGATGAATATAGCACTGAATTATGATCCATTTGAGGCTAAACCCATCTACACTTAATAAACTATGTCCCTATATTAAGGTTGATAACTGAAATGAACAAGTCATGCTTGAGTTTAACTTGAAATTATAATTGAGATTCTAGTTGAAATGCTCATTTTCTTGTGTTGCTTACTAACTAAAAATGCATGGATATTCTTAATAGTTATATTGTTTATTCAAAGCTTGATTGCATTGATTATTTGCTTGTGTACTCGAGGGGCAGCCTACTTTGTTGTCCCTCATTTGTGTGTTTATCAGTTGATTATTCGTGGATTATCAAGTATTATATCATGTATCTCGTATCAATGGTTTGCCAATGGTTGGTTGCTCAACTTCCGTGACCTATTCCCTCACTCGCTTGGTCATTGAAGGCCTTGGGGTGTTGGGTCGTAGGATATTCGAGATACATCCATAGTACACCCACTGGAGTATTTAGGAATTTGCCGACATTATTATTATGTTCATGTTCGTGTTCGTGTTCGTGTTCGTTTTCGTGTTCGTGTTCATGTTCGTGCTTGTGACCATGATCATTTCCTTTTTATATATGTTATATAGTTTATAAAGCTTGAATGAATATCTTGTATTAATGTATACTCTCGTGCTTATTATTGTGTACTTGTTATTCTTTATATGACTTACATATGTGCATTCACAAAAAGGTTTTCAAAACTCCTCGTTTTATTACCCCCTCACTGAGTATTGTGTATGCTCACCCCTTTTATCTACCATTTTTAGATAAAGGAGGAATAGTTTTCCAGGAAGACGAAAAGCTTGAGTTACCTTGCTTGCGTACTAGAATGATTGGATGATCTTGCTTTGAGTTAGTCAGAAAATGTTGTATTGTGAATGTTGTATGTATATGTAGATTGTAGCACTTGTAACTGAATGGATTAGCTAGTTAATGGAAGAGCAGAAAAGTGTCTTTGTAATCAATTATGTTAATAGTTGGTAGATTGGTATTGTACATGCCTATCTAAAGTAAAGAAATGCTAGGCCTATCATGCACTGGCGGAGCTATATTGGAGCCAGTGGGGGCTGCAGCCCCCACTGAGTTATAAAAATCTTTAAAATTTTTATGTTTTTTTTTTTTTAAAAATAGATATTTATGCATTTTTAGTTAAAAAAAATTAATTAACCCCCACTGACAAATAAAAATACTAGTATAGTTCAAAAATTATGAATTTTAGCCCCCACTGTTCCATAAACCCGTTACAATTTTTATGTTTTTTTTGAAAAAAAATTAGATATCTATGTTTTTTTAGTTTAAAAAAATTAATTAGCTCCCACTGAAAAATAAAAGTACTCGTACAATTCTAAAATTATAGATTTTAGCCCCCACTGGCCTATAAAAATGTTAAAATTCTATGTATTTTTTGAAAAAAATACTTGCATAGTTCAAAAATTATAAATTTTAGCCCCCACTGATAAAAATTCCTGACTCCGCCCCTGCTATCATGCAATCTTGAATGGAATTTTATGTGGTGTTGTGTTGTTGTATGTTGTTGAACTAGATTGACTAGGTTTGGTCTGGCCATAGTACAGGAAAAACTCTATTCATTTTCCTCGTTTCTTACCTCGGGGTCTGGGCCGGGTTGTTGCTATCAAGACTTGATTCCGCGAGGGATCGGGTCGTTACATCAACTAGCGAAAGGTTATAAACAAACAATCAAAAACCCAATTACACAAACAATACCATTCCATATATAGAAACACATATCAATGAAAAACAGCAATCTTGATAATACTATCACTATATTTAATGCAAAAAATGTCACAATAAAAAATATGATGATGAGAATTTAGCAAAAGAACAAAATGGGAAAAATAAAATTGAACAAATAAAGAATAACAATGTACCAAAAATCAATGGTAGTGGAGAAACCAGAAGCAGAGGCCATGACCCCAACTGAAGTTGCTACAAACACACACTGCCCTATCCTCATACAACTTATTCATCTCTCTCTCTCTCTCTCTCTATATATATATATATATATATATAATATGTATGTATAATAAATATTGAATCTTTACTGGGTCTTCAATACTGGGTATATATGTGTGTGTGAAATAAAGATTGGATCTTTACTGGGATATATATATATATATACGCACACACATACACACACATATATATACATCAATAATGATTGAATCTTTAGTGGTTTTTAATACTGGCCAAAAGAGATTGATTTAGAATTTGTAGAACATTTTCATCAGATGAGATTTTGGTGCTCTAAAACAAGAAAAAAAGGAACAAAAGAGCCTAAAAAGTGATGAAATGGAGCAATAATTTTATGTGCTTTTTTTTATGGGGGTTTCTTATTATATGTGCAAAGTGATATTGAATTGGTTTTTTTGTCATATATTGATTTGGTGAAAGAGTTGATTATGTGTGTTCTGCAATCTGACTCATCAGTTATCAAGGTTGTAACGTTTCTTTCGCTTTTTCTTTTTCTAATGCCTTTTCTTTGCTAAGAATGCCTTTTCTTTACTTGATTTCTTAGCCTCTAATGATAAAATCCAAAAGCCTAGCTTTAACATCATAAATCGAGATAAGATAAAAAAAATGGAAGAAAACTTACCTATTTTCAACTCTACTAATGACGAACCAAAACATCCTGCAAAAAAAATGGTATTATCGAGCTTGGATCAGCCCTCATGGCTGCTTCTTCTTTTTCGCAAATGTGTGTGTGCGGTGTTTTGTGTATGTGTGTTTGCTGATTTCTTCTTTGTTTCCCGCAGCTTGATGTGGGGTCCATATCTTATTATTATTTTTTGTTTTTTAGTTGTAAAATGATGTATTTACCCCTGAGAAGTTAAAATATCAACAAATCTTACCTAGCCTAACGGATCCAACGTGGCACTCTAGAGTCAATTGGATGAGCTATTTGGACACTCCATGGAAAATAGCACATTTAGACCCTATTATTTGTATAAAAAAAAATTTAATCTTATTTTTATTGTTTAAAATTTTTAAATTTCGTCCTTATTATTTTTTTAAAAATTTCATTGTTGTCTCTATTATTTAAAATTTTATATTTTGGTATCTTTTGTTCCTCCAAATCTTTTAGTTTCATCCCTATTATATTTAAAAAAATTTAATTTTGTCCTTATTATTTTCTTAAAATTTTAAATTTTACCCTATTATTCAAATAAGTCAATTTAGTCATTATTTTTTAGAAAATAATAGGACTAAGTTGATATTTTTTTTGAAAAATAATAGGGAGGAATTTGAATTTTTTTAAAAAATAATAAGAACTAAATTGACTAATTTTGAATAATACGGACGTATTTAAAACTTTAGAAAAACTATAGTGATAAAATTAAAATATTTTAAAAATAACAGGGACAAAACTAAAATTTTTTTTAGAAACAATAAGGACGAAATTATAAAATTTTAAATAATAGGGACGAAATTGAAACTTTTAACAAATAATATAAAATAAATGTGATATTTTTTCCTCTAAAAAACTTGAAAGGACATTATTTTTGGAATGAACCAGACACACTTTCTCTTGAAGTAAATCAATAAATGCATCTAATGTTAGTTAATTTCATATAATTAATACAAATTTAATTGACTTCTACCCATTATCGAGTATCGTATGTAAATAATAAAAAAAGCATCTAAATAAAACATAAGTAGCAATTTGCAGAGATCTCAGTCAGTCAATTGCCCGTCTCATGTTAAACTGCATGCGACTCGTACTAGTCCACATTACTTAATTGAGTGTAACTGAGAAACATCCAGGGCCCCAATTATACAAAGTAAAGCAAAAGCAGAGGCACATTTTCAGCTATATGAGCTTCAGCCTTTAGATCATCATGGACAACAGAACCTGGGTACTAATTGTGTAAGTCACCCGAATCTTTTTGAGGCTGCTACTTCTAATTGTCTGGTTACTTCCTCCTCTCAACGTGCTACAGTTTAATTGCCATGCCTCGTTTACTAGCCCAGAGGAGCAGGCTAGCATTGCAGTGGTGGTTCGTGATTCGAACGGCTCTGTGACCGATGGGCGAACTTGCACTGCCTCCTGTTATAGCACTCAGTAAGCTGAAGCCTTCCCCTGTCAGATGGCTTGCTAACTTTTGGCCACCTACGACCCTACTCTGTCACCAATTATCGAAACAGATGTTGAATTGGTTTTGAAAGCTTTTAGAGGCTCCACATTATGTGGCTGAAGGATCTTCTCTATTATTCATAACTCACAATCGATCATGTCCTCTCTGTTTGGCTACTCTCTACATTGGATCCATCGATCCATCAACTGTGTAGTGGACTGGATTGTGCGTGCAACTATGATAGATGAACTACCTGTAAATTGACTTTCTAGCCTACCCCTAGAGCTGAGTTTGCTTGTATCACGAGAGGCTAACCCCACGAGAGTTGGCTAGTGTACTTTTCATCTTTGCATTTATAATATGTCTTTTCGACAAAAAAAAGAAAAAAGAAAAAAAAGCAAAGGTTGATTTGTTAGGATTTGCAAAACATAATTAAACATATTTTGTAGAACTTCTTTAACAAATCCTAAAATTCACTTTTACTACCCATGTCAAATCAAGAGTATAAGAAGATATAGAAAGCGGAAACGTACCTGAATCCATTGCCAGAGGTAAATAAAGGAGTTGTGATCTTCCAAATTAATATGAACTTTTGCCAGAGGTGTAGCCTTTTCTCTGTTAATGGAGATACAGAGAAAAACAACATACCTATAATTTGTGAACCATAACCCTAATATAACTTATAAGTTTTAAATATTTTTAATTTGGTCCCGTATCAAATTAGAAATATCACTAAGATATCTACACATTAATTCCATAACAATTATACTCATAAGCCTAAACTTAATTCTTAATTAGATCACTTTAATTATGCTTAATTAATAGATAGCACAACACATTTAAATATTTACATGTGTGGCCCCACATATTGAAATTTTTCAACAATCTTCCACTGGACCACATATGTAACCTTACAAATGTGTTTAACTTTATGAGCTCTAAAATTTGCTATCACAACCTTAGGGTATATCCAGACAATCCCGTCCATTGACTATATCAATATAGGATCAAAGCGGTCTTCGTCACATTTAGCGTAACTAAACCCATCAATGGTCACGTATACCGATACAATCAAATGACATAGATCAACCATGGATGCATAGCATGGAAAATTAAATGAAATGTGATCCAAACATGTCTATTTCCAACTGGTCCTACTTTAGTGAGATCGAAACTGAACATAATGCAATAGAGTGAATCTGAACTGAATACTTTATTTATACAGAAAATATCCAAGTACCAAATACCAAAGTGTGTCCTAAATCAGACATAAAGCATCAAAATACAAACTCTCATTAAACCGTAATATCATTATACAATACTACACCCTTCTAAGTAGTGTACTCATTAAAGACCTTGGGCAGTAGTTCCTTAATAAGAGGATCCGTAATCATAGAGTTTGTCCCCATATGCTTTATAGAAATATATACACTCTGTACTCTTTCCTTAAGTACCTAGACACTTGATGGATCTCTCAATATCTCGGAATCCCAAAGAACCAAAATCAGACTACTTAATGTCTTCAACTGATCTGACTTCCGATATGTGAACATGTAATCTTTTATTCTCTGTCAATTCTTTATAACCCATTTGAGTTCTAATTTCTTTATGATACATTATAGGGTTCCTTAGTTTCTGTCTAACATCTTTACTATGTACGCACAATAAAGATAAATACATACTTGAGTTTTCTTAAGATTACCTACAGTTGACGCATAAAGGATCTTCTGAATTTCCTTAACTTTAACATTACCTTTCAAGCATTTTCTGAAACTGAATTCTCCTTAGTGATAGGGGTGTCACCTGATTTAGTGTCCTGCATGCCAAACTTTTAAGTATCCCATCGATATAGTTCTTTTGTTATAATCCAAGAATACCCCGAGAGTAATCTCGGTGTATCTGAATCCCTAATACAAAAGAGACGTCACCAAGTTGGTTTCGTGCAACATGCCTATATCATTAGTGGCAAGCTATATGTGATCAATTTCTAAAACCAGGAAGATATTCTTACTTCCACTGAACCTGAGATACATACAATTATCAAAAGCATTTTTCTCAAAACCAAATGAGATAATTACTTGATGAAATTTTTTAGTACCATTAACGAAAAGTTCGCTTGAGTACATAGATGGATTTCTTTAATTTGTAAACTATATTCTTTAATTTTTTCGACACAAAGTTGTCTGGTTGCACCATATATATTGTCTCATCAATGTCGCCATTGAGAAATGTCATCTTAATATCCATTTGATGTAACTCAAGTTCAAAAATGTGCAACATTCTCCAAAATTATACTGAAAGAGTCTTTCTTTGAAACCTGAGAGAAAGTATCTTAATAAATTTAATGTCTTCCTTTTGAGTAAAGTCTTTAGCTACAAGACTAGTCTTATATCTTTTCACATTACCTTTCGAATCCCTTTAGTTTTAACCAATGGGGTTCGTACCTTCTGGTAATGGGACAAGATCCCAAATTTTATTGTCTTGTATTAACTTGTACTCTTGATTGATATTAATCCACTTTTGAGAGTTAGAACCATACATGTCCTGATGGAAGTTGATTGAATCTTCTCCCGCCATTCCATTATTTTCCTTATGTTCTTTGGAGAAATTGTATTTCTCCTTTCTCTTATGGATTTCCTTGGTAGCATTGTTTCTTGAGGATGTTGAGTTTGTCCTTCTTGAACAATTACCTTATCTTGTATGGGGAGTTGTTCAACATTGTCTTTTAAGGTTCTGGATTTGTTTCTCGATCAATGAAAGGTGTCAAAACATGCACATTGTCAAAAACAATAGTAGGAATCGAAATCGATTCCTTCTCAAAGACAATGTACATAACCTTACTTCTCCCCCAAACACAATATCATCAAAATGTTACAGTTCCCGTCTCAAAACTGACCTAATTGTGGGATATTAAGTTTTGTAGCCCCTGATCGTTTTATAATACCTAATAAAGCAGTTGCTCATTATTTTGGAGTCCAGTTTCCCTTTATGTGGCCTATAAGACCTTTCTTTAGCTGGACATCCCCAAATGTGAGAATGCTTTAGTGGGTACTTTGTTTAGAATATAAGCTGTATTAATTAATGCTTTTCCCCATAGTGATAACCTTAGCGTTTGTGTCATATTATGGCTTAAATTTCTTTATTTAATTTACGTTTAATACCATGTGATTCCACATGCATAGTTTAACTTTATGATGCAATAGTGTTAATCATATATATACATAGGTTATTGCAATCGGATAATGAACTAGCAATCACAACATTTGAATTTGAAGAAAGACTAAACTTATTATTTCCAAAAGAACAATAATATCCTGATTTGTCCCAAAATAGAAATACAAACCAAATTCTGTCTAAATGATGGTACAAGCAAAGTGTCTTTCAAATTCAAATTGAAAACTAGTTTTAAACAACCACCTAAAAAATTGTCTATTGATTCAACTTCCACCAATTTTTCATCACCTACACAAATGATTCTTTCAGCACCATTTGGCTTTCGGTGCCTTATTCAACTCTTCATAGAAACACTTATGTTAGTAGTAACACCAAAATCTAACTACAAGTGTTTCTAGGCACTGAAGCAAAATTAACCTTAAAACAGACCAAAGTGAGAATTGTACATTTCTTTGTACACCAAGCGCGATATTTGGCACAATTCTTCTTCTCATGTCCATATTGGTTGCATAAGAAACATCACTCATTTTCCTACTGCGATTTCTTCTACTCTGGACCCTTAGTGTCACGCCCCAACTCGACCCCTCCTATAATCAGTCAGGACGCAACGGAATTTCGGCAGTATAACGACAGTAAATAGGATACCGAGGCTCTAAACCAACCACATTAGAATATCATACATCAACTCCATAAACCATACAACAAATAACTCCTCAATAAAATAACAACATACAACATAACCATATTACACCATAATCATTCTTTGTTATACGCCTCCGTTCCAACATAATACATGAACCTTAATATATATTACAAAAATATATTGATACCAACCTAGCAACCTAAACATAGACAAAAGAAAGACTACTAAAATAACATCAACTAATTCATAATCTTTTCAACATCTTATACATTATAAACTACAAAGCATATAAAAGTTAACTAGATAATATACAAGATAATAAGGTGTTCAACACATCAAACATCAAGGATAGGACTCTGAAACATAAGACTCATCCACGTAAGGCACATTTTCATCTTCAGGAGGCACTTATCCGTAATCTTGATCGGTAACACCTGTATGGATGCAATAATAGAGAGTGAGCTTATATAAAATAAGCCTAGTAAGGATCCGATAGATCTCTAACAGTATTCACTATACTCCTTGAAAATAATCCTTTGAGCAAGTAAACACACAATAATATCAATAATACTATCATCACATAATCTATAATGACCATTCAATAAAGGATACACTAGTTGGTGTAGCTCCACACGCCCTCTCGATCATACCAGCCTTCTAGTGACTCCCATAAACTCACGCACCCGAGGTACCTCAATACCCTCTCCCTCCATGACACCTCCGTCATGCGAGTTGGAGGTAGTCTCTGGTAGTCATGTCGTTATCAATCCGACAGCATGATGCTGTCCGAGAGGTAGCACACACATACCAAAGACTCAGCAATAATAATAAACATCATTCACAGGAAGACAGTCTAGCAGAACTGCCTATCTCCCAGCATCAATCATCAATCAATAATCATCAATAATAATCAATTTTCATCAATGTAACATCAATATAACATCAAGTAATTAATTAAACAGCAAACAACTAAGTTAGATAACAAAGTAGGCCATCCAACTTATCATGCATGAAATACGTAATCTAACCCTAGTCTAACCATTAACAACTCACAATTCAATCACTCAAATACCATCCAGTCAACTAAGGCTCAATTCAACAATTTAAAGAAAGATAACCTAAACTTCAAATAATCATATCTTACATTCTACTAATCCAAACAACTCCAAATCAGTTTCAAACACTCACCCATTCAATCAACTACATTAGCCCTCTCGGAAACCAACCAAGACACATCAAAATCAAGCCCAACAACCCTAAAACCTCAATGCACCTATGCTGAAATTTCTGGATTTTTACCCAAACATCGCAATCGAAAATTCGGCATTATAACAGCGTTACCACGTAATTAACAAACTTTTAAAAATCGACGGCAATCGATTCTAACCACAACAACTCAAGATATTCATCAAATGGCCAATTTATCAACTTTAAATATTCGAAAATAAATAATTTCGCTACAATAGTTCAAATCTCGTAGTAATACACATAAACGATCCCTAGCATGCACTGAGCAATAATATAACTTCAAATTAACATTCTAACGGTTCAAAATACAATTATAAGCAAAAACATAAAATATGACTTTTGAGATCTAGAATTTTTCTCTCACCTTTAATGTGTTTTGATGCAAGAAATGTGTAGAATGGATGCCCAACAATTGAAATCAATCTTTGAATGAAATGATTTGGACTTGAATTGCAAAATCTATGTGAAAAATACGTGAAAACCTTTGAAAAATGTCTTCTTTCTTCTCCCTCATGGAATTTCGATAATGTGTGTGTAAAATGAGTATGTTTTGTGAGCTTTTGACGTGTGTTGATGATATATTAAGCAAAAGTCAAACAAATAAAAGAAAGTCAAAGGTGGAAACTAATTATTTTTAGTGTTTTATTGTCTTTTAATTCATTTTCTTGACTACTCTTGCTCAAATTAATTATGCAACACCTAAACTATCTCAAGTAGTTTATTTTTAGGTGACAATAAGTTTTACATTCAAACAATTTCACCCGAGTCGGCTTAAAACTCGATTTTCTACAAAAGAAGGTGAAAAGTCATATTATTTATTTTCAAATGTCTTTTGAATGCACAATTAATCTAAAATTATTTAATACCACATATAAATACATTTATATTAATATATACTAGGTCAACGAAAGTCAATGCAAGAATCGGGTTTAGAAGAAATTACTATTTGGATAAAAAACGCTATTTTTGGCCCGAAAAGTCTATTTAAATTACTATTCTGTTTCAGAATTAATTTTTATCAAACATAGGTCTATTAATAATAGAGGACTAGGTTTTAAGACGTTTAAAACACCCTTGTGAAAATTTTAGCGGATAGGTGTTAAAAAGTACTATTAAACAAAACCGATGATAAAATTTCTGATTCTGTTTTTGATAAAAATTTCATGAATGCACATATAGCATGTATTAGGAATATAAATCATATGTTTAACACATTTTAACTCATATAACACATAGACATGTCAAATCACGCAAATCAAGACAAAGACATGCAAATCGAGGTAAAGACACCCAAATCGAGGTAAAGACGAAAACTGGGGTTTCACATTCTCCCCTCCTTAAAAAAATTGCGTCCGTGCAATTCTCGAACTGACAGACAATTAAATCCTCAATCGTTACACTTAACAATACTTCTCTTAGTTCTCATTTATCTCTTAGGATGACACCTAACCAAAGACCTCAGAAGAACAATCTCTGTTGACTGCAAATGATTATCATAATTCAAAGACAATCTTCAATTCATAATTCTCTCCCACCTAATATCATATTGTATATGAAAGAATTTGCAACTCCGAAGTCTTAGTATGACACCACTACTTATCAATTATCCCCTACTATACAAAAGAGCTCTATGAACACCCCGAGGGTTTAAAAACTCATTCACGATAACATGAATGATTACTGATCAAGGGAATATCTCAAAGGTGACATTGGTCAGAATACGGCTCTTATGAAATTTACAAGGAAATAAGAATATGGAAAGTCATATTCGAGCCAACAATCAAGTGAACAAGATGTCAAACAGGTTAGAGAGTCAATGGGCTAATAGTTTAATAAGAAAGCATGATAACTAAGATATGGAATGTCTCAGCACCTATCAACTAAATAAGCACGAACAAAGGATGATGACGAGTCAAAACAGTGCTGAGTATGTTGAACAAAATTCCTGAACAAGTAGACATTTCAATTCTCGATGATTGTTCAAGGAACCAACAAGTAGGTTGTACTTGAGGCGAAATGAAATTAAGAAATAAGAGATGATTAATTCAATAGAAAATATAAGTGTCAATATAATGAGTATCTCAGCACGCAATAACCAAAGAAGTATAAATAAGAAAGGACAATGCTGAGTATATTAAATGAGCAATTACAAGCAAAGTAATGACTCAGGATTTAATAATGAAACAATAGGATTAACAAGGATCAACAAGAATGACAATGATGTACTTAGGTAAGGAGTACATCAAACAAGTGAAATCGAATAAGTAAAATGGTATACCAAAGGTGAAATTACTTCCAAATGAATAGTAATAAGATGAAATGAAATATTGAAACCAATGGTTGGAGATATAGAATGAAATATAGAAGTCTCAAACCTTAACTCCAATAAGCGACATTGCTATAAGAAGCATATATGAATGTTAAGAATAGAAACAATGTCAAATGGGTATATGATCCATTAATCCAATAAGCAAAACTTTCAAGAAATAATTGATAAGCTAGAAAAGTGTAACTCTCTCTCAAATAACTGAGAATAGAGTAAAAGAGAATAATAAGACTGGTATAATTATGAAGCACAAGAAGGGTGTCCCACCTACACATTTAAATACCAACAAGTCATATCCTACAATCTATTTTCCTCCAAAACAAGACACTAAGGAGATCTAGAGAACCTAAGGAGTCATAACAATCACCTAACAAGATAAATCACTCCAAAATTTTCATTCCGTACCAGACCAATCACTAAACAAGATAAATCACCGATCACCTAACAAGATTCACTAATGAAGACTCCAAAATCTAATAACACAATACAGATTCATATTAACCCATTATAACACTAGTGAATCCTCAATCAACAATTTAGAAAGTCATACCACCTAGAACTCAAAAGCTTGATGTAGGCAAGTAAATGTTCAGTCACCAAAATGCATTCTTATTTCCTCAAATAATTCTATCTCTGAACAATTACATCTTCGAATCAAGTAACTTTAGTTAGGAATCACTCCAATTGTCTCCAAGGTTTAGAGATCAAAACTCCAAAATATCCATTAATAATATAGCAATCCCAAATAGTAGAAATATTCACATGTTATACCACAATCTATTCCATTCACAAATATACATCACTAATTCCTCAAATAAATTCATTCTAAAATAACCTCAAGAAAGTATAGTCTGAGTTGAGACTCCAAAAGTGTCTAATCACAACCTCACGGAAACCTCAACTTATGATCCATCTCCAAGTAATAACAAGTTAAACATGACAATAAAAGTAATTATAATCATCAAGATACATTGCTATTTCATCGAACAACTTCATTCTCGCTAAAGGAACATCAAGAATAGATCTATTAAACTGAGACTAAAATCCATAAACATAATAATCAAGATCTCAATGTTAAACTACCAAAATAATAATAATTCAAAATCACGGCCTAGCTCTAGTTCCGAAAGCTCTTACAACCACCCTAGACATTAAAAGGTCACTCACGAGTTAAAACATGTATGCAACTATATCATATGAAAGACAAGTACAACGTAATGCGCAATTATCATACAATGCAACATTATCACATAACACACAATTCAACATATAAGAAGCCAACATCACATAAACAGGTTATATCACAGAAGTAAGTTATAAATAATTAAAGTCATATAAGCAACAAACTTCACATAAGACAAGTTCATCACATAACTCAAATTGGTCACTTAAAGTACATTGAACACCTAAAGCACGTTGTTTCACATAAGCTAGTTATAAACAATTAAAAGCACATAAACAACTAACTTCACACAAGGCACAAAATCACATAAAACACAATTGTCACATAATACACATTAATCACATAATGCACATTAATTAAAACACATTAATACACGTTATCACATAAAACATATTGACCAAATTAGTTCACTTAACACATAAAGCTTATTGATCACATAGAAAGTTAGACACATAAGTAAATTAATCACATAAACATATTAACATATGTTTCACTTTTCTTTCAATTAATACATACTTTCATGTTTAGACCACTACCCACATTCTGAGGATACCCTGACTGACAGCTAACATGCACTCTAATACCACTTAAATGTCATGCCCCAACTTGACCCCTCCTATAATCAGTCAGGACACAACGGAATTTCGACAGTATAATGACACTAAATAGGATACCGAGGCTCTAAACCAACCTCATTAGAACATCATACATCAACTCCATAAACCATACAACACACAACTCCTCAATAAAATAACAACATAAAACATAACCATATTACACCATAATCATTCTTTGTTATACGCCTCCGTTCCAACATAATACATGAACCTTAATATACATTACAAAAATATATTGATACCATCCTTGCAACCTAAACATAGACAAAAGAAAGACTACTAAAATAGCATCAACTAATTCATTATCTTTTCAACATCTTATACATTATAAACTACAAAGCATATAAAAGTTAACTAGATAATATACAAGATAATAAGGTGTTCAACACATCAAACATCAAGGATAGGACTCCGGAACATAAGACTCATCCACGTAAGGCACATTTTCCTCTTCAGGAGGCACGCACCCGTAATCAAAATCAGTAACACCTGCATGCATGCAATAATAGAGAGTGAGCTTATATAAAATAAGCCCAGTGAGGATCCGATAGATCTCTAACAGTATTCACTATACTCCTTGGAAATAATCCTTTGAGCAAGTAAACACACAATAACATCAATAATACTAACATCACATAATCCATAATGGCCATCCAATAAAGGATACATTAGTTGGTGTAGCTCCAAATGTCATCACGATTATAACAGCCTTCTTGTGACTCCCATAAACTCACGCACCCGAGGTACCTTAATAACCTCTCCCTCCATGATACCTCCGTCATGCGAGCTGGAGGTAGTCTCTGGTAGTCATGTCGTTATCAACCCGACAGCCTGATGCTGCCCAAAAGGTGGCACACACATACCAAAGTCTCAGCAATAATAATAAACATCATTCACAGGAGGACAGTCTAGCAGAACTGCCTATCTCCCAGCATCAATCATCAATCAATAATCATCAATAATCATCAATGTTCATCAATGTAACATCAATATAACATCAAGTAATTAATTAAACAGCAAACAACTAAGTTAGATGACAAAGTAGGCCATCCAACTTATCATGCATGAAACACGTAATCTAACCCTAGTCTAACCATTAACAACTCACAATTCAATTACTAAAATACTACCCAGTCAACTAAGGCTCAATTCAACAATTTAAAGAAAGATAACCTAAACTTCAAATAATCATATCTTACATTCTACTAATCCAAACAACTCCAAATCAGTTTCTAACACTCACCCATTCAATCAACTACATTAGCTCTCTCGGAAACCAACCAAGACACATCAAAATCAAGCCCAACAACCCTAAAACTTCAATGTACCTAGGCTGAAATTTCCGGATTCTCACCCAAACATCGCAATCGAAAATTCGGAATTATAACGGCGTTACCACGTAATTAACAAACTTTTAGAAATCAACGGCAATCGATTCCAACCACAACAACTCAAGATATTCATCAAATGGCCAATCTGTCAACTTTAAATACCCAAAAATAAATAATTTCGCTACAATGGTTCAAATATCATAGTAATACACATAAACGATCCCTAGCATGCACTGAGCAATAATATAACTTCAACTTAACATTCTAACGGTTCAAAATGCAATTATAAGCAAAAACATAAAATATGACTTTTGAGATCTAGAATTTTTCTCTCACCTTTGATGTGTTTTGATGCAAGAAATGTGTAGAATGGATGCCCAACAAGTGAAAACAAGCTTTGAATGAAGTGATTTGGACTTGAATTGCAAAATCTATGTGAAAAATGCTTGAAAACCTTTGAAAATTGTCGTCTTTCTTCTCCCTCATGGAATTTTGGTAATGTGTGTGTAAAATGAGTGTGTTTTGAGATCTTTTGATGTGTGTTGATGATATATTAAGCAAATGTCAAACAAATAAAAGAAAGTCAAAGGTGGAAACTAATTATTTTTAGTGTTTTATTGTCTTTTAATTCATTTTCTTGACTACTCTTGCTCAAATTAATTATGCAACACCTAAACTATCTCAAGTAGTTTATTTTTAGTTGACAATAAGTTTTACATTCAAACAATTTCACCCGAGTCGGCTTAAAACTCAATTTTTTGCAAAAAAAGGTAAAAAGTTATATTATTTATTTTCAAATGTCTTTTGAATGCACAATTAATCTAAAATTATTTAATACCACATATAAATACATTTATATTAATATATACTAGGTCAACGAAAGTCAATGCAAGAATCGGGTTTAGAAGAAATTATTATTTGGCTCAAAAATGCTATTTTTTACCCGAAAAGTCTATTTAAATTACTATTCTGTTTCATAATCAATTTTTATTAAACATGGGTCTATCAATAATAGAGGACTAGGTTTTAAGACGTTTAAAATACCCCTGTAAAAATTTTAGCGGACAGGTATTCAAAAGTACTATTCACCAAAACCAACGATAAAATTTCTGATTCTGTTTTTGATGAAAATTTCATGAATGCACATATAGCATGTATTAGGAATATAAATAACATTTTTAACACATTCTAACTCATATAACACATAGACATGTCAAATCACGCAAATTAATGCAAAGACACGCAAATCGAGGTAAAGATGAAAACTGGGGTTTCACACTTAGTAGCTTCATATTCCCTCTTTTTGCCATTGTCCTTAGAGGTGTTAGCCAAATGAGCAATTTCTGTCCTATCTTGCTTCAATCTCTCTTCTTCTTGTACACAATAATAAATAAGCTTATTGAGAGTCCATTTATCCTTCTACTAGTTATAACTGACTTTAGATTGACTGAATTGTGCAGGAAGATAGATTAATACCAGATGCATGAGTAATTTATCAGACAACTCGAGCTTAAGTCCCTTAAGTTTTGAAGCAATATGAGACATTTTCATAATGTACTCCCTGATATTTCATTTGCCTTTATATTTCATGAAAATCAAGCTTTACAAAAGCGTGCTTGTTTCTACCTTATTGTTTTTCACAAAACGCTTCATAATTTCGGCTAAAAAATCTTTGGCATTGGTTATCCCTTCGAACACCACACCCTTAAATGCCTCCAGAATGCCGCGCTTAATGATCACGAGACTCATGCGATTTAAGTGATCCCACTTCTCAAAGTTTCTCCTGTCATCAAGAGAACTTGCATCCGTAAGAGAAGAGGGCTTCTCAATCCGAAGCGCAAGGTCCAGATCCATGCAACCGAGAACAATTAAAATGTTCTTTTTCCAATCCTTAAAATTCATCCCATTAAGCATGGGAATTGAATTTATGTTGGCAAATATAGTATTAATAGACATACTAGCTGAAATGAGAATAAAATAAACAATCAATAAACATGTTCAAACAATATCCGTATTTCAAAAATCAATAAATTCAAATAATGGTAGGCCCCATCACAAGATACCAAGCACAACATTAATATCAAGTCTTTGGACAGTAATATTAACTTGTAAGTGGTACTCTCGGTATAGTGATCAAACATTGACTATAACTCATGTCAATAATAAACCTATCTTTGGATCGACTTATTAGTCACATGTAAACCTTATAATTGTCACATGTTTATCACCACATGTATGTGTGCAATTCGACCAAATATTAACCTTCTTTTGGACCAGCTAATACCTGCATGAATATACACACACACAAACATCCAACATTCCTCATGAACAATCTACACAAGAGATGTCACTTTGATGACATCTTGTTTTAATTAGCCCATTTAGAGTGTTAGACAATCCTAAAAGGTCATAATTGATGTACCAAAATATTTGAATTTAACTTGATTTTTCTTTAAAAATCCCATTTTTTTGGCACTAGACCATATATATTATAAATATATGTTTTGGCAACATATTCTCAATAACTGATATTAAATAAAAAAGGATAATAAAGAAAATCAAAGCTTATCCGCAGTTATAAGTATTATTCATGTCGCTTTGTTACACAAGGTATATCCCCAGTCTAGCGGTAAAGAATTCAAACAAACATTCAAGAAGTCCCAAGTTTGAATCTTGCAGAGCTTTACTCAGCATTGTTTCTTTTTTATTATTTTGAACTGTGAGCAGAAGCAATCAAATTTGCTATATTGGTTATAGGTGCGTTTCAAAATAAAAAACAGGGCTCGTCCTAGTTGGCATCGTAGCCTTAAAATACTTGTGGGGTCAAGGGATCAAACCTTGGAGTAATAAAAGTTTAGAACTTTTCTCCTTATTATTATTATTTTTAATCAAAAAGCTCAAGAACAAATCAACAAGCCTCATTGTTATTTTAGCCAATCACCAACTAGCACAGTTGAACTATCAAATCAATACCATACATAATCACATTAAGACTTGAGTAACCACCAACCTCACGTGAAGCATAGGGACATTCACGATTCCCAAGTTTCAAATTTCAAGTTTCAAAGCATATTGAATGACAAGCATACATTAGTAAGCATATACATATGGTTACCATATTGACAATATACAGGCACAATTAATTCACGCTTCGGCACTATATGAACCAGAGTGTACCTATTTTTTTTATTAATCTTGAAACCTAAATCATGCATAATCTGTATCTAAAATATCAAAAATCAGGAAAATATCACCATGGAAGATCAAAACCCCAAAGTTTCAGAAATTTTTCAAAACTAAAATTCAACAAACTTCTCATGAATCGATCATAGGTGGCTTTGATACCACTTGTTAGGATTTACAAAACATAATTAACCATATTTTGTAGAACTTCTTTAACAAATCCTAAAATTCATTTTTACTACCCATGTCAAATCAAGAGTATAAGAAAATATAGAAAGCGGAAGCATACCTGAATCCATTGGCAAATGTAGATAAATGAGTTGTGATCTTTCAAATTTGTACGAACTTTTGCTAGAAGTGCAGCCTTTTCTCTGTTGATGGGGATACAGAGAAAAATAACGTACATACAATATAGGGATCATAACCCCAGTATAACTTATAAGTTTTAGATATTTCTAATTTGACTCCTCATTAAATTAAAAATATCACTAAAGTATCTACATATTAATTCCATGACAATTATACCCATAAACTTAAACTTAATTCTTAATTAGATCACTTTAATTAGACTTAATTAATAGACAGTACAACACATTTAAATATTTATATGTGTAGTCCCACATGTTGAAATTTTCCAACATAGTTGACCCCTTAATAATAGCAGTCGTTACACCAAAACCTTGTACTTTTGAATTAGTTTGTGTTCTTTTTTTTTCTTTTTCTTTTTTGCTTTTTGTGGTTCAGAAGCTAAACCTTGCGCATCACAGACATAAATTAATCATATATGTACACACTGTAATAGTAGAACAACAATTTTTTTTTTTGTTGCTAAAAGCAGGTGATTATATTAAGCTCAACATTCAAATACAAAAAAGTAGATCAGTCAGTGAGAGCCACCAAAGATTTACAAGTTAAAAAGTTGGCTCTCATCAAAATTTCAAAAACAACAAATCTCGTTATTAGGCCATCCTTACCAGAGGTAGTAAAATGCAATGATAACACTTTTTAGAGACTCTGATGTATAAAAATCTAACCACAACAGTGAATTTGAAGACCCAAAAAGATTTTTTTTTTAGAGACTGAAATTACAAAAGTTGATAAGTCTGTAAAAAAGTAGCAAATTTGGAGACTCACTGTAGCGAGTCTCCAAATGTCTATCAGATGACAGAACTTTTCAGAAAAAAAAAACAGAAAATCCAAAGCCACAAATTTTATAGCCGTTGAAGGTGAACGTTGTCAACGTATGTATATATACATATACATATTCTGATTGTGTTTCCAAGTTCAAAGCAAAAAAAAAAAAAAAAACAGAAATATCACAACTCCAAAACAGAGAAAAAAAATATGCTTGGTTTTCTATCATGGGGGGTGCGTGGGTCATGTCGGGGTGGTGATGCCGTGGGTAGGGGAAGTGGGAGCGATGGTGGCGAAGGTATGATTGAAAAAAGGGGGTGAGGGATGGTGATGATGGTGATGGTGTGATGGTGGCGGTGGTTTTGATAGTGTGACGGTAGTGATGATGGCGATGGTGTGAGAGTGGTAATGGTGGTGATGGCGTGACAGTAGCGATGGTGTATGGGTACCGATGGTGTATAGGTGGCGATGGGATGATGGTAGCGATAGGGTAATGGTGAAGAAAGACGACCAGGGAGGGGGGGGAGGGGGGGGGGAGGGAGGTGTGGCGGCGGCAATGAGAAAGGAAAAGGAAAATGAATGGGGATGGGGGTAGGGTTTGATTTATATATATATATACATATTTATTTATTTTTTAAAAAAACTGATTGTTTTTGTTTTTTTTGTTTTAAAATTATGTTATTTAATTTATTACTTTTATTTCTTAAAGTAAATTTTTTTTTTTTAATTTTATTCATTTAAGTTTATTTTATTCAATTTTTTGTTTGTTGATCTTTTTTTCTTCATATTATTTAAATGTACATATATATATATATTTTGCTTGAAGTTGTAATTTTTTCATTTAATTTTTGTTTGTTTTTTTTTCTTCAGCTATGGATTCGGCAAAGGAGTTAGGGGCAGCAACTTCAATGTTGAAGAAGATATCGCGTTATGCCACGCATACCTTGCAATTAGTGAATATCCAATTACAGGCCGAAACCAAACATCAGCAACAATGTGGGCGCGAATCTTTCAGAAATTTGAAGAATTTCACCCTCCAACGACTCTGTTTCAAAAGAGAACTGCAAAATCTCTAAAATCACGATGGACTGTTGTAAACAAAAAATGCACAAAATTTGCGGAGTATCTTGCTCAATCGCAAATAAGACCACGAAGTGGAGCAAATGCAACAAATATTGTGTGTTTTATGCAGCAAAATATGTTGATTTAGTTTTATTTTTTAAAAAAAATACTCATGGTGATCGTCTTTTCTGTTTTTTCGGGTTGATGATGCCAAACGACTTTACGCTACTGTTACAGGAGAGAATTTCAGCCTTGATCATTGTTGGTTGATATTACAACATGGTAAAAAGGAGAGAAAGATTACCGAGCTCCACCAAGGGCAAAGTGCATCTCAAGAGGGTACACCGATTTCTTTTGAAGATGACTCTTCATATGAGTCGGTGCCCGAAACCCAATTTGAACCGTCATCCTTGAGGCCAATTGGAAGAGAAAAGGCAAAAAAATTAAAAAAGGGCAGGGATATTGCGATAGAGATCGTTCAACAAGGAAGAGAAATGCAAAAACTTATGAAAGAGTATAAAGAGAGTTCTGACTGGGCAACAAAGTATAGTATAATGTCGACGAAGACTTCGACCATCGAGACTCCGGCTAGAAGAGTGTGGATGATTAACCAACAAAACAAAATCGTCGCCAAGAGGTCATCTCGTTCTATCATCTTCGACGATGATGGTTATCGTCCTCAAATGCCTTGAATTGTTATACTGTTGTTGTTTCTATGTGTGTTGTATTATTGGTTTGTCTACATATGTTGCATTGTTGTAATCTAATTGAATCTGTATTTGGTTTGAGAAATTTGTGTACAATTAATTTTTACTCCGTTATTAATTTTAAAAAAAAATAAACACAAACAATTAATTTATTAAACCATGACTTAAAGGACGAGAACAGTACAACTATTGATGTCACACATTGAGATCTCGTGTACGAAACTCGTTCCAAACATGCTCAACTAGATAACTTCGGAGTACATAGTAAGCCGCTTCGTTCGTCACCTGACGGCGATTGTTCAAATACTCAGTAATTGTTATGGGATTTCGGGCATGTTCCACAGGGGCCACTTCTACATGGTAAAATGATGGATCATAATTGAAATCATCTCCTTCTTCCTCGCGATTATCTTCTACAATCATATTTTACAGAATGATACAAGTCTTCATAATTTCTCTAATATCACGTTCGTGCCAGAAATGACATGGACGTTTTATGATCTCAAATCTACTCTGAAGGATACCAAATGCCCGCTCGATATCCTTACGATAGGCTTGTTGCAACCTATTGAAAAGCATCTTATCACGCTCACGTGCATCTGGAAATGCTTGGACAATTGTGGACCAACGAGGATATATACCGTCAGCCAAATAATATCCTTGACTATAATTTCTTCCGTTAATGGTATGTCCTATATGCGGTGCTCGACCTTCAAGGATATTGAAAAAAATCGGAGAACTATATAACACATTCAAGTCATTTCTTCCACTAGGTGTTCCGAAAAATGAATGTCATATCCATGTGTCATAAGATGCAACGACTTCTAGTATTATAGTAGGACGACCATGGTGTCCAGCATATGTTCCGGACCACGCAGTAGGGCAATTTTTCCATTCCCAGTGCATGCAGTCCAAGCTACCCAGCATTCCCGGGAACCCACATTGTTGTGTCTTTCGAAGAAGCCTGTACAAGTCCGCATTATTCGGAGGACGTAAATATTCATTGTCGTATAATGCATTGACGGCCCGACAAAATCGCTTCATGGACTTCAAACATGTAGTCTCTGCAATATTCAAATAGTCATCATTTGCATTTGCAGGGTTTCGGTATGCAAGCATACGAAGCGCCGCCGTCATCTTCACATAGGGAGATAAGCCTTGCTTTCCTGCAGCATTTGATTTTTGCCTGAAATAATCATCGTAGTTGAGATATCGCCCATTATTTTCAGAAATAGTTCGCAACGCATGCGAAAACGTAACGTGAACTCAGTAGGAGGATACAAAGATTGATCAACAAAATAATTTGCCATGAGTCTTTCATGGGCACCAAAGTGGTCTCTGTTTTTGGATCGTCGGCGTAATTGACGTGACGAGCTACTACTCTCTTCCTCCGTAGCAAGTTGATATGCAAGTTGCATCATCGATTGGTGTTGATTGAACATGGTCATCATCATTGCATGGCCACGACGACGGTTATTTTGATGGATCCGGACATTTTCATCAAATGGAAGGGAATCGGGCTCGCTTCCTTGGTTGGATATTTTAGAATGTAGGATGTAGAATTTAGAGTGAGTGGTGAGAGTTGTGGTGTTTGATTATAGTGAAAGTGAAAGTGTTGGATATGTATTATATATAATTGTATGTGTGGCTAAATGATAGAAAATGGACATACGAGATCGGCCATGGAGAATCCAATCCAATGGTCTTTGTGGAGATGAGAGATTTCTTTAGATAAGATTGAAATGGACGGACGAGATTTAAGTTGAAAATCTAATCGAAAGACTTTTATTTTGAATGAGAGATTTCATTGATGATAAAGAATGGACGACCAAGATCGTTTAGTTGGACATCCAATCCAAATGTCTTTATTTTGGATGAGAGATTTCATTGATGATAATGAATGGACGACTGAGATCATTTATTTCAAAAATTAGCGTTGTTGTAATCAAGTATAATTAACGACATAATATTTGGCAAAATATAATCGTTGTCAGAATTAATTAATTTTTAGGTTGAAATGTTCGTAAAAAAAAATTATGAATTTATAAGTATATAAAAAAATCAGATACTAAAATACACGAAATAGTAGCACAAAATTAGAATATGTTAAAAAATTAATAGAGTCTCTAAAATAGAGATCCAAAAACTAATGTGGTTGAAAAATTTTTAAAGACCCAAAAAGTAACATATTTTTAGGTAGGGTCTCTATTTTGTTAAAAATCTCTAAAATAATTTTTAAAGACTCATAATTTAAAGATTCTGATAAAAATAGCCTTAACAAATGTATTAGAGTATTTCACTTCAATTCTAATTTTACTCCTGATATCATTCTTGATCTTTTATAAAATCTGATCTTCAATAGTCCAAACCTTACTAAGAATGCGACTATTTCTCTCTCCAATCATGGTAGACTGTGAAATTGAAAAGTATTTTAATAACGAGTGTCTGCTGGCTTTTACCGGAGCATCATTGAGTCAGCCATCCCAGAATATCTTCCCAGAAACAAACATTTAACTTGACTTTTAAACATTTTCAGGCCACGCAACCAAACTCTGCTAGTAAAATTACAATGAAAAAACAAGTAATGGTAGTGATGCCACAAAGGCGCATGCGTCCAATAAGTCTCTGTATTACAACAACGTGCAGGCAGTGTTTAGTCACTATACTGACATCTTTGACAAAAAAAAAAAAAAACTATACTGACATCAAAATTGGTGTGCGGTCAAAACCGCACGCCTTTGAAAACTCAACGGGTATGACCCCCAAAACTTGACTAGTAAACAGCTCAAACCATGTGGCCGCACTCGTTGAGAGTTACTAATTTTTTCTTGTTTTTTTGGTCGAAGAAAGTTACTGATTAGAAGAAACAATTCATACACTTAAGAGTTACATGAGATGGTTACTGTCTGACTTGTTATAATAAAAAATTATGAGTTAGAATTATAATTTCTGCCTTCATTGTAAAAAAAAAAAAAAAAATACCATTTTAGTTACTTGCCAGGCTAAAATGGAGGAAGCAAAAATGAATTAAACAACTTGAACATTTACATATCAGTCAAAAACACCAGTATTTTGATTATTGTTGTTTAATAATGAACACATTTTGGCTTTGGTCTTGCCTCTCAACTTTGAACAACTAAAGCTGTTACATCAAGAAATTTCTACTAACATAGTCAACATAATTTTTCTACTCACTTGTCAAAATTGTGGCTTTTTTTTATCAATTTGTTCATATAAAAAGAGCATTGATCTTCATATTGTTTCTTCACCGCTTAGTACTTTCTCACTCGACCATGGCACATCTTGTGCTATTGCTGGCATACACTTTGGTTCTTCTAGCTTCTGGAGGTGTTTCTGCTAAAGTTGTCGAGCACACATTTCACGTAAGCTCCTATCTATAATATTTTATTTAAGTTGTAATGAAAAGATTACATTCTAATGGAACCTCTACAAAAGCTTAAAATACAAAGAGAAATAAAGATTCATGGATGTCGCATGCACAAAATTTATGTATCAATCATATATGTACTTATAGGTCCTTTTGTTTCAAAAGCAAGTTTGTTTATATTATAATTTCAACACACATGGTAAAGGCTTTTAATTTTTACCATAGGTGCAAAATCTAACTCTTCAACGGCTATGCAACCAGCGAGTGATCACTGCAGTAAATGAAAAACTTCCAGGCCCAATTATACATGCTAGGGAAGGGGATACCCTTGTCATCCATGTTGTTAACAAGTCTCCATACAATATGACTATTCATTGGTAAGTCATGAAAAATAATTACGACAACAATGTTTTCTTTGTACAAGATTTATTAAGACAACCAAAAGTTGCTGCTTTTGATTTTTTTTTTTTTTGGTCAAGAGAAAATTTCATAAAAATAAAGTAAAAAACATACAGATTAACTAACCCTGTGGGTTGCAAAATGTAGGCTGCTTTTGATTTTAACTTTGACCAATATTGTCACAATCCTGATATATTATCTCGCAGCTACTTGGCCTTGGGTTGTATATATGGTGGTTACATGTCAAATTCATTCTCGTTCAAGCGTACTTTGTTGATTTTCTAGATACAACAAGGAAAACCAAAATTTATATAAGATATTTCTTAAAAATATTATCTTCTTTTTGAAAGGTCAAATCTTATTGAATGTCAAGTAATTAATAAATGTATTGACTAATGATGGCCGTTAACTTTGACTGCTGCTAGTTAATTACAACTATATGTTTTACTAAGTAAAGATCATAAAGAAATCTATTCTTAGACATGCTTGACTTTTACCGTGTAGGCATGGAGTCTACCAATTACTAAACGGTTGGGCTGATGGACCTGAATATATAACGCAATGTCCTATAATGCCAGGAAATAAGTACACTTACAGGTTTAATATTGTTGGACAAGAAGGAACACTTTGGTGGCATGCACATACCTCATTTTTGCGAGAAACTGTCTATGGGGCACTAATCATTCGCCCTAGAGCTGGTCGGACTTATCCTTTTCCAAAACCATACAAGGAGATTCCAATTCTAGTAGGTACAATCTTAATTTGAGTGTAAAATTTCTTTCAGTTGAATATATATTACACCATGCCAGTTTCGTTGTCTGATTGTCTTTTATCATTTCTGTTCATTTTTTATCTATAAAGGTTTTTAAGGTGGAGTTTGATTAAGGATATATTTCCTTTCCGTAAGTTTAGAAAAAGAATTATCTGTGTTTAGGGAAACGTTAGACATGAAACAAAGGAGTATATAATTACGAGAACGATAATCATTTTTAGAAAAACAAATTAAATACTGTGTTTTAATGGTTCAAACTTTAAAATAAGAAGTAAGACATTTAAGTTTTGAAAATGATTAAGTAATTAGTAATCAATGATTCGATTGACCAAAAAAAAAAGAAAAAACAAAAAAAATCAGAGGATACGAAAACACCAGAACGGACGCACAAGTAAGTCCAGCAAACTGAGAATGTGAACTGAAGCAAAAGGTTCTACTTGAATTGGAACTCCTTTAGCTATTGATTTTCTTGTCATATAAATACACATAGCTAATGGATCAAGTTCTGATTAGTGACCAACCATTATAATATGATCGCAGGAGAATGGTGGAATGCCAATGTTGTTGATGTTGTAAATGAAGCATTAGCGACCGGCAGAATGCACAATATTTCGGATGCTTTTACCATAAATGGTTGGCCAGGTGATCTCTACCCATGTTCTTCAAACAGTAAGTACAAAATCCTATAACATTGTATTTATTTATTTATTTTTTGGTGAAACATAGAACATTTTATGACTGACATGTATATATAATACACAACACCTACCCCATGTTTTAATTAAATATTTACTCTGATGTAAAAGTCTACGCATGTGGCTTAAAAGTTTGAATTTTTTGTTAGGCACGTATAAGCTGAATGTAAAACAAGGAAAAAGATATCTCCTTCGGATCGTCAATGCTGCAATGCAGGCAATACATTTTTTCAGGATAGCCAATCATAAATTAACAGTTGTTGCAGTGGATGCTTCATACACGAATCCCTATATTACTGATGTTGTTGTGATCGCCCCTGGTCAAACAACTGATGTGATTTTGACAACCGATCAGCCTCCAGCATCATACTACATGGCAGCACGTGCCTATCAAGGGTCAAACATTTTACCATTTGATAAAACAACAACAACAGGGATAATTATATATGATGGTTCTACATCCTTGATACCTTTAATGCCAAGCCTTCCAGCTTTTAATGACAATTTAACAACCCACAAATTCTTCTCTAATCTTACTGGGCTTACAACTGCTCCTTTCTGGAAACCTGTCCCAAAGAAAGTAGATGAGCGTATGTTTATAACAATAGGGCTAGGTCTAGTCCCATGTAATAGACCAGGGAATGGAAGCTGTGTAGGTCCATTAGGACAACGATTAGCTTCTAGTATGAATAATATATCCTTCGAGCTCCCCACAAAGTTGTCCATCTTGGAAGCTTTTTTCAACAATGTCGAAGGAATTTACACAACTGATTTTCCTTCTAAACCACCTGTGAAGTTCGACTATACAAACCCTAGCAACACTATGAACCCAACACTTTTAATGACCACAAAAGCAACAAAAGTGAAAAAGTTCAAGTACAATGCTACAGTTGAGATCGTAATGCAAAACATTGCTTTTGGTTCAGTTGAAAACCACCCTATGCACTTGCATGGATTTGACTTTCATATTTTGGCTCAAGGATTCGGAAACTATGACCCCAAAAGAGATCAGAAGAAGTTTAATTTGATAAATCCACAACTTCGTAACACAGTCGCGGTTCCTACGGGCGGATGGGCTGTTATTAGATTTCAAGCAAATAATCCTGGTGAGTTTTTTCCTCTTTTCTTATGAAAAATTTATATTGGTATAAGAAACATATTAATATAAACTTTGGTGGCCTTGTATTCACCCTTTTGCTTAATTTGAACTATGTTATATTAACAGGTGTATGGTTCATGCATTGTCACATGGAAATTCATATGCCTTGGGGACTAGCCGGTGCATTTATTGTTGAGAATGGACCAACGCCCTCGACATCTTTGACTTTACCTCCCCCAGATCTTCCGCAATGCTAGCATCCTCAAAAGAGTTCATGATGTCTTGTTATAATTTTTCATCTCAATTGTATGTTGGGAAACATACATGATAATTAAAAAGCATTTAATTGACACATCGGAAAAATATTCATGTATTAGTTCATGGTTATTTACACAAACTCAATAACAGATAATAAATTTAATCTCATTAAATTTCAATGCAGTTTCAAGATTACCTCTTGTCGCGAAGATTACGGTAGAATCTGAGATAAGCTTTCCATGCGTGAAGCCTTAGGTCCACATAGAATCCGCGCTATCAAATGGATTTCAGCCCCACTGGAGTTCTTAGAGAAATCCTATATTTTTTTGACTATAGAAAAAATGTGCTAGCTCTTTATCTGTCATAATAGTACTATATATAGGAGACACACATAACCTAGGTTCATATGTGGACTGGTTTTAATTAACCAGTCTACGACCTCATAATAACCAGATCACCATCTAATTAGTACGAGCTTAATTAAATTAATATTTAGGACGGTTCAAAAAATTAATTTAATCTTTTCTATAATCCAATTAATTCGCAAATTCCTTTTGTGTATGACCTCTTAGGTTCATGATTAATCGATAGCAAATAATTAATTTTACTAATTAATTGAATTAGAACTCCTTCTAATTAATTTGCAAATTGCGAGTGACACCTAGAAGTATATCGCAATTATGCAATTAAAGATAAAGTGCAAGTATATGAACCTATTTAGTAATTTCTATGCAATCGAATCCTATTGTCTTAATTATCTCGATCGAGCTAGAGTCATAGAATGGGTCTTCAAACTTCGTAACACAATCGCGGTTCCTATAGGAGGATGGGTTGTTATTAAATTTCAAGCAAATAATCTTGGTGAGTTTTTTCCTCTTTTCTTATGAAAATTTTATATTGGTATCAATAACATATTAATATAAACTTTGGTGGCCTTGTATTTACCCTTTTGCTTAATTTGAACTATGCTATATTAACAGGTGTATGATTCATACATTGTCACAAGAAATTCATATGCCTTGGGGTCTAGCCGGTGCATTTATTGTTGAGAATGGACCAACGCCCTCGACATCTTTGACTTCACCTCCCCCAGATCTTCCGCAATGCTAGCATCCTCAAAAGAGTTCACGATGTCTTGTTCTAATTTATCATCTCAATTGTATGTTGGAAAGCATAAATGATAATTAAAAAAAAAATTAATTGACACAGCGGAAAAATATTTATGTATTAGTTCATGGTTATTTACGCAGATTCAATAACAAATAATAAATTTAATCTCATTAAATTTAAACGCAGTTTCAAGATTACCTCTTGTCGCGAAGATTACGGTAGAATCTGAGATAAGTTTTCCACGCGTGAAGCCTCTCAGATTAGTCTACACATAATCCGCACTATCAACTGGATTTCAACCCCACTAGAGTTCTTAGAGAAATCCTATATTTTTTTGACTATAGAAAAAGTGTACTAGCTCTCTATCTGTTAAAATAGTACAATATATAGGAAACACACATAACCTAGGGTCATATGTGGACTGGTCTTAATTAACCAGTCCCAAACCTCATAATAACTAGATCACCATATAATTAGTCGAGCCCAATTAAATTAATATTTAGGACGGTCCAAAAAATTAATTTAATTTTTTTTCTAAACCATTTAATTCGCAAATTCCTTTTGTGTATGACCTCTTTGGTTCATGATTAATTGGTAGCGAATAATTAATTATACTAATTAATTGAATTAGAGCTCCTCCTAATTAATTTGCAAATCGTGAGTGACACCTAGAAAGATATCGCGATTATGTAATTGAAGATGAAGTGCAAGTATATGAACCTATTTAGTAATTTCTATGCAATCGAATCCTATTGTCTTAATTATCCCGATCTAGCTAGAGACATGGAATGTGTCTTCAAACTTCGTAACACAGTCGCGGTTCCTATAGGAGGATGGGCTGTTATTAGATTTTAAGCAAATAATCCTGGTGAGTTTTTTCTTCTTTTCTTATGAAAAATTTATATTGGTATCAACAACATATTAATATAAACTTTGGTGGCCTTGTATTCACCCTTTTGCTTAATTTGAACTATACTATATTAACAGGTATATGGTTCATGCATTGTCACAAGAAAATCATATGCCTTGGGGTCTAGCCGGTGCATTTATTGTTGAGAATGAACCAACGCCCTCGATATCTTTGAGTTCGCCTCCCCCAAATCTTCCACAATGCTAGCATCCTCAAAAGAGTTCACAATGTCTTGTTCTAATTTATCGTCCCAATTGTATGTTGGGAAACATAAATGATAATTAAAAGAAATTTAATTGACACAGTGAAAAAATATTTATGTATCAGTTCATGGTTATTTACGTAAATTCAATAACATATAATAAATTTAATCTCATTAAATTTAAATGCAGTTTCAAGATTACCTCTTGTCACGAAGATTACGGTAGAATCTGAGATAATTTTTCCACGAGTGAAGCCTCTAAGATTAGTCCACACAGAATCCGCGCTATCAACTAGATTTTAGCCCCACTAGAGTTCTTAGAGAAATCCTATATTTTTCTGACTATAGAAAAAGTGTGCTGGCTCTTTATCTGTCATAATAGTACAATATATAGGGTCATATGTAGACTTGTCTTAATTAACCAGTCTTGGACCGCATAATAACCAGATCACCATCTAATTAGTACGAGCCCAATTAAATTAATATTTAGGATGATCCAAAAAAATAATTTAATCTTTTCTCTAATCCAATTAATTCACAAATTCCTTTTGTGTATGACCTCTTGGGTTCATGATTAATCGATAGCGAATAATTAATTCCACTAATTAATTGAATTAGAACTCCTTCTAATGAATTTGCAAATCACGAGTAACACCTAGAAGTATATCACGATTATGCAATTAAAGATGAAGTGCAAGTATATGAACCTATTTAGTAATTTCTATGCAATCAAATCCTATTGTCTTAATTATCCCGATCGAGCTAGAGTCATGGAATGGGTCTTCAAACTTCGTAACACATCGCGGTTCCTATAGGAGGATGGTCTGTTATTAGATTTCAAGCAAATAACCCTGGTGAGTTTTTTTTCCTCTTTTCTTATGAAAAAATTATATTGGTATCAATAACATATTAATGTAAACTTTGGTGGCCTTGTATTCACCCTTTTGCTTAATTTGAACTATGCTATATTAACAGGTGTATGGTTCATACATTGTCACAAGAAATTCATATTCCTTGGGGCCTAGCCGGTGCGTTTATTGTTGAGAATGGACCAACGCCCTCGACATCTTTGGCTTCACCTCCCCCAGATCTTCCGCAATGCTAGCATCCTCAAAAAAGTTCACGATGTCTTGTTCTAATTTATCGTCTCAATTGTATGTTGGGAAAGATACATGATAATTAAAAAAACATTAATTGACGCAGTAGAAAATTATTCATGTATCAGTTCATGGTTCTTTACTCAAATTCAATAACAGATAATAAATTTAATCGCATGAAATTTAAACGAAGTTTCAAGATTACTCCTTGTTGCGAAGATTACAGTAGAATCTGAGATAAGCTTTCCACGCATGAAGCCTTTAAGATTAGTCCACATAGAATCCGCGCTATCAACTGGATTTCAGCCCCACTAGAGTTGTTAGAGAAATCCTATATTTTTCTGACTATAGAAAAGTGTGCTGGATCTTTATTTATCATAATAGTACAATATATAGGAGACACACATAACCTAGGGTCATATGTGGACTGGTCTTAGTTAACCAGTCTTGGACCTCATAATAACTAGATCACTATCTAATTAGTACGAGCCCAATTAAATTAATATTTAGGACGATCCAAAAAATTAATTTAATATTTTCTCTAATCCAATTAATTCACAAATTCCTTTTGTGTGTGACCTCTTTGGTTCATGATTAATCGGTAGCGAATAATTAATTCTACTAATTAATTGAATTACAACACTTTCTAATTAATTTGTAATTTGCGAGTAACACCTAGAAGTATATCACGATTATGCAATTAAAGATGAAGTGCAAGTATATAAACCTATTTAGTAATTTCTATGCAATCAAATCCTATTGTCTTAATTATCCTGATCGAGCTAGAGAGTTATGGAATTGGTCGTCAAACTCTATTACTTGACCATATGCCAAAATCTATTTAATTAGTAACTGATGAATAATTCGTTGAACGACTTCCACTATTCTATCTTGACCAAGGATTTCTAGTTAATCAATAGATCGCATAGGATTCCCAATTGACTATTCCCGTATCTACATGCACATATCTCCATGGCAGAATAAATCATAACCACTGAATACATTGTTTAATACGTGACTAGGACTAACTTAATTGCACCAGCAAATTATGCTATTCCTAATTATGAGATAACTGTAGTGTCTTAGGTCTAACAATTAATCACATAATTACATAATACAATGAATTATTGACATTTTATGTAATTCATTATATTGGTGGTCAAATCTAATCACTTGTTCGTAGCAAGTACTTATACATCAACTATACTAATCGCCCAATTTAATATCACATATTATTTGGTTAGAAGATTGTAATCCGATCTATCCGGATAAACTAACGCCAAATTAATTTATCATCTGATAGGGGACAACTTTAAGAACATATTTGTGAATATAGATTTCATAGAATCTATAAATAGTATTCTAAATACTTTTTTTATTTAAAACATATTAATAAATAAATAAATTATCCACAATAAATGATTTAATAAATTAAACAATACATTATCTATAATTCTAAAAATATAATTTATTGATTTTTAGGGCATTATTCCTAACATTGTATAGTTCTTTATCCAATCTTTTTAAGTTACTTTTCTAGTCTGATAGGGAATAATATACGCGAATGAGATACTGTTATAATCTCTTTAACATATTGTCTTTGATTCACATCTTCTATTTGGAATGAATTTGTTATGATATTGGTCCATGATAAAAATATATATGAATATTATTTTAAATCTATTGTTAATCTCTATTTTATCCTAGGCCTGTTCTCGTTGACAAATTGAATAAGACAAATTGTAAGTCTTAGAAAATAAAATTCTAATTTTTGTTTAGTCATTCAAATTAAAAGAAATAAGATTTAGATATTTGTTTGCAAACAAGAATTATCATTTTGTAATATTTTTCAAATTCAAAACCTGAATGCAGCTTTACATTTTCAAGTTTTAATTATAAAAAATGCTTTCTAATCATAAATTCTTATCGGTATTAGATGTCTCACATTTTTCCAATTGTTTAGAATAGCAACAGATCTTTAGGGATTTTTTTTTTTTTTTTTTTAGAGATTTCTTTCGGGGATACAAGACAAAGCGAAAATTTTCTATGCTTATCATTTTTTAGTTTTTACTATTTTTTTCGTTTATCCTTTACTTGTTGGCAACATATACTAGCAGACTAATCGTCGCTGACACGGGTGATGGACCAGTCTGTCACTCATAAGAGAGCCTATTGGTCATGGACCAATTGTCACATCCATGGCCAATGAACAATAAAGAGATGGATAACCATTGGTTAGACCAATGAGATCCATCTCTTGAGACAGACAGGGCCTGACTCTATAATAGAGAGGGATTAGGTCCATCTCTATTTTTAAAATGGACCAATAGAAACGGACCCCTAGGTTTGTCTTTATGGGTCCGTCTCTATTTTAGACAAACCAAATGGTCTGTCTCTATTTGGGTTCATGACATGCGAGTTTTTTCTCCCAAAAAAATAGCGTGTCACCTTCATTTTTCGTTATTTTGTGATGAATACTCACTTTCATCGCTCTTTTGCTACGGAAACTGAGTTTGGTCGCTCTTCTCCCACACTCTCTACCCTCCACCCTACACTCTTACCCTAATACTATTCCCATCCACACTGATCGTTTTCTTGGTGTATAAAAAAATTAAATTGCAAAACTACCAAGTTAAACCCGCAAGTGCATAGATTTATGACACAGGCCCAATTTAGCCCAACACATGAAAATTTGGGCCCAACCAAGCTCGGTTAGTAGTGGGCTTGACTTAGTCCAACCCATCACATATATGTGAGATGAGCTAGGTCATATAATTTATCACCTATCACATTTGAGCCCAGACCCATTTGAACTCAGGCCCAACCCATGAGCCCAACCCAGCTCAAAACACAGCCTAACTCGAAGCCCAGCTCGAGCCCAGTACAAGCCCATCTTGAGCCTAGATAAGGCCCATCTTGATCCCAACTCGGGCACAACACAAATTAAGCATAATTTGTGCTCACTTATTAAAATAAATTAAAATATTATACTTTATATATGCAATGCAAGTCGTAGTAATTATTTTTTTTAAAACAAACTAGCAAGTCGTAATAATTATATTTTTTTAACAAACTAATAATAAAAAGTAGCAAATGTATTTCTTAAGTTAATATTAAATGACTTGTTATCAAATATTTTTTATAATATTACAAGTTTGAAATTTGCAACTTTAAGTCCCTTCATACAATTTTTTTAAAAAGATTTTAGGTACAATTTTTATAATTGTACATATAATTTTTCTTATAAATACTTAGTGACAATATTTTAGTCACTTAGTACATTCAACTTTATTTTACTACAAATCTACAAAATTATATATAACTATGTCCATGGAAGAATAAAATCCTTCACGATTATTACATTCGTTAAAGGTTTGGAATCATCTTACGTACTTTGAAGAACAATAGTATGTAATTTGTAACTATTATTAACATCAATTTATATTTCTACGTAAATTTGGAACATGGACACTTGTAAGACACCTTGTATCTCAATAACCAAATGTCACAAACTATTTTAATCCTAAAGTAGTTATTCAACTATCGCCACCGCCAAACCCACTACCACTACCAGTAGGCCCAATACCCGTACAAGGTACATAACAAAATGGAGAACTTTTGCATTAGTTTTCCTCAAACGTGTATGTAATATTTTATCTTTATGTTTATATCACTAATGTACCTGTATCTCATTAACTTGTAGTTTGTTAGGTAATATTTTATTATTTATATTAATTGTTAATGTTATCAATCAACTTATATATTGTCTCACTAATAGTTAAATCAAATTTTCTTTAAAAAATTAAGTTTAAATTTTATTTTTTTTACTTATTAATCCAACTATCCAATCCAAGTAACACATACACACACACACACACACACACACACACACACACACATATATATATATATATATATATATATATATATATTGGTGTTTGTATATGCATATGTATTTGTATATATATATATATTATATTCAGAATACACTAGTCACAAAAAAATTGGGTTGGCCTAGCCTAGCCTAACTCGCGACTTATGATAGCGGGCTCGTGGGCTGAGCTGGGTCCTATATTATGAGAAATGAGCTTAACCCAGCTCAGCCCACTAAACATTTGTGTCGAGTCGGACTCATTTTTCTCAACCCATGATTCGACTGGGCTATGCTGGGGTAGCCCAAATGCCACCCTATACATAAAGAGGTTCCTCAGTGTTGTCTAATGTGTGCTCGTGTGGAAAGTGGTCTAAACTCGTGACAAAAGAAAAGAAAATAAAATGGTTTGATAATTCGAATGAAATGTGATTTAATCTAAATTAAAATTAACATAAGTGAAATAAAAATTCTAAATAGAAGGTGTCAAATCCTACGATTAGGTCAAATTGGGAATGGGTTAGGTCTAGCTTGCTTATGCAATGCCTATGGGTTATTTTGAAGTCTAGATCCGGTTAGTCAACTAAAGTTGACCAAACTACAAGTCTGATTTGATGAGGCCATCTAATTAGCTCAATTAATCTGGCCTAGACGTAGGTGCAACTCCGTCCTCTAAGTACTCTCAAAGCCGAGTGGGGATTTGTCCAAAGGATCCTAGGGTCAACTAATCGAACTAATGTGTGAATCGTGGTACTACCTACGATTCATTATCAACATTTGAGTCCATTCTTATGAAGTTTTAGACATGCATCACTAATAAAACCGCTACAAGTAATTTTTTAGATTTAATATGAAGCATATTAACAATAAGCTCGGACCCAATTAAAATTAATGACAAAATCGAGTAGATATCACAAATTGAGACTAAATACAAGCATATTTAAAGCCACAATTTAAGAATCATAAACAACTCTGAAGCAATTCTAATTAGATCAAAAACATTCATATGAAAATCTCATCAAAATACTTAAATCTAAATATAAAAAATAATCCATAAACAAACACACTATCAAGCTTTCCCTAACCCTTAAATAATCTATGTCATATCAAAAGAAAGCTAAAAACATGCAAAGAAGTAAAGATAAGCTCCCCCATGTGTCTAACTTCTTCAATTGCTTGCAAGCTTCTTGTCTCATTGCTCTAATTTGCTCACTAACCTCGGATTTGACGGTAGAAGTAGATGAGTTGATGGATTTGGGGTTTGGTTGAAGTGGGTAAGTGTGTGTGTATGTGTGTGGGTATATGAAAGTATAGAGGAAAATGTATGTAAAAAGTGTGTGCTAGTGTGTGTGGTGAAGTGAGAGAATGAATGAATAAGAACCTAAAAATCAAAAGTGAGTGTGGTATTATGCTTTGTCAAGTGTGCTTGTGTGGTCCCGTGAGTAATGACGTTGATTGTGATTAAACACTGGCTAGTAGCTGGTGCGATATTGGTTAATCAGTGGTGCGCTTGTGTTCGTGTGTGAGTTTGTACTAGAATTGGAGGTGTGGTGTAGTGTGCTAAAATGTGTCGAGTGCATTAATGGGTAGGGTCTGTGTGGTGCATATGTGAGTTTGGTGCTTGTGTGGTTAATTGGTATGTTGGTGCTAATTGTGTGCTATGGCTCAATTATTGCTAAAAGTGGTCAATGGTTCAATTCGGTGGTGTTTGGTGTGTTGGTGAATGGTATCAATTTGGTGCTGGTTGGCTTTGCAAAATGTTGGCTGGTACATCATTAAAAAATAAAGGGTGAAGTGTACCAGACCCCCCTGTGGTTAGACATAAATGCATCGGTGCCCTCTGTGTTTCAAAAACTAGTATAAGTAGTCCCTGTGTTTTCGTAAAAGTGCAGACGTGCCCCCTCCGCATATTTTCATCTAGTTAATTAACAGAATTGTTGAAAAGACATAAATTCCCTTTGCCCTTTTGTTTCTTTAACACACACACACACACACACACACACACACACACACACACACACACACATATATATATATATATATATATATATATATATATATATATATATTTCTAAACCCTTTTTAAAAAATAAAAAATAAAAATAAAAATAGTCAGTTTTCCCACCCCACACTACCCCTACCCAGCTGTCACACACACACATACACACACATACACATATATGAAGCTAGTTGCTTTGATCTTTTTTTTCTTTTCTTTTTTATTTAGGACACAATTGCACTTTGTCCCCATTAATTTTCCGCCATAATCCACAGATTATCATCACCAACAACAAGAAGAATACAAAATTGTTCGTGACTGGCATGTCAATCTCATCTTTGGATTCTATACTCACTTTGGTAATTTGTTTAGTCAAACGCAAAAAAAAAAAAAAAACAAGAAGATCACACAACCACACAGACACGTACAAAGATAAAGCTTGTTTTTCTAGGTGGGTGGGGGCTGGGTGGTAGGGGGTAGGGGGAGTGTTGACGGGAAGATGAAGATTGAATTTTTTTGTTTTTTTTTTTTTAATTTTTTGAAAAGGCATTTATGTCCTCTAACTATTTTGCTAATATTAAAACATTTGCCCATTTGCATTTCAGGTGTGTGGGTGTTACTCTCTGTCAGAACTAACGATTTTTTGGACGGCAGAGGAGTCCTATGCACTTTTACCAAATATGGAGATTACTTATGTTAGTTTTTAAAACACAAGGGACATCAATGCACTTATGCCAAACCATGGAGGGTCTGGTGCGTTTCACTCAAAAATGAAATGGCCATATTTGGCCTTGTCAACATACGATTGACTTTAGTAAAATTTGACCAAGGCATTTAAATTGCCTTGGTCAAACCTTTATCAAATATTTTTTTCCTTTTTTCTAATCTTCTTCTTTATTCCAGCATTCTTTTGTCTTACATTTCGCCACGAACACAATTCTTTTCCTAACGAGTATCACCTACATCAAAGATTTTACATTACTAAATCATTTTAGCATTGAAAAGTGATAAAGTCAATTTACCAACAAACACTAAAAATGACTTACAATTGTACTCAATTAAGCACAAACACCTCTAAAAATGTAACGCCCTGAATCCAACCCCACGCTATAGGTCAAGTTCGAACCCGTCACATAGACAGAGTCTCTTCCGTACCATGGACTAAATTGGTACCTACAAACAGTCACATACTACTCCTGAACCACAATCAAACAATCATACAACCTAGCTTTTATGATTTACGTGCCAACCAGCTCCTCAAGGCCATTCGAGACTTGGAACGGCAAAATCTACATACAACATACAAGCATGCAAGGCAATTCCAACTTTAACTATAAGTAGCTAGATACGACAATAAGTCAAGTTCAACCTTCTAGCTATTAAACACACAAGCATGCAATAAGATAAAGTAACTAGAACCAATTATTACATGTCATCTACTTTGTTATCCAACATACAAGACTACAAGTTATTACAACCTCCTAATATACACAAGACCACATGGTCTCAAAAGCACAACAACCAACATCTTCATTGCAAACCACACACAATAATCAACCTTATCACACAAGAAAGTCACGAAAGCTAATCTACTTGCACTTCTTCTTCTTCTACTACTGCTACTAACTGGGGATTCACCTCAGTTTCTCCTGAAACATGTTAAATGAGGAGTGAGCAACAATGTTGCCCATCAAGGGAGGTGATGCAGTATACTAGGGCGTGCAACATGTTATGCAACAAAGATAGACATAAAATAACACAAAGTAGCAAAACCAGATAGACAAGTAATTAACCATATATAAAAAGGACACGGTTCACTTCTTGTCTTCAATCTCAAACCATGAGCCACAACCTTCAAACAAGAGCCGGCAAAACCCTTATTCCTCCAAATTAGGGTACTCCGGATATACTCCGATCCTACGACTGTTTCTCTTGAGGTAGGTTCATATGCCCAGCAGGTGAACCACACCTCTAGGGTAGTGGAGTATACTCAGCGAGAGAAAGGGAATAGGCACCATAGTAGTCGAAGGAGTACAATAAGCCCGATGCTGCCCGTGTTTCTCGACGCTACCATATCCAAAAAGGTTGCGCAACCCCGAAACAAATCTACAAGAATCAAGAACATCAAATAACATGTAAGAGAGACGACAAAGTAGGTCGCCCTCGCGAATAACCACAGTATGCACAAAGTCATGATATAAACATAAAGGAGACAATAACATATTTTCTTCCACAACCTCCTCAATTAACTCAATTACACTTTAAATAAGCATATAATTATATAATAATACATTTACAAGCACTTATAAGCATCAAAATAGCCAATCACTGCTTTTCCCCTTTCTTTAACCAAGTCTTTCTTCTCCTATATGCATTCCGAAGCTACAAAACTAATATCCAAACATTCTACATCCCTAATGAAGTTCATTCCAATTAGCAAGTTTTATCAAAACCCTAACTTTTGGAACTATTCATAGTCTTCTTCGTGAAATCTCAAGTTTCAACTGTGGAATCTACCAACAAGTTATATATTCTAGGTCTATATAGCATAATTAAGCAATATACAACATTATATGAGCATTACATAAGCTAACAACATCAATTCAAGAAAAGTTAACATGTATACTCAAACTTTAAACAACAATATATATATAACTCCATCACAGTATAGACAAGAGGTTGAGGCTCCCAAGTACACTAGAAATCTTTCAAAGCAAGCCAAGGGATCAATTCCAAAGTTTGATGAAGAATTTTCTCCTCTTCTTTGCTCCTAGGGCTATCGGGTTTATAGGGGCATTTGGGGAATTTTTTGTTTTGTTTTTATGAGTATTTTGCTTATATGAGTAATGTATTGTATATATGTGTGAGTAGGTTATATTATATTAGGTCAAATGTTACTAATACATGGTCAAACAAGCTTCTAATGTTTCTACATACATAATACTATTCAAATGAGCAAAAATTATTTTTCAAATGCATACTCCCGACCCCTAAAGCTCAAAACTACCATATCCCGACTCCTTTTATATGCCATGGGTTTAGGAAAAATATTAAATCGAGCATTCAAGATAATAAATTTTTTTATGAATAGTGCCCTCTAAATGAAACAATTAAGCAAGAAAGGGTATGCACATAAAAATGCTCAAGTAGTTTATGCAGCAGTTATTTAAAAATATGATAGAATTTTCAGGCGTCACATAAAATGCATGCAATAAAGTCCAAGAAATATAAACATATCACACCCCACACCCTGCCCCCAATACATACATCTCCCTAAATAAATATCATTGTAAAATTTTAATATGAAATTCCATATCTAATCTATTGCTAAACAGAGACAGATTACCCATGAGCGGTGAGTTAGCGACGGATTAACAACTGACTTTTGAAGTTCCATCACTAACTTACTTTACGTGGGCCAATATGTCACTAAATAATGACAATTTAACTATGGCATTTAGTAATTTCATTTTAGAAAACAAACATTACAAATTTTAAATTTTTACTAATTATATTTTAAAGTCCATTGAAAATATAAAAATGTATTTTTTAACTTAATTTGATGTCCAAACAACCTTCCGAATGAAAATCGACAAGATTAGATGGAATTAGATATAACTATTTATATTTCGTACTATAGAGAATGATATGTCATTATCTCAAATCCTTTATAGTCCATGTCTTGGACCCATAATTACATTCAAAATTAATTGTTTATGCTTTCAACATAGTTTGGTAAAAAAATATAATATGCAATGCTTATTTTTGAAGGTTAGTATTAAATCAATAGTGATGGATTAGCCTTAGAAGGTGAGTTAGAAATGGAACTTCAAAAGTTTGTTGCTAAAGTGGTGACAAAATAGCGACTTTGAATTGTCATCTCTATTCGTCGACGACTCACCTTCCATCGCTAGTTACTGATGGATTAACAATGGAATTTAATAATATTATTTTTCATCCCAGTTCAATGGCTTTTCCATAGAAATTTAGTGACTAAATTTATCGTCTTCTTTAGCGATAGAAAAAAGTCACATCGCTAAAATCCATTGCCTGCTTATGTTTTTCTTGTAGTGTAAATGTTGGCCAAAGCTTACGAATAGCATAGAATAAATATTTTACATGCCTGTTATAACTTGAGAAAATATACACTTGTTATTAGTCTGTTTAGTATTATATCCTCTTGAAAAAACACTTATCTTCACAAATCTTTTTACCTTGAAATTGTTTCTTCACAATATAAGATAAGTTCAAGGGGTTCGTATTAGTAATAATATCAGTGTGTCAGGTTATGTATGTTGGTTCATCTCTAATACTACTATTGTCTTCCATTAAATGCAAATTTATTATTATTTGTTTTACAAAACTAGCAAAACAGAAAATTAATGAGGAAAATTATTCATCACAAAAAATAGGGTAAAACGTTTTTATGGCCACTAAACTATGTCTTCGGTCATGTTTTGGTTATCCAAATATTTTTAGTTCAAAAAGACACTAACAAGACTTGAACTCGAGACTAATTACCTAACAGTCAAGACTCCAATTGCTAGACTACAATACATGCAAATATGTAATACTCATAATTGATCTTGACAATAAAAAAATAAAAATTCAACAAAATTACCAAATTACTCCCCAAACCCTTTCTACCTTTTTCTTTTCCTCGCAGCCACAGTGTAACCAATGTGACTAGGGCATCTAGGCCTCAACCATTGGGTGAGGCCACTGTCACCATGGTAGATGTGACAGCCACAGTTTTAACCCGCCGACCTCACTACCAAGGAATTGTCCGCTTTGGCTACGCCACGGGATAGACCCTGCGCACGCTCCTCACGGTTTTGTCCCTTTGAAGATCTCTCCTCAAAAGGCGCCTCAGCTGTGTAAGGATTTCCCCTCACACCAATACTATCACTTCATTCTCAGTCATGTGGGATTTCAGCCCATTTCCCCAGGGAAACCCACCCTTTTGGGGGTGACACAGTGACCGAGCCTACTCTGATACCATTTGTGATAGCCACGGTTTTAACCCCGCCGACCTCACTACCGAGGAATTGTCCTCTTTGGCTACGTCACTAGATAGACCCCGCACACGCTCCTCACGGGTTTGTCCCTTTGAGGATCTCTCCTCGAAAGGCGCCTTAGCTGTGTAAGGATTTCCCCTCATACCAATACTAGCCCACTTCCCCAGGGAAGCCCACCGTTTTGGGGGTAACACAGTGACCGAGCCTGCTCTGATACCATTTGTGACAGCCACGGTTTTAACCCCGCCGATCTCACTACTGAGCAATTGTCCGCTTTAGCTACGTCACGGGATAGACCCTGTGCACGCTCCTCATGGCTTTGTCCCTTTGAGGATCTCTCCTCAAAAGGTGCCTCAGTTGTGTAAGGATTTCCTCTCACACCAATACTATCACTTCATTCTCAGTCATGTGGGATTTCAGCCCACTTCCCCAGGGAAGTCCACCCTTTTGGGGGTGATACAGTGACCGAGCCTACTCTGATACCATTTGTGACAGCCATAATTTTAACCCCGCCGACCTCACTACCGAAGAATTGTCCGCTTTGGCTACGTCAAGGGATAGACCCCGTACACGCTCCTCATGGGTTTGTCCCTTCAAGGATCTCTCCTCGAAAGGCGCCTCAGCTGTGTAAGGATTTCCCCTCACACCAATACTATCACTTCATTCTCAGTCATGTGGGATTTCAGCCCATTTTCCCAGGGAAGCCCACCCTTTTGGGGGTGACACAGCCTTGAGGAGCGTGTGCGGGGTCTTTCCTGTGACGTAGCCAAAGCGGACAATTCCTCGGTAGTAAGGTCGGCGGGGTTAAAACCGTGGTTGTCACAGTAGATACAAAAAAAAGGAGGGGGTATTGGGTGTGGAAAGGAGAAAATAAAAATAAAAATTTGGGGCTAGGGTTTGGAACCTAAACCCAGATCTAAATCCTAATTCCGACAATCTAGGTCAAAGTTTTATTTTTTTTTGTGTCAATATTTGTTATGGGTATTATATATTTGTAGGATAAGCTTTAAACAAATAAATGTATTGTAGCCTAGTGGTTGGAATCTTGGTTTCAAGTAGTTGGTCTTGGGTAATGGGCAAAATGAGATCCAACTGATCGTTGAATGGCCATAATAGAACAAAAAATAGTTGAATGACCAAAACAAGACTGAAGATATTGTTTACTGGGTATAGAAATCTTTTACTCTAAAAAATAATGATTTGCTTAACCCCTTACTCTAAAAGCCATCTCTTTCTCCAATATACCCATACCCATTCTTGTTCTCTCATATCTCTATCCACCTCCTTCATACCCACAAAATACACATAGAAGAACCAAACACCTACTACCACCACAACCATTATGCCACCATTACTACTGCGACCACAATACCACCGTGGTTACCACTTTTCTATTGTGATAAACAACATCTTTCCCTTCTCCTTTTCAAGTTTTAATAACTTATAAGGAGGTTTCATTTTTTGATGCTTTATTTAATTCAATGATACCATAATGGTTGTTTTAACTATCGCCATTGTTATATTTATGCTTGTGGTGATATAGGTATGATGGTGGAATAGATTGATTGTGATTCTACAAAGATGAAAAATAATGAAAAAAAGTATATGATATTATATTACTTCATGTTTTATTAGTACAATAATCATTACAAGAAAAACAACGAACGATGATGGCAGGCTAGAGATAGAAATGATTATGTCGCTAATGGCACGAAATAGCAACCAAAGGCGACAGATCATGCGTGACAGTTTTTGGCAGTAAAATTAAGGATAAAGTTATAATGAAATAGCAATAGAACAAGAAATCGGTTGCCAAGTAGTCGTCAATTGGTGACAGCTTAGCAACGGAACATGAAAAACTAAGTAATCATCACAAAGTGGTTGCCTAGTAGCAACGGTTATTGAAAGATTAATTATTATTTCTGTAATAACTATCTCTATTTAGAGACGAGGTAGCGACGAAAAGTAATTCCATCTCTTAAAAAAAAATAGTCACTAATGCAGTTCCTATAGGGACCATTTAGAAACCGGCATTTAAATTTTTTTTTTAGACCACTAAAAAATTATTGTCTATCGCTAAGTCATCGCTAATTAATGTCAATTTAGAGACGGTCTACCAAAGAATAATCATTTCTATAATAACCGTTACTATATCATCTCTATTTTGCAATGAAATAGCGATGAAATATAATTCTCACTCTTAAATCTAAATATTATCACTAATACATTGTCTATAGTGACCATTTAGCGATGGCATTTGAAATTATTTTTAGATCGCTAAAAAATTACAGTTCGTTGCTAAGTTGTGGCTAGTTCGCAACAACATAGCGACAAATTGTTCATTATTGTAAATAATATAAGATATGTAGGGTTTTAGGGACAATCCTAACTTTTGTCATTGGGTCGTTGTTGAACCCGATTAATGTTTTAACCAGTGACATTCTTTTTTTTTTCTTTTCCCTTATCTTTCCCCATCCCTTTCCGCGGCTATTCTATTTTTTTTTTTCTCTCTCTCTCTCTCTCTCTTTCTCTCTCCTCCTCCCCCGCCACTATGACGCTAAAAAATTTCATCACATCTTTTAAATAATTGTTGCATAAATTACTTGAGCATTTTACGTGCATTTCTTTTCTTGTTTAATTGCTTTACTATTAGGCACTATTTATAAGAAAATTTGACTGTTTTAAATACTCGATTTAATATTTTTCCTAAACCACATGACACATAATAGAAATCGAAAACTTGTCGCTTTGGACTTTAGAGGCCAGGAGTATGCATTTGAAAAATGTTTTCCGCTCCATTTGAATAATGTTACGTATCATAAACATTGTTTTAAACTAGTTGACATTTGAATTGAGTTTTAGCATAGTTGACCAAGATTTTTGTGTGATTTGACTTAAGTTAAAAATACAACACATACATATATTCATAATATCTCACACATATGCATAACACATTCAAAAACAAAGTAATTAATTCCTAAAATACCCCCTACCTATCGGCCATAAGCAAGCAAAGGAAGGAGATTTTGCTTTCAATCTTGGTGGTTTGGTCTTGAACAAACACTCTACAACTAATTTTAAGTGGTTCTAAGCACCTTCAAGCCTTCCAAACCTCTTTCAAGTGAGGGAGTTAGTTTTTTTTTTTTGTTGTTTTAAAGTTTTTGTCAAGTTTTGAAATTTTGTGATTTATTGATTTTGGTTATTGTTGTGCTCATATAATGTTAGATACATGTTATTTGTGATCTCTAGACCATGTTTATGTTGTGAAATAGCTTTTGTCATGGTTAAAGCTTGAATTTTCAAAGAAGATGATGAATAGTGACTAAAAGTTAGGATTTTGATCAAACTTGCTAATTAGAATAAATTGAGGCTTCATTTAGGTGCTCTAGGCTTTAGTGAAACAAGTTGGGAGGCCACTTGAAATTGAATCACCCGAAATTAACCAAAATTGCAAAATTAGCTAACTTTAAAAAGAAGATATTTCACGTAATGCAATCCGCACGTTTGGGCTTTGGATTAGGTATCATTGGAGCATGGAAGCACTTTTGGTGTTTTCGTTGCATGAAATTAGGGTCCGTATAGGGTAGTTGTAGTTAAAACCCGCTTGGGCCCTTCTCGAGCTTTTACCTCTAAAGCAGGTTTTCAGGGCCTAGCTAGGTGTCTTTTGGCCTTCTTAGGGATGTAGAATGGACGGCTCGTGAAATTGAGATCTTGAATCTTGCGTGGGAGAAGAATTGCGTGTTTATAAAAGGGGAAAATGTGAGATTGGTTGCTTTAGTATTTGTATTGCTTTGTAGTTGCTCCTAGTATGTCTATATGCATGTCTAATTTAAATTTAAACTATTTGTAGAGTTTCGTGGAAAATGTGTTGATAACCCCTTTGTGCACCGATATAGTTATTCTCACGTTTAATGCTTATATATTGTTGGGATGTTCATATTGCTTGTATTTAGTGTTGCCTGATTGAAGTTATGCTTAAGACTTGTACACTAAACTACTAGAATGGTTGCTTGGAACATATGTTAAGTTAAGCATATAAGGTGGCATCTTGTTAAAGATAGAATTTTAATAGGTATTGTATGCTAAATGAGTGAGACTATAAGTTAGTTAACTGAAAGTTTAGGTGAAATAACAAGTTAAATGCTAATGAGTTGGGTTATCTATGTGTGATAAGAGTCATGTTACAGTTTTAGTTGCAAATGCTTCGAGTATAAATGTTACCGTGAAGTGTCCTTGTGAAGCTAGTTTACTTAGTATTGTGAGTTTTTGCTAAGTGTTATACTTGTGTGAACAAACTAGGGTTTACACTTCCGAGCAAATCCCGAGAAGGTTGGGAGTGAGTATAACTTTTCTCTAGCTTATGTAGTCTAATCCAAGGTGAGGGAGTCTTTATCTCTTATGTGCATCTTAAATTGCTTTACTGTTTCTAGATTGTATTATTTAGTAATTGATAAAGTTTATCTGCGTTATTTACTTGTCATCTTGTGTCTTTTCGTGTTATCTGAATTTAACTACGAGGGCGGCCTACTTTGTCATTCCTCTTATGTGGTATTTGATATGCTTGTTTTTCGTGATCTTGTTTTGGGGTTGCGCAACCTTTTCGAACATGGTAGCGTTAAGAAACACGGGCGGCATCAGGCTTGCTGTGCTCCCTCGACTACCATGGTGCCTATTTCCTTTCTCTTGCTGAGTATACTCCACTACCCCAGAGGCGTGGTTCACTTGCTGGGCATATGGACCTACCTCAGGAGAAAGGGTCATAGGATTGGGGTATATCCGGAGTACCCCATTTTGGAGGAATAAGGGTTTGCCGACACTTGCTTGAAGATCTTGGCTCCTGGCTCGTGATGGAAGACAAGTGGAACCATATTCTTTTTATACGTGGTTAAATACTTGTCCAATTAACTTGTTTATTTGTGTTATTAATGTTTTTATTTTGTTGCATCTCACGAAAACACACCCTGGTTTATTGCATCACCTCTCTCACTGAGTAACTTTGGTTACTCATTCCTCATTTTAACATGTTTTAGGAAAAGTTGTGGTTGGATGCTATGTACTGGTCTATGTGCAGGAAATGCAAGTTACTGGTTGTATGTGTTTTGTTTTGAGATTATGAAACCTTGTGTATGTTTCTATTGTCTAAAAGGTTGTAATATAAAGTAAAGCTTGTATTCTTGTATAAGTTAATAATTGTAGATGGGTTGTAATAACTTCAAAGATTTACTTTATTGCCTAGTTAGTTTGCATGCTTGTGTGAATGGGATTGTACCTTGGAGTTGGATTGTAGTTTTGAGGATAAGTTACTGCTTGCAGGTGAATTGATAGCCCTATAAACAAGGGAGACTCTGTCTGTTTCTCCTCGTTTTTCGTGACTTTGGGTATTGGAGCTGGGCTCCGGTCTCGTGAGGGATCGGGGTGTTACAGCCACTGCTACTCATTCTTTCTCTCCCCTCTCCGACTCTGCCATTTCTTCGATCTACTCTTTCCCCCATCTGATTTAAGATTAGGTTTATATATATATATTTATATATATATATACATATATGTATGTATATATATACATAAAATGTAGTTTTTAAATTTTGATCATTTTTAATTTCTATTTTTTTAATTTTCAATTTTTTTAATTTACTATTTTTTATTTCATGTTTTTTTTTTCTTAATTTACAATTTTTTTTTAAATTTTTTATGTTTTTAATTTACTGTTTTTAATTTACATGTATTGGTTTGAGTTGAGTTGATTGAAGTTGAGTTAGATTTGGGTTGAATTTACATGTATTTTTTTAATTCATTGTTTTAATTCGGGTTGGGTGGAAGTTGAGTTGGAGTTGCGGAAGTATTAGGATTTAGTTTGGTTATGCTAAATTGAAGAAATAGATAGACATAATAAATAATATAAATTGAAGAGAAATAAGCCCACAGTAATTGAGGTTTCAATTATTGGTGTTTGAATTATACAATGATTTTTGTAAGATCGATGTGCATTGTGATTTTCCATACAAACTAAAAGGACAAAGACGGAGTTGATTGCCTCACGTCGAAAGAGTAAAAATATAAAGAACAATTAATTTACGTGCGTAGAATCAAGATTTAATGTTGTATTATAATTATTAGTTTAATTTTTTTATGTTACGTTTAATTGTATTATGTGAATTTTATATTCTGTTTTCTTAGAATAATATCATATTTGTTTGTCGTGATTTTTGAATTAATAATACTATTATTATTGTTAATGTTGTAATTTGTAATTTGAATTTGTGTTGTGATCTTTGTAAATTAGCTTAATGCTGTAATATCACTCTTTGGATTGTACTTTATTATTTTAAATTCATGTTGTAATCTCGGACTTTGTGATTTTTTTAATTTTTATTGATATCATTTGTTGTTGAATGAATATTGCTACTTGCATAATGTTCAATATCATCATTCGACGGTAAACAAATGCATAAGTATTATCTAATTTACCGACGAGCATTCATTTCGGGTTATTCAACTATAAACAAATGAATTTTACCCATTATTGCAATTTCTTGAAATTCAGTCAATGAATTTTTAGAATTTCAATGCGTGGATTTCAATTTAATAATTTCAAAAGTTAAATTAGATGAAATTTTGAATTAGATAAAATTCAATGAATCAATATTTCTCCCTAAATCATTCGATCCAAACAGACCTTAGGAATTGAATTAAGGACCGTCCTTTGTTCTCTTCCAAATATTATTGCAATTTCAAAAAATTTAGTCAATGAATTTGAGATTCAATTCCTAAAATGATAATTACGTGAAATTAATTTGAGATTCAATGTTATTAGGCCTATATTGGACACAATACTTTTTTTATTTTATTAATTGGCACTCTATTGGGCCTGTTCTTAGCCTAATAATGTTATGAGGCCTATATTGGGCCTAATAAATCTTAGTTGGCCAATCTTATTCTTTTTCTTGATTTATGTTGTGTTCTACTCCTAAAATCTGTAGCATCATCTTCATTGAGTGAATATCATGCAATCTATTGGGCTAAAATAGGCCTATTATAGGCCCAATATATAGGCCTAATAACATTATTGACCCAGTATTGGGCGAATATAGGCCTAATAACATTATTGGGCTAAGAACAAGGGTAATTAATTAAAGAAACTATTGGGTCCAGTATAAGCCCATTCATCATACAATGTTCGCCAAGTGTTCATACATATTCTGGGAGTAGAATGCCACTTATGATTTTAATCACGTAATTATTACTTGATCCATTTATTAATTGAGATTCAGTTTTGATTTCATTATATATATATATATATATATATATATATATATATATATATATATATATATATATATATATATATATGTTATTTGTCTCTTGTCTAGCAAGTCATGTCGTCTAACGACAGAGGTAGGGTCAGGGGCAGATGTTATGTACCGTTTTGGTTATTATATTGTACAGGAGGATGATTAGGTAGTGGACGTGCATTCACCTCATCTTCAAGAGCACCATCAGGTAGTGACCATGCATCCACTTCATCTTCTTTGGTACCACCACGACATGAGATGACATATACTGCCGCACCGACATTGCCCCTAGTACATGATCATAGGTCTCCTACATCTATTTCCTATCAAAGCTTGCAACATTTCTTAGAGAATATACACGTCGACATTAGTGGTACACCTAGGGCTGACCCTAGTACATCTAGTGACCAGCCAGAGATATGGGCTGCTGGTAAGCAACGGGCTGTGAAAACTATAACAACGCTAGAGGATTGGCGCAGTAGTATGAATTCTCATCTTTGAAGTCCTATACTGAATGGCAGATTGATTGATGCACGCATTTGTCCTTCTATGATAATAGGTAAAAGTTTAATTAGCATAATTTGAGAATACAAGGTTTCTTGTTTTAATTTGAAAAATATATTGCAAATGGATATCATTTGGAAAAACTAGGGTGATAGGCAATATATCATCTTCCAGGTTCACCAAGGCTTGGACGTCATGGGGACAAATTCTACCTGAAGTTAGGTAGAGATGGTTATTTGTTTTTCAGGTACTAAGTTCATTTAATTTATTATATATATATAAATATATTTTAGTTACGTATATAGTCGCTTTGTATATATTGCATTACTAATTATTTAATCTATGTCTATAGAAAGTGTACAAATGATGTGTGACGCCCCAGCCCGACCTTGCCTAAGACCAAGTCAGGATGCACCGGAACATGGGCATCATAGCATTTGACACTTGGCACTTTTGACAATTTAACCTGTACGATACTTCGTTTAACAACAATAGAATCAAACAGTATATCCACTTGCCATTACACATACATCAATTTGTACAAATTCACTTGGCCAGACTACCTTAAACAAGGACATAAAGGTACACGAGTTCAAAATAGACTACCAATCTTAGCGTTAAACACTTGGCCAAGCTTACCTACCATATACAACAAGATCCATCCAACTGCTAACTTTAAAGCAAGGCATACATATCACTTATGTACATGGATTCAAAAGTCTATTAACTTCCAACATAAGTAAACAACTTAGACTTAATACACTTTACAGATTTGAAATAAAGTCTCTAAAATAACTCAATCTACAAGTGGTGTGCTGTCGCAGGCAACCAAAAATAAAACCTGTACTTCGAAAAATATATGTAGTAGTGTGAGTAAGGATCGTTCCCACAGAGAGTACCTAGCCTAATTTTATGTTACGTAAACAAGGTTGGGGGGTTGAGTATATAAAGAAAACTTAAGAAAAATTACTGAATTTAAAAATATTGAATTTAATCAAGAAGACGAACCTTGGTCTAAGTCAACATCCACCATCGGAATCTTGTAACTGATCATTGATGCAAGTATATATCAATTCAAACTTTAAATATTCACCGTTGGAATTATTTTTCTATCTCTCCTTAGTCGTAGTTAATTAGAATACACGCGACCTAATTAACCCTAACCACTAAACAACCTCAGACCCACAGTAAGTGTTTAATCTAGTAGCAGCCTTAAGAATTAGAGGGATCGATGAAGGTAAACAACACAAGCACACGCGGTTGCATTTAATTTAGTTGAACGTTATTCCTAAGATCTAATGATCTCTGACGCATCAAATCATTAAATCCTAGTCGCTTCGCAAGTTAGAGGGATCAAACAATTACGGATTTGATATCTAACTTAGCAATAGATTATAACGAATAATAAACTAGTAGGCCTTCCTAGAAATTAAAAAGAAGAATCATGGAATTAACACAGAAAAATATTCAATACTTAAAGCATAAATTGAACAATAAAAACTAATTAGATCTCACAGTTTTCCTGATTCCGAGGCTTCAATTCCCTTCGACCAAGAATACAAGTCTAGCCACGCAGAGCCATAAAGAAATTTTGTAGGAGAAAAGGGGAGAGAGAGAGGTGGTCCAAATCTTATGATTTCTCCGCTTATTTATAGTTTGTGAAGCCTACCAAATCCCCTAAGATAATGGAATCCTAATCTAAATAGAATAAGAAAATATTAAAGGTGAAGTAAACTCCTAATATAACTAGGAAAACCTAAAACAACTAGAAAAAGTCCTATTACAATTAGGATAGCTAAAATAGTTGGAATTTTCGTGCACCACATCTTCCACTATCAACTAAAAGCTTCTAGATAAAGAACATTCCAGAACATTAAACAGCACAGATGTAGCAACTTCACGTCCAATTTAGGCTTTGATTAAGCCTTTATTTCTAAAAACTCAAAACATGAAAGTTGTATATCTTCTTCTTGGATTTCCATAACATCTTGAATCGCCTCAATCGGAGTTCGGATGAGAGAGTTATGCCCAAAAAACATAATAGTGTCGAAGCTGTCCAGAATTGCGCAATTTAACTTCGTTTTGCACTTAACGCCTCTATTTGCATCCTAAATCACAATATAAAAATAATGAGTATATATAGGCATCAAATAGGTATGAAAGATTAAACATTAATGGAGATAAATATGACATTTTGCATTCTTATCAAATTCCCCCATACTTAACCTTTGCTCGTCCTCGGGCAAAACTCAAAATTTCAAGAATACCAAAGTTGTAGTGCCATCAACAAAGAACAACCAAGCTCTTCAAAACTCATAACATATCATGAACAAACATTCTTAACCAACTTATAATTCCTTAGTAAACATTCTCACTCGAAGATGGAGTAACGAAATACGTAGACCTTCACAGAGATAAACGCTCGACTCTCATGTGTTTGAAGGGTATGTGTTTCGCTCAAATTCATTCTAATGAAAATGATCTACCATAGGCTTGCATATCTTCTCATTCTCCACCACTAAGATCATATGCATAACACAAATCATAAGGAATTTTCAAGGGTCGTAACGGGACTTAAGGACAAAGGTGGGAAATATTTGAGAATGTAGCTCAAAAGCCATCGAAACTAGCGGAGCAAAAAAAAAAAGAAATCAACTCAAGCTCGAATATGTAAAATATGTCAAAACCAATCACTCAATTCAATAGCTTCCACCTTCGTATATATCATGTATAAACATAACCCTTCCTTGGATTTTTTAGGAAGAATTTGAACATGGACAGTTTAAAAGAAATTTCATCCATCACTTCCTTTCTTCCTTGTCTTTTTTTTTTCTTTTTTCTTTTTTAATTTTTTTTCCTTCTTTTTTTCTTATTATTTTTTACCAAAATTATATCAACAATGGAACTCACAAATTGAGAACAAAAACATGTTCCATTTCACCAGTCATAGTCATACCACAAATTCAGACACCCTCACACTTATTTCTTGCACACCCATACATATCATAACGTTGAACAATACTCCACTAGTCCTAAGGCTTGGGTAAATACATTATTTTTCGAGTTTAAAGCTTGTAACATGGGTTCACAATAAATAAGGTTAATAAGGCTCAAAGGGGTTTAACAGAAGGAAAAATTAAATACGAGGTAGGCTATTTGGCTTATGTAGCTAAATCAAAGAAGGCCTTAATCATGTTCACGTATGCATGTGTCAATGTGGCCTCGAAGAGAATCAAGGCAAGTTCTAGAGAAACAAATCCATGGAAGAATATCCCTCATGAAAAAAAAAGTGAGACTGATTATGGATGTGTCAATCTTAAGGCTCAAAATCTCTCCAGCTTTTGTCTACGTAATTCAGTCACTACCATGCTCAAGGAAAATAACTAAACCAATTAACTCTAAGTGGAAATAGTACCTATTCAATCATGTTCTGAATCTTTTAAGCTTAATTGCACCTTGCTCATGCCATGCACAGAAAACATTGAAAACCATATTTTTTTTTAAAAAAATAAATTAAAACACAACTTAAATCCAACCTAAATCCCCTCTCCTACACTTAAAACTTTCATTGTCCTCAATAAGTAAAACAAACTTTCAAATTTATGCAAAGATGAGTAGAAACATGAAAGTAAGTGAAGTAAGAGAAATAGAGTCTGTAGGAGGATATACCTGAAGCACTTGTTAGAGAGAAGAAAAGTAATGCTTTAAACCTGCAACTATTCAGTGAAGCCCAAAAAAAAAAAAGCAAAATAACAGGAAACAACAATAATAAAGTACTTTTTTTTTCTTTTTCATTTTTATATGTTTTATATCTTTATATATATATATATTTTTTTTGTTGGCCGACCCTATTTACATCCCCATACAAAGGCTCCGAACTCTGGGAGGCACTGAAGCCGACTCTGTGAAACAATAAAAATGTCAAACTAACTAAAAGTGGAATATTTACCTCGAAAAATATATGTAGTAGTGTGAGTAAGGATCGTTCCCACAAAGAGTACCTAGCCTAATTTTATGTTACGTAAACAAGCTTGGGGGTTGAGTATATAAAGAAAACTTAAGAAAAATTACTGAGTTTAAAAATATTGAATTTAATCAAGAAGACGAACCTTGGTCTAAGTCAACATCCACCATCGGAATCTTGTAACTAATCATTGATGCAAGTATATATCAATTCAAACTTTAAATATTCACCGTTGGAATTATTTTCCTATCTCTCCTTAGTCGTAGTTAATTAGAATACACGCGACCTAATTAACCCTAACCACTAAACAACCTCAAACACACGCTAAATGTTTAATCTAGTAGCAGCCTTAAGAATTAGAGGGATCGATGAAGCTAAACAACACAAGCACACGCGGTTGCATTTAATTTAGTTGAACGTTCTTCCTAAGATCTAATGATCTCTGACGCAGCAAATCATTAAATCCTAGTCGCTTCGCAAGTTAGAGGGATCAAACAATTACGGATTTGATTCTAACTTAGCAATAGATTATAACGAATAATAAACTAGTAGGCCTCCCTAGCAATTAAAAAGAAGAATCATGGAATTAACACAGAAAAACATTCAATACTTAAATCATAAATTGAACAATAAAAACTAATTAGATCTCACAGTTTTCCTGATTCCGAGGCTTCAATTCCCTTCGACAAAGAATACAAGTTTAGCCACGCAGAGCCGTAAAGAAATTTTGTAGGAAAAAAGGGGAGAGAGAGAGGTGGTCCAAATCTTATGATTTCTCCTCTTATTTATAGTTTGTGAAGCCTACCAAATCCCCTAAGATAATGAAATTCTAATCTAAATAGAATAAAAAAATATTGAAGGTGAAGTAAACTCCTAATATAACTAGGAAAACCTAAAACAACTAGAAAAAGTCCTAATACAATTAGGATAGCTAAAATAGTTAGAATTTTCGTGCACCATATCATCCACTATCAACTAAAAGCTTCTAGATAAAAAACATTCCAGAACATTAAAAAGCACAGATATAGCAAATTCATGTCCAATTTTGGCTTTGATACAGCCTTTATTTCTCAAAACTCAAAACATGAAAGTTGTTGATCTTCTTCTTCGCTTTCCAGAACATCTTTAATCGCCTCAATCGGAGTTCGGATGAGAGAGTTATGCCCAAAAAATGTAATAGTGTCGGAGTTGTCCAGAATTGCGCAATTTAACTTCGTTTTGCACTTAACGCCTCTATTTGCATCCTAAATCAAAATATAAAAATAATGAGTGTATTTAGGCATCAAATAGGTGTGAAAGATTAAACATTAATGGAGAGAAATATGACATTTTGCATTCTTATCAACAAGGCTCCAAAGCAATAGCCAACGTATAAGACAAGTAAAGTCATCACTTTAATCACTTCGAGGAACAATCTCGGCTACACCTGTATTACGGTCTTGAAATGGGGTGAGTTTCGACAAACTCAGTGAGGGGGGAAATAAAGGAAGGCTTTGAAAACATTTTTCCTTTGAAAACCTTTTCAAAAACGTACACTTAAACTACATACATTCAATAAGCAATTAGCATACATTTGAGACAACATATAAACATTCAAAAAGGATACATTTGTCACTTGTTGATGTTGTTCACTTTACCATTATCATCAACTCAACCGATTCATCAGCACTACACTGACATCTAAAAGTACCGAACCCTAGACCCACACCCTATGATACTCACCGTGTAACGCCCGAGAAGTGTCATCATATTTATAAATAATTGTTGCATATTTTTTTGTGCATTTTAATGTGTTTTAACTTTTAGTTTAAATATACTTTATTGGAGGTCACTATTCATAAGAAATTTGACTATCTAATTTGCTCAAACTAAAAGTTTTCCTAGATAGTAGGACTTATTAAAGGAACCGGGAACTTGAGATTTTGAACTTTAGAGGTCGGGAACACGCGTTCGCAAAATGAAACTTGGTTCGTAGGAATAGTAAAACATTAGAATTTAATTAACTAGTTCTAATTGGCATTTTTGGCCTAGTTGACCATAGAATTGAAGTATTTGACAACCCATATCTATATACATATAAAATATATGATAATACACATATACATACATTACATACTTAGAAGAAAAAAATAAAAGCCACACCCCAAAACCCCTTGAACTCGATGGCACATAGGGAAAAGAAGGAAGAAAAATTCTCTTCAAGCTAGCTATTTGGAGCTTGGTTAAGTGATCTTCAAGAGTTTTCCACCTATCCTAAGCATCCTACAAGGCTTGCTGAATGAGTTTTTGCATATTTGTCAATATAAAGTTTATTCTCTAATTTCAATTTTTATTGAATTATTTTTATTAGCCTATATGATGCTCCAATATTGTATTAAACACCTCCTACATGCTTTGTATATCTTGTTTGTGATGTGTAGAAGTAGTTTCCATGTTTGAATGCTTGAGTTGTGTGAAAGAGACAACCAATAGTGACAAAAACTAGGGTTTGGAATTGATGCTTCATTTAGGTGCTTTTGATGTATTTAAAACTAGTTAAATGCTCATGTGTAGTTAATTTGCCTGAAATTGAGTTAAAATGCAAATTCACTAACTTTTTAAAAGGGGTTTTTTCATGAAATGTAATTCGGGTATATTTGGACGTTAGATTAGGTATCCTTGGGGCATAGAAGCCTTTTTGGTGCTTTTGTTGCGTTAAATTGGGGTTCGACTAGAGTGGTTGTAGTTAAAATTTACTCGGGGCCTTCCCGAGCTTTTATTTCCAAAGCGGGTTTTCAGGGCCTAGATAGGTGTCTTTTGGTACCCTTAGAAGTGTAGTATAATTGGTTTGTGGAATTAAGGCCTTGAATTTTGTATATAAGAAGAATTGTACAGTTATCAAGGGGGAAAATGTGAGAAATGATTACCTTTGTGCTTGTATAAGCTTGTAGATGTTTGTTATGTGTTTAAATGCATGTCTAAGGCATAATCAAGCTAGTTGAAGAATTTGTGGGAAAGTATGCTACTTGTATCTTTTGTGTTTATATAGTTATTTCATGTTTAATGCCTTATACTGTGATTAATTGCGAGGGCGACCTACTTTGTCGTCACTCTTATGTGATATTTGATAATCTTGGCTCTCGTGATCTTGACTTGGGGATGAGAAACTTTTTTGGACATGGTAGTGTTGAGAAACTCCGGGCAGCGTCGAGCAGTCGGTCTCCCTCGACTACCATGGTTCCTATTCCCTTTCTCGCTGAGGCATACTCCCCTATCCCAGAGGCATGGTTCACCTCGTTGAGGTATACGGACCTATCTCAGGAGATATGGGTCGTAGGATCGGGGTACATCCGGAGAACCCCATTTGGATAAATAAGGGGTTTGCCGACACTTGCTTGAAGATCATGGCTCGTGGTTTGAGATTGAAGACAAGAAGATGAGTCGTATTCTTTTTATATGTGTTTAGTTAATTGTCCCATTAGTTAGCTTATTTGTGTTATTAATGTTGCTATCTTTGTTGCATCTCATGAAAGCACTCCTCGGTTTACTATATCACCTCCCTCATTGAGTAACTTTGGTTACTCATTCCTTGTTTTAACATGTTTCAGGTGCAGTTAGAACAACTACCTTGAGTGCCGTGTTGTTGGTTGCTTATCTTGCTGAGGTTGAAAACTGTTTGTGAATATGAGAGTTGATGTGTTTATGTTCTGTTTTGAGACCCTTGAGGTCTTGTATGTATTTTTTGTATGGCTTGCTGGATTGTAAACTAAATCAAGGACTTATGTGATTTGATAGAGTAGTTGGCATGAAATAGCTAAAGATAGACTTTATTGTCATTTGATTGCATGCTTGTGTGACAAGTAGGTAGACTTATCATATAAGTAAAGCTCGTGAGTATAGTTAGAGTGGTATGATAAGCTATCTTGTAACCTAGAATTTTAAAGGTTGTGTTATTGCATGCCCGTGTAGTTTATGTTTTTTTGTCTAAGGCTCCGATGGCCTTGAGACTGGGAAAAAAATTAGAGGGTTGGAGTTGGGGTGTTGTTATGTGGTTACACTTGCTGCATGCAGGTTTTTTATTAGTCCCATAAATATGGAAAACTCCGTCTGTCTTCCCTAAATTTTGTGTCCGGGATAGAAATGGGTTGATAATAGCATGATTAATAAGAGTCTCGGTTCCGTGAGGGTTCAGGGTGTTACAGAAATGGTATCAAAGCTTATATAGCTCTTAGCTGGGATGGGGTCTTCGACCTGTTGGGTAGTGACCTTGAATTGTGTGCTTGTAAAGTGTGTTGCATGGAATGAGTAATATAAGTGACTTGTGTGCTAAGTATATAAATGTCTTGTGTGCTTAGAATGTGAGAAGCCGTATATTAATAATTAGTTTATATACTTGTGTCTAGGTTGCAGTTAAGTCATCTTGTGTGATTATATGATCGTGTAATAGTTTGCTTGTCTAAGTGTGTGCTTGTCTGGGTGAATGGCATGCTAGCATGAATGTAAAATGTAAAGAGTCTATTGTATGAAAAGGTGTGTTTATGACATGTCTAGATTGTCTTGTAAACTTAGTGCATCATCGTATGTGGCTATGTGAATAAAATTTCTTGAGTGTAAATGTTTTGTCGATATGTGTTATATGATTATCTACTATATCACTGTCCCTTTTGGTATGAAATGAAGAACCAGGAAGCAGTTAGATGAGATTCGGAGGTAGGATTCTGTAGTTGTGATAACCCAAACCCGGCATGCATTTAATTGCATTTAACTAAGTGACATCTTAAATGTTGGCATTGAATTTGTGTTTATTTTTAGTTAAAAATTTATTTGTAGTTTTATTTTCATATTTCTTTTAGAAGTAATTAGAATAATACTTGAGCTAATCATATTAACGGAATATCAACTACTTTTCATATGTGTGTCAATCGGTTTTATTTTTCTTACACTTAAATGCTCGGATTTCAATTAAATGAAAAGTAGATCCGAGCCGGAGTAAATTTTAAACTATAATGCTTTTCAAAAATGATATATTTTCTTAAATTCTTTGAGATTTAATTGTTATTCTTCTATTGACGCAAAGTGCATAGCATATCGAGAGCGATAGTTAGGAAACGATTTTCAGTCCTCAGCAAATAGTGAAAACTAGTGTTTAGTATTTTAATTATTATTAACTAGAATTGGATTTATGTTACTTGTTTTAGCTTTAAAATGCATGAAATAGGCCAGTTTGACCAACTTAAGTGAGCATTGACCAAGCCTTGACTTTTGACTTGAGTTGCATTTTATTTAATAGCTTAAAATAGCATAAAAAAGAAGAAGAAGCTGAAAACAGAGAGGAAAGGGCCGAACATGAAGGAGAGAAAAAAAAAACATTTTAAATTCAAATCTTCGATTCTTCGCGTGAGCTTGCACGGGGTGATTTCTGAGGTATCCTATGAGGTTTTCCTAGTGTCTAGGAGTGTCTAAGGTGAGGGTTTCATGCTTATTTGCGCATTTGAATATTTTGTGTATTAACTTTGATTTTTGGATTTTATCCGTATATTGTTATTTTAATCGTTTCGAGGCTTAAAGAATGTTCCCTAGCAATTGTAGAACATGTATTTATAGCTTTTTAACATTTTCTACGGTTGAAAATTGAAATTGCAATATAGATTGACAAATGAATAGTAAATTATGAATGGTAAACCCCCGTTTTGATGAAGTTGCTCCGTTACGCGTTCTGTTGATGTAGGAAGATGTTAGATATGCTAGAATGCCTAAATGTGCGGTTTAATTGGATTGTGTAATGGAAAAACGGAGAAAAACGGCTTAGTGAAAGTCGGAGTTGTTTAGGTCGAGTTTAGCGTTTTCTCATTTTGCGTGATGGCATTGTCTTGGGAGGCCATGGAAGCACTTTTGGTGCTGTCGTGGTATTGATTGGGTGTTTGGTTAGGGTAGCGGTAGTTCAAACGAGCAAAGGGGGAAATCGGGGCTTTGCATGAATTCTAGGGTAAAGTAGGGTTTCGGGGTCTTTAGACGTGCCTTATGGTGACCTAGGAGGATTGGTGAAGTCGGTTTCCAAAACTCGTGGCTCGTTTGAAAGTGGTAGCATTTGGAAAGTCGGGGTCGTTTTGTGATTTTGTATGTTTTCTTAATGTTATGCCTATAGATTGCTTGTTATGCTTGCTAATGCCTGTTAATGCTTATTACAGTTGTTAGAGTTGAATGTTGATTGAAATGTTTATCAATTGTTGAGAATGCTTGATATCGCTCGTTTATCATCTTGTATCGAGTCTTGGATTGCATAGTATCAGGGCGGTATGATGGGCCTCTCTGGGTAGCCTCGGGTTGCCAGTGTTAGTTGCTAGCTCCGTGTCCTATTCCCTTTCTCGCTTGGGTTGCCTCCCAGGGAGATTTGGGTCGTAGAATTGATGGATACTTTCGGGGTATTCCAAACTGAAGTTATAAGGTGGTTGAGCCGGCGCGTCATCGTTAAAGTCATCGAAATCGTGATCGGTACATTACTCGCTCGAGTAAACCATAGCCTTCAAAGTGTGGTATAGCTTTGATTGGTTGTGTTAATGCTTTCTTTAATTGTTTAATGTATTGTTGTTTATATTGAATGCCTTTTATTGATTGTATTGCTTAACTGTACCTATTTGCATTGCACGATCTTCTTTCTCTCCACCACGATAACTGTCTCGCCCTCACTGAGTATACGTGTTGAGTATACTCACTCCTCACCACCACATTTCAGGAAATGTCTTGTTAGTTGGAAAGTTCGTGATTTCGTGAAAGTTCGTGCTTGAAGAGTTGTCTTGCGTGCCTATGTGGCTTGAGTTGTTGAAGTTGTAAAGATGTATGCTTTCATGTATTATATGTATTTAATGTCAAAAGGAATGTAATTTAAGGTTCATTAGATTGTTAAAGTAGTTTGATAAGTTAGATTATGTAACTAGTTAGTATAGCTTAACTTTGATGCTTGGTTGTATGGCTTAAAGAAAGAGTTAGAATAGTCTAGTACTTGGAAATGTATGTATAATTGCTGTGTTTAATTGTTGAGAACCGAGGCTTGGATGGCCTTGAGGTGGTTGAATGTTTGGACATGGTATTGGTCCGCTTATATGCTATCGCAGGTTTGCTTTTTGCCTAGAAATAGGGAAAACTCCGTTCGTTTTCCCTAAAAAAATTTTCCCGGGTTTGGAATTGGGTTGTGATTAGATTGATTAATAGAACTCCCGGTCTCGAGAGGGATCGGGGTGTTACAGGTGGTATCAGAGCTTGTTTAGCTCATAAGCCGGGACAGGGTCCTCAGTCTGGTGGGTAGTGATCCTTGAATGTGTGCTTGTTAAGTGTGTCTTGAAAGTGTATGCTTGTATGTGAGATTGTGTGTCTTGACCTGAATGTGTGCTCCTATGTGATATAGTTACGTGTTATGTGTTAATTGTATGCTAAGTGAAGTGAAGTGTCTAGTTGTGCATTGAAATGACCTATTGAATTGGCATCGTGAATCGAATCGACCTCGTGAATTGTTATTTGCTTGAAGTATTGCTTGTAATGTGTGTTTTAGAATGTCTTGAATTGGTTATGCTGTGATTTAAATTGATTATGTTGTGCTTGATTTGATTGTCATGTTTGAGTGACTTTGTTGAATGAACTCTTTTGTAAACTTGCTTGCATAATAGTTTAAGGCATATGTATAAATGTGATATCTTGGTATTCATACATGTCCCGTGGAAATGGTAAGGAAGACTTCTTCCTCCCCTAAAGAAAGTTGTTCACAGTTGGCCTTTCAAGGTGTATGGATTGGCAGGTAATGAATGACATTTAACTAGCCTTTATTTGGGAGTTGGTGTTTGTCTTTTGGAGCTTAGTTGTTGGCATACTTCTATGACTTTTCTTCGTGGTTGGCAATCATAAAAAAAAAAAAAGATAACTTTCTTTGGGGTTTCGGTATGATGGCTCTTGGTAGCATTCTTTGGCTTCCTTATTGGGTATTCTTTGGAACTTCTGTTGGCACTTCTTGGTAGACTTGGCTGTTGGGGTTCCTCTAAGATTATCTCCTATGCTTAGTATAAATGACTTTCTTTGGAATTCTACATGATAACTCTTTGGAGCATTTTCTTAATATTTCCTTGTTGGGCATTCATCGAGTTTTTTTATATTGACATTTCGTGGAAGACTTGGTTGGGATTTTAATCAACCTTTGGTGTTCTTTCCGCATTCTTATGGGGAACTTCGATTTGAGTCTACTTACAATGATCAGCTTTGCATGAGGCGTACTTTTTTGGTATTCTTTGTGGCATTTCTCAGTGGATTTGGCAATCGGAGTTCTTATTGGACTTGCTGCATAATATTGTCTACAATATCTTTGTTCTGGTCTTTCTTGATATTTTATTGGCAATCGTGATTGGAAATCTTCAATAGTATATGGTGTACCTGCACGGCATTTCCTTTGGTATTTTACCCAATATTCGATAGCAATATTATTTTGGGAATCTACTTGATTATTCAGCTTGGTGTTCATTCATGGACTTTTGATAAATATATATATGTTGGCGTACATTTTGGATTTCCTATTCAGATGCTTCTTGAGCTATATATTGGAAGACTTCCTTGAAACTTCTGTAATATGATTGATTGGATTTCTTGTTTGGAGTTTTCCTGAGTAGTACTTGGGATTCTTGTTTAGACTCTGCTTCAGATTGTTTATTGGTATGTTCCTGGTACTTTTAGTTGGGATTCTATTATGGCATTCTCTAGGATCCTTAGTGGCCATTTATTTAGCATTTACTTATTGGGCAAACTTGGCTACATTCTTACCGGAGCATTGTTCGGTGGGCATTCTACTGGTATTTTCCTTGATGGCATTATTGGAAGTCTTACACTTGGGATCTTGTTCAGAATTATTATCTTATATTGCTTACGGTATGCTGTGGAATACTTTAGGCATCCTTGGTGGTAAGTTGTATAAAGTTTGCACTCGGCAAATGGCGATGAGGTCTTGGAGCTTGGTCTTATATGTGCTGCATCTATTTTGGCCATCCTTTGACTTCCTTATTTGATACTTGTTGGACTTTTATAGAGGATTTGTATATTGGTAATATCTACAGTATCTTTACTTTAGTCTTTATTGGCATCTTCTCGGCACTCTTAGCGGGGAATTCTTTTATGATATTCTTGACCAGCGGAATTCTTATTTGGATATCAAGATGGTATTTTCAATTAAGCCTTTATTTGGTCTTATTGTTTTGGAGTTTCCAGTTAGTACTATTGGGGTTTCTTAGTAAGGTATTCTTCAAGCATTCTTAATCAGTGTCTTGTTCAGCAACCAATGAAGAGTGGTCAGAGTTGGATTTCAGATGATGCAGAGTTCTATTGGAAGAAGAATTGCGAGGACGCAATTGTTTTAAGGGGGGAAGGATGTGATAACCCGAACCCAACATGCATTTAATTGTATTTAACTAAGTGACATCTTAAATGTTGACATTGAATTTGTGTTTATTTTTAGTTAAACATTTATTCGTAGTTTTATTTTCATATTTCTTTTAGAAGTAATTAGAATAATACTTAAGCTAATCATATTAACGGAATATCAACTACTTTTCATATGTGTGTCAATCGGTTTTATTTTTCTTGCACTTAAATGCTCGGATTTCAATTAAATGAAAAGTAGCTCTGAGCCGGAGTAAATTTTAAACTATAATGCTTTTCAAAAATGATATATTTTCTTAAATTCTTTGAGATTTAATTGTTATTCTTCTATTGACGCAAAGTGCATAGCATATCGAGAGCGTTAGTTAGGAAACGATTTTCAATCCTCAACAAATAGTGAAAACTAGTGTTTAGTGTTTTAATTTTAGTATTTTAATTATTATTAACTAGAATTGGATTTATGTTACTTGTTTTAGCTTTAAAATGCATGAAATAGGCTAGTTTGACCAACTTAAGTGAACATTGACCAAGCTTTGACTTTTGACTTGAGTTGTATTTCATTTAAAGCTTAAAATAGCACAAAAAATAAAATTAAAAAAGAAGCTGAAAAACAAAGAGGAAAGGGCCGAACATGGAGAAGAGAAAAAAAAACATTTTAAATCCAAATCGTCGATTCTTCGCGTGAGCTTGCACGGGGTAGTTTCCGAGGCATCCTACGAGATTTTCCTAGCGTCTAGGAGCGTCTAAGGTGAGGGTTTCATGCTTATTTGTGCATTTGAATATTTTGTGTATTAACTTTGATTTTTGGGTTTTATCCGTATATTGTTATTTTAATCATTTTGAGACTTAAAGAATGTTCTCTAGAAATTGTAGAACATGTATTTATAGCTTTTTAGCATTTTGTGCGGTTGAAAATTGAAATTGCAATATAGATTGACAAATGAATAGTAAATTATGAATAGTAAACTCCCGTTTCGATGAAGTTGCTCCGTTACGCGTTCTGTTGATGTAGGAAGATGCTAGATATGCTAGAATGCCTAAATGTGCGATTTAATTGAATTGTGTAATGAAAAAACGGAGAAAAACGGCTTAATGAAAGTCGGGGTCGTGTAGGTCGAGTTTAGCATTTTCTCGTTTTGCGTGAGGCATTGTCTCGGGAGGCATGGAAGCACTTTTGGTACGGTCGTGGTATTGCTTGGGTGTTTGGTTAGGGTAGCGGTAGTTCAAACGAGCAAAGGGGAAAATCGGGGCTTTGCGTGAATTCTAGGGTAAAGTAGGGTTTCGGGGTCTTTAGACGTGCCTTATGGTGACCTAGGAGGATTGGTGAAGTCGGTTTCCAAAACTCGTGGCTCGTTTGAAAGTGGTAGCGTTTGGAAAGTCGGGGTCGTTTTGTGATTTTGTATGTTTTCTTAATGTTATGCCTATAGATTGCTTGTTATGCTTGCTAATGCCTGTTAATGCTTGCTAATGCTTATTACGCTTGTTAGAGTTGATTGTTGATTGAAATGTTTATCAATTGTTGAGAATGCTTGATATCGCTCGTTTATCGCCTTGTATCGAGTCTTGCATTGCATAGTGTCAGGGCGGTGTGATGGGCCTCTCTGGGTAGCCTCGGGTTGCCAGTGTTGGTTGCCCTAGCTCCGTGTCCTATTCCCTTTCTCGCTTGGGTTGCTTCCCAGGGAGATTGGGGTCGTAGAATTGATGGATACCTCTGGGGTATTCCAAATTGAAGTTATAAGGTGGTTGAGCCGGCGCGTCATCGTTAAAGTCATCGAAATCATGATCTGTACATTACTCGCTCGAGTAAACCATAGCCTTCAAAGTGTGGTATAGCTTTGATTGGTTGTGTTAATGCTTTCTTTAATTGTTTAATGTATTGTTGTTTATATTGAATGCCTTTTATTGATTGTATTGCTTAACTGTACCTATTTGCATTGCACGATCTTCTTTCTCTTCACCTCGATAACTGTCTCGCCCTCACTAAGTATACGTGTTGAGTATACTCACTCCTCACCACCACATTTCAGGAAATGTCATGTTAGCTGGAAAGTTCGTGATTTCGTGAAAGTTCGTGCTTGAAGAATTGTCTTGCGTGCCTATGTGGCTTGAGTTGTCGAAGTTGTAAAGATGTATGCTTTCATGTATTATATGTATTTAATGTCAAAAGGATTGTAATTTAAGTTTCATTAGATTGTTGAAGTAGTTTGATAAGTTAGATTATGTATCTAGTTAGTATAGCTTAACTTTGATGCATGTTTGTATGGCTTAAAGAAAGAGTTAGAATAGTCTAGTACTTGGAAATGTATGTATAATTGCTGTGTTTAATTGTTGAGAACCGAGGCTCGGATGGCCTTGAGGTGGTTGAATGTTTGGACATGGTATTGGTCCACTTATATGCTGTCGCAGGTTTGCTTTTTGCCTAGAAACAGGAAGACTCCGTCCGTTTTTTCCTAAAAAATTTTCCCGGGTTTGGAATTGGATTGTGATTAGATTGATTAATAGAACTCCCGGTCTCGAGAGGGATCGGGGTGTTACAGTAGTGGCAGAGAGTGAGCTGTAGTTGTTGACCTTGATGGACAATTAGTTACATGCATGTTGTACATGTCTAGATTAGAAGGAATAGACTTGCTTAGTCATATCCTTGCATGACCATGAGCCTGGGTAAACGGAGAACTCATCTTTTGTGTATTGTGTTAACTTCACATGTTGATTGCATGTTAATAGGTGATATTTGAGCTTATGTATATATTTACTTGCCTGAATAACTAGCTTGAATAACTAAACTAACACATTGTTGTTTAGAACTGATTGTTGGATGTAGATTGTTTAATGTCATGTAAGAATGGGTACTTGAGTACATGCAAGATTATGGGGGTATAGTATTAGAATTTAGAACCAGATTAGCATGGGATTACCTGTTAGATTGAGTTAATCCTAATTGTGCGTATATGTATATGTGACTTTTGAGTCTTTGAATGCATGTGTGTACTTATTTGTCCTAACTACGTAGTATGTGAAGATTGTATAGTACGTGTGGTTATTTGACTATGTGTGCCTCTAAGTGATGTCATAAATGCTTACTTACCTCAATTAATAGTAGTACTATATGTGTTTGAATTCCATGAACTAAGAGTCATAAGTAACAGGATAGCTCGCTACTCAAACTACGTGTTATTGACCTTATGTGATAGTTGTATACCATGTGAGATTTTACCATGCATATTATATGTATAATATAAGAGGTTCTTCTTGTGTGACATTAACTACATATATCCTTATCTAGCTAATAATTGTATAGCAGCATAAGATATTACTATATCTACGTGATAGATGTTGGCATATGAGCACTGCATTCAATAAGTTGAGTATGTGCTAATACATGAGTACCATAAGTGAATTTAACTGCATGCATACATGTTACCCCGGAATTGGTAAGGAATCTCTCCCTTCTACATTACGGTGACCAGCAGCGAATCTACCAGAGATGTAAACCAAACGGAAGAAGGGGCAGTTAGTCGGACATCAGCGGGGGTTGTTATATACAGTTAAACTTCTTGAGGGGTATTCACTCTGGAAATCTTGTCGAAGGCTATTTGTTAACAGTGAGTTTAGTGGCATTTTCATCAGTAGTATTGCTTCAGAATCTCGAATGGAATCTTTATTTGGCATCATTTATGGACTACCTATCTGGAACTTTTATTTGGGCATTCATATTCAAGATGTTCAACTGGCGCTCTTAGCATGGATTCTTATTTGGGTCCTTATTTGGGATATCACATATGGCATCACTTCGGCATTATTTGGGCATTTCTTGGTATTATCTTATCTGTACACAGGAATTATTATTGGGTTTCTATTCAACTCCGTCTTCGGTATTTATATATGGAATTCTTCACGGTATTTTCTCAACATTACTAAATGGCTTCTCATTTGGTATTCATATCCCGACTTCTACTTGGTATTTCATAGGAGCCTTTATTTGGCTACCTTGCTTGGGATTTCATTAGTGAAGTTCTTCAATGATTCTTACAGAATTTCATGGTAATCAATGCGGGTATTCTTGTTAGCCTTCTTGGATATTATACTTCTTGACTTCAAGTCTGACGGCAGCTGCTGCAGGTATTGAGTGTTCTGTTGAGCGAAAGAAATTTCATGGACGTAATTTTTTTAAGGGGGATATGATGTAATGCCCGAGAAGTTTCATCATATTCATAAATATCTGTTGCATACTTCTTTGTGCATTTTAATGTGTTTTAACTTTTAGTTTAAATATACTTTATTTGAGGTCACTATTCGTAAGAAATTTGACTATCTAATTTGCTCAAATTAAAATTTTTCCTAGATAGTAGGACTTATTAAAGGAATCAGGAACTTGAGATTTTGAGTTTTAGAGGTCGGGAACACGCGTTCGGAAAATGAAATTTGGTTTGTAATACCCCGACCCCTCACGAGATCGGGAATTGTATAAAACATGCTATTCTCAACCCAATTCTAACCCTGTCACAAAATTTTAGAGAAAATGGATAGAGTCTTTCCTGTACCGTGGACATTCTAAAAACTTGTAAACATAATATAAGCCACAATACAACTAAACTCTAACTCCATCAACTCCAGCTCTAACTATATCCCGGCTTCAAGGTCGACCGAGCCTTAAGCAAGACACAGAAAACACATCCAAGCATGCATTTAACAATCCTTGAAACCTTATCTCTTTTAATCCGTTTATCATACCACTCTATATTAACCATTAGACTTTTTTATAAACTAAAGCCAAACAACTATTAACTTTCATTAACACACAAGCAAGCAACATAAAGGAAAGTAAAGATAAGCTATTACATTCTACTACCATTCAAGCCATACATTAACTTACCTATTACAATTCGTCAACAACTCCAAATATGTACAAGCCTATAGGCACAAAATAGAACATATCATAATACAAACAAAGTCTTCCACAGTTTAGCAGTCAAACACTCCAATCTCAAGTAATAGCACACAGCAACCAAGGCAACTCCTTTAACTATGCTATCTGAAACATGTTTAGCGAGGTATGAGCGATCACAATTGCTCAGTGAGGGATAAGGTCTACTGGGGGTGTGCAATTCAACAATTATAGAAATTAAGCAATGAAAGCAAGTAAAGTACAACTGAAATAGCGAGTAACCACACATATCAAAGGATACGATACACTTAACCCCAACACTCCAAAATTCTCTTATCTTTCGATCACGAACCACGAGCCATGAACCACGAACTATGTGCCGGCTTAATCCCCAATCACTCCAATGGGTGTACTTCGGATGTACCCCAATAATCCTACGACCCAACATCCCCTGGCAATCTCCGGACCAGGCGAGTGAGGGACTCGAACACAGAGATCGAATATCCTCTAGCAAGTCCACTGCTGCCCAGCCAATATCCAATACATTCGCCCCTGACACTATGGTTGCGCAACCACTATGCAATGCACTTAAATTCAATGACAATATACCAATAGTGTAAAACAATAACACATATGAGGGACAACAAAGTAGGTTGCCCTCGCACAAAATGTCACAGTCAATAAGCACACATAAATTCAAGCAATTATATTAATTCACATAATTTAAGAACCATAAAATAACTAGGATGCATATAAGGATGAAAACTCTCTTGCCTTTATCAAACTTGTAAGAGTATAGTGTAGGTTTACTCCAACCTCTTTGAATCCACTCAAATGTACAACCCCTAGTTATTCATATAAGTATAACACTTGGTTACTAAACTAGCATAACACTTTATTAATTGACTATACCAATTTCATTCAAATATTCATAGCTCAATTTAACACCTTTTAATGCACAAGAACACAAGGTAACTAGGACATAGTACTAGCGAACATTCATTCAAGGACAATATTACATTAATTAGTTCCTTATTCAATCAAAGTAACACGCCCTACTTTGTTTGGCATACATGACTAATAAGTAATCCTTAACGACTAATCATTGCCATGTAAGAAACCCAACCTCCTTAATTCAATGGATGACAAGCAGTTATATACATTTACAAGACATTCAATACTTAACAATAGTTCAAATGCTTCCATATAAGTACCATACTAACACATAAGTCATGCAATTCTCAATCCAATTGTACCAAACTCTTATAGACACTTTATGACACCATTAAATGATAAGCAAACTCATGTTGAACTACAACTACCACATTTTCCCCAAAATCCCCTTTGTTAACTTACACTACAACTCCCTCATCTACACCCTATTTTGACACCATAAATACACCTTATATACTATCTAGCATACTTATGACTATCCAACACCTTCAAATACACCCGACCAATAAAACACGCACAAGGCCCCTTTTTCTTCATATTCAAGATTTCTCAATGCTAACCAGGTTTTAACTAGTTTAACCTCACGTTTAACTTCAATATCATTCATGGAACCTACTACAGGCATTTAAACTAGATTCGATACTCATGGAACACCATAGCTTTAAAAACACATTAACATCACAAAAGCCTTTAACTAAATCAACTAGTTAGTTATCTTTTAACTTGTCCTATTGTTGCATAAAGCTTACTAGATATCAAAGGCCATTAAAATACTACCAAACATCAACTTCTAAGATTAGCTAACAACCAAAATCTCAAAATCTCCAATCAACAACAAAGGGGATGAATTATCACATGCACCTTTACTTGGATTTCTTGTTCAATTCATGGTTCATAATTCATATGAAGCCTATTTCTACCACAAAACACTTCATTCAAGCATAAACTCAAACACTTGTTCTTCAATTATACCTAAAGCTACCATACTTTATTTCATTAAGCAATTAACCATGAAAACCTCTAAAACTTGCAAAAGAATGTTCTCACTACCTCATAAGCACCAAATAACAAGATAGATATGCAAAACAACACAAAATCAAGCTTATCTACATTTTCTCTAACTTACATAATCAATATATAACAACAAATAGCAATTAAAATGCAAGAACTAACAATTCCACATGATTAAATATCACTTAGCAACAATAGACATTAACAATAACAATATCAAATAGTAATCCCACTAAAACATTTTCCAATCTCTTTAACAGAGACGTAAATTAATCAATTCGGTTACCTATACTATTGACCTCCAAATTGTCTACTTTTTATGTAAAAATGTAGATATTCAAGTGTAGATGACTTTAGAATCAAACGGTGCCTAATTCCGAGTTGAATTGCATTAGTTATGACCGTCACCGTGCAACTACGCTAAGCTGGCAGAACCAGCGATATTCCTTGCTACATTTCAGAGATGGCTTAATTGGAGGGTTAAAACGTTAAAATTTGGCTTAGCACGAGAAATCCACATTTGCTCTAAACTGCCTAATCTAGTTTCTATATGAATTTCGTTAATTTTAGAGCACGTTTACTATGTCAAAAGAGCTCTAGAAGGCGCAGGCAGTAAGCTGTCCAGAATAGGGCATTAGCTATCTACCAACTTCTCTTGTTGTTACCTTGTATTTGAGCTAGCTATGATCATCTTCCTAGCATGTACAACTTGTATTTACTTCATTTAAGACTTATATCAAACACTTGAGCTTCAAGTATGAACATGGAAATAAGAGAAAACTCAACACCACAATCACATGCTAAAAATTCAAAAGAGCACTCACATAGCACAAGCCAAGCAAAAGATCATACTTTCTTGCAATAATAAGCTCATGGATTACATGTCTACTTTACAACTAACATTGTAGAAACATTAATACACAAAATAAATGCAAATAAAATATAAATCCCTCACCTATAGGCCAAAATATGCAAGTAAAGATAATTAAGCTTTCCATTTTTCCCCTTTTCCTCTTCTCTTTTTGCCGTCGAAATGGCTTCTGCCTTCTTCCATTTTTTCCTTGCTTTGCCCGACAGTGAAGTTGGTGAGTGGAGTGAAAATAGTGTTTTGTTTAGTGCTTAGTTTAGTGTTTTTTCCCCCGCTTTTTTTTTAGTTTATGTATGATATTATGTATAAGCTAAGCAAAAACCATTTCTTTTGTGTGGCATGTGCAATCCGTGTGTGTGGGGTGTCTTTATAAAAACAAATGATGTTAATTTATATATGTTAATAGAAGAAGCTAGAATGCTAGGTGGCAATTGTATATACTAAGCAATTAATGTAATGCAACTAACAAGTCGAACAGTAAATATAAGTCATTTAAATGTACATAGAGTTACTACAAATAATTATAATAATAAAATTACTACGTCATGTCAACCATTTAAGTGTAAATAAATAAATCGAATTAGTAAAAATAATAAAAGGGCTCGTTCAGTTCCGGGCCAACTACATAAATATAATTATTAAAAATAATAATCTAGCTCATTCAGGTCCAAGTATTTAAATAAATGTAATTTATTAAAATAATAAACTAGCTCGTTCGGGTCCGGGTTTCCCGTTCGAACAGTGAAACTAATTAATTTTAAAGGCAAATAAAATAACTTTAAATCAATAAAACAATAAACTATTTATCCCGGTAAATCGGTTAATTATAAATTAAATTAAAACAAATTAATATGAATGCACGTTTTCCAGATAACTAAATGTAAATTAATAAAATAAATGCGTGGCCACAAGCGCTTATATATTAAGAAAAAAAATACGAGATTGGCAAAATAACATACTTTAATTTTTACTCCGGGCTCAGGGCTCGTTTTAAAATAATGAAAATAGGTCTACTAAATGTAGAAAACAATTTCACATAATTTAAATAGCAAAATAATAAGTTAATTATTTTATATACATTAATTAAACATAGTATACTTATTATTTTTCTCAAAACATGTAAAGTAACTAACAAATAAATGCAAACTATTAAATAAACAAATAATCACATAACAACACTTAAATAAACACATAAATATATGAAATGAATGAACTATGCATGCACTAGGTCTCGGGTACCACATCCTCTTCCCCTTAAGAAAAATTGCGTCCGCGCAATTCTTCTTTCAAAAGAAGTCTCATATGCATTCTGAATACTCTGAATAAGAATTTCGATTATGAATACCTCATGAAAACTCCAAGGATGAATACTAAGGAAACATACCCATAAGAGTCTTCAAATAAAAATTCTAAAAGAAAACCATCAAACATGAATATCGGTAAGAATACTCACGAGATTCTCCGTATGAATACCAAATATGAAATCCGGAGATAAGTATGCCAAATAAAGGCTCCAATTAAAATACCCACACGGAATCCTGAAAATGAATTTCCCTTGAAGATGAATACCATAAAAGAATTCCAAATATGATTACTGAGTAAAAAGTCCAGTCAAGAATCTCAAATGAAAATACCAAGAATAATACCAAATAAGAATCCCAATTCTGGATACCGGGAAAATAGTGAAGAAGAATACCCAATGAGAATTCCAAACTTGATTCTCGAAGTACTTCTTGTTAATCACTAATATAAACTATACTGGCTCCGCTGGTCCACATCTTCAGGAGACTCGCTTCTGGCTAACTCTATAGGGGGAGAGTTTACTTACCAATTCAAGGGGTAATGCATGTATACAGTTGGTTCTATTTAAAATAAATCCTTAATGCACATTATTACAAATAACTAAAACAAGTAAATATTTAAGGAATCAATTAAATGCACAATTAATCACATTAAATGCTTCTGTGACACCCCAAACCCAGCACTTCATTAATTGCATTTATTAAATGGTTAACTTAGATGTAATTTAACTAATTACTTCATTTTTTTTAATATTTTCATAAATTCAACTGTTTCTTTTCATGCATTTTATATTTTTATAAAATACTACATATTTTTAGGGGACTATAGTCCCTGACCGTGCGTGCATTGCATATCGGGATCAACAGGAAAAAATTCACGAAATGTCTGATGAATAGTACCAGCGGGATTTTTTCAGATTTTTGGCATTTGTTTTGCTGAAATTTGATCACCCAAATGACCCTTTTGCCCTTATTAAAATGCCTTAATTATTTGACCTACCATTTGACCTTCTCATGAGAATAATATAAGCCAAGAACAAAAAAAAAAAAAAAGTCAAAAATGGCCAAAAAATAGTTACGAAAATAGTAACTTTTTCTTGCAAAATTGCTATAGTTGGTCATTTCCATCCATTCCAAGCTTGAATCTTGAGTTCTTGAACATGTTTACACCTTCTTCAAGCTTCTCTAGCCTTGTGTGGTAAGAATTTCATCTTATTTTTGTATTTAAAAATTTTGCACCTAAACTTTATTTTTTTTGGGATTTGTTGAGATATTACTTGGTTATGCTTGTTTATGCTTAAATTACTCTTATTAATGATCATAGAGCATACTTTTGTGGTTAGATAGCATTTTGAATGGTTGAAAATGGAGTTGGAGCTTTGAGGAAGATGATTAATAGTAAAATTTCTAGGGTTCCAAAAATTTGTGCAATTTAATTTGATTCAATACTTCTAGTAGTTGCTAATTAGTTCCTTGAGCATGGAAAAAATGTTAATTGCACTTGCCATGTACAAAATTTGAATAATTTGATCAAATTAAGCTACTTTAATAAGGGGTTTCGGGGTTAACTCGAATCTGGGCATGTTTTGAGGTTATAGCTAGTCTTTTTTAAGTATTGAAACCTTAGAAATGCTTTCGTTTCGCTTGTTTGGGTTCCGAAATGGGTACTTGTAGTGTAAACCCCCAAAGAGGCATTTTCGGGATTTTCGTGTACTTGTGCTCTAGGTTATGATTTAGAGGTTTTAAATGAGGTATTTAGGTATCCTTAGATTGGAAGGATGGTTAGCTAGCTTAACTTGATCATTGAATTCTGGTAGGAAGCTAAATAGCCTAGTTGAACAAAGGGGAAATGAATGAATTAATTGCTTTAGTACTTGTATTGCTTTGTAGTTGCTCCTAGAGTGTCTAAATGCTATTCTAAGGTATGTGTGAGCTTTTGGTTAAGTTTTGTGAAAAGTATAATATTGACCCTTTTGTGTTCGCATAGTTAATTTCATAATAATTGCTTTATAATTGAGTAATTAAATGTTTATATGCCTTTGTGTAGTGTACGTATTATAGTAGTGAAGTCCCGTGAATTAAGTTACTTGGTTTACATGGCTTTGGTTGAGTATGAATTTAGAATAGACTAAAGGAACTAGCAATGAACCATGGTAATAATTGTTGTTAGTTGATTCTTGATTGATTGGATAAATGTTTAAATATACTTATGTAAGAAGTTCATCTATTCGGAGAAGTTGTGAGTTAAGTTATATCGATACTAGTTAAAGATTGAGTAAACATGTTTATATTTCTTATTAATTGCATTATATGTGTAAAGATACGCTTATATAACTTATTGGTTAGATGTTATATATTGTTTCTACTTATATGAATTATCATGGCTATGTATATGTTATTTATTATGCTATTGTCTTTGTTTGATACTTGGAAATGAAAGAGTGTTGCATATGTGATCACTTGAGTTTATGTATTGTTCAAATATTGATTAGAATGATTGTTAAACCATGAAATATATTGTTAGTTATGTGAATTAAAGGGAATCAAATAGAGTTGGATAAACTTAATGGCTTTATGAACTAGCTTTAGTTGACAATAAGAAACCACTTCTTATGCATATAGTTGATTGTATTAGGTAGTGATAATTGAAGGGAATTGATGCTTTTGAAGAATATTGAGGGAATCTTGGCTTAATTCGCGCAGGTTTGACTTCCTAAAAGGTGAGGGATCATTTCTATGTGCATTCTATGTGTCTTATCCTGTTATATGCTAAATATTCGATACGAAGTGATTTAAGTGTTTTAGTTGGATTAGTTTAGCAACTATAGACTAATGAATGTATCATATTTCATCGTATGGCGTGATTGATGATGTGTATGCTCGAGGACAACCTCTTTTGTTGTTCTCCTTGTTTGTATATCGGCTTATTTTGTTATATTGTTATTATTATTGCTTCCTGTGTTATCGAGTCAAGGGTTGCGCAACCTTATCGTCGGGGCGGATGCGATGGGCCTCTATGGGCGGCAGCGGGCTTGCTAGGGTTGGTTGCTCTAGCTCCGTACCCTATTCCCTCACTCGCCTGGTCCGGAGATTGCCAGGGGATGTTGGGTCGTAGGATTGGGTACATCCGGAGTACCCTTTGGTGTTTAGGATGCCGGCTTATCGTGATCGAGATCGTGGTTCGTGGATCATGAATGAAGACCAAGTGAAGATTGGAGTACTGGTATTAAGTGAATATATCCTTTTTAATATGTGGTTACTTAAGCTTTTGTCATTCTTGAATGGTTTAATTGCTATTATTGTTTAACTATATTACTTGTTGCATTGCACGCCTTGGGAGACTTTATCCCTCACTGGGCAACAGTGGTTGCTCATACCTCGCTAACATGTTTCAGGTGGCGCAGTTGAAGGAGTTGCCTCAGTTGCTATGTGAAGAATTTGTTGTTCTATGTTATAATCTGTTTTGGGGCCTTAAGGCTCATATATGTATTTGTGTAATATGTAAGTTGGAAGCCAGATGACTGTATTAGCAGTGGTAATTCTATGGCTTGTAATAACTTATATTTCTATTTCTAGTTGCTTTGCATGCTTGGGTGTGATTGTTTTGATACATGTTGGTTCAACTTCTAAGTATGTTTCAAAGTTATCATAGAATGGCATGATAAGCGGTTTTATGAAGAAGTCAAGTTGGTTGCATGCTTGTGTGAATCTAAACTATTGTATGCCTCAAGGCTCGGATGGCCATGAACCTTTGAACTTTAGTTATAAAAGCTTGCCTTATTGTGTTGTGACTTTCTTGAGTGTTTACAGGTTTTAAGAATGTCCACGGTATAGGGGAGACTATGTCCGTTTTTCCCTAAAATTTTGAGATCGGGTTGGGATTGGGTTGAGAATAGCTTGGTTATTAGAGCCTCCGGTCTCGTGAGGGATCGGGGCGTTACAGCTTCTGTCACATAATCTTTACATATTGCGCATATACACCACATAAGTGCACTCATAATCACATAATATACATCACATATTTTTTATTACTACACAAATAAATCACATAGGTGCACACGAAATTACACATTTGCACATATTGCACATTCGTCAAGTTAGCACAGTAAGGCACATAAGTACACATTTTCATACAAAGACACATACAAGGTTTACATGCAAGCACGTTCCTAATCAATACACACTTCACATACATACACTCGAGGGTCGTTACCCAACAAACCGAGGACCCTGTCCCGACTGAGAGCCAACTAAGCTCTGATACCAATTTTGTAACGCCCCGAAACCCACACTCCCATGCCTCTATGTAACCCCTTGGCCTTAACAGTCCAAGCGAGCACAAAAGGCCATGGCGAGTGGGCCCGGACACGCACTATGCACGTATTGTCCGCTTTAGAGCCCATACATCTCACAGTTTTGTTGCCTCCTAGCCACTGTCAACAAAATACGCGTGCACGAATATACGAGACATCTTTATATATTCAGTTGGCCCAACTTGTAACCTTTCGATGTGGGATGGGTTCACCATATCCACTCCCCCTTAAGGAGGCCCAGCGCCCTCGCGGGATACTGATACAAAGGAAGGCCCGCTCTGAAACCAATTTTGTAATGCCCCGGAACCAATACTCCCATGCCTACATGTAACCCCCTGGTCTTAACGGTCCAAGCGAGCACAAGAGGCTATGCGAGTGGGCCCGGACACGTACTATGCATGTATTGTTCGCTTTGGAGCCCATACCCCTCATGGTTTTGTCGCCTCCCAGCCACTGCTAGGAAAATGCACATGCACGAATATACGAGACATCTCTATATATTTAGTTGGCCCATTTGGTAACCTTCCGATGTAGGGTTCACCACATGGTTAGTAGAAACAGTGAAACATTAGAATTTAATTAACTAGTTCTAATTGGCATTTTTGGCCTAGTTGACCATGGAATTTAAGTGTTTGACTATCCATATCTATATACATATAAAATATATAGCTAATACACATATACATACATTACATACTTAGAAGAAAAAGATAAAAGCCACCCCCCAAAACCCCTTGAACCCGATGGCACATAGGGAAAACAAGGAAGATAAATTTTCTTCAAGCTAGCTATTTGGAGCTTGGTTAAGTGATCTTCAAGAGTTTTCCACCTATCCTAAGCATCCTACAAGGCTTGGTGAATGAGTTTTTGCGTATTTTTGTCAATATGAAGTTTATGCACTAGTTTCAATTTTTATTGAATTGTTGTTATTAGCCTATATGATGCTCCAATATTGTATTAGACACCTCCTACATGCTTTGTATATCTTGCTTGTGATGTGTAGAAGTAGTTTCCATGGTTGAATGCTTGAGTTGTGTAAAAGAGACAATGAATGTGACGAAAACTAGGGCTTGGCTTTAGGTTGATATTTGGAATGAATTGATGCTTCATTTAGGTGCTTTAGATGTATTTGAAACTAGTTAAATGCTCACGTGTAGTTAATTTGCCTGATATTGAATTAAAATGCAAATTAGCTAACTTTTTAAAAGGGGGTTTTTCATGAAATGTAATCCAGGCACATTTGGACGTTAGATTATGTATCCTTGGGGCATGGAAGAACTTTTGGTGCTTTCGTGATATTAAATTGGGTCCGAATAGGGTGGTTGTAGTTAAAACCTACTCGGGGCCTTCTCGAGCTTTTGTCTCCAAAGCGGGTTTTTAGGGCCTAGATAGGTGTCTTTTGGTACCTTAGAAGTGTAGTATGATTGGTTTGTGGAATTGAGGCCTTGAATTTCGTATAGAAAAAGAATTGTATAGTTATCATAGGGGAAAATGTGCGAAATGATTACCTTTGTGCTTGTATAAGCTTGTAGATGTTTATTATGTGTCTAAATGCATGTCTAAGGCATAATCAATCTAGGTGAAGAGTTTGTGGGAAAGTATGCTACTTGTCTCTTTTGTGTTTATATAGTTATTTCATGTTTAATGCCCTATACTGTGATTAATTGCGAGGGCGGCCTACTTTGTCATCCCTTTTATGTGATATTTGATAATCTTGTCTCTCATGAACTTGACTCAGGGTTGCACAACCTTTTCAGACATGGTAGTGTCAAGAAACTCCGGGCAGTGTCGGGCTGTTGATCTCTTTCGACTACCATGATTCCTATTCCCTTTCTCACTGAGGCATACTCCCCTACCCCAGAGGCATGGTTCATCTCGTTGGGGCATACGGACCTACCCAGGGAGACATGGGTTGTAGGATCGGGGTACATCCGAAGTACCCCATTTGGAGGAATAAGGGGTTTGCCGGCACTTGGTTGAAGATCGTGGCTCATGGTTCGAGATTGAAGACAAGAAGATGAATTGTATCCTTTTTATATGTATTTAGTTAATTGTTCCATTAGTTAGCTTATTTGTGTTATTAATGTTGCTATCTTTGTTACATCTCATGATAGCACTCCTCAGTTTACTGCATAACCTCCCTCATTGATTAACTTTGGTTACTCATTCCTCGTTTTAACATGTTTCAGGTGCAGTTAGAACAACTACCTTGAGTGTCGTGTTGTTGGTTACTTATCTTGCTGAGGTTGGAAGTTGTTTGTGAAGATGAGACTTGATGTGTTTTTTTCCTGTTTTGAGACCCTTGAGGTCTTGTATGTATTTTTTGTATGGCTTGTTGGATTGTAAACTAAATCAAGGACTTATGTGATTTGATAGAGTAGTTGGCATGAAATAGCTAAAGATAGACTTTATTGTCATTTGATTGCATGCTTTTGTGATAAGCAGGTGGACTTATCATATAAGTAAAACTTATGAGTATAGTTAGAGTGGTATGATAAGCTATCTTGTAACCTAGAATTTCAAAGGTTGTGTCATTGCATGCCCGTGTGGTTTATGTTTTTTGTCTAAGGCTCGGATGACCTTGAGACTGGGAAAAAAAAATTAGACTGTTGGAGTTGGGGTGTTGTTATGTGGTTACACTTGCTGCGTGCAGGTTTTTTATTAGTCCTATAAATAGGAAAAACTCCGTCCGTTTTTTCTAAATTTTGTGCCCGGGATAGATATGGGTTGAGAATAACATAATTAATAGGAGCCTTGGTTCTGTGAGGGATCGGGGCGTTATACTCCGTCCATGAGGATATAGGATAATATGAAACACCAATTTTCGTCTTTGCCTCGATTTGCATGATTTGACCTATTTATGTGTTATATAAATTAGAATGTGCTAAATATGTGATTTATATTCCTAATACATGCTATATGTGCATTCATAAAATTTTCATCAAAATCAGCACCAGAAATTTTATCGTCGGTTTTTGTGAATAGTATTTTGAACACACGTTCGCTAAAATTTTTACACGGGTGTTTTAAATGTCTTAAAACCCAGTCCTCTATTATTAATAGACCCATGTTTGATAAAAATTGATTCTGAAACGAAATAGTAATTTAAATAGACTTTTCGGGCGAAAAGTAGCGTTTTTGAGCTAAATAGTGATTTCTTCTAAACCTGATTCTTGCATTGACTGTCGTTGACCTAGTATATATTAATATAAATGTATTTATATGTGGTATTAAATGATTTTAGATTAATTGTGCATTCAAAAGACATTTAAAAACAAATAATATGACTTTTCACTTTCTTTTGCAAAAATTGAGTTTTTAACCGAGTCGGGTGTAAGTCTATGCATGTGAAACTTGTTGTCAATTAAAAATATACTACTTAAAAATAGTTTAAGTGTTAATTGCATTTGGGTGAGCAAAAATAGTCTAAAAACAATTAAAAGACTAAAAATACTAGTTGAAAGACTAAAAATACTAAAAAAAAAAAGACTAAAAATACTAACTTTGACTTTGCAAATTTTGTTGACCTTGAGCTTATATCATCGACAGACATTAAAAACAAAGCAAACATACTCACAAAACACACACATTGCCGAAAATCCATGAGGGAGAAGAAATAAGGCATTTTCAAGGTTTTTCAAAGCATTTTTCACATAAATTTTGCAATTCAAGTCCAAATCACTTCATTCAAAGCTTGATTTCACTTGTTGGGCATCCATTCTACATCTTTCTTGCATCAAAACACATCAAAGGTGAGAGAAAAATTCTAGATCTCAAAATGTCATTTTTATGTTTTGCATATAATTGAATTTTGGACCATTAGAATGTTGAATTGATGTTATATTATTGTTCAGTGCATACTAATAATCGTTTATATGTGTTTATATAAGATTTGAACCGTTGTAGCATGAATTTTATTTTTCAGGTATTGGCTATTTGTTGAATATATAGAGTTGTGGTGGTTGGAATCGATTACTGTTAGCTTGTAAAAGTTTGTTAAATATGTGGTAGTAATGTTGTAATGCCGAAAGTTTGATTGCAATGTCAGTGTGAAAGTCCATAAATTTCAGCCATGGTGCATTAGGGTTTTAGGGTTGTTGGGTTTGATTTGGATGGATTATGGTTGGTTTCCGAGGGGGCTAATGGTGTTGATTGAGTGGGTGAGTGTTAGAAACTGGTTTGGAGGTTATCGGATTAGTAAAATGTAAGTTATGACTTTTAGAAGTTTGGATTGTCTTTCTTTAAAATGTTGAATTAAGCCTTTGGATGTTTGGTGGTGTTTGAGTGATTGAATTGTGAGTTGTTGATAGTTAGACTAGGGTTTGGTTCTGTGTTTAATGCTTGTTGAGTTGGATGACCTACTTTGTCATTTAACTTAATTGTTTCATGATTATATAGTTGTTGATTGTTAAATATTGTTTAATTGATTGTTGAAATACGGATTAATTGATTATTGATTATTGATTATTGTTACAAACCCGTGAGGAGCACGCTCAGTGTTAATCCGGGGTGTTACATTGTTAACTGATTGTTATTATTATTATGAATCGGGAGTCGGGCAACCAATGTTGTTGACTTCTCAAATTGTTATTGTTATTGTTATTATGAGTCGGGAGTCGGGTAACCATTGTTGTTGACATCTCGAATTATTATTATTATTATTATTATTATCAGTTGGGAGTCGGGCAACCAATGTTGTTGGCTTCTCGAATTGTTATTATTATTGTTATTATGAGTCGGGAGTCGAGCAACCAATGTTGTTGACTTCACGAATTGTTATTGTTATTGTTATTATGAGTCGGGAGTCGGGCAACCAATGTTGTTGACTTCTCGAATTGTTATTGTTATTGTTATTTTGTGTCAGGAGTCGGGCAACCAATGTTGTTGACTTCTCGAATTGAGTCTCATTGTTGTGAGCTTTGATAATGTTGTGTCACCTCGGGAGGCATCCTAGGCTGTGGGCACAGTTATCATGACTAATCCCTATCTCGCATGGGCGGAGAGGCCATGGGGTGTGGGTCTAGGTCAAGGTACCTCAAGATTATGTCTTTGAGTTTAGAGGAGTTGATGAGCATTTGGTGTATAGAGCTTTATCAGTAAATGTATCGTATCCTTATTGTGTGTTTACAGTTATTGCTATTGTTGCATTTATAATGATATTGATGTTCATTGTGTTTTACTGGTCAAAGGATGATTTCCAAGGAGTATAGTAAATACTGTTAGATATCTATCAAATCTTCACTGGGCTTGTTTTATATAAGCTCACTCTCAATTATTGCATGCATACAGGTGAAGTTGATCCAAGTTACGGGTACGTGCCTCCAGACGAGGATAATGTGACATATGTGGACGAGTCCTATGTGCCAAAGTCTTGTCCCTGATTTATGATGTTGTACTTTTTGTTATATTGTATATTAAACTTAGTTGTCTTGTATTTCACATAAAAGTTCATGTTATATAGGATGTTGTAAAGATAGTAGATTAAATGTTGCTAGCTTAGTAATCTTGTTTTGGAACATGATTAGGTTTCTAGGTGGGCTATAATTTATTTTGGAAGTGTATGTTATATAGTAAATGTATTATGTTAGAACCGAGGCGCATAACTATGAAAGAGTTGATGAAAGAATGTTTAATGTATGAAATGGTTGCATTGTATGTTGTTAATTTGATTGTGGAGTTGGTTGGTGACTTGTGGAGTTTGATGTATGTTGTTCTTAAGGGTTGGTTTAGAGCTCTGATGTCATGTTATTGTCGTTATGCTACCGAAATTTCGTTGCATCCTGACTGATCGTAAGAGGGGTCGAGTTGGGGCGTGACATTTAGTGGTATCAGAGATTGATTAGCTATCAGCCGGGGTATCCTCGGAATGTGGGTAGAGGCCTTAACATGAATGCATGTACTAAGTGTAAAGTGAATTACATGTTAATATGTTTATTTGATTAATCTACTTATGTGACTAACTTTCTATGTGATCAATATGCCTTATGTGTTAAGTGAATTAAATGTGGTCAATGTGCTTTATGTGAATAACGTGCCTTACGTGCTCAATGTGTTTTATGTGACCAGTGTGTGGTACGTGCTCAATTTGCTTATATGAAGATTTTGTACTTAGTACATTTATGTGACATTATGTGTGTTTAACTGATTTTCTGGGTACGTGCTTTTGGTATTAGTAACAACGTGTGAATCTATCTTCTGTAGATTATATTTTAAATTGTGCTAGATATCTTGCAAATCTGATTAAGTATTACTAAACTCTACCATAGTTACCATATTCATAGAATGAGCGAATTGAACTAAAAGTGTTATGTGTATTATGAACAGTTTACTTTATATGTTATTAACTGTGTAAATGCATTACCTGTAAAATAGTAAGTAATCTCTTCCTTTGAAAAAGTCGGCTGGTAGCGGATCTCCCTAAAAGTGGATTAACAGAAGAAGGAACAGTAGATCAATGGTTATGGAGATCAGTAGGTGGTACTCAATGCTCAGAGTTGGTATTTAGTGATTAGCCTTTGGCTTTTTCTTCAGTATCTTCATTTGGAATTCTTGCTTGGTATTCTTATCCGGTATATGACTTTCGGTATCTAGTATTCCATTTGGAATTCTTATTTGGATTCTTTTGGGGCAAACGGTAGGCATTCTTCTTCGAGATTTCTATATGGAGATTCTTATTCAGCATACTTCTTTGGACTTCTTCTATGGTATTTTCTATGCGGTATTCTTATTGGAATTCTTATACGGTATTATCCGGAGTTCTTATATTGGGATTATTATTCGGTATTCTTGCTCGGTGATCTTGTTGAAGTTCTTACTTGGTATTCTTGATTGGTGCTCTATTACGGGATCTATGTTTGGCATTTTCTTCGGTAATTATTTGAGATTCTTATTCGGAAGTCCTAGTCGGTGTTCTTATTCAGCGTTCCTATTCAAACTTCTTGTTCGATATTCCTAGTTAACATACTTAGTTAGTATTCAGAATTTGGTTTTCGGTCTTTCATTCCGTATGTTTGAGCCAGCAGTATCTGAGTGAAGAATTGCGAGGACACAATTATTTTAAGGAGGGGAGAATGTGAAACCCCAGTTTTCGTCTTTGCCTCGATTTACGTGTCTTTACCTCGATTTGCGTGATTTAACCTATTTATGTGTTATATGAATTAGAATGTGCTAAATATGTGATTTATATTCCTACTACATGTTATATGTGCATTCACAAAATTTTCATCAAAATCGGCACTATAAATTTTATCGTCGGTTTTTGTGAATAGTATTTTGAACGCACGTCCGCTAGAATTTTTACACGAGTATTTTCAACGTCTTAAAACCTAGTCTTCTATTATTAATAGACCCATGTTTGATAAAAATTGATTCTGAAACGGAATAATAATTTAAATAGACTTTTCGGGCAAAAAGTAGCATTTTTTAGCCAAATAGTGATTTTTTCTAAACCCGATTCTTGCATTGACTTTAGTTGACCTAGTATATATTAATATAAATGTATTTATATGTGGTGCTAAATGATTTTAGATTAATTATGTATTCAAAAGACATTTAAAAACAAATAATATGACTTTTCACTTTCTTTTGCAAAAATCGAGTTTTTAACCGAGTCGGGTGTAAGTCTATGCATGTGAAACTTGTTGTCAACTAAAAATATATTACTTAAAAATAGTATAAGTGTTAATTGCATTTGGGTGAGCAAAATAGTCTAAAAACAATTAAAAGACTAAAAATACTAGTTAAAAGACTAAAAATACTAACTTTGACTTTGCAAATTTTGTTGACCTTGAGTTTATATTATCAACACACATTAAAAACAAAGCAAACATACTCACAAAACATACACATTACCGAAAATCCATGAGGAAGAAGAAAGAAGGCATTTTCAAGGTTTTTCAAAGTATTTTTCACATATATTTTGCAATTCAAGTCCAAATCACTTCATTCAAAGCTTGATTTCACTTGTTGGGCATCCATTCTACATCTTTCTTGTATCAAAACACATCAAAGATGAGAGAAAAATTCTAGATCTCAAAATGTCATTTTTATGTTTTTGCATATAATTGAATTTTGAACCGTTTGAATGTTGAATTGATGTTATATTATTGCTAAGTGCATGCTAAGGATCGTTTATATTTGTTTATATAAGATTTGAACCGTTTTAGCATGAATTTTATTTTTCAGGTATTAAAAGTTGAGTTGTTGGCTATCTGTTGAATATATGGAGTTGTGGTGGTAGGAATCGATTGCTGTTAGCTTGTAAAAGTTTGTTAAATACGTGGTAGTAATGTTGTAATGCCGAAATTTTGATTGCAATGTCGGTGTGAAAGTCCAGAAATTTCAGCCATGGTGCATTAGGGTTTTAGGGTTGTTGGGCTTTATTTGGATGGATTATGGTTGGTTTCCGAGGGGGCTAATGGTGTTGATTGAGTGGGTGAGTGTTAGAAACTGGTTTGGAGATTATTGGATTAGTAAAATGTAAGTTATGACTTTTAGAAGTTTGGGTTGTCTTTCTTTAAAATGTTGAATTAATCCTTTGGATGTTTGGTGGTGTTTGAGTGATTGAATTATGAGTTGTTGATGGTTAGACTAGGGTTTGGTTGTGTGTTTAATGCCCGTTGAGTTGGATGACCTACTTTGTCATTTAACTCAATTATTTCATGATATATAGTTGTTGATTGTTAAATATTGTTTAATTGATTGTTGAAATACGGATTAATTGATTATTGATTATTGTTTGTTGTTACAAAACTGTAAGGAGCACGCTCGGGGTTAATCCGGGGTGTTACATTATTAACTGATTGTTATTGTTATTATGAGTCGTGAGTCGGGCAACCAATGTTGTTGACTTCTCGAATTATTTTTGTTATTGTTATTATGAGTCGGGAGTCAGTCAACCACTGTTGTTGACTTCCCGAATTGTTATTATTATTGTTATTATGAGTCGTGAGTCGGGTAACTAATGTTGTTGACTTCTCGAATTGTTATTATTATTTTTATTATGAATCGGGAGTCGGACAACCAATGTTGTTGACTTATCAAATTGTTGTTATTATTGTTATTATGAGTCGGGAGTCGGGCAACCAATGCTGTTGACTTCTCGAATTGTTATTGTTATTGTTACTATGAGTCGGGAGTTGGGCAACCAATGTTGTTGACTTCTCGACTTGTTATCGTTATTGTTATTTTGAGGCGGGAAGTAGAATTTGGAGCATTCCAGAAACTTGGAGAGTCGGGTAACCAATATTGTTGACTTCTCGAATTGAGTCTCATTGTTGTGAGCTTTGATAATGTTGTGTCACCTCGGGAGGCATCTTGGGTTGCGGGCACAATTATCATGGCTAATCCCTATCTCGCATGGGCGGAGAGGCCATGGGGTGTGGGTCTAGGTCAAGGTACCTCAGGATTGTGTCTTTGAGTTTGGAGGAGTTGATGAGCATTGAATGGTGTATGGAGCTTCATCAGCAAATGTATCGTATCCTTATTGTGTGTTTACAGTTATTGCTATTGTTGCATTTATAATGATATTGATATTCATTGTGTGTTTACTGCTCAAAGGATGATTTCCAAGGAGTATAGTAAATACTGTTAGAGATCTATCGAATTTTCACTGGGCTTGTTTTATATAAGCTCACTCTGAATTATTGCATGCATACAGGTGAAGTTGATTCAGGTTACGGGTACGTGCCTCCAGAAGAGGATAATGTGCCATATGTGGACGAGTCCTATGTGCTAGAGTCTTGTCCCTGATTTATGATGTTGTACTTTTTGTTATATTGTATATTAAACTTAGTTGTCTTGTATTTCACATAAAAGTTCATGTTATATAGGATGTTGTAAAGATAGTAGATTAAATGTTGCTAGCTTAGTAATCTTGTTTTGGAACATGATTAGGTTTCTAGGTGGGCTATAATTTATTTTAGAAGTGTATGTTATATAGTAAATGTATTATGTTGGAACGGAGGCGCATAACTATGAAAGAATTGATGAAAGAATGTTTAATGTATGAAATGGTTGCATTGTATGTTGTTAATTTGATTGTGGAATTGGTTGGTGACTTGTTGAGTTTGATGTATGTTGTTCTTAAGGGTTGGTTTAGAGCTCTGATGTCATGTTATTGTCGTTATGCTACCGAAATTTCGTTGCGTCCTGACTGATAGTAAGAGGGGTCGAGTTGGGGCGTGACAGATAAAACATGGTGACACTACCATGCCTCACAGTACCCACAACCTATGAACATTTTCTATACTCTATCCATAAGGGATAGGGGATAGAACATGGTAGACGTGGTATTGTCTGGTAAGGCCGATGCCGCCTAGATCAACATGACGCTACCATGTCTCACAACATTTATATAATATTTCAACACTTAACACTTCAACACTTAACATGCATTTGAACAATTCAACACTTAAACATTGTAACACTTAGTAATTCTAGACTTAATTATCACTTAGAACACATTGGTTAGATGACAAAGTAGGTCATCCAACCTCAAGCATGCACTTCCAAATATTAACTGACTCCGACCATATTTAACAACATTTCAAACTTTAATAACACCTTCTACACACAACAATTGAAACAACACTAATTCAACCTCTAATAACACTTATTCCAACCTCTCCCAAAATTAATCAACCATACAACAATCAAACTACCACTTAACAATTAATTAACATAGCATACACTTCATATTTTAACTAATTTCCAACCACATTAGACACCACACTTATGCAAAGCTACAAACTCAACAAATACAATTTAACCACACTAGACTCGACTTAGCAACATTTACATTAACCTTTCTCAACATTGAACACAATTAAACAACTAAACCACACTCATACTACTATTTAGCAACTAATTAACATAGCATACACTTAAAACACCGTGGAGACAACCCAAAAGCCCCCAAACCCGTGACCAACCAGCCGGCCATTACCCCCCAAACTCCTACCATTCAAGCCATTATGAAATGTTAAGCTTATCCATAACATAGGTAGACTTCAACAACATATTATACAACAAGTTTCCATTCAATCCTAGCCATTTAACACTTTGTACAACAGTTAAAATCCATCTACATCAAGTCATAATTCAATCTTACTAGAATTCAATTAAATTGCACTAAATAATTTATCTAGCATGAATCATAAACACATATAAGCTTATACAACATATATAAGCAATTACATAACCAATAACTTAACTTTAAAACTCAATTTTGTAAAAAGTCCTTCACCTTTTTCGCTTCAAAATGCTAAAAACAATTGGTAGATATGTAGAACAAGGTAAGACGAGTTCAAATATGCAAGCTTAGGCCCTAGATCCTCCTTCTTCACCTTCAATTTGCTTAAAATGCAAGATTTTTACTATTCACCTAAGCCCTAAAGCTCACAGCTGAACTTGAGCTTTCTTTGTGAATTTTTCGCTATTTTTGTCTTTAAATGGTGTCAAGTGAAGTCAACTAAGGTCAAAGGAAGATATATGTTAGTGGGATTTCACTATTTAGATTAGGATGTTATTTTTAAAGTGCCAAAAGACTAAGTTAACCTTCTAGTTTACTTCTAATTTCAATTATACTAAGGCTTTGTTTGGCCTAGTTGTGAAATCTTAGCTTTTGAGTAGTAGAGTTTTTGTAGTAGAGCTTTGGTTAGAAGTGCTGTTGAACAAAAACCGTTGACTATTTGGCCTATATTAAATAATATTGAGCTTTTAAAAAATTTAAGGGCAATATTGTACTTTAAAAAAATATGAAAGAGTATATTTGAAAAAGAAAAATAAAACAGCTTCCCGCATTATATAAAAATAGCTTCGCAAAAGCCTATTTTGAAAAGTTTCAATTTGGAGCTTCTTGTTTTTTAGCTTTTTTCAGCTTCTGCTTTTACCTAAAAGCACTTTCAAAAATAGGCCAAACAGGTAAGATCAGTTTCTAAACTCACGAAAAGCACTTTTCACTATCAAAAAGCTAGGCTAAACAGACTCTAAGTCAAGAGTTAATTTAATTGTGGTAGACTAAGTATCTAAGTGTATAAAGACCAGTTTGGTCAAACTAGGTAAAAGGTCATCTAAATGCAACTAAATGATCCTTAAATGCACATTTCACATAAAAACATTTAGTAAATCACATATATATACACATATTAATTCAAATAATATATAAAGCAAATAAAAGCACATAATTCTCAACTCATGTCTCACATGGTGACCCTTTGATGAACATTACATCTAGCAACTATTTTTCCAAAAAGTCAATACTCGGTTACGGGACCTCTTCCACAAGGGTCGCAAAGTGAATGGATAGTCGGATTGGACTATTGTCAACGCATAGGACATACTATGTGAGCATTAGGGATCGGATGAATGGAAGAAGAAGCCGGAAACCAACTCAAAGAATTGGAATAGTCATTCTTTTGCCTATTATTTAGGTCATGTCCCATGGCACGAGGTTAAGAGAAGAATGACAAGTCTTAAACTTTAGGGTTAAATTATAATATTATATTATTATTTAGTTTTTAATGACTAATTATTATTTGGTGAACGTCTATTGCAGAAACAAGAGTCCAATGGACTTGTAATAAGGGCATAGGTTGTCGAACGAGTTCATCGCAAGGCTCCCGATACTTCCTACTCCGACCCTAAGGCTATTGAGATTATTGTATTTATTTTTATATTAAATAATTTTAATTATCACATATTTGTTAATATGTAATAAAAATAGAATTATAGGCCCAGTATAACGAAATCGTCTAGTAGGCCACAAATCTTCACAGGGAGATCCGATAGCACCGCCTATCAATCATGATACACTATTTTATAAGGCGGCGGCAGGTGGCTCGAGAAAGGTACAAGTGTATGGACATAGGTTGTAAGGGGTCCGTATTGGAGGGTCTACACATACCGTCCCAGATTCTGCCCGTTAAATTACAGAGCAAGACGTGCAAGAGGCCGTGAATCAAACAACAGAGGGATTGTGGCAAGAGATGACAGAACAATAAAATCATCTCTGTTTCCTCAAGCAACAAATAGCCTTGCTGACCCAAATGTTGCTACATCTACCTCATTCGCCTGAGGATCGATCTCAGCCTCCATCTCAACATTAGGGCGATAATGGGACCTACAAGGTGAACCGGGCCTGACATTTAATTTTGTAAACTTTTTTTGAATTTCTTACAAATATTTTTATTTTTTAAATAAATATAGTAAATATTTCATTAATCTTAATTATTTTTTATATATATTTTTTCAATTTTTAGAAATAGTTTTACATCTTTTAATTATTTTGAAATAAATTTAAAAAAATAAAAAGAAAAGAAAAAAGAAAAAAATAAAAAACATGAAATAAAAATACTAAACGATGGATTGGCGACAATGTCATGTGATGACATAGCGTCAGATGTTAATGATGTATTCAGCGACATCAACTAGTGACACATTTATCGACTGATATGTAGCGATGGATTTAGATATGGCTCGTCAGCAATAGATTTAGTGACATTTCTTTGGCCACAGTTTTGATGATGCATTTTTGGCAAAAATTTTGAAGACGACCATCACTTATTAGCCGAAAAATCCGTAGCAAAATCGTCGCTATTTGCGATGACTTGGTGACGGATTACAAAAGCAACGATGCTCTCTTGGGCGCACGCAATTTTGCATCACCACATCATTGTCTTTCATCTTTTGTGATGGCTGGGCGATAGATTTTGTCCATCGCCTAGTCGTCTATTTCTTGTAGTGAATACCATAATGGGTTTGGTTTATCTCTCTTGCTTCTTATATTTATGGCCATTATGAAATGGATTTGATAGATGGATTAGACCACTAGAATTTTCTAAAAATAGAAAAAAAATTATAAAGTTGCTAGGATTTTTTAATGGATGGATTAGATTGTTAGGATAGTATATTCTTTAATGATTTGATGCTTTATTTGCTTTAATGAAACCACAATAAATTATTTTATCTATCTTGATTTTCAAATTTATGGTTGTTGTGAGATGGATATGATACATGCAAAAATTGCTAGAATTTATTTTGAAAATTAAAAAGTATACAAAAATATAGGATATTACATATTTCCCTATTGGGTGATTTATTTGTTATAGTGGATTGTTTTAACTAACTTATTTGTTACATTCACTACAAAAAAAACTATTTAGGCGACACTTCTTTAGTGGCGATTTTGAAAAACTGCTGCAAATAAAGCCCTTTAATGGCGGTTTAGAAAAGCTGCCACTAAAGTACAAAACCCCTACCTATGATTTTTATAGGTAGCGTTTCCCGTAAAACGTCGCCTAAAGTAAATACTATTTCTTTGTTATTTTTTTGTAACACTATACTTAATATTCTTCCTTTTTAATTTTTTTTTAAACATCAAAGGTGGTGATTCAGAAAAATCGCAGCCTATAGTCAATTATATGTATATTTTTCTATTATTTGTAAACAAACATAGATGGCAATTTTGAAAAACCGCCAACTATAATAAATTATATGTCATTTTTTATATTATTTGTAAACAACATTTGTGGCGGTTAAAAAACCACTGCCTTTAATCAATTATATATGAGAGAAGAGATAAGTCTCACATTTCTTAAGGTCCAGACAGTCTGGACATCATGCCCAAGAGTTTCCCCTTTGGACTAATAAAAAGATTTAGACACATTGCCGAAATGAACAGTAGACTAAGAGTCGCCACAACCCACAAAATAGAAGAAGAAAAAGAAACATCTAAGCTACTGCTAGAAGTAACAATTTCCTAGCAGAAAAAGAGAAATTACAATTTCATTACCTATTACAGGCTGGGAAGGAAAAATGAAACAGAAATTAAACAGCTAAAACATCAAGAAAGTGACCGAAACACAAATTTGCTGATGAATGACATCTCACCCTAATCCCTTTTCAAATTACGTGTCAAAATTGTTACGCAATCATTGAAAACGCTTGTGCTCTAATCTGTTTACGCTAGTCATATTGGATGATACGGAAAGCAAGTCACGAGTGTGGAGAAAGAATTATACACGAGGTAGGTTGAGCACTTATTCATATAAAAAGGGCATTCTTCTCTTTGTTTCTGCACACCTTCATTTGCTAAACTTTCTCACTTGACCATGGCACGTGCTGTTCTCTTGCCGGGATACGCTTTGGTTCTTCTAGCTTCTGGATGTGTTTCTGCTGAAGTTGTCGAGCCTACATTCAACTTAAGCTCCGCTACCTATAAAAAAACAAGCTCATACTTGGTGTTATATATTATGATACCTCAATTTTATACTAGTTTGACAGCCTACTTAAAGTAATTGCTCTTTACCAAAATTGCATCATTTGTTTCTTGTCCTTTATGAGCTCCAAAGCTCATAAACCCTAACAGAGCCAAACCTCCACTGCATCGCCAGAAAACTCATTTTCTATCTTTTTTTCCTAGGAGAACCTTTGTTGTTTTTTTTGTTTTTCGAAAGCTCAACTTCACAACTAGAAAAGCTTAACATTTCCCTCCAAAAACATCCAAACAAAAAAAAAAAAAAAAAAAGGAGAAGGGTTAACCCGTAAAGACATTTTAGCCGCAGTTCTCTTCTCTTTTTAATTCTTTGCCTTTACAAATCACAAATATCCGCTTCCAAAAAGAAGAAAAAAGAAAATAGTAAATCATGGATGACACATGCACCAAATTTATGTATAGCTCATATAATTATAGCTCTTTCTTTTTAAATATTTTTTTTTTACACAACAATTTTGATACTCATGTTCAAGTCTTTTAATGTGTACTATAGGTGCAAAATCTGACTATTCAACAGTTATGTCAAGAACGAGTGATTACTGCAATAAATGAGAATTTTCCAGGTCCTCCTATACATGTCAAAGAAGGGGATACTCTTGTCATTCATGTTTTTAACAAGTCTCCTTATAATATGAGTATTCATTGGTAAGTCAAGAAAACTAATCAGAAAAAGGGTGATTTCTTGTATTGTATATAGTAAACAACTAAAGCTGTTGCTTGTCATTTTGACAATGCTTTGTAATTAGTACTTTGACCATGGTCACAATCTTGATATATCACCTGGGGTTCTTCTTCTATGAGGCATGTGGCAAATTTGTCAAATATACATAGACAAAAAGTGATTCAATTAGTTGACAAATGTTAACCAATTATTATAAGTGGGATATCATAGTAATTTATTTAAAACTCTGTAAGGCCAAATTAGTAAAAAGAGAAATTTTAGACATTCTGATATAACATATCTGTACAATACAGATTAATATGGATTAGTTTTATGAAATAACAACTTAACATTTAACTGTGACAGATTTACCACATACCTTATAGAAAAATTTTCCTATCACCTGATACCTACTTTGCCTTTGGTTGTACGGTTACATGTCAAATCCACTCTTTCGAGCATACTACTTGATTTTCTAGATACAACAAGGGAAACCAAAATTATATTAGACGCTTTTTAAAATTTTACATAATATTTTATCTTCATAAAGTCAAAACCTATTAAATCAAATCAGTAGAATATGTGTTTTATTGACTAATGCAGGAATCAGTCTATTATCTTTCATTACTTCTAATTAGTTACAACAGTTGCTTTTCGCATAGCCAACGTCCTAAGAAAATCTATTCTTATTCATGTTTGGCTTTTACTATGTAGGCATGGAGTCTTTCAATTATTCAGTGGTTTGGCTGATGGACCTAAATATGTAACACAATGTCCTATAATTCCTAGAAATAATTATACTTACAAATTTAATATTATTGGGCAAGAAGGAACGCTTTGGTGGCATGCACATATCTCTTACCTCCGAGCAACTGTGCACGGGGCAATTATAATTCGCCCTAGAGCTGGTCGCTCTTATCCTTTTCCAAGACCATACAAGGAAATTCCAATTCTATTAGGTAAAATCCCCAAGTTTGAAAAATTCTTTCAATCTCATATATCGGAACATGCAAGTTTCATAACCGGAATGTTTTTTTTTCTTTTCTAGACATTATTTTATCTATATATCAACGTTTCTACGATGGAGTTGATAAGTGATATTATTTCTTTGGTTCAAATGGAGGTCTAAATTTAAGTAGCTTGCGGTTTGAAATGAGATATTTGAAATTTATGTTTTAGAGAAAGATCAAACCTGAAGCAAATGAGTTTGATATAGTTTTTGAACATTATTGGAAACAGTGGACTTAAGTTAGATTGTTTGTGTTTAGGAGTAGACATGATGTAAGGTATTATAATGTATTAATGATGAATAATCTTTTAAAAGATAATCAATTTCAATTTTTAAGAAAACTAAATCTATGTTGGAATGGAAATCAAAAGGATGTGTTAAGGGTCGGAATTGAATTGGGCCTCAAGTGATAGGTTTGGACTCCACTCCAGTGTCTGAGAGTTAAAGAATCCTTGTTGGATTACTTTCAAAATAAAGGAAGGGACAACAGGTGTTATTGCCCGTGTTATGTGAGCTTTTCCCACGGATTAGTAAATGAAAAAAGATAGAGCTCGAATAAAGCTGTAATAAGCAGTAAAGTTAAGTAAAATTGTTCGAATGAGAATTTGTTAACCCTTTTGGATGTATGCCCCGGCCTTTTATAGGTTCATTTAGGGGCATGTTACCGTTGTGGGGAAGTGGGACTAACCCACTATGTTATGTGAGCTTTTCCCGCGGTTTTGAAGCTCCTGAGAACATATTTACTGGGTTTGTTGTGATTACCTTTAAATTGGTCCACCATGTTTCAACCCATTGACTTGGTCATGGTGAGTGGAGCTTTTGGGCCGCCATTTGGGCCTGGCCTTGTCTTTTTGCTGAGCTTTCGCTTTAATAATTTTTGGGCTTCAATTTACGGCCCATCAGGACGAATTAGTTATTAAGACCAATCTTGGTAGGAAATATAAAGGTACTAATTTTAACAGAGTGATGTATATAACATGGAGATTTGGTGAGGGCATTTGTGATTGACATGAATAAGTTAGACTCAGTACAACACAGTTTGCAATAATTTTTCATATATTTACTAACCGTACCACTTGTTAATAATAAAGACATACACGCACACGTACGTTTAGCAATCTAACCCTGGGAACTGAAAGAAAAAGGTTTAAATTGAATTTAAATTGCTCTGGCTACTATATTTCCTTTTCGAATAGAGAAGTTAAAAAATATAAAGAGTAATTATCCTGACAGGTTTTAAAACGTTTATCTTTAATAACATAGTTAAAATGAAAAGACATACTATTAGATCAAGTAGTAATAGCAACAACCATGACAATATATGATTTCAGGAGAGTGGTGGAATGCAAATGTTGTTGACGTTGTGAATGAAGCGAACACCACTGGTGGGCTACCTAATATTTCCGATGCTTTTACCATCAATGGCAGGCCAGGGGATCTCTACTCATGTTCTTCAGAGAGTAAGTATAAATTCATAATAACTTTATATGACTTGTATGATAGGTACCCAACAGTTATACCTCAATGTTCTATTGAAATATTTATTCTTTTTTTTTTTTACAAGGAAATATTTATTATCATGTATAAGTTTTTGTGACTTGCTTAAAATATGTGATTTTTTTGTTAGGCACATATACGTTGAATGTGAAACAAGGAAAAAGATATCTTCTTCGTATCGTCAACGCTGCAATGCAAAGTATACTTTGTTTCAAAATAGCCAATCATAAGATGACAATTGTCGCAATGGATGCTTCGTATACTAATCCTTACATCACTGATGTTGTTGTGATCGCCCCTGGGCAGACGACTGATGTGATTTTGATAGCAGATCAACCTCTAGCATCATATTACATGACAGCTCGTGTTTATCAAGGCTCAAGCCAGGTAATATTTGATAATACAACAACAACAGGGATAGTTACATATGATGGTTCCAAATCCTCGACACCTCTAATGCCAAGCCTCCCTGCATTTAATGACAATTCCACAGCCCACAAATTCTTCACTAATCTAACTGGGCTAACTACTGCGCCTTTTTGGAAACCAGTCCCAAAGAAAGTGGATGAACATATGTTTACAACAATAGGGCTAGGTTTAGTTCCATGCGGTGGCCTAGGTAATACAAGTTGTGGAGGCCCATTTGGACAACGATTCGCCGCTAGTATGAATAATGTATCCTTCGAGCCCTCTACAAAGTTGTCAATATTACAGGCGTTTTTGAACAATGTTGAAGGAATTTATACAACTGATTTTCCTTCTAAACCACCCTTGAAATTCAACTATACAGATCCTAAGAACAGTCTGAATCGAGCGCTCTTGATGACGACAAAAGAAACAAAAGTGACAAAATTCAAGTACAATGCTACAGTTGAGATTGTCCTGCAAAACACTGCTTTGGGTACAACTGAAAATCATCCTATGCACTTGCATGGATTTGATTTTCATGTGCTGGCTCAGGGGTTTGGCAACTATAACCCTCAAAGAGATCAAATGAAGTTTAATCTTATAAATCCACAAATTCGTAACATTGTTGCTGTTCCTATCGGAGGATGGGTTATTATTAGATTTCAAGCAAATAACCCTGGTGTTTTCTTCCCTCTTTTCTTATCATAATTTAACTTTGATATAAATTATATACTAATTCAAACATGAAAATCAACATATTATCCTAATTGAAAGCTGATGTTTCAAACTAAAATTGTTATCTATAGAGTAAAAGATAAAGCATTACAAATTTATGGCCTTGTATTAACCCTTTTACTGGATCTAAAAGATATAATCTTAACAGGTGTATGGCTTATGCACTATCATGTAGAAGTTCATTTGCCTTGGGGTCTGGCTGGTGTTTTTATTGTTGAGAATGGACCAACTGCTACAACATCTTTGGCTCCTCCACCCCTAGATCTTCCACAATGCTAGATATCCTTAAAAGTTTTATAATCTATTGTCTTACATGTGATTTATTGTTCTCTATCAAATCATTGTATTTTTTTTTCTCTAGTTGGCTAGGGAATTGTAAACAAGAATGTGCTACTATTATAATCATAACAACAATATTGTATGTATTCACATTTTATAAGCGGAATAAATTGTTTGTGAGAATTGTCTCAACTGGTTAATTATCCAAACATATATTTTTATCATCTGATCTATATATCCCAAATTTCTGTATACTCGATCTCCACTTTATATTTGGGTTTGCTCTTTTTGAGAAATTGAATTGTAGCAATTTTAAATATTAGAAAATAAAAATTCTAAAGAATTTAAATTCAAATGTTTATGAAGTTAGTTGAATTTCTTTTATGCTTTAACTGTCCTTTGAATTAAAGGAAATAATATTTTGATATATTACTTGTAGGAAAATTTCGCTATTAGACCTTATTTGTAAGGCTTGACATAATCCTAGGTGCATTTACGTGACTTTATGTGTTATTATCTATGTTAATTAGAAGTTTAATTGGAATGAGCACAATTTATATGGAATAGAGTTTGGGGCCTTGAAATTAACCTAGTCAAGTTAAGACTAACATATTGAATTAGAAGCATCTTAGCTTTCACTTTTGGTCTTCCAATTAGAGTTGACTTGTGACCAAGACTTTTAAACACCTTAGTATCATATAAAGAAATACATATATAGGAAAAATAGACCTTAATGGCTGGCTACCATTGGAAAGAAAAAGGAATAATAGGTGTAATTGCTTAGCTAAGGAAAGTTAAGTGCCATGTGTATGCTTTTGTATGTTTAATTTGCCATGTGTATCTTTCTAGCTTAGTCATCATTCTATAGCATTATACTTATTATAATACATAACACAAGACTATAGCTCTAGCCATGGCCGGCCAAGCTAGGGAAGAAAAGAGAAAAATTTGTTACTTTTGTGTATTAACTTGGTTTTGTCATAAAGCTATCATTGTTTTCTATCATAGCCTTGTATTTCATTACTTATACCACCACATCATATGCTATACTGAATAAACAACAAATCTAGTGGAAGGTGGGGGTGAGGTACACGACCTAGGGAAGAAAGAAAATCAGAAAGAGTTAAGTGTAATCATAGCTTTTTCATAAACGATGCAATCATACTCTTTTGTCTTGCCATTGATCTTGCAACCACTACCACTTGGCATTAACCACTTACACTACTTACATTACACTTAACACACAAAATAAAGTCTGAAAAAGAGGCCACATGGCCGGCCATGCATGTGTAGGAAACAAGAGAAGTCATTGCTTTGGAGTACAAACTTGGTTGTGTCATAAAAACTAGAATGATCATTGCTTGCTATTATATCTTCAACTACCACTTGGCATTAATCACTTACACTACTTGCATTATATTTAAAACACAAAATAAAGTCTGAAATGGACATGCTTTGACCGACCATGATGAGTGAAAGGAATAGATTTGATAGTTGCTTGAAGTATGAAACTAACTATGTCATAAAATGCATGATTGCTTTGGCCATTAAATCCACAACCACCACCACTTGCTTTAGCCTTTATAGCCACTATCCAATACACTTAAAACACACCAAAATCGGAGGCAAAGAGAGGGTAAGGCATGACTGGAAGAGAGAGAGAGAAAAGAAAGAAAAGAGAAGAGAGTAGGAAAGAAGGAAATTTGGGCCATTTTTCTACCATTTGTCTTGCTATTTCTTTCATTGCAGAGTTAAGGTGAGGGAATAAACTATTTTCTAAATGTTCACAAGCATTACAATGTGTTATTTTGCCATGCATGTTGCTAGAATTGTTGATAATGCATGATAATGGTGAATATAGATAGTTTGTACTTTCCTGCATCCTGATTTTGTTTAGTAGATTAGCTATAGTAAATCTTAGTGAAAATGAACTATTTTTGGATATGTTACACAAAACTCATAGAGGAACAATTTTCACGTTTAGAGCATGTGTTAGTTTTGTGGTTAAAGGCGTGATTTTATGAGATTTCAGTCAAGTATTCACTACAAAAAAATGTGGATATAAGTGACACTTTATTAGAGGCGCTTCAATGAAATGCCACCTATTAGATAAAAGGCAATAGCATTTGGTGGCGCTTTTCACAATTGCCAGTTATGAACACTAGAAAAACGCCACTAACTCTATGAATTTAGCGCCAAAACATTGAGCCAAAAGTGGATGTCGAGCTGAGTATTAGCGGCGTTTCCTCAAATGCTGCCTATGGCACTTCATTTAGGTGGCATCTTGGTTAAACGCCACTTATAAGTAACTTGCCTCTTTTTACATAAGTGGCATTTATTGAAATGCTGCATATTAATTGTTTTACTATAGGCAGCATTTAGACAAGTGCCGCATGTGTTGTTTTAATCAAATTTCACATAAACAACATTTTTGGGAATGCCACCTATGTTTAATTAATAAAATTTTACTTCAACTACGATAATGAGAATGATTCCAACTAAATATTTGCTAAAATAGGTATAACTATATTAGGGGCGGAGCCAAGCACCGAAGGTCAATATAGGCACTCGGTACCTGACTCCATCTCTAACAGTGACACAACAAGTAATCAAAGATTAATTAGCACACATTAAACTTTTGTCAGTTAATTAGGGTATAATGAAAATTCACAAGCACAACATATATATGTATATACATACATATATATACATAAATAATACATATATATACATAAATAATAACCGTATCTATTATTACACAACTAAAAATTAATTAGCTTATGCTAAACTTATTTCAGCCTATTAGGGCATGATACAAAATCCCTCAAACACATATATATAACAATATATGTAATTATACATCTAAAATGATTAATTAACACAATTATTGAAACGAGTAGTGAATTCTCTCTTTCATTGAAATCAAGGGGTGAATCCTTAATTTTTGCTCAATAGAGGAAAACATGCAATTGAATACTCATATATGGATGGTGGGAGCTCAATTAAATTCAATTCTACTTAAATTTCATACTAATTTTATTATTCAATAATTAAGTTTAGTTATCAATAGCTTCTACACTATTCTCGCCGAAGTTCAAATTTTCACAAAACATAAGCTTACTTAACTTTTAATCAATTCTAATTGAAAAAGAATTTTCATTAATGTATTTTTTTTTTTGGTCAATTGAAATTTATTCATTCAAAAGGAAGTACAAAATTTATCTGATCCCAGTAGGATGGATATACATATTGAGAAGATACATCAACTTTCATTAATATTTGAATTATGAAAATTATAATATAATTTTTTCTCCAAATAGATATTTGTTCAAACTTGTAATACACATTTTTATTGCTTGTAAACTATTTTTTATCATTAAAATATTATAATCCTTCTTATGCACCTTTGTTATTCCACATACATTATATTTTGTACAATTACAATTCTATACTAATGTCAATATCCAATCAATAAATTAAGTAATCTATCTCCATATATAAATCTACATAAAATTGAATATAAATACCAAATATTAAAAAACTAATAAAAAAAAAATATTTCACCTACCCAAAACTATTCCTTTTTAATTCCCACCAAAACACTTTTTCCCTAAAATATCTTTTCGCCCTAAATTTCTTTTCCCCAATACCCACAGAAGTCTCCAGGTACCACTAAATCCACGTTTACACACACACACACACGCACATCTCATCTCAACATCTCACCTTCCGGTCATCTCAACATCTCGCCTTCCGTCATCACTCCGTTAGTGCTTGACACCAGGTTTGCCACACAAGCATGATGTTATTTGTAGAAAAATTTAGTTTTATGCTTGATTGATTATATGTTGTAAAATTTATGATGATGATTTTTTCTTTTTCATGAACTACATCAGTGGTGTAGATATCTACTATATGGTATATATAGTTGGTAGTTGGTTGTTGAATGTTAAAATTAAATCAATAGCTAGCATTGTGGTTTTTTTTTCGGGGTCAAGAGTATTGTGTTTTGAAATGAATTATCTAGGTCTTTCCTCCTTTGAAGAACTGACTACCCTTATTTTGCAGGCCTTTGCTTTCTTTTTGTCGATTCCCAATTGATTTTTGTTGATGTATATAGTTTTGTGATTACTCCTAATTTCTTGATATAGGTTGGCGAAGTTGTTGATGGACCTGATGATAGCATGAACCGTCCTGTTCTTGATGGAGTCCAATATGACAATCGTTAGTTTTCCTATTCTGCATTTCTCTTTTTTGTCTTTTGTTTTTACTTTTCCTTCAAATGACAATTTAGTGCACTTTGATTTCAGTATTTGATTTTGATATTGGAGATGGATAGCCTATACGTAAATTGCCATACAATCGTTCAGGTACAACTTTTTCAAGTCTTTAGATTTGTCAGTATATTGTGCTAGTCAAACTAATTATCTTTTATTTCTCATTATGTGGATTTAGTGGTAAATCTTTTCTGCTTCACTGAATTATTCTCTATAAAATGGAAGAATGTCTCTTTATATAATTGGTGTGAATTCTCTTGTGCTTAGTGGCTTAATCTATAAAGTTACTGCAATGAGCCAGTCTATTGATTCGTTTATGCTTTATTTGTTGATTCATTTATTGATCTAGCTGAATTAAGCATTTGCGTACTGCACAAATAATGGCCTCATCATCTTCAAGTGGCACAGGGACATTGAGATCCCAAAAAACAAATGAATTATGTATTCGATATGTATCTATAATTTGTTTATTTAGTTAGTGATATGATCTAATTTTGATGTTCATATTGACAGAAAGCATCGAATCATGCTAAATCTTATAGGAGTCACTAGACTTATGTACAAAGGGGTGGAAATAAAAGCCTCACCCAAATAAGATTAGATATGGTACTCGAAATTGGAGCTCTTAGAATTGTTATGATTTTGTAATAAATTGTTGACAATATGACCCTTTTTTTATTTACAGGAAGAAAAAAATCATGGTCCAGTGAGAGATAACACTTTTTTTGGGAGATTTTGGTAATTTCTCACTTGCCCTCATTTGGTTCCTACTGCTTCTTTCAGATGTTATAAATTCATGTTTTATGCCTATGCCATAGATGCATTTTCATTCATGTTTAATTGTATTGAAGTGTTCATAACATGCATTTTGTGTTTGCATAGATGATATATGCAGACTTAATGATTTGACTCACACATTATTTACGAGTCATCTACACTTATTGAACTGTTCTGAGTCTAATGTAACTACTTTCAAATTGATATTGCCAAGTTTCTGAATCTGATATACGTTCTGTTGTACATGCGCACGTCTACAATTGAGTTTATATGATGTTGATTAATTGGTTTTGGTGATTTTTGTTCTTCATCTTTTCTGGATGTCATGTGAATTTACGTTAATGATTAATTATTTACTCAAGAAAAAGAGATAATTTTGTTATTTTTTTCTTGAACTCCGCAATTCACGGGAGCATCGTACACCGGGTACATATTGAAGTAGTTATACTGCTGCAACTCTTTTGAAGGCATCCAAATATTCACGTGACGTTTGCAATTCATATTTTTTGACCTGCTCTTTGATCAGTGTGATAATTAGGACCCTTCTTCAGTACTTTATACTCCATGGTTGCTTTTATTTTCTCAGGCAGTTACTAGAATAACTCAATATGGGTTGTATAATTGACACTTTAATGTGCAGTAGCATAGAAATGTTGATCATGTCTGGAGGAAAATATAGCTTATATGTTTCGAGGACCAAAATCACTTGTTGATTATAATATAGCTTATATGTTTCTAGGACCAAAATCACTTGTTAACAGAAATCGTATAGCAATCAAGAACCCCATATTTGATGTCATTTGTAATATTAATCTAGAAGTGTTAGAACCCTACACCATAAATGGAAAACATATAAGAAGAGGATAGGCTACTCAAGAGACTAATAATACAACTCTTTTAGAAGAAAGTCCATACCTTGTCTGCTACTATCATTTTTATGCAAAATGTTTATTATCTGAGATTTTAAGGGATGTCTGCAGATTATTTTTATGCACTCGTGGCTAATCTATGAGATTTTCAATAAGCTGCCATTTAGGGTCTCCTAACTGTTGATTTTCCAGCCAAGTTCATGAATGAAGATTTTTTGATTGAAGATTGCCATGGAAATGAGAAGTTGAAGACAATGAGGATAACAAAATGAGAAGTTGACATTATGAAATGTACTGTAATTTCATTTTTGGATATCAGTTTACTGTATTTTGATGAAGTTTATGAATTTCATCTTGTTTTGGAATGTCCATTAAAATGCTTTTGAATGCCTACTGTAAACCAAATTCTTATGAATGGCTATTAAAATGCTTACTGTAAACCAAATTGCTTAGGACATTTGTGTTGCGCAAAGTAGTTATGCATAAGTGCTTATATATATCCTGCCAAAAGAAAAAGGGAAAAGCCTATTTTTAAAAAGTAAGAATTGCTATGAAATTCACCTATTTTTTTTAAAAAAAGTTGCCCATAGGCGGCATTTCAGAAAATGCTGCCTAATAGTTGCAGCAAATTTAAAAGAAAATATAGATAAAACTTAAATTATTAATATGCAGCATTTTTAAAATGCCACCTATAGAGAAAGAAAATTATTAAAAAAAGTATTATAGTGGCATTTTTATAAGTGCCGTTCATGAGACCATGCATTCCACCCACGCAAAACGCCAGCTATTTGTCCCTCTTATACACAGCGTTTTTGTAAAGCGCCACTTTAATGATATAATAGGTGGCGCTTATTTTAAATGTCGCTAAAATTTCGCGACACTCGCTACCGCGGCATTTGTTGTAGCACTTTTTGAAATGCTGCCTATTTATAAGCAGCACTTTTTAAAACGCCACCTATATGAAAAAAAAATGCCACCTTTCACCTCTTTTTTTGTAGTGATTGCTTGCATGTATGAAATCTGGCGTACTGTCTTTGTATGGCTGATTTGAGGTAGTAGATCTTCATGTTTGTGGCTGGTTTCACTTATGACATGCTAGACCTATAGTAGAACATATCTTATGTTGGATACTTGTGCAAATTTTGTGGTTTTAGGCATGATTGAAGGCCATTTCAGTAGGACATACGCACACGAACTCACTGCATGCTGAAACATAACTTGATAACTTGCGTAATGATATTGTCTAGCCATTTTGACATAGTAAACGTTAATGAATAGAGCCTATTTTTGGATATGTTATGCACAAGACATAGTAGAACCAACTTTAATGTGAAGTGTCTGCTCAGAATCTGACTAGAACTATTTTGTTTTAAGCCATTCCAGTGAGTAAGGTGTTCACGCGCTGGACCGGCAGATTTGCGCGATGATTTTGCAAAAGCTATAACTTGCTTATTTCAACTCCAAATTCGGATCTGTTTGATTTTAGGACTATATGCTTTTAATGAACTATCTACTTGTGAAATTTCAATAGTTTCTAAGAACTTTAAGGGTATCAACCAAACTGGACAAGATCATGCATGTGTAATTTGAGCATTTTAGTTTGCATTCCTTAAAGGTTTACTTCTTGCATGTGTTCAAAAGCTAATGAATCATGGTTGTATGTTTGTTTATGAAGTCACAAAATATATATGTATGCTAGACCTTTTTATTCTTGGCTTATGTATGCAACGATTGTTACAAATGTGTGTTTACAAAGCTAAGCTTGCATGTTGATTTCGAGTGGCTTCATTATGTGTTTAATGCCTAATATGCTGATAACATGAACCAATGGTCTAGTGTGTACACTATAGTTGTTTCAAGAGAAATGACATGTTAAAAGAATACTAAAGGATGGGTGACTTACTTGGTTACCCGATCCCACTTGTTTAATTGCTAAATGACGTGTTTACGTGCTATGTGTTCTATATTGATACTAATATGAATGTGAAAACGAAGCGAAGTGAAGTGGATGGTTGCAACCATAAAATAGATGCGGTAGTGTTCGTGTTGCACTGGGCAACATCGGGCTCGCCAAGCGATGACATGACTATCGAGGTTCTATTCCTTAACCTAAATGAACGGGGTTGTTCATAGGGCGTGGGTCGTAGTTAGCATACACGTAAAGTATTGCTTGGTGTATAGGGGAAATGATCATGCTGGTGATATAAGAAGTTAGCATCAGCAAAGCGAACATATCCTTAACGAATAGTTATATATATCTTACTGTTATTTGAGCTATTGTACTTGTTATACCTCTATTGTTGCATGACATAATTTCGTTTTCAAACTAAAATATTTTATAAAATTCCTCTATCCCCTTTCCCTCACCGAGTTTATGGAAACTGATTCCCGTTTGCTAATATTTCAAGTGAGCTTAAAATATAGTATATGCAGTACATGACAGAAGAGGTCGCGGTTGAACCTGATGTCTGATATGCTTGTGGAATTTGGTTATCTTGTCTTAGATTTGTACATATTTGCATTTGGAACCTTGTTTATGTATGTTAAGTATGATGACGTTTTTAATTGGCTGTGGTAGACTTTTGATGTAGGTTAATAGCCTATTTGTCATATTTAATTTGCTAGACTTATAATGATACATTTTGAATCTAGTACCCGGATTTATATTTAACTCATGTTCTTATTTTGTGTACTTTTGAATTATAGCTTCGTGGCATGTACGTATTTGCTGGTTAAGGGTTCATAGACTTAGCTATTTGTCATTAGATTTCCATCCAAGGCTAGTTGCGTTGTTAGACCTTAATACGTTAAATTGGATAGTTCTGGATCAAATTAAAGATCATCGCGATAATACTGATAGGTTAATCACTGATTCTAATGTTGATGTTAGGTTGCCAATCGAATTACAATTTCAGAAGAGCTTAGGCTACGAGAGTTAGATAGGAATAATATTAAATGAGTTAGGGTCACCTAGAGAAGATGCAAAGCTTACGGAGTATACCAAGGAAAATGGCTTTACCTTGAGTTATATCTAATTGTTATATCCAACGATTGACCGTCGCTTCCGAACTCTTTAGGTGCTATCACTTGCGAAGATGAATTTCTTGATGATAAAATGAGGATTTGGAATCTAGCGGTTATTAGAGTACGGGCTAACGTAATGCGCCTTAGCGGACTTAGGAGGAGTGATCTTCTTAAGCCCGTGGTATTACGGTACCAGATTGAACGGTGTAAGAGTAATTAGGGCTTTTAGACTAGTGGTGGTATCAGAGATCGTGTTAGCATAATGGGGTCGTGACAGGATGGTATCAGAGCCTAGTATGAATAGGCCAGGTTAGAACTCTTGGACTGTGGGGTAGAAGTTTAATGTGAACTTGTTTGTAATAGGTACATGTATATGTTATGTGTTAAGTGGATAGAATGTGAACAATGTGCTTTATGTGCTTGATATGCTTTTGTTAGTTTGTTTCATATGAGTTCTTAAGTGGTTATAATTGTCTATGTGATATAACCTAAGAGTAAATTTATGGCTAGAAGATGGCTGCATGGAACACTAGGGGCGGACCAGGTAGAGATGACGAGGGACAAGATGAACAACCACCGATAAGTGATCCGGTTCTGGGTTAGATAGCGGCAACTATGGCCCGAATGGCTCAAGTGCTCGAGAGGCAGAATAACCAAGGGCCAAACAATCATGGCAACCTCAATCAAGGGGGTAACAACAACAATGGAAGAAACGACAACGGAGGAAACAGTGGAGGCAACGGTACCAGTGGAGGCAACGGCATCGGTGGTAGTATCATGCTGGAGAAATTTCTAAATCATAAACCACCAAGGTTCGCAAGGGAACTAGACGATGAGAAAGTAGAAGCTCGGCTAGGCAGGATTGAGAAGATTTATGATGCCTTTGATTACTCTGATGAGAGGAAGGTCACTTTCGTAGTGTACCTATTTGACGGTGATACGGAGCAGTGGTGGAGAACGGTGTGTAACACCCTGATCCCTCACAAGACCAGAGCTCCAATCCAAGTCCCGAAGTCAAGAAAAAAAATGAAGGAAAACGGACAGAGTTTTTCCTATTTCTAGGCCTATCCACAAACCTGCACACAGAAGAAATAGCCACAACAAACAATATACAACATTCTTTTCATAAATCTCCAAGACTATAAGGCTATCCGAGCCTTCTACTATAACGAAGTACATCACACAAGCATGCATTTTCGATTAACTATTGAAATTCTATTATATAAGACCGCTTATCTTACGATTCTAATATTATCTACTTAACATTCTTATATTTTAAGTCCTTCAACCATTCATCCTTCCAACCAAACAAGCAAACAACCTAGCTAAGCAATAAAGTTAAGCTTCGAAGTTATTACAGGCCATCTATCGTTATCTAGTTATACAAGACTTTACATTCATATTACAATCCTTCAAAGCAACACAAAACATACAAAACCAAAGGTCTCAAAATGGATTACAGGAGAGCTATCATCCACTCAAGATAGCTCCTGAGCCTTCACTTTCTCAAACTCTAAAGACTTCGAACCTGAAATGGTTAGAAAGAGGGAGTGAGCAACACAGTTGCTCAGTGTGGGAGGGAAAACAGATATCCGGGGAGTTTTGAAATCCTTTCGTGCAATACGAGTAACCATCAATAAAGTAAATTAACAATACGAAACTAGTATACTTATACAAACAAGCAAGCTAAATAATGCACATTAAAGAAAGATAACAACTACGATAATACAATCAATGTAACTCTCCAAGGAACAAAGGCCCAAGTGAGAGTTATTCAAAAGGATACGATGTTGATCACGAGCATGAACCTCGTTCCACGAACCACGATCCACGAACCTCGATATATTGATGAAACAATAATAATAACGATAATGATAATGATAAGCCGACATCCCTTATAACTTCAGTGGGTATACTTCGGATGTACCCTAAATCCTACGACCCAGCTCTTCTAGGGCGACATCCCTAGTGAGAGAGGGAATAGCTACGGAGGATGGACATCTACTAGCAAGCCCGATGCCGCCTAGTAGGTGGCCACCATATCTGTTCGCAATGGTTATGCAACCACGAAAATGATAACGATAGGTATGAGTTTTCACTCAATGATATCTATAATTTCCAAGGAAAACCAATTCGATGACCGTACAAGACAACATTTACGAGACAATTTTATAAGCAATATAATAATACAAACAAGGAACAAGTATATATATTCACTCAATTTATAATGAAGTACACATAAATATAAACAATTATAGTAAACTGTACAATTTATGAGCAATACACAACTATGATGCACAAGAGAATAAAAAGTCCCTTACCTCTAGAAAGCCAAACTCGTAGGAGTCTAACCAAGAACCCCTCCAAATCAACTCCAAAGCATCAATTCCTTTCATTTACTACTCAAGACCCCTACCTAAACACAACAACCTTATTTATTTTAAAGACATCACTATTTTTTAGGCTTAATTCAACTAATTTTTTTTCGGTACCTCACTATTTTTTTTGTTTTTTTCTTTTCTTTTCTTGATCTCACAAAAACAAGAAGAAGGAGTGTGATAAACCGAAGCCGGCATGTATTTAAAGGAATTTAACTGCATTTAATTAAGTGATATCTTAAATGTTAGCATTGGATTTGTGTTTATTTTTAGTCAAACATTTATTTGTAGCTTTATTTCATATTTCTTTTAGAAGTAACTAGAATAATACTCGAGCAAATTATTTTAACGGAATATCAACTACTTTTCATAATTATGTTAATTGGTTTTATTTTTCTTGCATCTTAAAGCTCGGTTTTCAATTAAATGAAAAGTAGCTCCGAGCCGGAGTAAATTTTGAACTATGTTACTTTCCGAAAATTATATTTTCTTTAATTCTTTGAGATTTAATTGTTATTCTTCTATTGATGCAAAGTACATTGCATTTCGAGAGCGATAGTTAGGAAATGATTTCTAGTCCTCAGCAAATAGTGAAAACTAGTATTTAGTGTTTTAACTTTGGTATTTTAAGTTGTATTTAACTAGAATTAGATTTATGTTGGTTGTTTTAGCTTTAAAATGCATAAAAATAGGCTAATTGACCAACTTAAGTTAGTTGACCACGGGTTTGACCTTTCACCTTCTTTGACCAAACTAGTTAGACTTTTCATCTACATTGACCAACTAGGACAAGGTGAAAAAATTTAAAATGTTTAATAAAGGGAAAACTTGGGATTAGAAATAAAAAAATGCAATGTTAAGTTAGTCAAATTTTGGGTCAATTTTGGAATTAAATATGAACTAATTGTGGAAGAGTTAGGTAGGAAAATATATATGGTTGGAAAGCTCTATGAGTCTAGTTTCTGAGGCTTTAAACTGTTTGTGAATTAAAGTTTTCTAGAAGAAGTTATAACCGTTTTCGTAAGGTTGCGCATAGCTGTTTTGGTTTAACGGGTTGACCGAAGCTTTGACCCTTTGACGTCTTGTCATCTTTTCCTAAATATGCAAAATACACGAAAAAAACAAAGAGAAGAAAGGCTTGAAGCCATGAGGAAAAGAAAGAGAAAAAGAAAGAAAAAAATTTCAAAACAAATCAACAAATCTTCACTTGAGCTTGCTTAGGATCATTTTCGGGCCATTCAACGTATCGTTATTTGCGCATTTGAAAAATTTATGTCTAAACTTTAATTTTTGGAAATTATGCGTAGATTGTTAATTTAACCGTTTTGTTGCTTAAAGAATGTTCCTTGTTGATTGTAGAATATGTATTTATAGTTTTTTAGCATTTTCTGCAGTTGAATATTGAAATTGTAATTTAAATTGGTAAATGAATAGTAAATTATGAATAGTAAATCCCCGTTTTGATGAAGTTGCTCCGTTATGCGTTCTGTTGATGTAGGAAGGTGCTAGATATGCTAGAATGTCTAAATGTATTGTTTAATTGGATTGTGTAATGGAAAAATGGAGAAAAATGGCTTAGGAAAAGTTGGGATCGTTTAGGTCATGTTTGGCATTTTATCGTTTTGCGTGTTGGCATTGTCTTGGGAGGTCATGGAAGCACTTTTGGTGTAGTTGTGGCATTGGTTGGGTAATCGGTTGAGGTAGTTGTAGTTCAAACAAACAAAGGGGAAAATCGGGGCTTTGCGTGAATTGTAGGGTGAAGTAGGATTTCGGGGTCTTTAGACATGCCTTATGGTGACCTAGGAGGATTGGTGAAGTCGGTTTCCAAAACTCATGGCTCGTTTGAAAGTAGTAGCGTTTTGAAGTTGGGATTATTTTTGTGATTTTGTGTGTTTTCATAGTATAATGCCTATAGAATGTTTATAATGCTTATAAAATGTTTATAATGCATATAGAATGCTTATAATGCCTATAGAATACTTATTATTGCTTGTTAATGTTTGTTGGTGTCATCCTTGTTACATATTTGATTGTAAATGCTTGTTATCTTGTCTATCGTCTCTAATCTGTATTGTTGTGTTATCGCTCGTTTATCGCCTTGTATCGAGTCTTGCATTGCATAGTGTCAGGGCATGAGTGATGGGCCTCTCTGGGTAGCCTCGAGTTGCTAATGTTGGTTGCTCTAGCTCCGTGTCCTATTCCCTTTTCTTGCTTAGGTTGCCTCCCAAGGAGATTTGGGTCGTAGAATTGATGGATACTTCCGGGGTATTCCAAACTGGTGTTATAAGGTGGTTGCGCGCTTATTGTCATCGTTGTCAACATCAAGCTCGAGATTGATGTATCGCTCGTGAAATGGTACATTGCTCGTATGAGTGAACCACAGCCTTCAAAGTGTGGTATAGCTTTGAAGGGATGTGTTAATGCTTTCTTGATTGTTTATAGTATTGTCGTTTGTATTGAATGTTTTCTTATTGTCTTTATTGTTTAACTGTGTTTATTTGCATTGCACGATCTTCTTTTTCTCCACCTCGATAACTGTCTTGTCCTCACTGAGTATACGTGTTGTGTATACTCACTCATCACCACCACATTTCAGGAAATGTCATGTTAGTTGGAAAGTTCGTGATTTCGTGAAAGTTCATGCTTGAAGAGTTGTCTTGCGTGCCTATGTGGCTTGAGTTGTTGAAGTTGTAAGATGTATGCTTTCATGTATTGTATGTATTTAATGTAAAAAGGAATGTAATTTGAGTTTCATTAAATTGTTGAAGTAGTTTGATAAGTTAGATTATGTATCTGGTTAGTATAGCTTAACTTTAATGCATGTTGTAATGTCCAAAGGAATAGAGTTATAATGGTTTGATAGTCTAACTTATGAAATAGGTGAGTACGGTTTAATTGTCAAGCATGAATGTTCTTGTAAAAGATGTAAGGAGATAGGTTAGCTTTTAAATTGGAAATGTATGTATTCTTGCTGAGTTTAGTTGTTGAGAACCGAGGCTCGGATGGCCTTGAGGTGGTTGAATGTTTGGACATGGTATTGGTCCACTTATATGCTGTCGCAGGTTTGTATTTTGCCTAGAAACAGGGGAGACTCCGTCCGTTTTTTCCTAAAATTTGCCCGGGTTTGAAATTGGGTTGTGATTAAATTGATTGATGGAACCTCCAGTCTCGAGAGGGATCGGGGTGTTACAAGGAGCAAGTAACAAGAAGTCAGATTTAGAAGAACAAGAAACCCTAATTCCCGTTTCTGGGATTTGGCCAAATGAAAACAAGACAAGAAACGAAATTGAAAGCAAGAAAAGGAACGGAATTGAGACACAACTAAAAACGAGGAAAACAAGAAAAATAATTGAAAGCAAGACTCAACCAAGAACGACAAAAAGAATTTAACACCTAAACCTAGACACACGGATTTGGCCAAGAAAACAAGAAAATGATAGGCAAACCCGATAAACCTAAGCTTTGATTACCAACTGATATGAACCACGTCAACATGTGATGAGACCCAACACTAAATATGGCAAGGCGAACCCAAGATCTTTCAAGAATGATGAAAACCGCGACCCGTTGCCTAGCAAAGCTAGAACCTTAGTGTAGTAAAGACGCCACAAACGGGAATGGGAAATCTATTTAATAAGTTGAGTTTGAATGCCATAAGGAATTCCTTGATAAGTTCAGAAGATTTTCTTGAAGAACTCAAGGAGAATAATCTCACAATTTTAATGAATCTAAAATGTCTATTTATAATCTTGAAAGTTAGCCTTATATAGGCAAAATAAAAAAGAAGTGTCCTACTTGGAAAATAACTCCTAATCCTATCCTAAGTAGCAAAAATGCCTAACGTAACTAGGAAAGAGGAAGTAGACTTTGAGTCAAGAAAGACTCATTCCTCTTACGAATTTGACTCAAGATTGGAATTAGAGTTGGACTCAAGATTCCAATCCCTAATTTCGTCCATATTAGACTCTAAGAAAGATACTAGAATTCAAATTAAACTGAAACTTAAAACTAAGATAGAATTACAAAAAAATCAAATCTTGACCAAATCTTCCAAGCTTCTTGAAACTTCTTGAAGAATCTTGAATTTCTTGAGTCTTGAAAATGGAATCTTGACTTGATTCTTTGCTGGAAAAAAATGCCCAAATGGTTCAATGGACGTATATGGCTGGTTCTTGGCTCTCTTTTGGATCAATTTTGATGAGTAAAACCAGCCTTTGTTCACCCTTATTAGTGAACACGTTTTCTTCTTGTTGTAGAACTCTCTTGACCAAGTTATTTAGCTCTTCTTTGAACCTTTTAGTGCGAGCCCTCGTTACTGGACCAATTGGCACTTGAATTGGATCTTGAACATTCCTTGCAGCCTTGATGTCCTCATCATTCCCCCCTTCTTGAGAAGGATTTGTCCTCAAATTGTCACCTACATCGAAAGGACTTAAGTCAGTAACATTGTACTCACCTGGTAAATCAAGCCTGTTAGCATTGTCATTGATCCGTTCTAGGATTTGAAAAGGACCATCTCCTCGAGGTAGCAACTCAGAACGTCTTTGTGCTAAAAATCTTTCTTTCCTCATATGTACTCATACCCAATCTCCAGGCTCAAAGACCAGCTTGCGACGTCCCTTGTTAGCTTGCTTGGTGTTGAGTCTAAAATAAATTGCTTTTAAAATAAACAACCTTAAAAACAAGACATAAATTTATTTATTTATTGGTGTTGGGTCTCATCGCATGTTAACAACCTCATTGATTCGTGCTAGGACTTGAAAAGGTCCATCTCCTCTAGGAAGCAACTTAGAACGCCTTTGTGCTGGAAATATTTCTTTCCTCATGTGTACCCATACCCAATCTCTGGGCTCAAAGACCAGCTTTCGACGTCCCTTGTTAGCTTGCTTGGTGTATTGTTCAGTTTGCCTCTCTATGTTAAGCCGTGCCCGCTCATGGAGCTGTTTCGCAAATTTTGCCTTCTTTTTACCATTTAAATTCACATGCTCAGAAATAGGTAAAAGTGATAAATCCAAAGGAGTTAAAGGATTAAAACCATAAACAATTTCAAACGGTGAGAATTTAGTAGTAGAATAAGTAGTACGATCATAAGCAAACTCAACAAGTGGCAAACAATCTTCCCAAGTTTTAATGTTCTTACTTATGATAGCCTTTAACAATGAAGATAAAGTCCTATTAACTACTTCTGTTTGACCATCGGTGTGAGGATGACAAGTTGTACAAAACAAAAGTTTTATTCCTAGTTTGCCCCATAATGTCTTCCAAAAGTAACTCAAAAACTTAGCATCCCGATCTGAAACTATTGTCCTAGGCATACCATGTAACCTCACAATCTCCCTAAAGAACAAATCTGCAACATGTGAATCATCATCAGTCTTATGACAAAGGATAAAATGAGTCATCTTAGAAAATCGATCTACAACAACAAAAATTGAATCTCTTCCACGCTTACTCCTAGGTAAACCCAAAAGAAAGTCCATTGAAATATCAATCCAAGGTGAACTAGGAATAGGTAGTGGTGTGTAAAGTCCATGTGGCTGAACCCTTGATTTAGCTTGCCTACAAGTGACATATCTACCACAAGTTTTCTCAACATCATGTTTCATGTGTGGCCAATAAATTTGTTCCTGCAAAATAGCTAAGGTTTTAGCGACTCTAAAGTGTCCCATTAAACCTCTACTATAGGATTCCCGAACTAACAAGTCTCTCATAGAACAATTAGGCATACACAACTTATTCTCTCTAAACAAGAAGCCTTAATGCCTATAGAACTTACCCTCTGCAGACTTTTCACTAGCTTTATAAACTTCACCAAAATCATGGTCATCTTGATAAAGGTCCTTAATGTGCTCAAAACCAATAAATTTATCATCAAGAGTAGAGATTAAGACATATCTTCTCGAAAGTGCAGTCGCAACCATATTTTTCTTACCTTGTTTATATCGAATGACATAGGGAAAAGTCTCAATGAATTCAACCCATCGAGTATATCTCTTGTTCATCTTATGTTGCCCTTTCAAATACTTCAAGGATTCATGATCCGTATGAATTACAAACTCCTTTGGCCGCAGGTAGTATTGTCAAGTCTCCAAAGCTCGAACCAAAGCGTACAACTCTTTGTCATAAGTGGGGTAGTTAAGTGCAGCCCCAATGAACTTCTCGTTAAAGTACGCAAGTAGTCTTCCTTCCTGCATAAGAACAGCGCCTATGGTTACACCTAAAACATCACATTCAATTTCAAACATTTTAGAAAAGTTAGGTAAAACAGGTAAAGGAACATGAGTAAGCTTGTGTTTAATAAGTTGAAACGTCTTCTCTTGACCTTTACCGCATTTAAATGCAACGTTTTTTTTGATGACTTCAATAAGTGGTGCTGTGATAATGCTAATATCTTTCATGAACCTCCTATAAAAACCAGTAAGTCCATGGAAACTTCTAACATCACCTACACTGGAGGGGGTTGGCCACTCTTGGATGGCTTTGATCTTCTCTTCATCAACCTCGATACCTTTAGCACTAACAACAAAACCTAGGAAAACAAGCTTATCAGTGCAAAAAGTACACTTTCTGAGGTTAGCATATAACTTCTCCTTTCTAAGCACATCCAAAACTGAATGCAAATGTGAGACATGTTCATGCAAACTCTTGCTATAAACTAGAATATCATCAAAATAAACAACAATGAATTTACCAATGAAAGCACGCAAAACATGATTCATTAAGCGCATAAAAGTACTAGGTGCATTAGTTAATCCAAAAGGCATGACTAACTACTCATACAATCCATATTTAGTTTTGAATGTTGTTTTCCATTCATCTCCTTCTTTCATGAGTATTTGATGATACCTACTCTTAAGATCAATCTTAGAAAGCACACAAGAACCATGCAGCTCATCTAACATATCATCTAAGCGATGAATAGGGTGTTTATACTTTACCGTTATGTTGTTAATCGCTCTACAATCAACATACATCCTCCATGTCCCATCCTTCTTAGGCATTAAAATCACCAGAACTGCACAAGGACTCATGCTTTCTCTCATGTACCCTTTCCCCATCAATTCTTCGACTTGCCTTTGAAACTCCATTGTCTTCTCTGGGTTGCTCCTATATGCTGGTTAATTTGGAATTGACGCACCAGGTACGAAATCAATTTGATGTTCAATCGCTTGGATAGGTGGTATACCTTGTAGTATCTCCTCGGGAAACACATCCCCGAAATCCTGCAAAAAAGACACAACAACATTATAAAGGCGCAAATGGGCGTTAGCTTCAAAAGTGGGAGCGCAACGGGATCGTCTTGAGATATATAAATAAAAAAAACATGCAAGCGCTGATGAGGACATCAAGGCTGCTAAGAATGTTCCAGATTCAATGCAAGTGCCAGTTGGTCCAGTGACAAGAGCTCGCGCTAAAAGGTTCAAGGAAGAGCTGAATAATTTGGTTGATAAAGTTCTACAACAAGAGGAAAGTGTGTTGGCTAGTAGAGATGAAGAAAGGCTGGTGTTACTCCTCCAAGTAGATCCACAAGAAAGCCAACTAGGCGTCCACATTCATTGAACCTTTTGGATGAATTTTCCAGCAAAGATTCAAGTCAAGATTCTATTTTCAAGATTCAAGAACTTCAAGATTCTTCAAGAAGTTTCAAGAAGATTTGAAGATTTAGTCAAGATTTGATTTCTTTGTAATTTTATCCTAGTTTTAGTTTTCAGTTTTAGTTTAATTTCCTATAGACAAATTTAGGTGTTCACACTAAGAGAGAGACTTTCTTGGGCTGCAAGATTAGGTGTTCACACTAGAAAGGAGCTTTTCTTGGGCTGCAAGTTTGCTTCCTTTTTAGTTACTATTCACGTCACTATTCACGTGAATAGTTAATAGGAGTCTTTTCTTGGTCTCCAAGTTTGTTTCCTTTGACCTAGTTACTATTCACGTTTTTCCTACTTGGGCTAGGGTTTAGGAGTCCTTTTCCAAGCAGGATACTTATTTGTTATTGCCTATATAAGGCACTTTTTGTGATAATAAAGTTAGACAATTCTGAAATTAAATTGTGAGATTATTCTCCTTAAGTTCTCAAGAACTTTTTCGAACTTATCAAGATTATTCTTGTGGCGTTCAACTCTGACTTATCAAACAAGATCTCCATCCTCGTTTGTTGCGTCCTCAACTATACCAAGGTTCTTGCTTTTCTAAGCAAAGGGTCGCGGTTCCATCCATTCTTGAAAGATCTGGGGTTTGTTTTACCAATCTTGGTGTTGGGTCTTGGCACATGTTGACCAGGTTTGTATCAGTTGGTATCAGAGCTTAGGTTTATCAGGTTTGCCTATCCTTTTTTCTTGTTTTCTTGGTCAATTTTGTGTGTCTAGATTAGGTTTCAATTTTCTTTCTTGGTTCTTGATTGAGTCTTGCTTTCAATTCTTTTTCTTTGAATTCCTCGTTTTTAGTTGTGTCTAAATTCCATGTCTTGTTTTCTTTTCAATTCCGTTTCTTGTTTTCTTGCCAAATCCGTGTCTTGCTTCCAATTCGTTTTCTTGGTTGTGTCTTAATTCCGTTCTTGTTCTTTTAATTTCGTGTCTTGAGTCTTGTTCTCCGTTTCTTGAGTCTTGTCTTCAATTTTGTTTTCTTGCTGTCAATTTTGTTTCTTGTTTAGCTTTCAATTGGCCAAACCCTAGAATCTTGAATTAGGGTTTCTTGTGCTTCTAAATTTGAATTCTTGTGACTTGCTCATTGTGTTTCGTTTCTGGAAAATAAATAAAAAAAAACAGAAAAGAAAGGTCAAGAAAAAGATCAAAAAAAAAAAAAAAATTCGGAGCTGAAAAAAAAAAAAAAAAGCAAAACAGTGAACAGTAAAAACTTTTTTTTTTTTTTTTGTTGAATTAGCCTTCGTGGCCAAGCTTTTCTGAAGGGAAACGACGTTCTGAGCATAACCCACAGCTTAGCTGTGGGCACCACCCTCTTAGGGCCAAATTCCAACGTTTGCTATGAGTTTTGGGCATTTTTGTGTTTTAGAATAGGGTTTTTGCAACTTTCCTTATTTCTCTAGGTTTCCTTCTTTGAGTTTTATTCAAGTTTCTTTCTCTAACCTTGTTTCCAGAGTCTTAGAGGTCTAAAAAAAAAAAATCATCAAATTTCGAAAAAAAAAGTAATACGCTGCTTTAGTGCCTATCTTGGTACTCTTGATTAGTTCTAGGGAACTTGAAGGAGAATACGAGAGGAAAAAGGCAGAGTGCGTGAGATTAATAGAGGGTAAAAGCCAAATTGAGTTGAGTGAAACACGTGAGGGAGTGAAAATTAATCATGTCTCAAAATCAAGCAGACAACATTAATGAAGGTGTTCAACAACCCATTGGACAGAACTTACAGATGCAGGCATTGATGGGAGAGATGAGACGAATGATGAGGGCTGAATTGGAGCAGATTCATGAGAGGTTGGATAGGGTAGAACAGAGGCCGGAAAGGGTGCAACCACTAGTTGCTCCGAATGTACCCAGGAGGAACAGAATGCGGCAAAGAGTGGAAGATGTTGAAGATGTTGATGAGATCGATGAGGAAGGTTTAGATGAAGAGTTTGACAGAATTTCGATGGGCAGCAATAGGCGACATGGTCGGGATAGAGATGCTAGGGATTGTGTTGATCGTGTTGATAACAACTTAGGAAGCATCAAGATGAAGATTCCTGCGTTTCAAGGAATGAGTGATCCGGAAGCCTATCTTGAGTGGGAAAAGAAGATTGAGTTGGTTTTTGATTGTCACAACTATTCTGAACTGAAAAAGGTAAAGCTTGCTGCAATTGAATTTACTGATTATGCTATTGTGTGGTGGGATCAATTGTGTCTCAATAGGAGGCGCAATGGAGAACATCCTGTGGCAACTTGGGATGAGATGAAGAGAGTGATGAGGAGGCGATTTGTACCCAGTCATTACTACAGGGACTTATACCTCAAGCTGCAAGGACTTCATCAAGGTAATAAAAGTGTGGATGATTATTACAAAGAGATGGAGATGGCTATGATTAGAGCCAATGTAGAGGAAGATCGAGAGGCAACAATGGCTAGGTTTCTGAATGGGCTGAATCGAGAAATTGCCAACACCATTGAGTTGCATCATTATGTTGAGTTAGAAGATTTGGTGCATATGGCAATTAAGGTAGAGAAGCAATTGAAGAGGGGTAGTTCACGACCAAGACCAGCCCTGCAACACTCAAGTGCATCACCTTGGAGGTCAAGCTACCCAAGAAAGGAGGATAGTTCGTCTATTTCCAAGGTCAAGACCGAGCCCAAAACATCCACCCATGCCACGACTTCTCAAGGTAAAACAGCCCCTCCTGCAACTCGTTCTAGTGATATTAAATGCTTTAAATGTCAGGGACGAGGGCACATAGCTAGCCAATGTCCAAACAAGAGAGCAATGATAGTTTTAGAAAGTGGGGAGATTGAGTCTGAAGACGAAACGCAATCTGATGACATGCCAATACTAGAGGACACCGAAGTAGGTGAAGAAGAGGAATTTGGGGCAGATTATGGAGAGATGCTTGGATTAGTGGCACGACGAGCTTTGAGCTTGCAAGCTAAAGAGGAGGAAGAAGTAGTGCAACGTGAGAACATCTTTCATACCCGCTGCCACGTGAAAGATAAGGTATGTAGTGTTATTATTGATGGTGGTAGTTGTACTAACGTTGCTAGTGCTTCAATGGTTGACAAGCTAGGGCTCACAACAATTAAGCATCCACGTCCCTACAAGCTGCAATGGTTGAACGATTGTGGTGAGGTAAGGGTTACAAAACAAGTTGTGGTACCGTTTCGCATTGGGAAATATGAGGATGAAGTGTTGTGTGATGTGGTACCTATGCATGCTGGACATCTTCTCTTGGGAAGACCATGGCAATTTGATCGACGTGTACAACATGATGGCTTCACCAACAAGTACTCATTCATGTTCAATCAACGGACAATCACTCTAGTTCCAATGACACCAAAACAAGGCTATGAGGATCAAGTGAGTTTACAAAAAATTGAGTGATCAAAATAACTTGAGTGATAAAAAGAATTTGAGTGAGCAAAAGATTGAGAATGAAAAGAACAAAAGCAAGGCCGAATCTGGAAAGGTAGTGAGGAGAGAAAAGAATTCGGCCAAGGAGGTAAAAACAGAGGGAAAACAAAGAAATTTTTAAGCAAGTGAGGTT